>OW028600.1:8232500-10732500 GCA_932294275.1 Chloroclysta siterata | reverse complement strand
GCGTTCTGGAGATTCCAGTGTATCTTGGTTACTTGACTCTGTAAGAAACACGAGAAGTTTACGAGACCATAGTCAGATTGATTCTTCTGTTACCCGTGCTCTCGCCTTGTTTATTCCTTGTTATTTGGGAAATTTCTGGGTTTCTATTCATAATTTTTTTAAACCAAGTTTTCCCTGGGCAAGTATCTTCAATCTCAAGTTATTAGGTATACCTGTCTGTATCTTCAATAACTTTCTGAACTGTGTCGAGAAGTTCTGCTTTTTCAAAGGAAAACCACACTTTGCCAGGTTGATAAGCCATTCCACCATTTCTTTTTCACCTCTGTGGGTTTGTACTGGATCGGGTCCTAGATTTTTAATACTATCCGTCGTTTTTCTGGCAATTCTGTCTTGTATGGTACACATTAGAATTCCATAGTGGCGACAAAATTCTTTTAACGATATTTTTTTGTCACGAATGTCTTTTGTTTTTGCGCCTGAGTTAATGATTCTTTGATGATGATTCTTTTGATAAGTCGGTACGCTATAGCTAAACTGTTACCTAAGAAATAATAAAGTTAAACTTAGTTGATATTGTTTCGAAAATATTTATCTAGTGTGTGACAAAATGTTTCAAAATTCGGTATTATGTTGATTGTAATTTTGTATATAGGCACATAATAAAAATACTGTTAAACCCACAAAAAAACGTTGATTTTATGTTACTTTAGATTTAAAAATTCATTTAAAATGCGTCTTTACTAGGTGGCCGAAAACAGAAGACTCCATGGCCGAAAACTGAAATTTGTGGCCGAAAACTGAATTTTTGGCATTTTTCCGGATTTAATTAAAAATAAAAATAACTATAAGCTTCTAGCACTAAACAGTACATTAAAAATAAACTTCATTATATAGGCTATCATACTGCATTATTAGAACAGGTAAATTAGGATTGTATTATTTTTTTCTGAAGCCCTAAAGTCGACGGGAGCACTAAGAGGCCGCTATCTAGCACAATGACCCTACCACCACTATAGAATATAAAAGCAATTAAGGTCACTAAAACATTACTTATTACATAAATTATAATTTAAGAAAAATATTATTATAATTTATCATGTAAGTAACACAAATATGACAAAACTTAAATCCATTCAAACGTACCTACAAAGTCGCGGTAGGTACATAGACATACCTACCTAGTAAAATTAATATCTGTATCCTTACTGATAATTTGAATTTTTAATTGGTTTTGCTAGCATACCTACCTAAGCAAATTGTTTTCTAGCGTTTGGGCGCTGTGGAGCTAGCTGAAGGCTTAATTATTATTCAAGATAAACAGCTGGTAGGTAGGTGCTTAAATCACAGAATATAAATTCATAACTAACTATTTACATACTGAAACATTTTTACTAACTTAAGAAGAATGAAGCTCTAATGTTTTATTCATAAACGTTTAGAATGTCATCTCACTCATTGATACAACAGCTGACCTGTGTGTTAAGCAATGCGTGGAGTGCATGCTGCTACCGTTCCTGCCTACCTACTAGCACGAGATCTGGCGACCCGTGCCTTATTGAGAAATACTGTTTCTACTCCCCCAAGCATCCAAGAGCGTCACTGAACCACATTGAGCTATTATTACTGCTGAATCTATCGATCGCACTCTCTCCCCCCGTGCTACGTCATAGTTCCCCGCGTACACCTTTTGTCAGTGACGTCATGGATTGATGACGAAATACTACGATATTGTTTTTAGCGCATGCGCTATAAATTCTTTCCTAAAGATAGAATGAAGTGTCGTCATAAAAATACGTCACAGATTTAATTTACCTGTAGGGTAAATTATTATTACCGGGGGAAAGAAGGTGTTGCTATGACGTAGAAATTTGCTTGATAATTATTATTGGTACCTACCTACCTACTGATACCAGTGATATTACATTAATATCACTGGTAATATTATACCTATTGTGTATTATTGTGAAGTAGGAACCTAAGTAAGCATACCTAGGTATTTTCAAAAACCTATTAATATTTGACTAACCTACCTTGTAGTCGATAGTATTGTCTATTCGTCTGCCTGTATTTGGTACCAAGCTCCTATTAAAAAAAACGCAGATCAAAAAGATCTTCAAACTTTACTAAATATGACGTGTTAAAGTAATGTTAATGGTTTAATTTCGCAAATTTGCTTAGATTATAAAATTATTAGAACTTGCATGTTGGTGTTAATTGTTTATTTCCACTAGACGCCATGTGCCCTTCATAGACTGCTATTGCGTTGTACTCTAGTCCTAATTAACGAAAATAAAACAAGCAATCTTATCTGAAGTCAGATAAGAAAATATGGGCTCAGATACGGGTTTCTATTTGTATATAATAATGTTTTGCCTGTTTATATGTATAAGGCAGCCGTTTGTCGAACGTATCAATTGCGACAAAACAAGTCTAGTGTGACCTCTCACGATTCAACTGTGTTATAAAATGTTTCCATGAATCAAACAAGCAACCCTTCGCTTGGTTCCCCATCGTTTAGAACCCTCCGCGTTTTGTGTTACCCCATCCCGCTCACAGATGTCGTGGCATTCCGTTGAATTCTAGTTTTGACAGTCAACATGGCTCCACCAAATTATGTCGCGTCTGTGTATTACAAGTAGAATCCTGGCTTTAGTTTCGTTATAAGTGAATATAAATTGATGAAAGGCCTACATTAAAGTGATCAGTTGCAAGATGACTGTTGTTCGATACCAGGATTACCAGGTATGGTTAAATTCTCCGCTTGCGTCATACTTTTCTTCGTCATGAGTATTGATTAGTGGAATTGTGTCAGCCGATAGCTGATATGGACGGTGATATTAATATTCTGCTTTGCGCTTACCGGTTGTTTAAAATATAAATATTGAGTGCGTGATAACGATTTTAGTTTTATCATTTTGTAGTACTAAGCTTTGATGAAATTATCGTTACGCAATAAAATATCTGCATCGTGAAGTTGGTGCATCGTGTTGCCTAGCAACGGTAAAAAATGACAGTGATTTTTATTGGGTTAGCTTTTCAGCCAATGGATTTTTCCCCCAAATATAAAATTTATAACTTTAAAATGGCGTATGTCCCACTAATATTATAAACGCATTATCTTAGTCACAACGAATGAATCGATTTGGATTAAACTTGGAACAAAATACGTGTAGCTGAACTGGAATACTATACTTTTTTATATCTTATTATGTATTGTACTAGTGTATAATCATTTCTACCATGACGATAGCAAGACAGCATGACATTATTAATACTATAGAAATGGTAGTGAGGGCATTTTAAAAACCTCTATACCTATAAACGTCACCTAGAAGAAAAAAAACATTTTTAAAAGGGCAAATAAGTATAGGTTTTGCCACAAATAAGAGAAGAAGAGTATAGGTTTTGATTTGACATGCAACTATCAAAAAGAAAATAGTCTACCTTATTTTATCGGATTTTTACAATTTATTATTTACTTTTACTAGTACTTATGTACCTACTCAATTATTTTGTTATATCATCCATCACACATTGTTTTAGTTGCCATTGGTAGAAATTATTATTTAAGTAGTTTAAATTTTTATTTTTTATTTTTATTTTTAAATTTTTCATTGGAAAATAACATTGTGTTTTATATTTTTCAGGTACCACTTTGTTGAGTTCGCTGAGCATGGTCTACATTAGAGGTATACATAATTTACATAATAGTATTAACATTTTGGGATATGGATCCAATTCTGGAAAATGATTCTGCCACTACAGAATCACCTACTAAACATGGAAAGGCGAAGAACAAACATAAGAAGAAAAAAAATCTGTCTGAAGCGCAAAATGAAGTCCAAACTGTTGTAGGAGAGAAAAAGAGATTTGTGGTTACTACTCATCAAGAGAAAATAGTTCCTTCTACTGGTATACCTGAAAACAATGTTCACACCGTACATTTTGGAACTCGTGGGGTAGAGTCACAAAGACCCCACGTAAGAAATATATTTAGAGACAGGACCGATTCTAGGCCTTCAAGTGCAGAACGAGATCCCTCTGCAGCGAAAGAATATGATACGTTTCATGGTACATCATCAAGTCCTCGAAGCTCTATTTTTGATATTTTTCGACTACGAAGAAAAAGTGATGCTAAAAAAATCCAACTTAAAACTCCAAGATCTGGCGAAGCTCCGGAAGCATCAAGTGAAGAACCCAGTACATCAGATTCTAAAGATTCTAATAAAGAGTCAGATAAGAAATATTACCATACAGTTACAGGAGCATCTTCTCGAAAATATAGTCCAATTACTAGGGTTATGGATATCTTTAGAAGTAAACCACATGCTGAAAGCCAAACAACGATCGAGCCTGTGAAGAAGAAAAGTAGCAAACAAATTCGTCGATCATCTATCGAAACTACTTCACCAACGTATCATAAAAATTCATATGCGTCGCTGGATACAACACAAGCAAAACAGTTATTTAGAGAAATTCGCGGTATGCCTAAATATGATCCTTATTTGTCAATCGTACAAATATCGATAGGAGGACGAGATAAGGCGAGACTACTGTTAAATTTCTTTAGGTATCATAAATGTTACGAAATTCTTCCCAAGTCAGCAAAGGTCATTATATTCGATACTCAATTTTATGTCAAGAAAACATTTCCTACATTAATTTCTCATGGGATTCGTTCTGCGCCACTATGGGATGCAAATAAAAAGAAATTGATAGGTATGATAACTGTTACGGACTTTATAAAAATTCTTCTGCACCTTGAAGCTGAAAATTTATCCGTGGAAGATTTAGAACGACACACATTGCAGACTTGGAGAAAAATATTAAGACCAAGCAGAAAACCATTGTGCAGCGTAGGGCCAGACCAATCATTGCATGATGCCATCAATTTATTAAATAAAAACCGCGTACATAGGCTTTTGATGCTAGATCCTCAGTCCGGCGATGTTCTCTACGTGTTGTCTCATAAAAGAATACTAAGATTTTTATTTGTCTATTTGAATGAATTTCCGGAATTAACATTTTTCCACAAAACTCTAGTCGAATTGAAAATCGGTACTTACGAAGAGATAGTGTCTGTTACTGATAGCACAAGTATTAAAACCTCATTTCAGCTGATGCTAGAAAGAGATATATCTGCTTTGCCGGTTCTGGGTGAAGATGGGATACTTATTGACGTGTATGCGAAGTACGAAGTGTTAAACTTGGTTAGCGAGAAGTTATATTCGAATTTGTCACTAACAATAGGTGAGGTAAGAAATAAAAAGAAAGACTGGGAAGAAAAATTGCAAAAATGTCGTTCGAGTATTACTTTATATGAGGCCTTAGAAGTTATAGTTAGAACTGAAAGTCATCGATTATTGTTAGTTAATAGAGAGGACAAATTGACAGGAATTGTTTCATTGTCCGATATATTAGTATATTTAAATAGGGTTATTCCGACGGAAAAGAAAGCATCAACGCTACAAGAAATATTTAGACCTCTTGAAGAGAACAAAGTGGCAGAGTCATCAAAAGAGAGTGAGAATGATGTTATAACTATAGAAGTACCTAATTTTGCTACTAAAGGCGTACCTGAGGCTAATAAAGCTAAAGCTGAATTTAATGAATTAACTGTATCTGCTGAAGAAAACCCTGATGAATTAGAGCCCGATGACGTAGTGACAGCGACGGATTTAATCAGGCCTTCGCATAGCAACAGCAATGTTGAATCACAAGCAAATCCTAACACAGGTTCATAAATAAATCATTAGTTAAAAACCCACAAGGTTACTGAATGAAAATAATATAAATAACTTATATAATGTTGATGTTTGTTTATTCCAAAGAAATTGTGATAGGTAAAACCGCCGAATCGGTATATTAATCTCAGCTTTTGCTTGTCTTGTATTGTATTAATGTAATTTAACTTGGTACTTGTTAATAGTTGCATAAATATCACACGAATGCCTTATTCATTATTTAATTCATTAACATTTTGCTAAACTCGATAAACTATTTTAGCATTATTTATTGATCCTTTTATTTTGATCCCAATAGGAATCTACATCGAAAAACTTTTCTAAGGTACGCCTGCTAATTTATTTTCCATAGGGGGCTGACACCCAATTTACATATCGCTCGCACTTTTCAACATTTCGAAAGATTGTTCACTAAACTTATTTATTAAAAATCGTTGAACTGTGTACCTACATAATAAGTAATAACATAATATTTGCCTAGTTGAGAGCACCGGTGGTCTAGTGGGAGGGAGCCTTCCGATAGAGAATCCTTCCTTTAGATAGAGGTCGCAGGTTCGAATCCGGTCGTACACCAATTTATTTTTCATATCGAAAAATTTATGTGCGCAATGCCAGTGCTCTTAAACGGTGAAGGAAAACATCGTGATGAAACCAGGGGGTCTACTCTGAAAAACGATAAACGAAATTTCGTATTGGAATTTTAAGTTACACTGCGCGGTAAAACAACCACTTCTTCTTCTCCATTTATGGCACCCCGTCAGATAATCTAATTAAGTAATTTCCCCACTCCTTAGAGAGCAGGAAGATTATTTTTTGGACTGGCAAGATTATCTGACGGGGTGCCATAAATGGAGAAGAAGAAGTGGTTGTTTTACCGCGCAGTGTAACTTAAAATTCCAATACGAAATTTCGTTTATCGTTTTTCAGAGTAGACCCCCAGTTAGTACTCTAACAGCGGCGATGGGCTTGCAACCTGTCACGTATGGTATACCAACTACTGCAAAGTGGGTATATGTGCCAAATTTAATGTTTGGACGTACCTCTGACTACCCCCCTTAGACATCCTCAAAAGAATCTGGAGTTAGTACTTAGAACTAAGAGAGATCTGAGGGGATATCTACCGTGCCTGGGGCACGGCATTAAAGTCGTGAAGCTGTTTCAGTTTCAGTGATAGTGTTTTTTTTGGTTATCTGTATTGGGAACCCGTTTTTCCAATATGCTTTGTATGGAGACGCGAAAACTGCGACAGCCAGACTGAGTATCCAGTTCTCGGCACGCCCGACAGGGGCGCTTATCGCATCTCCATACAAAACTAAGAAGAAGAGAGTAATTTTAAGAGTACCTAGTAGATAGAGCTCTTTGTGAAGGGCTCGTCCGGGGAAGTACTACCACCACGCCTTTTCCTACCGTCAAGCAGCAACGCTGTGTTTCGGTTTGAAGAGTGTGGTTGCTGGTGAAATTACAAGCAAATGAGGCTGAACATCTGTATGCCTCAAGTTGATGCACGCAGGGTAGTGCATCGTAGGGCACGTTCCCATCGTGCGTGACTTACGAGGCAATGCTTGTTATAAGTGATGGTTACCACTTAACATCAGGTGGGCCATCTGCTTGTTCCATCAGCTAGTTGTATAAAAAAAAACACTATAAAAAGGGGACGCAATATAGAAAACCAAAAACGAAAAAAGTTATGAGGTAGATGCATGAAATTTTAGGTTGGTATAGGAAGTATGCCGGTAATGTTTGATTAGCCTACATATTAATGAAATTGCATTTGAATGGTAATCTTCAATTTTGTTTCAAATTTTTCTATGTGGGTTACATTGAGTGTTGAAGGCTGGAGGCTTAGTTAAACGATACACTAAGTTTAAAATAAATAAAAATAAGCATCTGTAGTCAGGCCGTTGCAAACGAATGCAGTCTGAGAGGCGACCGGTCTAGTCGAAGCCGGGTAGAGGACCCAACCCGGAACACAGTCCCAAGGTCGCTTGTATCTTTTCCTTTTAACGAGTCGCCGGCGACCGACTACAGAATTATGTAAATTATGTCTAGATGTGCAAATATCATAGAATTAAAATTTTATTAGGATCAACATTTATAGCCAATCATTCAGCTCGTCATTCGATGTCCTCTACAACTTGATAAAATCTGGTGTGACTGGATTTGGAATCCGGAGTGATCCGGGCAAGCGACTATACACGTAGCTTGCAAGCAACTCGGAAAAACGTATGTAAAGTAAGAACCTACCTGTCTAATGGACTGTAAAACTTTGGTAAAAAATATTCTTGTAGTTGTTTATTAGTTTTTGACAGCCTTCACGGCTCAGTTCAAGCCTTCAGGCCGTGGGTTCGATCCCCACACAGAACAAACATTTGTGTGATGAACATTGATGTTTGTTCTCTGTCTGGGTGTTATATAATATTATAAAGTATGTATTTACAAAAAAAAGTATATATGTATTATATCAGCTATCTGGTTCCCATATTACAAGCTTTGGCTTAGTTTGGGGCTAGATAGTGCTGTGTGGAAAGTCCACCAATATTTATTTATTTATAGTTCAAACTCAAAGAGGTAGGTAAGGTATATAAGGTATATGAGCGAGATAAAAATGCTAATAGTTACTCAATTTAATATTAGGCTTATAACAATAGCGATAGTAAGTAGGTATGTGGGTAATAGACACCGGTAAAATTATCATAAGAAAAAGAACCCGAAGCAGCCCACTCGTGAGAAACCGGTAAGTTATGTACTTGGCACTGGACGAGTAAATATGGAAGCTTGTCGCGATTGTGAGACAAATCTGCCTACACGCGTCGCACTGTGCTACTAGACACGTAATATGGAGAAGGAAGAAGTCGTTGAAATGATAAAGCCGAAAATC
Organism: Chloroclysta siterata; assembly: GCA_932294275.1. Classification (NCBI taxonomy): domain Eukaryota; kingdom Metazoa; phylum Arthropoda; class Insecta; order Lepidoptera; family Geometridae; genus Chloroclysta; species Chloroclysta siterata. The sequence goes on along the minus strand of OW028600.1, from coordinate 10,723,878 downwards.
ATTAAATGATTCGAAAGTCTAACATACAAGTTGAATAAATAAATAATATTGAGAGCACTGGTCTAGTGGTAGCGGCCCCGCCTTTCGATCCTTAGGTCGTGGGTTCGAAACGGTCATGAGTTTTTCTGTTCAAAAATGTATGTGCACAATGCCAGTACTCTCAAACGGTGAAGGAAAACATCGTGAGGAAACCGGCATGTCTTAAGTGCTCGAAAGGAGCCTCTTGAGGCGCAATTAAAATCCTTTCACCACACTGTTTCGAAAGAAACTAGTGACACGACAAGAGAGAGAGAGAGTAGGTAAATAATATTTATAATGGCCTCACATTTTAGTTGGTAGAAGCTCTGCCTTTTACGCGGAATATAGGACAAACTTTGTCTCCAGAAAAAACAATGTTATGCCTTCATCATCATCATCCAACTTACTTCCCGCGGTGATTATAATGTCGTATTTATGTTTTACGAACCAGCCAGCGCAGCGGGTCGATTATCTAAAAACAAGCCTTTATTAGTGCATATTTTACCACTACTACAATTTTTTTGTGTTCCGTACCCAAAGGGTAAAACGGGACCAAATTAAGACTAAGACTTCGCTGTCCATCCGTCTGTCGGTCTGTCCGTCTGTCACCAGGATGTATCTCATGAACCGTGATAGTTGATCACAGATGATGTATTTCTGTTGCCGCTATAAACAAAAAATACTAAAAAACAGATTAAAATAAATATTTAAGGGGGCTCCCATACAACAAACGTGATTTATTTGCTCGATATTGATAACGGCAACAAAGAATATTTAGTTATATATTCACTTTAATTATAAATAATTAAATTAAAATAAAATAACTATTTAAGGGGGGCTCCCATACAACAGACATGATTTTTTTGCCGTTTTTATAGATAATGGTACGGAACCCTTCGTGCGCGAGTCCGACTCGCACTTGGCCGGTTTTATTTCATTTAATTTTTTGTACGCTGCTACATTATCTTTACTTGTGGCCGGAATGGTCGGTTCTTAGCCGGACAGGACCGTATAACGCTGAACATGACCAACCGGCTATTTGTATACCTACCTACATACAGTGCTAACCAGCAGCGTATAGCCGTAAGAGCAGACTACTAGTGCAATGTTTGTTTTTCTTGTTTGATTTTAAGATATTTGCTTTGCGAAAGGTAGAAGAGCCTTATCCATGTGCTTGATCATTGGATTTTAGTCATTTACACACTCACAAACTAAGGGCTAGTCAAGAATTCATAATAAATAAATATAGAGATGTCATTCGGTCGGATTCACATAACTGTTCCAGGGTGTGTCGTATCACGCCAGAACGGTATCGAATTTATCTACTTTGCCAAAAGGCACCCTCACAAAATCCGACACATTTGGCAAATCCTTGCTGTACTCACGAGGTGCCTAAAAAGTCTTGTCATTTTATTTAAAGGCAGTTTGCGCTATTATGACTTTATTAAAAAGCATTAGATAACTTTAAATACGATAAGCCTAAACAATAAAAATCTACGTAGTCTAATATTAGCATAGAATTAATCAATTAATGATGTATACCTGCTAAGCCCCAATGCAATGCCACCGAACAGGCTAAGTACAGCAATCTTAAAGACATATTTATATGGGAAAATGTCATCTTAATCCAAGTTAGCTTCCTAAAGGCAAGTCAACATGAGTTTATTACATACGTCTCGTGTAAAGTTAGATCATCGCTATTGCTGACCCGTTGCCGTGTATCCCAGAAGCTGTTGTCTCGCGTCGGTGTGTCCGTGCTTGGACTAACAATGACGCATGATGTACTGTCACTTTAACAACTACCTTTATAATCTGTGGAAACATGTTATGGGCGCGAATATTGAACTATTTGGCGTCTACTATCATCTTGATTAGGCTCACGATTGGTAGGGAGAGACCCTTCAAATTGGTATGTCAATAGAAATCGGGTGATTTGTTGGTGGTTGGGTCGTCCCATCGACCTGTTCCACTAAGTTCAACCAGTTGAACTAATTGCACCAAAAAATTCCAGTCAATTCAACTTTGATATTTTATTGTAAATGTTGAACTTTCTGCACAACATTGATCCTATTAGTTAGACTTACGCCCCTTGAGCAGTATTTTCACGATACAATTGTCGCTGCAGATCTTGAGCCAAAATCGAGATATTCGTAGACGCTCTTTGCGTGAGTAGAACGAAATCACTAAATACAAAAATGTGCATCGTAAAACGGACTCGGACTTAGCATAAGGACCAAGTTGGATGAAACATCGAACAAAAAAATCTATGATATGGATACTATGCAGACTATTTTATTGCTACGGGAGTGAAAAAATACAAATAAAAATACAAAAATGTTTATTTTCATTTCAAAATCATACATAAATTTTAACTGTAGTTTGATACCTCCTTTTAAGTAAAAAAATACCTGTATTAGGAGGCATCGCTCTTCCATAGCATACATAAAGAGTTATTAAAAAAAAAACATTTACTTATACAAACATTTTGATTACCTAGGTTAATGAAATTTCGGTTGACAAAGGAATTCATTACAAAGATTTTATAATGTCTCAAGAGTTATGAACCGAGTGAGATTTAAATCCCTTATCACTAATAAAACATATAGGTATCCACACAAGTTAATTGAGTACAAGAATATAAAAAGTTTTGGGAGGGTAGAATTGAAACATTGCAACTTATTGATCGAAATTGTTGAAGAACGTGGTTGTGTATGGTACAAGTTATAAAAGCGAGGTGAGTTTATAAAGTGTGAAGTGTATTGGGTGGTTCTGAGGACACCTGTCTCTTAAGAGTCAGGGCAACAGGAACCACTCAGGTGTGTAGAGTGTGTGTGTGTGGGTGTGTGTGTGTGGGTGTAGGGTGTGTGTGTAGGCTGTGTGTTTATAAGTGTGTTTTGTTGTGTGAATGGGTGAGAGAGAGGGTGATTGTGTGTTAGTGTGGTGTGGGAGAGGTGTTGTGTGTCTTGGGTTAGGTGCTTTTGAGTGTATTTAGCGTTTAGTTTTGTAAATGATTATATAAAATATGTATTTAAGAATTGATTTCTAGAATAGCTTCGGTTGAGTCATAGTTCAGAAGCAGTAAATATTTAATTAGGCTTGTCTTGCAGTCGTATTTATTCATTGAAAAAATGTTCAAAGTTTTATTAATTTTATTATATATATGCTTAGATTGTGTTTCGTATTGACGAGCCGCAAAAGAAGATTTTACTTGTTTTTTAATTAATATCCTTTTATTATTTCTTTTAGCTATTGTAAGATTAGGGTGGTTAGTGAAGCCACGGGCAAATCATAACAACTAACTAATATACCTAATTAACATCCGAGATGACAACTTCTCCAAATCTCATAATTATTTTTACTTCATTCAGTATTCGATTCATTCCAAGAACCGTTTTATTACACACGAGTACTCGCACCTACAACATATACTTACATCTGTTGGGATTATGTCTATTAGCATTTGAATAAGTATTAGCTATTGCTAAAATTCGTACAAATGTTTGGTTAAACCAGCATTTTTTTAATTGCTCCTTGTATGGAATAAAATTAACTATTTCTTAGAACTAGCTTATTGATGAAGCGTTTTTATAACTTATATTTAATTTACTCGTATATTGTATAACCACCAATGTTCTGTTTACTTATGGTTTAGTAAGTATGTCTGCATGATTTTGTATGTAGATTCCGTAAATGCTTGTGAACAAAAAAGACTGGTTCTAGACTAGGTATACTAGTTAAATAATACTAGGACACTAAAGGAGACCAAAATCCAACAATGGGTAGACGGCTATACCTCGGATAATAGAACCCACCGGTATAATTTTCTACCATTGCAAATTTTCAATAACACCATGTCTCAAAGTTGAGCTTGCCAAAAGCAGGAAGACAAAGAAACAACCACACACAAAGAACGAAAAAGGCTAGAGCTCTATACAATCAGAGCTATCATTAGTCACAAAAATAAAAGACAGACAAAGATTTGGAAGTATTTTATACTAAAGCTTAGAGGTACAGTTTAAAATTTCCGAACGCGACGGGTCCAATAAATAATTTCAAATTATCATATTAATCGATCAACTGCTGAAGGTCGTGAGGTACAATCGCGATTACATTATATCCAGATTAGGCGTTTTGTTGCAAAATTACTATTTCAAGGACTTTACGAATTAAAAGAGCTTTTTACCTGTTACTCACATAAAAAATACTGAAAATGAAATGAAACTGCTAGGAATCAAACATACTGTTACCTATGACGTCAAATCAGGAAATTTTTGAGGATTTTTATAAGTATCATCGAATAGGATTTGCTTTTTTTTAACCGGATGGGTTTATACCATAGCCACAAAAAATGCAGCAAAAACTACGAGTAGGTATCTATGAATGTATCGATAAGCGGAAACCAAAACGTGGTCGCATGTAAGATCCATATGGATCTTACATTCGCCCATTTCAACCAAGTGACACTTAGTAACGTTGCGGATGTTTCATTAACACAAGCAATGCGCCTACATTCGGCTGCTAACAAGGTGTTACGCAGGTACAATAAGGAAAAATGTGTGCAAATATATTGGAGAGCGGGCCAGGTCATCCTCAGTAACCTAAACAATACTACAACGGCCCCTTACGTAAGGGGCCATCCATAAATTACGTCACACGAATTTCATGATTTTTTGACCCCTCCCCCATCCTTGTCACAGCTGGTCACATTTTACAATTTTAATTATAGAAATTTATTAAATTAAAACAGCAGTGTTCTGAAATTATTTTTATTTCCATTTAAATTCTATTTCAATAAAATTTTGTGTTGTAATACTTAGATATAAAATATTATACTTTGAAAAAATGTGATGACACAAAATTTGGGACCCCTCCCCACCCCTTGTCACACAATGTCACACTTCGTCGACCCCCTCCCTCCCCCTTAACGTGTGACGTAATTTATGGATGGCACCTAACCCACGACAGGTCCTCGACAGATGTAAATAAGCAATCATACTGCCATACTTTAGGCCAATGTGCTGCCATATACCACATGTACATACACCACAGACCAAATGCCAAGTTAAATGAGCGGTATTTAATGAATCTAGGGTGAAATCGAATCAATTATCTACATTAACCTATAGAGTGAAGATGAGGCTATAGTGTAGTTTGTATAGTCACTACCAACCAAATTTTGCACAGATTCAGCCGCCTCAGTCCATGAGCGTGAAAACTTGCGCTTAAATGTTGCTTAGTAAATACATGGCATAAAATTTCTAGCCAAACACTAAATAGTTGAAAGTAAACATGCATTATGACCAGTCGGGCACCGCTTAAAATATTTCACAATATTTTGCAGAGGAGTCGTGAGATTTTACTAGTAACTGAAGACACAATTTGTAAACGTTACCAAAGAGAAGGGATTGATTACTTTTTAACCTCTATGATTATTCTGGCTGGCAGTACACAAACGCCTCGAGGCTGCTGCTCGAGGGATCTCATCTTTAGAATTCAGGGCGTCGATTCTCTAAACAATAAAATCACAAAGAGTTTCACCTAGCCGATCCGCGCTCATTTGCACGAGCTTTGCCTCACTCACGTTGGCATTTCTACTCGCCATTAACACTCATGCGGTGGCACTACCGATGGTGAATGTATTACAGAATGCCATAATACAATTAATGATACACTGCGAATTCCGCGGCCACTTGGGTGAATGTTGTTAACGGAATCGCAGTGCTGGTCCAGTTAAAAAAAACGGAACACGGTGGTCTCACTCCAGTGTAGATCTCTTCTGTCCGTCTGTCCACCTGTCACTGCTCTCAAAACCAAACTCCTTAGGTATTTATGATTAATCAAACGGGATATGTCTTCGAATATTTTTTTCCATCCTAGTGGTACGGTACACCACTTCTCATGAAAAATTCTGAAGATATCCTATTTAAAAAAAGAAAAAGAAGGTTATTTTACAGTTATTTTAAGTCCACGCCTCCTTAAAAATCAAGCTTACCTAGTTCAATAATGTCTAACTAATGTCCTATTCAGAACAGTTTAATAGATAATAATCAGAAATTACATAATGCACAAAGTGCTGACAAAACCACAAGATGCAACATCAAAATGAAAGTTACCTGTCATCGATCATCATTTTGGCGTTAGGAAGTATTATAATGAGGTCAAAAATGTATTACAGGGTCTCAAATGACTTTAAAAGTGATATTACATTGCAACTACCGATATGGGCAATGTAATAAGTCTGTTAATTATTTTGTTTATACATATTCTGATTCAAACTTATTTTAACAACTTATTTCTAAATCAGTTTTTATGAGTCTTCATTAGAGTTCATTTACAAGTCTGTAACACATTTTAAAACACCCTATTAATTTTTTTTAGGACGGGTTTTGCCATTTAAGAGTAACGCTATCCGGCAGAAAAAAATATTTCCGTCTCCACTTATCAAAAACAAAGAAGGATATATTTAAAATTAAAACTCTGAGATGGTAAAACCGCCTTTAGTACGCTAATAATTATGATGATTGATGATGACAGTAAGCTTTTGTTGGATCTAATAGTTTAGTCGCTATGGACGCGGTATAGTCAACTAGACTAATAAGACACAAATAACACTTAAAATCGATACATTATGGTCAACTCATTGCTAAAAATAGCTCCGATTTCAAAACATTTATTTCTGCGATTACATATGTAGGCATACATTACTAGTATGTTTAGGCCTGACATTACATAAGTGAGAGTAGGTAAGTATTTTGTAATCTTTGGTATACCGACTGGGTGTCAGTCGATGACCTGTTGACACACCTAGAACCTTTCGGCCAATGACCGATGGACTCAGCTCAAGGTAGCTGGGTAGTTGGTATATATTATAGATCACCGCTGCTAGAATATCCACTAGTTTTCTCACGATGTTTTCCTTCAGCGATTGAGAGCACTTGAAGATAATAATCTAATAGTACAATACCGGGTACTTACCCGTGACCTAACTATCAAAAAAAAGAAAAAGATCGAGAAAATGGGGTCACTTGCACTAGACCTCCAGTGCTTATAAGTTGACCAAATTTTTATTAACTAGTTAACTCCAAATAACTTTGAAACCACACAACCACACAAGTAAGAGTAGTAGAGCTCTAGTAAGAGTAGTAGAGCTCTTTGTGAAGGGCTCGTCCGGGGAAGTACTACCACCACGCCTTTTTCTGCCGCCAAGCAGCGTTGCTGTGTTTCGGTTTGAAGAGTGTGGTTGCCGGTGTAATTACAGGCACATGAGGCTTAACATCTGTATGCCTCAAGTTGATGGACGCAGGGCAGTGCATCGTAGGGCACGTTCCTATCGTGCGTGACTTACGAGGCAATGCTTTGTTATAGGTGATGGTTAGCACTTAACATCAGGTGGGCCATCTGCTTGTTCCATTAGCTCATGGTATAAAAAAAAAAAAAAAAAACTAGCTCTTTAAATTAAAAAGCATCTGAAAGAAAATTTTATTACGCATAATATAAAATACAGTTTGATTCAAAATAACTATTAATTAATTTGGAAATTAAAAGAAAACGTAAATTTACAAACATCGTCAATTTACAATTTCATGATTTTGCACAAATAACTCGAATTGAATAAGGAAAATCAATTTCAAGTTCCATGTATAAAGCATCTTTTATGTTGCATCCACATATCCTCTTTTGCTTTAATTTCATAAGCAAAAGAAAAGAAGTTATCTTGATAATTTCTTGAACATTGTTTTCTCAAAAGTGACCTTTTATTTTTGCGGGCGAGTGTATTAGATGTCAAATTAGACTAATCTACTTATTTCGCGTACATATATTATACATAGTTATTGTTTTAATCGATACTATGAGTAGATAGATAGATAGGTAAATACTTTATTGTACACAAAGGAAAACACATACCTACAGAAGTATAACATATGGGCGGTAGGTACAAATGGGTTACCTAACAAGTTTTCGTACTTATGTAAACTTTTGAATAGGAAAACTTGTATCTATAAAAATTAGATATTTACTAAACTGTGTGCAATGTGATTGCTCACAAAATGGTTGTTTGCAATTTTTTTAAAATGGGATTAGTGATTTTATATCTTTCAAAATGTTTAAACGTGCGAGCGAGAGGTCTTGCCTCTTGTATTCACCTTAAGATTACAGTTTTATAAATATTTACTTTGAGGAAACAAATTTCGTAGACATCATCAGACTGTGAATAGACAGTGCCCATTCAATTGCGCAATGTAATTTTATTTAACAACAAAGTGAAACCTGTATGACATAATACGACACATCATAGTTGGTATGACTACGATTTATAGACTGTGGTATGACGCTGGATCTCGAACGCCGGCTATTTTAACCGAATTCAAAAAGAAGGAGGTTCTCAATTCGACTATATGTTTTTTTGTATGTTTGTTACGCTATTACTCCGCTAATTATGAATTGATTGTGATTATTTTTTTTGTAGAGGTGGTCTCATATAAGCACTTTTGTAAAAATATTTACATAGATGACTTTTCGAAAACTTTTTGTAGTTTAATAATAAATAATTAATAACAATTACTTTTTGTTTCGTTTATTAAACATAAAATAAGCTAAACAAAATAAAATAAAACTTACAGTTGTTTATTAACACTTAGCTTTCTTGTAGTCATTTTTAACCTCCAAAGTTTAAATCTTACTTTCCTGCAGTCATTTTTGGTTAGATAAAAAACTCATTAAACTTAGAAATGATAAAATTACAAAAAAAAAAATTTTTATTCGATTGCATCTCGATGTCTTTGAAGGCCGATTTTAGTCAAAGTATCCCATTAATTACTACTTTTTTAAATGAATATGAAAGCTAAGAGTCTGGACAATGATTGAAACCTACTTAGGAACCATGAAGTCATCTGTTTTGATTTTTAATAAAAAGTTGAAAATTTGAGTCACAATTGATCCAACGTAAATTTGTCACTTCACAAAAATATTTTCATAAATTTCATCAAAGTTGCGAAGCTGACTGTTTTATGCATAAAAGTACAACTCATGAAGATGCAGTTGCAAAAAAATCGATAAAGTCTTCTTTTTAAAGTTCATCTTCTTCTTTTTAGCATTTTTTAAGGTTCTTCAAGTCGAAAGCTCTCAAAAATTCTTAAAAAAATTAATAACTCGAAAACTATGAAAAATCGCTCAACATACATGGGGGTGATTCGGGTACCCAAGTGGTGCTCTATCTCTAGACTTCAGCTTATTACAACTTTTTGGGACACCCTGTATAAGCTCACAATGTGTCATTGCAATACCGCACATATTTATCTACCTTATCGATCAAATCCAGCAGTTTACTATAATAATATTAATATTACATAAATTATGATGATGAACACGTAACTTGTACCAGTATATTCCTTTTGTGTATTTTTATTGCAATTAGATACTTACCTACAACTTCTGTGCTCTAGAAAAATCAGCTAGCTTGTTCTATTAAGTAGACTATTCAGACAAACTGAATTCAAAGAATTGATATTGTGAAGTGAGTCCCAAAGTAGAATCTTTCGACAGCATTTAATATCAATATTTAGGCCTGATTTCACCGTGCTCTGTTAGATTAACCCAGGATTAAAGGGCGGTTAAAAATGTCAAAATGTACGCGTTTGACATCTAAGGTTAGATTTAACGGCCTGTTAATCCTTGATTAACAACTAACAGAGTATGGTGAAATCAGCTCTTAAACTTTAAAAACTACGTAATCACCATTTTTTTTGCTATAATGATGTTCTAAAACATGTTTGACTGAACTTGGCTGGATTTTTGCGTATTCGTCCAGGGAAACAGCAGCTTTGTGTGATGGTTACTAAAGATATATAAATTATTTTTATTCTTTCGAGTAAACTTAACTTACCTTCCCCCCTCCCACGGCCCCTCAGACGGCAACGATTCGTATAAAGAAGAGTTTATTGTATATTCTGTTAAAGATTCCTTGACTTCGAAGAACTCCCGTCACATATTTGAAGACATTTAATTCATTGGTTTTTTTGTCAAAATTGTAGATATTCTTTCCTTGACGCCATCTTCCATGAAGTCATTAATTCTTAGTTATTACCTAAAAAAGAGCATAAGTGAAATTGTTACTCTTTTTTTTTCGATGTCTGTAGTCTGTACCATAACTTCAAAAGAAAGAATGAATTGTTCGTTTTTTATTTCCAAATGGCACAAATTGCACACATAAATTTATAGTTAGGACACTTGAATGCACTCAGTATTTATACTAAACTTAGCTATAAGTTGTGTGGGTTGGGTTTAAATGGATCCCTGTTTCAGATATATTTCGTAGCATTGAACAAGAGTTGCAATGCTACGGGATTCTCTAGAAGATGTACCTATCGAAATGCTACTGGTCACCCTAGAAGATATACTTTTCAGCAGTAATTGAAGGTGTTCATGTGGAGTGAGCTAGCTGCCGTTTTAAGACGAGCTTCTGTGCCGTATGTCCGTTTCCTTTGTTAGTGTACACATATTTCCCACATGATTTACTGTGACGTACCTTTATCCACATATTACGGATATTATGGAGCCATTGCGGAATTGTTACGCGTTATTAATTCAGCAGTCATGAGATAGGAATTAAATGATGCTAGAATTAATTCATTATCTGCGGATTGCGTACTTTATTTATGGTTGCTCATTGATAACATAGAGAAACTTGTCTTTGAAGCAAAATTATGCTGCTTCATTGATATAAATAACTTCATAAGGCATATTATTATTTCATATCTCAGGCGGTAGTCAGAGGTAAGTCCAAATAGCAAGTGATTGATTATTTTCATTCAGAAACGAAAATTTTCAAAACTGACAACAATGTTTGAATGGATAATGAACTCAAGTTCTTTTGTTGTTTTTGATGTTTTATATTTACCTCATGCATTTATGAAATTTTTGTAGTATTACAACGTTTAAAAATATAACATTATTAAAAATAATCCATTTTATTTTTCATTACTACTCATACTCGGAAAATAGGTCTGAAGTTGCTTGAGGAGCGGGTTGGAAGCAAAACATTTCAGCCCTAGGGAGAATCGTTTTTAATTGACAGCTGTCAAATTATAAAAAAAAATAGTTCTATTTTCACATTTCCTAGAAAAATAAACCTCTTTGGTTTATGAATGCCAACAGTATGACTGTTGACCTTCTGTTGACATTCGTAAACTAAAGGGGTTTATTACCAAAGAGGTACTTATTCAGCCAAGTTAGTGAAAACGGTAATGGATTTTTGTAAATAGGTTTTATAATTATAACCCTTTATTCTCTTCATAAAATAATTAATTTCTTTCTTTTTAACAAAATATGCAATTTTAACCTTTTTCTTAAATATAATATAGTAGCTACTTATCCATAACATCGAACATAAAAACTCTTTGGTTAGAATGCAGCATGTATTGGATCTTATACAATTCACTCATTTTTCTTTCGGTAATTCATGTTTTTATTTTTACTTTCCTTGTATTCGTAATGAAAAGCACAGTGTTTACCTCGGGTTAATGACTTATTTAGTCCCTCGAACTATTGGTTAAACCCCATCTCGGGACCAAATAAGTTGCTTTCACCCCTAGGGTAACAGTGTACTATTTCGGTAATCGATCAAGAAGCATGGTCTAAAAGACCTGTCACAGTTTTTGGTTTAAGTATCTAGTATTTTTACACCCTGTACACAGCGCCCGCTAGCCCCAAAATCAACGAAGCTTGTACCTACTATGATAAACAGGTAAATAAAATACCTATGTACGTATGTTTTTTTACTGAACTAATATGATGTATGGGTTCCGTTTAGTAATATGTTTACTGACATTCGTGACTGTCATTAAAATATTATAGAAAAAATTATCAATTAGTTGCATTATCTACTATTCAATTTGCAAGGTGTTTGTTTGACATAAATGAAATGTTACGTCTATTACAACTAACTAGCACGAACAGTCAGGATTGATTTTATCGGTCTCAGAGTTTTAATACAAATTGCCTCGTCCAACACTTCCCGTGACAGTTCAATATAAATTGATGATCTATCGGCTGGGAGGTGCAGTGGCGCTGGCCGCTGGCCTCTGGCCCACACCAAAGATAGATTAGCCTATGCCCACTCGTGTCGTGTTATGTCCCACACAAAAACAATACTAAAAATATTAAGAGCCTTCGCAGACTACTGACTTTTTATCGGCCGACAGTTTAGCCTGTTGCTTAGGAAATTACCGTAAAGATATAATAGGTGCAGACTCGCATACTATCCGATGAGTGATGCTCTGCGTAACCGCTCTTTACTCTTCGTGTTTACAGTCTTTTATGCCTCGCTGCAAACTACAGCACGAAGAAGACAAGAAACAGCTTCGCGACTTTGATCCCCAGGTACGATAGATATACCCTCAGATCTCTTAACTAGTACTATTAGTATCACACACAATTTGCCTGCAGATTATCAACTAACCTGTTTTGTGTTGTAGCAATCGCCTAACTGCCTATCAGTCAGTCTCATACTCAGTATAATTCGTACTCAACTAAATAATGTGCAAGGATGTAGCCGGATCGATCGAACTATCGGCGGATCGTTTTGTTAGCCTGTAGTCTGCGAGGGCTCTTAGAGTCAAATATTGCTAGCGATTTTCAGTTGATAGGAGAAACTTTGGACCCAAGACACATACTGGGGTAGAGTTTTCCCATGCAGTAGACGATGCAAAGTGGTTCTTAATGTTTAATACATAGACTGTTTGCAACGGTTTGTTAAAATTTATGTTTGTCTTATTTTTTTATATATAGTCACTCTATAGAGTGCGTGAGAACCAAACTTCAGTTACATAACTTCAGCATTTCAGTTTGTATTTGTTATTAACGACAGAAGGTTTATCTAACAATGCATCAAAATTATCTTACCTCAATAATATATGTTTGGCATCTTGCACGAAAGTACTCGTTGCGTCACACACCGATTATTTAACTATGTTTTATGAATACTTAGCACTTTTACCTTATTGCTGGTTTGGATTGTTAGCCGTTTAAAACAAATTATCTTTACTGGCCGAAAGCTTGTTATTCTGCTTCCTAGTTAATTATGACAGTTGTTGTCTAGAAAAGATTTGCGTAAAATATTCTGAGAGACGTAAGATTGAAAATTGCGTGCGATTTCAAGCGGAATGAAAATGCCGCGCCGTAGCGTCAGTCCAATGTTCATTATTTCTTTAGAAACCTTGCTTCTAAACATACGGTAGGTATATATTCCTCTTGTAACGTATTCTAAAAAGTTATTAAAAAAAATAAGTGAAGAAGATTGAAGCACTCTTATTCAAATTTGACAGCTATTGCGGTAAAAGTAACTTCAGAAACACGTCGTTATAAATTACGTCAGTGTAGATTCGTTTTCTATCATCTTGGGAATTTTTTTTTATTTTTTTTTTATACAACTAACTCATGGAACAAGCAGATGGCCCACCTGATGTTAAGTGGAAACCATCACCTATAACAAAGCATTGCCTCGTACTTAATTCACGCACGATAGGAACGTGCCCTAAGATGAACTGCCGTGCGTCCATCAACTTGAGGCATACAGGCCTCATGTGCCTGTAATTACACCGGCAACCACACTCTTCAAACCGAAACACAGCAACGCTGCTTGGCGGCAGAAAAAGGCGTGGTGGTTGTACTTCCCCGGACGAGCCCTTCACAAAGAGCTCTACTACTCTTAAGAGCAAGTAAGTAACATAAAGGACAGGTTTATTCTGGGTCTGGTCTATGTACCGCACATAGAAAAAATTTAAAAAATTCAAGATTACCATTCAAATGCAATTTTATTAAAAATGTTGGTTAATAAAGTGTTCATCACTAAATGTTGATCTGTTCGAATTTCTTATTATGTGCACATTTTTAAAGTCGCCATGACAGTCTATAATTGACGTTTGACATGACGTTTGATATGACGCATTGCATTTTTGAATTTTTTGACAGATTTGTTGCTTTTTTTGACGGTAGTGACTTTCACTCTCAAGCTTGACTTATACAACAGTTGTCAAAATGACATTCACGCATGTTTGCCTGCCATATTTTTAGTGCATTGTGCTACTCTTCTTGACCAATAAAATCTTGATGAGCAAGAAAACGAAGTATCTATATAATTTATGCATTTCTGAGTATGTAGTACCTAAAGAATATTATTATATCTTATTATGTACCAATTTAAATATTCGTTATTCATATTATTTTCATAAGTATTTGATATATCAATATATAATATATGTATTTTTCTGTATTTGTAGAAAATAGCTCCTTAACATCCATGTTTGTGCACTACCCTTTCGGTTTATCAAAACTACACAAAGGTTAACTGGAAGAGAATGCTCTCTAGCATTAAGTTCGCCTATGTACGATACATTTTGTTCTGTGCAATAAAGAATTTTCTATCTATCTATCTATCTAAGTAAAAATAAAGCAAATTAAAACAGTTACTATATTGCTAAGCGATAATTATATAAACTGTACACAGACCCGACCCCGGCTCCATATATTGATGAAACAACGCCTTTATCATTTTCATTGTATTTCTAGGATTCCTGAGTTCTGCTGTGTAATTTTGGAAGTATTTTTACCAAGATTACTTTACTATTTGACTGAAAAGTATTTAAACTATTTCACTCGACACTGGAAAGATAACGGACAGGTAAACATAGTAAAGAAGAAGACATCAGTGTGAGTTAAGAAAAAGCAACAAATTTAAAATGAGACTAAAAAATAAAACGTGCACTGTGATAATATAGTCTTTGAGTTTTTTTTTAATGTATTTCATAGTCGACAAAAATCGTTTGGACATTCGTTTATCGATTACACGTACTTATACTCAGTAAAGTAGAGAGAATGAGCTCTAGTGTGGGTGCAGAATGTAACAAAGTGAAGCGAGTGGGCCGAACTGCCCATAGTCATTAATGGTGACACCGACTGCAGCCTGCAGACAAGCCTTCTCCTATTGTTCGTTTGTTAGGGAAATCAAATAAGTTTTAATATTTGAAAGTGTTCACTTTTAAATATTAAAACAAGTGAACACTATTTTAAATAATTTAAGGGTTCTTTATAATATTTTTATTTTATTTTATTAGTAAATAATTATGATACGAAGATTTGAAATTCGTCGCTATTAAGTTCAGTGACATTGACCACCACAATAATAATAATAATAAAATTTTATTTCAGACACTTACAAAATTACATTTATGGTCCATATTAAATAAATACCTTATAGACTAACATACATAATAAAATAAGTGCAACATCAGCGATGACGAGTGTGCGGGTGTCTCATGTCAGGCTTCTGATGAACTTCCTGAATAATGAGCACCAATCTGATAATTTAAAACAGCCTCACGTTATCCTCATGCGTAGACATCCTTTGAGACTTTTCATACTTAAGACCCTTGACGGTGCTTAAAGGGGATACTCAGAGATACATAAAAACTTCAAATTCCATTTTGTAGTACCCATACGACACAAAAGATCAGCTAACCGAAACAGCGTTCGTAGATCTCGATGCGGGCGCCGTTTCCCTCGAAACCAAAGCTTGGTTACAAATAAGTCTGTACTTAAGTAGAGGTGCAGGTATAACGTTGTACACCTACGTATACATAGTGGCGATGATCTAAAAGACAACCCGTCGGATTCAGCCTCAAGGAGGACCGGGCCATTCCGAAGCCGGAACAGACCAGTTGGTAATATGCACACGCCGACACAATCGAGAACGTTTCTTTTAAAATTGAGAACTCATAAAACCAGTCGCCTTTTATGCACTTAAAAGAAAAATTACAATGTAGACATACCTTCTTATTTATTTGTCGCACCTATTTCTGATTGAAATCAATTCGACGTTCGATTGTTCGGCTTTTTATGAAAAGTTGTTATTCTGGTTTGTGTGTTTTAAATATTGCATACCAGTCAATCTAAAGATGTCTTTGTATACTTTATTATAGAAAGGAAAATCTTTTAACTGCCAGACAAATCTTGCAGCCAACGATTTTTAATTATAATCAAATTAAATGATCTTTTAGTTTTACAAACGATTATTTGCCAATCTCTGTGAGGTGTGGAAGAACCTTGTGTCATAAATATAAACTAAAATTTTAATTATAGCTACGCACCACATTGTAAAGTTGTTATGCAAATCTGACTTGATTTATTTATGGCAAATCTGTTCAGTAATACTAGCTAATCAGATTCTGTTTTTCCGCTGCTCATTATACATGAAGACTAACTAATATGGCGAAAACTCGTTATTAAATGCACGTGCTAATGTCGTGATAATCTTCTTGACGCCTGTCTTCTTTTCTTTGTGTTGGAAGTGATAACAAAGGTATGTATTTTTGCGTACTATTACAGCGATGGTTCACTTTCACTATTGCCCATCAAGTGACGATGTGACAGCATAATTAAGCGCGTCGAACATAATCACGCTTGCGTCGCGTGCACTCTGCCCGCTGCCCGCGGTGCTGAGGCTGGACAAAAAGAGCGGTCATGACCCCGCCCGAATTGCCGGATGTATCGAAAGTATTCAACACCGCATGCAATCGCCCGCCTAGACAATCGCCGTGATGGACGTCAGGTACTGCCAATAACAAATGCCTCATCACATCACTCCAACGCAGCTTTTTGTGATCCGAGATCCGCCGATGACACATAAACATGTAACGTGTGTACACTCGGAAGTCATTAAAAAGTAAGCTGCATTTCCTACTGACCGCTGATTGTAGAGGTTAACGTTGACGGGTACAATTGAAGCTTTCGAGAGCAACGAGCAGGTCGAGGACAGGTTGCAATCTGTGAAATTGCAAAATACTTCCTCCGAGGTAATTTGCAAGCTTACCGATTAATTTTACCTACCCGTTTACGTATGGCCATGCCAAATACTGACAGGTCAAAAAGGCGCGCCTGAAATGCAAAACATGAATGTGAAATGACAAATTGGATAAATGTAAATACAATAAATCGGAGAGTGTTGTGGGTCGTATCGCACAACGCAGCGGTATTGTATTGGAGGTGCATCGTGTTGTGTTGCGGCTCAGTGCGGCGCGGCGCGTTGCTGTGCAGGCGCTGTGGGCGAGGTTAAGCGATTGCTTAGATCCGCGTTCACCTCTCATTGTGTAACCGCAGCGGGCGCGGGAGGGGCGCCGTGGGAACCGCCGAAAGCTCGCGACTCGCAACGCTATGCGCAGCTTCCGCCGTCGCGCGCCGCGACGGCAACACTCGCCGTCGCCAACCTCGTGCTGCTCGCACCTCTACCGCTACACACCCATCGACGAATTGATTTGATCCCGACTGGCAGAAAATTATCACGCCAGCCAAGAAACATTGACACCCGTGTTAGCGCCAAACTCTGTAATCAATACGAAACTTTCTACATTAAAGAGCATGACTATAGTAAATCTAACGAGTCGGAATTAGCCTCGTCGGTGACTTGCAAGAGAATCGTAAGCTCACAATGCGCATTGTGAGGTTTGCGCTATCAATTCGTATTGTTTTGTAATTGTTTCTAAGCAGTGCAGGTCTGGAATAATTCATAATGTGTTGTTCCTAGAGGCTGTGGCGTTGTTCAGGCGGCGACAGCTGAATAGGGCACCTGGTAGGTGTGGGGAGGAGGGAGGGGGGAACGCCGGTGAGGGCGGAGCACCTGAGCGCGCCCTGACCTGCGACCCGTGGTGAAAGGCGCTCGCGCGCCGACGACATAGCATCGCGCCGATTCGCATGCACTGAATGACCGTATTTTGAGCACAAAACAATGATTGCTTCACTTAATTTACCAGCTACTTATGTATAATTTAAAATATAAGAACGTTAGTAAAGAACATAGAACTTTCTGATTTTCTTTGATTCACAGATTAGATTAGGCAATGAAATGGTTAAGTAAACATGCCTAACCAGTTTTATGGAGTGCCTGAAACATGATTTTAGAGAACAAATAGGTAGGCTAAATATATTCTATACCACCTCATTCTTACTTACTACATGGGGAGATGACTTCCTCCATCTCGTTGTTTTCTTTCTAACATTAAAAAGTTAAGTAAAGTTAATTATTTGAGGGTTTACCTACCTCAAATAATTTGTCAAATTTACATATTAATCAATTTATTTGATACTAGCGGCCTGTCCCAGCTTCGTATGGGTAGTCATAAATTTTTTGAACATTTTAGGATAAACTTAGACCGTGGGTTCGAGCCTCGCATCTACTTATTTCATACATTTGCACGCCCTTCTCCTTGAGTGAGTGAAATCGCACCCCGTGCGTGACCCGTGGACCCGTTAACATTTTTAATTTCGTCTTATCTTTTGAATGGAATGTCCGATTTGAAAAATTTATACTTGTTTTTGAGCCTATTCGTTACATACAAAAATACAAATCTTTCCTCTTTATAATATTAGTGTAGATGTAGATTGTTCAGCTATGTTTGACGTGTTTGATAAACAAACCAGCATTTGATATTATTGTCAGTTATTTATTGACGGCTGTCAGACAGTTGTTTTTAAAGCACGTTCGGATGTGTGCCGCTATGTTTGTCCTCAGTTGCATGTGCTCCGTGCTAATGCTAACAATGCTTTATTGGTATTGCATAATCGATCCGTTCACGATGAAAACGATGTCAAAACTGAATTTTGTGTTTGTTAAGCACGTTTGAACACTGCACTTGTATTAAATAAATCCGTAAATAAACACAACGGACAACTAGACAAACGTATTTGCACCTTTCCGGCCGCTTTTTTGTACACATTAATGTTTTGTTGGTAAATAAATATACACATAATTTATTCCAATTTAAATAGTTCACATTCATGTAACTTACGTGTACCTAATACTGTTAGACAGGAAGCTGTATAAAACTAACCCTTTACTTTACTAACCGCACTTAAAACACCCAGGTGATTTACTCCAGGTGAATCTCATGTCGTGTCACTAATTTCTTTCGCAAAAGTGTGGTGAAAGGATTTTAAGTGCGCCTCAAGAGGCTCCTTTCGAGCACTTGACACAAGTTATAGAAATCAGGTTCTACGACATGCCGGTTTCCTCACGATGTTTTCCTTCACCGTTTGAGAGTACTGGCATTGTGCACATAAATATTTGAACAGAAAAACTCATTGGTGCACGACCGGTTTCGAACCCTCGACCTTACGATCCAGGTGAATTAAGTCTACCGAGTGCTTATGTTGATCTATGAATGTTGGTTCAAATTTATGTTGTTAAGATTATTAAGGGCTGTTTTACATGGGCTATATTATGAATAGTAGTAATATAATTCGTACCCTCCGTGCTAGATTATAATAGAGAACCGATTTCAGGACGGTCGACTTACAGCGAACGGTGAATGCAGTATTTAACGAAACGCCTTAGACCTAGATTAAAGCTATTTTTTTTTTAAAGTTGCGATAGCGTACTTCTTACACAAACCTCAAAACCCATGTTTTCAATTACTGATTTCATCAACATTCTAACAATTGAAGATAAAATTACTTAGGCATGTGTTTTCAAAGTACCTAACCACAACCTACCTATGCGTGCAAGATAAAGCAGATAATAATATGAAGGTAATATGAAATTGACGATAATGAGGCAACTTTCACGAGCATTACATGACTGCAGGAAAAATAAATCGCAATAGCCAGAGAGTTGGAGGCTTAATGTTTACTTACATGATTTTATTTGATCAGTAACTATTTTGCGTACGGAATGAAGGAATATTTTCGCACTTCTTTATTCATTTTACTTAGAAATTATTATATTTAATTGCTTAGCAGATACAAATAATAATGCGAGAACTTGAACAGTTTTAAAGCTAGACTAAATTAAAGTTTATTTATAAATAATTCTCTAAGCTGTTTAATTTATCAATTTCGATTCAATTCAAATCAATTCAATTCATGGTCAATTAATGGTGTTCCATTAAAAAATACTTTTAATTATTTTTTGGTAAGCTGGCTCTGTATAACGTGCATAAAACTCTACGCTTAAAAGGCGGATCTTCAATGCTAAAAATCGACTCGCTAGGTATTTTGTTTGAAACGTATTTCGATAAATTATAAAAAAATGTAATACATGACAACACATTTATTTTTCATGTCATAAGTTTCGAAATTTTTTATAATGAGATAAATGGCCCATTGGCTCCAGGCCTACAAAGCTCCGTCGCTTACACGGGTGATGATGATTGATGGTAAGAAAAATACACATCGATTAACGCATATGTAACGTCATTCGTCATATGTTACCTTTATTGCACAGTACTAATTACTAAATAATTAAAGTAACAGTTTATAAAATGCATAAACTTTGAACCGTAAAAAACATTGAAAGCGTAGTCTTGACTGGCCTAGCCTCATAGCACCATAATCGCAACAGCGCGTATTTAGCGCTGCTTAGTTAGCACCGACGGTCTAGTTAGTGGGAGTGGCCCCACCGTGATCCTAAGGTCGTGGATTCGAATCCGGTCGTGAACCAAGAGATTTTTCTCAGCCAGAGTTCTCAGTCAGTGAAGGAAAACCTCGTGAGGAAATAAATAGAATTCTAAAAGCGGAGATGGGCGTGTCACTTGTCACTAACTACTGCAAAATGAGAATGCGTGTAAGTACTTCTGATTGTCTAAAAATAATCGAACAACATATATAGGCTCCATCATAATAAAAAAGATCATACATATGCAAAGGGAAAGCTATACTTTCGGTTTTCAAAAGAATTGTAGATAATAGGACTGAGACGTGGTGACTCCTTGACTCGCCCTCGTAGCCTTTTATCACGTTTCTGATGATGACATACATTTTCACATAATGATGTCATTCTGAAAATAAACAAATCTAGTCAAATGGGATGAGCACTAAAATCTTTTCACCACACTGTTTCGAAAGAACTAGTGACAGGACAATAAGAAGAAACTATGTGAAAAAAAAATAATGTGTCATGTATTACATTTTTTTATAATTTATCGAAATACGTTTCAAACAAAATACCTAGCAAGTCGATTTTTTGCATTGAAGATCCGCCTTTTATACGTGTATAATATATTCTCGTTAAAGAGGTTTATGCACGTTAAACAGAGCCAGCTACCCAAAAAAACTGTGTTCCTATCGTGCGTGACTTACGAGGCAATGCTTTGTTATAGGCGATGGTTACCACTTAACATCAGGTGGGCCATCTGCTTGTTTCATCAACTAGTTGTATAAAAAAAAAAAAACACTAAACCGATAAAATCATTTTAAATATGTATATCTTTTAACACATGCCCATTGCCCATGCCCCCCTATTTACAGAACATTATAGTGACTTAGGTAGGTACGAAAAGGTAAGTAGGTATTATGTCTCTTCGAAAACGGGCTTCATTATATTCCTATGGTATTTTATTGTCTATTAACTATTACACTGTACAAATTACACGCGAATAAATCAATTTGCTTGAAGCAGTTTGCTCGTTGTAACGGTAATGAGAGGTCTCATTATGAGCCACATTAATCAATTAGATGTTTATCGATTTTAATTAATGAAAGTCTTTAATTGGTATTCGCCTTAAACGCTTATTAATTATCTTGTAAAGCAGTGTATATACGCGACTCTTGCGTGTCCGTGTGACCTCTGACACAGATTTCCCGGAAAGTATTAGCTTTGGCGCTTTGGCGCTCCTACCAAACGTAAATACAGCTCGTTATGTCGAAAGCTTATTTTACACTATACATGCCTCCGGGCGAGTAAGCTAGTACCCTTAGCGCGAGTTTATTACGCTGTCAAACTTAGATATTGTGGTGCAAGCTTAGAGCAACACGGGCCACCGGCGGACCGGAGGGGAGTAGCCTTCGAAAGCATTCCCCTCTGTCAAAGTACAAGTCCACGCGGTCCTAGACGTACAATAAAACTGACACAGAATGTATCTATGTGTGCATGATATTGTTAGTGTATTTTTAATTAGGTATGTGTGAGTTTCGTAGTGACAGACGATTATTTTTGTGTGGGAATTTGAGAAAGTGTGCGTAACACAAATTTCCCCCCGCAAAAAATGGCAGACAGTTTTGTATCGGTACTAAACGCTACGGCCACTCCCCTCCGTGTTGCTCTATGGGTGCAAGTCACAGTCTATCTAGCAAAATATCGAAGCACACTGCTAAAGCTCATGGCCTGTATAACCGACTTCTAAAGAAGAAAAAAGTTTTCAATTTGGCGAGTTTCTTTTTATTTTTTAATGCTCCGATATTGATTGGAGTTTTAAATATAAAAATAAAAATAATAATTTACTGAACAAATCCCAAAAAGTAACTATTTACTGAAGCTCACATTTCTCATATCATCAAATGAAAGAAAATTATTGTTTTTACCTATTTACTAATTATGCATGCAGTTCAGTCCTAATTTTAGTTTTAAGAAGTTTACTTACCTAACTATACATAACTACAAGTTCTGTGTTTAAAAATTGTAACAGCTCGAGTCAGTCTCGAATATCGACACAAACCTTACTAGGTTTCACGATGTTGTTAAATAAATACTGTAATTACAGTTTTTGTTAAATAAAATAAAAATATGTTAAAGTAACATGATCTCTGTCATCACGAATTACCAAAGTCATCGTATTTGTTTTGTTATAATGGATACATGACTTGTGCTAAGGGTTATTGTACATATTTAGCGCTCGTCAACTATTTTAGTTTCACAGATATGACCGTTTAGTAGAGCTCAATGGTGATCTTTCATTTCGCTTGTGGAATTTATTTTTATTATAAACCGTTCTATGTAATTAGTATAGGATATACATATATACAGCTATGTATTATTTCGTTAGTTCGGTTTTGCTTTATAGCAAACTGTCCTTTCCTTCTTCCTATCCTATCTTACATCCTACTAATAAATAAATGCGAAAGTTACGATATTTGGATGTTTGTGTCTCAATCACGCCCTTGCCACTGCACAGATTAGGACGAAACTTAAAACAGTACATTAGACTACTTTTCATCTCGAATAATTACCGGGAACAGGGTTAGCTTATAGTGTTATAAAGAATTCCAGCGAAGAAATACTTACCTAGTAAAGAATATACACGATAGTCCGGTCACCGCTCATACCAATAACTTGCAAGATTTATCGAATTTTGATTTCGAAACACTAATCATCTTCGCCTCTATTATTTTACCGTCTTTATTTTTGTCGATGACACCTACCTATTATAAAGATTGGAGTTGGAATCAGAAGTTATTTGCATGTGACTGTTATTAATCATGAAATCTTACGTAAATGTAGTTTTTAACTGTTGGCAGATTCGATAAAGGCAAAAACTATTAATAATAATAATACGTTTTGGTGTAGAGGACATAGATCAACGTAGTTTTTTCAAGCCCAAGGTTGTTGCTTTTTCTCGACTTATATCTAATATGATATATTGTTTTCTCATGTTATTAAATATTATATTATTACTTCGCTATAAAAGTTTAAACTGTAAACAAAATGCTAAAACAAAATCGTGCTGTGTTCAAAACCCAGTGAACTTGGGTTATCAAAGATGGAAATCTTCGTTTAACTGAAGAGTATTGAGACACGAGGCTCACCTAGTTTCAATAAAATTGACAGCAATAAAAAATCTATAAAAGTAATCTCCTTTAGAGTAATAATTTATGTAAACTTAGTTGTGCAATCCATAAATAATAAATTATGCATCATTTCATAATCGGAGCTTGGAGTGATTGTTGTTTCAAAACTGTATCCAAATAGTACCTGAGTATCGCGATGCGAGTCTGATTTCAAGAAGCATTCAATGTCGCCGGAGCCGTGTAGCTATGTTCAAATTGAATCACAATAGCGCACGGGCCCACGCTCGCTTCGCATTGCGTATTTAATGACACAGGCAATACAACTTACCCGACCCTCAATTGTCTAAATAGTTGCCGACTCAAAACAATGGGCGATAACCTCACGAGAGGGAGAGAGTTTTTTCCGCAATTTTAATATAAATAATTGTGGACCAGTAGAGTGGAAGGCCGAGTCGGTCACGAACGTGTGTCGTCTATTTTATGGTCTTATTCTTCGATAAGCGAAATCGACAGCGTGGGTATTATACGGGTTGAAAACATGACGGTTTTGGTTTGGTCGGTTAGTTTGCAATAAAATCATCCTCATCATCTGTCTGCAGAATTCTATTGCTGGGAGCCTCTACCATCTTGTGAAAACGATTTTGATCCACTGTTTTGCGATCTTTACAAGTGCTCTCACTTGTAAAGATCGCAAAACAGTGGATCAAAATCGTTTTCACAAGATGGTAGAGGCTCCCAGCCTCTACCATGCCTTTATTTTCTTTATAAAAATAAATTTACTAGTATAATGTTAATGCGGTTTGACTAATTGGGGCACTGTACCTTATGACCACATTTGACAACGTAACAGTCGGTGCAGGCACATGATCAAATCAACGTTTACTACCGAACCTAGGAATTAAAGATACTTACTTACTTCGATCACTTGATATTACTCAGTTTACCTGCACTTTACTAGCTTGCGCAACATGTTCAAAGCTCTTTGTCTTGGAATTGACTAAGTGTAGGATAAGATTATCGGATAGGTTCTTAGAAAAAAATATCGAATCTAACCGCATAATAATGAGTCACAAAATTCACACGATACAGTACCTAGTACGAGTAACTGTTATTCGTTTCAGTGGAAGTACAAAGGCTATAGAATCCGGATGACTATTTAATTTTACGGCGCGATCTACATTATTTCTTCTTTTTTGTAGGCTATACGTAGTAAGTATACTATTGTTTTAGGTATTTTTGATGTGCAGCTCTATATTGAATACCTTAATAAATACCTAAGTGCACAATGCGCATACCTGTACAATAAAACATCCATTACTACGCACACGCCCGAAGTGTCTCATGTTTTCCAGGAAATACTCATATTATACGACACTTTAAAACGTCTTAAAGGCAAAAGTCTCGCATTTTAAAATTGTGATGCAATTATTTTAAACGCTGACATTGAAAAAGACAAGTTAAAATAATCCGAGAACAGAGCGCCCTTCACTCGTTGCTCTGATGCATTGTGATGGCCGGGTATTTAGACCGCATGATCTCAGCTCTGCTTAAGGCAGCTTATGTGAAACCACTCCAGTAATACCATATCGCTACTGCGACAGCGATGCACTTATTCACTTCTTACGGTATACTTTACGATAATTTTATCGGACAGTTGCTATTATAGCGTAGAACTGCTTCTACATTCGCAATGTGTAGTGTTAACATGGAAATGTGTCTGTTGCATATCAACTATTATTATCTGACCGCTCTAAAATTGTAGTCGTCCTTGTAATTTCTGTTTTTTTTCAGTTTTCAGGTATATAGTCTATAAAAAAGAGATGGCAGCATTATTGTGCTGTCTAGTTAGGAGAATGCAACTTAAGAATTAATAACAATAAGTACTTGCATGTTATTTCCCAAATCCTTACAAAAACAGCAAGTATTATATTATGAAGATAACGCTGTTTTTGTAAAGATTAGCCTCTCCCCTAAATAGTCAAAAGTCATAGTCAAGGTCAAAAGGTATTTTTATTCAATAAAATCACAAGGATAACTTTGAAACTTCTTAAAGCTAGGTGACTCTAGGTGCCAATTCCACGCGACCAAAGCCTAGAATCTCCAAAGTCTCTTGAATCAAAAGCTAAATCTATGCAAATAGTTATTTGATTTAAGATAATTCACGTAAATGATAAATTGATTGCAATTAAAGTCATCATCGTTGTTGACTGCAGTTAAATTAAATATTGTGCAAATGCCTCGAAACTCGCCAGAATTTGTCAGACAATTAACAAAAACAAATACTTGATCGATTCAAAATAACGAATGGTTTCAACACGACTCACGTTTATCCCATTAAATAATAATCGAATGCATGACAGTTTAATGCAGTCACCGATCTCGTATTGGACTGTATGTAAATATCTGTTTTAGAAGCTCAACAGCTTAAAATATAGCCCACCGAGGAAAGTTGAATCACTCTACCAAAGCTTTTGTTCTATTAGATCTATAGTAGAGCATGGTGGTCTAGTGGGAGTGACCTCGCCTACCGATCGTAAGGTCGTAGGTTCGAATCCGGTCGTGTACAAATGTATTTTTCGTATCGAAAAATGTATGTGCGCAATGTTAGTGCAGGGAAAACATCGTCAGAAAACCAGTTAGTATTCTAACAGCGGCGATGGGCTTGCAACCTGTCACGTATGGTATACCAACTACTGCAAAATGTGGGTGTGTGCCAAATGTAATGTTTGGACTTACCTCTGACTACCCCCCTTAGACGTCATCAAAGAATCTGGAGTTAGTACTAAGACATTTGAGGGGGTATCTACCGTGCCTGGGGATCAAAGTCGTGAAGCTGTTTCAGTTTCAGTATTAGATCTATGGCAGAGCTATGTAGCTGTGGTAAAGTAAAGTTCTAAGTGATTTAAGATATCACCAAATCTTTCAAATGTATATTTGATACATTTTATTAAATAAACATCTTATATCCTTCATTCTTTCAAAAGACAATTTGTGGAATTAAAACTTTGGATGACAAAACAATAACATGAAATTTTCGCTTCACATCATTGAAGAATCTGAATGTAAATGCAAATGGACAAGAAACTTAACTACCTATTTGCTTTAGTAGAGCTTAGTGAGATTACCTTTTTGTCCCTTCTTAAGTAGCGATGTATATTGTATATTATGTGTGTCAACCTTGCTAATAGTGTAAACTGTCAAATCTGAGACATTTCGCGTCTACATTTATGTATTTACTTACCCAAGAGCCAGTCTTACTTACAATTTTTTTACGAATACAAGTATTACAATTAAGAAAATACTTCACAACTTATAACCACAGTCATGGTAGATATCCCGTGCCTAGATGCAGCCTGCCACGTATAGAATACAAACAACTACTAAATGTGCCAAATGTAATAATTAGACGTACCTCTGATTACCACGCTTAGACATCCTCTAAAGAATCGTGAGTTTGTAGGTATTTTGTACAAACATTGCAATGTAAAAATACGTATGAAACAGTTGAGCTATCTGCTGACTATTACTAATGATCTTCAGATTGTTGACTTATCTAAATTTGTGCCAATCGGAAGGAAGTGTCTCGGCCTACATTGCAATACATACATAAGCTAACTAATTTAAAGTAAATCTTTAATTGAAAACAAAATTAAATATTTTTTGACTAAAATTAAAATATTTATTAGACACATTTAATATAAATGCTAAGTGTGTGCATTCATGAAGTGTGGTCGCTGTTATGTAGAAGCTGTGCATAAAACCAACGTGGACAGTCAAGTCGACTATATTGTTATCGACTTGAGACATTGCATTAAACAATTAGGCAGTTGGTGAAAGCCCCGTCTGATTGTGACTCGTCATTCCGGATGCAACTCAATGCTCTCGAGACCTCACAACAGAAATAAATAGTCGCGCAAAAAGTGATATTGAATTAGGATTAGCTTATAAACCGTCCAGGCAATCTAGATGTTGCCGCTTGACTGATCAGCCTAGATAGCTTAAATGCCAGATTCCCAGTGAGCAACTAATGTAAATTAAATAATTTGGTTTATTAGAAGCTCGTTATCGGCGACTCAAATCTTATTAGCGATACTCTCTCACGACGACGTCTAAAACTGAGTGGTAGGTATAAAAAAAATAAAGTTATTTGAATACCGATACCTGACCTAGATAGGTACAAGCTAGATGCACTATTTTAATTACTTTATCTGTTGGAATCTATAATCATTAATCAGTTTGTGTCAGCTAGCTAATTTGGTATATTTCATGGAACAGTCTAAAAAATCACGAAATATCTAAATAATTTGTTGAGTTTTGCAGCTTTTAGGGTTGCTTGCCTCATCCTAGCCAGGCACCTCCATATGAGAGTAGGAGGCTTGCACGTTGCTGTCACTCGAGAGTTCCCTATAAGGAGGGAGGTCGGGGGTCAACAACATTCGGTCTAGTAGGTAAGTTCGTGTAATAGATGAGTGGCGCGATTGCAAGCGATAAAGCATCGGCTGGTCGGCTTCGACTTCGTGGGTATTGTTTATTCTGTGAACCAACGTGCAGGTGGCGGCTGGAGGTGAGAAGCGTGGTGTGAGATACCCGGCCTGATATCACTTGTTTTAATCATAAAGCCTTAGATTTACTAAAAACTACTGTAGAAAATATAAAAACTTTTTTATATAATTGCGCAATCGTCCAATAACACATTATATAAATAAAGATTCATAATCCGTAATATCTTTTATTATTTGAGATATGTATTTGAAAATATGCTGTATTTTTTAAAGCATATCTTGCATTCACAACATACTCGTATTATAATTGGGCTAAAATTCTGTTTATTCTGTAAGACGGAAGTTTAAAAAATAACGAAAAGCAAGCCTTGCACTTATCTTTGAGTTAATAATAATGATTTGCCCCAAGTTTTAAATTATTCTCTGTTTACTGATTTTCGAATCGACACCTTCAGTAATTAAAGCTCGTCACGCGATCGCAGTAAGTATGTTCTCGGCCAAGAACACGGAATGTAATCGATTTAAGAAGGATGACACACGGTGCGATGTGGTTTCTCATTTTTGAAAAAGTTAATTCGAGAAGTTTCTTACTTCTGAGTGTCTCATAGAAGGTGTATTTTATCTTTAATATAAAAGGCTACATGCAAAATAATGTAGGGTTTGTCCCAATTTAATGTGACCTATAAGTTTTAAAATCGGTTTAGTTAATTGGTTTATTCTGGGATTTCTTAAATCAATATTAAATACCTACTCGCATTCCATATTTTACCATCTATAAGGTAAGAATCTGTAGCAGGGATAGGTACATCACCATGAAATACCGCACCACACAGTGTGTCGCTGTTCCAAGTACTGGTTTGCTCAACGTTCTGACCCGTCATTTCTCCGCGCCCTCGGCGACACATCAACCTTCGAGCTGACGACGTTCCATTTCGCTCGGGTCGTTCTCTCCGACTTTTTATTCGACTTTTCGTATCCTTGCCTTAATTTTTCGGCGACGTGAAATAATTACTGACATACCTATCTTGCCCACTCATGCGGCAAGGCTGCGATGACAGCCGCTCCGCTGCCTGCCAGATATTACAGGATAAAATGGTGTGCCCGCTTATGTTGATGTCGACTTCTTGCTCGTATCATATCAAAGTAATTGGTTATTTTATCAAAGTAATACATTAATTTATTGACAAGAACATAGCCAATGCCTACGATGATTTTAAACCTGTTAACTCAGTTCTTTCGTTTTTTTTTGAAAAGTTACTTTGGTAACAAAGTTTGCGTCTGTCTGAAATAATTTCCAGTTTACTCAACACTGCTATAGATGATTTAACCTGCGTTTCTTTAAACATAGTAATTGCGACTTTAAAAAGACCGCCTGAAAGTGTCAGTGCGTATTGCGTATCGCGTTCACATGCAAACAATTAATCAATCGGATACTCCGCGCAGTGTTCTACTTAAAGAAAACTTTTTACTCCAGCTCGATCGAGTAATTGCAGGCTTCAATTGAAGTAATGATACGCTTAGCGTGCCGCGGCGGGAGAAAACGTGTGAGGACTTTGATAACCTCCAAAAATTAAATTTACAAAATGATTTTCAAGTGTGATGTGGGGTAAAATCACGCGTAGGCATTACACGAGGCGTGGTCTGTCATTACGCTTTCAAGGTTTGGTAACGAGCCGTAACTTGATACCATTTAAACGAGAATGTCTTTTAATTTTACATCCCAATTTTCTACCATACAATTTTAATAGTGACTCTCATAATTGCTCATGTGGTCCATTTTGAGTTGCTTTGGATTTTATCAATTCCAGGGGATATCGCGCATAAATCGGTCCCAATAAAAAAAAACATTGTTAAAATAGTGCACCTAAATATGCTCCTTTCCCTCGGGGGGAAAAAATACGTGGACGAAGTCGCAGGCAAAAATTTGCATTCTCATTTAATAACATTCTCTCATTCTCCTTGAATACTGCGACTTCTAATAAGCAAGTGAAGTGATCTTCACTTGTTTAATAGAAGTGGCGAGGGCAAAATCCGAATTGTTTTGGAAAATTGCACACGTGTATTGTTTCGGAGTAACACGCATTTTTGTATGGCAACACGAAGTTCTCTAAGTGCCGCCTTTTTTCTTGTATATATACAAAAATGCATGCATGTACCCCACTGAATACTTTGTTACGAAACTTGCTCTACAGTTAACTAATACAAAAGACATCAACGCGCGCCTTGTTCTTTCGACGCGGGACTGTGTTCAACATTATGTCCAATTTGTAGCAGGCAGTGCCACAAATTGTTTTATGTTTGTGCGTTTGTATGTAGTTTGATTTCATTTAAAATACTAAACTATTTATGCATTATAATTATAATGTTTTTAACAGAAACATGAACATGAACAGAAATACCTTACGGTAGAACGGAAAAGTTTCTTGATAAAAACTGAGAGTTACAAATTAAATATATATAAACATAATTTATTCCAATTTAAATATTTTACATTCTTGTATCTGTTGATTAACAAACTAGCTGGTTAGTAGTAGTACCTAGCCGTAATTAAAATAATTATCATTAATTTGTGATTTTCATTTCACCCATTTAAACTGTACTTGATGTTGATGCTTATTGAAATTAATTCGCTGTTGATATTAAGTCTGTAAATGTCATTTATTTTGTTTACTCCAAAATTATATGTCGTGTATAAGTAAAAGTAATTGGGAACAACACCTTGAAACAAGAGGTCAAAAAGAAATTCACTTAAAACTGTAGCACGCCCTTCACGGAGCCGCGTCGCTGCGAATTTTATAAACTCGGGTCATTTTCGAAAACCAGTGTCTGAAAGTGAAACTACCCGCGCATTTATTACCGGGTAAAATATGTAGATTGCCAGCGAGATAATAATGATATGTGCTCGTGGTAATGAAATTTCCCGCCGTCAAACGGTGCCAAAGTAATTTGCGTTGCTTGTCTCTGCAACGAGCGCCCAAGGGCCGCTTTCGAGGTTGCGCAAAGCGTTAATGAGTCTCGTTCAACTTTTATTGCGAGTATCGCACGCTGGCCGACGGGGTGGCCGACGATCGTTGTTACAACTTGCGGTTCTCACGTCACTATCCGCACGAACTATTTGTTTGTTAATCGAAATAATACTCTTCCTGCAACGCTCACTTCATATCTCGTTTCAACCTCCAGCGATCCGTAAAAACAAATTTAACTGTTACCACTTACCTACGCGCGTCGCCCGCTAAACATGCGATCATTGCATTGTTTCAAAACGTGATTTATTATAATTATTTAACTTTTCTTTGTGGATACTTTCGAAGCCATGGAAGTCATTAACCCTGATCGTGTTCGCAAGCTTCCCGATAATTATACAAGTCGCAAACGAAATAGCATCGTAAAATCTGTTTACAAATAAAGAGATTCCTGAGTTTAATTAAGTGACTCCAACAGCTCAATTCAGCCGGTAATTAAAGAAATTGGTGCAGCTTTCGTGGACGAGCTAAATTATTGTTAAGGGCCATAACATTACAGTTTCATGGAAGAGCCGAGCTGCGGCCACCCTGCACGCTCCACGCAGGCGATCCGTTCATATTTGTTAAATCATCGGAACCCTGTAATTTTGATCGATATCTTTATTGACGGCTAAAATTTATTGATCATTTCTTTGCAAACGCAAGTTCCTGTGAATACAATATGGCGGCCTTAGTGCTGTCGCAAGCTGCCGCGAGAGTCGACCTTTTTACCGCTGTGATTATTGCTATGGTTTCGTTTTTCAATAGCCGCTTATATCTGATCGACCTACTTCACTTTGTTCGAAGAAATTGATTTTTACTCAATGCATAATCTAACTAAGTATCCTAACGATCACATTACCAATACTAATATGACTATTAAGTATGTAGGTACTGTTTTATTCACAATAAATATTCGTCAGGTTATACCTACTTGAGTATTATTATCTTTTTAAATATATTGTATTTATAGAAGCTTTCCTACTTAAAATAAAGATGGTTTGATTCAATAAATTTTGGTGTGTGAGTAAGAACACCGCAACAAACAACAAAAATTTTAATGCACGTTCAAATTAGACTTTTTTAAGAGTAGTAGAGCTCTTTGTGAAGGGCTCGTCCGGGGAAGTACTACCACCACGCCCTTTTCTACCGCCAAGCAGCGTTGCTGTGTTTCGGTTTGAAGAGTGTGGTTGCCGGAGTAATTACAGGCACATGAGGCTTAACATCTATACCTGTGCCACAAGTCGATGGACGCAGGGCAGTGCATCGTAGAGCACGTTCCTATCGTGCGTGACTTACCGAGGCACTGCTTTGTTATAAGTGATGGTTACTTCTTAGCATCAGGTGGGCTATCTGCTTGTTCGATCAGCTAGTTGCATAAAAAAAAGACTCCTTTGACGGATACCACAGAGCTAGTACAAAAGGTTTCATTTCCTATTATAAGCAAATATTGATATTATACAGACATATTGATAGCTTTGTTATAAATATTCTTCAACCCGAATGCATCAAGCAGTACAGGCACAAACCAAATAATATCTGATGCATACGACAGCCGCGGATAAGGTACACGCATAGAAAGGCAGTGTGTACACTGTACGCCCAGCAGGCGCTGGCACTGAGTTCATCACGACGTACGGGGCTCGGCACCGTGTCACACGTTGTACACCGCGTGTTCAACTCAACGCTATTTCATCTCTCTTATCTCAAACGTGTCTTCTGCCACAGATGATTTATTCATATACCCCTTATCTACTTTCACCGTTCGAGGAACCATTGTCGTCAGTATTTGTGACGGCTATAACCATCAACGTAATTACCGTGATCCTTTATGAGCAGTTAACAGACCGTAAAAATTAATAAATGGCGCTTTTGACGAAAATGTTTACGGTTTTAAAACTGGTAGGTATCTACCAGCCTGTTGAAATATTATGCCAACGGTTTATTACCTTTCCGGAGGGAGACGCGTTTGTTTTTCAAGGAAACAAATGAATTAATGTAGGACATTGTATTTTTCTTTGCTGTTTCGTCAATTAGTAAAATCTCCAAATTCTAATTTTGGTCTAACTCTAAACGGGAAACAATCCAATTCATAAATCATGGTAAATATCCCGTTTTAAATGAAAATATTGTTCATTACCATGATTGTTGATGATGTTGACAGCCTTCACAGCTCTGTTGGTAGTAGCTCTGCCTTCTGCGCCGTAGGCCGTGGGTTTGATTCTCACCGATAACAAATATTTGTGTGATGAACATAAATGATTGTTCTCTGTCTGGGTTTTACAAGGTGTATATATTATAAGTATGTATTTACAAATAAAAAGTATATATGTATTATATCAGCTATCTGGTTCCCATATTACAAGCTTTGGCTTAGTTTGAGGCTAGAGTGCTGTGTGGAAAGTCCACCAATATTATTTGTTACAAAAGTTATATTTCCAAATTCTATTTTTTTTCTTGCCGTTCCAGTTTAAAGTTTATTTTGTTGTGTTTTAGAATATACAATTTTTTTTAGCAAACGAAATCGAAATCAAAACAAAAAATATTTATTTTGTGTCGACAACAAAATCGGACATCACTCAGATCTTATACAGTTTAGCCACAGAAGAAATAATAGTACCTAAACGTTTAGTATCTACCATCGGTCCATAAAAAAAACGATTTCGATTATTTATATTATCAGTGTAGGTGCAATAAGATAAATAAAAAACTAAAATGATTCCGTCCGAGGTCGTCTTTGTACAGACGAGGTCTGACCATTATTTAGAACAGTACCTAGAGTGGATAGGTGTTCTATCTCTTTCTGAAACCTAGACCACATAATAAAATATATTTACAACCGCTTTGTATAAAGGCTAAAATAGGTATATCGTATTTAATACGTTAGCTTAAATATCTTAACGGTCAGCAAAACGACTCTATTTTGTTTTCAGCCTTCAAAGCTCCGTTGGTAGTAGCTCTGCGCCGTAGGCCGTGGGTTATTGTTATTGGTGAACATTCTTCAAACATACGAAAACACAGAACAAAAGAACGAAGTTTATTATGGATTCCAGGTTGTCCAAGTAGTGCACACACATCCTACTAATATAATAAACGCAAAAGTTTGTAAGTATGGATGGATGAATGTTTGTTACTTTTTCACGTAAAAACTACTGAATGGATTTTAATGAAACTTTACAATAATATAGCTTATATATCAGAATAACACATAGGCTACAATTTATAAAGATATTGTGTCACTAATCCTGCACAGACGAAGTCGCGGGCACTAGCTTGTTAAAAATAAAACTACTCACGATTCAAGTTAATTGTTGATAAAAATAACAAATTTCATGTAATCAATCATGTCAAGGAAGCAACTATAGTATTCGCCATAACCGTAGAAATTGATTATTGAAAATAAAATGCGAAATCGTGGTCCAGTTATACAGAGCAATTATTCTTCAGTGAAAGAAAATACAATAGCCATTTTATATAAATGTATTCATTCAAATCAGTCAAGACTTTCAATGTTTTATTCCGAGTAGTTCCATAAATAATGCTTATAAATATGTATAAGCGGTCGACATTGATGTCATTACAGAAAAATTCAAATGTTAGATACCATTTAAATTTCGCAACGAAGTTGTTACAACTATAAAATATAATCATTCAGTTTGCAGATTTATTTCGCGATCTGCTATATTAAATTATTATAGCGTACACATACCTACACAACACAAATGTTACCTGGAAATCGGTAGTATTATTATTAAGGCGACTTCAGTATTTTGTAACGGTATATTGACTGATAAAAAATTATGGAACCTTAATAACGATTAAAAACTCTTAATAAGCGGGCCCATAGTAATTTTTTCGGCGATGCAATTGAATGGAAGAAAAATGTCAGTTGAATTATGAAAGCGATCGATAATGAAAATATTGGTACGCATGCGGGCCAGTAGAAAGTGTCTCGACCTGCACGCTGCGTGAGCTTTCGTTAATTTGGCAACTCGGCCGGGTCAGTTGAGCCTCAGGTCACATAAATATGTCGGCACTACGCCCCTGGCTCTACTTTGTTTGTTAAAATATTGCCAATTATAATCAAAGTACGGGCACTTGCCACTACCGATGTGCGTCGATTTCTTAATCTCAGATCGGGCCGGTTTCCTCGTTTCCGCGTGTATCTGTAGATAATTGCATTGGATGGGCCTTGAGCTTGTTTTGGCTTCGCATAGTCATTTAAGTATCCGTTTTTGGGAAGCTTTATGAGTTGACCCAAGTTTATTTAAGTGGCGTTTTGATCCCTACTTGATTGACTCGTTCCCAGTAAGAACTAGTTCTGTTTGTTTGGTTGTTGAGAACAATGCTGTTGTTTACGTCGAGGTGCTCAATATAAAATAACTTACGGCGCGATTGCAAAACACGGAGATTGTAAAGCCGAAATATTGTTCCCACGGTGAGCGCGCGCCGGCCGGCCGCTGTCGTCCATCAACATCATTATCTATTAAAAATATCACGTCATATTGTTCGCTATTTTGTTACAAAGTTACTTTCTGACTGTTATCGGCTGCTTATCTTGGAACACCCATAGATCTTTACAATTGTTACGACACAGACTGATCTTAGGTACTGCTCGACTGAATTGGCGGAATTATAAACTATTTTGTAGTAGGTATCTATAATACTGATAAAATAAATACACGTGTATTTTTTTTATTATCGGAATAATTATATATTATAACGCAATTTAAATTCACAATGACAAATCTATGCAAATTCAAGTCAAAGCATAAAGTGATTGTTGTTTAAGAATTTTAAAATAGAAAAGCGTAGCAAGTCTATCAAAAAATGCCTACAGCAAGCAGGCATTTTTTGATAGACTCAATACAAATATATTCAGAGATAGAGCAATATTCACGTCTATTTCGAGAATTTACGGTTAAATGATAAGAGCATCATGAGCAAGGCTTTATTAAGATAACTAACTGGCGAGAAGGTAGAGCAGTGAGATTGATAATGCAAGAATGCGGGTGCAAAGACGTTTCACAGCACACCCGCTACAAGCAATGTGGAGCACTTTACGTAGGTTATCTCTAAAATTATTTTTAGAAAATGTGAAAACCTGTAATACTTACTTCAGGTTAACATGCAGCTATACTTTGCGATTTTTACTATGTCAGTGGTTTTTGGTTCCTTCAGATACTGAGCAATAAATAACTTTCAGTGTAAAAATAAAGATTTTTAGAATAGAATAGAATAAAATTTACAAAAAACACAACCCTGTAAAAAGTTAAAAAGGTAGGTAACATTAAGGATAAAATTATGAGCGGCTCAAGGGACAACAGTAATAGGAAATACTAAAAAGGTTTTCAGCTCAGCGTAAATGTTGGGTGTGTTATCACTCAACGCTGATTTTCAGCTGAAACCAAGGAGGGAAAAGGTTAAGCAGTGACCGAAATACAACAACAACAACACGTTTATAAATTAGTTATACTAAACTACTAGTTTTAATGAGATCTAATTCTAAAAAATAATCTACAGTATTGTATATGTATTTTTTTCTGTAATCTTATTATCATATGAATGTTGTACCATTTGTCTTTTATAATCAATATAAATGTAAAATAAAATATAAGTGATATGTGCGTCATGGCGCAGTCGTGTGCCGGGGCCCTAATTGCTCCTTCTGCCTCGTCCTAGAAAGCTCTGCGCTTGCTTCGTTACGGCCGGCCCTTACCACTGATTTATGTGCGCAATAAATATTTTTTGAAAGTTCCAGTGCGATAATAACTCCATTAATTTTGATTAATGACAATTTCTTAAAAGTGAATTTCTGACCGTAACGATCCCTGCGACCTGTCTTACCATGGATGGTAGCGAGTCCAAATCGATTTAATTAATTTTACTCGATCGATTGTTATTATTTCAATACATAGTGATTTAGTGCGC
Source organism: Chloroclysta siterata (assembly GCA_932294275.1). Classification (NCBI taxonomy): domain Eukaryota; kingdom Metazoa; phylum Arthropoda; class Insecta; order Lepidoptera; family Geometridae; genus Chloroclysta; species Chloroclysta siterata. Next base: position 10,686,878 of record OW028600.1, on the reverse strand, counting down.
AGTTGACGTTAATAACGACCGTTCTTGCGAACATTGAATATATTTCATCAAGTTTAATGAATTCATTCGAGTCACCAATGGCGGCTGTAAATAAAAGTTTTCACAACATTTCCTCGATCGCGATCGAGTTCATATTACAATGTCAACACATAAAGGATAGTGAGATAAAATAATAAAAATAAAATGTGTAATGTATTTGTGTTTAAAGAGGTCCGTTTTCCGCTGAGTATAATATATTCCGGTGTTTATCTCGAGCGGTCGCTTCGGGTGGCGACACATTCAGCGCATTTGCAATGCGAGATATCCCGCATTACCATAAACAGTTCGAGGCGGAGGGCACGCCGTCTATCGCGCTAGGACATATAAATTATTCAAAATAAAGTATCGCTTAACCTGTGACCCGTGGAATACGGCGCACCGCTCCCGGCCCGGCCCGTCCTAGAGCCGTCACAGTGCACCTACATAAGTAGGGAATCTTGCAACTCGAGGCTTGCCGCTTGCTTGTGTGTGTTGCTTGCTAACTTATTACGGAGGCCATATTATTTACAACCTATCAACATATACTTTTCAGCTTGTATGAGTGTGAGTGAAAAGCATACATGTGTTTTTATGCAAACATGTATGTTGCAAGTGCGCCAAAAGCTTCTTACGAGATATATAATTAAAAATATTGGCGGACATTTCGCAATTCCATCCAACCTAAAACTAAGCAAAGTTTGTACTATGAGATAATAAACCACATTTACGACTGAAAGGTGTTACTTGCTCCCTGCTGATCTAGTTCCACTATGGCCGTGGCCCGTGTCTGCTCGGCACGCTGCGACACTTCCCGTCATCGCCTGGAGCGGACATGACAGTCTCTGTACGTACTAAGGTTATCCATAGAATAGAACAACGGTACATTATGCGTAGCTTGTCACGAATATACGGATCAATGGTACTACACTACAAAAGGTATCGGTATCCTACACTGAAGTTGTCATTACGGGAGCAATATTGTTTAACTTTGACAGATTTTTCTCCACAATTTTTTGTAACACAGCATCGTTAACTAAAACTAAATAAAGCATGTATCAGACGTGTGGCAAGTCTATTATTAAAAAGCGGAGCTTGCCGCGGCGGAACTTCTACATCGCACACGGTTGGATCCGCGCGTTTAAGGGGCTGACAACTATCAAACAACTTCTCGCTCGCACGTTTCGACATGTTGAAAGATATAAAATCACTAAACTCATTTTCGAAAAATCGCAATCAACCATTTTGTGTGCAATCACATTGCACACAGTTTAGTAATAATTTCATTTTGATCGATACAAGTTTTCCTACTTAAAAGTTTGCATATGTACGAAAACTAGTACAACAAGCTTTTGAGTAGGGAAACATGTATCAATCAAAATGAAATTTTTACTAAACTGTGTGCAATGTGATTGTTTAGTGATTTTATATCTTTCAACATGTCGAAACGTGCGAGCGAGAGTCACATTAGCTCTTGTCTTCGCCTTAAGCGGATGCTGCTGACTGGCCTGTCAAATCTAAAATATACTAGTAGTTCGCCCCGAACTGAGATCTCGTGATGCGACCCGACGAACGCATCAAAACTTTGAGTCGGTAGTAGTCAGAGGCAAGTCCAAACATTATCTTTGGACTTTTTTCTGACTACCGCCTACTAAATTGGTATGGTTACCAAGTTTCAACTCTATTGGCCTATTTATTGAAGAGTTCCGTTGAACAGACCTTGGCTCCATCATCAGACCTGGTCGTCGTCACCATTTTATGAGAACTGAGTACCTCCTTAATTTATTTCAAGAAAAAAAAATAAGAAAAATCAAAAGAACTGGCCGACCAGTAGAAAAACCTTGATGTCAACGAAACTCTTAGAGATGGGAGCTCTTGGATCGCTGGTTATCTTAATTTAACCTTTTAAATTTTATCTCGAAAACCGAGCGTCCCAAAAAAAAAGTAAAAATTGTTTTGGAATGTCCAAACAAAGCCCTTTCATATGACATGTAACTTGATTTTTTTATGTAACTTTTTTTATTTTTGCCCTCTTAAAAAACCCCATATCTCAAAAACCCTTTATCCGATTTTACTCATATACTTACCAGTAAATTTCTCAAGTACAAGCTATCGACATATCAAATTTCATGCAGATCGGATCAACGGTTCTTAAGTTATCGCCAGACAAACATACATACATACATACATACATACATACATACATAAAATGCCAAATCGCCCAAGTTGAAACTAAGATCTTCGTTCGCTTCGCTCACTCGATCAATTAACAACTAGAATTTTGTTTATCTACACTTCTACATCTACATCTACACTAATATTATAAAGAGGAAAATTTGTATTTTTGTTGTTTTGTTGTTTTGTATGTAACGAATAGGCTCAAAAACTACTGGTCCGATTTCAAAAATTCTTTCACCATTAGAATGCTACATTATCCCTGAGTAACATAGGCTATATAATATTTTCAAAAAAATCTGGGATCCTTACTAAAACTCCAATAATGTAACCCAAGGTGGAAAACAAAAACCTTACATCGCGTGCGCTCCGAAAACTATTGATGATAGAACAAAATAATGTAGTACGATTTTGTAGAACACGTCATCATCTACAAAAAAAGTCGCAACAGCATATGTCTAACTATTATAGTTATGTCACAATAAGTGTTCTTTTATTATAAAAAATTAATTGAAATGCCGCCGCTAGAAAAGGGTCTTTATTTGTACCTTGGTATTAATCCTTATCCAAATAAATCATTTCATATTTAAGATGGTTTCAATACCTATAGGTTACTTCTTAAATTTTTCAAATCAGACATTCCATTCAAAAGATATGATGAAATTAAAAATGTTAACGTGTCCACGGGTCGTGCGAATGTATGAAATAAGCAGACGCGAGGCTCGAACCCACAGTATAAGTATATCCTAAAATGTTCAAAAAATGTATGCGAAGCTGGGACAGGCCGCTAGTGTTTATATATCGGTTTTCTCTATGATCCGCAACTTCGATCAACTTCCCGTTGGGATGGCAAATACCCCTTGGTCTCCTGGTGTGCATAAGGGAGTTTGGTCGGGATGGGTGGAAGAGGGTGGTTGTGGGGGGCGAAAATGTGGAATAATATATATCTGTCCTTCTCTAACTATACATGTTAGAGAAGGACAGAAAACTTCTGTAAAATTCTTAAAAACTCGGGAATCTCGGGAATGATCTAGAAAGTTCCATAATGTGTGCAACTGATGAAATTAATCTAGAAAGTTCTAAAACTTTCTGGAATGATCTAGAATATTTCAAAAAGCCGTGCAATTATTGTAATCGATCTAGAATATTTCAGTAAGCTTCTGGAATGATCTAAAAAGTTCCAAAATGTATGCAATCGATAAAATTGATCCGAAATGGTCTAGAAAATTCTAAAAATTTCTGAAATGATCTAGAAAGTTCCAAAATGGTTGCAATCGTTGTAATCGAACTAGAATGTTGTAGAAAGTTTCTGAAATGATCTAGAAAATTCTAAATATTTCTGAAATACATACAAACTTTTACATCCCTTTGCACACTTATTAAGGGTAGTTTAAAAAAACTAAAAATGCCTTTCCTATTTTTTTGCTTTGAAGTATATCTACTCCAAGTTTCAAGTTTGTAGGTTCAAGGAATAATATTTTTCATACAAACGTTTTCATCCTTTTTTACACCCTTAGGGGTTGAATTTCCAAAAATCCCTTCTTAGTACACCTCTACGCCATAAGACTTACGTACTCCTCAAATTTCAAGTCTCTAGGACCAGCGGTTTAGGCTGTGCGTTGTCTATATGTCAGTCAGTCAGTCAGTCAGTCAGTCAGGACTTTGATTCTTATAGTATTAGAGATATATATATATATATATATATGTATATAGATAGAGTTGATCTACTATAGAGTAGATAAACATAATTTTATTCTACCATCCGAAAACATGTTGCGAAACAGTGAGCGTAAAGCATTTATCAAAAGATAAGACATTGCCTCTCAACTAGCATGAGGTAAGTATGCTAAATTTAATGGCATAATAAGGACATGTTTTTTACTCGAAAAAATGCGGCGAAGAACGAGTCTAACTCACGCAGAGAGTCTAGATGTCATTTGAAATTCTCAAAATATTTAAATATTTTCGTATATACAAGGTGTTCCTTAAGTTGTGTATATAAACTTCAGGGGGCTAAAGTACCCATCAATATGAACAACTTTTTCTAAGGAACCAACACTGTGAACGCGAAAAAAAAAACAGCTGTTTCAATACATTTTAGCCTGGTAGGTATTGAACTTTTGTATGAAACAGCTGTTTTTTTTTTCGCGTTCACAGTGTTGGTTCCTTAGAAAAAGTTGTTCATATTGATGGGTACTTTAGCCCCCTGAAGTTTATATACACAACTTATGGAACACCTTGTATAAAAGTTAAAATATTGCCATCTCTGACCAATGGGTAACGACGAACAGTGACAGGGCTAACAGCAACGTTTCAACTTCAGTGATGAATGTTTATGTAAGAATTTAGATTATCTGTGAAATGCGTAGAGTAAACAGGAAACAAGTTCATTTTATTTATAAAGAACTAAAGAGCTAAGTGCAAATAGGACTCGCTCACTCAGGGTTCCGTACGACAAAAACACACAGAGTGACAGACAGATAGACAGACAAGCAGCTTGGCGAGGTGTAGGCACTTAAACTTACCTTAAGTACATACGGAACCCTAAAAATATCATGAATGCAGTAGTAATTGTTAGTTATGGTCATTAAATATCTACCAATGTATTAATCACAGCAAGATTTGAATAATTCATGTAACGTTACGCCCATTACTAATATTATTATGACATTATAAATATATCCGGAATATTAGTGCTTTTAGATTCAGAAATATTATTTTGATTGTTGATAAGTATTGATTTACATTTATATATAATCTGGTATTGTGTTCCTATGCAGTTGTATGCAGGGTGTCTCAGAAACCGACGCCAACCCGAAAACGGGTGATAGAACAAGTCACAATAGTTATCAGAAAAAATAAACTAAGTTAAGTTATTTCCATTAAAAAAAATCGAGAAAATCTTCAGTGAATCTTCCCTGTGATGTTCTTTTGACTACAAATCTAGATTTTTATTATGTATTCCTGAATAATGCCTCTGTAAGTTGTAGTCAAAAAATGTTTATAAACTGTTCCCATTTTGGAAGAAAACATCATTTTATGCCAAACTAAGTATTTTTTTTAAATGCCAATAACTTTAAAAATACTTAACTTAGTTTTTTTTTTTTTTTAGTTTATTAACTATTATGCCTTAGCCTATCACCCGTTTCCGGGTTGGCGTCGGTTTTTGAGACACCCTGTTTAATATTCAGGCACGTAATAATATGTATGCATTATATTTATTGTTTTTTCTACATCACCATGTTCTTTTTGAATCCAGTTAACCTTAGTTTAGTTGAACCTTAGGATGGACTGGATTCAAAAAGAACGAGGTGATGACCAGACAACTGGAAGAATCGCTTTTATAAGACCGCCCATCGTATTCCACATTGTTATTTATCTTTTTTGTAGTGTGTGTATCATAAGTAAAGTGTCTTTAAGTAAGTATTTATTATCTTCATAAATCATCATCACCGATCGGAAAAAATCATGAGCTCTACCAAAAGATTTCATGTTTTTTTTTGTTAAGTTGGTAGTTAAATAAATAGTTATTAGGTACCTGCGAACGAATTATTATCGTATTTATTTTGATGCTCTAATTACAAAATTAATTAAATAAAAATATAAAAACAACCCTTTTTTACCCGTTGGTATGTAAGATAGTTAAGAAAAATGAACCTGTTATCCACGGGAATTCTTATTATGAAGTATATTCACTGAGTGGAACTGTGAACTCCAGTAGACAAGTGGCCATCGAAGAAAAAATCGCTATGTTATAACAACATAAATTAAATGAATACGCGATCTTCATGACGTTACGTCACTGTCGAAGCTATAAAAAAATGGGGCGATGGGCTTGCAACCTGCCGTATGGAACAACAACTACTGCATCATGTTGGTTATGTGCCAAATGTAATGTTTGGGCGTACCTCTGACTACTCCCCTTAGACATCCTCAAAGAGTCAGGAGTTCATACTTGGTACTAGATAGATATCTGGTATCGGTAGATATCTGACGGATATCTACCGATCAAAGACGTGTATTAATTGTGACTTCTTCTTCTTGAAGAAGAAGTCACAATACAGTAGTGACACGACAAGTCGTGTCACTAGTTTCTTTCGAAACAGTGTGGTGAAAGGATTTCAAGTGCTCCTCAAAGAGCATTTGACACTTATTAGATCTTTTTATTGTGAACTGCTACTTGTGTATTCCTGTGCACTTGTCTAGCATTGCGCGCATCGTTGGCGCGTGCATGTCGCGCGCATGCGCACCCGGCAGGAACCGCAGGACGCTGCCTATTTACTCAGCAGCTTTCGCAAAACGGCCCATTACCTACGGATAACTGTACTAAATAATTACTGCAATGTGCCTTTGACTTTCTATTTCTATGCGCTCGTGCGCTTCCACCTGCCTTCTGCCCAGCCAGCGCTCCTGAATAGAAACTGCCGTCATATGACGTCATTGCAACCACGATACAAAATACCGTACATAGATCCTGATACTGCGAAAAACGGCGCGTTCGTGAAATCGAGTTAATTCATTAATTAGTTCAATTTAAAAGATGTAGGTACCTGAATTGGAAATAATATTTCTTAGACTTTTGAAATAGAGTTTATATTATTGTACATAACATAAAAATATATAACAGAGATTATTTTGACTGGCAGACGAGTTACCAACTTAGCCGTGCCAGCCGTGAACTAAACTACAGATTATGGATTTGAGTACACAAGTATTTATTTAATAAGCATTGGTGTTTGGTCTGGCTGATAAATTGTATAGTGTACCTATCAGCCAGACCAAACACCTGTATATATACCTGATAACTGATTATACCTTTGTAGGTATATTTTGTATTTAAAAATAAAACAATAAGGTTTCCATAGCAAAGGTTTTGTCTGAACTGGATGATTCATATCTGAACTGATGATATGAATCATAGAGAAAAAGCAAAGGGCTTTTCCGGGTATATCGATTGCACTTACTCGACCGAAACAATAAAATCGTATAATTTTTTTTTATTATTCGGTCATCATAAATCGTAAAGTTATCATAAAACTATTATACTGCGGTAAAAATATGACTCAATAACTATAATAAGTCTGCAATAGTCCGTATGAATCAAACATTAACATTTTAAGAGTAATAGAGCTCTTTGTGAAGGGCTCGTCCGGGGAAGTACACCACCATGCCTTTTTCTGCCGCCAAGCAGCAACGCTGTGTTTCGGTTTGAAGAGTGTGGTTGCCGGTGTAATTACAGACACATGAGGCTTAACATCTGTATGCCTCAAGTTGATGGACGCAGGGCGGTGCATCGTAGGGCATGTTCCTATCGTGCGTGACTTACGAGGCAATGCTTTGTTATAGGTGATGGTTACCACTTCACATCAGGTGGGCCATATGCTTGTTCCATCAACTTGTATTACATCACCAAGTTGTATTAAAAAAAAAATCATTAAAATAACTGACGCATTCCCCATCTCTGCTACATGACGGTACCCGTATCCAGCAGACCCTAGTATACGCTGTAGGTATACCGATGATCACTGTAATTATTTACTATGCATGAATGCGCCGCTGTCTAGGACGACGCGTCGCGGACAAAGAACGGTCAAATGCAACGGACTGCCGGACAGGTTCCGATAGCGACATGGGTGTGCTGCATTAAATAAATAAATAAATATTGGTGGACATTCCACACAACACTATCTCGCCCCAAACTAAGCCAAAGCTTGTACTGTGGGAACCAGATAGTTGATATAATACTTAAATACTTTTTTTTTGTAAATACATACTTATACTAGTAGTTCGCCCCGAACTGAAATCTCGTGATGCGACCCGACGAACACACCAAAACTTTGAGCAGGTGGTAGTCAGAGGCAAGTCCAAACATTATGTTTGGACTTTTTTCTGACTACCGCCTACTAACTTGGTACGGTAACCAAGTTTCAACTCTATTGGCCTATTTATTGAAGAGTTCCGTTGAACAGACCTTGGCTCCATCATCAGACCTGGTCGTTGTCACCATTTTATGAGAACTGAGAACCTCCTTAATTTATTTCAAGAAAAAAAAATAAGAAAAAGCAAAGTAACTGGCCGACCAGTAGAAAAACCTTGATGCCAACGAAACTCTTAGAGATGGGAGCTCTTGGATCGCTGGTTATCTTAATTTAACTTTTTTGTTGTATCTCAAAAACCGAGTGTCCCAAAGAAAAAGTAAAAATTGTTTTGGGATGTCCAAGCAAAGCCCTTTCATATAACATGTAACTTGATTTTTTTATGTCACTTTTTTATTTTTATCCTCTTAAAAAACCCCATATCTCAAAAACCCTCCATCCGATTTTACTCATATACTTACCAGTAAATTGATCAAGTACAAGCTATCGACATATCAAATATCATGCAGATCGGATCAACGGTTCTAAAGTTATCGCCAGACAAACATACATACATACATACATACATAAAATGCCAAATCGCCCAAGTTGAAACTAAGATCTTCGTTCGCTTCGCTCACTCGATCAAATATTATATAACACCCAGACAGAGAACAAACATCTATGCACATCACACAAATGTTTGTTCACGGTGGGAATCGAACCCACGGCCTACGGCGCAGAAGGCAGAGCTACTACCAACTGAGCTGTGAAGGCTGTCAATGTGTGTGTGCATTACTATTTTATAAACTAAGAGCTGGTGCCCGTGACTTCGTCTGCGCAGGATAAGTCACACAATATCTTTATAAATTGTAGCCTATGTGTTATTCTGATGTATAAGCTATATTATTGTAAAGTTTCATTAAAATCCATTCAGTAGTTTTTACGTGAAAGAGTAACAAACATCCATCCATCCATACTTACAAACTATCGCGTTTATAATATTAGTAGGATTTATTACAAAACAAAAAACCTCATGCACCAATGAGTTTTTCTGTTCAAAAAATTTATGTGCACAGTGTCAGTACTCTCAAACGGTGAAGGAAAACATCATGAGGAAACCGGTATGCCATAGAACCTAAAAAGTTCTATAACATTGTGTCAAGTGCACGAAAGGAGCCTCTTGAGGCGCACTTAAAATCCTTTCACCACACTATTTCGAAAGAAACTAGTGACACGACAAGAAGAAGACAAAAAAAATACTAGCTATATATCTCAGAGTAGGTCTATGATATCGACGGCAGAAAACACTTTACAACATAGGTATTTTAGTTTTTTTTATATTTGCCAAAACCTTATAGGCGTTTCATTACAACTAAATAAATTATGTCATGCCATACCGACGTCGGTCAATTATTATGATACTACTACAGCCTACTAGTACAGCCTTCACAGCTCAGTTGGTAGTAGCTCTGCCTTCTGTGCCGTAGGCCGTAGGTTCGATTGCCACCAAGAACATACATTGGTGTGATGAACATAGATGTTTGTTCTCTGTCTGGGTGTTATATAATAATTATAAGTATGTATTTACAAAAAACTATATAAGTAGTATATCAGCTATCTGGTTCCCATATCACAAGATTTGGCTTAGTTTGGGGCGAGATAGTGCTGTGTGGAATGTCCACCAATATTTATTATTAATTCATTTATAGTACTATATGATATGCCTATTAATATGAAAAACTGATTGAGAGCAGTGGTTTAGTGGTAGCGGCCCCGCCGATCTTCAGATCGTTTGTTCAAAACCGGTAGTAAACTAATTAGTTTTCTGTTCAAAATGTATTTGCTCAGTGCCAGTACTATCAAACGATAAACAAAAAAATTGGCATGTCGTCCGGGGTAGTACTACCACCACGCCTTTTTCTGCCGCCAAGCAACGTTGCTGTGTTTCGGTTTGAAGAGTGTGGTTGCCGGTGTAATTACAGGCACATGAGGCTTAACATCTGTATGCCTCAAATTAATGGACGCAGGGCAGTGCACCGTTGGGCACGTTTTTATCGGCCGTGACTTACTAGGCAATGCTTTGTTATAGGTGATGGTTATATATAGCTTAACATTAGGTGGGCCATTTGCTTGTCTAGTGGTTTAAAAATACATATATGTATATATAAATATCATATAATATCACACAGTATAACTACATACTTTAAATAATTTTTGTGTAAAGTTGTATTTTAAATAATATCTTCGTATCTTCAAAAGCATCCATATAACCACCAATTAAACAAAATATATTTTGGAATGTTTGAACAAAGCCCATTGATGACATCATGCTTCAATAACCTGTATTGTTTTTTCGATCAGAATAACGCTTTAGCAGTTATAATCAGACAAACATACACACTCACTATTTTTATATTTATGTATGAAACAAATAAATCAAAATAATACTCATGTGCATGCTTCATGCCGTTCATACAAAAGATATCAACGCGCTTCTACGTTGCAGTTTTTTTTTTTAATGAATCATTCAGATTTTTTGCATACAAGAGCTAAATTTTTCCTAAAAAGCAGAAAACATTAAATAACGGTGAAAATGTCTACCTATCCAAATTTTTTTTGTCTTTCTGAGACGAGCCTCATACATTAGGGAGATGTTTGGGAGGCCAGATCTTCCTAAATTCTAAATGTGGGTAGTCCATAACAAGATACATAAACGCTCGCAATAAAAAAGATAAAATAGACTCAGTACTTGTTTTTCAGGCACGGTAGATATCCTCAGGTCTTCCTCGTAGTACTGAAGATCTTTGAGTGATTTGTAAGGTATACGCATAGCAGGACGTCAAATAACATTTAGCAAATTTTCATATTTCTTTATTGCATTAGATAGCAAGTGATGTTAGAATACTAACGGCTGGTTTCTGAAAGCTAGATCAAAACTAATCGGATGTCAAGTCACTCGCCATTTCAGCTATTTCATCGAATTAGATAGAGATAGCAAGTGACTTGACATGCGATTTGTTTTGATCGGGTTTTCAGAAACCAGTAATATGTAATGAATAACGAAACAAAAGTAACGTTTCGAGTGAAAAAAAACCACGACCGAATAGACCAATCACGGGCGTCATTACTAAGTTACCAGTCTACTGATATGGAACTAGATATGCACGGTTATTACAAAATGTCAAAATTCTTCTACAAAATTCTCACCACTACATTGTCAATACAACTGTCAAAATGAGACCACTATTACAATATTCGGTCCGTCTTTAAACGGATACCGCTTCTCAGATACCAACCAAAGCTTAGATATCTATTCGAATCTCTTTGTTCGGTTATGTTTGTATACCTAAATTTTCTATACATTCCATGATTTCGGCCTTGTCAGTGATGTTTGAGATCCGTTGCGGATTTTAAACCTTGAAATTATTGATTACCATCAGGATGTAACGAAGTGCATTGTTTTTTTACCTTCTATTATTCTAAAATGTGAAATATGTATTTTATTCACTTTGAAGTTAGTTTGATTAGGAAGTGGTTAGTGCATAATTTTCATAAAAAAACGGTGGACGTTTCATAGCGACTGAAACGGGAAACAGAAATATGAAATTATATTTGAAAAATAACTGTTAAGAATTAAATGGCCAAACAGGTTACAGAGTCTTCCTACGGTGCGGTGGTGCTACAAAGGCATTGAGTTCTGACATCTCATCACAATGAGGTCGCTCTTTAAGTTGAAAGCGGGTTGCCAGCGCCGGTGTCTCTTCTTTCATGCGCTAGTCCAAATGTCTATCAACATCGACTCACTAGAGAACATGCCAGCCAGGTTTGATAACCTTGGGTTCTTATGACTATCAATGAAGTGATAATAAGTATACTGGTGCTTAATGTACAATATAAATATTTGTGATAATAGAAATACTTACAACGAATATTTGTTTTAGAAGTCGATCTCATCAGGTTAAATTAAGGTTTAGTTATATTGATAAGCAAAAAAAAACGGTTGTGTCTTCAGTTTTGCAATCATACTCCCATTACGACTGTAAGGCTGAAGCAATTCAATACAAACGCTGACACCACTATTTCTTTAGCATCCCCGTTGACATTTTTACAAGAACTCTACTAATACTGCTACTATACTAAAAGTTTTACTTTTACTACATTATATGTTTGAATACAATTGAAGTCTTATTTAATTCAAGTCTTAGGCCTGATTTCACCATGCTCTGTTAGATTAACAAAGGATTAAAGGGCGGTTAAATATGCCAAAATGTACGCGTTTGACATCTAAGGTTAGATTTAACGGCCTGTTAAGCCTTGATCAGCAACTAACAGAGTATTGTGAAATCAGCTCTTAGTGATGCCCAGAAGTGACCCATTGACCGCGGGAACCGTGAGTTTTCAAATTGGCATTCTGTAATACAGTCACCCATCACTGGCGTCACCCGCGTTAATGTTTTGGCACTCGCTTTTTTTTTTTGAAAACGCCAATATGAGTGAGGCGAAGCTCGTGTTCGAAATGAGCGCGGATCCACTAGTTAATACCTTCCGTGATTTTGTTGATTATGTGCCTGTAACCTGCTTTCCGTGTAAAATGTATGTAAGAGGCGTCATTGCAGCAACGATGTAGGCATGACGCGCAGGCGTGGTTCAGACAATTGAATTGATAAGCGACTTTCTAGCCGAATAGAGGCATTGTGTAGCATGAAATAGCCTACTCAGAGTTATTATTAGTTGCCTTAAATAATAAAATTGTAAAGACAAGTTATTATAGATTAGTTTGTAAGATATTGAATGATTTAGCTTTGTATGAGAGTACCTATAGAATTATTATTTTCTTATAAATTAAAATGATTTTTCTTTTTGCGGCACGATGTAGCACGCTTACCAAGAAGATTTCACTCTTAATTTGCTTAAGTATTGCAAATTAAGAGTGAAATCTTTGAAATTTGCTTAAGTATTGCAAATTAAGAGTGAAATCTTCTTGGTAAGCGTGCTACATCGTTAACCGCATCATCTCTTAACATCAATTGAGATTGCGAACAAACATTACCTATATACATATAATATATTTATTTTGGCAAAGGTAAGAATTGTACGTTAGTATCAGAATATTCCACTTTTATTCTAGTAAATAATCCCAGAATACCTGCCTAACTAGCTAGCTGTAGTCCATAATCTAAATATTCCACATGCTTTCTATTTGTAAAGTAAATAAGAATTAATATCATCCACTATTGGTGAAATCCTTTACGAACGTACACTTTATCACTTATTAATGAAGATGCATTCTCCTTTCTGAGGAATCTGTTATAAACTTGTCACTTATGTAAATTTAGATAGCGATAATAAACAATCACTCGTAAAAAAAGAAAGCTGATTGTTTAACGACAGATGATTGATGTTGGGTGTACATAAATGTTTAAAGCCACCGCGTATTCACGCAATATAGACACCGTGACAATTGTTTTTATGGGACCGAAACTCTTTCTAAAAATATGATGAATTAAAATTCTTGCATGCGAAGTTGTCAGGGAAAATATTTTCCGTTGAAAATTCCAACTCAAATTGTGTAAATTAAAAATTCACATACGGTAGTATACCTACCACTGTGTACGCAATTTAAATATTTTCATGCGAAAATGAAAATATACAGCATAAAGCAAGTAATTAAATAAACATGTCGTCACCTCAGTTGCAGCAAGGCGAACAACAAGTTGGCCGAAACATTAATAAGTAATCTTGATGTTCGCCGAACACCAATTTCGATTGACAGACACTGACGAACAAAATAATAATGACGAAACTCTCAATAGCGAACGGATGATGTTATTAACCGCAGCTCTCTCATACATATTCAATAGCTTAGTTATTGAATAAAAGTAAAAGTGAATCTTGTGCGAGTCTTCTGATTGATTAGCTGGCTACCATATTGACCGTTTAGGGAGCTCACGACTTTAAATTTATTTGTTGTTTAAAAGCGAGCTTTCTGTGGGCTTTAATAGCTGCGATTTATCACACTCTTCGTTTTTTAGTAACTGTGTAACAGTAAGCCACTTGGCTGCAAGGTCGTCGGGTACAAAAACCGAGACGTGTTTTTGCTCTATTTTTATTAAGAAAAAGAATATCAGAACACCTATTTGGAAGTGCCGCAGCGGGCTTACGACTGGTCGATACAGGAAGTTAAACCGATTGAACAGCAATAAGATTTATGTGTTTTTCGAGTGCAAAAGCTCTCAGACGATTTTTTATCGTCTGAATAAAACCTATGTATCTTAATTAAAGTTAAATATAAACTAATAATCATTTATCATCTCATTGTTAAAGACATTGTATATATCATTGTTTTGCTTCAATGATCGGAACCTAATTGGAAGACTCAAAAGATCAAACAAGTTTATAAATGTTTTTAGTTATTCATCTGAATCGTGTCCTGATCTGCGGTGACCTACGAGTCCAATAGATTGTCCATAGCGTCGATCCGCTGTAGGTCACGGGGCATTGTGCTACACAACTTATAGTAAAGCGTTATGCAAAATACGAAGTGCCTTTCGATTTTGCGATATCTGTAAATCGAGACGGACGATCGTGGGATAGCACAGGTGAGCGGTGATTTTTATGTGTTGCTTAAATGTATCGGTCCGCTTATAATAAAATTAATAATATTCAGTTTTTTAAGTACGTAAGTCTTCTTGCTGTACCACAAACTGGATACATCAATATTTATATAAGTCCCGCGAGAGATAACATCAGGTGGGCTATATAATATAGCTAGTTAAAGGTTGTAAAAAAAAAAACGTTTTTGGTTGCTCATGTTTAAAATTAGTAAGTTTAAAAAAATATTAATAGTGTTTTAAGAGTAAATTAAACCAATTTGTGTTGACTGCTAAAACACAAGGTGCAAAAAGACTACTTCTGAAAACATTTTCTTCCTTCCTTTTAAGTCTGAGTTGGATAATCGGACTTAATAGGAATGCATACGAATCGGACCTCGTTTTAAATCAGTAAGCACTTTGATGGGTCCATCACAGATATCGTTCAAAAAGGAGGACATCCAAAAGCTCTTTGTGTCTAAAAGATTTATTGTGTAAGCCAATCTAAAACGTTTAACACAGATATTACTTTCAAAAATCCATTTGCATTGTCATAAAAAGTAGATAACTATCTATGGCGCGCATTAAACGATTCATATTGCTTTATGTTATGATACAGTGAACCCTATCTTTGTGTTAAATCTCAGAACCCGTTACTCAGGAGCCTCCCTAATTCTCTAAAAATGGGTTATTGTCACATGCACACATTTTATTTCACTAAACATTATTGCAACGTAGTTATGAACACCTTGTACTTTGGAGTGTTTTAGAAAATTGAAACTATGTACAGGCACAGATAAGAGAATAGCCTAGGTACATAGTTAAGAGGAAAACGGAAGATTTCTTAAATTAAAATTATTTCCTATTTATATAAGTGTGTATTTTAAACAGAGGCCGTTGTATATAATACCTAAGCCATAGATTTTTTTGTGAGCACGAAAATACAAATGTTCCAAATTTTACAACTATTATTGATTTTAGACTGGTTTAATGAAATCATAATACGGTTTCAGATCTTTAATATCATTGTATCTATTTTTGCTACGCAAGGTATGTTTTATAGTTTCTCCGGTCATTAATTATCTCTTTAATTAATCAGAAAATTGAAACGGACGGCTTTTCGAAAGAATGTCTCGTGAATAGCAGATGTAACGTCGTCTCTAGGCTGTATTACAGTTTAGTCCTGGACAGCTGTGTAACAGGTGAGATGCATACTAGTTCAGTGGACACAAAAAAGTGGAATTTTATGCATTAGCTGGGTTCCGGTAATTTTACAGAAAAAGCATTTATATATAACTAGCGACCCGCCCCGGCTTCACACGGTTAATGTGGGCTATCCCTAAGACATTATGCTTGTATTAAGCATATAAACCTTCCTCTTGAATCACTCTTTCTATAAAACAAAACCGCATCAAAATCCATTACGTAGTTTTAAAGATTTAAGCATACATAGGGATATAGGGACAGAGAAAGCGACTTTGTTTTATACTATGTAGTGATAGTGATGTGAAGTTAGGAATTTAATTCTCTCTATACTTTTTCTCGCTCCCTCTTACTAGTTATTTTTCGATACTTTCTGTAACTGAGCATTGTAGTATGAAGTAAATTAAGTAGATGGCCGATTCCCGTCTCAAATAAAATATGTATATTTTGCAACAAATACTTACAGAACAGATAAAAAAAAACAAAAAAGATAATATATATATAAAAAAGATATAATATTAGTATGTATTCACAAAAAAAAGGAATTCTTCATCTGTCTGGTTTCCATAGCTTTGCTTAGTTCGGGCTAAATAGTGCTGTGTAAAAATGACTAGTAATACTTATTAATAATTTTATGTATTCATCAACCCAATGGGTAGGTTAGGTAGGTTCATATTTTTAGTTGTATTATCATGTACATGTTATGTTACACCTATTTAACAAATCTATAAATACTTTCCTAAAAATATGATAAACGTTTTTATTTTGTTTCAGACATCTCACACCTTTACTTTTTAAATAAAGACTGCACATCCTAAAAAATAAAAAATATAATAACTGGTAAATGGTGAGGTAATTTTACAGCTGTGTTACGACTTGTTTATAGCAGTCTATGATAGAAGGAAACTAACAAAGTACAAATTCGGTGAATAGCCACGTTTGTCGAATCGCGTTGTCATAAAATCGTAATTGTCTATACCTACCTATAATAATATGAGTAGTATCTAACCTGTTTTGAATTACTTTCAAGTTTACACCAAAGTCATTTTAATAATAAACTTTGCCCAGACTAGGTATTCATTTAAATATTTTATTGATCGAGTATGGTTTTGTCTAGACTTTGATCCTTATGTAGGTAGGTATAGTCGGTAGGTATGTATTAATTATTTTCTTCTAATTATTATGTAGGTGTAACTGTTTGGTACCGACTGACCGAAATTTTAAATCTCAACTCAAATGTTTCTTCTTAATTAGGTTCAGGGGTTATCTTCCTAACTCGTTATTATAAAGAATTAAATTTACCTATATTTATAAAAAAATAAGGTTACTTGATAAGCCCACTTTTAAAATAGAATTAGGTATCCAAATAGCATGCGTGTCAGAAGCGCACTCCGCTTCTTTTGCGGCTATCGTATTAAACTTCACCCTGCTAAGTATTCATATCCTTTTTCTATTCCGTAACGGGTAGTTTTATTACCTACCGGCTTTTTTAAATGCAAGTTAAAGTATAATTAAGTTCTCATAATACAAACTAAACAAATAAATAAGCAACAGTCTTTTATATTATTTTATGAGCTTGTCGCCTTAATAGTTTTATATTTGGACACAACACGTCATTTATTAGCATATAAGAAGGTAATTTGAATACGATAATTTTGTTTCGTAAGATTTTATGCCTATGAGTGGAGAGAATATGAATTGATGTTAAAATTCACAATGCGTTTGTGGCAGAGACAATATTGTTCGCGAGTCGCAAGCCGCAGCGGGGGTCGGAGATGACATCTCACAGCGTGCAGCCTTGTCTCTACTAAACCGTTCAAAGCAGCTTGTGAACTACGACCTTCACATCTAACAAAATAAGGCTCACTTTTGATTGATCTCTGATTTGGTATTGCTGAACTTGCCTATTTTATTTCCAAACGGCTATTACAGCTATTGAAATAATAAAATTGATAAAAACGTATCGTTTCGAAATTAATTCAAATGAAACTCAATACAGATCATTGTTCGAGTTACAGCCATCATCATAGTTGCCTCTACGGCGGCGCCGGCAGTGCGGCCTGACTACGGTGCGGCAACGGGGCGGTTGCGGGGAGTGAACGGTTCAGGCGCGGGCGCAGGGTTATCGCGGTTCGGGCGCCCGTCACGGTTCCCACGGCATACGGTATTTTAAATACCTATTTATCTACGAACGGCGACAGGACCGTAGTGCATTCTGCTTGAGTAGCCTCTTCTGGATGGGTCAAGGATTCGAAGGTGAGTGTAGATCCGTGCTCGTTACGGCGGCGACCTGGCCTCGTTCCATGTCACATCTTGCCATGGTTCATTATTCGATTGTAAATTATGTTTAGCATGCACATTGATTTGTATCTCTAATAAATGTCTATTGTTGCCTATTTCTGTGTGTTTTAATAGATTACCTATAACATTTGTTTGCAGTAGGTACTTAGGTACTTATTGAGGTGTTAACAATGATAGCTACGTACCTGTTTAGATATTGTATCCAAATACTTATATAGAAGACTAGCGGCCTGTCCCAGCTTCGCAAGGGTGGTCATAAATTTTTTGAACATTTTAAGATAAACTTAGACCGTGGGTTCGAGCCTAGCGTCTACTTATTTCATACATTTGCACGCCCTTCTCCTTGAGTGAGTGAAATCGCACCCCGTGCGTGACCGGTGGACCCGTTAACATTTTTACAGTACAGCTGCACGCAGCAACTCGCCATTGCCTCGCACCCTTACTGCGCTTAACAATCTTCTCGAGACCAACAAGGACTGTGATTTGTTTGTGGATGTATGGAGTGAGATTCTAGCTGTAAGTCTAAAGTACTGTGAATGTGATATTTAATTTAATTTATTTTTATTTCTTAATTTGAATACCTATTATTTATTTATATAGTTTTTTGCTGTGTTCATTAAATTTTATTTTTTATTTTTGTCATTATTGTAAATTAATGTTTGTGATTGTTGAGTTAATTCATACAATAATTGTTAATTAGTGTAATTGGAATATCCCGTACTAATTAATTAAAATAAATAAATAAAATAAATAAATAAATAACATTTTTAATTTCGTCGTATCTTTTGAACGAAATGTCTGATTTGAAAAATTTAAAAAGTAATCTATAGGTATTGAAAGCGTCTTAAATATGATTTATTTGGATAAGGATTAATACCAAGGTACAAATAAAGACACTTTTCTAGCGACGGCATTTCAATTAAATTTTTATAATAAAATAACACTTATTGTGACATAACTATAATAGTTAGACATATGCTGTCGCGACATTTTTTGTAGATGATGACGTGTTCTGCGAAGTCGTAGTACATTATTTTGTTCTATCATCAATAGTTTTCGCAGGGCACGCGATGTAAGGTTTTTGTTTTCCACCTTGGGTTACATTATTGGAGTTTTAGTAAGGATCCCTAATTTTTTTTAAAATATAATTTAGCCTATGTTACTCAGGGATAATGTAGCATTCTAATGGTGAAAGAATTTTTGAAATCGGACCAGTAGTTTTTGAGCCTATTCGTTATATACAAAATACAAAAATACAAATCTTTCCTCTTTATAATATTAGTGTAGAAGTGTAGATTACGTAAACGTGTTTACTATCGTATGAAAAAAAAACTTAGTATTGAAGATAATATAACAATGTATTCCTAACAGATAAAATCTCTGCAAAAATACTTAATAACATAAACACCGATAAGTAGGTATGTTTTAATTCGACCTCCGCCAAGCCCATCACATAATATATTTATAAGAAATATGTTTAAAGCCTTGCTACAATTTTATTACCAAATAAGAAGTAGATAAAAAGGTTCTGTAAATACGGCAGTTTATTGCATTTTACACGGAAGGCAATATTGTGTTACCGACGATTAAGTGGGCTGTCGACAGTCGTGATTCACATTTGCCCTGACTTCATTATTTTTCGGTGAAAACAATTTTGCTGGCGACATGGGTAATATGCGTTCTACTCGTAAGGTAAAATTATGTGGAAGGCATAACCAATTGAATTCAGACGCAATATTAAAGGTTGCAAGTTATTTTTTCCCCATCTAATTATCGGTTCTCAAAATCAAAAACCGGTATGCAATATTCCGATATTGATTAAGTTGTTTTTAGTGTAGTATCTTTACGGACTGATATAAAATGATTTGAAGATTTATGATTATTGTGTCTCATCATCAGAGTTCAGATACGTTACCAGGAAGCATCTTATTATTGATGATTCTCTCAGTTTTGGTGTAGGAAGGTACTCGAAGTGTTGAGATCGCCGCAAGCTAAGCACTAACCAAGAATTTATAGCAGGTACTATAATTACATGCATAAATATTACGGTTTCTAACATTTGGCATAGTCATTTATTCAATAAATTATAATACAACCCAGTAATTAGCTTATCGGTGTACATAATTGAGTTATTATTTCATTAGGACTGTAGCAAGCATGGCGCTTAACCAAACTTATTGTGCTACAGTCTCCTTGCTAATCAAATGTCGTAAAATAATTAATTCTAAGGCAAAACTACTGCATTGGAGCAAAACTTAAACTAGCTACTAATTATTTCATAAAATAACGCCAGGTACAGGCAGGGAAACACAATCTTATCTCTATAAATTCTCTTTCGAGAATGACGTAATAAATTGTGTGGGAGATCACTGCTATGTGCTTTAGTTGTAACTAGATTTATTTTGCAGATGATTATAATAAGCAATTCAGTAGTAGTAGCTAAGGTTTAAAGTGAAAATACTTAAATAAAAATAAAAATATAGATAGGTATACATAGGTACACTCCATGAACGATAAAACAAAAAAAATATACCTGGTAAATTGTGTTGTTACCGATTGATGTTCAACAAAACTGGTGCTACTGAAATTAGGTATTTAGTCAATAATATCACAAGGAACACTTTGAAACGCTGAATCCTGGGTGCCAGTTTCAGACCAAGCCTAAAAGAACGGGCAAGAAACAACTCGTGGGATACCTCAAATAATCTGCTAAAACATTATTGTTTCGTGAGTGAGAGCTGTGCGGTACTTGCTCGTAATGATTCGAGCTCCCATAAAATAGCATCTCATCCTACCATAGTTGATTTAATATTCTATTGAATTTCTTATCTGTAAGTGGTTTGTTCGGTCACATTCGTAACGTGGGAATCGTCACTGCCCGACTTCTGTATGTATCTATTTAACCCAGGGTTCCCCAAAAGCGACGTACTGAAAATCACATGAATTTTATTCGACGACGGTTCGACGAACACAAACTCCTATTTTTCGATTTTTAAAGATGTGGCTACCGACTCCGCTATCTTTGAAACCCTGGCTTTAGTATAAACACTATTATTTCTTCTGTGACCGATGACTATCTTGGACAATGTATCAATAGTAAGTGTAGCATCGATGGTGATCGACCTAATATAACTCAAAGTTTGAATGGTTTATAAGAAGACATAATGGAATTTTGTGAGGTCTTTAACACTTGTAAATAAAAAAAACCTTCAGCGCTGATTTGTAGTGAAATCTAAAATGTTGCATTAAATACTATCAAATCAAATAATCATCAAAAATAAATTAAAAATAAGCACCTTAACAATATTGGCGCCAAATTATCTGAACAGTCAAGAGGCGCCAGCATCGAAATTGAGAAATAAAAAATTGAATCTTAACTACAGCCACATTAACATAGCCTACAGTAGAAGAATTGCGTCTTTCGTAACTTTCTTTTGATCAACTGAATAGATAGATTGGTAGCATTCTAATAATTATATTCTTCTAGCCTCTGAATAACTACTAGTGCAAGTTCTAGCAATGAAAATAACCGGAAAACACGGCGACTTTCATTGACCAACCACGTGAGCGTGTACGAGGAATTAATCTTTGTTCCAATTTGGTTGACTTCTAAATAAATAGAAAAATGGACGCTATTTTGATTTTATTAACCATATTTAACAATACAGAATCAAGCTTGCATTTTACGATGAGTGTTCTAGAGCATCGTTATTTGTCACACACTTAACTCGCACGGTTACGTGATAATAAAAGAATCAAATAATTTGAGTGTACCGGCTTTTAAAATTTGTTTACTTATGCCGTCGTTATGGTTCGTTTTATTATTATTTTAATAACAGAGTTGTGTAAAAGATTCTTAATCGTGTAACTATAGACTTATGTCTGCAAGTGTCGTGCTTACCATAATTTAACTTTTATTTTCAATAAGAGTAACAGGTTTTAACTTTACATTCAGTTTACGGAAAAATATAACACGGAAAGCCTTTTATTTTCTTTTAAGTTCATTGTCGTGAGTATAACGAGAGAATTATCATAAGGTAGGTTAATATAAAACTCGTGGCGATACACGAGCAAAAGATAGTGCGGCCTCGCTGTAAATATAAATGCGGTAATTATGTGAAATTATTATAATATGGTTCTGAATTAAATGGATGTCACAATATCACGCCCTTAATTATATTCGTTGGAAATGTAATTACTCGTACTATATGCCTAAATTAAAACCTCCTTTTAAACTGTATTGCTCATCATTTTCATCGTTTAATCAAGCTAATATAGCCTGAATAAGCCTCGTTATTGGGGGGGTTTGCCGTAGCAACTAAGCTTGGCAGGCTCAAGAGATGCTGCTTCCCATCCTCTGGTGCCTTATTTTAGTCATCTCTAACAGAATCTACATAGAAAGAGGGTCCTATTCTGTGCCACGGGATCACCTAACTAAACTTACTATTCTCACTATTACAATATTTAATCACAAAACTAGCATTAACTATGACTTATGGTATAATGGTAAGGCCACTTAGCTTCAAAAGTTATTGTGTAAACTAGGTATGTACAAATATCGCGGCAAACAACTTTAAAAGTGCATCACAACTGTATCGTTATCAATCCATTATGGACTGAACAAATGACACAGCTTAAACCTTTTTAAACAAGAGAGAGTCGTGAGTCCTCAGATTAATTAACTCGGAGTTTTTTGTGCTGAAAACGTCATTGGACATAGAGTAAAGACTGTTACAGATAAGACACCCTTCACCCTTCAGTGGACTCACTTCTATGAAAAAACATAGGAGGTGTGACAAACGAAGAGAAAATATAAGCTCTGTTTTCTGTGTGAGAAAATCAATGATTAAATTCATAATAATACAATAAGTTAGATAATTATAATATTTCAAATGCGCAAAATTTTGCTTTGATTTGATTATTATTCAAATATTCGGGTAGACATGAAAAAGGCCATACTCTTGTTCTTCACATACAAACGTATTCTTTGTCAACACTTTACTAAAAAGTTGTCAGTGTATACCGTGACAAATTGTACGATAAAAGTGTCTTTGTGGAGATAAATAATTATTTATATAGTGTGCGGAATTGCCGACAACCGGTCCGTCGCCGTCGGTCGTCTGCTTCTGTCGTAAGCGACAAAGCCACAGTCTGCTTCTGTTTTGATATATTTACGAAGGCTTTATATTGTGGTTACAAACGCTTGTAATATATTATGGTCGTTCATTGACCAGACAACTCGAACGCATTAGGAAGCCTGCAACGGCCACTGTCGTATTATGTAGGATAGAATGTTCCCCTTGTCAGATTTCATTATTTCCATTATTTTTTGACAACCGCTCAATAATATGCGCCACTGGCCAGATTCTAATAACAAGCCGTAGAATAAAATGAGTAAATGATTTTTTATTAAACAAATTTTCGACAGAGGGCCGTTATACGACTTGTCCTAAGAAAATAGATAAGATAAGATAATAATTTTTTTATTGCACATAAAGTACATAAGCGAACTTAATGCTAATTAGCATTTTCTTCCAGTTAACCTTTGTGTTATGTGGAGTGGGTGGTAGTACTCTTTGAGACAATAGAGGAGAAAAAGCTTTAAAAAACAACAACTATAACATAAAAAACTTACTTAATATTTACCTACAATGCATACATACAAATTAAAGAGATACATATACTATTACATAACTATAATATATAATACATATTCTATGATAGATGATGCAGGAAATAAAGACAGCCTTCACAGCTCAGTTGGTAGTAGCTCTGCCTTCTGCGCCGTAGGCCGTGGGTTCGATCCCCACCGAGAACAAACATTTGTGTGATGAACATAGATGTTTGTTCTCTGTCTGGGTGTTATATAATATTATAAGAATGTATTTACAAAAAAAAAGTATATATGTATTATATCAGCTATCTGGTTCCCATATTACAAGCTTTGGCTTAGTTTGAGGCTAGATAGTGCTGTGTGGAAAGTCCACCAATATTTATTTATTTATTTATTAAGATTTTGACACGACACGACAGACAGCAATTAGCAAAAGCAGTAACATTGGATTTTTTAACAAGCAACGACTCATTTTACTACGACTGCTGTTGCTGCCTATATTTTTATATTATTAACTCGCTACTACCGAATACGTGTGAGCACTAAAAATTTACTAATAACCAATTTACACGACCACGCTCATCATTGAAAAAATATTAAAGTTATTATGTTAATATTATTTTAGTTGTCTTTCAGTTAAACTTGTGTTTATCAAGGGTTAGTATAAATATCTTTATAACTTCCAACTATGCTATGACTCCAACGATTTTGTGAATTGACTCATTTTGGACAGGACCTATGTCGAAACTGTCATAATCTGAACATCCTTATGGTAATTTGTGTAGATATAGGCCTATGTGTAAATCCTATGCCGTATGTCTATGTGTGTAGCCTAAGCCTATGTCAATATAGGCCTATCCTACTACTTTTAACAGTAGTAGAGCTCTTTGTGAAGGACTCGTCCGGGGGAGTACTACCACCATGCCTTTTTCTGCCGCCAAGCAGCGTTGCAGTGTTTCGGTCTGAAGAGTGTGGTTGCTGGTGTAATTACAGACACGTGAGGCTTAACATCTGTATGCCTCAAGTTGATGGACGCAAGGCAGTGCATCGCAGGGCACGTTCCTATCCTGCGTGATTTGCGAGGCAATGCTTTATTATATGGTGATGGTTACCACTTAACATCAGGTGGGCCATCTGCTTGTTCCATCAGCTAGTTGTATAAAAAAACCTATTAATATTATAAACGCGAAAGTTGATGTAAGTATGTATGTTTGTTACTCTTTCACGTAAAAACTACTGAATGATACACATAGGCTACAATTTATAAAGATATTGTGTGACTAATCCTGCGCAGACGAAGTCGCGGGCACCAGTTTGTGTTTGTCCGTACACTGGTCCTTCGCTCCTTGCATTCAATTTATAAGAGCGGCACTCACAGCCTCCACTGATGTCTATAATCAACCCGCCGACTGATGCAACCATTCGGAATAGGCAAGAGATAAATCTACGGTTGCGGTGAAACAGCTAATGTCATTTTTACGGACATTATTGTCATTAAATAAATTAATTAATAAATATTGGTGGACATTCCACACAGCACTATCTCGCCCCAAACTAGGCTTGTGATATGGGAACCAGATAGCTGATATACTACTTATATACTTTCTTTTGTAAATACATACTTATAATATTATATAACACCCAGACAGAGAACAAACCTCTATGGTCATCACACAAATAATTGCTCTCGGTAGGGATCGAACCCACGGCCACCGGCACAGAAGGCAGAGCTGCCAACTGAGCTGTGAAGGCTGTCATTATATTCACATCTTCACTAAAAGTCCTAAGTCACACAGCCTAAACTGAAAACCCTAAGAATATACTTTGTAGGCTGTTCCTGTTGAAGTATGTGTGGGTGTAATATTATACCTATGTTATTACAGAAATGAGATTTCTACAAGGTGCAGAAGTCGTAAGTATACCAATAGTCTGCTTACGTTATATTACGTATGTTATATTTTGACAGCTGTCGGACTTTATATAATCTGTTGTATATCATTATGATACAAGCCACCCTAATAAAGAAACGAATCTTAAATGGCGGTGATAATCTCACACACGTTGATAGATAGGTAACACATTTATTTGCTTAACTAATACACACAGACACAAAAATACAAAATCAAAATAAAAAAACAACAGAATAAAAACAACTATTAAAATGAGAAATAACAAAAATAAAAACAGCCAAAGTAAATTAGAAAACAAACAAACATTTTATCAATAAATATTTAGGTCCGCGTGTGTTGCAGCTATAGACAAAAAGCTCAGCGCATAATATTGCTCATGATAAAATCACTGATTTTCAGCTATTTACCTTCTGAAACAACTAGTTGAACGAGATGCCATACAACTGAAGAATACAATTACTATATACACAAATAAAACATATACATAGAGCATATATTGTCACCTTTAAAAAAAAATAGTGCATCTATATATATGTGGTGTGAGTTTACCTATGTATTTTTCTGAGAGTTTCTGAGAGTGTGTGTGAAAATTTAGTGTATGTTATATAAGAGCGTGAGGGTGTGAATGTGTGAGTGTGATGGTTCTCCTGATTACACGAGTCTCTTAGTCTGGCCTGTTAGTCCTTTATTAGTAACTAACAGAGCATGGTGAAATCAGCTCTAAGGTTTATAAAGTTAGAGAAAGAGAGATAGATACCGCTGATTGACCTATACAAGTCAATTTGACAATAGTTACCGTAAAAGACACCACTCTCACTCATAAAATACTTACTCATGAGAGTTCATATAGCTTCTTTATTATCGCGGGTTGTATCATAATTATATATTAAAAAAAGACATAAAAAGATTATAAAAAGACCACACCTGAGTGCCTAACAATTCAGCTGTCATTTAACGGACGCCGCTTTTTGAGGATCTAACGCATAAGCTTTACAGAATACAAAATCTAAGTATGGCCGTTTCTTGCAAATCAAATCATAATAAATCTAAGAGCTAATACGCTTCTGTTCAGATTCTATTCACCAATATTGTAATGTTAGACTATCACAACACAATCAAGCCTAATAGGTATATTACATAATTTTGGCGAATATCTACTTATAACTAAACAGGTACCTATAAACCTAAAAAATATTCATAAGGTGCTTACAAAGAGCTATTGATCGAGGGTGGTATTTATCTTAGACTAAGCCTATAGACATACCAAGGTAGATAAGGCTATTAGTTCATATAAACTCACTAAAGCTAGATAATTTGTGTGCAACCCACAATATCTATTTCCCTTCTTTCTGTTGAATTTCGAAATAAACCAACAAATACCAGATTATAAAGTTCAGTTAGTGAAACAGCTAATTAGTGCGCCTAAAATCTAAGCAGCGAAATTTCCGTTTATCTGCAACTTGGTTAGATTTCCTTAATGTACAGCGTAAGCACGAGTTTGCAGACGTGGAAGATGAACGTGTGCGATACCATTCATTAGGCACTAGGCAGTCGATGCCCGCGTCAAATTAGTTGGAAGCGCGCCTAATTAGACAGCGCAAGCGCAGTCGCCGCGCGGGTGCCCCTCGTGCCCTGCTGATGACTGGTGCACTGTGGGGACCAGCGAGGGTAGCGGAGCGTTTAAATTTGCCAACTATCAAAAGTAAACATGACATACTTTTTATTACTCGTATATATAATAATCGTATATAAATAATATAATATAGTATCGTAATATGCCCCGTACATACTTTTGAAATATGTTCCTGTCCATCATCATCATCATCGTCCATAGTGTGTAAAAAAGGTAAATAAAGTCGATTCAACAAAAAAGTTATACGTGTATTTTGCCATCCATATTGATCTATAAACGCTACAGTGCTACGGTCCGCTTTTGATCTCGCTGTCTTGTGTAACCTACACCTACACATCAAATCAGATGGAAGCGCCGCTTTACTTGTTTCAATGATTTCATCGCTTTAGATCAATCTTCCAGTTCCTTAGTTAGCAAAGAAACTGCGTTAGATTTTAGTGTCAAAAACAAAGGAATATTTCATGTTCCTTGAAATGAGTTATCCTAAGTGGTAATTATGTATTAGTAATCAATTAGTGTTCGGTACGTGATTTTCGCGCTTGACTGATAGCCAATAAACTTATTTAAAACCGAAAGCTACTGGCGTACCTACTACGCAACAAAATAGTACTGGAAGCACTAAACACTCGCTTTCAAGAATAAACTCAACGCGGTCTTTTCCAACAGTTGTGACGGAATACGAAAATACGGAAAGTTTGGGGTTTTAATAGTTTAGTAACGTGACTTTTTTTTCTAACAAACTCTGTGAGATTTGCGTGAACGACCCACTTATACTGTTGTATATGTTCAACTACATCATTGAATCGAAGCGCATGAGTAGAGCGTCAATGTAAAGTTTAGGAAAAATCATAGCATATCTAAATAGCAAAAATTACGTTTGCCTTGATTCACCGTACCTACCTGATGTGAAGGTAAGTTTTATTTTTTAACCATTTATAATTCTTTATTTATAATCTTAAATGCCTCGATAAAATGCTGATTCATTAAATAACAAGTACCTTAGTTGACTCAAAGACGTAAAATTAGCTTTATCTAGATTATTCTCATATAACGTGGACATGCTTTAGCAATATTATTGGTTTAATTAAATAACAATGGGTTGGATCAGCTGCTGGGACCGTTACGATGCGGCACGCGAGCGATGCGCCCGCGCACCCGCTCGTTTCATGCGCTAGGTCAAGATCGCTCTGTGATCATGCCAATTTACATGACACACAATAATTGTAACGCATCGTACGTCGTCAATTAGCTATAACTAGCTGACAGCATCTTGAGAACCAGTAAAACGACTATTAGCACGCGATAACTGCAAGAATGTATACCTGATCATTAATAGGTGCCTGCCTGCCTATCATAATTACTTTCGTCCGTATTTACATTGAGATCTTAAAAAATATTTTACATGTGTTTATGATAATAATAATAATAATAACTTTATTGAGGACAGAATGGAAAAGTTATAAACGTAAATGTACATTGAGTTTGTCCTACAATCGGCGGTCTTATCGCAAGTAGCGATCTCTTTCAGACAACCGTTTGATGAAGTCAGTATTGCAAATTCAGAGTGTACCTAAGAACACTTTTTGTGACAAAATCATGTTTTGGAACACTTATTGGATCAGAGAACATCCATATAATTTGAGTTTACCCCTAAAATACATAAAAGAATAAAAAAACCGTTTAGACAAGATAACCCAGTTATAGTTGCAAATAATAATATAATATATTATTATAATATATTATAAATAATAATATAATATATTATTATTATTATGGTACTTTGAAGCGACATACTGTTTCCCGACATGAAAAGCAAGCGTTTATCTACCTAAGTACACACTTATATACTACAAAAGTCTAGTAAGTAATTATTGTAACGTGCATAGACGCGTGCCGACTTGTTATTTATAAACTTTGAAGTACCTGAGCTTAATTATCAACATTGAAGCATAAATGCAGCAAAAATGTGTACCTACTTACTTACCTCTATTTTTTGTGACTCACTGCAAAATTATCTAACCTGTATGAATGAATGTATCCTAAGAACAATTAAAGTAATTACCTGAACGGTTCTAGGCAGGTGTAAAACACAAGAAAACTTATAATTTCTAGTAACGGAATTGGCTTGGCTGCAGGCGGTTCAAGGGAAGCGTGCTAGTAGGCTGCAAAATTACTGCTTCGCGTAATACAAGTCTATGTAATTCTAAGTACCTTTGTCAGATAATCTTGCCGTGGAAATTGCGCATCTCTCAGTTTTTTTCTTAATAAAAACTAGTCATGTGGGAATATTTGTTGTTGAATAAGGTTCTGCTTGCTACTACTAAAAATGAAATATCAAAGAGGTGATAGAAGAAAGTAAACTTATTGTCA
Organism: Chloroclysta siterata; assembly: GCA_932294275.1. Taxonomy (NCBI): domain Eukaryota; kingdom Metazoa; phylum Arthropoda; class Insecta; order Lepidoptera; family Geometridae; genus Chloroclysta; species Chloroclysta siterata. Next base: position 10,657,209 of record OW028600.1, on the reverse strand, counting down.
GTTTTATAAAAATTAACGCAACACAGTACGTACAATTTTTTTTTTTGTTAGAGTAATAGAAGTGCTCGTTTCGTGTTCATCAGGGGAAGTATAACCACCATGCCTATTTCTGGTGTATGTTTAATAAATCTAACAAACACTGATAGGTAGGAAACTAATAGGTTTATTGTACCGATATTTATTTGGATTATCTTTTCAAACGCTTGAAGGATCTCTAAAATATCCATCGAACATGGTATTATAACGACTTTAGGACGTAGTTTCACTCGTGTGCAGGTGGAATAAAACATAAATTAATGGTCTATGCCTTTTTATAGTTTTAAGCGTCGCACAATGAAAATTGGATCGACGAGGATATAAAAAAAATATTTTTTATTAGTAGTGTTTTAAGTCAGATTGTGATTAATCTGAAGACTAACAGTTGTAACTTTATAAAAAAATAAGAAATTCATTTATTTTATTTTCCAACCCTTGGCTTCGACATAATTGCATACGATATAAATATAACGTAAAAGATATGAGTAGGTTATATACAAGTAAAATACATAATATATCGTTCATACGGATACGCGTCAGGCTATTAACTGCTCGCATTTATGCCTTCGAGTTAGCGTCGTTTTTCTTTGGGTTTCCTTAATCTGTATCCCTTTGTTTATGAAAGTAGCCTTTTCGTCTTCAATATTTATTGGGCACTTCCTAATTAAGCCATTCTCCTATTTATACTGTCACCTATTTATTGCTTTAAGTAAACAAATAACACAGACGTACGACACATAAATCAGTTTGGGCTCAAGCAGAGCTTTTATAAAGTTAAAATTCTCTCCAACTTTACTCTTCATTTTACAACTTTAAAGTCTGCAGATTTGTAACATTTAAACTTTGACCCACATAAAAAATACTTAACCTACTATTTACTAGAAGCAAAAGCCATAGATAATGTAACTGCAACAGGTAGTTTCGCGTTAATGCTTTGTTCTCGTGATCTGAGCGAGGCTGGCAAAATCTCGCGGCACATAAATTTGCCGGGTTCCGTTGTGAAAGCCAATATTCTTTGTGGTGCTGGCGAGGTCTATTTCTAACATTAAATAAATTACTCCGATATTACGAGAACGAATCGACTGAACTTGCCGGACGTGTCTGGCGGAGCATCGCAAACATGGCCTTAGTTGCGGCTCTGTTTACTACATTTTTTCAAACCTTAGTCGAAACATAGATTCAGTAACTTGCACGGTAGCTGACATAACATTCAGCTATAATTTTATAAATTCGTTCATTTTCATATAGAAATCCCTTCCGAAAATGACACGCGTAATATAAATAGTCATAGAAATCTTGACAGCGAAGTTTCATCACATGCGTTTGAAATTAATATCAAGAAGCTTAGTGTATCGTAAGGTGTCTTCATATCTTCAAACTGCGACATCAAGGTGGCAATCTAACAGTAATCAAAATTTGCCTCAGGCTACAAACTCATAGGAATATTACACCAAGGCTGATAAGATAAGATAAGATAAGAAAATTCTTTATTGCACATTAGTAAAGTACATAGGCGAACTTAATGCTAATTAGCATTTTCTTCCAGTTAACCTTTGTGTTATGTGGAGTGGGTGGTAGTGCTCTTTGAGACAAAAAGGAGAAAACCTTTAAAAAACAACAACTATAACATAAAAATAACCTACTCAATATATATTTAACTACAATACATACCTACATACAAATTAAAGAGATACATACTAATATATAACTATAAATATATATAATATATATTCTATTTAATGCTCAATTTTGTTGAGATGTCTGTTTGGACAAAAAATGGTGGTATAATTTCCCTTTGAAGATACCCAGAGATGTAGCTTCGCGTATTTCCACTGGAAGGGAGTTCCAGAGGCGTATCGCACTGACGGTGAAGGAATCTGTGTAAAAGGACGTTTTATGGACGGGAGTCTTAAGGAGTAGGTGTTGAGAGGGGCGAGAGGAGCGATCAGAGCAGGAGAGAGGAAAGAAACGATCTTTAAGATAGCTAGGGGACATGGGATTGTGAAGGGTGTTATAAAGAAGACAGAGGATATGTGTATCACGCCGAAAACGGATTTTGAGCCATTTCAATTGAGAGCGGTAAAATGAAATGTGGTCATACTTGCGTAGCCCAAAGATATACCTGATGCAGACATTAAGCAACCGCTCAAGTTTATTAAGCTGCTCCTCAGTAGCGTCGCAGTAACAAGTATCAGCGTAATCAATAATAGGGAGAAGGATAGAGTTAACAAGTGTAATTTTGGCTGAGAAAGGAAGGAAGTTTTGCATACGCTTCATGGCGTGCATTGAGCCAAAGATCTTTCTGCTGACCTCCGCGATATGTTTATCCCAGTTTAGATTCTCAGTGATGACGAGGCCCAGGTTCTTAACATCCGAGCAATAGACCAAGGGTACATCATTGTAAATGACGGAGGGGAGAGAGGTTCGGTCTAACCTCGAAAGAAAGGCCCTGCTGCCTGTGATCATCACTTGAGTCTTACTGGCGTTAATTTGGAGGCCAAATCTCTGTGACCAGGAGGAAACAGCGCGGAGGTCCTCAGTAAGAAGATCCACGGCTTTAGTAATGTTATTTGGAGCAAAAGAAAGATAAAGTTGCACATCATCGGCGTATAAATGAAAAGAAGAGAAGCGGAGTCCTGAGACAAGTGTATTAATAAAAATTGAGAAAAGGAGTGGAGAAAGAACCCCGCCCTGTGGAACGCCAGCGACAACATCACACCAGTCGGAGCAGGTGTCATCAACTTGAACACGCTGCTCCCGTCCACAAAGGTAGGATCGAAACCAGTCGCACACAGACAGAGAAATATTCAAGGAGCGAAGAACGGCTAGAAGAATTGAATGATCTACACAGTTAAAAGCGTTGCTAAAGTCAAGAAGAGTAAGGATAGTGAGCTGTTTATCGTCCATAGCGAGTCTTATGTCATCGGTGATTTTAATAAGTGCTGTATTAGTGCTATGAGCAGGACGGAATCCGGATTGGAAAGAGTTAAGGAGAGAATGTGACTGGAGAAATTGAGATAGTTGACGGTATACAACTCTTTCTAGAACCTTAGAAAGAAAGGGTAGGATAGAGATAGGACGAAAATCTTTGAGTTCAGAAGTGACAGATTTTTTTGGTATAGGAATTACGTTAGCTTTTTTCCATACGGATGGAAAGCAACCAGACGAGAGAGAAAAGTTAATAATATGTGAGATATGAGGGAGCAGGTGATTAATAATGGGAATAAATAAGTCACGACCAAGGCCATCTTGACCCACAGCTTTACTGGTAATGCTAGAAACTATTTTAAGAATTTCGTCATCGCTAACAGAGCAGAAAGAGAAAGAAGTGAACGTGTGCAGTGACAGGCTACCCAAGTCTGAAACTGTTTTCGCCCTAACAACATCATTCACCGTGTGCGAAACCATTGCAAAGTGCTTGTTCAGTGCATTTACGTCCACAGTAGAACCAGCAGAGCCTTTGCTACGGCCAAAACCGAGGCTGTGCAAAAGTCGCCACATGTTATTTGGTGTACCTGTAGAAATTTTTCCAAAGATGTACCGTTTTTTGGCATTGCGTATCATTTGGTTGCATTTGTTGCGAGCTTTTTTATAGAGTGAAAGGTTCTCCACACTCGGCTCCTTTCTGTTCCTTCGGTATAAGTAGTCTCTTCTTGCCATGCACTGTCTGATCTCATCCGACAACCAGGGTGCGGGGGCTCGCTTCAGACGAACCGGATGCAGCGGCGCATGAATGTTATACACCTCTGTGATAGATTTGTTAAAGAAATCCACTTTGTCATCAATGTTGCTGAGGTTATATAGGCAAGACCAATCAATGTTGGATACATCAGTGCAAAGATTTTCTCTACAGATGCCTGCCATATTACGCTGGATAACCACCTTCGGCTTACATCTAGGAACTCTGATCTTGTAAGAGGCGAATATGAGATCATGGTTGGAGAATCCCGGAGCAGGAAGCTGACCATAGCATGAGATCCTATCAGCATCACCAGTAATTATGTGGTCAAGCCAAGAGTGTGTGTCATTTACATGGAAGGTTGTGTTGAGGTCAAGGAGGGAAAGGTTTAATGAGGATGTAATATTTAACAGCTTCTTCGCTCTACTATCTCTCAGAGGACAGGTGTTAAAGTCACCCATAATTAATATATTATCATATTGTGGGACATAAGTTTCAAGGAGTAGTTCAAGCGTGTTAAAGTAATCTACAGTTGGAGGGGCATATACTACTCCAAGAAAGAACTTGACAGACGGGTTAATAGATACCTCAATGAAAATATGCTCCATGGATGCAGAGTACACTGAGGGAGACGCATTGAGAACCTTATACTTAAACTCGGACCGGAGATAGATAGCAACGCCACCAGCACCCTTACCAATGCGGTCATTTCTAATAAGAGAGAAACCAGGAAGAGAAAAAGAGGTTGAGGGGAGAGTAGGCTTTAGAAAAGATTCGGAAACTAGGCAGACATGAAGAGAATTTATATTAAATGTATTAAGAAAGTCAGTATAGTGTCCAGGTATGCTTTGGGCATTAATATGACACACATTCAGGTTCTTTTGAGGACTTCGGAAGGACTCATGGAGTAGATCACTCAGTGGTTTAGCTAGACTATCATCTAATGCATCAGAGAAATCATCAGAATCCATTGAAATAAAGAGGTCAGAACAAATTGAGCTATTCATATTAAATAAATAATAATATTAATAAAATAAATACCTAAACGATAAATAAATACAAAAATAATAAATAATCTAATTATTTATGGCTATAAGTACTTAAATAATTAAGAACTACCAACAAGTATGCTTAAATAACTACCACAAAAACACTGCCAGTTAAATGTAAGCTTTGCCATTTACCTTACATAAAGTATAAGACTAACATAGTAAAACCCAAGGATGATAATAATATGATGTAACAAAAGGAAAAAAGTAGTAGTGAAGTGTAGTTGTAGTACATTGTGGTACAGTACAGTATAGTGAACCTGCTGAAAAACATCTCATAAATGTTATCATAGACTGCCTGCACATAAACTAAACAGGAATAAATTTAATAGGAGCAAACTACAATGTGCACACTATTTATCCCAAAAAGAAAACGAAGTGCATGCACGCACGCAGAAAAACAAAACAAACTAAAATAGAAATAACTAAATTCATTTCAAAAGGTAAACAGACTTGATTGACTTGACTTTGACAGTTACATATTTTGACAAGTAAAGTTACGCGACGGCAATGTTTACAAACGCAACCCGAAAGTGAAAAACCAGAGACAACATGCTGCCCGTTCCGCCGTGTCGAGAAGAATTAAGTTGTCAAAGTCAAATCTGACAACAACTGTTCAATAGTTTACATGAAAAGTTTACACTATGTATCTACTATGTATCACTAGGTAAAAGTAGCACATAAAAAGATTTTTCAATACCGGCATTTGTCGATTTTACTTAGAGGTGTGGTCCAAAGTCCAAGTCCAACGCTACTTTACCCGGGGAACCCTAACTCGAGTTGAGGAAGGCGCCGCAGCCTCCGCCGTCACCGGCTTTGTCGCTGCCGCGGCCACCGGCGCGGGCGCAGTTTTGCCTGGCGCTGGTCTTGGGTTGCTGGGAGGGAATTTCAGCACAATTTCCTTCAGCTGAACTTGCGATACGAGGCGATGCTTCGCGCCATCTGCTGTCAGAAGATACACACTACCATCCTGTGACCAGCATTTTTGCACGCCGTAGACTTTGCGAGCCTCATTGAAGATTGACCTCCTTGGGGCCGTGAGGTATTCGGCTATTGAGATGTCGGCGCCTTTGAGTGCCTTTTTGCTTTGCCATATGAGACTACGAATGTCAAGGCTTCCAAAGCGGACAAGTATTGGCCTCTTTCCGGCCTTAGAGATGTCCTTACCTAGGCGGTAGCAGAAACGGATGCAGCTCGGGTTGTACTCCTTAACCTTCAGCTTGTTGACAATAACATCAGAGAGTATGGTCCTCAAGTCTTCTCCTTCACACTCTTTAACCCCACGGAAGAGAAGGAATTTGCGACGGCTCCTGTTTTCCATCTCATCAATTGCTGAAGTCAAATGAGAAACTTGTGTTCGAATCAGCTCAATAGAAACTGACATGCAGACCTTAAATTGAGTGAACTCAGCTGCTATCTGCTCCAAGGTAGGACCAGAGGTGGCTTGAGCAGTTGCACTCGAGAGCCGTCCCTCAAATGAAGCTGCACATTTCTCCAGCTTGGCATCCAGATCCATAATAGCTGCCAGGGGGTCTGCAGAGAATAATGCAGGCTTCTTCCCTCCTGAAGCCATAATGTGCAGCAGCAAATAGCACAATAATGAGTTATGTGAAGTGTAAATCAGGCAGTGTTTGTGGCGAAAATAATTTGTGTGTTTATGTCATACCCAGTGGTTGTTTCTTGATGCAAATAGGTATGCCTTTACAGTATCCAGTAATAAGTGATTAGATACTGGATTTCACACAATTAGATACTTGTAAGTATTTTATATTATTAAATTTTTAAAGACGAAAAATTTGAGTTTTTGTATTCGCAACTACCCGCGGTAAGTGACTGACTTCATAGTAGTAACAGGTTTCGTGAATCAATGCTAATTTCAGTGCAAATTATATCTCTAAAAACTTTATATGATCCTATCAATCGGTTGTAATAACACTGCATTTTTGATTCGTGCAACGTAACTATTTATAAGGTCGTTGCATGGGCAGATGTGTAACTAGCATTCTTTCTTGGCCTATAATATGTCATTTTAACTTCTTACATTGTAAAGTACTTTATGTGCCTAACATTGGTATTCACTCGTAGGTAATATAAAGACGAAACTCTAGCACAAATGCAAATTGGTATTAACTCGTGCCTATTGTTTATTTTGGAATTCCTGGTTCATCCCACGTTCTAAGCGAGGTTTATCGGGCAGAATAAGTACTTTAATTTATAGCTCAATTCGAAAAGAGAAATTATACGTTTAGATCGAGCATTAGTACGGGCAGTGCGCTTCCAATTATTTAGTACAAGTCAGAAGCGCCCTCGAGCGGTTTCCCAACACTTCATGGACGACAACCATTGCTTAAGTTGATGCTTCTCATTACTTGATCGATGATATACGTAGCAGAAACATTATTTTTTGATATTAGTTATTCTAAAATATAAGATTAAGTAAGTTATTAACATTTATTTACAAAGAAAATTATAATGAACACATGTCTTTAGAAAATGTATAAAATACATATTAATATGAAACAGTTGAGCTACTTAGACAGTTGCCAACTTTCTAGAGATAGCTCAACTGATCAAAATCAGTGCCAATCGGAAGCGTCCTCAAGACACTGGCTGCATTGCCACGCTGAAGTTATTATTAGTAGTCTTTGTATACAGTGCCAAAAAACTTCATAATGATAGGAATTTACTATGTTTTCGAACTTTAAGTAGGTACTAGGTACAGGTAGAAAACACAGTTCATTTAATTTTTAGATCACTAATCAAGTAATTATACATAAATTTTACATAATGTTGAACAATTAGATTTCACAATATGATAAAAGTAAAAGAAAATTATTGATTTTCAGCTGTTTGAGTGACAAAAGTTTATTTTTATATTATGAACTTTTAAAAATTGAAAATTTGTATTGTATTCGTTACTAATATATCAAACTTTGATTGGTGAGTAAGACAACGGCAGAGAGTGGAATCATTCAATCACGCCCGAGGTTGCGCCCGCCCCCACTATGATCCACATTCAACTATCAACACATTGTTATTTATTGAACCTATTATAATTGAACACGATGTTTCATATTTCACCTATCGTTCTTGCTCAATTGTTGAAGAAAAAGCTTGAGAATACTTTAAACTTTGAAACAATCGCAAACGTCTTTATTATACAAAAGAAGTTTATAGTATTTTGGTAAATTTTGATAACACAACTTTATTTTCGTTTTAGGACCTGATAAAAGTAATGTCATTAAACGATAAACAATAGCTTGAACTTGAAATTAACGTTAGGTTCTCATAAAAACCCTAAGCATTAGAGCCCATTACAGAAACTTCATGTTTTACGGCCGGTTTCTGAAAGCTCGATCAAAACTAATCGGGTGTCAAGTCACTCGCCATTTCAGCTATTACATCGAATTAGATAGAGATAGCAAGAGACTTGACATCCGATTAGTTTTGATCGGGATTTCAGAAACCGGCCATAAGACGGTTTTCATGATATAAAAGTATACGTGTAGTATAGTAATATGAATAATAACTTTAATATGGAGCTTATTGAAAAACCAGATAAATTACCAATAGGTCCATATCATGATATCATAATTGACTTCATCAAAACAAATGATAGCGACTTTATATTACGAATAACCTCAAAACTAAAGATGACACAAAGAGCATTGACTAATGACAGTTGCTAATTACAATAGCCGTATCGAACACAAACCTAACATTTGTAATGCGTGTCGAAAGCTCTGTGCAAGCTAATTAGCACCGCAGTCTGAAACGCCATAAAACAATTTCTGTGACTGACCAAGACGCAACTAATTTACCGACGTTCAGTAAGGATTGTTATGATTTAAGTAAACACAACTTCATGGCTTTTTATCACAAGGCACGGTAGATATCCATTCAGATCTTTTACTAGAGTAGAAATCTTTTTTTAGAGTAGTAGAGCTCTTTGTGAAGGGCTCGTCCGGGGAAGTACTACCACCACGCCTTTTTCTGCCGCCAAGCAGCGTTGCTGTGTTTCGGTTTGAAGAGTGTGGTTGCCGATGTAATTACTGGCACATGAGGCTTAACATCTGTATGCCTCAAGTTGATGGACGCAGCGCAGTGCATCGTAGGGCACGTTCCTATCGTGCGTGACTTATGAGGCAATGCTTTGTTATAGGTGATGGTTACCACTTAACATCAGGTGGGCCATCTGCTTGTGCCATCAGCTAGTAGTATAAAAAAAAACTACCAAGATTTAAGTTTTGTGTTAATATTCACTTTTGATTCTACTTAGACCCGAAGCGTGGAACGCGCATATAGAATTTATCATCATTTTCGAAAGCTGTTATTTGCAACAGAAGCGCGAAATTAAAAGCTGCCGTTTGCAGTGGAAGTAAGAAGCTCACTTCAGTAATGTCTATAGACTGTAATATGCAAAGTTAAATAGGTAAATAACGCGCGCAAGTGTCTGTAATGCAATAACAATAAACATTTACGAGGTATTCACGTTACGATTTTTGGTCATTGCGAAAGATTTTATAGTCAGATGCATTTCTATCGTAAAAGTCTAAAAAGCAATATTCAACATTTTATATTTTTTATTGTCTGATATTAAAATGGTAAAATATGATTACTAAATTCGTGAATTGATGCAATTATCGAAATTATTATTTTAACCGAAATTGCGTTACCCGCGGTGGTATAAAACCTCAAAATTGACATGGGAATTTTACGTGGAAAAATGAGTTGTCGATTTCCCAAGGGGTGCACCTGTCCGTCCCACAGTATAGCCCAAAACTGACCGCAGATTGAATGGCGATAACAATGCGGAACCACTGTCTGGCAATGCGCACGTGTTTAATAAGCATTAAAATAATTGTGAGTCGGTTTTACACAAAGTTAATTACGATAATAAGATGAAAATATGGGGCTATTTGTGGCGAGTTATGCTTCAGTGAGTCCAACTAATTTGTGATGTCCTGTGGAATGGCTAATGAATTTACTTGCCTACGTTATAGAGGGTAATGCCTTGGTTTGTTAACATAATAATTCATGTTTTTATATTTTACTAAATGGCTACAGTTACAGCCTACTTATCATAAACATGGTTTCATTTAAATTTTACTATTTTATCTTTATTTTCTGTACGCTGCTTAATAATGCCACATAAACATAAGTTAGCGAAGTGCGTTATATCTGTTTTTGATACTCATGGCGTCGTACACGCAATAGTCGTTTAAACACCATTTTGGTAATTTATCAGAGTTCTTGCAACGTCGACGTTTCGTCCGACGCCGCGAATGAATTTAATTTGGTTTTAAACGCTTTAGTAGCGTTCGAAGGAGAGAGGATACATTGGGCCAAGGCAAAGTGCCGTCAAAGATGCAACACTGAAAATTACACGTTACTCCGGCCACATACAACAACAGAGAAATTACAGGCACATGAGGCACAACATCTGTATGCCTAAAGTTGATGGACAGTGCATTGTAGGGCACGTTTTTATCGTGGGTGACTTGTAAGGCAATACTTTGTTAAAGGTGATGGTTACCACTCAGCATCCACATATTTTATCAGCAAGAATTATTAAAAAATACACTTGTACAAAAAAGCTTTTAGGCTACTCATTTAACAGTAATCACTTACATAACGTATGACCCCATTTTTTTCAGTTTATTCACACATTCAGTTTTTTTGTGTCGAAGGAAGTGCCATGGTACCTACTATTGAATATATTGGTAATTTATTTAATTGTAATAAATATTTGACATACGAAATGAAATGAAAAGCGCGGGTCATCAACAGAGATCATCAAGTAACAAATATGGCCTGAAAAAGTATATTCTGTGTAGGCCTGTGGTAAAACAATTGCCTAGCCTCCTTTATGTAATCAATCACTGGATTATTATGAAAGTGTGCGATACGATTTCTCGGGCGACTTTGCATCACACCCAACGAGGTTAAGAGCGCCCAGTATGTAGAGCTACGTCATAAAAATGACAAAGACTACAAAATTAGATGATCTAGTTTTCCTTCGTGTTGCATAAAGTTATAAATGATTTATTTATTGCCATTATTTTTTATTATTATTTATTACTATAAAGTAATAAGGATTTCCTGCTTAATATGCAAACAAGTAATTCATTTATTGGAATAAATCAGACGTGGTATGTACTGACATTATAATTTTTAAAATGATAAATCGTGAAATTGGATTATTACGTTAGTACTTAACAAATTTTTATTCATATTTATTAAAAAAGCGGACAATATAAATTTATTTTTTATAAAAACATGTTCGTGCTCTGCTTTATAATATAATATAAAGGTATTTAATAAAGATATTTAATAGAAATAGAAAAACTATACATTGAATAAGAAAAACAAAATAAGATTTTCATATTTGTCAAGGAAAAACAATTTATCCTGCAACATTTTAACACCATTTCGTTTTGTAGTTTCGGAAATTCAACGATCAGTCAGTCAGAAAGTGAGCTTCTCGTTTTAAAATATAGATTTAAATCAAGTGACGTGATGTTGATTCGTAAATTATATTTTATGTACAATTTATACAGCTACGTTAACAAATTTTAACTTTAATAGTTTTGAGATAAACTCCAGAAAGTCGTAAAACATAAATTGCAATTTCAATAACTTAATGAAAAACCACTGATCGTAAACCTACTCATCATTATCTTATGAGGTAGATAAGAACTTACATAATGTTTTGTTTACTATCACATAAACGTAGGCTACCTACACATCAATATGGGTTTTAAAAAGATTGGTTAGTGGAACTACTGACCTACAAACTACAATCAGCCTACTGTCAGTCAGTTAGTACTTAGCCCGACAAAGTCACGTTGCGCTTTATCAACTATTGTTGATAAAGCGCAATTATGTCGCATCTTATTTAACATAATGATGTTAAATAAGATGAATTGAGAGCACTGGTGGTCTAGTGGCAGCGGCCCCGCTTTCCGATCCTAGGGACGTGGGTTCGAAACCGGTCGTGCAATGATTTTTTCTGTTCAAAAATGTATGTACACAATGCTAGTACTCTCGAACGGTGAAAGAAAACATCGTGAGGAAACCGGCATGTCGTAGAACTTAAAAAGTTCTAATACAAAATACAAAGTTCTGTAACATGACTGTGTCAAGTGCTTGCAAGGAGCCTCTTGAGGCGCACTTAAAATCCTTTCACCACACTGTTTCGAAAGAAACTAGTGACACGAGAAGACAAAGAATAAGATGAATAGCAGGAATAGAACCAGTAGGAAATGTAGTATCGTTCAACAAAATGACAAATGTAGACGTATGACGTACGCGAGGCAAAACGCAAAGTTCTACAATTTGTATAAATTAGCAGCGCCATGTTGAGTATAATAAGCCGAGGTTTGAAGTCAGCTATCAAAAATTGCTTGGCAGTCCTCTATAAGAAAATATTAGTTTTCTGTTATCTTGGGGACATAGTCTTTCATTTTAATTGTTTTTCAGGTGATATGTTGAGTTCTGTTGTGTAATTTCAGTGGTATTTAAACCAACATGACTTGAGGTCTTCCAATATGACCTCTCCTTCTATTTCCCTTGACACTGACAAATCTGTTGATATGACGGACTGGTTCCAGCACAGCAGCAAATAAGAACACTAATTTCCGATTGGGAAGATTTTCTGACATTTTTGGAAGCAACATAGCTTTTTCATTTTAATTGTTTTTCTAGTGTTATTTTGAGTTGTGTTGTGTAATTTCGGTGGTATTTTAACCAACATTACTTGAGGTCTTAGCACAAAGTGTAAACATTTGGAATGAAAGTGTATTATGTGATATCCTGATTTGACCGAAAATGTTTCCAATGTTTTGAAGAAAACCGCCACCATTTTCTTCAAAACAAATGACGGCCGACTTGACTATGGACTGACTTGGCTAAAAAGTATTTAATCAATACAAATCACTTGACACTGGCAAGATTGTCTGTCGAATGACGGACAGGAGCCATACATTGAGAGAAGAAGAAGAATTTCCGATTTTCTCTTCTTGAAACCATATTTGATCGAGTGAGCGAAGCGAACGAAGATCTTAGTTTCAACTTGGGCGATTTGACATTTTATGTATGTATGTATGTATGTATGTATGTATGTATGTTTGTCTGGCGATAACTTTAGAACCAATGATCCGATCTGCATGAAATTTGATAAGACGATAGCTTGTACTTGAGAAATTTACTGGTAAGTATATGAGTAAAATCGGATGAAAGGTTTTTGAGATATGGGGTTTTTTAAGGGTGCAAAAATAAAAAATGTTACATAAAATAATCAAGTTACATGTCATATGAAAGGGCTTTGTTTGGACATTCCAAAACAATTTTTACTTTTTTTTGGGACGCTCGGTTTTCGAGATAAAATTTAAAAAGTTAAATTAAGTTAACCAGCGATCCAAGAGCTCCCATCTCTAAAAGTTTCGTTGAAACCAAGGTTTTTCTACTGGTCGGCCAGTTCCTTTGATTTTTCTTAAATTTTTTTCTTGAAATAATTTAAGGAGTTACTCAGTTCTCATAAAATGATGACGACGACCAGGTCTGATGATGGAGCCAAGGTCTGTTCAACAGAACTCTTCAATAAATAGGCCAATAGAGTTGAAACTTGGTAACCATACCAAGTTAGTAGGCGGTAGTCAGAAAAAAGTCCAAAGATAATGTTTGGACTTGCCTCTGACTACTACCGACTTAAAGTTTTGATGCGTTCGTCGGGTCGCATCACGAGATCTCAGTTCGGGGCGAACTACTAGTTTATGTTTGTAGAGCAAAGCTCTCCTCTTTGGTAATTTCATGCGACAAATGTTAATCAATCATGTAGATTTAATACACACGCTTCAGCGCCAGTAGCCGTGAGAACAGAATAATCAGATAGCTAATCTCATCTAGATGCATTAGCTTTTCGTTAATACACGTCTAGACAGGGCATTAGATAGGTAGACTAAGTGTCTGTGCTCAGCTAGCGGGAATGAATGTACATTTTTTGTCAGCATCAACGGCAATTTTATAGTAAGATAGATAGATACATACCTATAGTTTACATACTTTCGTTAAATTGATGTCAGTATAAATTGTACAGGAGTACATAACTATTTAGAAATACATCCTAGTCTGCGTGTTCTCGTAGTATTTTCTACTCAGATGCAAATATTTCTGGAAGCATTTTGTTATTAATACTTTTTATTTGAGAATGCAGATTTTATTGTTTTTGAGATCACGTGCAAATATTATATTATTTTATCGGTCAGTCGATTGATCCTGTAAGCAAAAATTTACCTAGCAGTAAAATAACCAATAACGCTTAATTCCTGTAAATACCAAAGAAAGTAATTGAGATCGAATTGGTACCTACCAATTCAATGGTGATGGTCCCCTAAATTCTATTAAAAGAAATACATATCCGTGAATTTATTTGCATAGCGGACATTAGTCCGCTAAATGTGCATAAAGTATTTAGACTTTTTGTGTATACTTTATTACTTAAATATCTTGTAAACTTTTTTAGACAGTTGACCTTCATAAGATTGGAATATTCAAATTTTCGATGCACTAAAGCGATTGCTGTATATTTGAATGTCTATATTGATTATGAAATTGGAGCTGCAAGGGTATTTAAAATACTTTGAGAGCGTCCTTTCTATAAAATAGTATCGTTTTGCTTTACTAGATAGTTATGTCTGCAACTTGAAGCTTCATAGCTTAAAATATCGGTATACAGGCTAGCGATATAATAAATGTTCGTCAATACTTCTTCAATGTCTGATTTTTTTATTTTCTTATTTAAAATCTGTCCCAGACTGAACACTGTAAAAAAGGGCATGATTAAAAATTAACCTTGATGCGGTCAATGCACATTATGTGCATGCGAGGGACTGATTGTTATTTAAGTCATACAAATATACATAAAAAAACACGCTTCTTTTCAGTAATGGTAGGCAGAGACCAAGGATTTACACGGAGATACATGGACCACAGATCCTGACATAGCTGTCTTATTATATAATATTCATAAAAAAATATAATAAAACTGAAAAAAGTATAAAATGGCAGTACTTCGATAAGACTGATTGTTAGAAAGCAATATATTCAAAGCCTATACGCTAGCTGTTAAATCACCATTGGTTTTAAATTAAAGAATAATCAATTCAGGAAAATAATTTATTCAGGATCGATTCAGGGTCATCCAACGACATAAGCTTAATAAAGTTAAATAAAAATATTGAGTCCGTCAGCAAAATATACGGAAATGACGAACCGCAAAGCTTTACTTCTAAAGCAGCTGACCGCACCGACAGGACATGGCGACCGCACTGACCTTGTTGCCTTAATGTACCCTAATTTACTACGGTCGTACCGCCGTGAATGCATCAAAAAACTGACACATCATTCTGTTTGCATGAGTGGCCGATAAATTAATACCCTGCAAGCGCTCTCGAGGGCCGAGCCGACAGACACGCGCATTGAAGCTCGTCTCGCGGCATGTCATCGTTTGTCGGTAGCACCGCGGCGTCAGTCGTATACCTACAACACGCAAAACGTTAATTTTCCATGGTCTCCCTATAAAAACCCAGCTACCGAGAATTCACTTAGCTCTGCGTACATTTTCTCCGATTATATCCAAATGACAATCGGAACGAATCTCTCTTATTTTTGTGAAAGCCGGTAGTTGATCGTTGCGTACGATGGTCGCAATCGTTTGGATCGATTTGACCCGATTTATCTCGACCGTTGATGGTCCATGTACAGGGATTGAGAGCTGATTAGAAAAGCGATCGGATCTTAGGGCGGAGGGCAGATTGTGGATAAGCCGCCGACGTTGGCAGCGCATGCGTAATTAGAGATAAACAGAAAATAATTGGCCGCAATCACGCGCTATAGGCGAACGTGCCGGGCGGTTACCACCGCGAGCTGCACCGCCTGTTTAGCGGAAGCTTCCAGCTCGGTATGTCTTGCCGATTTCAATAATCATTTCCCAAGATAAAATTACATTGCTGCGAGAAAACAGTCGCTTTACAGTTTTTCTTGGAACAAAACAAGCTACCTGCAACGTAAAAAGTGATAGGATAATAGAGCCCTGATTTATGGTCTGTCTGTGCCATGCCAGATCTCTTACTAAATAAAGAGTTTGAACTTTATCTTAAAAAACCCATACCTCTTATGTAAGTTTATAGTTTACAGAGTATAATTTCTTCATTAAAGTCGTAATCACGATAGACCAATATATGAACAATTGGTGTGAATTGCACAAAAATAAGCAGTTAACTGGTAATTAGGGTGTTATTTGTTGAGACGGTTCATGTTTTGTATCATGATGATTAGATGTCGTTATCTCCCGACGCGATACGTGAGGTGAGCCTGCGATGTCGGCTCTCACCTCGGGGACTCAGCCTCAGATTAACGACACGAAATCGATGTTTGTACACGTTCGACCTCTCCAATAATAGAAGCTGATCGATCTGCGAGGCGGTAAATTGCCAACTGCAGACATACTCGGAAAATAACGAACCAGCTGTATATCATTGTATAGATAGTGCGCGGCGAACACTAGCAACGCAAACACTGTAATTGTCAGATTGTCAATACAAATTGCCTTTGCGCAACCATAATTTCAACGGAGTAGGTAACCCCATGACTTCTAATAGCGCGATTAGAAAGAATCGTAAATAACTGAAGCGCATTCAACCCAGACGTCTCCTCTGTCGATGAATCTTCATTAGGTGGGTGAACATATGACAGTTTAATCTATGACCAATGTTCGCCGCGCAGTAAATTGCGCTCGGTCCGCTCAAAACCGATGGAGTAATGAATCAATCCTCGTGGTGAAGGTTTTCCACAAACATGTCCAAGCTCTCAATCGACGCCCAGCGGCGACTGCGGCGGAGGCCCTTAATTGACATATGTCAGAAAGTGTGCGCCTGACCTGCAGGTCATGCGTGGAGTCTAACATTCCGCTGTTACTTTCGCCGCTCTTATAGGTATACAACTCATCATTGGCGCGCCGATCGCGTTCAGTGCTTATTAGGTACCTGCCAATCACATTCCCATGATACGTTCCTGTTATTCCATGAACTTACTACTATTGTTAGGTTACTATTGAGTAGGTACTATTGTTGATAGAACGTATTTCAGTGGTGCAGTTGTTCTCTCGTTAGCGGTTTTCTATGAAAATACTATCTGTTCCTTTTGAATTATGTTCTCACCTAAATTGTGCTCCCTCTTTCAACATTGACTTTAACTGGCGATTAAAAACGTATCTCTAGCTAGGTCCTACTACAGGTGTCTGACTGAAATGTCGATATAAATAGTGGGTAATCGTGATTGTTGTAGAGAGGTTAGGCGAAGGTGCCGGCTCACCCCGCGCTCCGCATTCCTGCCGAGTCCTGAACCGCGCTGAACTTTGCTCTTATTGTCAATTCGTGCTAGCTGGTGCGTCGCTTCTAAAGCCAGCTTCAAACTCAAGCCAAAACACAAACCTAACACGGCAAGAACTTGCTCGCTAGGCAAGTCTAACGCCTTCCGCGAAAGGCAAATCGAGATCACACATCAATGAGTGTGTCGAAGGCATACGTCCGCTTGACGCTAGAATCTTTTCGTTTCGGTTTGAATAGCCGTTGTATTTTAGCAAGAGTGTAGAGCTAGCTTTTAAACATTATACTTGTTCAGAAGTCACAGAGATAAACGACTTTGTTCGAGGGTGATTGTCGCCCGTTCTGTTTCCCAGGAATTACGAGCGAAGCGAATAATAGGATTTTATCTGATTTTATACCACTATACTGCCTTTATTTAGGTAAGCTCCTATTTCAGACAACGAAGATTAATTTATCTATGTGAACCAAACATAAACTACGTACTAAATGAATTAACAAGACAGTCCAACGAAGCTGTACCCCAAGTCTGAGTTTTGTTTACGATATTTCGTATTTAGTTTTAGGTAACGTTTTATATGGAGAATCGTGAGTTCTCAGCACAAAAAAGAAAGAAAAAAGAATCTCCATACAAAAAAGGCTTGACGTTACGAAAAACGAAAAATGGTAAACAAAACTCAGACTTGGGTACAGGCATAATATACTAGGGTCAATCTAGAGGTATACCTAGGTTTTTGCTTATTTTTATATGTAGTGTTCAAACTTTACCACAAATATAAATTAGGTATTAATTACGTATTAAGCAGGGATTACAGTATGAGCTTAAGGCCCAGTTTCACCATGCTCTGTTAGTTACTAATCAAGGATTAACAGGCCGTTAAATCTAACCTTAGCTGTCAAACGCGTACATTTTGACATATTTAACAGCCCTTTAATCCTTTGTTAATCTAACAGAGCATGGTGAAACCGGCCCTTAACATTGCTTTTAATGTATAGGTACTGAAATATACTCGTACAAGCTGGGCCCCGCGACTTCGTCTGCGCAGGATTAGTCACACAATATCTTTATAAATTGTAGCCTATGTCACAGATAAGAGAATACTAGTACCTATGTGTTATTCTGATGTATATGCTATATAGTTTCATTAAAATCCATTCAGTTGTTTTTACGTGAAGGAGTAACAAACATCCATCCATCCATCCATCCATCCATACTTACAAACTTTCGCGTTTTGTAATATTAGTAGGATAATACAAAAATGAATACATAACTAACAGCCAAACGTATTGTTATTCTCCATAATCCGTCAAAGGGTCAACTCGTTTCGACCTCTTGGATATCTCGGACAGTCTTTAAAACTGTCAATTATGATTGTGAAACCACAGATTATACGGTAATATTTTTTGGTACACTAAGGTTAGATTTCACCATGCTCTGTTAGTAGCTTATCAAGGATTAACAGGCCGTTAAACCTAACCTTATATGTCAAACGCGTACATTTTGACATATTTAACGGCCCTTTAATCCTTTGTTAATCTAACAGAGCATGGTGAAATCAGCTCTAAATATCGAAAGGACAGGTTTATTCTGGGTCTAGTCTATGTACCGCACATAGAAAAATTAAAAAAAAATTGAAGATTACCATTCAAATGCAATTTCACTATTATGTAGGATAATATAGTTGTTAACACTAAATGTTGAACTGTTTGAATTTTTGATCGAGTGAGCGAAGCGAACGAAGATCTTAGTTTCAACTTGGGCGATTTGGCATTTTATGTATGTATGTATGTATGCATGTATGTATGTATGTATGTATGTATGTATGTATGTATGTTTGTCTGGCGATAACTTTAGAACCGTTGATCCGATCTGCATGAAATTTGATATGTCGATAGCTTGTACTTGAGAAATTTACTGGTAAGTATATGAGTAAAATCGGATGAAGGGTTTTTGAGATATGGGGTTTTTTAAGAGGGCAAAAATAAAAAAAGTTACATAAAAAAATCAAGTTACATGTCATATGAAAGGGCTTAGTTTGGACATTCCAAAACAATTTTTACTTTTTTTTTGGGACGCTCGGTTTTTGAGATAAAACTTAAAAAGTTAAATTAAGATAACCAGCGATCCAAGAGCTCCCATGTCTAAGAGTTTCGTTGACATCAAGGTTTTTCTACTGGTCGGCCAGTTCCTTTGATTTTTCTTATTTTTTTTTCTTGAAATAAATTAAGGAGGTACTCAGTTCTCATAAAATGGTGACGACGACCAGGTCTGATGATGGAGCCAAGGTCTGTTCAAGGTAACTCTTCAATAAATAGGCCAATAGAGTTGAAACTTGGTAACCATACCAAGTTAGTAGGCGGTAGTCAGAAAAAAGTCCAAAGATAATGTTTGGACTTGCCTCTGACTACCACCTACTCAAAGTTTTTATGCGTTCGTCGGGTCGCATCACGAGATCTCAGTTCGGGGCGAACTACTAGTTTACTATGTGCACACTTTTAGAGCCGCTATGACAGTCTGTAATTGACGTTTGATATGACGCATTGCATTTTATAATTTTTTGACAGTTTTGTTGCTTTTTTTGACGGTAATGACTTTCACTCTCAAGCTTGACTTAAACAATAGTTGTCAAAATGACATTTACGCATGTCAGTCCGCCATATTTTTAGTGCATTGTGTTGCTCTCCTGGACAAAGAAAATCTTGTTAAGCAAGAAAGCAAAGTAAAAATGAGGCAAATAAGCACTTAAAACAGTTACTAGCGATAATTATACCTCTATATACTGTACATAGACAAGACCCCGGCTCCGCAATTAACTTTTATCTTTTCTCAAACTATGATAAAATGAACAAATATGGTTCAAGCTTATCATAAAACAAAAACGAAATTCTGAAAAAGTCATTAGCTTATGTATGAAACTGACTAAAATAAATAAAAAAAAACTACTTGCCTAAATTACAGTACTCACTTGTTTTTTAACTATAAAAATGTTTTGTATGTAGGTATGTTGTCTAGGCTACATATTATTATCATTAAATTCATGTTTCATCATTAAATCGACATTGCTGTTTAGAGATGAGACTATACAGTAACAATGATGCAATAAAGTATACTAGTTAGAATAAGCCACTTATTTATACAAAATAAATTTAGGTAAGCATCAATAGCTACTTACATAGAATCTTAGATACTGAGGCAACTAATACCTTAAGGCAGACTATTTGTTTACGCAATATTAAACAATGGGGCTTGGTTCAACCTTTTGGGAACTGTGACATCGCTGTTAAGATATAGCTAAAACAGAACAACGGTGTTACAGGTTACCTTGATTTTCTGAGCCCTACCAATTGCTTGAAAGGTACCTACCTAGATTGATAGATATACAAAATGATTATTTTATTCTCAATATTTGGTGTAAGAAAATTCGTTATTGCATCTTTGCTACTGTATAGTCTCATCTCTAAACAGCAATATCGATTTATTGATGAAACATTAATTAATTGATAATAATATGTAGGATAAACAACATACCTACATACTAAAATTTTTATAGTTAAAAAACAAGTAAGCACTGTAATTAAGTAGGCAAGTAGTTTTTTTATTTTTTATTTATCAGACAAGCTTATACATGTTATACACCCTTCATACGATAGTATTGCCCTTTGATAAATTCAATGACCTAATTCATTGTTCGAATAACCAAATAATCTGCTCTATGATATTTTAATGATGAATATTGTTGTTTTTGAACTGTAGGACATACAACAAAAGCACTATTCAAGAAAATGGCTGAACTTTTGACATCACACCGCTGTTATCGTGACCCAGAGCTTGGAGCAATGTATGTGGTCTACCTAAGAATTAGCATTGCGTATACTTAGTGTGCTGTTTGGCCTGTGTCAGTGTCTGACGGGCCGCCAGGATGAGATGACGCGATGAATGGCGCATAGTTCGTGCCTCGATACGCCCCGCACAGCCCATGCCTTTGAATTTAAATGAGAACTTGTGTAATTGAAATGACGCTATGAATTAGTCACTGTGCCTTTAATCTAATAGCGTGCCTTAGATATAATTAGCTTCGTACCTAATGGCTTAATTTAATCAATGCCTGCCACGATATTTATCTATTATCGAAACAGTTTGTTCCTCGCCTGTCTATTAATAATTTTGATTGCTTGTCGTACTAGATTGTTGATTAATTTTGTACCATAGTTTATTGTTATGCATAGTACCCAAGTAGTTATAATATTATACAGGCTTTGGTGAAACTAGCGCAGATTCAGCTGAGTCGTCTGGAAGTAGATCGTGCACACGAGCGAGCGCCTCGGGCGAGACAGATAATGCGAACCCTAGGCTTGAATAAGAGTTAATACGGCCTCTTTACCACTCCGTGCAGAGACGTCTTATTTAGAACCAAACGCGGCTCAAATTGAGCCTTTTCAACACAATTACGTCCGCGAGCAACGGCGCGTTTAGCACCCGGCTATCAAACCAACTACGTAAGCCTTTACTTGCATGCGTATGTAACTTTACGAGCTTTGATAAAACTCGTAAAGTTATGTACTTGCCTACCAGCTACAAGCAAATGGAGGTAGAGATTGCACACAAAGAAGTTCACAGAGGATTTTATTTTGCAATCTCTAATGAACTACCTCTGAATTATATTGAACGATGCACGTAGGGAATTGATGACAACTAAAACGACGTATTGCGACATATAGTCAATGTACGATTTTAAATAAAGTTACGTCAGTTTAAATTGTACAGTTTGTTATTAGTGGCGATTTTACAATCAGCAGAATTAAATTAGCGGCCTAAATTACAGCCTGTGGGGATGTTATCTAAGCGTTTCACAATAGTATTGTTCGTGGCACAATAGAACACCAAGAGCGTACCTGTCGAGTACTAGAGAAGTAGGGCGCGTGGCGGCTTCGGCGGCGGCGGTGGTGAAATGTGGTGGGCGGCGCCGCGCACGCCGCTCCGCCCAGCCCTTTCACCGCCCGCCCGCGGCGCCCCGCCCCTTTCCTACCCTCAACCACCTTCCACCTTCAGTTACGTAACCACACTGTTCCCAGAACCACACTATAACAGAAACACTCGCCTCGGGCCTTGCCCCATTCAGCTAGTTCTGTCGGTTACAAAACCGCACCTATCTAACGCCGAACCGCTCAATCTAAGAGTGACAATAAAGGTACCAACAAAGCACAATCGAAAGTCAATAACTACACAAAAATAAATACTATGTTTAATATAAATTAATTTATTAATGCTTAATGTCCAACATTCCATGCGATTACAATAATTGAAATGCAATGATTCCAATAAAACAATAAAACAATTTCAAACACTTTCAAATACAATGTCTATTTCGCATGAAGACTAAAAGCACTGAGTATATGGGAGACACTATGCGAGCTTAACTAAAACAGAAAGACCCCGTTTCGAACCCCGATAATAACAGCAGATTTTACTTAGATTTTTTTTTATACAACTTGCTGATGGAAAAAGCAGACGGTCCACCCGATGTCAAGTGGCAACCATAACCTATAACAGAGCATTGCCTCGCAAGTCACGCACGATAGGAACATGCCCCACGCACGGCATACAGATGTTAAGGGCCGGTTTCACCATGCTCTGTTAGATTAACAAAGGATTAAAGGGCCGTTAAATATGTCAAAATGTACGCGTTTGACAGCTAAGGTTAGATTTAACGGCCTGTTAATCCTTGATTAGTAACTAACAGAGCATGGTGAAACTGGGCCTAAGCCTCATGTGCCATTCTTGCAACAAATCTTAAGATAGGTCGACCAGTTGCGACCTATCAAATTCTATGTAGATCAGATTAATGATTCGTCACTTATGCTCTCACAAAAATTGAAGAAATCTTCGCATGCTCGATAATACTAGAAGTCCCTATATATTACTGTAGTATTGGTACTGCAAGCTATGTGCTCCATAGCCTGCTCGATCAGAAGACCACTACTCTGAGTCTGAGCTCTCAACCCTTCCGCCTCATTTAGATCGTTAATTCAGAGCATTAGCAAATAACCGGGTATGGTGCACGATCGTTTTGTAAATTGTACTCGCCAGGTTGAATCGGCGCTTAAAGATCTTATAATTATCAACCTGGCTGATGAATAGGGCTATTCGCTTACATTGCGTATAACCTTTATATAAATAGCTAGAAGATTTGCTCTACTTAGGAGTTTTGAGAAAATTATTGTATCAATGGTTACTTGATAATTTTTTTAATCGACCATCGGAATAGTACTGACTGAGGACGCCACCCTTACCATCTATCACCTCCCTAACCCCTATCATCTACACGCTCTCTAGTCTCAAATAAATCAGATTTGTTCTCACCTCGGATCAAAAACAGCCTCACGACTTTGATCCGCAGGCACAGTAGTAACCCATGGTTCTATGATGATGTTTAAAGGGGGTCAGATGTCCAAATAGAATGTTCTATTTGGACTTATCGTATTTTGGTTAGTACTTATCGTATTTTTCAGTAGTTGGTATTTGATACGATTGTGTACCAGTACGATGTATTTTTTATACAGAATTATATTTTTTTCTCGACGGCATTGGAAACTTATGGTCAGAAAGCGGGCTTACTAAACCACCGATGCTCTCAAAGGTTTTCTTTTTTAGGGTTGTATTTGTGTAGCAATATCGAATTTGACTTCCAAATCAAGTCTTATCAAAGTTTTCAGGGTATTGGCTTTCAATTCCGGAATTCCAAAGTTCAACAATCTTCACATGGAGCATGAAATGAGCAAATAATCCACAAAGTCGTTTACCGTAACTGCCGCTTAATCGGGAACAATAACAGCATTAAGTATGAGCATTATGTTTATTGTCTCTCGATGCTCAAACCCTCAATGATGAAAGGTTAAAAAGCTCAAGTACTCGTGCATTAGGAAAGAGGTGGCCCTTCGGGTCGCGGTTAGAATGCAAACTGCCGCCCATACATTAAATCTGCTGCATTGGAATTGCAAAGTCGTGATTTGTCAAAGCATAATCTAAGGAACCGCAATATTCGCACATCGTAATTATTATCTCTGGTAAAATGGCACTGAAATCTTTTGATGCATCTCACGTCTTTACATATTTGTCTATTCGCTATGGTAATGCGGAGTTCGCGGCTCTTATAATAATAAATTGCAGTTGTAAGTGCAGCACACTTCATTATGCCGCTGCTCGGATGCTGCGCCGGAGCACCCCTATCGGTATCGCTAAATTATTTTCCCGGAGCGTCGATGTAACCGTTACGACGACGAACTCCGATAAACCTTTGATTTATTACTACGCAAAGGTATTTAATGGCAACAGACAATTGAAATTTATTTATAAGGCAAACCGTTTAACACATTTCTACAAATAAATTTCATAGTTAGGATCACGTTTACCATATTGTTGGTTGTTTACAGTGACTTCTATGCCGCTTTTGTATTCCACGAGGGAACTTTAATGGGAATAGTGAATAAGGCGTGAATCGAGCACCATACCTGACCCAGGAATGCAAGGAGTCCCTATATGTAACTTAAAGTGCTACTTACAATTTGTGCCAAGTACCCACTCTTCAACTTATAAAACAATGAAAATTCAATACACAGTGATTTTTTGAATAAAGTTCCAGCTGTTTTTATTGTAGGGTAAAACGGTGAACGGTTGCTCTATTATAACAACAGACACGGATTTAATATATTTTCATAACGTCAGGTTTTTAGATAAACATAATGTCCGTCTTGTCCCGACTTTTTGGACAAGTCTAAAGAAAGAGTGATGACAGGGGAGTCCCCATTACAGAAACTATGCGTCATTCCTTCACGTTGTCGTAATCTCATTCAACTTAGTTCATTTCACTATCACTTGTCGCCTCAGGCGTTGTCAAGTTCTACAGAATACTAAATTTAAATCTTACTGCGGATTCAAGGCTTGAAGTGTTTGCGCAGAATAAATAGTTTGGAACTTCATTAATCACACATTGACGATAGGGCACTATGACAGTGCTCTTATACGGTGAAGGAAAGCATCGTGGTATTTTAGCAGCGGTCCAACTACTGCAAAATGTGGTTAAGTATGTGCCAAATGTAATATTTGGACGTACCTCCAACTACCCCCCTCAGACATCCTCAAATAATCATGGATTGATACTGTACTAGATAAGTCATGATGAAAAGTCTTCTTCTTTTTCATTCTTAATTGAATTCTATTGGTTGCCCGTGCAATCATGTGCATGTACTCAGTAAACACGGGGTTTATCACTGTAAATAGCTACGCAGCATCGAAGAGATTCATTAGGCGTCGGTTCGCGTCGGGCTGGCTTGTAATCGAAGCAATTGTTCTCTGGGAAATTCAATTATTACCTTAAGCTCGCCGGCAAACTTCCCAGACATTCAGACGGACCGCATCGCTGCAGTTCGACTCAGTTCTCGACCGCGTGCCGCAGCATGTCGGTTAAAAAATAAGCGTTGTCCATAACTGGAGCTTTGTTGGTATGGTACTATAATGACGCCTTCTAACCTTGTTGACTCCAATCCAAGTCGATTCTACTAACTCTACCAGGATATGCGGTAGTTCAGAATGTGACAGTGAAGTCCGTCTATTACCGCCTTTAGAAGCCATGAGCGCGAAATATCGGGTAGGTATTTAAGCAACCCGCTGCGTCGCAGCAGTTAGAAATAATTGCCTTCGATTTATCTGCTTAGTACTGTTTGTAATTAAATGGGTAATAATTGAAGGCGAGCATTGGTTTGTGTGAGCCGTAAATCTGCATCGGAGGGTCTCGGCTCGGTTGGTACATGAGGTCGTGCACGTTGCTATTTCGATTAGTATTATCACTCTGAATTGACTATCGTTGTGGAATTACCTTTATAACGCTGGCTTTAGATTCAAAATGGTACAAAAGCTTATTCAATCGAGTTCCGATAACAGCGGGGTCCGGTTATCTGTCAAATTCAATTAAGCTGTCACAAGCCACAGTTTTGCAAACAGTTTCTGATTTAACATCGTCGTATTTTCATAGGACTGAAACTGTATAATAGAACCACGTTTCAGCAGGTTTATGGATCTCAAACAGCCAGCCAATTACGTTATTTTGTTACAATCAGTTTCAATAGGTTTCTATTTGAAACTAGTAAGTAAATATATTGCGATTACCAATCGATAGAAACAACAGTTGCAATCATAATTTCTTAGCAACTGAAGCAAAGCCGTCATATTTACTTCAAACAGAAATGATTGAAACTGATTACAACAAAGTTATGTAATTGCTCCACAGATGCTCGTAACGACCGTAATATAGTAGTATTAAGGTTCACATTCATCATATCACTGAAATAAAAAGTCGACGTCATCAATATATTACGGTGTCATAAAGACGTCCCGCCCAGTTTCTTGAAAACCAGGGCTTTAGAAACAGCAAGTGTAGTTCGCTCTCACGCTAGGATGGCTTGTTTAATCGCTGCGATGTGTTGCCAGATACTTACGAGAACTTGTCGGGGTATTAGTTTGTAGTTAGGAGTTTTAACGATCTACTAAGGAATTTAATTTGCATTTTATGATAGCTTTTACTCTATGGCGACACTGTTAACGAGTGCTGTCGTGTAGTCTTTGATTATTTGCGTGATACTTTCCAGCATTATCACATTTACTTACCATAATTAAAGCAAAAACTATTTGCACCTTATGAATCGCAGCCGTAAATTGTTTGCTTGATCTTCTTCGGTTACTGGCGCCTAGATACTCGTACATCTAGTTTATAAGACTTTTCAGTGACCCTTCAGATTTCAATTGTTGAAAAAACACTGACTTTGTGTTTGGTTATTCGCCTACTGAACAATAGCACACCCAGTATCAACATACTTTAGTAGCTTGTCAAGACCATTTAGAGTCTTAGTAGTTTTCTCTTCTGATGTATCTCTTATCCAATCACAGACACCACAGTTACACGACCAGCCGCTTAACCATCGCTTCCCGATGAAATAGGGCCCTAATAACCATCAATTTCAAAACACGATGCAATTCAATATTGACCGATGCACGCGGCCACTACCATTGCCTCCAATCAATAGGATGCAGCCCCGTTTCACGATTTCAATACATTTAATGAAATGTCAGCGCTCGGTGAAATCAATATTGTGCAAGGCTAGCCTCGTTCTTGTCCTGCCCTGCGATGATTATCGTTCCATAGTGGGAGGGTTCAGTAATGTTGATTAGTGAAGTAAATCGATGTTCGGCAAGCAGAACGGATGAACGATTTTAATGCATCATACTATCTATCAGGTGGTAGAGCTCACGGTGTACTCAGGATAAACAGTAGAAAGTAAAAGTAGATACGAAGCGCAAAGCCGATTTAGAAATAGGACAGCGAAATAAGGAAGGAAAGTACCATTATATAAGGCGCGTTTCTCATCACCTCTGAGAAGCTAAATTACTATTTGTAAGCATCACTTTCCTCGGGCGAAACTGGACTACTCACCCGTCGGCTAGCGGCTGGATGTTCAATATCTATTAGCGGTAATATCTTAGCGGAGAGATGGCTCTGGCCCAGATCCGGAGCCGGTCGGACCAGTTCACCGGCCATCCTTGCGTAACTGTTGCGCCCGGCCAGTTGCAAAAATCCATTATAAAGCTACGAAATATCTCACGTCGCTTTTAAAAGCTTTTCAAGATTCCCGTGTAACAGATTACTAGCCCGCCGAGTACTGAAGGACCGACCGCGGCTCCGAATTAATTCACGGTTTCACGGCCGTTGCGCAACTTGCACCGATTTTCGACGGCAAAAACTGCGTAAACTTTATTACATGTGTTCAATATAAATCTCTGAATTATAATTGCGTCTGTCCACCACGCCCTAGCAATGACATGCAATTTCGTATCTGAAATTGCACAAAACTTAATTTACGACGCGATGCTTCTAGCTGCTGCTGCATAATAAAATTATTTTCAACAAAAATGTAGGAAAGAAGTTTACCTCGAATCGATAAGATTTTTTGATCGAGTGACTATAATTCATGCCTGGAAATAGATAAGATTTTTTTGTAGACACAATTATTTTTCAAGAATGGAAATACACTGACAATCTGGCTAGTCTATCCAAGGTCAAATATTTTGTATATATTAATCTAGATTTAATTTGGCAAGTTCTTGAGTTCCACGGCTTATCAAAACATTTTTAAATCCAAATAAGATTTATTTTATGTAGAAGCTAAGCTTAGCTGTAGGTACAGTCAATGACTTAAGTAAATAATCAATTTTAGCTATTTCACGATAAGTGATAATGACAAAAGTTTGTAGTAGTTCTATACCTGCTGTGCTGTAGGATACTTGCTGCATAAGGATGTGGAATCATCTTATAAAGAACTAGCGACCCGCCCCGGCTTCGCACGGTTATTGTGGGTTATCCCTAAGAGATTATGTTTGTATTATGCATTTAAACCTTCCTCTTGAATCACTCTTTCTATATAAAAAAACCGCATCAAAATCCGTTGCGTAGTTTTAAAGATTTAAGCATACATAGGGATTTAGGGACAGAGAAAGCGACTTTGTTTTATACTATGTAGTGATATACATCTATGTTCATCACAATGAACATCTCAAAAATCAAAATGTTTATTCAGGAAAACAAAACAAGTAGGTAACTCAAAGTCAGGATCGATGATATCTGCAGAAGTGTAAAACTGTGTCGCAGATACCAACGCCCTCCTCCAGAGAATTGGGATTATTAAACAATAGATTATGAGGTAAATACAAGGTAAACTAACAAAGAACATGATAAATGGTAAAAACAAAATCTACGTATACTCTGTAACTGGGGCCTTATGTTATATTATTGTTAACAATCTAACATGTAACAATATCTAAAAAAGTGATTATTGATACGATATACTTAATACTAGTAGGTTTTTTATTTTAAATATTACAAGTAGGGTGCAAATAAAGAATGCACAAGTACAATAGATCCCACCCTATAAGAACCTATGTGTGCTAGCCTCTTTCGTCCTAAAATATGTATCAAGAGTATGCAGTGGTAGATTTACCAGCAGGCTTAGTAGGCTGGAGCCAAGGGCGGCAGATTTTAGGCTTTTTTTTTATCTTCTAAGTTAAGAAAAGCTCAATCATGTACCTTCTACTAATAAGATTGAGCATTTGTAAAAGGAACTGACACATCGGTCCCCTAGTTCACAACACAATCATGTAATGTTTTATAATAACGGGAAAAAGCTGATGTGATGAGGACGATGGAGCACAAATCATAAAGTTGCAATTTCTTTGACAAAAAATGTTATAAATATGATTGTAAACTAGTGTTTCGTATTCTAGAGGTCAGTAGGTAGGGGCGGCATGAATAGCCTACTGGCGGAAAACGTTTAAATATGCCACTGAGAGTATGAGATAGTGATAAAGGAATTGTAGTTAATATTAGGTTGAAATTTTTAGAATTGAAATTTTTAAATGTGTTTCAATTGAAATATATTATATATTGGTCCATTTGGATTTCTCTTTATTTTTATTTCGGAATGTAGATGGCCATATAGATATAACTCAAAAAATCTGAAAAAGCTTCTTGGCTTTGACCCCCAGGCACGGTAGATTTCCTTCATCGATTGAGAGCACTGGCATTGCGCATATAAATTTTTCAAAGAACTCAAAACTTTATTCAAGAGTGCGTTGGTTTAAAAAATATGACTTTTAACCAGAAATATCTATCAACTTCTGTCGTTGACTGTACCGACCAGGTTAATTACGAAAACCTCCTTACTTACGTAGGTAAGATAAGTAGTACCTACTTAGCAAAGGATAAAGGCTTCGTGCTCTGCGTTCCCATGCTCCGTAGCGGGCGCAGACAGAAACAACATTGGAACATGATCTTCGTGATAATTTATTGGTAAGAGCGATGAAAGCGTGCGCTGAGACTGCCCCTATTAAACTGATGTATGCACCAACCACGCCACCATGCACTCATATTTATTCACGCACTATAAAAGCGTTTAACAGTAAACTGGTCCTAACGAACCTAATGGGTTTTGGTTCTAATTTCATTATGCGAACCGCCAAGGAGTGGAAATCATTGCTGTCGTCGACTACCTCACTAAACTAATTATTAACTAAATAATGAATGAAACATGCTGGTGCCCGCGACTTCGTCTGCGCAGGATTAGTCACACAATATCTTTATAATTGTAGCCTATGTATTATTCTGATGTATAAGCTAAATTATTGAAAAGTTTCATTAAAATCCATTCAGTAGTTTTTACGTGAAAGAGTAACAAACATCCATCCATCCATCCATCCATCCATCCATCCATACTTACAAACTTTCGCGTTTATAATATTAGTAGGAAGGATAATGCCAAACAAAACCACAAACGTTAGAGCACTACCTACTACAAATAGTTAGTATGGAGTTATGCGTTACGATGTTTTTGGTGCAAATACAGTAACATTTTATACGTCCGTATAGGGCAGTGTTGTCACTAAGCGACAAAGCCCTTAAAACAAATTTTAAAAAATCTATGAAATGTAGCAACCAAAAAGGTTGGAGTGACAAATCCGATTGTAAATAGCTGGATGGGATCCGGTTGTAATGAGGTCGTGAATCACAGGTGATACGTTGTCATTTGAATGATAGAAAAGCATAAAGTGAGTCAGCTTGCTCTTAACAATGGCCCTGCTTTAGATTAACGGTAGGTAATGATGCGCTTTACCATTAATGTATTACCACAAGGAGTTATACCCGCCTACTGCTCATAAAGATCGACAGAACAGTGTAGAGCCGACAGCGGCTTTTCCATTACTATTTATACTCCTGATCATAAAATAATCCATAAAAGGCCTGCTTTCCATAAAAGCTTTCTAGAAAGAAAATGCAGTATTGTTGTACTTTGAAAATAAAATACAAAGATGGCTTTTGCATACTACGAAAGATGTACTTAGCCGGTTTAGTCATTCGCCCCTTTTACTTCTTTTAACCACTTTCATAACCATCTATGGAGATCTCATCTTAAATCCTACATTTGTGAGCCTCGACAAAAAAGCTAAAAAAAATAAAAATCACATGCAGTCGTAGGTTCGTGTATGTATGTCCTAGCAGTATACTGATTATTTAATTGTTTCATTCGTCAAGACTGAGCAACTATCAAGAAGAAATTTATAACATAATCATGTTTCCATCCTTTTAGTTTGGGCAGTCGGGTTTTTTATTTTTTTAATAAAAAAATTATTACAAAACAACTCCAGAAACCATAAAGATTTAAGAGTCCTTGAATAAATCATGATTTCATCATCATCAGCCAGAGAAGTCCACTGCTGGACATAGCCCCCCCTCCTAAACATTTTCAGAAAGAACGATTTTCAGCCTACTTCGCCCACCGACTTCCTATCCTTCGTCGACCAATTCGTAGTAGGACCCATCCGAGAACCTTTTCCCCCAGCGGTTATTGGTTCTTCGAGCTAGGACCAGCTCATTGCCACTTTAACATGCAAATTTTACGGGCTTTGTCGGTAACCTTTCTTCTACGGATTTCCTCATTTCTGATTTTATATTTATATCCCGTCCTATGATTTTAAGCGTGGCCAAAAACATGTTAGTAACCAAATTAGGCAAACTTAGTAAAAGATCCGGTGAAACAGGATTTGAAATAATTAAAACATTCTATTGACATGTTTACTTATTTGAAAATCCACGTGCAAACCGTGACGTGACCTTTTCACATAGTTTTGTGATTGCGAGGAATGGTAATCTGTGCGTAGAAGTAGCTCTGAGCCTAAGAATATAGTATATCTTTTTGTGAAGGGCTCGTCCGGGTATGTACCTACTACCACCATGCCTTTTCTGCAATGATAATGGTAATAGATAATGGTTACCATTAACTTAACATTAGGTAAAATACCAATTGGAATTTATTTAAGGCTGAATTTATAGATAGCACAAAGCGATCGATCGGTATAATTAAGATACGCTACTGAAATAAATTACATCTAATCCTTCTCTACTATCATGAAATTTATATGAAGAATTATATTATAGAAGAAAGATTTATATTTCAATTTCAACCTTCATTATAAATATTTATAATGAAGGTTGAAATTGATATGTCAAAAATCAGCCTAGGAGCCCTTTCTACATGTACACGGAAACCGTGTACATGTAGAAAGGGCTGTAATGTTAATAAAATTATTATGCCTTGAAGTTTTGCTATGAAATCAGCATTACTCGCACTTTGTAGCAACCGGTGTAGCCAGAGTTTCGTCTAATGGATTCATGTTCTGTTTAATTTATGTTTGCGATTACACGATGATTGAGACATCCTAGACTTCATTATCGCTCACACGATGCGTTTATAACGTGCCTACGGACTGAGTGACCATTATTTCAAAAATTAATTATCAAGTATAAAATAATAATATATTGTGGATTTGTGTTATGGCAAATTAATTGAAAATTTTGTAGATCGGGTAGGCCGTAGTACAAGTTTTTTGTCTAAGTTTCCACAGTTTACAAGAAGCATCAGAAATTGCGTTTCTCATATTTTGGACCTCGTTGCCTTCCTATGCACCATGGTGGTATGGCGATAGCATAAGGACGCTGATTTAATACCACAAGTACCTACTCGTGGCCACAACTCTTGAACTCTCTACCTGTTTTATATTCACTAAATAAATAAATGAATTACAATTTAATCTTCGCGTAGTTCTTCAAAACTGACTTTGTTGGGGGGGACTATACATCACATTTTATACCTATTGAAATAGATAGAGTGGCACATGTGTGTGTACATATGTAAGGGTTTTCCGTCGATTAATTTAGAACAAGCGGGGTAAACAAAGGAGTTTGTTTTGTTTGGGTTAGGTTTCCATAGTGGCGCATGGCGGTGTAGGGTCAGCGAGGATTCGTGACCGTAGCAGGCGCGCGCCGAGGCTCCGTCACGACCGCCCTCGCCCTCGTCGCCTCCAAATAACATGATATTACTCACTAACTGGCCATTTCGCGCCACGTTTGCAGCAACAATCTTTTCTTTGCCAGAAAATATTGTTTTTGTATCCGATAAAAGTCGGTGCTTTCGAAACATTTTACGCAGACTCTAATAAGGAGTTACGAAACTGGTATCACATCTTATCGCGAAAAACTGGACGCAATAGTAAAACTAACACTATAGTGGTTGAAAATCATGTACCTATTACCTAAACGCGGCTAATTAAATAAATAATCTGCATTAAAAGCACGACTCGCATTCACGATTGGCGGGTTTTCGAAATTTGAAATCGAATTCGAGTTTTATAAAAAGATTTTTTTTTTAAATACTATGTGACCGAATAATCGCTACAATAACGTACGAAATAATCGCTTTACTATGACGATTCTTCAATAATGAAATCATTGATATGAAAATTATCCATCTATATGGATAATTTTCATATCAATGATTTCATTCAATGTTATTATAGCGATTATTCGGTCACATAAATTAAAAAAAAATCTTTTAAAAGAATTTTGCAATTTTTTAGACTTGCAAAATCAGCTGAACTTAGCAAAAACATAGGTTCTAATGGTGGTAATTAGGTATAACTACTTATCGGCTTTCATCTATTGGTTTCTATCAAGCAACATCGTCCATCTATCATACCATGAAGGGAGTACCGATGCAACATAATGCCCTCATACTATGCCTCGCATATTATGCCTTTCAGAGCAACAAGGAAGCGGGTCTGATTACTATTACCGAACCAGCAGCGGTCTATTCAAAGAACTCGCATGGTCATGCCAATAAAGAGCAGTGAAGATGCTATCATTTAGATTAAGGTAGGTACCTACAGCAGTGTAAGAGCTGAACACTCAAATTCTAAATAAACTACCTAAAACACAGAAAATTAAATATAAAACCGGCCAAGTGCGAGTTAGACCCGCTACCATTATCTATAAAAACGGCAAAAAAAATCACGTTTGTTGTATGGGAGCCCCCTTAATATTTATTTTATTCCGTTGTTATAGCGGCGACAGAAATACATCATCTGTGAAAGTTTCAACAAACTTAACTGATACAGCCTGGTGTCAGACGGACAGACAGACAGACAGACAAACGGACGGAGTCTTAGTAATAGGTTCCCATTTTACCCTTTTGGTACGGATCCCTAAAAATTTAAGCTGTTCATCGATTCTGGATGGTATAGAGATGGTGAAACGTTTTTTTAAATTATTTGAAAAACCTTGAAAAACTTTGAAGGAAATGCATGCAATGGTTTTTCTATCGAGGCGTAGAAGGATGGCTGAAACACAGAAGTAGATATTGTGTTTTCTTTTTATTTTCTCTACTAGGCTTCGTTGTAGGTAGGTACTATCTAACACTAACTTATCTTATGGCTATGCTGTGTATGGGACTATGAGTAGGTCATTTTAACTACATGGGTAGTTAATAACACCATAAAACTGTTGACATCACAAATACAAATACTTACCTAAGTAATTAAGGAACGCTTTAAGGTTCCACGGTAGGTTATAGAGAAAGTTAGCGGTCGTGGCTGTGGCACATCTAGAAAAAGAGAGTAATTTCTACAAAGTTTGGCTTACAGACCGTGTATTCAGCCATTACTAAAAATTTTGATGTTTGGATATATGTTGGTTCAATCACGCCGCGCGAATGCTACGTTAAATTAAACTAGTAGTTCGCCCCGAACTGAGATCTCGTGATGCGACCCAACGAACGCATCAAAACTTTGAGTAGGTGGTAGTCAGAGGCAAGTCCAAACATTATGTTTGGACGTTTTTCTGACTACCGCCTACTAACTTGGTATGGTTACCAAGTTTCAACTCTATTGGCCTATTTATTGAAGAGTTCCGTAGAACAGACCTTGGCTCCATCATCAGACCTGGTCGTCGTCACCATTTTATGAGAACTGAGTACCTCCTTAATTCATTTCAAGAAAAAAAAATAAGAAAAAGCAAAGGAACTGGCCGACCAGTAGAAAAACCTTGATGTCAAAGAAACTCTTAGAGATGGGAGCTCTTGGATCGCTGGTTATCTTAATTTAACTTTTATTATTTTATCTCAAAAACCGGGCGTCCCAAAAAAAAAGTAAAATTTGTTTTGGGATGTCCAAACAAAGCCCTTTCATATGACATGTAACTTGATTTTTTTCTGTAACTTTTTTTATTTTTGCCCCCTTAAAAAACCCCATATCTCAAAAACCCTTCATCCGATTTTACTCATATACTTACCAGTAAATTTCTCAAGTACAAGCTATCGACATATCAAATTTCATGCAGATCGGATCAACGGTTCTAAAGTTATCGCCAGACAAACATACATACATACATACATACATACATACATACATACATAAAATGCCAAATCGCCCAAGTTGAAACTAAGATCTTCGTTCGCTTCGCTCACTCGATCAATTAAGAGCAGATTATTAACTAAAAAAAAACATAGATAAGTAGTTTTAGGGTTCCGTACCCAAAGGGTAAAACGGGACTGTCTGTCCGTCTGTCACCGAGCTATATCTTATGAACCGTGATAGTTAGATAGTTGAAATTTTCACAGATGATGTATTTCTATTGCCGCTATAATAACAAATACTAAAAAATAGATTAAAATAAATATTTAAGGGGGCTCCCATACAACAAACGTAATTTTTTTGCTCGTTTTGGCTAGATATTGATAACGGCAACAGGTAGATGCTTGAAATATTCACAGAATATTTAGTTATAATATATTCATTTTAAAAATTAATAATTAAATTAAAATAAAACAAATATTTAAGGGGGGCTCCCATACATGATTTTTTGGCGTTTTATAGATTGTACGGAACCCTGCGTGCGCGAGTCTGACTCGCAGTTGACCGGTTTTTTATTGTTTAGGAACGAAGCCACAGGCTGCACTTCTGATAGATAAAGGTAAAACGTATTAGTCGACTTGTTGATGAATTACAAAACTGAATTTACACACTTATATACTAATTAACTCCATTGACCACAGTGTGCCACAACAAGTTCAGAGAACTGTAAAATAATTGCGTTGCAAAATTCCTTCAGCGAGGCATTAACTCAAGAATTACGATTATCATTAAAGTCAATTCGGAAATTATAGGTGCAGCAGATTTCAATCTGAAATACTCTTTGCATTCTTGTGCCGGGAACTTTATCGCTAAATAATTGACCTGTAAACTCATAAATTAACGTTAATGAGGTAAAAATCGGCAAGCAAGTTATCAACTGCTGTCATGTCACATAATAAAATGTTACAACTGTTATTTATGCAATTGAGTTTCATTTTGAGTTCTTCCGCTCTTCAGTCGTCAAGCCAAAGCTGAGCCAAGCACACCTATCTTGCATCAGACACCCCCAAAAATTCTTATTATTAACAGTTTACATTTAATTTATTAGTAGTAGGGCTCTTTGTGAAGGGCTCGTCAAGGAAAGTACTACTAACATGCCTATTTCAGCCGCCAAGAAGCAGCCGCCAGAAGAAGTTGCTGTGTCCGGTTTTAAGGGTATGGATGGGTGGCGATACCGGTGATTTTACTGGCATATGAGCTTAAATTGACGCAGGGCAGTGAATCGTAGGGCACGTTCATATCGTGCGTAGCTTGCGAGGCAATACTTTGTTATAGGTGATGGTTACCGGTGAACATCAGGTGAGCCAATTGCTTTTACCATTCAGCAAAGAAAAAGGAAATATTTCATAACATCTCAGAAGATGAACCGCGCTAACCAACTGCGCCTGACCTTAGAGCTGATTTCACCATGCTCTGTTAGTTACTAATCAAGGATTAACAGGCCGTTTAATCTAACCTTAGATGTCAAACGCGTACATTTAAACACTTTTAACGGCCCTTTAATCCTTTGTTAATCTAACAGAGCATGGTGAAATCAGCTCTAAGTCTCATCCGGCGAATAACTCAAAGGGATCTGCATCTCGGTATCGAAGAGGGGATCGTGGGTTCAAAGCCCACTCGGTTCATAACTTTGGGTTGTTCAAAAATCTTTCGTGTTTCCTACACTATAAACCTAGATATGAAAAAGTAGGAACATATTCTCATATTTTTCACATACCATAATGCTGCATACTACGAATTCGCGCACCTTACTGAAAAGACAACTCTACCAACAACGGTATAATACCTCTGACAAAACAACAAAAAACAATGAGGCGGATAAGTTTCGCGGGTCCAATTAGAATCCATTTTGTGGTGATTAAAGATAACTCGATGGGGCATTGTTCTGTGACAATGGCGGCGCGGGCGCATGGCTGCTTGCTGCGGCGATCGCTCACCGGCTGTCGTCTTAAATGAACACTCTGAAATCAATGATATTTTAATACTTCTGTTTGTTAGATGTGTAGTAGTAGCTCT
Organism: Chloroclysta siterata; assembly: GCA_932294275.1. Classification (NCBI taxonomy): domain Eukaryota; kingdom Metazoa; phylum Arthropoda; class Insecta; order Lepidoptera; family Geometridae; genus Chloroclysta; species Chloroclysta siterata. The sequence goes on along the minus strand of OW028600.1, from coordinate 10,619,703 downwards.
TTGTGTGGGCTTGTCCTATTGAACCGGGATATTCTAATTTTACAAAGTATTTCGCTTTTCAAAATGTAATCGATCGAGATATAGATTAGATTTTTTGGTCTGGCAGTGCCTTTAAAGTTTTCGAGAGTAGTTTTTTTTATTGAACTATAAAATATCTATAAAACGACAAGTCAAGACGGCAGAATTGATAAAAAATTAAAACCGGCCAAGTGCGAGTCGGACCCGCGCACGAAGGGTTTCGTACCCTGTAAAAACGGCAAAAAAATCACGTTTTTTGTATAGAATGGCCCCTTAAATATTTATTTTATTCTGTTTTTTAGTATTTGTTGTTATAGCGGCAACAGAAATAATCTGTGAAAATTTCAACTGTCTAACTATGAGATACGGCCTGGTGACAGACGGACAGACAGACAGACAGACAGACGGACGGACAGCGAAGTCTGAGCAATAGGGTCCCGTTTTACCCTTTGGGTACGGAACCCTAAAAATAGTGGACGTGGCGTGAATCAAAGTAAAAACTATTAGGTATATAAAAGCGGGTATACTCGACGTCTCCACGTAGAGTATTTGGGTGTGACATAACCATTTTAGCGCTCATTTGGTGCTCTACGGCTAGGTACAGTCATCTATGTGTTATGTAAGTTCGAGAAATAAACTTTATATTGAAGAATCGTGACTAACCGAAGTCTTGTAGAGAAACGATAGATTTGCCGATTCTGGGTAGCGATATCAGTCCATTCGATCATCATACTACCTAGTCATTATGAATATGATATGATAGCACCTCAAGCACTGACCGTGGACCACCGTTGCGACACTTTGTTAGCTGTCGTAAACACACGCTTCTGTCTGTCATTTAAATAATCACTTAGACACTATTATTGATTAGTATTATTGATCATATTTTATTACGGAGTCAGATAAGCAAACGGATTCAAATTAAATTAGAACGCACTCCTAGTATCACCTCTAAAAGTTAATTAATTACTTGATCATACAAACACATAAATAGGTAAGTATCGAAGTATAGTAAGTTTAAGTAAGTATCGTAAAACACTAACTGCCACGCTTTGAGACATTTTACTGCTATTTAGCCAGCGGATTAATTAAGCTGTTAATATAATCTGAGTGAGTATTGAGATTTATTTTCAATATTCACAATATAAAAAATAAATGAAGGCTATGAGGGGAGTCTTTGCAGCAGTAGACTTCATCAGGGTGATGATGACGATAAATTTCACATCTTCTATAAACTTAAAATATAGCTGTTTAAATTTACACGTTGGCCATAAACATAAGAATCTATTACACCAAGTGGTACCTTACCTACATACTCGATTCATACGCATTAAATTATTTATAGCCAAATATTAAAATCCCAAAATCGGTGTTACGAAATTCAAACACCTAACGAACAGGTATTTTACATTGTAAACTAAACGACTTTCGGTACAAACGAGATGTCGCAGGCCTTGAAACAACAAGCTTTTACAAAATATACAAGTAAACGTACCTCTCTATCGGACTATCACATTTGAATTTTGCATAAACATGTAGATAACTATAATCACGATCCAAGTGTCGTCGTTGCCGGCGAGTTTTACGCCAGCTTCGAGTAGGTAACTAATTGAAAATTCGACACTGCTGCACGCGACGCGATTATCTCAAGCTTTCCAACTTTATACCGGGCAACATTAAATAACTAAAGCGTCAAGATAATATGCACCTTGCCTTATAATTAATGCGTCTTTACACGGATAATACTTCAAGCTCTAGCATCGTGTTATGTGCAAAAATTAAGCACCCCGATAAATAGCAATCAATTATGAATAATTAATGGAAACTAAGGCTTAAAATACCAGTGGCGCTTATGAAGTGCCTACCAAATAACGTCACCAATGGACGGTTAATAGTCTGTTGAATAATTTATTGGGTAACTCAACCGGATCGATGGATTAACAATTGAAGGTATTTTTTATGTATAGTACCTTTTTTGTATTTTTTATCTCCATGCTTTGAGTTTTTCGTTATTGTCCACTAGCATCCAACCGCGGCTTCACTCGCATGGTACCCAAAGTAATCTGCGATTTCAGGTCAATTATTTATTCCAAGTGTTATTCAAATCAGTCCAACCGTTACGACGGCAAACATTCAACCATCTAACGTTCGCATTTCGCATTGGTATTGTTATTATAGAATTGGTAATTGGTTTTAGTATAAATACTGTAAAGTATAGTAGACGGGCATCTATGTATTTAAGATAATTTACACAGTGTCACCAACTTTTTAATTACATCACTACATAGTATAAAACAAAGTCGCTTTTTCTGTCCCTATATCCCTATGTATGCTTAAATCTTTAAAACTACGCAACGGATTTTGATGCGGTTTTTTTTATAGAAAGAGTGATTCATGAGGAAGGTTTATATGCATAATACAAGCATAATCTCTTAGGGATAACCCACAATAACCGTGCGAAGCCTGGGCAGGTCGCTAGTACCTAATAAAATAGGGGTTTTTGTATATGTGTCAAAAAGTTGTATTTTTTTTCACAATTTTCGTAGAGACAAACAAACAAAAACATTACTAGGTTTCACAATGTGTGAAACCTAATGAGCTGTTGCACTTTTTTTAAACTTATCGGTCTACGTTATCGGTTTGTTTATTTCTTCATACAAAAGACTTCAACGCGCTCTGCCCCTTGTACTTTTCACAATACTAGGTAATCGTGCTGACTTACAATTTCTTTATTTACAAAATTAAATAAAAAATTGTATGCTACACCAACAATGTTGCGACTTCATTGTGTGTAAAACAGAAAGCCATGATCTTAGTCTGCTGAATTGCAACTGCAGCTAAATTGAAATGATGTAAGCAAGCAATGATTGGTTCCACCTGTAATCTGTGCGTTTAACCCGGCGCGAAGTAATTTAATAATGACACAAGTCCAGGAATCAAAGTGAAATAAAGGTAATGATACACGAGCCTACCTACAGAGAAATCAGCGCATTTGCATGATTAAGTAGAAATGTTCTGATTAATGGTTTCTCCTCCTGACCCTTATGAAAAACACGCTGTGCTGTGATTAAGTTTTTATAAATATTCATTATCAATTTTATATACTGCTCGTAATATCCGTCTGAACTGGTCTGTTTTCTCTTTCGACGAATTCGTGCAAGTGCAGGACAATAAATCAGAAGTGTAAAGTCGCCTCAATTTACGCTCATTATTTCAGTCTTTACGTGCAATTTGCCGAGGGCTAATTGTATTAATTAATGCCCATTACCTTTGGATGCGTTAAACCTTTGTTATTTTAGTTGTTTTTCTGAATTTTGACCTCGTTTCATTTTTTGGACAAATTGCATTACGTAAGTTACGTACGGCATAGCTTTGTGGAAATTGGCAACATTATGCGAATGCTGCACTTACCCACCTAAGGTAAGTTAAGGTGCTTATGTAAAATGTGTAATGCCTGTGCAGGGCATTTACCATAACTTGCATTTGGGTTAAGTTTCAGTGTAGACACATACAAGGTGTCCCAGAAATCAACGTCAAGCCGAAAACGGGCGATGGGCCAAGTCATGACAGTTATCAGAAAAATATAAAAAAATATATTTGTCAAGTACTTTTCGAATTATGAGTTTTTTTTTAAATACAGAAAAAGTGACACCCTGCGATGATCTTTTAAGTCCTGTGACTACAAATATGAATTATTCGTGAAACTTTTTTCTGTAATGTAACCATAAATAACCCTTCTGTAAAATACAATTCAAAATTAAATCATAACTGCCTCAGTTTTAAATAAATTGTTGATTTTTGCCCAACATTTAATTTAAAATAATTACATCACCCAACTTTAACCGACAGTACCGTAAAAAAAATGCACTACACTATTATGGCATGTAACTTAAAAAAATGGCATTGTCGAAATGGTATGTACTTGTACCTGTGAATTGTGAGCGACTTAAAAACGCAGCATAGGAATTTTTAAGTCCATAATTTAAAGGTTACAAACATTTTATCTTTTTAAATAAAATTGACATGAAATCCGGTTTAGTTAAGAAAACAATTTTTTTTTTCCAAAATTAAGGAGTACTCTAGCAAGTATCTTATCATTTTGGAATCCTGACTAAATGCGCCATCTTTTAAAGTTACTTGCCAAAATAGTGTAGTACATTTTTTTACAGTACAGTCGGTTGAAGTAATTATTTTAAATTAAATGTTGGCCGAAAATCAACATTGTATTTAAAACTGAAGCAGTTATGATTTAATTTTGAATTGTATTTTACAGAAGGGTTATTCATCGTTACATTACAGAAAAAAGTTTCACGAATAGTTCATATTTGTAGTCACAGGACTTAAAAGATCATCACAGGGTGTCAGTTTTTCTGTATTTTTTTTTTAAACTCATAATTCGAAAAGTACTTGACAAATATATATTTTTTTATTTTTCTGATAACTGTCATGACTTGGCTCATCGCCCGTTTTCGGCTTGACGTTGATTTCTGGGACACCCTGTATAGGTATTCTGAATCCAGGTGGATTTTTCAAGTTCAAGAATCCATTTCAAATTTCTGAAACAGTATGATCTGTTTAAACAAAAAAAAATAAACAGCTGTTTCCATACATTTTAGCCAGGTAGGTATTGAACTTTTGTATGAAACAGCTGTATTTTTTTTCGCGTTTACAGTGTTGGTTCCTTAGAAAAAGTTATTCATATTGATGGGTACTTTAGCCCCCTGAAGTTTTAAGCCCAATTATTGGAACACCTTGTATAAGTGGAGTTAGCTTTTAAGCTCTGTAAGGTTAATTTTCAAAAAGTCTCAGGTGAGTGCACTATGCAACCATAATGAAAAGGCACAGTCTGAATTTGCTTCGTTATTTTGCTGCAGGCAACCAGCAGGTAAATTATTAAACAGTAAAGCTAGTGAAAACTTGTTTATCTACAACTTCTACAAAGTGGACACGTGTGCAATGCAGCGTGTCGCCGCCGCCGCTGTGCCGCATCAGCGAGAGATTGAATGCAATTAACGATTCTGCACAGTGCTGTCGCTGGCGTGGACGATGGGCCCGGTGACCCCTCGCTGCGGGCACGGGGTCACTGGGGCCACTTGGGCTCTATGTGCCTAGTCTCTACCGGCTGTGGCTGCTCGCGTAGAACACATTTACACAGATGCAAGGGTCCGAGTATTTGGCTTTTGTCCGCATACAGTGAACAAATATTTTACAAGCTTTGCTTAGTTTGGGGCTGTGAGAGATATTGCTGTGTGTGCTATTACTATTTATTTATTTGTCTAAGTTCATTACGTAAATGTGTATTCTCGGCGGGAATCGAGTCCACGGCCTACATCGCAGAAGGCAGAACTACTACTGCTATTACCAATTGAGCATTGAGCTTTTAGGGCTGTCAAAAAAGAGAGAAGTGTAGGTATCTAACACGAGTAAGCTTCGATTTTAAAAAAGGTTGTGCTATAATGCCTACCAACTTTTTACGTAAATGCGGCCTGCCCCATAATCTTGGTTAAGTAAATCGCTTGATAAAACATGAACATGCACCTATTAAGCTATTAATTTATTGGATATCTAGCGAGTAAACGTGGCTAGGATGCCCTCTTCAAGCTTAGCCTGTGGTTAAGGTAATGTATGAGGCAAATGCCAAGCTAATTTAATGATAACTCTACATACTTACCGAGCAATTCGCTATACTTACCTACCTACCTAGTGCTTGGGAGGGGACAGGATTTTAGATAGGTATGGAGTTGGTTTGCCCTACTTGGCCGTACCTATACCACCGATAAGAGAATACTATACTTCTTATCCTCACAGGCTAGTCCATATGCCAATGGGCGGTCAATAAGTGCAGAGCTGACTAACGGCCGTTTCTGAAAGCTCGATCAAAACTAATCGGATGTCAAGTCACTCGCCATTTCAGCTATTACGTCGAATTAGATAGAGATAGCAAGTGACTTGACATCCGATTAGTTTTTATCGAGCTTTCAGAAACCGGCCGTCAGACGCGGGATTACTTGCAATATTTCACTGAATTTTTCATTAGATAAGTTTACCTAGTCGCTCTTGCAGCGCAGACGCCACACAAAAGCTGTGATCGCTGATCATCAGTTAAAGTACCTGCTGCCTATTAAAGGAAGTACCTACTAGGCAGGAAATTCGCAGTAGATAATAGGCACGTGGTTGACAAAACGCTGTATTGCGCTCACGCCTCAGCTGTGAGGCGGGGCTGTGGCAAGCCATTGGTTACCAGCAGACCGTGACAAGTTCCATTGGACAATCCATTAGTGAAAGTGACGAAACGGTCCTTAATCGCAAATAAGTGGCAGGGTATTCTAAAGCTACCTACAGGTACTGGTAGAAGAGAGGCTTTAAGAGAGGTGTTAGGCATTTATCTACTAGGCCACAAGCTAGTTGTCCTTTGACAAATCACGTAACTAAAGCTGCGCAGAAATGCCAAACACAAACTTTTATTCTCAACTTTCGTAGGTCACATGTTGCGTACCTACCTACTTCCGAACGAGAACAATATGAAAATAACTTGTTATGTACCTAAGGTAAGTATTTATCTACTCTATTCAATTAAATATAATTCATGTACCTGCTTTATATGTACCTAGGTATCTACTAATTAATAACGACTACCAACGATAAAATATGGTACCTACCATTTCCAACCAAATAAGTTACTTATATTTACTAATACCTACCTAATTAATAACCAATCGCTAAGTAGATGTAGGTATTTCGTCCATGCCACAGAATACAAATAGGTACCTAGGCAGCAACCTACTAGGTACCTACTTGGGTATAAGTCCATGCTTACTATAGCGAATCTGTCTCTGTCCATGCCAAATAGAGATAGGGACTCAAGGTTGGTTAGTGCCAACAAAAAATTAAAGATGATGTAAATTATAGACCACCTAAAATTAAAATACCTAGTCTTGAAGGAAGAGCCTGATACCAACCAGCTGTACCTACCAAACTAGGTATGACTTTACTAAAAGCTTCCATCCTAAAGTTCTAAATGCGTTCCGGTTGGTACCTATGTAGGTAGGTACAGGTACCTACCTACAAATGGAAACCTAATTAGGTAACCTACCTACCTACAGACGGAAAAATTACGCTTACTTTACTACTAAGTATATAAAAGCGAGCAGTGTACCTATAGCCTGATACGTATCCGTGTGTACGTAGGTACCTACGAGCATCCTAGATTATTATAATGCAAATTGAATACCTACGCTGTAAGATAAAATTTACATAGCAAGCGACAAAATTGTAAGGTGACTCAGCATGTCAGTCCATCACCTCCAGTTAGCCCAGCGCACGGCATGCGCCGGATCCGTCGCCCGTGCCAATCTGACGTACCTACCTATGTACCTATGGCCGGCGGTGGCGGCTCGCCGCACCGCCATCCGGCCAGGGAGGACAGGGTCGAACCTAGAGTCTTCGATGGGCGCCGAGTTTAGCTATCTCTACTTATGTAGATAATATGAGTAGGTAAGTGATCTAACGATCTATCAACCAAAAGCATCTGCTCGGCATCAATGAAAAGAGCCACCTACATACAGTTGTAGGTACAACTGCTGTAGCAACGCCGACCGCTTTATTTCACCTTTTTTTAATACCTTTGACTTTGATTGTACTCTGCTATGACTAAGCAAAATCCAAGTTACGGCATGTGATTGTATTTTAGGAGTTCAGCTTATGATGAGACCTGACTTGGTTCAGTTTTTAGAAACTATAGAAGAACCACTTGCAGAAATTATTATTATAAATTACTTGGAACAAGCAGATGTCCATCATCGGGAGTTCTAACAGGTAGGTACATCATCACATTCACACCCTTGTTAGTCCCTGGCTACGTAACTGCATGCCATCAGATCGGTGGCCTATTGTGTCGTGGCTTTGTGTGACGTAAGTAGAGTCGACAGTTAAAGCCCGCCCAAAATCTCGATCAATAGTATACTTAGGTACCTAGTACAATTAAACTGTGAATTTAATTCTATTTATCTTCCTATCTGGTTCAAATCTTCGGTGTATAAGATGCACAAAATAAAAGGGCAATCCAAAAGTTGTCGTACTTCCGGTTAAACTATAGCAGCTATCCGGTATCTGGGCTAAGGGTTGGGGGTAGAGGGGTTGCACGCAAGTGGGGGCAGATAGGAAGTCCTTCCCTCAAGTCCTTTTGCCCAGGATGAAAAAATTTTTTTTGCACTTTTTTTGCTTTACGTATTACTTAGGAAGCGGAAGCGACTCCAAATTTTCAAATTCAATACGCAGCTCAGGGCCCTGTTATTGTACGACCAGTACAATAACACAGGACATTAATGTACAGCCTGATAATTGGAATCTATTAGAACTGTCCAAAACGATGCCTCGTCTTCAGAGAATGAGAATAGTCTAATTCAGAGATTAGTCTAAATAAAAAACACCTTTTCTGTCACTTCGCTGTCGCGGAACGCCTAACTCGCTTCGTGCGTATTTTATACTAGCGGCCTGTCCCAGCTTCGCATGGGTGGTCATAAATTTTTTGAACATTTTAGTATAAACTTAGACCGTGGGTTCGAGCCTCGCGTCTACTTATTTCATACATTTGCACGCGCTTCTCCTTGAGTGAGTGAAATCGCACCCCGCGCGTGACCGGTGGACCCATAAACATTTTTAATTTCGTCATATCTTTTGAATGGAATGTCCGATTTGAAAAATTTTAGAAGTAATCTATAGGTATTGAAACCGTCTTAATTATGAAATGATTTATTTGGATAAGGATTAATACCAAGGTACAAATAAAGACCCTTTTCTAGCGGAGGCATTTCAATTAATTTTTTATAATAAAAGAACACTTATTGTGACATAACTATAATAGTTAGACATATGCTGTCGCGACATTTTTTGTAGATGATAACGTGTTCTACAAAATCGTAGTACATTATTTTGTTCTATCTTCAATAGTTTTCGCAGCGCACGCGATGTAAGGTTTTTTGTTTTCCACCTTGGGTTACATTATTGAAGTTTTAGTAAGGATCCCTGATTTTTTTGAAAATATAATATAGCCTATGTTACTCAGGGACAATGTAGCATTCTAATGGTGAAAGAATTTTTGAAATCGGACCAGTAGTTTTTGAGCCTATTCGTTACATACAAAAATACAAAAATACAAAAATACAAAAATACAAAAATACAAAAATACAAAGTTTACCTCTTTATAATATTAGTGTAGATGTTCTAACTTATCCTAACATGTCGGATCCGCCCTATTGAGTTTCTTAACAATGTCATCTTGTTTTGTAGAATACTGTGAAAAAGAAAACAATCTCAGAAAGAAATCAAGAAAATTCAGTCAAAGTTCCCGCCTTCAAAATCAAGAAAATTCGGGAGCCAATAATGTACGGCCAAATAATGTACAGCATGATATTGCACAGCACGATAATGCACACCCAGATAATCCGTGTCCACTGGTTTGAATTATTGGGTGTACATTATCATCCCGTACAATAACATGCTGTGCAATATCGTCACGTGTTAATAATGTACACCCAGATAATGTACAGCATGATAGTTGGAAGCCACTTTAGTACCATTGAGTCGGATTGGTTAGGTTATGTTGAAACATATAAATTACAAATATTTGCTTGTAATTTATTATATATACAGGGTGTCCCAGAAATCAACGTCAAGCCGAAAACGGGCGATGGGCCAAGTGATGATAGTTATCAGAAAAATATAAAAAAAAATATTTGTCATGTACTTTTTGAATTATGAGTATTACAAAAAATAACAGAAAAACTGACACCCTGTGATGATCTTTTAAGTCCTGTGACTACAATTATTAACTTTTCGTGAAACTTTTTTCTGTAATGTAACCATGGATAACCCTTCTGTAAAATACAAATCAAAATGAAATTATAACCGCCTCAGTTTAAAATAAAATGTTAGATGTTTGGCCAACATTTAATTTAAAATAATTACATCACCCAACTTTAACCGACTGTACCGTAAAAAAAATGTACTACACTATTTTGGCAAGTAACTTTAAAAGATGGCGCATTTAGTCAGGATTCCAAAATGGTATGATACTTGCTAGAGTACTCCTTAATTTTGGAAGAAAAATATTTTTTTTGAACTAAACCGGATTTCATGTCAATTTTATTTGATTAGATAAAATGTTTGTAACCTTTAAATTGTGGACTTAAAAATGCCTATGCTGCGTTTTTATCTAAGTTGCTCACAATTCACAGGTACAAGTACATACCATTTCGACAATGTCAAATAGAGCCGCCATCTTGTCGAAAGAGTAATATGGGTTATCAAGTAATTTGTTAGTTTTAGGTGCAAGTTTCAAATAAAATTCAGTAATTGGATTTCTTCAGTCATGACCTAACCTTACCTACATCTCCTTAAAAATGACCGTGTAATTTTAAGGCAATAATAATTCTAGGCACATCCGAGTCTTTCTGGAGCAGTGCCTAAACAGAACATTACAACTGAAACATATGAGCTACCCTGAAGCCGAGTGGCTCGCAAGTCTTATCTTCGGTCATTCTCCTATTGTGCACGAGTTAAATAGCGCCATCTAGAGGCCTTACCTAGAGCCATAAACGTGTGCGTGCAGTGCTCAAAGTCTGTGAAACTGTCAATGTCAATAAAATTACTAATGTAAATGTCAGTAAGTTTGAAGTTTATTTTATTACTATTTAATTGCAGTTTTGTTCCGGTCGGCTGTCGCGTCTTGTGTGTATGAAAGTAATAAGTTTCTTCTAGCGTATTTTGCAACAGTTTCAGATTACTATAGCAAAATATACATTGTTCAGAACAATAAACACTTAGCAAAATGCTTACAAACTTTGATAAAATGTGCGCAGACCTAGAAAAACAAGAGCTAGAGGTGAGCTTTTCATGCCGACAAGTGATACCTACTTCTATTATATTCCAGAATCTAATTCTTTGTTTATCTATAAATTGCAGGCTCCGACTGGTGTTGCATCGCCGACAACGTATGCTCAACTACTTGCAACATATTTATATCAAAACGATCTGTAAGTACCTACCTACCGACTAAGAACAAAGCAACAAAAAGTTACATTGTTGTGAATAATTATATTCTTAAACATGCTGACCCGTCCCCGGCTTAAAAAGGTTAAATTATAGGCATTTAAAACTTACTTGGGAATCTATGTAGATATTCGCGAAAACCTAAATACCTTGTTGGTACTTTTAGAGAATAATGGGGACTGAGAGAACAACTACCTTATACATTAAAACAATATATGATTTCTGTTTTTCCAGATGTAATGCCAAGTTCTTATGGAAAAGGATACCTCCAAACATAATCACCAACAACCCTGATATTAGTGCAGTTTGGGCTGTTGGTCAGAAGTTATGGAAGAAAGATCTTGCTGGAACATACCAGGCTTTGGCAGCTTATAAGTGGGTGGAACCTGTTGCAGCCATAGTTAGAGCACTAGAAGGTATGTTATTCCAAAGAGTATGGCTCTTTGGAAGCTATTGCACATCTAAAATATCTAAGAATCTGAATGATAGTTCACCAAATTTTCAATAAAACTGTTACCTACTGACTACATCAACTTGACATATTAATTTCCGACATTCATATACAAAAACATTTAGAATATCAGTCACTTTGGGAAAAGGTGTTCATAAGATTTGCTCATTATGAGATCAGTACAATTTAAGAATCAGTCTTAACAGACTGGAAACAACCAAATTTTCTATGTGACTTGAGGCACATTACATTTTCTTTTGTCTCCGTAATTCCATCATACAAGATGTTAATGCTTTGATAATCATTATCACTGCATGGTGCACCTATGCCTATGGCAGACTCCAGCAGCTTTTTTATTTATTACTTAGCTAGTTTCGGCTAGACAAGGGGTTCATAATTAAATTAAAAATACTCGAATAACAATTTGCTGACATGATTTCTTTCATAATTTTCAGATAAAATCAGAGAACGAACATTAAATCTGATTGGCAGTTCCTACAGCAACATATCCATAGACTCGGTTAAAACAATGACTGGCCTGAGTAAAGAGGCATGCCTACAAGTCTTCAGAGAGCGCAAGTGGAAGCTGTCTGAAGACAACTTGTCAGTGGACCCTACACCCCCAGTGGTGGCAGCACCTCTGCACACCTCCAGTGAAGACCAACTCTTCAAACTCACAGAATTTGTTACCTTCTTAGAAAATTAAGTTATGTAAGTTTTACTTTAAATTATTTTGTTTTATTTGAATTTCTACTGATTTCACATTGGTGACCTCTGATTTGAATACTGGAGGTAATTTCACTACTATCTACCACATGTTATGGTGTAATATTTGGGGTATTGAAATGGTTGGAATTTTTCAACCAACTGCAAACCAATGTGGACAAATAGTATTGAGAAAAAACAGTTGATAACCTTTCATCAACTATCAACCTATTCATATTTCAACTCACAAGTTTGAAGGTAAATAAGACACAGTACTAAATATTATATACAGTCGTATCAAAATGTAATTGTTGATATGTTATTACCAACTTGAAAAAATATTACAAGTCACGAAATATAAAAATGTAGGTAGGTACATATTGGTAAACATAAGTGGCAGTGTAAATTACTTATAAGTCTAACTAACAATAAAGCTGTTTACAAAAACTTACAAAATAGTACTTTTTACAATGTACATTTTGTTTCAAATTCCTTAGATGAGTATCACAAGCAATGTAAGTTTTAATCTCAGTATGAAAACAAAACTTAAAGAAATTACCATAAGTCTAGTGGTGTCCGAGTTTGAAAGGTTTAGGTAACCATACTAATCTCATTCCTGGTAACAAATAAGTGAATCTTATTTCTTCTTTTGTTTATAGGACTAGTTACGATGTTGAATAGGTACCAAGCCATTGTTGCCTGTTCTTCTCGTTTTGGTTGCATGGAACTGGCTTCACCTAGCTTTAGGATCTTTCAAAGTGATTCAATTGAATATACACTTTTTGACTTTGAATCAGACACAACTAAAGTCATCATTTCATTAGGAAAAGTTCCAACTATCCTTAGTTTTTTCTAATTTAATAACCTAACCCTATCTAAACTGCTACTAAATTCAATTTTGGCAACTCATAGGATTCGATTCATAGATTTCAAAATCTGTTTTGGAAGGAAACTGTGTTCTGTCTTGTTTGTAGTCTCATGGAGTTGCTATCGTCTTCATCGCCTAGGGTCGCTTCGTACGCTCTGTTGATCTGCCCTCCGTTCGGCTCGGAGAAAACGTCTTTAACTGATATGTTTGCGGTTGAAGTTCTATGTCTGGGAACTGCATGGTTGTTGTTGAGCTGAAAAACATTTAAGCCTATGTGAACATGTTCCATATAGCGTAGACAGGCATAGTTAGTTACTCTAACTACTCGACGCGCCATAGTTTAAATTCACACTTATCGCTAAGGTGGCGCTGGCGTGGTCATAGCAATTGGAGCCAAAAGAAACTATTTCAACAGTGCGGCGGTATGGTTTAAAACTTAAAATGATTCACTGGGGGAATTTATTTTGAGTACCTACTTACTTATAAGTTGAATAGTGGCAAAGATTTCATGTAAGGTCATATAATTTATCATTATTGTAAGGCTGTCTCTAGAGGCTACATTATTCCTCAAACAGGGCGTTTAAAAAGGGTCTGCAATGCGTGTGTGATTGATGACTGATGACTCTGGTGTTGCAAGCGTCCGTAGGCTACGGTAACCGCTTTCTATCAGGTGGGACGGGAAGCTCATTGGACAATGATCCAATAACAGGAAGGCAAATCAAGTATTATTATTTGAAAGGTTGTTTGAGCTTACTATTCCTGTAACACCGTATTCATTGTTCGCGCCGAGCGTCTGCATCTGAGATTTCCGTCGCTCAGCCATCACAGAGTTCCGTCTCGTTTCCAAAGCCTTCAGTGTTTCTCTCCGTAGTGTCATCTTCCTGTTCAAGACGGGTGTTCCTGAAATTCAAATTACAGCTATTGTAGGTAGAGTTTATCTATGTAATTTTCACTTTAAATTTAAAGCATATTTTCAATAGATAGGCTACAGTTAGTAGATAACATTATCACATTTCATGATTGAAAAAAAATAAGGTAAAACTTTTGTATTTGTGACCAGAGGGCTTATTACGAGTGTGGTGCCGATCGTCGATCGTTACGATCGGATCATCGTTACGATACACCGAATTTTCTATGAAAATAAATCAACGGCATCTAGCGTATTCTTAGATTCGTATAGCTTCTCAAAGAATCGATCGACGATCGGCACTAAACTCGTAATAAGCCCTCTGAAGTTATACCAACGAAATGTATAATCTACCACCAAATATTAAGGGATAACTACCATGTTTGAGGATCAAATATGCGAGGCTTTTTATGTCTGTTCCCTAAAAAAATATATACCTGGTCCATCATTAGCATTCATGTTGAAGAAACGTTTTTTGAATGCCACGTCAAGAGTGCCTATGTTCCTCTTTTTCTGTCTAGCTTTCTCTAAGTTGTGTATGGTTTTTCTTCTGCCGACATTGTGGGGTCCGGAGCCAGAGTCGTTTTCGTAATCGTCGTCCAGACCATTCAGTTTTTGCAAGTTTTTGACTATTGCTATTGCATTTTTATCCAATATTTCATCTTGGGATAGATCGTCCGCCTAAAAAATGGTACAAGAAAAATTAATAACACCATTATCTTCAAATTGAACAATGCCGCAGCTAATGGAAGCTTTTATTCTTTACGAAAACGAGAATAATGTTTTTGCTCACCTTCTTATTGCAGAACCAGTTCAGTTCTGTGGACGATAATATGTGCGCTAGAGTTCCGAATCGATGGAACAACATAGCGGTAAACTGTATCACCAAAATCAAGGCGAAGAAGAACACAAATACTAGACCAATAGGTTCCAATTGTAGGTATTCTTTGGAGATTAAAACCTGAAAACACAAATGATGCATTAAATCGATTCAATGATTAATTAAATACAAAAAACGTTAAAATATTAGCTTTGAAAAGTAAGTAACGGTAGGTGCAATTTTGATTATCCATCAATGGCAATATTCAGTACACACTTGCTATTTTCGGCATGATCAGAGGGCTTATTACGAGTTTAGTGCCGATCGTCGATCGTTACGATACACCGAATTTTCTATGAAAATAAATCAACGGCATCTAGCGTAGGTATTCTTTGAGAAGCTGATTTATTTTCATAGAAAATTCGGTGTATCGTAACGATCGACGGTCGGCACTAAACTCGTAATAAGCCTCAGCGTTCTTAGCGCTCAGTAAAAATAAATAAATAATAATATTTTTTATTTTTATTGATTTATTTATCAGTAAAGTTACTATTGTAAGCAAGGCGTTGCAAGCGAATATTGTCATTAATTTTAGCCAATTAATTAGAAAGTTAATTTTAGTGTACACAAATGAATGAAACATGTCCAGGTGTACGGAAGTTGAATCTTTTTGAGTACTTGTAGGCAATGATAACATTTATTGACAACAAACTCAGTCATCTATTGTAACTGCACATTCAACCCACCGGTGCAATAAGTAGGTATCATTCAATGTTAATCAAATCACCACATTTCGGGGCGTGTGTAATGTACACAAAGGAAACCAATTTCCCTGTAACCGTGTTTAATAGAAGAAACTCCGCCACCTTAATAACAGAATAGATTCTCGGTGTATTGGATTGGAAAAGTGCTGGTTGCTGGGGTATTTCCTAGGGTTTTGTATTTTCATAGTTATATATTTTTTATATCATCACGCTAAAGCGCTGTAATTTACTTAAAGGAATTTTATCATACAGATATCTTCGATCCAACTAAAGGTAGGGAAATCTAAAGGATCAGGTGTTGATTAGAGAGTGAACCAAGTAACGCCAAAGATGTTTAGTTGTCCGTGTCTCAGGTCTCCATGCGTGGTGTGCCATACCGACAGACCGGTTAGAGGAAGGTCGTTAGACGTGTCAAGTGAACACACATTAGGTGGTATCGTTTGGCTGTACCTCGCCTGTCTCCTCGATGAACGTAATGTTTGTCTTTATGCCCAAAGGCCAATCCACGTGGAGTTGATTTTTGTTGAGTTGCAATAAAAATACTATCAATATGAATAAAGCATTGAACATAACGAATGCGAAAACTGACTTATTTCGAAGTTCTAACAGATCCGCTTTGATTCGAGCCTGTAAAATTTAACAAAGTAACAAATGTAATAATTGCATCAGCTTTCAAGGGTGACTGGGAATGGTGGAGGGTGTTGACGGTTGTGAATGTGCCCGCTCTTGCCCCGAGTCATCTTTGAAGGCCGAGCTCTGTATAGTGGTTGCCAACGTTACCTCTTGCGTAACCTCATCGTACGTTATGTTAGTTTTGAT
Organism: Chloroclysta siterata; assembly: GCA_932294275.1. Classification (NCBI taxonomy): domain Eukaryota; kingdom Metazoa; phylum Arthropoda; class Insecta; order Lepidoptera; family Geometridae; genus Chloroclysta; species Chloroclysta siterata. Next base: position 10,603,302 of record OW028600.1, on the reverse strand, counting down.
TCCGAAGGGCCATTTAAAGTGGAGGGCGTCCTTGTTCAGTTGCATCAAGAACACAATCAGTACAAACAGTGCATTGATCATAAAGAATGAGAAGACAGACGAATCTCTCAGTTCTTTCAGATCCCTGGAAATACGTGCCTAAAATTTGGGGAACTTGTTTAATCAAACACATGTAAAATGACATTATTAGAGAATATCCTGAAATAAAAATGCATTAGTACATAAATAGTAAAAGCTACAAATTACTCGATTTTTCATTGATATAAAAAATGAAAAAAGTAAGATGAAATGCTGACTTTTCAGAAACTGATCATATTTAAGTGACCCACATCTAAAGTCGTCACATAAAGAAGGTGACATATTGATTATTTTTGTTTACCCTCTCTTCCTTGTTCTCATCGATAGGGAACAGATATTTCTCCAGCAAGTCTTTCCAGAATGTAATCTCGGCCGGGCTCAAAAAGTCTACTTCACCTTTCTTCAAATCAGGGTCCTCTATCCAGTAAGGGTTTATGAGATCATCTCTTCTCTCCTGAAAATTCATATTATCACATATATGTTGTTTCAAAATAATCAAATTTCTGAATTGTGTGATGCAATACCAACATCAAATCACTTTTTTTTTAAAGTAAATCACAAGGATCACTTTGAATCGTCTTAAAACTAAGTGAATCTAGGTAAGTGGCAAAAATAACATCTTCAAACTACAAAAACCAACATCTCGTTTGTCACACAAATGCTTGTCGATGATGAGAATGGATCCATAATCTACGAAGGTTTTACCCATGTCAATTGATGTTCTTACCCTAGGAGAAGTAGACATGGTATCGGTATCAGAGTTGGAGTCTTCGTCGTCTTCAGGGCCTTCAGCTAACGCATCCAGCTGGTGGTCGCCGCTGGTGCTTCCACGGTGCCCCACTGATAGTTTCCTACCTCTGTTCAGTCCGTGTGGGTCCACCGATCTGATATCAAAATAATGTTTTTACCTGTAGTACCTACTGTTGGACCAGAGTTCATTCATATTCGAAAAAATATTTTATTTTAGAATAAAACACCTTGGTTGCATTAAGTACCAAAAAAAAAAATTAAAGACGAAAAAAACTCGTGTAGGTATATAATTCGTCTTTTTCAAACTAACGTAAAAATATCGGAAAAGTCGTTCAAAAAGGTATATGTGTGTGTTCTTGAAATATAGGCATAAAAATCTTAAGGCAAAGACTAGACTATGTACATCTCGCTCGCGCATTTCAACATTTCTAAAACATAAAACCACTGAAGTTATTCATGTCTTTCAAAATTTTGGAATGTGTGAGCGAGAGGTACTTTCACGGTTAAGAGGCTCCTTAACAGTAAATGTATGTCTCACCTTTCAACAGCGTCCAATTTTTTCTCCAATTTCTCCAAAGTTGATGCGATATGTAACAGCTGTACTTTCTCTTCGCTGCCTTTAGGGTGTGTGCATAGCAAACATTTGAACAGTCCCGCGAATGAAAACTCTATAGAACCCTCCTCCTCATTGCTATTCACTCCTTGGAGAAAGCCGAGCAAGGATTTCTGTTTAGCAGTCTTCTTTGCGTTCTCCGCTTCTTTCTTTTCTTCTTCAATTTCCTATTCAAATACACACACTTAAGCAAAACATTTTGTTACTTCATAGTAAAATGTATTTAGTACAAGCTGTTTTGATTTTTCAAGAACTTCTAACAGATGATAAGTTATACTCATAGTAAGTACAAAGTTATAGTTTGGTTAGTTGCAAATATAGAAAAAATATTGAAAAAAGAATTAAAATCTCAGGCAAATGATACCTAATGGTATTTGTCAATTTATTAAAAAGAGAGGAAAGATACAAACCTTTTTAGTTTTTTTCACTTGGACTTCTCGAGTACCCCACGTGACGTCGTTCAGATTTATAATCGAGTACAAAATCAAGAGCAGGTACATAGAGGGTATAGATAACAGGTATATTATGCCAGGCACGATACACCAAAACTCTTGTGGATGCAAGCAAGCTGCTATGAAGAATGAACTTGATAGGGATATTAAGAAAATAGCGGAAGGAGATCCTATGCCATCCTCTCCTAACTGGAGGGCCGTACCCACAATCACAGCCATCATTATCATAGCGTATGCTGTCGACAATATTTGGGCTACCATTAACTGAAAAAAAAACGAAGAGTTATATCAGTTTTTTTAACATCTAAAACTAATCAAATAGAATAGCTAAATCATTCACTAATAACAGCTCTTTAGATTATCTCGATACCAATGTTATCTATGTAGGTATAGTTCATGTATTTCACGAAGACGATTCCGATGATCTATAAGCCGTTGAAATAAGAAACAAAAGAATTCACGAAATGAGAATTAGGGCTAGCGCATACATACAACTGTTGCGTCGACTAAACTGTTTCGTCGAGTTTTGTACTTTTCGTGATTTCTACTCAACTAAACAGTTTAATTGATGGAAGTGCGCATACAATCGATTTTTTTATCTCCTCAAATCGACCAGTCTTTATTCAGCAACGCTCGAGTCAAGGTTTACAAACAATGTCAATTAACAAGAAAGTTTTAGTTTGTGCTTTGCTTTATAGAAATTTTAAGAGAGATAAAAAAAGAAGATACTGTGTACTGTGATAGAAATGCTTTAAATCCGCTTCAAGACTGGCAGTCGCCGTCAGTCGCGGATCGATTGTTTAGTCGATGGTCTGTGCACATCAATACAATGCAATACAAATTGAGCGCTTGATCGATAGTTGTCCAACTTTTAAATCAAAAGCAAATCGATAAAGCTTTTTGACTTTTTTGTAGAGCAACTATCGAGTTGACAATATGTGCGCTTTAAGATATTCTTTTAAACATATGATACACAACAAAACAGTTGATCAACTAAAAGTTGTAGGTATGTATGCGCTAGCCCTTACTGAACTGCATGAACCAAAAGTGAGAACAGGTATTAAGAATATCGGAAAATTATTCAACTTACCTGAAACTTAGACTTCATCGTAAAACAGACGAACATGAAACCTAAGATCGGGTACAAGTTGTATTCGAAGGAGGTCCAGTTGTCGATTCGAAAGGCTGCCACGAAGGCACCCACCAACATGAGGAATATAGTGCCGGGGCCCAAGATAGTACCGCCCATCAACATCATCTGAAACAACAAACGTGTGTTACCACAAAATGCACACACAATACGCTACGTATTTATCCTTATGTGGAAAAAATATGATAAAGAAAATTTATGATATTAGATCAAATTCTCAAAGTCATTAAGTACCTGCTCAAGATTATAAGAGAGTAAAAAAATATTAAACACAATAAAAGGTCATATCTACAAGGTGTTCCAATACTTGTGTTTAAAAATTCAAGAGGCTAAAGTACCCATCAATATGAATAACTTTTTCTAAGGAACAAACACTGTGAACGCGAAAAAAAAACAGCTGTTTCATACATTTTAGCCAGGTAGGTATTGAACTAGCCCCCTGAAGTTTTTAAACACAAGTATTGGAAGACCTTGTATATGCGATCTCAGAGATACCATTGAAACTTTCTTTCTTACTGCTGGTAACTAATATTTATTTACTCACGGGAAAACCAACACAAGTAACAGAAAGATTAAACAGATTAGGTAGGTACGAATAAATAATAAGTATTAAACATAAGGCCATTACCGGGTTTTCACTATTTTATGCAAGAACTTTTAACAACAGACGACTGGCAGTGCATTGCCAGTCGTCTGTTCTTCTCATATCTCTCTATATGTATTAGTCTTACCTGGTAAGCAATATAAGGCGAGGAGATATTATCGTTGATTTTGATCGTGTGCTTGTAATCGACGAGCAGGTCCATAATGTTGGCGAGAGTGGACGGCACCCAGCGACGCCGCTGGTTGTAGAACTCGTTGAAACCCTCCGGGCAGTGCGTGTAAGCGTCGGAGGCAGCAGAGTACTCTACTCGGTAACCTCGCTGAAGCAGGAGTGTGCATAACCAACGGTCTTCACCTACAAACAACAAAGTCGTTTTTATGAACGCTCTATGCATTAACACACTAACATCCGCCCGGTAAAAAAGTAGTCTATATGTTACTCCAGGTTATAAATTATGGTTATTCCAAGGTTAGTCCAAATTCGTACAATCGATACGGAGATGAATGGGAACAAACATACACACACACATCCACGCACAAACTTTCGGGTTCATAATATGCAATAGGTATATCGGACCCCACGCCAGTATTTTAGGTCGATTGAATTTACGAAGAACATGGTGCTGCAACACTCAGGCCAGGAATAAATATTTTAAGACCATGCAAACATTGGTAATGGCGTTTACAAAATATGGGACTGGCACTTAGTCTACATCAAGTTTTATCCAATATTCTGGCATTAATTTTGACAGCCCTCACAGCTCAGTCGGTAGCTCTGTCTTCTGCGCCGTAGGCCGTGGGCTCGATCCCCACCGAGAACAAACATTTGTGTGATGAACATAGATGTTTGTTCTCTGTCTGGGTGTTGTTACTATATTATAAGTATTTATTTTACAAAAAAAAAGTATTTAAGTAATATATCAGCTATCTGGTTCCCATATCACAAGCTTTGGCTTAGTTTGGGGCGAGATAGTGCTGTGTGGAATGTCCACCAATATTTATTTATTTAAACCATGTAGTAAAAAATATCATCATTATGCAAAATTACATCCAACACACTGAAAAAACATTTAATTTAATTGCCCAAATGTTTGTCTTCGTGGAGATTGAACCCACAACCTACAGCGCAGTGGGCAGAACTGCTACCAACTGAGCTGTGAGGCCTGTAAATGTGTGTATAATTCTAGAAAAAGTTTTTTTTTATAATAACGACAATGTATTTACCTTGATCGTACTGCACGTAATGCCTAGCGTCGCTCGAAGTAAGCGTGTACTTCCTCATAACGTTGTCGTCCATAAGAGCCTTTCCTCTGAAGAGAGAGAAGCATCCAGGACTACAGAGTACGCATCCGATCATGTGCTCAGTCGCCTTTTGCAGCCAATGACCGATAGCGTACTCGAACATCTGATACCACACCATCATTCCTGAAAACGATTTTTTTTTTAACAACAGTGTTGATTTCTTAAATAAGTATTAGCTTAAGAATCTTCAGACAGGACAAATAGCAATTTCGTATTAAATGCAAGGTCATATTTTTCACGAATATCCACTCTATCATGAGGACCAAAACTTCTAAGCTTTAGTATCCTTGAAACCATGGACATCTTCTCAGATATGGGCAATGGGCATGTTATTTTTATTAATATAGTGACCCAGATGTCAATAAAGTTAGATAGATGATCTTGCAATGGTGAGAGGTTTCGAGGGTCGAAATACCTACTAAGTAAACTTGCTCTGGGTCGAAATAAGTTACTTTATGTGAATATAGGTCAATAAACTTACCCGATCCAACTGGGTGGATACGGCCACAAGCGGCGCCAAGATTCTTGTTCTTCTTCATCAAGTCGATAAGCAGGCGGACTGCGTGCGGCTGGAAATCGATGTCTCCGTCAAGAGTCAGCAAATACGTGTTCTCAGCCATCACTTCTTTACGGTCTACGGATATCGGCAGTTCCATCAGCCGGTGACCGAGAAGGTAGTACATGTACATCACCTGGAGAGAAAAAGCGGGAACTCAATACTCAATAAATAAAATTCATTGTATCACATGGATCCTGCATAGGGTTTAAAGGGTATAGTAAGATTTCCAGAAAACTATAGAAAATCAGTATCGTCTTGAATAAATAAATAAATAAATAAATATTGGTGGACATTCCACACAGCACTATTTCGCCCCAAACTAAGCCAAAGCTTGTGATATGGGAACCAGATAGCTGATATACTACTTATATACTTTTTTTTTGTAAATACATACTTATAGTATTATATAACACCCAGACAGAGAACAAACATCTATGTTCATCACACAAATGTTTGTTCTCAGTGGGGATCGAACCCACGGCCTACGGCGCAGAAGGCAGAGCTACTACCAACTGAGCTGTGTAGGCTGTCGAAAATATACATATGATTGAGCTTGAAGTCTCGAAAAGTATTTCTTTTCGGTTTACATACCAAATTGCTTTCCCAACTTTTTAAGAACTTGCTCGCGTGATTTATTTTTCTTGGACGTGCTTTCGAATAGTGACGGAAAACATCACAGGATTTATACATCCCATGTAGACACACATACCTACATACAATTTGTATAAAAAAACGTCTTACAAAGGGATGATCGAACCTGAGACCAACGCTTCCTGTGCCGGATCTTCGACTTGTCCTTCAGATGGCAGATCATCTTGGTCTTCCCTGGCAACACCCAAGTCAGCCTGCCTCCATAGGGCGCGGGAATCTTCTTCGGCGGTCGAATGCGGATGTTAGTCTGGTGAACCTCGGATGCAGCCTCGTCTATCGTGTCCACGAGGAGCTTAACGAACCGATTCACTTGAGAATCGTCGTCACTGTGATCGGAAATTTCGAAAGCGTCGTCCAAGTAAATATGAGCTGGAAACAACAAATAAGTAATTAATTGATGATGATAGATTCACCTAGTTTATAAGACGTTTCAAAGTGATCCTTGTGATTGAACTGAATAAGGACCATTTTAGTTTGAGTACCTAGTAATCATGTTTGTAACATGGTGATAAAGTGTAGGTAAGTACATGTTTTTTTTATTTGGTTCTTATTTCAAAAATAAGAACATTTTTATTGAAATGAGAAGCCTCGTCAAGTTTTTGAATATTTCTTTCCATTTGTAAAACATGTTATTTAAATAAGTTTAGCTTTCGTTATATAGTTTATAATTTATATTTAAATTCTTACGTGTTTGTGTCCTAATAAACTAAAAAGTATTATTATTATTATTGCGTCATGCTCTACGATTGCTGTTTTGGACATTTATACATTGGTTACGAATACATACATAAAATCACGCCTGTTTCCCACAGGGGTAGGCAGAGACCACGGATTTCCACTTGCTACGATCCTGACATACCTCTTTCGCTTCATTCACTCTCATAACATTCTTCATACATGCTCGTCGGTTTAGGGTACTCTTGACCTGGCCTTTCTCTGGTTACGAATACAGTGTTTGCAAACTTACTCTCGAATTCGTAGTAGTCTGGATCAACAACTCGCAAGTATTTCTGAGCGACCCTGCGCGCGCACTGGTCCTCATCCAATCGCAGGATACTCTTCAAGAACTCCATCATCTCGTCTTTGGTCTCGTGCCACATAGTCGCGCATGCGTAGATCCTGGTGATTTGATCTGAGGACTTGACTGTCTTCGGAGAGGCACCGGTGTTATCTGTGTGCACGGATATAGTTTCGTAGTATTCGTCGCCCTTTTCTTTTTCGATTTCCGCAAGGTCCTGAAACACGATATTTTTTTTTAATTATCAATTTATGGCCGTTTTTACTGTCGTCTTTTAACACGCCTCTTTCTGCCGCCAAGCAGCGTTGCTGTGTTTCGGTTTTAAGAGTGTGGTTGCCGGTGTAATTACAGGCACATGAGGCTTAACATCTGTATGCCTCAAGTTGATGGACGCAGGGCAGTGCATCATAGGGCACGTTCCTATCGTGCGTGACTTGCGAGGCAATGCTTTGTTATAGGTGATGGTTACCACTTAACATCAGGTGGGCCATCTGCTTGTTCCATCAGCTAGTTGTAAAAAAAAACATTAATTTGTAAACATTGTTTGGAATCGTAAAAAAAATAGTTTTACTATTTAGATTTAGGCTTACTTCAGTTTTAACATCTTTCTGATCATCCCTCTTCCGATTGAGTGCCATACTCTGGTCTATCAGTAGTCCATTGTACATGGGAATCACAAACAGTTTCTCAGTGGAGGCCAAACGTTCTGCTTTCGGAGTCCAAATGTGTATCGTGATCCAAGTCTGGGACAGCAGCCATAGTAGCCACACCCATGCCATCTGTCGCGTTATGAAATCGCTCAACGTGAAAACTGTAAATATATTAATTAAATATCATAAAAGTGCTAGCTGTGTTTCAAAATTCTTTGTATTTTCGGTTGTCATGCAAGCCCAAGAGCGTCGCCAGCCCATGGCCCAGGGGGGAGGGGCAATGAGAGAAATATGAATTGTTAGGTACAGTCAAGAGCATGAAGCTTTACAGCTTGTAGCGCGAGTCTTCGCCTCTATGGCGATAGTAATAAGAATGGTTCCAATCCAACTTAGGCCTTAAGACTTTGGTTTCTTTGCAGTTGGCTACATTTTTATCTCTAGGGGGGGCAGGGAGGTGCAGCTGCCCCCCCTAGAGATAAAAATGTAGCCAACTGCAAAGAAACCAAAGTCTTAAGGCCTAAGTTGGATTGGAACCATTCTTATTACTATCGCCATAGAGCAGCCAGGGGCAGCTGCACCTCCCTGCCCCCCCTTGGCGACGCCCTTGTGCAAGCCTGTTTTTCCAACCAGTTTCCCGGGCTAGCTTATACCCGTAACAGAAAACCAAAATAAAAAAACTCTTTACTTGAGGTACAGGTACTTACCAGGCGGGCTCTCGAAGGCCAGATAATCCGGTACAGTGCCGTGGAAGAAACAAGTATCGCCATTTCTAATACCGCACGCAGCAATCAAGAAATTCACCACCAAGGGAATCACAAGGTTGATCGGGAAGGCATAACTGAACCCTTGAATTAGAATCTTGCAGGCGAATTTACCGAAGATGTAGCAAATGTATGCGGCGAATACTTGAATCAGTAGGACGTAAAATGCGGATTTGTAGACTGCAGCTACCTCTACCGAATCTCCGGTTAGGGTCGCGTTTGCTAAGTCGGGTATTATTGTTCCTCCCAGTGTCACTTGGATCTGAAAGGTAACGATTGTCAACTGTAGTAATTTAAAGTCACAACAATGATCTTCAACAGCTGGAACTAACCTATACAATTGCTACCACAAAAAACGTATCTATAGGCGTAATTCACAGGCTGTCTAATTATGCCTGTTTATGTCTTGATAAACAGTAGATACACATAAGTATTGTTCTATAGAACTGATCTAGCAAAGCAGACAAATTTTGCAGCAATGACGGTCCCTTCACCTGGTCCGTCGCGAACCAACGTGTTTGTTTACTTCTCTAACGATTTCAGTAGGCAAACTCTAATTTGGCAATTATTTGGTATATTGCCCGGCACTTAAAACACCTGGCTCATCGTCTTTCGACTCAATTTAGCCGATATGGCGTGATTGAGTCACAAATATCTAAACTTTACATTTAAGTTTAATACATATATACGGTTGTCTGGTAGAGATCGTTGTTTCGTGACAAGACCGCCCATTCTACTTAGGAGCTAGTTTTATATTTTATACATAAGTTGTTGTGTGCAATAAAGTTTTTTCTATCTTATATCTATCTGAGTAATTATTATGCTTGATAGTCGTATCCAGATAAATATATGTATAACAAACCTCTTCAACAACAATATTATGTGGTCCGAAGCCAGTATTGAACAGTTGGAAGAACATAGCGGGCTCGTCTCCATCCATCCAGATGCTGAATAGCGTACACATGAGAAATACCATTATCTTCCACAAAGACATGAAGCGGTAGATGTAGTAGCGAGATTGGTTCAGCTCGTCTTTCAACCTTCCCAGACTTTTGATCACACCTGGAATCATTGATTAGAACTCTGAATGCTCAATCGAATTTCGAAATTACAATAGGTATTTATAACATAAAGTTAAGTTCCAAAAACGACGTATAAAAAAATAAAAAACACTAAAACAAGATTATACATTTCGTTTCTCATGCTCTACTTTTTACTTTCTCTATAATAAATAGCACGGCAAAAATAATCGTTACGCCCAATTTGCTTTCTCAATTAGAGACTCCTTCACTTGTTTTGCTTACAAACTTTTGTGCTTCTTCTACACCTACTACAATTTGAATCTTTTCGAGGCAAGAGTGAATAGGTGTCTTCTAGACCTCTCTGCTTCAACGTCGGCTTCATCGTCACTTACCGTCAAGTGAGATTGTATTCAAAGGACTGTCTATTCAGTTAGATAGTTTCCACTGTAAGAGAATTAACACCAAACGCATTCTCACCTATAGGACTCCGCCGCGTTACGTAGTTCTCCCACCACCCCAATGAAATGCACAGAGACGCGATCGGTATCAGCCACAGCGCTGGCTTGTTTTCCGAAAGAGGCCAGACTATGAAACTCGTCACTTGAGCTCCGATTGCACACATATCCACAATAACTTTCACAAATCTTTTCGAGTCTCGTGAGTTTCGAGACAGCAGACCCAGGATTGCGGGGATGATGCAGAGACAATTGGTTATCATAGCCCCCTTAACTGCATCCAGTTCCGGTAGTATCTTGAAGAAGAGCAGGCCCATTCCAATTGTATGCAGCGTTTCGGCGATAAACACCTGTAACCGAGAAAAGCAGGCTCAAATTCCAATAAAAAAAACAATGAGATTGGTCTGGAAGAGGTTAATTCTCAACTCTTTCAAATGCCTATAAAGTTTTTAAGAGCTATTACAGCTATCGAGAAAATCAAGTTTGTTCTTACCACAATAAACTGTGCACTGGATGGTCTCTTCGACGATTTGAAGAAGCAGATCCTGACCGAACGGATGAACGCTCCTATCTCGGGTATGGCGAATGCGGCCACGATAGCCCACATCCAAGCCACTCGCTCTTCGTCCGGTAATGTCACTGCGAATTGTTTATCTCTACCTGAAATAAAAAAAGTCTAGTTACTACCAAGACATCTTTACTAGGTATGTTCTCGGTGTCATACAGATTTAAGCCGAGATCATTCGAATTATTGGATCTTTACTCAAGTAAAAAGAACTTACCTAAATTCCTATTACAATAAGCTATCCGTCTGTCTTTTTTCAACTGTGATGTCATGAATAATGTTGTTCCTTTCGCGATGACTCCAGAGCCGAGGACTACGACGAAAACTATAATGTACGCAGCGACCTTTAGGAGCCGCACTGTGAATTCCAGGCACTTCTGACTCTCCATAGACCCACTGTCCTGCTTCGGCGGAAACTCTCTGAACACGTCCCATCCTTTTGTTTCTTGAACCGTTCTTTGGCTGAAAACAAGAATATTCGTTTTAATTTATGTATGTATGAATGTATGAAGTATAGAAAAGAAGTAGGTACAACCAGATTGAATGCAGCCTAAACTAAATCATATCTCTTGATAAAACCAAAAAAATACAACCTCAGTTACAGCAAGGGTAATTTAAGGAAACGATTATCATTTACGATGTAAATTACAGGTAGGTATTTGAATAATTCACCCTGTGATCCTGTGACACAGTCTAACGTAACGTGAAGTATCTTACGTAGGTAAATCATTTTGTGGGATGAAAAAAGACACAATCGGTATATTTACATGCAATTAGGCTTAGGAAGCGCATGGACGTATCCGATTTATCTTTAAGGCGAAGACAAGAGCTAATGTGACTCTCGCTCGCACGTTTCGACATATTGAAAGGTATAAAATCACTGAACTCATTTTCGAAAAATCGCAATTAACCATTTTGTGTAAAATCACATTGCACACAGTTTGGTAAAAATTTAATTTTGATCGATACATGTTTTCCTACTCAAAAGTTAGCTTTACTAGTTTTCGTACATAAGCAAACTTTTAAGTAGGTAAACTTGTACCGATCAAAATGAAATTTTTACTAAACTGTGTGCAATGTGATTGCACACAAAATGGTTGATTGCGATTTTTCGAAAATGAGTTTAGTGATTTTATATCTTTCAACATATCGAAACGTGCGAGCGAGAAGTTGTTTGATAGTTGTCAGCCCCTTAAGATGCAACATACGAAAAGAAACCATACAATCGTCAACGTATCGCGAGGAAAACAACTTTCACACGCCACTCAGCGAGAGAAATCTTTACAAGCCTACAATATTAATACGCGTTCTCAACGTACGCTGTGACTTCCTTCCGATCTTTTACAAGTGACCTTGGCGTGCTAATTCCACATTACGGATAGAAAACAGTGGCTGTTTCAACATGCTGCGTAGTGTATTGTGTCAGTCGAGTTTACGTAAGGCGGTACGGTGGTAACCCAATTAGACATTGCGTCTTGTTCGCGTGCCCGATGCCGGTGGTGACCATAGTTCTTGTTTCAAGAATTTATTGAAACAGAGATAGCTGGTGTTTTGCAATACAAGTCTATAATATAACAAGTAACTATTGCACTGCGATATAATATAACATACGACATTTCTGTAGTTAAATTTTGAATTCCTGTAATCTGAAAACTAGTTTCAATAAAGTGCCATCATAATAAACAGAACACGATAGATTATGAATAAATAAAGTTATAAATTTACCGGGTAGGTTCCTATCTGTCCTATTACATTTGTAGGTCAGATAGGTCCCAAAGTTCTCAAAGTAGAAGTATCGACCGGAAAAAGCAGTTTCATTTGATGTTTACTTTATTCCAATGTATCCTAATAAAACGACATTTAATTTTACGCAATAAGTAACATTGAATGCTGGGCCGGAGTGTTCCGGGGACGGAACGTAGGCGCAAACTCTTCGACTACCACGAAACGAGTCTGGGTCTAAAGAGCCGGTCTTTCTCTCTCTTGTCGTGTCACTAGTTTCTTTCGAAACAGTGTGGTGAAAGGATTTTAAATGCCCCTCAAGAGGCTCCTTTCGAGCACTTGACACATGTTATAGAACTTTTATTAGGTTCTACGACATGCCGGTTTGAGAGTACTGGCATTGTGCACATAATTTTTTTAACAGAAAAACTCATTGGTTCACGACTGGTTTCGAACCCACGACCTTAGGATCGGAAGTTGGGGCCGCTACCACTAGACCACCAGTGCTCTCTAGACTACCAATGCTAAAGAGCCGGTGGTCTACCGGGAACCTAGCCTCATCTTCCAATCGTGGAATTTTTGATTTCACCAATCAATATTTCCAATAGAATCTGCAGCACCTGTAGGTGTGCTAGCGCTCTCAAGTACCAGTCAAATTAAATAAGAATTCTACACGAAAATAATCCTAAAACGACTGTGTCACGACCTCTTCAAGAAACCAACGTGCATACAGTTGCCTTCGTGTGTTATTAGAAAGTTGCTGACATTTAATTATGCGTAACGCCGCTATTACGCATGCCTATCTTTGTATATACGTACAGGTAATGTAGATAGATGGTAGAGGTGGAGCATCCCTTACAACGTAATGATTTCCCAATCATGCGTGGTAGACAATTTGATTGGATCGAACGAGCAAATTAGTGGGTAGTTCGCGAAATCAGAATTTGCGTTTAGGTCTTAACTCGTACCCCAAATAAGACCGTATAGGCACCGGCTGGCACAAGCAAAATAAACTATACCTTCTATAGAAACAAAACCCACTAGTTAATTGTCTTGACTATTCAGTCACACTATACCATAGCATTCCATGCAAGAAATGACAGACCAGTTGAAACGATTTAGTTTTTTCTCTACAAAAATACCTTATGTAGGTACCATTATCTAATTTTGGTACAGAAAGGGATTTGAATTTTAAAGAGTACCTACCTGTAAATACTACAGTAGTGCAAAGTTCCATTGCTATAAATAGAGTTGTTGTTATTGGGCGCGTAGAGTGACTCTATCTCTTCTTTATCGTACGCTTCTTTTTGACTTTTGCGGTCGAGCTCACTCATTTTAGAACAACACTAGCACTACAACATTATCTCCACTATCACACACTGGGAAAAACAGAAACTTTGGAATTGAAACACCACTTTTTATGTTTTAAAATATCTTCTAAAGCTATTGATCCTCCTCCTTTTGATTGAGTTATTCAATCACAACTATACAGTTATGAGGACAGCAAACGGTGCGATCGTGTTAAAGACTGGTGCGGGCCGGCACGCGTCCATCCACTGCCCAGTGGTTCGTTCATCGTCTCTGGACTAAAAGTGAATACTAATTCTCATATTCGCATGAATGGGACGTGATATAAATATTAAAATAGGCAAAGCAACTACATTAGGGACAGGCGAAAGAAAAAAGAAATTATGGTATTTTTACCAGCAATAATGTCGTGCTCGTAACTAGTTATCAGTGGGCTATAACTCATTTTTAATAGATCAATAAATTCAATTGTATAGATTCAGCTTATCAGGCATCACTAACGTCCATGAGCCTCACTGATTTCTTAAATTAGTGAAAGAATCCCCAAAACTTGTGAGTAGTGGATCGTCAATGCATTAACGATCCACTACTCACAAGTTAATGCATTGACGATCCACTTGTTATCAGTAACAATTTACATTAGTTTTAGTTGGTCATTATTGTACATTTTTGGTTATACCGTTTTTCTCATTCATTCCATATGTCCATCGCTAGCTCAACCGCCCCATTGTGCAGTGGTAGGTACCCTGTTCTGCAGGAGTGAGCACAAGAAATCGTCGCTGTTAATTAGCGGAGTGATCGCGCACTAAGCACAATACTACGCTGCAAATGAAAGTAACTTCTTATCTCAGATTTCTAATTTATGTTTTTGTCAGTGTGTGAACCTAGTGCCACAAATTTAGTCATTGATCAGTAAAGTATCTCAATGAGAAGAAGGAGACGAAAAGGAATTGAAATATTCGGTAGGTAGAGTCGTTGCCTAATGGTTAAATCTGTATCACAATCTAGTCGCATTCGACTACAAACTTCTGTCTCTGTTGTAAGTAGGTTATGTACATAGCTACCTACCATATTAAGATTGTGTTCGTGATAAATATCAATTAATGAAAATTACATTCTAATAGTGTTAGCAACCTCGCAGTTTTCTACGATGCGGTTGCAATCAGCTAACATTTGCAAATGCGAGGTCGGAATTCAAATCAGAACCGAGCACCGTCGCTCCTCATCAAGTATAGATTTAAAGCTGGTTATATTTTGTGTGCTATTTTTGACTTTGTTGCGTTGAAAGTAAGGCACATAGTTGCGTGTTAGTTGTAGGCAACTATACCTAAACCGAATAGGTATGATGACCTTCCACGACACACGATCCAGACTGGCAAGACAAGTATAGCGGAGCCTGGTACGCGCAGCTTTGCAAAGCTCATGTTACTAAACAATAGATTCGTCAATGTCTCTCGAACTCACGAAAACTTGCGAAAGCCCTCGCCTGACTTCAAACCATAACTAGTGCTACGTTACAATGTTGTAACGGTTGGAGACCTATAATTTTGTGCTCGGATTAATGGCAACATACCTAATTTTGGAATCCACTTACCTAACCTGTCTATTGGGAGTTGGGAAGTAGTTTGAATAAGAATGGTACAACATCTAGCCACCGGTCTTCTTTGGTCTCGCACCAAGTCAAACCACTAAACTTATATTAAGATTTTCCAGAAAATCTCAGACCACATGGTCAGACAAAGCATCGTTAACTGTTGAACTTGCCGAATAATGTGTTCATCCTTGAGGGGCTTACGTGTGACGTCTTACGTAATACCTTTGCTTGTTATGCGAAACGCTATCTCCAGACTCGAGCCCAATGTCCACCCGTGTAGAGGTCAACGACACAGCATGTAGGGAGCATGACTACCTAAAAACAAATCCGTCGCCGAACTTGTCTCAAGAAGTTGAGACAATTACATCACTTGTATGGTATGTTTCTATTTCTAGCATTTCCATAAGCTCAATTTAGCAGTAATAAAATATTATTGCCGCTTTCGGCGTCATTAACACCTTTTTCTAAATACATTATTAATTATACGAATTTAACTATGATAAAATGGATGTTATAAGAGATGAATCCTCGGTCGCGTCATTGATAGAACCTGATAGGTTTTTGATACACAGTAGATCAAATGTAGGATAGCATAGCCGACATTTGTAGCGAGTAGGCTATGTTGAGATCTAGGTCATATAGATTGTTCTCAGGAAGTTCTGGCTCTCGTAGTTACTGATGCCTGACTGGCCACACAAAAAAACATAGATACATCTCTAATACTATAAGACTCAAAGTCCTGACTGACTGACTGACTGACTGACTGACTGACTGACATATAGACAACGCACAGCCTAAACCGCTGGTCCTAGAGACTTGAAATTTGAGGAGTACATAGCTCTTATGGCGTAGAGGTGCACTAAGAAGGGATTTTTGGAATTTCAACCCCTAAGGGTGTAAAAAGGGATGAAAACGTTTGTATGAAAAATAGTATTCCTTGAACCTACAAACTTGAAACTTGGAGAAGATATACCTCAAAGCAAAAAATTAGGAAAGGCATTTTTAGTTTTTTAAAACTACCCTTAATAAGTGTGCAAAGGGATGTAAAAGTTTGTATGGGAGTTTTTTGACCGATGGTCCTAGAGACTTGAAATTTGAAGAGTACATAGGTCTTATGACGTAGAGGTGTACTAAGAAGGGGTTTTTGGAAATTCAACCCCTAAGGGTGTAAAAAGGGATGAAAGCGTTTGTATGAAAAATTGTATTCCTTGAACCTACAAACTTGAAACTTGGAGTACATATACTTCAAAGCAAAAAAATAGGAAAGGCATTTTTAGTTTTGTAAAACTACCCTTAATAAATGTGCAAAGGGATGTAAAAGTTTGTAAGGGAGTTTTTTGACCGATGGTCCTAGAGACTTGAAATTTGAAGAGTACATAGGTCTTATGACGTAGAGGTGTACTAAGAAGGGGTTTTTGAAAATTCAACCACTAAGGGTGTAAAAAGGGATGAAAGCGTTTGTATGAAAAATTGTATTCCTTGAACCTACAAACTTGAAACTTGGAGTACATATACTTCAAAGCAAAAAAATAGGAAAGGCATTTTTAGTTTTGTAAAACTACCCTTAATAAATGTGCAAAGGGATGTAAAAGTTTGTAAGGGAGTTTTTTGACCGATGGTCCTAGAGACTTGAAATTTGAAGAGTACATAGGTCTTATGACGTAGAGGTGTACTAAGAAAGGGTTTTTGGAAATTCAACCCCTAAGGGTGTAAAAAGGGATGAAAGCGTTTGTATGAAAAATTGTATTCCTTGAACCTACAAACTTGAAACTTGGAGTACATATACTTCAAAGCAAAAAAATAGGAAAGGCGTTATTAGTTTTTTTAAACTACCCTTAATAAGTGTGCAAAGGGATGTAAAAGTTTGTATGGGAGTTTTTTGACCGATGGTCCTAGAGACTTGAAATTTGAAGAGTACATAGGTCTTATGACGTAGAGGTGTACTAAGAAGGGGGTTTTGGAAATTCAACCCCAAGGGGTGTAAAAGGGTTGAAAACGTTTGCATGAAAAAAAGTATACCTTGAACCTACAAACTTGAAACTTGGAGTATATGAACTTTTAGGCAAAAAAATAGGAAAGGCTTTTTAATTTTTTTAAAACTACCCATAATAAGCGTGCAAAGGGATGTCAAAGTTTGCATGGGAGTTTTTAAACGCATAGTGCGATTGATTTCAAACTTGAAGTAAATATACTCCACAATAAATAATTTAAAATCACGTTTTCAATATTTTAAAACTACCCCTGCAAAGTTTCAAGGTTTGTATGGGAGATTTTTAACTGTAACTGTGTAATTAACTTCAAACTAAAAGAAAATGTGTTCTGTGGATAAATAACATAAAGACGTTACCCTCCTTCGTTGCGCTCGAGTAAAAAGAATACCTACAACGAGGCGTCAATGTTCTAAAAATGGGAATCTTGAGTTGGTACGAAGAGATCTGAGGGTACCTATCTACCGTGCCTGTGGATCAATGTCGTGAAGCTGTTTCGTTTCGTTTGCTATTGTGGTAGAAACTAGGAACAAATAAGTACATATTTTCCGTGTAAGGTTGTCTTTGTTGTATTTGTCATGTTTGTGCTAAACTCAGTACCAATACCTACCTACCTAATATAGGTAATGTACGCCTATAGGTATCCCTTATACCTACGTAGGTATTTAAAATCCTACCCTAATAATAGTACGTATTTAAAATCCTACCCTAATAATATACAAATCAATGCGAAAGTTTGGATGTTTGTGGTTCAATCACGGTTCACCACTTCAACGCGTGCGAAGCCGCGGGAAGCCACTAGTATATAAATATGACTGATAATTGCATAAACACACCTTGTTACCACTGTTTCACTACTGAAACTAAAAGTATATTTTTTTTTATACAACCAGCTGATGGAACAAGCAGATGGCCCACCTGATGTTAAGTGGTAACCATCACCTATAACAAAGCATTGCCTCGTAAGTCACGCACGATAGGAACGTGCCCTAAGATGCACTGCCCTGCGTCCATCAGCTTGAGGCATACCGATGTTAAGCCTCATGTGCCTGTAATTAATTACTATTAATTATTTAAAAAGATAAATTAGTTTCGATGATTAGTTTCTAATAAATACGTTTTCATTATGACCCACTACATTTCCAAACTATAAACGATAAATCCTCAAGTTTATATTTTTGTCTAGGTTTATTTAAAAACGCCATGTGTGTGTAGTTTGTTTTGAGAAGCGTGAGGTGGTCAGCAAAACCGGTAAATTAACATTATTTGGCTAGCCTGTGGTGTTCGGCTAGGTTTTGAAATATTCTGATCACGCCCGACCCCGTCCGCAGTACGGTGGCATGATGTCCCGCTGATACGAAAGTTATACTGTTCTACGATAGCATTTTATTGTATTTTCATAAGTTAAATACATAAACTAAGTAAAAGGGAATGATAATTATGTTCATGGTTAGTAACGTTCGTTTATTAAACTAGATGAGTAAATATTGGATTAAGGAATTGAATTAAGTTAAAAAAAAACTTTTAGAATAAAGTTGAAAAGAAACATGAGTGATGAAAAGAGTTAGTTACCAGCATTTTTCTCAATATTTACCATGAACAATACCTAACTATCATAATGTGTTAGGCAGGTCTTCAAAGACAACTTACTTGAGCACAATCTTAGCATTAAATGTTTTAATAAATACCAAGGTTATTATTTTGAAACATATTCAATGCATATAATAAAAAATGACACTGGGATTTAGATAAAATACTTGCAAAATAAATACAAAATTAAACATATTTATGAATCCCCCCCCCCCCACTCTAAATCCCGCTCTAAGCATAAGAGGCATGTGTGCATATAGACGAGGCTGATGATAAATAATATGAATAATGAACGCCTTAATTTACACGTTGTTTGCAAAATAGTCTATTCTGAATGGAATTCTGCCCTGAGGCAAAATTATCTAGAGCACTGCGCTCTGGCTGGTCAATTAATCCACAGCAAACAGTAAACCAAGAACCCATGGCACAAAGAAATAGTCAACTCTATACACAGATTACTTGAATTGAAGCCGTATCAAGCAAAGTGGGGCGCAAAAATGTGGCGCAGTCGATCGAAAGTTGTGTCGTCAGAGTTGACAGCCTTGGCATTTGAGCGGGTTCCGGGCCGCGGTGACCGATCGAACAGGCCGACCTCTGGTGATAAAATATCAATAAAACAATTATATACAGCAAAAACTTTAACTAAATTTTAATTGGAAACGACAAGCTAACTCTAAAACTAGTCGTATATTTTGGTCAAACTACTCGTAAATGCAACATAAATATATTTTTTTGTAAAATCGCATAATAATCTATAGGCAGTTTTTCTACCTATTTTACTTATTGACCAAAGAGTAATTAGGAATAGGTATAAATAGAAAAAGAAAACTAATCTAATTCTAATTCGCTAGCCGATTACCACGCCCGTCCATATAAAAGACATCAACGCGCTACTAACGCGGGTTTTTTGGTGTGAAAATCAATATATGCCATAAGTTATCGTAAATAATGTCACATACTGGCACTACCTAGTGCCAATATGTGACATAATGACTAATGTAAGACATAATTTACTTACATTATACCTTAAAATTACATACCGATGACTAACAAAGACCGACAGACGTTCCTTCGGATCGGATAAAAATCGTCAAAACAATTTATAGATTAGGTATGTCATCTGACCTTTACATTTTGCTGGTCCACGCAATAACGATGACGCGCCACAGTTTTAGGGGAAAATCGTAAGTGAGAGTTGAATCACATTCGTATACATCTGCCATCTCATTGCGTTGCCTAAGAACTAAGAGCAACCAAGCAGCCCGATGGGAAAATAATCGTCTGGTCACAACCGCATTGTTATGCTTTGACTGTACACTACTTAATGCACTGTGTGACCTGCAGAACTAATAATATCATTAACTGCATTCTACTCAAATTGCATTATTGTGAAATCATGACATTTGTCATAAGCTAGTTTGTACCTATTTATATATTACTGGTCTAAGAGACAAGTTCACAAACAGAGGTTTCTAAACAGTTTACTCTGGCGTTTAGTTTGTATTACAGCAACCTTTTACCAATTGAATACTAAAAAAAACTTTTTTACGTTACCGTTCTAATGAACAAAAACATAAGTAAAAAAACCAGTAGGTATAATGTCTATTTACGTATTGATTTAAACAGTCAAGGGTTATGTTTGATTGTTTCTAAGCTTTTGTTCGTTTGTAATTAATAGGCATACCTAAAGATTATTACTACCGGTGCGTGATGACGATATAATCCGAATATTGGGCTTGCCTGGTGAACCGGTGATGTCATGCACCAAGGTTGCGAAGAGAACAATCTTGTGTGAACCTAACTGTGCATTCCGTCTCCTGAATCACACCTTTTCTTCGGGTGCGTAATATACATAAACAAACAGGTTTTTTACGTTAGGTAATCTGTTTTTCTGACTTTATACTACTACTGAAGCTTCATTATTATTTTATTATTATATTATAACAAGAATCATACTAAAGAACGGTAGGAATCAACCCGTAAGTTTGTTGTCTGTTCTTTTAGGCTTGGTCTCGTGGAACTGGCACCTAGATTCACCTATATAGCTATAAGTCGTTTCAAAGTGGTCCCTATGATTCAATTGAATAAACCTTTTGACTTTGACTTTATACCCATGCCTTTACCCTTTTAAAGATAAATAACACTAGCATTTTCACCGAAAGTAGTTTAATAACACGTTTACTACCATAAGTTAAAAGTTTTGCGGACTTTCTTTAAGATATAAATGTAATTTAAAAAACTTAATAACACGCATTTATCACGCATTAAAAATAAAATTTTTATGTTGTTACGGGTCAGCCCGCTTGCTTTTCAATACAAATTGCAATCTTAAACAAAACAGTCATGATTATAATTTCACCTGCAAAAACTTGTTGCCGTCCGCACAACTCATTAGCTGATAGTAATTATTAAAACCCCATCTAAGGAATAGAATGTGATAATAAATAAATATTGGTGCACATTCCACACAGCACAATCTAGCCCCAAACTAAGCAAAGCTTGTAATACGGGGACCTATTGCCTTTTTTATTTTTTGTAAACTCATACTTATAATATCAACCAGACAGAGAAAAAACATCTATATTCATCACACAAATGTTTGTGCTCGGTGGGGATCAAACCCACGACCTACAGCGCAGAAGGCAGAGCTACTACCAACTGAACTGTGAGGGCTGTCAATGTATGCTTACCTTCCTCCATAGATCTCATTAGCCAGAGGTGTGAGTTCATCGTCTGAGTTGTCGCTGGCTTCGTCACGCCGCTTCCCCCCGGACGTCGCCATCTTTGATTAGGTTGCTGAAAAATTACAAAATTACTTATGAAAAACGACAGACGAAGTAATTTTACAGGAAATCTATTTATAGGTACAAATGAAGCGAAAAAAAATTGAGTTGTACCCAATGGGAACTTAATGAACGGAATTCTCAAATTAATTAAGATTATCCAAAGAAAGTTTTCTGGTTTCATTTTCTCAAGATTCTCGAAATATATATTAGATAGGGTACCTATGTCTTGAGTAGGTACATTTTTTCTATTACGTATTTACATTTAGGTTTCTATATGATGAATCACCGATTGATTTCCTACTATAATTTCCGTAAAATAAGAGAAACCTGTTTATTAGACTTTGTGATTGTTCAAACTCAGCCAAACTTAGCTTTTTATTAGCAGATTCGTCAACTGTGTAGGTAGGTATCGACATTCCTGGATGAAGGACGAAGGTATGTTCGCCCATATGCTATCGGTTGCGTGAATCATGTCCCAAGACAACTTGCACAGAACCTCAGCCTTGCCGGTCATTCATCCCCAGCATTGTAATGGTACCTTTCGTTACTTAAATATTGCCAATCGGTGAAGGAAAATATTGACTTAGCGGACTTTTGTCTTTATTCGATAATAGCACAGTTACGTTATATAAAGATTCTTCGTGTAGTAAGTACCTTATAAATATGAGTTTCTTCGGTTTTTTATTGTAAAGCGTAATTTATGTTTGTGAAAAACCGAATTGCTCAGGTTGGTATCTCCAAAACCGATAAATGTGACTTCCAAAATCATATAATACTCTCTCTTGTCGTGTCACTAGTTTCTTTTCGAAACAGTGTGGTGAAAGGATTTTAAGTGCGCCTCAAGAGGCTCCTTTCGAGCACTTGACACATGTTATAGAACTTTTTAGGTTCTACGGACATGCCGGTTTCCTCACGATGTTTTCCTTCACCGTTTGAGAGTACTAGCATTGTGCACATAAATTTTTGGACAGAAAAACTCATTGGTGCACGACCGGTTTCGAACCCACGACCTTAGGATCGGAAGGCGGGGCCGCTACCACTAGACCACCAGTGCTCTAATAGTGCATATAATACTGATATTACATTATAATGTAGTCGTGTCAACTATTAACGTCGTCGACACCAAAATATTATGTATCGCAATAGATTTGCAACAAAATAATTAAGCGCTTATTTATTCATAATAACTTAACCGAACACGTTTTGTTTTTAGCAAAGTCGCCAAACGGCTTAGGAGTTAGCAGTAGGTAGGTAACACAAAGGTACTTCGGCGTCTGATTTTAAATTATTGTCAATTATAGCCAAAGCAATATTATCGAAAATCCTTGGAGCTAACAAAATTGATTGGACAGAGTAACATACAAGAGTTGTATGCACAGCACATCACACGTTGGTATTCCATAATTCAGCTGAAACACATTATATTTTTGATGTTGTATCTACCTTTCTAAATTTTATATCAATAACCTCTGAAAAAAGGGGGAAACTATTATTTATTGTGACTCTACAACATTAAATTGTACCATTAGAAAAGGCTTGAATAGAATTTTGTTACAACCTTAGGTAGATTTAGGGTTTTTATTTTAACTGCAACCAATCAAATGCTAAAATGTCGGAGTATAAGTAAATCCCAACTATTCCCAAGTCAAACACCAAGGGAGCTGATCTAAAGTTAGTAGGGCACAAACTAGTGATGGATCAGTCCGTAAAGTAAAAGTTCATGCATCTGCTTCATAAAGCACTTGTTAACCTTGGGGTTTTTCTCGTATCCACAGAGTTTGTCATTTTAACTAGAGTGACCTACTTCCTCTCATATATTACCGGATTACCAGCGGTGGACAAATATATTTAAGGGTTTTCCAAGTTCATAGATAGCCAAGCATCGAACGAGATGACTAACATTAAAGAATTTACCTACCTACATTTTGGCACACAGGGATTGCGACAAACATCGGAGTAAAGCAAAGACATATTGATCTATTCCATAAATAAATAATACTTTACAATAAAAACATATTATTAGCTAAGCGGATTTTTGTTTTAGTTAATTTGTATTTAACAATGGACTTCCGCAAAATCACGCCTGAATCAATTAACAATTTTCATACTACCCGAATTATTGGTATAATTTGCGTAGTCAATAAAGTACATTTTATATTTCAATCATCTGCTTCTTGGTTTCGAGGAAATAAGGGTTTTCTGTTGGTTACTCTGCTTCTCTCCTCACTTCAGACAACACCGCTCTAGAGAGAACTAAGTGATCCTTAAGATTAGTTGACCATTTCCAATACCAAGGCGACATGAACAATGTAGAGTTCAATTTATTGCATTGTGCTGTCCATCGAGCACAGGCGGCGAGGCGGCACAAGGTCAGCGACTTTCGAGCTGGCCTCTACTGGACAAAGAACCTCACCCTGGCTATTTGTGGGCTTTGCTACAATTTACTTAGCGTAGGTGGCGAGGTTTTGTTTGTCTAAATACACTATACTGGCACCAAAGAGACCTACGAATCGAATGCACACTAAGACGGTAATTTATAGTTAGTTATTGTGTGGTTCATCTTAAACCGATTTGAACCGTGTCCAATACATGATTGAGTTACCAAGCTACTGTAAAATTTCGTGATAATACAATCCGATGATGCAAAACCTCAAGTGGTCAAACGAACTCCTTCTCAATGCGAAACTCTGCATAAGGTGTTTAGGACAGATTACGACGCAGACCTATTTGGATGATGCTTGGAATTAATATTGTAGGTTCTTCGTGGCTGGAAAGTATAATAAACTAATCCGACGAGACCGCTGGTAGAGGCTAGTTTCTTTAATAGATATTCTAATGAGCACGTCAGGTACCGAAACCTTGCCAGAGCCAAAGGTGAGCACAAAAAATTAAACTAATAAATCACAATATAATAGAGCTTTTTTGAAACTGTAGGTACTGTTGATACTATGCAGTTTTGGCTATGCATTACTGCCCTATGATTAAAATTTAGGTTCGAGTTGACTGTTGGTATGGAATTTACTGTTTATACCTTGTAGGTACTGCTACCACAATTGATCAAGCTTGTGTCAATTCCGTGTTTCATCATTGACGTTAGTAAAAATATCAATATCTACTAGTTCAATCACGATCAGCGTCAAGTAGAGCCGGACTCGAGGGCCTCGGGCCTCGCTTACTTTCACTACTGACGGCCGCCAGCTGGCTTCCTCCTCCCCCCTTCCCGCCTGCGCAATGCATTGATAGTTTTACTTAGTATCCGCTGCGATACCTCCATGATACTATGAGCGGACACTTTGCTTACTGTATGAGTAGATATGATTAAGGTCAATAGCTACTTCGAATTAGAAATATTACACAAATTTGAGAATACTTTTGCGATATTCTAAGAATTATAAACTTTACAGTTTATAGCTAGCCAGCCTAGTGTTTTATAAAAACACCACAGACCGTCGTTTTGCAAGCCCTGGATGACTGGTAGACAATGCATTAAGTCCTCCTAGCACTACATTGTTTTGTGTGAAGTTTTAAATAAATAAATAAATAGAGTAGCATCACAGTGTATCAACACGCGTTCTACAAGCAAGCTTTTAAGATGTGGTTTCAATTATGCGATAATACCTTTACAGCGAATCAATAAATCAAGACGTAATATACAAATGTAACATAAATAGCGTAGGTACCAGAAACTCGCTCGAGCGTGGACAGTAGTGCTGGCAAGATATTGGTGTTAACGCGGGACTGTTTCATGAGGTTTTGTGAAGAGAAACTTATCATTGAAAGCCATTTCTATATGTTACAGGAGTACAGTAGGTATATGTTACATTTCCATGTTTAGAATGTAAAAATTTGCTCTTGTTCTAACCATTAGCTTTCAGAAGTCTTACTAGCGTAAATTTAAACTTAATTCTAGGTATCTCATAACAGCCTCTGTTATCAGTAGATATCATTTGACACCGGATAGTTTAGTTTCAGTTGTTCTATATATTTCACAAAAAAATACCAACATTAATGCTGACAACCGTAAGGCAACTGAAGGCTCGCATTTTTCAAAACTTTTGAAGATTTAATATCACTGAATATAGTTATGAAAAATCGCAAACAACCAAGTTTCGGAGAAAAACATTCGTCAAAAGTTCGACAAAATAGAATTCTGATCCAAACAAGTTTCCTTGGCAAAAAATATATTTACTAGATGGCGTACAATCTTAATTTTCTTTCTAGTTTATCTAGTTATTTTATCAAAGTTATATTTTTTAACTAAAAATAAGATATGAATTTATGACAGAAGTTACCCGACGAATGTCAGCGCCTTAATATAGGTAGGTAGGCTACGAGAAATAAAACAATTTGAACTCAACTAGATCCAGCTAATTAGTAGCTATGCATTCATATCACACACATGCACAACAGTGTTACATACACAATATCCAATCCCTTCGTTACATACCTATGTTACACAATACGAGACCAAAGAACCCACCAGTGATCCCGGAACATTACCCTGCTACAATAGGCTTCGAGAAATAAAACAATTTGAACTCAACTAGATGCATCTTTTAGTATGCATTCACTAACAGACATACACAGCCAGCAGTGCTAAACAATATCCAATCCCTTCGTTACACATGTTACACAATACAAGTCCAAAGAACCCACCGATGATCCCGGAACATTTCACTGTGTACATTGCTACAATATATAGTAATCTCGGTCTTTGGCGGCACTAATGCCGGACTGGGCGGATCGCCTGCTTACGACCTCGAGTGCGCGTGCACTATGTTGGGGGTATAATTTGTATTCATAAGCATCATATTTAAAAGTTGGTTCCAGGAAAAATTAAATAGTCGTGATATGTAAATTTTGACAGCCTTCACAACTCAGTTGCTAGTAGCTCTGCCTTCTGCGCCGTAGACCGTGGGTTCGATCCCCACCGAGAACAAACGTTTGTGTGAAGAACATAGATGTTTGTTCTCTGTCTTGGTGTTATATACAATTATAAGTATGTATTTACAAAAAAAATGTATTTATGTATTATATCAGCTATCTGGTTCCCATATTACAAGCTCTGGCTTAGTTTGGGGCTAGATAGTGCTGTGTGAAAAGTCCACTAATATTTATATTTATTTATTTGTTTAAATAAAATAAACTTGGGAAAAGTTACTATTAGTAAGTATTGATTCGGATTTTAGCTATATCTAGGTCGTTTACAAAGGCTAATTTCAGGTGTTTTTTTACAATAAAAATACTAATATGTATTGTGTAGATTGTATAATAATCGCATTTAAAGATGAACATCAGCTATTGTTACCAAACCTGTAGCTACGATGTAGCCGTTGACGATATCGCGTTGGTATTTTGTTTTTTTAATTGTTTTTTCCGCAGCCAACTACTTATACCTGATCCTTTATTTTCTATCCATTTTATTACATATATAAAAAGTTAATTAATGTAAAGTAATCATCGCATTACGATTAGTGACATATATTTTTGAGGCTTACAAAGTTGTAAGGGTACGGGCAACGCAAATAAAAAAAGCCAGAGCACAAGGAGCGCGTTGAAGTCTTTTGCCTTGAACTTTTTAGAGCAAAGCGTGCGGCTCCATAGCTGCCCTAGGTTTTACGATGCATACTCGGCGCTAATGTCCGAATGACAATGTTAGCTAAAGTAAAAAATATTAGATCCTGCAGTTTACACCACAGTAGGTATTGATGCTATTATTGATCGGCAAATCACTGTCATTGTGTGGAGAGTGCCAGATAGTCAGAGCCATCAGTATTGATTTCTTGTGAACCAGCTTTTGCCTAGGTTAATTTATATTTTCATTCAAATCGACCCAGTCGTATATTTAGTTTTTATGTTACACATGTATTTTATTTATATAAAATCAAGGGTAGAGGCAATTAGCCTATAAACAAACCTACATTAAACGAGTGCGTTTACATCGCATTTCCGTTGAAATATAATAATCAAGTACCTATAAAAACTCAAGGATTTAGGAGATCTGTGATTACACTCAAGGTATTCACAGGTCACCCCTCTTTGGAGGGGGAAGTGTTTAAACGCGGTAAACGTACTGGAACGCATGCTAATCGCAGTCCACTTTCTTCCGACCAAAGCACAGTCAAGGTCTGATACCATACAATCATCGCATCGTAGCAATAAATACACAGTAGGGTAATAAGTATCTACGCATCGTATAGCGCGGTCATTTTCTCGCCTTGGTAGTAAAGATTTGTGTTTTCATCGTGCTAGTTTTAATTTCAACTAACGGCTCTACCTAGATTTGACTATTCTTCCCATTCTTGTCGTGTCACGTGTTTCTTTCAAAACAGGTGAAAGGATTTAAAGTGCGCCTATTCTACCCAATAAAATAAACATATTATTCCCGTCCCTTGCCAATTTAGCTATCTAGCATAAATCTCTTGGAATGTTAAAATAGCTGTAAGCTACACAAAAATATTGGGCAATTTGTAACAAAGCACACGTTGCGACAAACTCGCGTCGGTCCGCTGTCTTTACCTAGCAATTTGTAAGTAAATTCTTTGCATGTTTAATATTTTGTTACATTATTGCTGCAAGACGGACGACTGCGTAACTTGAAGATTGTTATTAATTAGATAATTACTGATTACACACAATTACCAGCTTGTTGCGGAAATAACAAAATGTTTCTTTCAATAGTGAGAACGACCCTCCGTATAACCGGATGCATACGAGGTCTTCAGGGACGATGCATTCTTTTGTTACCTACTAACTGAATTTGAAATTCCATACATATTCCCTTAGCTGCACAGCACAAAGCCTTTCCTCTTTAAACTATATAAAGCAGTCAAAGGCATGTCCAAAACTTAATTGAAACCCGTTTTAGTGTTACTTTTGTGTATTTACCTACCATTATTGTTGGCTTTTATTATTACGTCCCGATAAATCTAATCATCTTCATCCCGATATTTTGGCCATGAACACGATTTGATTTGAAGTCTTGCAATTATAGTACCTATTGTAGCTCACATTGGAACAGCTTCCATTTCCACTGCAAAACCAGGTATGCATAAAATCCCACCTCGATCTCAAAAACTGTACAAAGTTTTGACTGAATACCAGACAAAAGAAATCGTTTGCTTAATAATAATTGTTAAAACAATTAACTTTCTCAATGAAGAACATCTATTATCTCAATGTTAAAAGATAAACAAATTCGATGCTGACTTTATCTACATCTGCCTCATAGTTATTTTATAACATTTATTTAGGTTCCTTATTCGAGCGGTTATGATTCTTCGTTGCCTCACAATAAAATTTTCATAGTTACTCAATTTTCGAAATGGGTTTTATAGCTTGAATATGCTTCCGGTTAATAAGGTCGTATGTAAGGAAATGACGCTATGTCATTGTTTGCAAGACTAGTGAGGTGCCCGCGACTTGGCTTCGTAGACCAATGAAAACCAACAAATTGTATAAATATGAATGTTATTATTATGTTTGTGACTCAATCACGACGTAACGGCTGAACCGATTAGGATAAGACTTGGAATCTAGGTAAAATTAACGTCACTACTAAACGCGTGGGTTCTGGGTTCATTTTCAAAATAGGCCGAATTTCAGTTTCCAAGACGTTTTGGGGTGGCCATTGACTTGAGCAAGTCAATCAGTCTATAGACATACTAGGTACTTATCAATATCTCCCATAAACCGCCTACATTCACTTTTGTCTGCGAACTTGTATGGCATTAACAAAAACATGGTATCGGAAAGATATTAGAACCAAACCTGCTTAGTAATAGCAGTACTTTAGCGTGCTTTAACTGGCTTATTTTACATAAAAATTATTACGAAACTTTCGAAAGAGAAACTGTTGAAACATTTCGTAAAACTCGTACATAACTCAAAACTGTGTAGCGTTAATGATCACAGCATTCAAAAGATATCAACATTTCATAACTGATTCTTATAAGAAATAAAGATTTCTAATTTGGGCTACTTCAGATAACTTTATTAAAATTTATTATAACTATTCAAATTTAACACATAAACTCGCGTATTTTTGGCCTTCCGGGTTATAAAAATGTAATTGTTGTCACGGAGTTTATCTCATCAGCCTTTCGTGAGTTGACTAATCTGCACAATTAAAAGTTACACACGCGTATTATGCAAGTTCTATTACAGTCCTTACTTTCGCAGCTGATCGCGCCTTAGCCTCGGAAGCTGGAAAGGTTACCTGAAAGTTGGAGTAATAGAGAAATGTACTTACTGTTGTGCAGTGTAGGGTTTAAAATCCTGTTTTAGTGTCACTTCACTGTAATGTTTGTTGTGGATAACATTCGCGTGTTGTTACTTTGTTGGCGCATTGTGCGCCTGCGATCGGTCGGGTCGCCGCGCGCTCACTGACTGTTTTCTCGTCTCGACCATCGACTCTCGACCCCTCACCACTGACTCACTAAACTGAACTTTTTTCTCCGCTTCTTAAAACTGCTTTAACCTCCTAAGATTCAACCGCAAGTTTAAATGGTAAATTCAACCGTATTGCAATCGAGTTTTATTTCATAGGTTACCTAGTATAGTTGATGAAAGAAAGAAAAGAAAGAAAGAAAATACATTTATTTGACATAAACACAAAAAAAATAAAAATATAACAGAACGGACAGGTACAGACAAACAGAATATATTCTTGTCTGATGAGTATATTCTTGGCAGCATTGGCGTCACGATCAAACTCGCTGTTGCAGTTTTGGCAAAACCCCCAACGTAGTTTATGGTTCATGACCACCTGATTGAATGCTCCTTCGTCTTTTGGTTGCTCGATGAGCACGCTTGCGAAGTGTAAGATTCGTCTATAATTTCGGCAGTTATATTGCGTTTATTTCTCATGTTCATAAATTTACTACAAAAGTTCAATTTTAGCCAGGTAGGTAACCTGGCTAAAATGTATGAAACAGCTGTTTTTTTTTTCGCGTTCACGGTGTTGGTTCCTTAGAAAAAGTTATTCATATTGATGGGTACTTTAGCCCACTGAAGTTTATATACACAAGTATTGGAGCACCTTGTATATGTATAATCTACCTATCTAGCCGGTTTATAATTTACTAGCGGCCTGTCCCAGCTTCGCATGGGTGGTCATAAATTTTTTGAACATATTAGGATAAACTTAAACCGTGGGTTCGAGCCTCGCGTCTACTTATTTCATACATTTGCACGCGCTTCTCCTTGAGTGAGTGAAATCGCACCCCGCGCGAGACCCGTGGACCCGTTAACATTTTTAATTTCGTCATAGCTTTTGAATGAAATGTCCGATTTGAAAAATTTAAGAAGGTCTATAGGTATTGAAACCGTCTTAATTATGAAATGATTTATTTGGATAAGGATTAATACCAAGGTACAAATAAAGACCCTTTTCTAGCGGAGACATTTCAATAAATTTTTTATAATAAAAGAACACTTATTGTGACATAACTATAATAGTTAGACATATGCTGTCGCGACATTTTTTGTAGATGATAACGTGTTCTACAAAATCGTAGTACATTATTTTGTTCTATCTTCAATAGTTTTCGCAGCGCACGCGATGTAAGGTTTTTTGTTTTCCACCTTGGGTTACATTATTGAAGTTTTAGTAAGGATCCCTGATTATTTTGAAAATATAATATAGCCTATGTTACTCAGGGATAATGTAGCATTATAATGGTGAAAGAATTTTTGAAATCGGACCAGTAGTTTTTGAGCCTATTCGTTACATACAAAAATACAAAAATACAAAGTTTACCTCTTTATAATATTAGTGTAGATGACATTCTTATAGTACACTAGCGGCCTGTCCCAGCTTCGCATGGGTGGTCATAAATTTTTTGAACATTTTAGGATAAACTTAAACCGTGGGTTCGAGCCTCGCGTCTACTTATTTCATACATTTGCACGCGCTTCTCCTTGAGTAAGTGAAATCGCACCCCGCGCGAGACCCGTGGACCCGTTAACATTTTTAATTTCGTCATATCTTTTGAATGGAATGTCCGATTTGAAAAATTTAAGAAGTAATCTATAGGTATTGAAACCGTCTTAATTATGAAATGATTTATTTGGATAAGGATTAATACCAAGGTACAAATAAAGACCCTTTTCTAGCGGAGGCATTTCAATTAATTTTTTATAATAAAAGAACACTTATTGTGTCATAACTATAATAGTTAGACATATGCTGTCGCGACATTTTTTGTAGATGATAACGTGTTCTACAAAATTGTAGTACATTATTTTGTTCTATCTTCAATAGTTTTCGCAGCGCACGCGATGTAAGGTTTTTTGTTTTCCACCTTGGGTTACATTATTGAAGTTTTAGTAAGGATCCCTGATTATTTTGAAAATATAATATAGCCTATGTTACTCAGGGATAATGTAGCATTATAATGGTGAAAGAATTTTTGAAATCGGACCAGTAGTTTTTGAGCCTATTCGTTACATACAAAAATACAAAAATACAAAGTTTACCTCTTTATAATATTAGTGTAGATGACATTCTTATAGTACACTAGCGGCCTGTCCCAGCTTCGCATGGGTGGTCATAAATTTTTTGAACATTTTAGGATAAACTTAAACCGTGGGTTCGAGCCTCGCGTCTACTTATTTCATACATTTGCACGCGCTTCTCCTTGAGTAAGTGAAATCGCACCCCGCGCGAGACCCGTGGACCCGTTAACATTTTTAATTTCGTCATATCTTTTGAATGGAATGTCCGATTTGAAAAATTTAAGAAGTAATCTATAGGTATTGAAACCGTCTTAATTATGAAATGATTTATTTGGATAAGGATTAATACCAAGGTACAAATAAAGACCCTTTTCTAGCGGAGGCATTTCAATTAATTTTTTATAATAAAAGAACACTTATTGTGTCATAACTATAATAGTTAGACATATGCTGTCGCGACATTTTTTGTAGATGATAACGTGTTCTACAAAATTGTAGTACATTATTTTGTTCTATCTTCAATAGTTTTCGCAGCGCACGCGATGTAAGGTTTTTTGTTTTCCACCTTGGGTTACATTATTGAAGTTTTAGTAAGGATCCCTGATTATTTTGAAAATATAATATAGCCTATGTTACTCAGGGATAATGTAGCATTATAATGGTGAAAGAATTTTTGAAATCGGACCAGTAGTTTTTGAGCCTATTCGTTACATACAAAAATACAAAAATACAAAGTTTACCTCTTTATAATATTAGTGTAGATAGTGTAGATGACATTCTTATAGTACACTAGCGGCCTGTCCCAGCTTCGCATGGGTGGTCATAAATTTTTTGAACATTTTAGGATAAACTTAAACCGTGGGTTCGAGCCTCGCGTCTACTTATTTCATACATTTGCACGCGCTTCTCCTTGAGTAAGTGAAATCGCACCCCGCGCGAGACCCGTGGACCCGTTAACATTTTTAATTTCGTCATATCTTTTGAATGGAATGTCCGATTTGAAAAATTTAAGAAGTAATCTATAGGTATTGAAACCGTCTTAATTATGAAATGATTTATTTGGATAAGGATTAATACCAAGGTACAAATAAAGACCCTTTTCTAGCGGAGGCATTTCAATTAATTTTTTATAATAAAAGAACACTTATTGTGTCATAACTATAATAGTTAGACATATGCTGTCGCGACATTTTTTGTAGATGATAACGTGTTCTACAAAATTGTAGTACATTATTTTGTTCTATCTTCAATAGTTTTCGCAGCGCACGCGATGTAAGGTTTTTTGTTTTCCACCTTGGGTTACATTATTGAAGTTTTAGTAAGGATCCCTGATTATTTTGAAAATATAATATAGCCTATGTTACTCAGGGATAATGTAGCATTATAATGGTGAAAGAATTTTTGAAATCGGACCAGTAGTTTTTGAGCCTATTCGTTACATACAAAAATACAAAAATACAAAAATACCAAGTTTACCTCTTTATAATATTAGTGTAGATTGGGTCTTAGGTTTAAGTTTAGTTTTCTCGGACGGGATTTCGAATTAGGTTTGGTTTTGCTACCTGTTGTGAAAGGTTTTATGGTTGAATCGAATATCATGTTAACACATAATTTTTGGGATACTTAACATGATTTCTGAGTTCGGTTGGTAACATACCTAACATGTTAGTATTCGTAAATTGGCATGAAGCAAAATAATGAAATTCACATTTAAAAAAGTTAAAGTAAAAAAATCATAAAGAATTCGTTTAATAAATAAATAATTTCAGTAAAAGATGACAGTATAATCTCTGCGTACCTTCGACCGGGTTCACTCATAAAAAGTCACCCGAAACAAAATCAATAACAACATAGAAGTCTGGAATAGGACCTTTTTACCATTAAGCAGCGGTATAGAAATTTATAGGATTCAACATTTTAAAATAAGATAAGATAATGTTTTATTTCCAGAAAAAAAAGAACATGTAGAGCCATACATTTTCTAAGGCAACTGGCAAACTCTGTGGTTTAAAAATATAGATTCAATCATATTCCAATTTTTATTGTCCAGATGGTAATCAAACCTACGACTTTTTTAAGGAAGATGCGTGGACAGCTCCGCTATCGGTCTTAGAATAATTTTCCTCCATAAAAAGATGCAATTTTCGTCTTCATGATAATTTAATTAGAAAAATATATGATGTTCATTATAAGACTTATAAGATTTAGGGCCGGTTTCACCATGCTCTGTTAGATTAACAAACGATTAAAGGGCCGTTAAATATGTCAAAATGTACGCGTTTGACATCTATGGTTAGATTTAACGGCCTGTTAATCCTTGATTAGTAACTAAATCTTAGTAAAAATTAGTGAAATCGGCTCTTAGGGAAATAAAATAAGGAGGTACTAGTGAACAGGTCCCCATCTAACAGTGCTGCGCCTAGGTCTCGGCTCCTCTTCGTCGCTGTCGAAGGCCGGCTCGTAGCCTTTATTCATATACGCTCCCGCGTTTGAAGCTCGTCCAGTCATTTCGTTCATCTGTTAACAATTTAATGCAGATTCATAAAAATGTTCATGCTGTTTCATAGTTAGTAGGAAGTAGAGCACTGGTGGTTTAGTGGTATCGGCCCCGCCTTCCGAGCCTAAGGTCGTGGGTTCGAAACCGGTCGTGCACCAATGTGTTTTTATGTTCAAAAATGTATGTGCACAATGCCAGTAAACACAAACGGTGAAGGAAAACATCGTGAGGAAACCGGCATAGCGTGGAACCTAAAAAGTTCTATAACGTGTCAAGTGCTCGAAAGGTGCCTCTTGAGGCGCACTTAAAATCCTTTCACCACACTGTTTCGAAAGAAACTAGTGACACGACAAGAAAAAGAGCAGGAAGAATAGAGCTAGATAAATTTGTTCTAAGGGACGATGACGTCAATTCTAGAGTTGGATTTGATTTTCCATACTACGAGTATCCATGTTCAAAGATTTTGTTTCCTATTTCGGGTACGGTTACGATCATCTGTGGGCGTGCTTTGTAATTGTTGTAGGCAAACATCTTCTGTTCTTTCAGATCAGAATCTTTTACGTTAACAATCAAAAATTGAATGATACAGGCTATAATAAATTATACAAAACACAAAGGTGTGTAATATCTTACCGACTGGTTAGGTAGATCGTAGTAGAGTCCACTAGCAGAGTCCCGTCCTAGCTGCATCTGAGATTTCCTCTTCTCAGCGATCACCGACTCGCGTCTAGACTTCAAAGCGCGCATCGTCATACGCCTCGCAGCGCTGCTGCCGCCAAGGGAAGGTAGACGGGGTATCATTTCTGTCAAAAAAAAAACACAAAGGTATTGGTGGACATTTCAACAGCACTATCTAGCCCCAAACAAGATAGATAGATAACACTTAATTGTACACAATGATACATCATAAATCTAGGCGTAAATTAAGGCAGCTTTATCGCTGAAAGCGATATCTTCCAGACAACCTTACATGCAGATGGCCCAGCTGATGTTAAGTGGTATCCATCACCTATAACAAATCATTGCCTCGTAAGTAACGCACGATAGGAACGTACTCTACGATGCACTGCCCTGCGTCTATCAACTTGAGGCATATGAGCCTGTAATTTCACCGGGAACCACACTCTTCAAACAAAATAAGTTAACTCGCGATAGCACCAGCACAAACCTTAATGGTTTTAGATGCTATATTTACAAAATGTATTCTCCTATTATATTTATGTTATTATCATTTCATACCAGCATCATTATTCTGTAGTATCGTCAGTCGCCGCTTGAAGTTTGCATCCAAGTTGACAGCAGTGTGCTTGGTATCCCGCGCCTTTTCCAGATTGTGCAATGTCTTTCTCTTCGTCACATCGGTCTGGTCAATGCCTCGTCGTTCCAGATCATCTGTGTTGAGTCTCTGCAGGTCTTTCGCTATTTGTACAGCGTGCTTCTCTATGAGAGCGTCTTCAGACATCTCGTCCGGCTAAATAGGAGGATATGAATTTAGTCGACAAGTCAACAAGACAAGCCAAGAAAAATGTATTAAATAGACAGTTTTTTTTTATTACGGCACACAACAGTACAAGAGCGATACAAAATTATTAACAGAATTATACACGTAACACTTATAAAAAAATTCGTTCCATACTTAAAAACGTGTATTAAGTATACTAACAGCAGCGGCGATGGGCTTGCCTAACCTATCACTTATGGAATATCAACTATTGTATACTGGTTTGCCAAATGTATTATTTGGACGTTTCTCTGACTACCCCCCCTTTGTCATTTTAGTGAACTGTAAGTATACTATGGGCCAGATAGCTGATATAATACTTATATACAATTTTTTGTAAATAAGGTGTATGCATATGCTTTTTTTTTGTTTATACTAAAGCAGATGGCCCACCTGCTGCCTGGGTGCCTAAAATTACACCGGCAACCACATTCTTCAAACCGAAACAACAGCAACGCTGCTTGGCGGCAGAAAAAGGCATGGCGGTAATTCTTTCCCGGACGAGCCCTTCACAAACAGTTCTACTACTCTTACTCCACTACACTTGCGAAGGTATACTCACTCGCTTGGTGAAGTACCAGTTGAGATTGCAAGTGGACAGCAAGTGCGTCAGCGTGCCAGACCGATGGAACAGCATGGCGGTGAACTGGATCAGCATCACGGAGCCGAAGAATATCAGGAATAGAGACCCGATGGGCTCCAGCATCAGGTAATCTTGATTTATGGTGATCTGGAAGAAACACACACAAAAAATATTTATTTATGTTTTCTACTCCGTTCCTGTTATTTTTTCGGGATGAAAAGTATGCTAACCAGATTACAAATTATATATTTCAAATCAAATAAAATCAAATTTATTGTTCGTGAATCTGGGTTTTACAAAAAAATAAGATGGTTGGTGTGTATTTTAGAATCTCCAGATCCTGCTGCTTAGCATACAAACATTCATATTAATTTAATATTTGTTTTGAGTTTCATCATCTCAATCGGTTTTTTCGCAACTTTCGCATTCAAATATATTAGGATAGGAAGTGCACAGTGCCAGTACTCTCAAACGGTGAAGGAAACTTGCATGTTGCAGAACCTTAAAAACATATGTCAAGTGCTTTAAGGGAGCCTCTTAGGCGCACTTAAAATCCTTTCACCACACTGTTTCAGAAGAGCTTGTGACCCGACAAAAAGAAGAACAGAAAAAAATATTAATTAGTAAGAAAAAGTTTTTATTTATGGCGACACACGACAAAACTAGTATTTCAACGGGTAACTCAGAAAAAAAAACTATTTTCCTTTGACCGCACTGTTTTAAAAGAAACTAGTATTTTTTTAGAGCGCAGACCGGTAGTAGTAGACCGCACCAACAAATTCGAGCTCACTGGGGCACTCAACTTGGAAACAGTCGATAAATTCATTTACCTGGGCTCCAACATCTCTAATACCGGCTCCTGTGAACCTGAAGTACGTAGAAGAATAGGGATGGCCAAGAATGCAATGCGTCAACTAGAAGGAGTATGGAAAGATAGGAACATCACCAACAGGACCAAAATAAGACTCATCCGGAGCCTAGTCTTCTCCATATTTCTTTACGGTGCAGAGACTTGGATCCTAAAAGCGAATGACCGTAGACGCGTGGAAGCGTTCGAGATGTGGTGTTGGAGGAGAATGCTAAGAATCTCCTGGACAGCACGAAGGACCAATGTATCAATACTCAAGGAACTCAAAGTAACTACTAGGCTGTCATCTATCTGCCTCCAGCGAGTCCTTGAGTATTTTGGGCATATAGCCAGAAAACCAGGAGAAAACTTGGAAAAACTCGTAATCACTGGCAAAGTTGAAGGCAAGAGACCAAGAGGCCGAAGCCCGATACGTTGGTCCGACCAAATCCGCACTACTCTCGATGTGAAGGTCCATGAAGCCATCCATGTCGCCATCAACAGATCCAGATGGCGAAGATTTGTTAAGGATAGAGTGATCCATGGAGGGGGTCACGACCCTCAGCAGTGAGGAGTACGACTCGAGGAGGCACGACAAAAAGAAAGATAGAGTGGAAGTAGGCTAAATGAGCTCACCAAGTTAAACTCGTCGTCATATTGCAGGCTGACTTGCTGTCCGAGCGGCCACTTCAGATGGAGCTGGTCTTGGTTCAGTTGCAGCAGGAAAATTACCACCACGAATAGAGCGTTCAGCATTATGAACGCAAACACCATCGTGTTCCGGAGGTTCTTCAGGTCTCGTGTGATGCGTTCCTAAACAAAAGCACAATCACTACATATGTATGTATATTAAGGTGGACTATAATTATTCATAAGTTGCACTATTTATTTTCTCATAGAGAGTGATAAAAAGTAGAGTGTCCACCTCGGGAGCAACACTATTCTGAGCTCGAGTGAAGTACTTAGATTCCCTCGCTAGAATCCTTCGCTCCGCTCTGGATTCAAAAAACACTCTCGCCATTAAAATAGTTGTTTGCTCCCTCGGTATACAATCTACTATTAAAGCGTTCAAAGCCGAGG
Organism: Chloroclysta siterata; assembly: GCA_932294275.1. NCBI lineage: Eukaryota > Metazoa > Arthropoda > Insecta > Lepidoptera > Geometridae > Chloroclysta > Chloroclysta siterata. Next base: position 10,564,719 of record OW028600.1, on the reverse strand, counting down.
CAAGTCAGAAAAATATTTCCCAATCGATTTCTAGATGGCGTTAGACATACCACAACTATAATTTCCATACACACACACACATACGACGCACAAAATTTACATAACAAAGGCTAGCTTACCAGTTCAGCTTTATCTTCATCAATAGGCCGCAAATACGAGTCAATCAAGTCCTTCCAAAACTCAATCTCAGCCGTGGTCAAGAAGTCCACTTCGCCTTTCTGTAGATTTGGGTCTTCAATCCAGTAAGGGTTTACTAGGTCATCTCTTTCTTCCTGCGTAAATAAATACAATTCTTGCCAAAATTATAACCTATGTAGGTAAACAACGACAAAGGAGGTAGAGCACCTTAAAGGATCTCTACGTGGAGTATATGGGCTTAATTTAATTTGCTACTATACAACGTGTAACATAATACCCCTATAACCTCGGAAGCAGTGTATTCTGCAGGTAATGGCGAACATCTTTTGTTTTACGACTTCTGATATTTCGTAGTTTTTCATTCATGAAATGCCGCTTTAACGTTTCTTCGATATGAAACTAAACACACCATTGAGGCAGCCCTATTCACAGCTGTTAGTATGTTTCGTGTGTGCGTGACCTTGGTACTTACGTAAACAGTATCAGGGCTGTTGCAAATTTCTGAGACAATTTTAATTTTACTTTTGCATGGGAATTTTGAAAACGATATAATCAACCTTTGCACACGTCAAAGTATTCCAGTGCTTGGTCTGATCACTTGGTCTTTGGCCTCATAGGGGTATTATGTTACACGTTGTATAACTTAGGATTTTATAACGATTGTTTCCAGTAAGATTATTTTTCACTGACATTGGGGACGATTGACATTGAAATCCCTTCATTATTTTTGTACTTAAAATTCTTGAAAATGAAGTGCAAGTCTAAATCATCATCATCATCAACCTATGTTAGTCCACTGCTGGACGTAAGCGTAGGTCTCTCCCAAGACGTGTAACTGAGCGTGGTCTTCGGCTCTTTTCATCCTTGCCAGCTACATTTAGCTGAATAAAAAAAATAAGTCAAGATATACTTACTTTTTTTTATACAACTAGCGGATGGGACAAGCAGATGGCCCACCTGATGTTAAGTGGTAACCATCACCTATAACAAAGCATTGCCTCGTAAGTCATGCACGATAGGAACATGCCCTACGATGCACTGCCCGGCGTCCATCAACTTGAGGCATACAGATGTTAAGCCTCATGTGCCTGTAATTACACCGTCAACCACACTCTTCATACCGAAACACAGCAACGCTGCTTGGCGGCAGAAAATGGCGTGGTGGTAGTACTTCCCCGGACGAGCCCTTCTCAAAGAGGTTTACTACTCTTAAAACTTACTTTAGGTATTTCAGCAGATATCTCGCTGTCTTCATAGTTGGTCATTAGAGTAGTATCGCGTCGCATGCCCATTGACGTGCGTCGCCTGGTAGCGGTTTCTGGTTCTTCCGTAGCACCCCTAACAAAAAATTGATAAATTATCAAAGATATTTTATTTTATTTTTTAAACTCTCGCGATCACAACATAACACATATTGAAGTATTACACGTGTAATACTTCAATATATTTAATTTTATTCTACTTGATGATAGAACGTGCTGATGGCTTGATGTTAAGTGGTAGCCGCCACCTATAACAAAGTATTGTATTGCTCAGCCTATTCGTATATTGTGGGAAGATTGTAATAGCAAATGTATGGAATACTAAATACTGGTAAAAGTGGTCATGTCAATTAATGTTCGGACCCAATCTATATCTATCCAAGAATATATTTAAGGGGATAGAATCAGAAATGAGGAAATCCGTAGGAGAACCAAGGTAGCCGACATAGCTCTCAGAATCAGCAAGTTGAAGTGACAGGTCATATAGCTCGAAGGACTGATAACCGTTGGAGAATAAAGGTTCGTGAATGGCGCCCACGAACAGGAAAACAAAGCGTGGGAAGCCCTCCTATCCGATGGACTGACGACACGGTCAGGATCGCGGGAAGTCGGTGGATGGAGAGGGCTCGGAATCGTTATTACTGGAAATGTATAGGGGAGGCCTATGTCCAGCAGTGGACTTCTTAGGCTGATGATGATGATGATATTTAAGGGGATGTGTAGTGTACGGTGCCTAATGATTCCTATCTATTCCGTTCATTCATGTTTATGTTTACATTTATTTATGCCTGTATAAATGATTCCGTCGTGCCTATCTACACTAATATTATAAAGAGGAAAGCTTTGTATTTTTGTATGTAACGAATAGGCTCAAAAACTACTGGTCCGATTTCAAAAATTCTTTCACCATTAGAATGCTACATTATCCCTGAGTAACATAGGCTATATTATATTTTCAAAAAAATCAGGGATCCTTACTAAAACTCCAATAATGTAACCCAAGGTGGAAACCAAAGATCTTACATCGCGTGCGCTGCGAAAACTATTGATGATAGAACAAAATAATGTACTACGATTTTGTAGAACACGTCATCATCTACAAAAAATGTCGCGACAGCATATGTCTAACTATTATAGTTATGTCACAATAAGTGTTCTTTTATTATAAAAAATTAATTGAAATGCCGCCGCTAGAAAAGGGTCTTTATTTGTACCTTGGTATTAATCCTTATCCAAATAAATCTTTTCATAATTAAGACGGTTTCAACACCTATAGATTACTTCTTAAATTTTTCAAATCGGACATTCCATTCAAAAGATATGACGAAATTAAAAACGTTAACGGGTCCACGGGTCGCGCTCGGGGTACGATTTCACTCTCTGGCGTGCAAATGTATGAAATAAGTAGACGCGAGGCTTGAACTCACATTTTAGTTTATCCTAAAATGTTCAAAAAATTTATGACCACCCATGCGAAGCTGGGACAGGCCGCTAGTTTGATTATATTTTTTGTATTTTAGATCTGAAATAAGCTCGAAAAAGCTTACATAGAGTCCAATTTCTTATCAATCTTCTCCATAGTGGTAGCTATTTTCAAGAGATGTAGGTCTTCCTTAAAGTCGTTCGGATTGGTACAACACATGCAGCGGAACAGTCCTGAGACTCCGCACTCCATTGAACCACTCGTCTCATCTCCCTTGTTCATCCCGAGCCATTTCATTACACTGTGGGTGTCCATCTTCTTTTTAGCTTCCTCTGCATCTTTTTTTTCCATTTCGAGTTCCTTAAATAATCCAGATAATTATTTATAGTAGTTTACATTATAGATAAGCTTAGCTTAAGCGTACATTCTAGGTGCCACGAATTTATGATCACTTCCTAAGCACCCTAAACAATAAGTAAAAAACAGATTTCAGACGACTGACAATTTATTATCACTTATTGAAATAAATAACTTTACTATAGTATTATAACCAGGAGTCGAAATAGGTAGAGGTTTTTAAGTACCAAATGACGTCAAATACGGTTCTACGAAATCTAAATATGGATATGCCTTTTTTAATCCCCGTGCCAGAAACGATTCGGGTTCGAAATCAAATGTGATAAAAATTGACGTTACCGATTGGAAACCTTTTTTCCGAATGTTTTAAAATAGCCCTGCTGTACGTGTAACGTGTAACTTAGTTTGTTTTTAACATAAGAAAAAAAGAGTTTTAGAAGATTATAATATCATCTTAACATCAGCGGACCATCTGCTTGTTCCATCAGCTAGTTGTATATAAAAAACCCATGAGTTTTAGAAATCAATTTTTATTAATCCCCAATTCCGTGTTGAAAAGGCATATCCATGTTAAGATTGCGTAGGTAATTATAAGTCATTTGGTACTTAAAAACTCTACCTATTCCGACCCCTGATTATAACTTATCATAAAAACTTTCGCAATTAATAATATTACGAAATAGAATATTATGTTTCTTTATTCAAATATTCTTACCTTCATAGTCTTCTTAGCTACCGTTTCCCTTGTCCCCCACGTAACGTTGTTCAAATTGCACAGCGAGTAAATAATGAGCAACATGTACATGCTCGGAATGGTTATGTAGTATATAAACAGGTACAGTAGACAGAAAAACTCTTGAGGATGTAGCGCAGCGGTTATAAAGAAACTGCCAAATGTGATCACGAAGAATATGCTAGAGGGCGCCACCCAACCGTCTTCCACGATCTGAAGGGCGACGCCTACTACGACCAGCATCATTACCATAGCGTATACGCATGTTATTGCCATGGCTAGCATCAACTGGAAAAAATAATGATTTTAGTACAGTAAGGAACACCAACTACTGTAAAATATGGGTAAGTGCCAAATGTTTAAGAGTAGTAGAGCTCTTTGTGAAAGGCTCGTCCGGGGAAGTACTACCACCTTTTTCTGCCGACAAGCACCGTTGCTGTGTTTCGGTTTGAAGAGGGTGGTTGCCGGTGTAATTACAGGCACATGAGGCTTAACATCTGTATGTCTCAAGTTGATTGACACATGGCAGTGCATCGTAGAGCACGTTCCTATCGTGCGTGACGAGGCAATGTTTTGTTATAGGTGATGGTTACCACTTAACATCAGGTGGGCCATCTGCTTGTTCCATCAGCTAGTGATATAAAAAAAATGTATTACTTGAACATACCTCCGTCAAACCCCCTTAGAAATCCTCAAAGAATCTGGAGTTGGTACTTGGTACTAAGAGATCTGAGGGAATATCGTGCCTTGGGATTAAAGTGGTGAAGCTGATCCCGTATTTTTGTTTTGTACAGTAGTCGTTTTAAGAAATAATTTATGAAAAGGCTCATAAAGTGTATGACTATTAAGGCGACAAGTCAGTTTGTTTTATTAAAAAACTAGCTTCCACTCGCGGCTTCGCTCGTTTTGTTTCAGAATAAAATGTAGCCTAGTAGTAGTATGTTATATTCTAGGTTAGGAAATATATACAAGTAGCATAGTGATTGAGTTACACATATAAAATATTTTCATTTATATGTTGTTTTTAGTAGTCAACTACAGCCGAAAGTTCAGAGGTAGTAGGCGAGACAGTCGAGCATAAAAATAGGCTCCACACTATAATATATTTACCTGAATTTTGGACTTGCACGTCATGCATACGGTGATAAATATCACAATAGGGACCAAGTTGATAAAAAGCGCATTTAAATTACTGATGCCAGTGATAGCGTTCATTGCTCCAATCATCATCAGGAAAATAGTGCCGGGGCCCAATATTGTGCCGACCATTAGCAAACTCTGAAAGAAAATATACTCGTTTACTCGGTTTTTTTCCTATCAAGGTATTGTTTTCCTATTTATTTTATGTGAAAGTGACGGAGCCAACTGATGGCTCACCTAATATTGAGCATCTTTGCAATATTGAGCATCTTTGCCTATAACAATTACATTTCCTTATGTAATTAGGTGTGTTCTCCTACAGAGGGCGTGATATGTGTGGCATATAAGAGTAGTAGAGCTCTTTGTGAAGGGCTCGTCCGGTTAAGTACTACCACCACGCCTTTTTCTGCCGCCAAGCAGCGTTGCTGTGTTTCGGTTTGAAGAGTGTGGTTGCCGGTGTAATTACAGGCACATGAGGCTTAACATCTGTATGCCTCAAGTTGATTTACGCAGGGCAGTGCATCGTAGGGCACGTTCCTTTCGTGCGTGATTTACGAGATAATGCTTTGTTTTAGGTGATGGTTACCACTTAACATCAGGTGGACCATCAGCTTGTTCCATCAGCTAGTTAAAGTATAGTATAAAATATAAAATATATACATGTACTAGTATAAAATATATACATGTATAATTTGATAAATACGACAGTTATAACGACTATCGCGGCTGAAATGTGAGGGGTTCGTGACCGATGGCGTGACAAATATCTGCATTTCTGGATATGATTCCATTGCCGAATTAAATGTATCTCTTTTGCTATTTTGTTTTTTTTTTTCAACATTCGCATTAATAATCGAATCGAATCCATCGATGGATGATCCATAACATACCTGATAAAATATATACATAGTAGAAATATTATCGTTCATTTTGACGGTGTGTTTGGAATCCGCCAGAAGGTCGAATATGTTCGCCATAGTGGACGGCACCCATCGCCGGCGCTGGTTGAAGAATTCGTCGAATAGCTCGGGACAGTGCGTGTAGGCGTCGGAAGCGGCCGAGTATTCAACTCGATAGCCTCGTTGTAGGAGTAGTGTGCAAAGCCAACGGTCCTCACCTGACGATTTAAAATTAAAGTTATAGTAGTGCATTAAACACGACTAATAAAAAAAAAGTAAGCTGAGTGATGATTTTTGTCATATAAGTGTCATCATGTCATGTATGTCATCAATATAAACATTGTAAATATTATTGCATGCTTTTAAGTAGAACATGGCTGAACTTACTTAAATTATATTTGTCACCTTTTTACAACCTGTGTTTCGCAAATAAATAATTATTGTATTGTTTTTTTTGTATTATGTCTAAGTTTTAAGTTATTGTGACACATAACTTCTTTTTCATTAGAAATTGGATTTTGAAATGCAAGATTTCCATTTATTTATTTATTTTCTCACAAAACAAGTTCTCTCTCAAAACAAGTTATACTAGGTAATTCATACTGAAACTTATTTTTAAGAACCTTTGTGAGAGAAAATAAACTTTTTTTTTATTATCTTATTGTACCAAAAAAACTCGGAATAGGCCCTCAGGCAATTTATGGCTTGTTTCGTTACTATTTGGAGTTCTTATACAGTATCAGCTGCTATGATGGTCTTACCTTGATCGTACTGCACGTAATGTCTAGCTTCGCTCGAAGTAAGCGTGTACTTCTTCATAACGTTGTCGTCCATAAGAGCCTTTCCTCTGAAGAGAGAGAAGCACCCAGGACTACAGAGTACGCATCCGATCATGTGCTCAGTCGCCTTTTGCAGCCAATGACCGATAGCGTACTCGAACATCTGATACCAGGCCATGAAACCTTAAAATAAAAGAATAATATATTAACCGACATTTCGCACTGCGTCATCTAGCTCCATAATATGGAAAGTTTGTAACACGCAGTTTTTTTTGGTACCTAAATGATGACTGAACCAAGAACACACATCAATATTCACACAAATGTGGAGGAGGCTAGTCTCGATGAACAGTTTTTAGTTTTTTTTTATCAGAAAATTTAATTGATTTATGAAGCTAGTAGATGTTGAGCAGTTGCTTTAGCCTATGACAACTGCATTGCCTCACAGAGCATGTTTACCGACGAGGTGCTCTATGTAGCATTGCACTGCAACCATCACTCTGAGACGTAAAGGTATTAAATCGCATCTTTAGTGTTAATATTTACATCATCCTTACTCTAAAATAACTAACCTGATCCCATAGGATGAATACGGCCACAAGCAGCGCCTAGATTCGAATCTTTCTTCATTAAATCGACGAGTAAGGTAACAGCATCCGGTTTAAAATCAATGTCTCCATCCAAAGCGAGTAGGTACGTGTTCTCAGCTATAACTTCCTTCCGGTCCACGGTGATAGGCAGGTCCATTAGACGGTGGCCGAGGAAATAGTACATGTACATCACCTGAGTGAATAAAAACGCAATGGTTTACATACATCATTTTGTAAAATAATTCTGTGAATCTGTGAATCTGTTAAGACGTTTCAAAGTGATCCTTGTGATTGTACTGAATAAAGACCATTTTGATTTTTGATTTTGTTAATTTTGGGATTCACCACCAAAACTACCATTCATTTCAATGCTAAGTGTTCAAAGTCTAAGTCTAAGTCAAAAGTTATTTATTCAATAAAATCACAAGGATCACTTTGAAACGTCTTAAAGCTAGGTGACTCTAGGTGCCAGTTCCACGCGACCAAATCCTAGAAGAACAGGCAAACTTGCGGATTGGTTCCTAGTTCTTTTGTATGCTCCTTGTTACAATGTAATATAATACAATATTGAAGCTCCAGGGTGGTGCCAAGGTGCTGAATGAGTCCTCTGCTGAACTGCTGGTGCCTATGCACCATACATTTTGAGGAAGAAGGATGTGAAGCATTCTCTATCTACCGACTTCACTGGTTTAGTTTTGAACGTAAGTGATCCGGGCAAAGCCAGAGCAAAAGGCGCCATATTTACCTGAGACCATCTCTTCCTATGCCTTATTTTCGCTTTATCCTTCAAATGGCAAATCAGCTTATTCTTCCCTGGTAGTGTCCAAACGAGCCTTCCTCCGTACGGCGTCGGGTATTTCTTGGGCGGTCTGAGCCTGACGTTTGTCAGATGCACTTCTGAGGCAGCCTCGTCTATGCAGTCCACCAGACATTGGACGAAACGATTGGCTTGCATGTCATCCGAGTTATGGCCGGCTATCTCGAACGCGTCGTCCATGAATATGTTAACTGGAAATAAATGCAGTTATATTATCAATTTTGTAATTGGGCAGGTCACATTATGTCATCATCATCTTCCTGCCCTTATCCCACTTCATATGGGGTCGGCACAACAGGTCTTTTCAATCCACTTTCTTAACTAGTTCGGGAGCCTATGGATTCAATAACAATACTGTAACTAATTATGTCAATAAAACACATTTTTACTTTTTACTTTTTTACTTTACTTCATCTCAGTCGTCACTACTTTCTTACCCATGTCATCCTTCACAGAATCCATACTTCTTTTCTTTGGCCTTCCTCTACTCCTATATCCACCCACATTCATAACTAACACTCTTTTCGTTACAAGACATTCTACCCTTCGCATGATATGCCCATACCACGCTAACCTATTGCTTCTCATTTTCTCAGCCACTGGTACCAGTTTCAAACTGCCTCTAATAAACTCATTCCTTATCTTATCCATTCTCGACACTCCACACATCCATCTCAACATTCGCATCTCCGCTGCATGCATTCTTCTTTCATCCGTCCCTTTTGTGGCCCAACACTCCGATCCATACAAACGACAGGTTCTTAACGACTTAACTTCAATAATATATTATATTACATTGTAAAAGGATCATACAAAAGAACGGTAGGAACCAAGCCGTAAGTTTGTTGCCTGTTCTTCTAGGCTTTGGTCGCGTGGAACTGGCACCTAGAGTCACCTAGCTTTAAGACGTTTCAAAGTGATCCTTGTGATTTTATTGAATAAATACCTATTGACTTTGACTTTGACTTTGAGGTCGTTAAACGCAGGTCACATTATGTATGCAACCTAAAATAGGTGGGCTGGTCAATACTTAGTGACGAAAGTCGTCGCCAAGTATACACAATTGGTGTGCCATAATTTCCACTCAGCTTAGTTCATGTCAAAACCACGTTCACCAGTGAGGCGCCACAGGCACTACGAAAATGCGGATTCTGATTGAAATGTCTTTATATAATATCTTATTGATTACGTTAATGAGATGCTAAGAAAGGAATTATTGAAATTCCACGCTTATGAGATTGGGTGAGTTTTAACGATCCGATTACAGATTCGGAACAAGCAATAGCAAAATAGGGATTAGTAACTGAACTTCAGTTATTGTGTCAGATTATTAGTATGTCAGATTTGAGAGCACTGGTGGTCTAGTGGTAGCGGCCCCGCCTTCCGATCCTAAGGTGGGTTCGAAACCAGTTGTGTACCAATGAGTTGTTCTGTTCAAAAATGTATTTGCACAGTGCCAATACTCTCAAACGGTAAAGGAAAACATCGTTAGGAAACCGGCATGTTGTAGAACCTAAAAAGTTCTATAACATGTGTCAAGTGCTCGAAAGGAGCCTCTTGAGGCGCATTTAAAATCTTTTCACCACACTGTTTCGAAAGAAACTAGTGACACGAGAAAAAGAAGAAGAAGTATGTCAGATTATTAAAATAATCACATAAAAATGCCGTCTTTACCTTCTAATTCGTAATAGTCGGGGTCGACAAAGCCCAAGTATTTCTGGGCGACGCGTCGAGCGCTCTGATCCTCGTCTAACCGCATAATAGACTTTAAGAATTCAATCATTTCTTCTTTGTTCTCGTGCCACATCGTCGCGCAGATGTAGATCCTGAAAAAAATTTTGACAGCATGCTATTTAACTGAAAACTGAAATAGATGTATAGTAAATAGCTTCACGACTTTGATCCCCAGGCACGGTAGAGATCCCCTCAGATCTCTCAGTACCAAGTACTAACTTAGACCCTTTGAGGATGTCTAAGGGGGGTCGTAGGTACGTCCAAATATTACATTCGGCAGATACCCACATATTGCAGAAGTTGGTATTCCATACGTGACCGCTTCGAAAACGAACTGGTTTCCTCACGATGTTTTCCTTCACCGATTGAGAGCACTGGCATTGGGCATATACATTTTTCGAAGAGATTAATTCATAGGACACGGTTGTTATTATTTTATGCACTATTTAAAATATGCCACATATCGGTTATTATTTGTTTTTTTAAACAACTAGCAGATGGCCCACCTGATGTTAAGTGGTAACCATCACCTATAACAAAGCACTGCCTCGTAAGTCACGCACGTTAGGAACGTGCCCTTCGATGCACTGCCCTGCGTCCATAAACTTGAGGCATACAGATGTTAAGTCTCATGTGCCTGTAATTACACCGGCAACCACACTCTTCAAACCGAAACACAGCAACGTTGCTTGGCGGCAGAAAAAGGCGTTTGTTTGCTATTCTTCAAGTCAGGGCTAGTCAATCCTTGTTAACAAAACTTCCAGTAAACTAAGTTGAAGTTTAACAGTGACGGCATAAACGTGACGTCCCTCGCTGTCGATTAGCGTTTTAATCAACAACAAAAAGTACACATTTTTTGTATTTAAATAAAAATTAAGCTAAGAATTATGATATAAAAGCAAACATTTGCCAATGGTGAAATACTAGCACTTTTTAAAATACAAGAGCTCATATTTTTCCAATAAACGTACCTGGTGATATTATCAGATGGCTTGATGTCCTTATTAATATGTTCAGAGCTGGCGATAGAAGCGCCATCATTATCATGACGTCCTTTTAGCACATCCTGTATGTACGAAATATTGTCAAAAACACATTTTCAATTATTTTAGCCTGTATCGTTCCACTGCAGGGCAATAAAGCAGCTCTCTTTGGCTATATTGCGGTAGTTATTCAATTGATGATCGGAATAAGAAATAAAATTATATAAATATTTAATAGGAAAATAGGTGCTACATTGCGATTAGAAAATAATTATATTACAACGAAGATTATTGCTTGGTTTGAGAACTTATACAAGGTGTTCCAATAATTGGTTTTAAAACTTCAGGGGGCTAAAGTACCCAACAATATGAAAAAAAACAGCTGTTACATACATTTTAGCCAGGTAGGTATTGAACTTTTATATGAAACAGCTGTTTTATTTTCGCGTTCACAGTGTTGGTTCTTTAGAAAAAGTTATTTATATTGATGGGTAAGATCTGGAGCTTTCGATCAAATGTCATAGCGAGATATGACGTCATTAATCAAGTTAAAACAGATTATAAAAAAAACAACCGCGTTGCGTTTTCACGAAGATCAGGGACATCGTCATTGACGTCATCCCTCTTAAAGACATTTCTCCCATTCCGGACGTAAGGTCACGAATGGCTGGTTGTTTTTGGTTGACAGAAGGTTATTTTTTCTCAACAATACTTAATATGTCATAGTAGCACTTCACATCGCTATTCGTGTTCGCGTATTCGGCTTATTTTCCCAAATATTATGACGTGTAGATACTATTCGCCTATATTTGCCTACTTCCACGAACAAGACGAATACGCAAATACACGAGCAAATAAAAAAGCAAATCCCGAACAGCGATGTGAAGTGCCACCATTAAAGTTTATTATACTCCATTTGACATACCTCAACAGCAATATCCACCTCCTCATCCTTAGTTCTATTGAGTAGCAATGACTGGTCCACAAGCACACCGCTATACCACGGCTTTGCGAAGAGTTTATCTGTGGCCGCGAGTCGCTCGCACCGCGGCTTCCACGTGTGGAAGCTTATCCAGGATTGAGAGATCAGCCATAGAAGCCACACCCACGCTACATCAGCACCAATGAATTGCCTTAAGAGGTACACTGTAAAATGAAAACCACATCGGTCGCTAATTTGAAATATAAAAAAAAATGCTGCAAAGAATAACGACCGAAAACTCTGAAAACTCGATCAAAATTAATCGGATGTCAAGTCACTCGCCATTTCAGCTATTACATCGAATTAGATAAAGATAGCAAGCCGGCCGTAAGAGTTGTACAATAGAACGATCGTGCGAGCTAATACGGCTCGCAAAGCCTTTGTCTAAAAGATTATGTTACTGGACGCACAATTAAATTGGCCTAATGAATTTCAGGTGTGGCTGGAGGAAGGCTTGGGAGTTATTTTTAATTAGACGCTTGGCATCACGCTCGTGCTATCTTCAACATTTGAAATTTGTTACGGTCTTGCTGGTCTCTGTTGCGCAAGTTCTTCCCATCCTTCCGGAGGATTGCCACAAGCAATAACCTATACCGAAGAACTTAAAAGTATTTAAGAAAAGAAAGATTCTATTTAATTCAAAAGTTCATAGGTATGTTTGGATGTTTGTGACTCAAATACGCCGTACAGGCAGGATGGACCCACTTGTATAAATGATGGTGGACATTCTACACATCACTATCTCGCCCCGAACTAAGCCAAAGCTTGTGATATGGGACCACTGAATAATTAATATAGAATAATATGAGAAATATTGTATGAAACTTTGAATGGATTTCGATGGTAAAACGGAATAGCATTTGAGGTTACATTTTATCCACGTAGAGCGACTAGAGGACCTACGAATGGAAGTGAAAAGTTTATATAATATATGCTAATATTTTAGTTATTTGTTTTATATGGACCATAAAAGTGAATTTCATAATTGTCTGAAATAAAATAGATTTTTGGGATAAATGAGTGTGCATAGCCCATATAAAATTATTTATATCAATGATGCCTGTTTCGAGGGTTCCGGGTGGTAACTTATTTTCTTTACAAGCAGAGTTCAACCGTTTGGAATATCTATGCACGTCCACAATACGATTATATCCATAATCATCGTACACAATCATAGATAGGTATGTATCTAAAATCTCACCTTGGGGCTGATAAAAGAACAAGTAGTCCGGTATCGTTCCATGAAACGCGCACGGATTTGCATTCTTCATTCCACAAAAGACTATCAGCAGATTCACTGTGACTGGCATCACCAGGGTATGCGCAAAAGTAAAACTGAAATTTTGTATGAGGATCTTGCAGGCGAACTTCGATGCTCCAAAGCATAAGTAAGCGGCCAGCACTTGGATGAGAGCTACCCAGAGGGGAGATGCCCAGTTCACTGGTATGCTTAAGGTTTCGCCAGTAACAGCGTATTCGACGAAACCCTTGTAAATGTCACCAAGCATCACTTGGACCTGAAATAGATGGTTTGTCAGAAGGAACGAGTCAATGCCACTAGGTAAAGCCTTTGTAATCAAGTTTTGAATCAAGTGTAACCTAACACTCAACAAAAAAATGGACATCCCCACAGCTGAGAGCACAGAGAGCACTGGTGGTCTAGTGGTAGCGGCCCCGCCACCCGATCCTAAGGTCGTGGGTTTAAAACTGGTCGTGCACCAATAAGTTTTTCTGTTCAAAAATGAATGTGCACAATGCCAGTACTCTCAAACGGGGAAGGAAAACATCTTGAGGAAACCGGCATGTCGTAGAACCTTAGAAGTTCTATAACATGTATCAAGTGCTCGAAAGGAGCCTCTTGAGGCGCACTTAAAATTCTTTCACCACACTGTTTCGAAAGACACTAGTGACACGACAAGAGAGTACTACAATATATTTTTTGAAATGTTTAGTTGGCGGGAAAAATAAGATCTTTTGTCTACTGAATGTTTGAGTGTTTGGAAAAAAAGGCAGATAAGATCAAGAAGTTACTCATAGATAGCATAGTACCATAGTATTCTATTATAAGCAACCAACCTCAAGTGTCTTTGTCAGACTTTATCATAAATAGTAAAATTCATTATAAGTGCCATCAGTTTATATCAATGACGGCAGTCGAGTGAAGTAGGCAATGTACAGGGGGCTAATCACGTATCCTAGCGATATTCGACCTTATTTTGTTATAGATAGGGATACGATACGTTTACGCGACTAACGTCTAATTCGTTCGTTAATAGCCCGCCAATCACGTGACTATTGATACCAACACGAACTAGTTTTTGAGAGCGGAGGGGTTTGAGGCCTATAATAACTTTAACTTACTTCTTGAACAATGTATTGTCTCGATCCAAAAGCTTCAGAAACTTTGGTGAAGAAGGATAATGGCTCGTCTTCTTGTAGATGCAAAGATATTATGATGCAGACCATGAAAACTACAATTTTCCAAAGCGAAAGAAATCTCTGTGTGTAATATCGGGTTCTCTTCAGATTTTCCTTAAGGTCTTGTAAATAAAGCATAGGCACTGTAAAAGATTAAAAATTATCAATAAAATTTTAAAAATATAAGTTCGACTTTATCTATATACATAGGTATATTTTCTTCGAAGTAGAAATCTGCGCGACTACATCTGATATGATACTGACAAACCTTAATTCATGAAAACTCAGTACAACCTACAATAGGCATTTGTAGATTTTGATTTTGTTTTCAGTAAACTAATTTTGTGAAGCCCTACAAACAATATTTTCAATATTTTAGCGAGTTGACCCGCAAAGGATCTTTCGAGTTAAAAGATACCTATAATATAGGGAGGGACAGTCACTCAAATTCATGTGCCTACACGGATACAGCCAAAAAAATTACTCTTATCTTTTTTATACAACTTAACAAGCAGATGGCCCACCTGATGTTAAGTGGTAACCATGGTAACCATATAACAAAGCATTGCCTCGTAAGTCACGCACGATAGGAAAATGCCCTACGATGCACTGCCCTGCGTCCATCATCTTGAGACATACATGTTAAACCTCATGTGCCTGTTATTACACCGGTAACCACACTCTTCAAACCGAAACACAGCAACGCTGCTTGGCGGCAGAAAAGGGCGTGGTAGTAGTATCCCCGGACGAGCCCTTCACAAAGAGCTCTACTACTCTTACCTACTACAAGGACATAAAAACGAGCAGTGCATAGACTAATAGGTACGTATCTGTGTGTACCATTCGCAAAAAAGTTAAGAAACTTACAAGAAGAATTTCTGTCAACTCCATCAATGAAGTTCTCCCACCAGTTTAGCGACACAAAGGTACACGCCAACGGTATCATCCACAGCGCCGTACCCCCATTCAAGAGCGGCCACACAACAAAAGCAGTTAGTTGCATTGACACCGCTAAGACATCTAACACTATCTTCATAGAGTATCTACTGTCGGCAGAGTCCCGACTAAATGCGTTAAGAATACCAGGAACAATGCACATAGCGTTCATGAGCATGGCACCTTTGATTACATCGAGCTCGGGTAGGATGAAGAGGACGAGAAGTGCCACACCGATGGCGTATAACGTCTCAATCACGAAAGCCTGAAACGAAAATGTTTTCATAGGTAAACTGGGTATGGTAATCCATACCACACCTAATTTATAAATGCGAAAGTGTCTGTCAATTTGTTACGTTTTGAAGGCTAAATTATTGAACCGATCTAAATGAAACTGATACGCTAACGGCCGGTTTCTGAAAGCCCGATCAAAACTAATCGCATGTCAAGTCACTTGCTATCTCTATCGATTAGATGTAATAGCTGAAAGGGCGAGTGACTTGACATCCGATTAGTTTTGATCGAGCTTTCAGAAACCGGCCGTTACATTCTAAAAACGGACTTAAGCTACTTTTCACCATAGTCCCTTGCCGAAACATATTTTGGATGATTTTAGAATATTTTTTGACAATGAGTTATTAACCCTCCCCTGCGTAAACCGACACTGTGAACGCGAAAAAAAACAACTGTTTCATACATTTTAGCCAGGTAGGTGTAACTTTTGTATGATACAGCTGTTTTTTTCGCGTTCACAGTGTTGGTTCCTTAGAAAAAGTTATTCATATTGATGGGCACTTTAACCCCCTGATGTTTTAAATACAAGTATTGGAACACCTTGTTGAAATATAAGATAAGTTAAAAATAATCTTAAACTTACAATAAGAAACAGAAAGCGGGATGGCTTCTTAACAGTTTTGAAAAAGCATATCCGGGCTGATCTTAGAAAGATTCCGAATTCAGGAAAAGAGAACACGATAAATGCTGCCCACAGCCACGCGATTCGTTCTTCAAGCGAGTGGACATTTAGGAATTGTTGATCTAAATCTGTAAAATTAAAAATATAAATACTTTGAACTACAACTATAATAATACCTACTAATATACCAGTCATATTATTTATTACTAGCGGCCTGTCCCAGCTTCGCATGGGTGGTCATAAATTTTTTGAACATTTAAGGATAAACTTAGACCGTGGGTTTGAGCCTCGCGTCTACTTATTTCATACATTTGCACGTATTCTCCTTGAGTGAGTGAAATCGCACCGACCCGTGGACCCGTTAACATTTTTAATTTCGCCATATCTTTTGAATGGAATGTCCGATTTGAAAAATTTAAGAAGTAATCTATAGGTATTGAAACCGTTTTAATTATGAAATGATTTATTTGGATAAGGATTAATACCAAAGTACAAATAAAGACCCTTTTCTAGCGGCGGCATTTCAATTATTTTTTTATAATAAAAGAACACTTATTGTGACATAACTATAATAGTTAGACATATGCTGTCGCGACATTTTTTGTAGATGATGACGTGTTCTACAAAATCGTAGTACATTATTTTGTTCTATCATCAATAGTTTTCGCAGCGCACGCGATGTAAGGATTATTTTTTCCACCTTGGGTTACATTATTGAAGTTTTAGAAGGGATCTCTAATGTTTTACAATAATAAATATAGCCTATGTTACTCAGGGATAATGTAGCATTCTAAAGGTGAAAGAATTTTTGAAATCGGACCAGTAGTTTTTGAGCCTATTCGTTACATACAAAAATACAAAAATACAAACATACAAAAATACAAATCTTACCTCTTTATAATATTAGTGTAGATAGTGTAGATTCGTGATAATTATTATTTATTATGGTATGGATTATTGTTTATATTGAGTTACGTTGTTGATATTAACATGGTTACCTCTATTATATCTGTAGCTAGAGAAGTTTTGCAAGTTCTTACTAATCTTTACAAAAAAATCCTCTGCTGCACGTAGAACTCCCAAGCGTCATTCAGACACAAAGGGTTTGCTTTTTTTTTGTTTGGTTGGCGATCGCTGGTATCTTTGATATTCTCTCAATTGTCGTGTCACTAGTCTTTCGAAACAGTGTGGTGAAAGGATTTTAAGTGCGCCTCAAGAGGCTCCTTTCGAGCACTTGACACATGTTATAGAACTTTTTAGGTTCTACGGCGACATGCTGCCGGTTTCCTCACGATGTTTTCCTTCACCGTTTGAGAGTACTGGCATTGTGCACATAAATTTTTGAACAGAAAAACTCATTGGTGCACGACCGGTTTCGAACCCACGACTTTAGGATTGGAAGGCGGGGCCGCTACCACTAGACCACCAGTGTTCTCAGTGTTTGATATTCTTATAAGCCCAAACCAGATTTATCTCAATGGTGACCGGTAAACGATCATCTAAATTATTATAAAGGTACATACGCAAAAGTCTGTTGCAATGAATATTCTGCCGTCCTTTCTTGAGCTGTGATGATATAAAAAGCAATGTTCCTTTCGATAGTACAGCCGAGCCCAGTACCAAGGAGAATGTCACTATGTACGCGAGTACTTTCAGGAGCTTGACACTGGTCACCACCCAATCATAAGACACCATAGACCCGCTCTCCTTCTTAACGGGTATTTCTCGGAACAGATTCCATCCTTTCGTCTCCTGAGCTGTTCTTTGGCTGTAAGACATCAATCATCCATTAAGTTTACATTACAGCAATAATGACAGTTCAGCGCCGATTCACAACTGGGCTCGATATCTGCCCCTCCCGCAACGCGTAGTTTTAAGAGTAGTAGAGCTCTTTGTGAAGGGCTCGTCCGGGGAAGTACTACCACCAGGCATTTTTCTACCGCCAAGCGTTGCTGTGTTTCAGTTTGAAAAGTGTGGTTGCCGATGTAATTACAGGCACATGAGGCTTAACATCTGTATGCCTCAAGTTGATGGACGCAGGGCAGTGCATCGTAGGGCACGTTCCTATTGTGCGTGACTTACGAGGCAATGCTTTGTTATAGGTGATGGTTACCACTTAACATTTTATTTATTTATTTATTTATTCAGGTCTACCAACAGCTGTTACAACAATACAAATTAATATAATTAAACTTACATCTACGTACGTACATGTACTATTCAGAGCTAATTGCACAACTAATTATAGGTAAACACTACATGCATTGAATATTACTAAGTGGAAAAAGTAACACTATGGTATAAGAAAATAAAACAATTAAAAGAATTTTTTTTGTTGTTGACAATAATTTGCTAATCAATTTGGTAAGTTCTCGACCAAGTGTTGGCGGAACTTATGAAGGTTAATCGAGAAAATATCAATATTTTTAATACTATTTAGAGATCTACAGAGCCTTGGGACAGGGGAGTTACAACATAAGGTGGGCCATCTGCTTGTTCCATCAGCTAATTGTATAAAGATATAAAAGACGCCCATATTATTCCAGTCTGACTGACTTCGTCTATACGAAATGTCTACTTCTGCCGCCAAGCAGCGATACTGCGTTTCGGTTTGAAGTTGATGGACGTAGGGCAGTGCATCGTAGGGCACGTTCCTACTGTGCCTGACATGCGAGGCAATGCTTTGTTAATGGTGATGGTTACCACTTAACATCAGGTGGGCTAACAATGCAATAAGATTTTTGCAATTACAGAATGGCCCATTGTAGCCATTGTTTTTTTTCATCAGATATACAAATATAATATTGCATTAAAATAAATAATCTTAAACCATAAGCCTTAGCTATATTTATTTTAAAACATTATCGATGTTGCAAATCAGTTGTTTATCAATGCATATGCTTGATATTCTGATGTCATTACATTGTGTTATCAGCTTAATCAGGGTATCTACTAGGTACTTCCCTGAAACTATTAAGAATGCAAGATAATGGAAAGTGTTTTTTTAAACACAGAAAATAACTGATTTTCAAGTTATGAAGATACTTATTTTTAGAATATATAATTATTACTAACTCAATTTCGTCGTCATCGTAAAGCGGAGTGTACTCAGAATCCGACTCGTCACTTTCTTCTTTCAGACCCTTGAAACCAGGCGTTGTGGCTGCCATGTATTATTCTAAAAGCATTTAACACAATTCATATTTCAAGTTCCTGCTTATGTTGGTTTTGTAAGAGCGGAAAAACGGACTCTTTTAACCTAATAAGAAACTTTCACCAAAACTTTCTCAAGCTAGTGATGTACCTAGATGTTTGTGCCAAGATTTACCAGTGATTATGAAATAGTTCTCCAAAACACTATTATTTTCATTTGTTATAACTGTTCAAAAGATATTTGAACTTATGTGTGCTCTAGGGAGAACAGACCTTAGACTTCATACCTCCATGGAACAGACATTAGACATGTCAATTATTTTATAGTTATATCAGACCCAGTAAGGCCTCTGAGTGAATCGGTCAGTTACAGAGGCTCAATCTCAGCGGGAAATAATAATTATACAATTGTGTAAAATAATTTTGTGACGCTAACTTTAGTACACAAAGACTTGATAAATATCTCCAAATTTATGGGAACCTGTTTCTGTCATTTAATATAAAAATTTCAGCAATATTTTCTCTTCAAAATTTTGCCGTCTTTTTTACCTTTACACTGCATACCTTTTGCTTATCTCCAACCAATATTTAATTAAATAATTTTACATACCTTTTTGAATAACAATCCAAAACATAGGCACTTTTAATACATCATCATCGCATCAAGCCAAAACCACAGTAAACAGTTTTTTTTTTTTTTTCTACAATTTCAAATTTCGCGTCACGCACCGTTCAGCTGAAAACTGAGTACTAAATAACAACGAGGACAAGAATGATCGTTCAAATGCCTATCAGTCATTAGAATTATTATCAAGCTTTGATTATTCGATTAGCTATAAGTATTTATCGGTATTTACAGATCAATCGCGGCACTCTGATTTGTTTCTGGTTCTTATCGCCTAATAACTATCTAGACCTACCTATGAATAATTCATTCGAACAATCTTGAAATTCCTTCCGAGTTACACACCGAATGTAAATGACATTTATTTTTTATATTTTACCTAATCAGAGAAACAAAAACAGCGGTAATAAAAAATATCAAGAAAGGGATTATAATATCACACCTTTGTACTAAATTTTATTAATTTATTGAAGATAATATAAATAAATTATAAAGCGTAACCTATAATATCATATCTGGCAGTAAAATTAAATGCGTAAATAGAACCTCAGACACTGGTATAAATAATACTCAATAGTATGCATTTACTTGAGAAAAGAGTAGACCTTATTACTTATTCGATATTTTATAAATGTATCGTACACCTTTTAGTTACTTTTAAGTGTACTGTCAAGGAATCGTATTGTAGATTTATTTGTGTGCCACCGTGATTTTAAGTGTTAATAGGTCAGTAAAATATCGATGTTTAAAAGTGCCAAACAATTTTAAACTTCTTAAAAAACTGTTATACATTTTGCTAGCAACATTTATTGCAGTTTATGTTCAAATTTAAAAATGATGAGTACAAAAATCGCAATACTTATATGATACGTTTTTTGTTATAGTTTTGAGATTAGGAATTCCAACTTTTAAATTTTAGTGCACATGTGTCCATTCTATTTCCGCAACGTTTCGTTCAGTGTCTAGTAGTTTTTTTTTGCGGGTATCTGTATATAATTAGTTAGATTTTTGACTATGGTCTTTATAATAGTACCATAAAGAAAAGTATAGTGGTATAGTCAAAGGACCTACAATTCGATTCCCTGATAGTATCACATAAACGACACAGACACGAGAATAAAATAACTTATGTTATTTTAGTTACAGTTTAGACACAATGTATCATACCTATACAGTAATTGATCGAGTGAGCGAAGCGAACGAAGATCTTTAGTTTCAACTTGGGCGATTTGGCATTTTATGTATGTATGTATGTATGTATGTATGTTTGTCTGGCCATAACTTGCGAACCGTTGATCCGATCTGCATGAAATTTGATAAGTCGATAGCTTGTGCTTGAGAAATTTACTGGTAAGTATGTGAGTAAAATCGGATGAAGGGTTACTAAGATATGGGGGTTTTTAAGGGGGCAAAAATAAAAAAAGTTACATAAAAAAATCAAGTTACATGTCATATGAAAGGGCTTTGTTTGGACATTCCAAAACAATTTTTACATTTTTTCTGGAACGCTCGGTTTTTGAGTTACAATAAAAAAGTTAAATTAAGATAACCAGCGATCCAAGAGCTCCCATCTCTAAGAGTTTCGTTGGCATCAAGGTTTTTCTAATGGTCGGCCAGTTACTTTGCTTTTTCTTATTTTTTTTTTTCTTGAAATATATTAAGGAGGTACTCAGTTCTCAGAAAATGGTGACAACGACCAGGTCTGATGATGGAGCCAAGGTCTGTTCAACGGAACTCTTCAATAAATAGGCCAATAGAGTTGAAACTTGGTTACCGTACCAAGTTAGCAGGCGGTAGTCAGAAAAAAGTCCAAGCCTAATGTTTGGACTTGCCTCTGACTACCACCTACTCAAAGTTTAGGTGCGTTCGTCGGGTCGCATCACGAGATCTCAGTTAGGGGCGAACTACTAGTATTACTTATTTCGTACCTACATCTTACAAAGACCATTCAACTAGATGTAGTATGTAGCAATTACGTCATAGAAATCTTAGATAAATATATAGAATCTACAGATACCAACTACGCCCAAGGAGCGTTTCGAGAACGAACCCATAGGCATACGAGTATATAATGCTATAATATAGAAAATACAATGAGTCATAGTCATTATTCATTCAGAGATCATAAACATAATACTAGTTTAAATATACTTTAAATACTTGGACATCAAAATCTACTTACTAACGTCGATGTAAACATGTAAGCTTAATATTATTATGTTATGTATGATTATAGTAGATTTTTATTTATTTATTTTACTTTAATAACATAAAATACATAGGTATTTCAAAGTTATAGCACTTTTGTTCTAGCAATGCTGGTAAAATATAACATCAAATACTAAATAGTGATACAGTGACTCTGTTCCTGACAGAGTCCATGGATATAATTAGTTAAGGCGAAGACAAGAGCTAATGTGACTCTCGCTCGCACGTTTCGACATGTTGAAAGATATAAAATCATAAAATCACTAGTGATTTTATATCTTTCAACATGTCGAAACGTGCGAGCGAGAAGTTGTTTGATAGTTGTCAGCCCCTTAATAAATATACACTGAGCTAATATCAAACATCTATGCCTACACAGATTCAGAAATACATTTAAATATAATGCATCTTTTACTAATTATTCCAGTATCCTTGTAACATCAATAAAAAACAACATGGAATGCCTGTTACTAATATCCACTAATCTACGAATTGTAGGTATTCGGTCCAATTTGCTGTCACATAGATCAATTGAAGAAATAATGAAAATACACTATTGTAAAGTTCATTAAGCTGCTCAATAAGCTGAATTTCAGTTCTATTGGGATCCAGCAGCGAATTCCTGGTATTCGGATTACAGTAACTTACAAGTTAAAGTAATCCATATTCCAGAAATCAAAGGCCGGATCTCATTTATCACTTTCACTTGCTTTCTGAGGCGGAGAGTAATCCTGCTCCTTTCCACAGTCCAAAGGCTCGTCTGGTTTTGCGAACGTTCCTATGGCGCCCATGCCCACCTGGCCGATAGGGTCCACAATACTTGCTGAGGTAAGGTATGGATGACTAGACAATGGCATAGGAGACACGAGTTCCTCAATCTTAGCAATTTTTGCTGGGGGGTTATATTCACCCATGTAATCTGGCATAGTAGTTTTCTTTGTCAGCTCTAACATTTGATTCAAAAAAGATTCACCGCCTACGCGTGAAGGCATGCTAAAATCAGTTGCTTGGGTGTCCATAGGCTCGGATTTTGATAAATCGGTCTTCAAAGAAAGACCAGGATCAGACAGTTTCATAGGCTCCACTGATGGTTCAGGTTTTCCTTTTGCAACACTTCCAAAGTCTGGAGGCAAGTAATCTTTAAACTCTTTAGCATAATCTTTGAACTCTTTATTGTAATCTCTATTAACATAATCTTTGCAGTAGTCTTTACCATATTCTTTGCTGTAATCTTTTCCATATTCTTTGCTATAATCTTTACCATACTCTTTACTATAATCTTTACCATACTCTTTACCATACTCTTTACTGTAATCTTTGCCATACTCTTTACTGTAATCTTTGCCATACTCTTTACTGTAATCTTTGCCATAATCTTTACTGTAATCTTTGCTCATATCTTTAGTGTAATCTTTGCCTTGATCCTTGTTATCTTTCGTGTAGTCTTTGCTGAAATCCTTAGCATACTCTTTGCTATAATCTGTTCCGTATTCTTTATTATAATCCTTACCAGCATCCTTCGTGTAATCTTTTCCATAATCTTTGCTATAGTCTTTACTATAATCTTTACTGGCATCTTTTGCATACTCTTTGCTATTATCCTTGCCATAATCTTTAATGTAATCTTTGCCGTATTCTTTGCTGAAATCTTTTCCGTAATCTTTACTGTATTCCTTGCTGTAATCCTTCCCGTAGTCTTTGCTATAATCTTTACTTTGTTCTCTACTAAAATCTTTCGCATAGTCTTTACTGTATTCTTTGGCGTAATCTTTAGCCTGTTCTTTACTATATTCTTTTTTCAAATCTTTTGAGTATTCTTTATTATAATCCTTGCTATAATCTTTACCGTATTCTTTGCTGTAATCTTTTCCATAATCTTTGCTACTCTTGAGCAATTCATGGGGAGATTTCATCAATGCACTCTGATCCAAACCAGCTTTTGATGAGATCGGACTGCTAGAAGACAGTGGTTTCATTAGAGATTCTTGCATTTTCATCAGCGATGGAGATAGGAACATATTATTAGCTGCCAGCGTAGATTTGGACATGGGGTCCGGGA
Source organism: Chloroclysta siterata (assembly GCA_932294275.1). Classification (NCBI taxonomy): domain Eukaryota; kingdom Metazoa; phylum Arthropoda; class Insecta; order Lepidoptera; family Geometridae; genus Chloroclysta; species Chloroclysta siterata. The sequence goes on along the minus strand of OW028600.1, from coordinate 10,540,567 downwards.
TACCGAGAATGCCAGCGTTACAATATTTGGTAGCAGAAAACAATGCATTGGCAATGTCTGCTGAACTCATCATGAGATTCGAGGCAATGTTAGCGGGGATCGGAGTGGACGACGTGCTAGTTGAAGTGCTACTTGGTGTTTTATCGAAACTTCCCAAGCTGTTTGTTAGGTTCTGTAGAGACGCTGCGTACGATGGCGGATCGGGTAGCTTCCCACCAGTCAAGCTAGCTGTCAAACTAGGTGGCAGTCCAGGTGCTAGACTGTTTAGCATGCTGTTGGCCGCAGCAAGACTCTCTAAGCTACTGGCTCCTAGTGGAATAGACATATTCGCGGTACCGAGCCCTAGGGCCATGCTTGTCAGCATATCTAGCCCAGTTGGATACGACGGCGGTAAAGTCGGAGTAGTAGATTTCGATGACGACTTAGATGAGGTTGGCAAAACAGGGATATTGAGCTGTGGAGTCTCAAACTTATGAGGAGATCCTGATCCAATGCTAGAGGATACACTGATGGGCGGAACTCCAGCCGGGCGGCTGACCATTTGTTGCAGGGTGCTAACTGAAGGGAAGTTAGACACGGACGTAGGCGGTGTCGGTTTCGACACAGGTATCGGTTGCGGTACCGCAAGCAACGCATCCAAGTCCATTTTATCGTCATTCTCAGAAGAACACCCTAACTCTTCACGTATAAAATGCCAAAGCAAACCATCACTCTGCTCGCGAGGGAATTTCGCAGTCAAGGTGCACTTTAGCTTGTCTAAATAAGCAATATCAGGTTTGAATGTATCTTTGAAGTTGATGAATGTCTCATCAGGATATGAAAAGTAGTACTTGATTGTCTTCCTTATTTGCTCCATGGCATGTTGCGAGAGGTGGCTGTCATGGACCAAGTTGTATTGTAGGAGTAGAGGGCGAGGGTATTCTGTTGGCCTCTGTTCTGGTGGAGGCATCACCCAGAAGAATGTGAGTGAAGACTCTAATACTGGACTTTCGGGATTGTAAGGAGCTGAAATCAAAACAAATGCATCAATAAAGAAAATGAATTTATCATGGTATCTACACTAATATTATAAAGAAGAAAGATTTGTATTTTTGTATGTAACGAATAGGCTCAAAAACTACTGGTCCGATTTCAAAAATTCTTTCACCATTAGAATGCTACATTATCCCTGAGTAACATAGGCTATATTATATAATAAAAAAAATCAGGGATCCTTACTAAAACTCCAATAATGTAACCCAAGGTGGAAAACAAAAACCTTACATCGCGTGCGCTGCGAAAACTATTGATGATAGAATAAAATAATGTACTACGATTTTGTAGAACACGTCATCATCTACAAAAAATGTCGCGACAGCATATGTCTAACTATTATAGTTATGTCACAATAAGTGTTCTTTTATTATAAAAAAATAATTGAAATGCCGCCGCTAGAAAAGGGTCTTTATTTGTACCTTGCTATTAATCCTTCTCTACTTAACTTTTTCAAATCGGACATTCCATTCAAAAGATATGACGAAATTAAAAATGTTAACGGGTCCACGGGTCACGCACGGGGTGCGATTTCACTCGCTCAAGGAGAAGGGCGCTGCATATACGATTTACTCATTTAAAAGCTCCTTAAAAAAGTATTTGTTAGTTTTACAAAAATCTGTCCCATAAGCCGTCGTTCTTGATCTCATGTTAGTTTTTTAATCATAGAATAAATTGTATTTTTTATAGTGTAAATTAGTTTAAGTTTTATTTTGATTTGTATGATATGTTTGATTATTGATACTTAGTGTATGATTATTGATACTTAGTTATTATTTTAATTTGGTTTTATTTAATGGGTTTATTTTATTGCACAATTTGGTTTTCATTGAATGATTTTGTTAATGTTTTTCCGTAAAGGCACTTATTGTTTTACAAATAGTTATGTAAGTAGTAATTTTATTATATGTATCCCGTGTCGCAGACGTTGCTGCGCCACATACTTCCGGCGTCACTGAAAACCAGCGCCATACAAGCCACTAGGCTCATATGGCAAATGCTGAGTGGAAGCCTTTTTTACGACACTATATTTATAATGTTTTTTAATATGCCTTCTTGTGTATCTTTTTGTTTTTAATTTTATCATTGTATTTTGTGTCGTAAAATAAATATTTTCTATTCTATTCTATTCTATTCATATGTATGAAATGTGTAGACGCGAGGCTCGAACCCACGGTCTAAGTTTATCCTAAAATGTTCAAAAAATTTATGACCACCCATGCGAAGCTGGGACAGGCCGCTAGTGTTTTATAAATAAATTGCTCCAAAAGGGCTCAAAATCTTTATACCTAGAAACATATGGGAAGGCCTATGTCCAACAGTAGACTTCAGGCTGATAATGCTGATGATACTGAAATTTGATTTGATGTCTTGCAGAATTCAACAAGTCGTTATCCCGGGAAGTATGGTGTCGCACTAATGCTGGTAAGCGATCTCCATGGTACTGTTTAGTTCGTTCTTATAATACTTACTTTAATTCTATAGACATTGCGGCAACGCGACCTAGCACTTTCAAGAAAATTATTCTTGAGATTTTAGAATAGTACTACCTACTTTTCATAACTATATGATTTAGAACTATTTGAGTAATCTGTGGTAAACGGTGTTGACTCCACAATTAGTTATTATTTAGTTACCCAATACGTGTAAACCATATTATATTGGGTTACCGTTTGTTTACCAAATAAAAGACAAAACAAAAAGTACTAGCACCATTTCTACTTTATCACAAAGCAATTTCGTTTGTATGGTATGGCCGTGCTCTGTGACAATTGTTATGGGCAAAACACTCAATATCTGATGGGCCATTAGCTTGTTCCGCCACTTTTTTTAACACAGATTCAATGTTTGTCGCTTAACTATTCCACTATAGGTCGGGTAAGGTATTATTCAAATTACACTTACAGCATATGACTCCTATGCAAGGAACGTACGAAACTTCAGTGGGTCCACGCATTTTGATTTGATATTCAAGCTGGTTGTCACAGTCTCTCAGACTTGGCATGGCTGGGTTGGTTGGATGAGAATGGTACCACCCTAGAAGAACTAGTCCTAGCTTTTCGATTTCCATTTGAATTTCCAGCTCAACTACTACTCTGGGTTTTTTATCATTCTTGCTAATGAGGCAAGGAAATGTGTGGGTTATCATCAGATCTGTAAAGAAAAAAGAGATCATTGCATATAAATAATGGTCATCTGTATGTGTGTGGCTGTTTAATACTCAATATAATGTTTGTGTATTATATGTATCAAAAGAAAGCCATATATGGTGCTGAAAGTCAAATTAAGCAGGGCTGGACCAAAAACTTACTATGGGTGTTCAAATCCCAAGTCCCAGCCAAGTAACCAAACACCTCTTCCTTCTTCAAATGGCAGTGGATATCAAGTGCAAGACTTGCATTTGAGCTGACTGATACCAAGAATGGCTGAATTTTCCCAGCCGATGAAAAGGAAACTGCCTCTATTAACATATTGGCATCACTGTAAATAGGTTGAGTATTATGAGAAATTCTTCAGAAGACTATTAAATATTAAAGTACATATAATCATTCGGTGGCAAGAGCACCGGTGGTCTAGTGGGAGTGACCCCGCCTTCCGATCGTAAGGTCGCAGGTTCGAATCCGGTCGTGTACCAATGGATTTTTCCTATCGAAAAATTTATGTGCGCAATGCCAGTGCTCTTAAACGGTGAAGGAAAACATCGTGAGGAAACCAGTTAGTACTCTAACAGCGGCGATGGGCTTGCAACCTGTCACGTATGGAATACCAACTACTGCAAAATGTGGGTATGTGCCAAATTTAATGTTTGGACGTACCTCTGACTACCCCCCTTAGACATCCTCAAAAAAAAGAATCTGGAGTTAGTACTTGGTACTAAGAGATCTGAGGGGATATCTACCGTGCCTGGGGATTAAAGTCGTGAAGCTGTTTTCTGTTTTTTTTTTTTTTTTTTATAATCATTCACAATTAGTTATTCGGATTGAAATATTTAAGATTTTCCAAGTAGAAAACAATTCACACTATGCTGACTGAAATCCTTATATAAGTTATATTACATCTAACTTTCTTTTACTTCCAGATAACTTTACTATAACAACAATCACAAATCATGTTTAACGAGTCAATAATTGCATTTACGAAGCTAATCACGATTAAAAACGCCGTAGTCTTGACGTTTGTTGTCTTGATCGTGTGTCTCATATAAAGGCAATTACTTAATTCATCATCATCATCAACTTATTTTAGTACACCGCTGGATGCAGGCAGTCGCGTAGCTATCGTAGGGCCAGGTAGTGCAGTGCACCAGGGCCCCGGTGCTCACGGGGCCCTCTAACCTAAGCTTTGAAAAGAGAGGGTCAGCCAGCTCCCGAAGCTAGAAAACCGTGAGCCTGCTCACAAAATTCTTTCTCTATGCCCGATTCTTTCTCTATGCACCGGGGCCCTTGTCCACCTAGCTACGCCACTGGATGCAGGTCTCCCCCAAGGTATGCCACTGAGTGTTTTAGGCTCTTCTCATCCAGTGTTTGTCAGCTATATTTCGCAGATCATCGCCCTCCCTCTTGCCGGAGATCGTTCTGCACTATGATCCACTCAAGTGTTAGCAGTAGTATTACTTACTTATTGTTGAGTAAAAATCACATGCTGATAATAATATATTCATGTTGATAATAATATTTACTTACTGTTGCATCATTCTGTTAGGCACAGTATTATGTTTCATGACAACCCTTTGTGGTGGCGGTTCCGGTGGGTTTTCCACTTCCATCATCTCAGTTTCCTCTGTGAAAAAAGACATTATTTTAATAAGATATTGGTGTTAATTTTGTTGTTTATTTTTCCTAATTTAACCTAATTTGACACCACGAAAAATATTGCCGTCTCTTTCTAGAAGACCGAAACAACAAGGACGGCTATAATTTTAAAGATGTCATTTTTTTTTTTATATTGGTGGACAATCCACACATCACTATCTCGCTCCAAACTAAGCCTTATGATATGGGAACCAGATAGTTGATATACTACATAATATACTTTTTTTGTGTAAATACATACTTATAATATAACACCCAAACAGAGAACAAACATCTATGTTCATCACACAAATATTTGTTCTCAGTGGGCATCGAACCCACGGCCTACGACGCAGAAGGCAGAGCTACTACCAACTGAGCTGTGAAGATTAAGTTAGTTTAGGATAATGCAACAACAGAATCAACACCATTGATCACCAAACCCATGAAATACTTGAAAAAGATTTACTTACTAACTGCATTTTTTTTAGTTTTTATTGTAGTTTGTAGGGATTCAAGATATTTTTTCAATTGCTTGGTGCATGCAGTATGGAGGCCAATAAATTGTTCTGTTACTTTTCAATACATAAAATGTAATACAAACAATCAATCTGTCACACCACATATATTCTTAATAATTAACTGCTTACCATCAGAATGCATATTCTCTCTTTGTATCTGTTTCTTTCGAAGGTATGTTGCCTTGATAGTATCCAATTTCTTTCCTCTGTACTTCACAGATGCCCATCCGCAGCCAGACCTTTTGTCAGGGTTTATAATCCTCTTGCAATGTATAGCCCAAGCAGAGGGTGAGCAGAAAATTGTTTCTGTCTCATGAGATTTTATTTTTCCATCTGTTTGGAGGTCACCCACAAATTTTTGGCCCTAGAAAGCATGCAGAGTCTATGTTATGTGCTGTTATAAAAATCGATAGTTACTTTACCACCTAGATGTGCATACTTGCATACTTTATTACATACGGACATTTTGATCACACAGCCATTTTTCAATCCAGACCATACTGTTATGTATTTGACAGCTGATTATTGATTTATTCATTATTGTATTTTGTGGGTACTTAAATAAAAGATAGTTTTGTGACGAACTCGAAATGGCGTGTATCTTTTAGTGGCGACTTCGGAGAATAAATTGAAATTGTGCTAAAATGGCATTCAATATTACGAATATTGTGTTGCCTGAGAAGTTTAACGCTAAAACTGATGTGTGGTGTGATTACAAAGAACAGTTACTTTGTGCTCTCGACACCGCGGGACTTGTTCGTGGTGCGACACAAGACGATGATAAAGCGCGCTCATTGTTTTTGTCGCAATGTGGAAAGGACACGTATGCTCTAATAGCGTCCCTGTTAGTGCCGTTACGCCCTACACAAGTGAAATTGGACGAAATTATAGCAGTGTTGGACAAGTTCTATGAACCAGAAGTGAACGAAATTTTGCAAGCGGGTAAATTTCATAAACGTGCACAATTGAAGGATGAAAGCGTGCAAGAGTTTGCATCTGCAATAAGTGCATTATGTGCGAAGTGCAAATTTACGGACATAAAGCGTCAATTACGGGACAGACTCGTGCTAGGAGTGCGTGATGAACGTTTACGCCGGGAGTTGTTGAAAACGAAAAAGCTGACATACGAAACAGCTGTGCAAATGTGCCTCAATCACCAAGCAACCTTTGTGGACATGTACCCCGGCGTCAAGAAAGAAGAAACGCAGACTTCGCCTAGTACTACAGCAGCGGCGGCGGCTGGCGAGTCCATGGATATTGGCAGAATAAAGTCCAATGAGTGCAAACATTGTACACGGATACATAAAGCAGGCGACCGCTGTACATTTGTTAAGGCGAAGTGCTTCAAATGTCAAAAATATGGTCACATTGCAAAAGCATGTGACAAGAAAGGAAAAGTACACCAGGTGGAAGACAATGATGAGGAGCCTTCTTCAGGGTGTGAAAACATGATGGGGATCTATACCTGTTCGGATAGTTACAGACCTCCGATAATGGTGAATGTGGTCATCGACGGTGTGAATGTAAAGATGGAAGTAGACTCCGGGGCATCACGCAGCATAATATCAGAGAGAACTTTCAAGAAGTTGTGGTCTTCACCTCCATCACTTCAGAATACCACAGTGAAATTAGTGACTTGGACGCGGGACTCCCTAAAAGTACTAGGAGTGGCGAATGTACGAGTAGTCTTAGGCGAACAAGAGTCGCAATGCGAACTAGTGGTTGTGTCTGGAGACGGACCTAGCTTGTTAGGACGAAATTGGTTCCATCCATTAGGCCTTCAAGTGGCAGGCTTATACTGGGCTGAAGAAGATTTGGTGCCTTTCATGAATGAGTTTCCGGATTTATTTAAAGAGCAATTAGGCGCATATAATGGTCCCGAAGTATCACTTCAGCTGCGCTCTGATGCGAGACCACGGTTTTTAAAAGCTCGTGGAGTGCCTTTCCCGCTGAAACAGCAAGTAGAGGAGGAACTGAACCGATTGGTAGAGGAAGGGGTACTGACTCCGGTTAGATATTCAGAGTGGGCGACACCGTTAAGAATCGTGAAGAAAGATGATGGATCTCTGCGTATCTGCGGGGATTATCGATCTACAGTAAACGCATCGATTCAAGTAGACAGATACCCACTTCCAACGTCAGTGGAAGCTTTTGTTAAATTGAGTGGAGGCAAAGTTTTCAGTAAACTGGATTTGAAGCAAGCTTACACACAAATGAAGGTAGATGAGGAGACAGCCAAGATGTTAACCTTAAATACACCGATTGGCCTGATGAAAATGAATCGGCTGGCATTTGGTGTAAGTGCGGCTCCATGTATTTTTCAACGAGTGATGTCTTCCGCGCTAGCGGACATGGACGGCGGCGTAGCGTGTCTACTGGATGATGTAGCCGTAACGGGCGTGACGTTGGAACAGCATAATCAGAGGCTTCGTCGCGTGATGCAAAAGCTAAATGAACTGGGTTTTCGACTTAATAGCAAAAAGTGTGTTTTTGCTGCCAGTAGCATTACGTTTTTAGGACACATGATTGACGGCGAAGGACTTCATCCAACACCAGCAAAAGTCAAAGAAATTCGGGAAAAACCGGCACCGACAAATAAGGAAACATTGAGGGCTTTCCTTGGATTGTACAACTTTTATCAAAAGTTTTTACCAGATAGAGCTACCTTGCTTGAGCCGTTGTACAGATTGCTGGAGTCGAAGACACCTTGGAAGTGGAGTGAATGCGAACAAACAGCATTCGAAAAAGCTAAGCTTTTACTATCATCAGACCTGACGTTGGTCGGTTATGAAATAAACAGAGAGTTACTACTCATATGTGACTCCTCAGAATACGGAGTGGGCGCGATCATAGCACATGTCATGGATGATGGATCGGAGAGACCGATCATGATGGCATCGCGTACCCTACAGACACATGAGAGGCGATATGGTCAGATCGACAAGGAAGCTTTGGCCATAATGTTTGGGTTGTTGAAGTTTCATGAATTTCTCTGCGGTCGACAATTTTGTATTGTGACTGACCATAAACCACTTGTTGGTTTATTTAATCCAGCCAAACCCATACCCGATTAGATCTCACCTAGGATGCTGCGTTGGTCTTTAAAGCTAGCGTGTTATGAGTACACAATCAAGCATAGACCTGGAAAATCCATCGGCAATGCAGATGCGCTGAGTAGGTGGACTGCACCATCTACTGGAACAGTAGCGGAAGAGGGGCTTAAGGAAGTTTTGTTGTTAGAAGAACAACCAAGTGGCTGGAATCTAAGCGCAGAGACGATTGCAGTGGAAACAAAGAAGGATACCCTACTGCAGAAAGTTTTGTTTCATGTTTTGCACGGTTGGCCAAATAAGAACTTGGACCCGGCTTTGCAGCCATTTTGGACCAGAAGGGAGGCTCTTTCTCATACTAAAGATTGTTTATTATGGAGCAACAGAGTCATAGTACCTGCGAAGCTACAGGAACAGGTGTTAAAGATTTTACATGCCCCTCATGCGGGTATAGTCCAAACAAAGGCATATGCAAGAGGCTATGTGTGGTGGGTCCAGATGGACAATCAAATTGAACAAATAGTGGCCAGCTGTGAACAATGTCAACTAGTTAGAAACTGTCCCCCGAGAAACCCACAGACTTGGGTTATGTCAGAACAGCCCTGGGAAACGGGTGCACATAGACTTTGCCGGACCGTTTCTTGGAAAAACTTTCTTTGTGCTGATTGACAGCCATAGTAAATGGATGGAAGCAGAAATTGTTAATACTATGAGCAGTGGACCTGTTATAACTGTGATGCGAAGAATTTTTGCTTCTCAGGGTTTGCCTGAGGTAGTAGTCTCAGACAATGGTAGAGCATTCACATCCGAAGAATTTAACAGTTTTTTGAAGAAAAACGCTATTAAACATCTGCTCTCACCACCATATCACCCGGCTACTAATGGTCAGATAGAAAGAGCCATACAGACATTTAAAAATAAAATTAAGAAAATGATAAGTTTAAACTTGCCTTGGAGTGAAACGTTGAGCAAGGTACTGTATCATATGCGCACGGTACCTAATAGCGCTACTAACAAAACTCCAGCGGAGATGCTCAACGGCCGAAGGTACAGAACAGCTATGTCTTCCCTCCACCCTGACTCCGCACAGAGCCGCGGCGATCAACAGCTGGAGGCAGCGGCGCAGCGCCCGCTTGCCAGGACTTTTCAGGTGGAAGAACCCGTTCTGATACATATGTATGGGCCAGGAGAAAAGTGGCGGAGGGCCACTGTAGAGATTGTGGAAGGACCTAGCTCATACAGGGTGAGAACGGAAGATGGTGAGCTACACAGGCGGCATGCTGATCAGATACTAGCTAGAACAGCACATGCTGAGACCAGACTAACAGATACCAGACCTGGGGTAGATTCTGACTCCCAAACATCTAGTGAGCCACCAGTAGAAATACCACCACCAGAGATGTGGCCAGACATAATAGGGTTACCCAATAGTTCTGATTGATTATTGATATCTATTGTTTTTCTGATTACAAAATTAATGTTCAAGTAATTTACCAATTTAGATTTCGTTTTATATTCTTGTTTAGTTTATACCAATTTATGAAAGGAAGGTATGTTATGTATTTGACAGCTGATTATTGATTTATTCATTATTGTATTTTGTGGGTACTTAAATAAAAGATAGTTTTGTGACGAACTCGAAATGGCGTGTATCTTTTACATACAAAGAGTAAACCCTCTAGAACAATTTTTTTTTTAATGTGACAACATCTAATATTTCGATGAACGCTCATTGTTGTCATGTTAAACTATCGTCCGTAAACCAACTATACAGACAACCAATTTTTTTTTAAATACTTTTGTTGATGGAACAAGTGGTAACCATGCAATCAAACCACCTATAACAAAACATTGCCTCAAAAGTCACACATGTTCTTGCAATATTTTAACATCTCAATTTATACTATGAAAATCTGATCATTTCCTTTTAATGTCAAAGTCAAAGTCAATGACTGTACAAACACAGTTTGTCTCTTCTTACAAGGGACTGGGCCTTTCCCCTTCCTTCAAGGAAACCACTTGCAAACAAAGGTAGACTAAAAGTGACACTTGCAAACAAAGGTAGACTAAAAGGGTACTAAAACTACTTACCAAGTATTCTATAGTCATAGCGGCAATACCAGGCTCAAGCATTTTGTCCTCCAGAAGCATTTGCAGTGTAACTCCTCTGCCAGGCATAGACTTACTTCCAGTTTGTGCCTCAGACTCCTAAAAACCATATAACTCATATTTATGTTGCTGATTGTAACAGAGTAGTGTTCCAGTAGGAGATATTTTTTTTTATACCACTAGCTGATGGATGAAGCAGATGGCCCACCTAATGTTAAGTGGTAACCATCACCTATAACAAAGCATTGCCTCGTAAGTCACACACAATAGGAATGTGCCCTACGATGCACTGCCCTAAGCCTCACATGCCTGTAATTACACTGGCAACTACATTCTTCAAACCGAAACACAGCAATGCTGCTTGGCGGCAGAAAAAGATGTTGTGGTAGTACTTCCCTGGACGAGCCCTTCACAAAGAGCTCTACTACTCTTCAATTCAAAATAATAAATAGGTACTTACAACTAGATTTTTTTTTATAGACTTAAAGGCTTTAGATACAGATTGTATATCATAAGTACCTATTCTTATTATATGTATATTATGCTATATATTGCAGCAACATTGCAATTCAGGGTGGCAATGCAGCCAGCTTCTTGAAGGTGCTTCTGATTAGCACTGTTTTGGATCAGTTGATCCAGATTGAGAGGTAGCTCAAGTGTTTCATGTCTATTTTGTACATTTTGTAAACACCTACTCATTGTAACTAAGTTCTCTAACTCAGTTCTGCGCTGTAGGCTGTGGGTTGGATCAAGAACAAACATTTGTGTAATGAACATAGATGTTTGTTCTCTGTCAGGGTGTCATTAAAAGTATGTGTTTACAAAAAAAAGTATTTAAGTAATACCTATATCAGCAATCTGATTCCTATATTGCAAGCCTTGCTAGCTTTGGGCTAGAAAGTGCTATGTAGAAAGTCACCCAATATTTATTATTTATTTTATTTATTATTCTGTTACCTCATGCCAAAATAAAGATATTTCGAAATTTGTATCGAAGATTTCACTCACCTCATCGGTATACTCTTCTCCACTCACTTCTTCTTTATCTTCGTCCGATGGATCTTTCTGAACCTCGGGGGGCTTTTCAGGTTTTGTTTCTTCGTTAGCGCTATTTGATAATGCCGTCTCAGGATTAGCATTGTTGTATGATGTTCCCGACATCAACGCTGCCGCCAAGTGAGATGTTTGCAGATCCATAGCCGACATTATTTGCAATTCCAAATCTCAGATAGTTTGATTCTATAGTACCTACCGAATAGTAGTAGTTTTCTTAATCTAGTTTGTCTTACAAAACGAAGGCAATACGTAAATCAATATAGTATTGTGTTTCTAGTGATTGATAAGTTTTCGCTAGTAAACATAGAAACATACAATACAAACAAAATTAAACAAATGACAGAAGCAGTAGCGATCTTCGATTAGATTGTACATTCGGGTCCGGTTAATGTACGACCATGGATTACACAGCCCGAGCATTTACAACCAGGAAAGCACGGCACGGTGCCGGTGTGTGATTTCACCTTAGTTTCGGACGTCCTCGTTATAATTTCGATTTCAATAGATTAAATCTTGAATTACACAAAAAAACTCCTGCTTAATTATTGATCTTAGTTTTGGAGATACAGGTTTTTTTTCGGAAGGTCATTGATTTTCACAAATTTTATTTATGCCTATATTTCGCGAATTATGTGAAACTCGTCTTCGTAAATAAATACAAATCGACCGTTTTTTTGTATAATGTATGAAAATTGCAAGTCGCTAAGTGTACAAGAAAGGAAGAAAAAAAATTTGTAAATCAAATCTTAATATATATATTATACTAGCGGCCTGTCCCAGCTTCGCATATACACATTTTGGGTGGATATACATTTTTTGAACATTTAAGGATAAACTTAGAACGTAGGTTAGAGTCTCGCGTGTACTTATTTCGAACGCCCTTCTCCCTGAGTGAGTAAAAACGAGCCCCTTGGAACCGCGCGTTCACTAAATATATTTTAAAGCGAGCTAAAATTTTTAATTTCGTAATATCTTTTGAATGGAATGTCCGATTTGTAAAATTCAAAAAGTAATCTATAGGTATTGAAAAAGTCTTGAATACGAAATGATTTATTTGGATAAGAATTAATACCAAGGTACAAATAAAGAGCCTTTTCTAGCGGCGGCATTTCAATTAAATTTTTATAATAAAAGAACACTTATTGTGACATTACTATAATAGATAGACATATGCTGTCGCGACATTTTTTGTAGATGATGACGTGTTCTGCAAAGTCGTAGTACATTATTTTGTTCTATCATCAATAGTTTTCGCAGCGCACGCGATGTAAGGTTTTTGTTTTCCACCTTGGGTTACATTATTGGAGTTTTAGTAAGGATCCCTGATTTTTTTGAAAATATAATATAGCCTATGTTACTCAAGAATAATGTAGCATTCTAATGGTGAAAGAATTTTTGAAATCGGACCAGTAGTTTTTAAGCCTATTCGTTACATACAAAAATACAAACATACAAAAATACAAATTTTTCCTACGACTTCGCAGAACACGTCATCATCTACAAAAAATGTCGCGACAGCATATTATGTCTATCTATTATAGTTATGTCACAATAAGTGTACTTTTATTATAAAAAATTAATTGATATGCTGCCGCTAGAAAAGGGTCTTTATTTGTACCTCGGTATTAATCCTTATCCAAATAAATCATTTCGTATTCAAGACTGTTTCAATACCTATAGATTACTTTTTGAATTTTACAAATCGGACATTCCATTCAAAAGATATTACGAAATTAAAAATTTTAGCTCGATTTAAAATATTATTAGTGAACGCGCGGTTCCAAGGGGCGCGTTTTTACTCACTCAGGGAGAAGGGCGTGCGAAATAAGTACACGCGAGACTCTAACCTACGTTCTAAGTTTATCCTAAAATGTTCAAAAAATGTATATCCACCCATGCGAAGCTGGAATAGGCCGCTAGTATATTATATAAATGTATCTATCAAATTGATCAAGGTTTTAATAGATTTCTATGAAAATAAGGTTGCCACAAATGTTCACAATTTAGCAAAAATGTTCACAAATAGACCACCAATAGTCTCGAAGAAGTTAAATTTAAGATGTGAGTAAAGCAAGACGTGCATACAGAATATTACAGGCCTAACACTAAATAAAAATTTTAAAATTATATATTTTTTAAGTTCTGGGTTTGTTGCACCTGGTTTTTTGTGTGGTACACTTTATAATATAATTAACAAATTGTCAATAAAATAAATAAATGTAAATAAACTGCTAATATGTACAGATTTACCAGTTTTTTTTTTCGAATTCAGAGAAAAAAGTTAAAAAAGGTTGAAAGCCTATGCTTTGCTTACATGCACTACACCGGAAATATTGTACTATCCCATAAAAAAAAGAGAATTATTCAGAGATTAGTGTAAGAAAAATGCTTGGAGTGTACACTCCCATGGAATTTGTGATCAAAATGTAAATCAATTCCGGACTGTTTTTTCCACGGCTTGTACAGCCGTGGAAAAAACAGGCTCGGCTCGGCTCGCGCCGAGTGCGCTAGCCGCTGCATGAGCGCTGAGTTAGCCCATGCACGGAAGGTCCGGTTGTTGTAGATACGTTAATGTACGGCGTGATAAAAAGCCATTTAGTACCTAATGTCCAAAACGATGCCTCGTTTTCACGTGCAAGTGCTGGCCGCTGCCTGGAAATGCTATTAACAAATTATTGGGTCACAAAAGATAGAAAAAATAGATTGTTTTTTTTTATTTAAACGTAACTTATCTTATCCAAGTTGGATCCGCTTTTTCAAAAAGTAACAAACTAATGACTGAATGTTATAGGCAGGGCCGGATTATCCATAAGCGGATTGGGCAACTGACTAGGGGCCCCGCACCGACTAGACCTTTTGTCAAGCAGCAAACAAGGCTGTTAATGGGCTTGTGTCCACTAACAATAAATGGATGGATTCGAGTTTCTTATCATTAATAATTATGATGATGGGAAAAAACAAATGGGTTAATTACGGGGTTTGTTTCGCAGGGCGTCACGTCATTCAACACACCATGACAGTCTTGAGCGTTTTCGGCGGTTTTTTTTTTTTTTAATGCAAAATAAATATTGTTATACGATTTGTTTTAAAATAATAGATTTTTGGTGTAAAATAGATATTAAGGTACATTATTAACCAATTTTTCAAATTTAGATAACTAGCCAATTCAAACCAGTGTGTGGACACGGATTAACGGGATGTACATTATCATGCCGTGCATAACAGGCCGTACATTATTGGCTTGCTGCTTCTGGTATATAGTCTGTAGATCTGGTTTATATGGTTTTTTACATTAAAGGTGAAACCGCACTAGAGCGGCGCAGCGGCGGAGAGGCGCGTCGCGGCGGCGGATCGGCGCGGCCAGAAAAATATTCTTTCCACTGTTTCCTAAGAAATAAGACGCACTACAGTAGCACTGCAGCGGAGCGGCGCGGCGCGGCGCGGCGTAGTTGCCTCCTCGAGAATATTTTGCCGCATCGCACCGCGCCGCGCCGCTCCGCTGCTGCGCCGTTCTAGTGCGGTTTCACCTTTAATTTGATTCTTTAGTCTGTGCAGTGGTGCCAACTTAGGGTATTTTACCCTAGATTTAGAGAAAAATTTAATTGTCAGGGTAATTTTTAGGGCATGAATTTAGTAAGGGTATTTTTTGGGGTAACCCGATGCAGTTGCGTTGCCTCTTTTATCAGGACCAATATTATCTAAGGCCGCTGTAGAAAGACAATTTTTAGTTTATGTAATTCATCGTCTGTAATTTCCCCTACACTTAGCCCCTTTCCTTTACACTTATTGTAAAATATAAATACAATATGTATGTCTATGTCAATTTGCAGTAAAGATAAACTTTAGAGTATTTTTTCCATAATCACACCAAATTGAGGGTAAATTTGACCAAGCATAGGGTAAAGTGAAATTAAGCATTGGGAGCACCACAGAGTACTTTGTTATAAATGAAAAATGTTTGGGAGCACTGAGTCTGTGGACTGTGCTGTGGACCGCCCACCCACCCCACTGCACCAATCAACTCAACTAGCTAACTCCGCTCCGTCAGTCGCAAAAATAATTATTTATTTCTGCAAGAAAGCTTGTAAGAGTGAGTAAATTAACGTTACGGAACTTCAAGTTATTATTGCTGAATAGATCTGGTGGTAATGGCAGTCGTGAAAACTCCTGTGCTGAAAGTAATATTATGTGGTGAATATGGAGTTGGAAAAAGCTCTTTGTTCCGTCGCTTTATCAATAATACGTTCGTCCCAAGCGTAGATCGAAGAGCTACATTAGGGTTAGACCACTTTGAAAAAATATTTCAAGTTGCTGATAAAGATGTCAAGGTAAGTCAATAAAACTGTGTTTGTGTGGACATCCATAAAATTAATCTGCTTTTTTAGAAACAAAAAAAACTATATAATAATCTGGGTCTCATTCTTGCTAATTAGATTAATTTTAGCAGTCCTTATCATATTTACTTTAGTTACAGCTTTGGGATACTGGTGGTATGGAGAGGATTGCTTCAGTCACTTCAAGCTACTACAAGTTTGCAGAGGCTGCAATTTTAGTGTTCTCCTTGGACAACTCCTCATCTTTTCACGTCTTGAGCCAACACCTTTTAGATATTGTAACATATGCGGAAAATGCTAAGATATTTTTATGCGGGAACAAGTCTGATCTAGAAGGAATGTCACCACAAGTTACCGATGCTGATATTGAAATGTTCTGGTAATTATACTTTTTTACTGGCTGTTGTGTATACCTACTTTCAATTGGTTATTAAGTAGCAATTCAAAGCCTATGTCCCATCAGAGCAAAAACGACACTTAAGATGTGAATCTGTTTTCGAATGTTACCTAACTTAGCTGGTACTTGATTAATCACTGGATTAGAGATACCCTTGGTTATTGGAGAATTTAATGCATAGATGCATAACTTCTGGCATTGGTTAATATAAAATAGAAAAATAGTAATAATTATTTAATGATTTTTTTTCAGTGAACAATGCCATAATCTAATAAACACCACATACAAGACATCATGCAAAAATGGCAAAGGTGTTGATGAGATGTTTGCAGATATCGCTATGCAACTTGTAGAGTCTAACAGATCAAGGATTGAACTGCAAACATTAGACCACAACAGTTTCAAGATATCGAACCCTGATCCTCCGGAAGAACCTTCTTGTAGTTGTTGATAACCATGTTGGGGCTGAGGCCACATTTTTAGCTTATTTTGTTTAGTGTAGCTACACATTTTGTGTTTATTATCTCTAGTGGAAGGGATCCCACTGTCTGTTATCAAGTGCTCTAAAGCAATGGAAGAAATTAGGGCTATGGACTTGCAACCTGTTACATAATAAGGAATACAAACTACTCCAAAAAGTGGGTGTGTGCCAAATAATGTCTGAATGTGCCTCTAACTACCCCTTGAATACCAATGTATTAAGAGTGGTAGTAAAGTACTGGAAGTTGTTCAGTATATGAGGATCACAGTTGCAAGCCTATTTCATTTCATACTGCACTTTATAACTACAAACAATATGTGAAATGTGATCACTGGTTATGCTTATTGCTTGAAATAATATTTATTTTTAAGTGTATTAGTAGTATCTAACCCAAGACGAATGAACGATGGAAGATTCTGTCTACCATTATTTAAGATATTTGTTGTGTGACTTGTTCTTTTTTAATTTATTGGCCTATCTTTTACCATATGACATATGATGCAAGTATATTATACATATACACATGTGTAAGTGATTAAAGCTTTAAATAATCGAATCTTTATGTTGAATGTAGGCAGCTATTTTAATTTACTAGTTACCTAATAATGTAGATCTTTTAATATAATACCTACAATTTTTTCAGATTTTTTAAAATCATTTTACCTTTATGTAAAGAAATATACATAACTTGAAAATTTGTATACTTTTTGTAACACATACTTACAAATTGTTTATTTGGCAAAATATGAATATGTAATGACAGGTTTCAGTTATCTCTAAATGTAAACCAAGAAATTGTTTGCTGGATTATTAACATTTTGTAACTTTGTAATTTATTAATTTCATTAAACATAAATAGAGGACATTGAACATGTTTTAATGCTAGGCATAAAATTACTTTATTTGATAACTAAACTGAGTACTCTAAACTCCTACTAAATTATCACATACAGAAATCAGTCATAAACTCCTAAGGAGGTGACGTTTTTACAAGCAAATATAACTTTAAACATTGCTGTAAATAAAAAAAAACCGAAACATTTTGGTACACATTAAATTAAGGGTCATTAACATGCATCAAATAGATATTTTTTATAACAGATCTCTTATTCAATAACTCTAAACTTATTTATAAGCGGAGGAATCATGAAATCCAAAATTGATTGCTTCTTTAATGTTGTGACCATTGTATATTTTTGATGTCTACACCTTCTTGTACCATTTCCCATAGCGGGCTCATTTCTCTGAGTCTTTGCACATGTCTTATGGTCTTCTCTGCTGTATAGTCCACCTCTTCTATAGTTGTAAATCGCCCTAATCCAAATCTAAAACGAAATGTAAAACTGATTAAAATCAAAATTACCTAATTTGCATAATTCATTGCATGATGACATCATTTTTTTATTTACAGAGGTGATTTAATTCATTCATTTCACGAAAGCGCATTGGGTGACGTTATTCTAGTTTATATAAAAAATTGAATGCAATAATTTGATATTCAAATGGCAAACCAGCCTTTTTTTGTTGACCTGTTTATAGTTTGAGTAATCCTTAAGTACCTGATAGAACTGTGCGCCAAGTCTTCATCTGCCCCAATAGCTCGGAGCACATAAGACGGCTCCAGAGATGCCGACGTGCACGCCGAGCCACTAGATAACGCGACATCTTTTAGCGCCATCAGTAAGGATTCACCTGGAATAATTAAATAATCATGTAGAACTCTCGCGACTTCGTTCGTTTATTATTATCTTACTCAACATCTCGATTTTTAGTGCACCTCAAGGACGAAAGGAAGATGCACAAGCACTGTAAACTACTAACTGTATAACGACTGTTATCAGAACATACGTAATAATCAGATGTTGGCCTAGGTAGATAATTCTATAGAAATGAACAAAAAAGAAATTTAAGCAAGAAACTCGATACCAACACTTATCGGATTAAATAATCAATACTCCACATTACCGCAACGCATCGCTAGTGATGCATAACAATCGCTCGTTGCGACGAGCAAAAAAAGTAACGTAGGTAAGTGGAAAAAGAAACTTGGTAAAAACCGTTAGCACACCATGCATAAACCTAGGTAAGTTCCTACAATGTTTTTGTCATACCTTCAACATAAGCAAAGGACAGGTTGATGCATCCAGGATATGTCTGCTTGGGGTCACCATTTCGAATAACGTGTGTCAGCTTAGAGTAGATCTTGTCAAGGAACCTTTGTGATAACTTTTCCATCCAAGCGTGGTCGTAAGATATTTCGCGCTCCGCTATATCACATGCAGCACCTACAAATTGTACAAAAGGTGAAGATAATTTCCCACTAATTTACGTAAAAAAATTAAGTCTTATCTAATATTTCCTCTCAATGACCATAACGGCGCTTTTAGCTTTTTACTTAAATTGATTTATTTCGAGAGGATAAGTAGGTAAATAGTGTAAGATCACATTATTATGATAGGTACCTAGTCTAGTTTTTTATTATATTAAGTCACTTTAATTTTTAACTGACTTCAAAAAATGGAGGAGATTCTCAATTCGACTGTTTTTTTTTGTTTTTTTTTTTCAGAACTTTAGACTTGAAATCTGTTTTTTTTTTTGCAGAAAAATTATAATTTGTTCATGTGCCCAATGCTATCTGACTTTTTCATACAACGTGATGGAGCAAAAGCAGATGGCCCACCTGATTTAAAGTGGTAACCTTCACTGATAACAAAGAATCACGCACGATATAAACATGCCCTACAATGCACTGCCCTGCACCCATCAACTAGAGTCATGGACAATTTAACCCTCATGAAAGGTTACAGGTAACCTCACCCACTCCCGGAACAGCAACGCTGCTTGGCGGCAGAAATAGGCATAGTGACTACCACGAACCTACTAGGTGTATCCTCCCATAGGTATATCCTAGTAGGCGGGGAGGTGCAAACCCCGACGTGGCGCGTCTCCGGGTGGCGGATAGGAGGTTTCGGGGTGCCGAAGGCCCCCTAGGCCTAGGAGGCCTTTGGTACCCCGACGCGGACCAAACACACAGAGGGCGACCCAGCGCCTGTGGTGAGGGGGAGGGGGAGGGTGGGGAGCGACTCTTCAAGTCGCTTCACACCCCTCCCTCTTCCCTACACCCAAAAGTTGGGGGGATGCCGCTCGGGCAACAGCATCTTCTAAACCTTAGCTTTGCCCCGCTAACCTTTTATGTTCACAGAACTGAAAAAAACCCAAACAAATATGATGCAACAAAACGAAGGAACTGTGATGCCATGCGACCCGGCCAGCACCCGGCGCTCTACGGTTCCCGGGCTGGAGAGTGGGAAATTGGTTACCGAAGGCAGCGGCGAGGCGCAGCCCCAGGCCTCGCCTTCTGCAACTGCTACTGGGGCTAACATAGTCGCAGCGGCCACCACCTCATCTTCCTCGGCGCAAACCCCACCTGGGCCAGTGCCGAAGAAAAAATCAAAAAAGAAGAAGAGAAACGCGGCGACAAGGGTGGCAGCAGCGGCATCGGACGCGGGTGACGCTGTGTTGGAGACAAAGACCGGGCGCGGTGCCCCGGCACCTTCAGTGCCAGAAGGCGCCGCGTCCGTAGGTAAGGTCCCCCCAAGTGGCACACAGCGGAGAAACGCTTTACGCCGGGAGCGCCGCAGACTCGACGCCGCTCTGGTGAACGAGCTCAAGCGGCGCCAGTTAGAGGGCGCGCTACATCCGCCCAACGTGTCTGCCATCGCGCCGTCCGTCGGGGTGGTTATGGCGCGCCCGCCGACCACCGATAGTGGGGTCCGTCCTCCAGCAAACGAACGGAGATCCGAGCCCTTGTACCAACCCCATATCATGGAACCGGGACAAGGACAGGTCGAAAGGACGTTGCTGGGGGACGCCCTTCAATCAACACCACGAAAGGCTGTTTCACACCAGCCAAACCCCCAAATACCAGAGGCAGCCGCAAAGGTGGCCGGGAAGAAAGCGTTTCCTGACCAAGAGGACCTCTCCCAACCCAAACCCTGCAAAGGCAAGGGTATAGGAAAGGGCCGCGGTGTCAAAGAAATTGCCAACGACTCGACTGCCAATCCGACTGCCTCTGGAAAAGACAGCAGTGGCAGCAGCCGGAGCGCAAAGCGGCAGAGGAGCTCTGACTTTGTGTCGCCTTCGTCGGCGGGCGCTGACAAGAAGGTGCGCTTAGAAGGGGCATACTCTGCAGCAATTGTAGCGAAGGTTGAGGGCCAAATGGTACAGAGTAGTGGACCGGGGGGAGCCACGTCGTACGCCGGGGTGTCAGCGTCCCACCTAAGGGTGGTGATACTCGACAAATCCGGCGTCCACATGGACGACCTCCGGGCCACTATGTTGAGAAGTAGGCTCGAGCAGCAGACGGTGGAGTACTTCTTCGAGCACAGCCGGAACTGGGAGTGTGCCAAGCCGCGCTTCACTGCGATGCCTAGGCTGGCGCATGGGGGCCTGAGGGTCGAGGCTCGCGACGACTTCTCGATGTCGTGGCTAGCCTCGACCGTCAGGAACCTCCCCGGTCTCTGGCCTGGCTCGGGGGGGTACGACATCGTGGCGGAACACGCGCTGCCCAAGTACCAAAAAGGCGTAGTGATCGTTCCAGACTTCGAGGGTGACGGAGAGCAAATCCGCAACTTTCTGGCGTTCTTCAACGACCACTTACGCCTAAACACCTGGCCGATCTTCGCCCACCGCGTCCAAAGGGACAAAAACACGACGAATAACGTCGTAGTGTTCGGTGTCCCAGTGGGCGAGATCGAGGCCCTAAAAAAAGACAGGTGTCGTCTTACGTACAAGATGGCAACGGTGTTCGTTCTTCTGAGGGATCCGAGAGCAGGGGATGTCAGAACCCCAATCGTGGCGCCCGCTCTGGGTAAACCCTGCACTAGCAGTGGTGAGCCAGGGGCGGACGCCGCGACCAGCGGCCTCGACCTCGGAATAGGGGAGGGGGAGCTCTCGCAATGCGAGATTGATTTGCTGCTGGGCGATGAGGGAGGGGAGTTTGCGGGAGGCATTTCATGCCTTAGCATTCTCTCGCCCCCACCGCCCATGGATGCAGGAGAATCTGTCTCGCTGAGCGAGAACTCTCACTCCGACCACTCACAATAGGGCAGTCAGTACTGACCGTCCTAAATCCCACCAAAACCACCCCACCCCCCCTTTTTTAGCAGTCATGATGATGTTTAACAAGGTAACTCGGGCTGATCAACAAATCTCTAAAACCCCAACCCCTTCAGGGAATTGTGGGGAAAAACCCGACAGGTCACACATCAACATAGCTAATCAGCTTAAGATCGTACAGGCCAACATCCAACACAGCGTCACTGGGTTCGCTGCGCTAAGAAGAACCCTAGAAGAGCAACCAAACACAATAGCACTGGTCCAGGAGCCCTACATTGTCCGAGGTAAAGTAAGCTTTAATGCCCTCCGGGGAAATGTATTCACTCCACCTTTGCAGGATAAAACTCGCACACTGATCTACGTCCCAAACACTATCAAAGCATCGATGGTAACGCACCTGTGCACGGACGACCTCACTGTAGTAAAAATTGAGACTGGCTTAGAAAGTAACCTAAACACTCTAATCATAGCATCTATATACATGGATGGTGGAGCACAAGCACCACCTCCTGAACTCGAAAACTTACTAATCCACTGCAAACGACTCAAAACAGAATGTATTATAGGCTGTGATGCTAACGCACACAGCACGGTATGGGGATGCCAAGACACGAACGAAAGGGGTAGAGACCTTCTTGACTTCGTTCTAAGGCACGACCTAAACATTCTGAACAGAGGATCGGAACCGACATTTGTGACCTCATGGGCTAGGACCATAGTAGACGTCACACTAGCCACAGAAAATATCGCAGAACTCATAAATGACTGGCACGTAGCTACATACGAAGCATCGTGTGCAGACCACAGGCGGATCAGGTTCAGCCTAAAGATAGGTGAAACTATCCCCCGCAAATATCGAAATCCCAAGAAAACGGACTCATGTCTCTTCGTGGAGACAATGGACGCAGCCCTGAAGGAGCTAAATAATACTGAACCCACAGCGCTACTTACTCCTTCGGAAATAGAAACAAGACTCGCATCACTGGTAAACAGCATGATTACTAGCTATGAAAGAGCTTGCCCTCTGATAACGGAAAGCAACAAAATAGCGCACCGAAAAGACAGATGGTGGAATAAAACACTCACCAAACTGAGAAAGAAGGTCCGCCACCATTTTAACAGGGCGATGAACACCGATAGCGAAAGAGACTGGGCGGACTACAGAATAGTCAGACAGGAACTCAAACACGGAATAAGGCAAAGCCGTAACAACTCTTGGAGAAAATACAGCAGCTCCATCGCGAGCCAAAGCGAAACGGCACGTCTAAGCAAAATACTCTCAAGTGACACTAAGATAAAACTGGGCACTCTCAAGAGGCCAGACGGGTCTTATACGACAACAGATAAAGAACAATTCGAGCTTCTGCTAAAAACGCACTTTCCGGATTGCAATCTTGAAGAAAATAAAAGCTGGGAAGCTGACAACGAAAACCACACCCCGAAAAAAGAAGACTGGGAACTAGCTCGAGCCATCGTCACAGAGGAGGCACTTTCATGGGCCGTAAGAACCTTTGAGCCGTACAAAGCGGCTGGCACGGATGGCATTTTCCCGGCACTTCTACAATGGAATCTCACCAAAATCGAGGCAACGCTTACTGCCATCTTCAGACGCTGCATTGCCTGGAAATACATCCCTCACACGTGGAGAGAAGTTAGAGTAGTCTTTCTTCCAAAACCCGGTAAGTCCGACTACACCCAGCCGAAATCGTTCCGGCCTATTAGTCTAAGCTCTTTTCTACTAAAGACCCTAGAAAGGCTTTGTGATCGACATATACGCAGCGAACCACTGCTCAAAAATCCGATAAACAAAAATCAACATGCCTACCAGTCAGGCAAATCTACGGAAACAGCACTTCACAATGTAGTGTACAAGATTGAAAGCGCGCTGGAAAGCAAACAATCGTGTCTGATAGCATTCATTGACATTGAGGGCGCTTTTGACAAAACAACTTTCCCTAGCATTGAAAGAGGCCTGAGGAAACAAGGTGTGGAAGACAACCTAAATGAGTGGATCAACAAAATGCTATCAAACAGAGCAGCACTAATAGAAAGCTCAGAAGTCACAAGATGCCTGGTCACCAAAGGCTGCCCACAAGGAGGAGTACTATCTCCCCTACTGTGGGTACTTGTAGCTGACGAACTTCTAGACTCTCTAAACAAAGATGGGCTACACACCATTGGCTATGCCGACGATCTGGCAATCATGATATCGGGGCTCTTCGAGTCGACCCTATGCGAAAAAATGCAGAGGGCACTCCGGATCGTGGAGTCATGGTGCCACTCTCATAGCCTATCAGTGAACCCTAGCAAGACAGAACTTGTACTCTTCACTCGCAAGCTGAAGGTGCCAAACCTGAACCTACCTTCCCTTTTCGGAACCAAACTGACTCTCAGTAAGGAGGTCAAATATCTTGGAATATGGCTAGATAGCAAACTCCTGTGGGGCAAACAACTAGAACACACAATGACAAAAGCCACAAACGTGCTATGGCAGTGCAGACGAGCCGTTGGCAAGGATTGGGGACTAAAACCCAAGCTTTGTCTATGGATGTACACCGTCATGGTTCGGCCAGTACTAACCTACGGTGCCGTAGTGTGGTGGCCAAGAACAAACCTAGTCACAACAATAAACAAGCTACAGCAGGTTCAAAGGCTTGCCTGCTCCCTGATCTGTGGTTGCGCAAAATCCACACCATCAGCAGCGCTGGATATAATACTAGGTCTAACGCCCCTCCATCTTCACATACAGCAAGAGGCGATGGCAGCAGCGTTAAGAATAAAATCCACAAATCAGTGGAAAACCAGTGGTAAACCAACAAACCACAGCAAGATTCTGGACAAGGCGATACGAGCCATCCCGGAGGCCCTTAATGGCACCGACAGAATAGCCACAACATACCTAATGAACAAACAGTACCAAGTAGAAAGTCAAAAGAAGGCGAGGGATCCCATATCGGTCTCCAACGTCTTCCATGTCTACACCGATGGTTCAAAACAAAAAGCCGGAGCGGGTTGCGGTTTCTACTGCCCTGAAACAGGGCTATCGCGCGTGCAACCACTTAGCAAAGCAACAACCGCCTTCCAGGCAGAGACCCTAGGGCTCTTCCTGGCAGCAACAGAAATGCTTTCATCAATAGAGTCCGGAACATGCAAGGACACGAACGAACAGACACAAATAATCTTCACGACAGACAGCGCAGCGCTTATGAACGCACTGGGCCGATCGGACACAAGGTCAGCATCAATTGCACAATGTCACACTGCGCTTCAAAATTTGTCTGGGAAATACAGTGTCAAAATAAAATGGACAAGGAGTCACGGCTCATGTTCAGGTAACAACGAGGCAGACTCTCTGGCAAGAGAGGGAGCAAATCAGACACCGACAACAAAAGACGTAGGTCTATGTAAACCTTCATCAACAGAGATTAAAAACAGGCTGAAGATGCAATCCCAGATAGAACATCAGAAACAATGGGAGCGCAGATCAGACTGCAAACATACGAAAACAATGCTTCCTGCAACAAACAGGCGCTTAACAAACATCGTGTTAAAGATGAAACGCGAAGACCTAAAGCTGATGGTGGGCATCATCACGGGTCACTGTGACCTCAACTACCATCTTTTCAAGACAGGAGCGACAGACAGTGACCTTTGTCGCGGCTGCCTACAGGAAAAAGAAACTGTAGAGCATGTAGTACTGCATTGCTCTGCAATAAACGAAGCCAGATCTAAAACGGGGCTGCAGGAGCTGATCGAGTCTTGCTCCCCTGCATCCACATCATCATCATCGGGGATGCTGGAACATTGCTGCCACCAACCCAAAGTCCTGCTCCGCTACTTTAAGGAGCTGGGCTGGCTGGGGTGAGGTTAGCAGGGGGATAATGCACAATACACCCCACTGCGGGACGTCAGTGCAGATCTCATTCCCCCACCGTAAATTAGAATTAGAATTAGAATTAGGCATAGTGACTATTTTTACAATCCATGATACTTAGTTGTAATTGTTACAATAGTAGGTTAGTCTTTTTGTTAACAATCATATTGCATGGTATAATGAGTTTTTTGTAAATATAATTACCGAATCCAACCACTAAAGGAGTAGGCACAGTCCCGCTGCGCATTCCCCTCTCCTGCCCGCCTCCGCTCTGTATCGGCTCCACACGAACTCTAGGCCTTCGCCTTATAAACAGGGCGCCAACACCTTTTGGACCGTAAAGCTTGTGACCAGATATAGACATGAGGTCTATGTTCATTTTGTTAACATCCATAGGCAGCTTGCCTACAGCCTGGGCAGCATCAGTATGGAAGAACACCTTCTTGCTCTTGCAGATTGCGCCGATTTGTTCCACTGGCTGCAGTACACCTGGAATATTGGTACGGGATAAGATATAGGTTGCACATTACATTTGCAGCATGGTAAGGCGCCGACTCAAAATTACTTAGGTAGGTATACTTACATAAGTATAAGAACTTAGTTGTTAAGGTTAATTAAAAACTCAAAATAATAACATAAATATATATTCACGTATACTAACATTATTTTAAGAACTTAGTTATTAAGGTTAAATAAAAAAGGTTTATTATTTTTTGCCTTTCAGTTTTTTTAGCAGTAATATTTTTTTGTTCAAAAGTTTTTATAGTTAGTTAACTTAGATTTATTATTATATCATTATATTTCGAAAAGGGAACACTCAATATCAAAAAATATACTTATATTGAAGGTCAGTATCATACTAACCTATTTCATTATTCACAGTCATGATGGACACAAGGCTAGTTTCAGGTGTGAGTGCTTTCTCCAACTCTTCCAAGTCAATAATTCCATTCTGCTGAACTGGCAGATATGTTACTTTAAAGCCTTCACCTTCAAGTGCACGGCAAGAATCCAACACACATTTGTGTTCCTTAAAAAAATATATAGTTAGGCTCACTCACTCCCTGCCATGCATGGTAACCACCTCAGATCTTTTGGTACAAAATCCTTACCAATGCCATGCAGGTTCAGTTGGAGGCATCTTAAATATGGCATTAGCAGATCTAATATGCAGGTACTTACTATTTGTGTAGTAACAACATGTGTCTTTCTTGGTGCATAAAATCGTGCAACGCCTTTCACTGACATATTATTTGACTCTGTGGCCCCTGAGGTGAATATTATTTCTTTAGGATCAGCACCAATGAGACTTGCAACTTGTTCACGGGCTTTTTCTACAGCTGCCTCACTTTCCCATCCATAAGTATGGGTTCTAGAATGTGGGTTGCCATGGTAACTGACAAGGTATGGTAACATAGCATCCAACACTCTGGGATCCTGAAATTAGAATGAAAATAAAACAATCATTATTAAAAGTAATACAATCCAGGCATAAGGCCAGAGATATTGCAAGCATTTATGAGTTTGTGTTCACCATGAAAATACTAAATTAATAGATTGTCAAAAATGAAAAGGTAACAAATGTAAAAAAATCTTAACTTACTACAGGTGTTGTTGCTTGAGCATCAAAATAAAGTGGTCTGCCAATTTCTTCATGCTTCAATGAGAACTTAGAGTCAGCAGCTGTAATAATAATAACTTTTGCTAAAGAAATTAGAGTAGGTACATACCTACCAAGAGTTTTAGCATCATGATCTTCCTGCCACTACCCCAATAACAATGAAGCAATTAAAGCAATAACAAACAATCTTGATGGTGATTGCTACATGAAATGTCATAATAAGACAAGCATTTATTATCCTTATAAAAATCACCATGTGCAATTGTGCAATTTAATGGGTTTTCAAGTTCGTAGTAAAATGTCAATTAGGATTTTTTTTGGACTTTGAAATTTAAACTATAATGACCCAATTATAGTTCCAATACCTATATTTTCAGATTCTCTAGAATAATGCGTCTCTATGCTAATGGCCTGTGCAAACAAGCGGTTAATATAATTTTGTTTTCTTACCAGAATCGGCAAATAGTCTTTGTCCTTGAATAGCTATTATTACATTTTCTCGAGCGTGGCCCAATCTTTTTGATACTGTATTGGAAAATATCGGAACGAAAGTTTTTGTTAATCGAAACATTTTCAAGTTTTTAGGATTTTTCAAAGTAAGTTTAGTTGTACATACGCAAAGTGATGTACGCAACGAAAAAATAATACCATCTCTGTTTGATTGTGTCAAACAAATCAAATGTCAAATCAATCAAACTGTCATTTTTATTATATAGTTTGTCATGTCAGGGTAGATTAAAGTTTTTAAGAGCATACTACCTCGTCTTCTATGTGGTTATGTAGAGCATCGCAACATACGTAACACCCAGCGACAGTCAGTCAGTGTTCTTCTTGCACATTTTGTTTTTTCCAATATGATCGAGCTTTCAGAAACGGCCGTTAGAATAATGAAAATGAATTTCCTTAGAATCTGAAAGTTGTACTTATTACTACTCTACGCGAAAAAAAACAGCTGTTTCATACAAAACTTCAATACCTACCTGACTAAAATGTATGAAACTGAAATAGCTGTTTTTTTTGCGTTCACAGTTTTGGTTCCATAAAATAAGTGATTCTTATTGATGGGTATTTTAGCCCTCTGAAGTTTTTATGCACAAGTATTGCAACACCTTGTTTATATATGACGGCGCGATATTTAAGTATCAACATCAAGAGTGAAAGAAGGTCGTAGTCACTCTAGCGGAGCGTCGTGTCGATGGTAGCGAGGCAGTCATCTTGACATCTAGTTTGTTGACTTGGAGACGAGAAGACACCAGCGCACCATGTCTGCGACAAATCGCTGTGTATTACGCGAATCAATGTGATTTAGAATCACATTAGTGTTTGTAACGGTATTGGGAATTAATGTTATCTTATTACAGGCGTTATTTGTGTCAATAATAGCCATCGGAGGAATTGTACAATGTTACGAAGAAAATAATTGTTGCTGGTCCACCCACGTCACTCCACGACACTCCATCCATCCACGCCCTTGAGCATGAATTCTGATGAAGGCCACCCTGCGCCGACATCAGAAGTGGGATCGAACGAGCTGCAAAATGAAGATAAAATTGCCTGGTCGATACGCTGAGAAACTTGTAAAAAAATATGGAAGCGTTGCTCATTCGAGTCATATCTTTCCAACAACCGCCAACAGTGAGTACCTGCTTGAGTAGTGCTAACCAACAGCTACTATTGGAGATTGAACCGTATGAAGCAGATTTGGATATAGATGATTGGTGTAAAGCTACGCAAGTGGTTGTGTAAAACAAAGGTCTAGCAGGAATTGACGTACCCTAATGAGTGCGCTGAAAGGTCATGCAGCCTCATGCCTCAATAATCTGAACTTAAATGGAATCACATGTAAACAGCAAGATTACCTACCTAAACCGAGGCTTGTTCAGGACTACTTCATTGATTTCTTACGATTCCAAATCGACGCTAAAGGGCCGGCGTCTGAATATGCTCTTCGAATAGGGAATCCTATCGAACGAATACCTAAATCTACGATGCCTGAAGAAGTCATAACTGGATTTGTTGTGTCGGTGTTATTGCAGAAGGAAAACCTTTATGTCGTTAACTAAATGCATCAACTGCCACGAGTCGAGCTTATTTATTCCGAATCCTTGGTGGAATATCGTGGAAGAGGCGTTACTTGTACTATGGACAATATTTACTGGCAAATGTCACTACTGCAGTTTGACTGAACATCGTATAGCTGAGTGACACTAACGACGCAGTGAAGTCGACACAAAATCGCAAGATTCTTGTCGTGCTACGGAGAAAAAGACAGCTGGTAATCTGCTACACGTGTGGTCAGCCAGAGCACGTGGCGCCTGCTTGTTCAGATAGGTAAAGCAGAAGTGGAGCTGTGGTCAAGGAGGTACATCAATGCGACTACACTTCCTTTAGGGTTACTGTGTGGACACTCCGGTGAGTCAGTTTCTATTTAATTGACAGCGGATCATTTTGCTCTCTTTTGAAAGAAAGCTTTAATGATAGACGTGTGGGTACTGTGAGTTAAAGTCTCGTTTATTTTAGTAGATCAATGTACAACTGCATTTCATAGCGATGAGCTCTAGCAGGGCTTTATGACGTGGCCGAGACGGCGCTAGATGATATTGTAGATGTGGCTATAACTGATTGGGATAAAACATTGCAACAAAACCCAAGCAAAACAAAACAAAACAAAACAAAACAAAAAAAAAATCGGTAATGACAACCTGAACGTGTGCTCGGAAAGATGTGTCGATAGTGCTATAGCAGGCCTAGAGGGTTCCTACTACCTAGGTAGGCCTTGGCTCCTTGCTGCGGGAGTGATAGTAGAAACAGCGGACTTAACAAATGCTCCTTGATTGCGTTTATTGTAATAATGAAATGAATGATAAAAACAGAAAGTGATGCAAAGAGAAAATGAATAAGCTAGCTAATAGTGAGCAGCGCTCGCGTGAATTGAAGCCAGGCGGGTCGCGGAGTGGTCGCCGGCCGCAGTGGCGAGCATCGCCGTGGTTTAGGCGAGGGCAAAGGTAAGGCACTGACCGGCGCACGACCGTGTGGTGCGGGTCAGAGACGAAGGTACCTCTTGAGGTCGCCGTGCAGCTAGCTAAAGAGGTGCGGTGGGCGACGGCCCAGCTGCTTATTGTGGTAACATGTGAAACTGAAAATTAAAAGTCATGTGCGTAGATTTATATGGGTAGAGTAAGAGACCCCATAGTGCCAAGAGAGTGAGATATAATGAATGTGTGTGTCAAGTGGTCGATCCTGGTCAGGATAGTGACATCCATGCAAGTCAGAAGGATTCACTAGTCTAGTCCAGAAGGTTTCCAGAGTCTATCCTGATTGAGAAGTGTCGTCCGGGCTACACCAGAAATGGTTGGTTGAAGGGATGCACTTGCTCAGTTCAGATGAGTCTATCCTGGTCGAGACGTGTCGTCCGGGTCACACTTGAAAAGGGTGGTTGAAGGGATGCACTTCTTCGGTCCAGATGTATTGTGTTGGTTAACTGGTCGAAGGGACAGAGTCGTCCGGGCCATACCCTGGTGGGTTGGTTGGAGGGATGCTCTCGCCCGGTTCAAGTCACTGCAGTAACGTTCGTAATCCGAGAGATAAATGGTGTATGATGATGAGAGCATTCGATGTTGAAGGCGATCTCCTTTTGATCGTGTCACTGGTTTCTTGCGCAACAGTGTGGTGTAATGAAAATCCTGTGCGTCTCAAAGAGGGTCAAGTGGAAGAACATCATCAGTCTTGTCTAAGTAGGATGGACGAGCGGATGTCTTTTTGATTGAGATTTTTGTTCTAGAAACTAATATACGCCCGAGGACGGTCGAATGTCAGTCTGGCCGTGACGGCGCGATATTTAAGTATCAACATCAAGAGTGAAAGAAGGTCGTAGTCACTCTAGCGGAGCGTCGTGTCGATGGTAGCGAGGCAGTCATCTTGACATCTAGTTTGTTGACTTGGAGACGAGAAGACACCAGCGCACCATGTCTGCGACAAATCGCTGTGTATTACGCGAATCAATGTGATTTAGAATCACATTAGTGTTTGTAACGGTGTTGGGAATTAATGTTATCTTATTACAGGCGTTATTTGTGTCAATAATAGCCATCGGAGGAATTGTACAATGTTACGAAGAAAATAATTGTTGCTGGTCCACCCACGTCACTCCACGACACTCCATCCATCCACGCCCTTGAGCATGAATTCTGATGAAGGCCACCCTGCGCCGACATATATTTATATTATATATATATATATATATATTACATAAATAGATATACATAAATCAACAGAGATTAAAAATAGGCTGAAGATGCAATCCCAGATGGAACATCAGAAACAATGGGAGCGCAGAACAGACTGCAAACATACGAAAACAATGCTTCCTGCAACAAACAGGCGCTTAACAAACATCGTGTTAAAGATGAAACGCGAAGACCTCAAGCTGATGGTGGGCATCATCACGGGTCATTGTGACCTCAACTATCATCTTCTCAAGACAGGAGCGACAGACAGTGACCTTTGTCGCGGCTGTCTACAGGAAAAAGAAACAGTAGAGCATGTAGTACTGCATTGCTATGCAACAAACGAAGCCAGATTCAAAACAGGGCTGCAGGAGCTGATCGAGTCTTGCTCCCCTGCATCCACATCATCATCATCGGGGATGCTGGAACATTGCTGCCACCAACCCAAAGTCCTGCTCCGCTACTTTAAGGAGCTGGGCTGGCTGGGGTGAGGTTAGCAGGGGGATAATGCACAATACACCCCACTGCGGGACGTCAGTGCAGATCTCATTCCCCCACCGTGAATTAGAATTAGAATTAGAATTAGATATTCATATTATTATATATTTATATACTTATTTACATACTTATTTATATTATTATATATATTACTTATATAGATATTCTCAACATTGTTCCTAAAATTAAAATTTTAGTGATTTGCGAAAGTATTTAGGGTAATCAAAATCGGAGGATTGCAACACTATTGTTTTGTTTATTTCTGTGCTGAGATTTAGTTGTTCAAGTTTATTCATTAATTTTACAAAGATTCTATACACGTAGTGAATGGGAAAATATAAATAATATATACGAAATTTTAACTGAAAACTACCACTTTCAAATGGTTTATTTGCACTTTCCCAGTCATTTGACGGAGGAGGAGTTAATGTTGCAAGCGAAGTACCAAAAGCTAAAGAAGAAAAAGAAAGCATTGCAAGCCTTGAAAGCTCCGAAACCGGAGCCTGAAAAGCCGGTTTTACCGAAAAGGCCTACAGAAGCACGAGATGCTCGCGAGATTGCCAGGAAACTAATAAAAAGTGGTGCCATTCAAGCAATCAAAAGCCCACCTACTACACCTCAAAATGCTACTTTTAAAAGACCGCGCGCAGGTATTTAAATATTCCTGTCTATACAATATGGGCTGAGCTTAATTTCTATGCCCGGTATTTACTTATACATCCTACCCGAACTATTATTTACAAGCAGATGATTGTTCATTTCAGGTAGAGAAAGGAAACTTAGTGGTTCTACAGGCACCCCTGGAGGTGTGGCTTCTTACCAGCCTTTCAGTGCTTCTCAAGAGCCACCACCACCTGAAGAAAAACCGGCTCCTAAAGTGAAATATCTCTATGACTCATTTGTTACATCTCGAGAAAAGTAAGTATCCTTGTAGGTCT
Source organism: Chloroclysta siterata (assembly GCA_932294275.1). Taxonomy (NCBI): domain Eukaryota; kingdom Metazoa; phylum Arthropoda; class Insecta; order Lepidoptera; family Geometridae; genus Chloroclysta; species Chloroclysta siterata. The sequence goes on along the minus strand of OW028600.1, from coordinate 10,507,521 downwards.
TAAAAAGCAAGATATGAGCAAATCATTCTACATCAGTATGACATCAGAAATCAACATTATTATCTGCTACTGTTAGTTATCAAATGCCAAGCATAAGCATCTATCCTCAAATGCAGTAATCTAAGGGATCTTCGGATTAGGTGTATTTACTTTATAACTACAGTATTGTTCATCAGGCTTGCTATCTTGTTAGGTACCTCCAGCCTACAACTTCCTTACAACTTCCCATCCTCCCTCTGGCTATAATCAATGTAATAAAAATAAGTTACAAGTTATTTATAATATAATTCTAGACCACTAAAGATGAACAAAAGGACCACATATATTTTAAACAACTTAAAACATATATCTTGTACAGAAATGCTAAATCGGAATAATTATTTAATATATATACATTAATCTTTCATTTTACTTTGACATGTGTGTGTAAGTGCTTGCTAACCCTCCAGCAAATTTGCTAATTGTTCATACCTATCCCTTATTTGTTTAATTTTTATGATTTTTAATTGTGCCTTTAAAATTATTTTATGACATTGCAGTACCCAACCCGGTGCATGTACTTGACTTAAGCTAAAACTTGACCTAAGCTATCTAATGATGTACATGTCCATAATTAATTAATTAAAGAATGTTATGAGACATTTATAATATGACAATCGGCCAATCACATATAGACTGTGGATACTACACTGAAACAGCTGTTTAAGATACACAAGAAGATATTAAGTAACCAATCTATAATTTCTAGGGGTGAAGAAAAGAAACCTGGTCCTATTGGTCCAGGGGGTGAAACCCCAGCTACCACTACCCCTCGTATCTGCACATTACAAGTTACTGGGCCACGAATCAGCGAGGAAACTATTAAACGGAGGCTAGCTGCTTATGAGTTTACATTCACTCAGGAACCTGATGATGATAAGTATGTCCATGTATTTATATTGTCCTTGACATTGTACCACAGCGATGGGCTGTACACTTATTTGCTTGCATAATGGTATATACCATATTATTATATTATGTAGATCATTTTAAGAGTAGTCCGGGGAATTACTACCACCAAGCCTTTTTCTGCCGCTAAGCAGCGTTGCTGTGTTTCGGTTTGAAGAGTGTGGTTGCCGGTGTAATTACAGGCACATGAGGCTTAACATCTGTACCACCAATTTCCTAGATTTGTAGGCCCCTCTTCCACTCCGGTGCCCCCTCCCTCGCCGCGTTGCCCGTGGCCATGGCGCGACGGCGTTTTCTGTTAGTATTTTGTTTAGATTGACATTTTTAAATTCGTAATATCTTTTGAATGGAATGTCCGATTTCAATAAGTAACCTACAGGTATTGAAACAATCTTGAATATGAAATTTTTAGATCAGGATTAATAAAGGGCCTTTTCTAGCGGCGGCATTTCAACTAAATTTTTATAATAAAATAACACTTATTGTGACATAACTATAATAGTTAGACATATGCTGTTGCGACATTTTTTGTAGTTAATGATGTGTTCTGCAAAGTCGTAGTACATTATTTTGTTCTATCATCAATAGTTTTCGCAGCGCACGCGATGTAAGGAATTGTTTAGGTCGTTTTTTTCCACCTTTGGTTACATTGTTGGAGTTTTAGTAAGGATCCCTGATTTTTTGAAAATATAATATAGCCAATGTTACTCAGGGATAATGTAGCATTCTAATGGTGAAAGAATTTTTGAAATCGGACCAGTAGTTTTTGAGCCTAGTTGTTACATACATAACAACAAATCTTTCCTCTTTATAATATTAGTGTAGATGTAGATTTATTATAGTGAGTTACGAGAGAACAAATCTTGCTTGTGCTCTATTTCAGGGCGTTCCTCACATTTGAGACTACAGAGGCTGCAACGCAAGCTAACACTGCGCTCGACGGTTTGGATGAGGGATGGCGCGTGACCGTAGCTCGGCGGCCACCGCAACAAGGCTCGTGGGCTCCACAACCAACTCCTCGGAACCCTCCTCCTAAAGACGCCAAGCGTTCACTGGTCACTTATGACGACATATTCGACTGATTGGTAAGGCTTTTTTTTTTTTTTTAGTCAGGTTATGGTACAAGCTCTGGCTGCAATTGCAACCGCAAAGGCAACCGTAAAAGCAACTGGTAACCATCACCTATAACATAGCATTGCCTCGTAAGTCACGCACGATATGAACGTGCCCTACGTTGCCCTGCTCTGCATCCATCAACTTGAGGCATACAGATGATAAGCCCCAAGCCTGTAATTTCACTGTCAACCACACTGTTCAAACTGAAACACAGCAGCGCTGCTTGACAGGAGAAACAGGCATGGTGGTTGTACTTCCCCAGACGAGCCCCTCACAAAGAACTGTACTACTCTTTAAGTATTTATATTAAGTATGTTCTTTTGTAGCTATGTGTGTAAGAGTTGGTCCAGGAAGTACTACCACTGACTGGTAGCTATTTCTGTCGCTAAGCAGTGATACTTGTATTGCTGTATTCCAATTTGAAGGCTTTGGGTAAACCTACAAGCACATGCCATTTAATGACATGACATGTGCTTATGTCACGCAATTGTTATAGGGGGTAATTGCTAATCAGGTGGAGCATCTGCTTATTCAATTACTTTATCTCATTAAAAAATTACTCAACAAGGAAACTTTGAACAGTGCTGTAGCTAGAACTACATAATTATTAATACACATGACTGCGTCATACATAAGTAGGTACATCATGTTTAAATAAATAATTTGTACTCCTCCAATAATAAAATGTGATGCTCTCTGAGAAGGAAATAATATAATTACTCTATAACTTGGAAATACAGTAGGTATTTTGTTTCTTTATGCATTGTTATTGTACCTTATCACTTTGTTTCCGAAGATTTTGTTGTTGTTTTCCATTTTGCATTTACATTCAGTTTAGGGTCAGGGTTCAGCTACACTTCAGTATTCATCATCTAAGTAAGGTTCAGCTACACTTGAGCAGGTTTTACCATCTCTACTTCAGACTTATCAAAAACACAATCTCCATGTGATCATTCGCTACACATCTGAGCCGGAACCGCCATGTCGTGGAACCTAAAAAGTTCTATAACATGTGTCAAGTGCTCGAAAGGAGCCCTCTGAGGCGCACTTAAAATCCTTTCACCACATTGTTTCGAAAGAAACTAGTGAGACGACAAGAGAGAGAGAGCTACACATCTGCGAACTACATCAAAATTGGTCCAGCCATTCAAAAGTAATCGGCGAAATAAAATACATTAAAAAAACGCACCGTAATGCTTTGGAAGTCTAAATAATTTGATTCAGCGTATTACTCGCACATGTAATGTACCTACTGCGATGAATATAAAGTAGTGATGAAACATTTTCTACAATGAATCAAAAATGTCTATCTCTATGCTTGCTCCAGCTAGAATGAACTCTGTCACCGCCATTATTTAATTGTTAGTGTGCGTGTCCAGCCGAGAAACCTTTGTTTCTAGATGAATCACTGGTTGCAAATAAACTGAATACGCCGATACGTGGGTTCTAATGAAATTAGTCACGTCATGTTTCTCATTACGACAGGCCATCGGCTAATGTACGCTTTATATAAGTGGGCATCACAGTTTACACCGTTACTTGCTTATAAATAGCGACAGGGGTCGACTAAACTGTATTCTTTACTCTGTTAAAAAATTACACGAATTGAACAAAGAAATAATGGGTTTCACAAAAGTGAATGTGCTGGTTTTTGTGCTATTGTCAGTGAATTTGGCTTTCGCTAGGACTATTTTGGAAGGTCAATCCACTAGAGAAAATGTCGAGGCTGTTGCAGTTCAGGCGAAAGACTCCGAGGAGTCCTTGCAATCTCCTACTAGCGGTAAATATTTTATTTGATTTCTTAATTTGTGTCAACTTCGAAGTTGGTGCGCTAAGAGTGGAACTTTGCCAAAAACTCTTAATTCCAATTTTTTTATTGAACTCTATCCTAAATTTTCTTATGTATCTGATACTTGAGAAGAGAGACAGTGTCTTAGTCAAAGCCAAGTCAAAGTCAAAAGGTATTTATTCAATAAAATCACAACCATCACTTTGAAACGTCTTAAAGCTACGTGACTCTAGGTGATTCTAGGTGCCAGTTCCACGCGACCAAAGCCTAGAAGAACAGGCAACAAACTTACGGCTTGGTTCCTACCGTTCTTTTGTATGATCCTTTTACAAAGTAATAAATATGTAATAGAATATTGAAGTTTAGTGAGGCGTAGGCGTAGGCATTAGATACGAACATACGATGCAACTTACGAAGAACAACATACTATTACTACAAACATCAAACTTATTAATGTTCTAGATATTTTAATTGATTCGTATTGAACCGGTTCGTTAAATAGTGAGCCTAGATTTAAATGAAACTCTTTGAAACTTAGTCGATTTTCTAATTAATGATATTTTCACACGAGTTTCTTGCTCTTATTTAAACACTTTTGTTTTATAATTTGTTATTGTCTCCGCAATAAATAGTCTTCATTGTAAAACACAGTGCTAGCTTTCACAGGTAATTTAAATGTAAATTACTCATTTAGTTATTTATTGTATTATTGTATCACATATGAGATTTTTTCAGGCAACACAATAGTTAAATTAAAATACAAGCCAAAATCATAAGTACCTTAAAAATAAAATACATATATTTAATTGACTAGGATTATCGGTGCCGTATTCCGCATTGTTACGGTGTCTTAGAGGCGCCCACGCAAGCGTCTGTATTCCATCTTTTGGTCAAAACTTTGCATCCATAAATATGTACCTAGTATCATCATGTTCAAAGTTGTTACTTTGAATATAATGAATACTATTATGGATACCGACTTGAAAATGTTAATTAATGTTATTCTATTGAAAATATAGTGTATAATTTATTACCTGACTGAAGTTTGAATGCTATAGAAGTGGGCATGTATTATTGAGATCTTAGCTTGATTTTACTTGCAAAAAATCTTCTATTGTTACGCTTATTACGATGATTACTGTGTCGGAGTAGCAATTTAGAAACATTGATTTTGCGTGAATACTCTGTTTTAGAGGTAATCTTATTTGGTGATCACTGTTTATCATAATTTCGTCTTAGGTTACAGCTTCTCTTTTTATTATTAAGTCTGTGCGATTATTAAAGTTAATTATCTTTATTTTGCTGGGGAATGAAGAATGGGAAGAACCACGAACCAAAGTCAAAGCATAGGATGCTACCAACGACGCGACGTTGTAAAGATCGCGGAAGTTGGTCGATGGAGAGGGCTCAGAATCGTTTTTCCTGGAAATTTATAGGCGAGGCCCAGTAGTGGAGTCTTCAGACTTTAAGATAGTTATCTTCAGGAAAAAGAAACTGTGGTACTGCACTGCTCCGCAACTAACGAAGGCAGGTCCAAAACTGGGCTGCAGAAGCTGATCGGGTCCTTCTTCTCATCTGCATCCAAATCACCACGGGGAAGCTTGAACATTGCTGCCACCAACCTAAGGTCCTTCTCCGCTATTTTAAGGAGTTGGGCTGTCTGGGGTGAGGTTGGCAGGGGGACAATGGACAATACACCCCATTGCGGGACGTCCGTGCTCTCAGATCTCATTCCTCCACCACGAATTAGGTAGAATTATTAGAGTAGTAAGAAGATCATAAGTTATATAAATTAATTTTTAATTGAATAATCCGCTTTTTGATACGAAAATGTATTCTCGTTTCAGATTCTCCGATCTATGAGCGCTTAAGCTGTGAACACGAAGATCCTACAGAAGATACAGTATGCCAGGAACTTTGTCTACCCAAAGGATATAACTATGGGTTATGTGTTAATAGAACATGCTCTTGCATCTAGATAGAACTTAAAAATATAGGTTTTTTTTATTGTTAGATAGCTAAACGTTTGACTGCCATCTCACCTGATGAAAAGTATAGATGCATTCTAAGTAGCTACGAGTAATAAGCCACTTGTTCACTCTTGTCTTGATTATTTTTTATTTTATTTTTATTGAAAAGACCAACAGCAAAAAAATAACACAGAGTTTCCTATACATCATTGTAGAACAGTTATTTTATTTTAAATTAAAGACACGTTGATTTTATTAGTATGTAATGTTTTATTTAAGAAACCTACCAAAGTAAATTTGACATAGGTACTTTGAAAATTACACAGCCCGCAATCATTCGATTTGGAAAATATCTCTTGTTTTAGAAATTAATTACACTAATTACCAGACTATTAATTAAACTTTAAGCTAAGTGGGGAAAGTGCCAGTTACATATACATAATTCTTATTTAGTATCTATAAAGTGCGTGTATATACCTACGCATTTTATAGATATGTAAAGTAAATGTTTTGGTTGCCGTTTGTAGGCTTCAAAGGAATAAGTCAAGTACCTATTCTTCCAATAAACTTTTCGATAAACGTAAATTATTTGAATATGCCTTTTTTATACACCTACGAACATATTATTTCTATATTGCTTCAAGTTCTTACATATTAGTATTAGGTATTTGCGAAAACAGGAAATTATTTGAAATAGGCCTTTTTCTAAAAACCTTATCTCAAAACTTCTTCTAGCCGTGTCACTAGTTTCGAAACAGTGTGATGAAAGGATTTTAAGTGCGCCTCAAAGAGACTCCTTTCTAAAAAGAGTGTAAGTAACTAGTGGTTACGTTTCATTAATCTTAAATCTAATCTCCCAGGTTGGTAGGTATGTATGTGATCATTTACTTTGACTTTTCACATAATTCTCTCGCTACAATATCAATGCTTGGAATTTGAGCTTTAGTGTGTAATTTTTCTTGGTGGAGTTGATCAGCTTCTGTTTTGATTTCGTTCCAACTGTATTCAATGTCTTCTTTGTTCGTGAGTCGGGAGCAAACAACGAACCTAATGACATATCTCTCTCTATAGCTGCCAGCTACCATGAATACTTTCTTTTTGTTTGTCAAATTCTTAAGTAACTTCTTGTTAATGTGGTCCCCGTCTTTGAGTCTGAAGCAGACCAACGCCATAGAAGGCTCGGGCTCGACTAAGAATCTGTCATCAGCTCTTACTAAGTTGGCGAAATGCTGGGCGAGGGAAATTTGAGTTCTGACATGATTCCTCAGACCCTCAGCGCCGTATATCCTCATCACCATCCACAGCTTTAGCGATCTGAATCTGCGGCCGAGCGGCATCTGCCAGTGCCTGTAATCTGGTATTTTGATGTCGGTCTGCACATCGTCTAAGTAGATTCTCTGAACGTCGAACGCGTTAATGAGATCGTACCCGTTCTTTACCCACATGGCGGAGCAGTCGAAGGCCACAGGCATCCATTTGTGGGCGTTGACGTCAAAGGAGTCTGCATACTCGACGCCTTTCATCAGGTGTCTGTATTCAGGGCACATGAACGCTGCTCCTGCGTAGGCAGCATCGATATGCAGCCAAACATCAGCCTCTTTGCAAACGGGTCCGATTTCATTCAGAGCATCAAAAGCGCAGGTTCCTGTCGTACCCAAGTTAGCAATGACGTAACACGGGATTAGACCTTGCGCTCTGTCTTCATCCATCGCCTGTTTCAAGGTTTCTCCGCGGAGTTTGGCATTGGAATCTGCTTTAAGTAATCTCATTTTCATAGAACCTAATAGTCCTGCTTTTTCGACGGAAGAATTGCATTGGTCTGAGGTGTAGGCGACTAGCTTAGGTTTGATTTCATCTTCATCGAGGTCTGGGTTGAGTTTCATTAGTTTGCGTACAGTCTTCTCCTTTGCCACGAGTAGGCCTACTAAGGTGGCTTCGCTTGCTGAACCCTGAATGACTCCACCTCCAGGTCCAGAGGAACAGTTCAGAAACTCTTCCGGAAGACCTATCAGCTTACCGAGCCAGTTCATAGTCAACACTTCTAACTCGGTGCACACGGGGCTAGACATCTGTAAATTAAACATATTTCGAGATTATTAAATTGCTACCGTTTCTGTTTTCCAGATAAAAACATAGCACTGCCTTAGCAGGTAGGTTAAACATTGATGATCTATTATTTGGCAGCATTATGACTCACAAGCCACGACTGTAATAAGACGGCAGTTCCTAAACGAATTACCAATTGATCTAAATTAGGTACCTATCAGCAACAGTTCTGAGAATTCTATAAGTAGAAAATCTGAGTGAAGCTCTTAAAGAGTACCTATAGTAATTGAAAAATTAGCTTATAGGCTTATTCGCGTAAACCTTACGGCGCGGCGGCATTTATATGAACTAGGTGAATGTAAACTTAACATTCACCTAGCTAGTTCATAGTAATCGCACAATATATCTTACCCAACTAAATCCTATTACTCCTAGACCATCGCTTAGTAGACCTCCTATCATACTCGCGTAGGATGTTCCTGTAGGGTAGAACGCATGGAACCTTGGTGAGTGCCAGTGAGTAACCTGTAATACAAAACATGATAATTGACAATTCGTGTAAAATTAATGCTGATAAGAAACTGAAATATGGCCTTCAGGCTATGCTCTGGGATCGAGTATCTACAAAACAACTGACTTAGGTAAGTGAAAACTGAAAAGTGGTGGCAAAGACTTAGGTCGAATGGATTATCACTACGGCGAGTTGCTATACGAGTAACCGTAGGCTTTCAGTGGGTTTTTGTAAGTCCAGTAAACATTAATATTCTTACCCCGGGCAAGACGGTTTCTTTAAAATCACTTAATATGTCTTGCCAAGGCTCGGGCTGCTCGGGTGCTTCTTGTGGTAGTATGTCCAGCAGGTAACCCGGCTCTACGGAAGGTAGAACCTCTCTGAAAAAAAAAGTTTAATACAATTAAATATTCCTGGACTCCTTGAACTAAGGATTTTCATCAGACACAACGCAGTCAAGTGCGAATATCAGCTACTTCATTTTAAATTATTGGTTGATAGGGATTTTGTCAACTATACATAACCAGAAATTATAAAGACTGTCGTGGGAAATTTTGATGCTTTCCCTGCTTTCTTGGCTGTTGGGTCAAGGCAAGGCACGCCCAGAATTTTTTAAACTTTAAATGGTTAGATTATTACAATCAATTTAGGATTAGACCCGAAGTTCTACAATTATGAAATAAGAAGAGTGTATTAAGTGTAAATCGAAAATATCAATTTAATTGACGTATTTTCCTAGACACCGAAATCGATTAAAGCATAAAAGCTTTACGGTAGGTAGGTCAAGGTCACCTTTAAATATAAAAGAAGACAAAACCGCTGACGTTTTAATCTATACAGTAACTTCCTTCACGAAAAACCACTTCACAAAATACAGTATGGTATTGGTACTGTACGGTATTTTACATGCTTAGGTATACTTATAAAGATACTTTTATAACGATACAGTCATCTTCGCTCTAGTCCTTGGCTTGCACTTGGTTTTATATGGCTAATTTGTTCATGTTCCGATCATCTTGCTACTCGCATGAAAAACTTAAATAAATATTATTAGAATAAACTGAAACAGCTTCACGACTTTAATCCCCAGGCACGGTAGATATCCCCTCAGATCTCTTAGTACCAAGTACTAACTCTAGATTATTTTGAGAATGTCTTAGGTGGGTAGTCAGAGGTACGTCCAAACAATAAATTTGGCACATACCCACATTTTGCAGTAGTTGGTATTCCATACGTGACAGGTTGTAAGCCCATCGCCGCTGTTAGAGTACTAACTGGTTTCCTCACGATGTTTTCCTTCACCGTTTAAGAGCACTGGCATTGCGCACATACATTTTTCGATAGGAAAAATCCATTGGTGCACGACCGGATTCGATCCTGCGACCTTACGATCGGAAGGCGGGGTCACTCCCACTAGACCAGCGGTGCTCTTAGAAAATAGATATGTTTAAATCTAAACCATCTCTCAGAAGGAGGTCGGAGGAGATATCCCAGGTGTACCTAGAACATAACCTGTGTTTCATAATACCTAAATCGATGAATATAAAGTAGAGTGAATGATGAGTAGGTACGTGAATAAAATGCTATGAATTCCTAGTACCTATCCGAAATCATTCTTGCTTTTAGCATGAAAATTTTAAACCTACAAGGGACAACAATTAAAATAAAACTTAGACGAGGCTTGAGGAACACATTTTTCGTTTTCTTTAGTTTTTGAGAGTTTTATACTTTTCCTCCAAGGTCAATTTACGAACGAAATACGAACAATTTGACTTTTAAAAGTTTTGACACTGTGTCATCGTCTAAAGACAAAAAACCTGTTTTATAATCTCTGTTATTTTATAGCGATTAAAAGGTAAGCTAGTCACTGTCGCATTCATGTAAAAAAAAAGAGATGGCAACAATTTTATCGATTATTCGAGCTAGTGTAGCCCTCAGCGAGCAAAACATACAAAAAGAGTTTTTTTATTTATTTTTTACTACTTGTGATTAAGTAGGGTATGAGTACCGATTATGTATAAACTAGTAGTTCGTCCCGAACTGAGATCTCGTGATGCGACCCGACGAACCCATCAAAACTTTGAGTACGTAGTAGTCAGAGGCAAGTCCAAACATTATCTTTGGACTTTTTTCTGACTACCGCCTACTAACTTGGTATGGTTACCAAGTTTCAACTCTATTGGCCTATTTATTGAAGAGTTCCGTTGAACAGACCTGGCTCCATCATCAGACCAGGTCGTCGTCACCATTTTATGAGAACTGAATACCTCCTTAATTTATTTCAAGAAAAAAAATTAAGAAAAAGCAAAGGAACTGACCGACCAGTAGAAAAACCTTGATGTCAACGAAACTCTTAGAGATGGGAGCTCTTGGATCGCTGGTTATCTTAATTTAACTTTTATTATTTTATCTCAAAAACCGAGGGTCCCAAAAAAAAAGTAAAAATTGTTTTGGGATGTCCTAACAAAGCCCTTTCATATGACATGTAACTTGATTTTTTTCTGTAACTTTTTTTATTTTTGCCCCCTTAAAAAACCCCATAACTCAAAAACCCTTCATCCGATTTTACTCATATACTTACCAGTAAATTTCTCAAGTACAAGCTATCGACACATCAAATTTTATGCAGATCGGATCAACGGTTCGAAAGTTATGGCCAGACAAACATACATACATACATACATACATACATACATAAAATGCCAAATCGCCCAAGTTGAAACTAAGATCTTCGTTCGCTTCGCTCACTCGATCAATAATGAAAACCATAAATTGCCATAATTGTTAAGTAATTCTTTATGATGAAGTGATTTTCAGGGCTGGATTATCCATTAGGCGGATTAGCAACTGCCTAGGGTCCCCGCACCGACTAGGGGCCCACGGGGGCCTAGTCGATGCGGGCCATGCACCGAATAAAAAACGTTTCATTCGTGACATTCCCCATTATTTACATCCGGTAATGTTGCCATAGCTTATATGATCTTACTTAGGTACTGTAAAAAGCCATCTAACATTATTCGGTCATCATCACTTATCTTTAACTATAATCTATTGATGATATTTCAATGAAAGCAAAAAGCAGGTGTCGATCTGATCGACTCCATTCTTTTATTAGGAAAAATATATTTTAAAAAATTAAGAAAAGGGTAAAAGAAAGCGGCCCCGAGAATTGCATTGCCTAGGGGCCCCGATAGACTTAATCCGGTCGGTGATTTCAAAAGTAAGGAAAGCTCACATTATAGAGGTACATATACTTTTCATCTTTGCCCATAGATTTGTCCTAACGTCATGCATGGCGAGGGTATAATTTTATTAGTACCTACGAGATATTGGTACTTCCATTAATTCTAAGAATTGCATCGTAATAAGGAAGCCTATTATAACAATGTAATTATATTTATGCTGTGCTGCAATAGGTACATGCCTATAGGTACCAAGTGATGAGATTAACCGACATTATAAATTTATCAAACTAGAATCATAAACTTGATGTAATTGTACATCAGTAATTGAAAGAGCGAGCGAAGCGAGCGAAATATTCTCATACAACCTCATCATATTCTCATTAATTCTCATACATAGAAGCTACTAAAATACGTTTTTAATAGAAAAGGCATAGGAACTAAAGTGTTAGGGAGTAAGTAGGTAAATGTGCGATGAATTTACGTATGATTATGAATTATTGAGAATGATTATAAACCAGTGTTTAGCAAAAAAAACTATTGTAGGTATTGTACAATCTGAAAAACCAATACAACGTAAAGTTACCCACCGTCTGCTAGAGTTTTACTGTTTTAATAACTTCATAGTTTGGAGCTACATCGCGAACTTCGAGAGATCTAGAATAATTAGTTTTATTTGCCATAAAAAGTAATGTGCTGGTAATTGTCATTTGAAAAATATAATGTTTACAACGGCGAAGGCATCGCGAGGAAATTATGATAGGTTTAACATCCATAAACGAAGCCTCAGTATTTTGCAGCTAGGTAGGTGCAGATATTTTGCCTTATTGGGCATAAGGCCCATTTTTTAGATTCAGATCCACAGGGGATTAGAATAATATTAAATTCGTTAAATATGTAGTTTCAGGCTCAATTAATTTTATACATAAAGGTGTAAAATGTGATACAGATTGGTCTTTGTCGCTGTCCACACAAGGATATAAACATCTAGATAATCTAAAGATGTTCTTCTAAAAATGTGTGACTATGTTGGTACTACAAACTTACCGTTCCCTTATATTTTCGACATAATCAGCGAGCAGGTCCACCGCCGCGCGACCGAACTCCCTAAACTGCTCAGCTTCCATGTTCACAATCACTAATCACTTTATCACTTGATGTAAACAGCCACTTGTTCAGATGAGGTATAACAAGACAATGGTGGTGCGATCAGGCGACAGACAGCTATATAGCCGTTGAGCAGCTTTCTACTCGAGTTGCCGCAGACGCGGATTTAATTTGAAGCGAAGTCTCAGATCGTCGCATGCAAATAAAACGCCGGGTTAAAATCTGCTGAGCCTTTTTTTATACTGCTTGTTGGTGATGATGTTAAGTGGTAACCATCACATATTACAAACATCACATAATACAAAGCATTGCCTCGCAAGTCACGCAAGATAGGAACGTGCCCTGCTATGCACTGCCCTGCGTCCATCAACTTGAGGCATACAGATGTTAAGCCTTATGTGCCTGTAATTACACCGGCAACCACACTCTTCAAACCGAAACACAGCGTTGCTGCTTGGCGGCAGAAAAAGGCGTGGTGGTAGTACTTCCCCGGACGAGCCCTTCACAAAGAGCTCTACTACTCTTAAAATTTGCTTGTTGATAGAACAAGCAAATGGCCCACCTGATGTTAAGTGGTAACCATCACATATGACAAAGCATTGCCTCGCAAGTCACGCAAGATAGGAACGTGCCCTGCGTCCATGCACTTGAAGCGTACAGATGTTAAGCCACATTTGACTGTAATTTCATCGGCAACCACAACCTTTAAACCGAAATACAGCAATGCTGCTTAGCGGCAGAAAAAGGCAAGGTGGTAGTTCTTCCCCGGACGAGCCCTTCACAAAGAGACAACACCAAAACTCAACACCCAACACGTAAAATGCTTTATCTAAGATTTTTCAGATTGGCACTCATAATAGGTACTTAAACTATCTAAGTACCTATACGTTAGGTAATCGGTTATATAATTCAGAAAATATTGTCATCAACACATTATCTTGATATGACATTTATACGGGGATTAGGAAAACTCTACATAGCGCCATGAATTAAATTACTCCATTGTTTAACCAAGTATGTTGTTTGACTTCTCCCCCACTCGAGGAATATTTCTCAGGTAGACATAAAGATTAGATCAAGTTTATTTTAACCTCCAGCTGAGAGTGGTTGTACAATTAGTGCAGCCGTTTCCATATTCTGTTGGTAGGTACCCATCACTTTAACCCTTAGTTACTTGCGTGGGGTTTTTTACACCCAGCAACTATTTGAACGTCTCTAGTTATTAGAGTTTTGAATTTACAGCGTAAATTTATGTTCTAGCTTCCTAAAACTAGCAGAACTTTGTTATTTAATCACAAAAAACTCTGTGGCGTAAGGTGGAGGCAGGAGAGTGCGAAAATTCAAAACATTATGTTATAAATGCCATCAACATGTGTGCAGTACCCATGTTATTCCCACATGTCAGAAATGCAATGAAGAAAATTATTTCCTCTAATGAGCTGATTTAAAAAAAAAATTATGGCACTATCTGTTTGTTAAACAGTTTATCTGTTAATTAAGTAATCGTTAAGTTAAAAGATTATCAAATAAAACTTATTATTGGTTTATTTGGTAGTTTTATTTATTTGGTAGTTTTTTTATAATTCTAAAACCGGGCGTAAAGCACCCCACGCGAGTACTTATTATACGTAAGTTTATAGGCGCTAGTAACTTAGGGTTAAAAGAATCTCGGGCTTATTTATTTACAGTTTCAAACATCTTGGTTCCTCTCAAAGAATTCGATTCGATGAACTGTAGTCCCCGGGAATATAATAATATATGTATTATTCAGCATTGGATGATCGAGAGTGTCGTAGGGTACCTATATCAAATGTCGAGACGATATTGAACGTGCAGTAGATACGCGAAAAACGCATCCCTACTCGTTTTGGCGGCAGATAGACCGTTCCATTTTTGTTCTTTTTTTATAACCCAATTAATTTTAAATGCTAGAATTGGCCTTGATTAGCAGCAAAGACTACAGCATGTCATAGTCCAGTAGGTATAGCAGGTAAGATAAGGCATTATTCGAGCAAACTATAAAATCGTAGGCGGATTTTTAGTTATTTTAATAATAAATTGTTATTTTTTTGTAAGTCTGTTTTAAGTCCTTGTTTACCTACTTTGTTTCAATGTTATACGTCTACCTTCAATAAATCAAACCTTAATTTATTATTTTTAAGTTATACCTTCCAATTTTTATATTACCTACCTATGTAGCCTATTATAATAATTCGGCTTTCTTACAGCTTACAGTTTGAAAAACTTTGTGTATTTCTTTAGGTACATCTGTATGCCTCAAGTTGATGGCAGGGCAGTGCATCGTAGGGCACGTACCTACCTAACGTGCGTGACTTACTTGTTACAATGCTTTGTTACAGGACCTATAACTCTGTCTCTGTCTCGTCACTACTATTACTTATACTATATTATATATATTACTTTGTACGGTTGTCACTTAAAAGGTGTGCCATATTTGATGCTTGTCCATCAGCAAGTTCTATTAAAAAAAACCTACAATCCTAGGTACATATCTATGTGTAAACGTTTTCTTAAAACCTTTAAATAAATTCTTCTTCTTGTCGTGTCACTAGTTTCTTTCAAAACAGTGTGGTGATAGGATTTTATGTGCGCCTCAAGGGGCTCCTTTCGAGCACTAATGTCACATGATTAGTTTATTCATCACTAGCGGCCTGTCCCAGCTTCGCATGGGTGGTCAGAATTTTTTTGAACATTTTAGGATAAACTTAGACCGTGGGTTCGAGCCTCGCGTCTACTTATTTCATACATTTGCACGCGCTTCTCCTTGAGTGAGTGAAATCGCACCCCGAGCGTGACCCGTGGACCCGTTAACATTTTTAATTTCGTCATATCTTTTGAATGGAATGTCCGATTTGAAAAATTTAAGTAGTAATCTATAGGTATTGAAACCGTCTTAATTATGAAATGATTTATTTGGATAAGGATTAATACCAAGGTACAAATAAAGACCCTTTTCTGGCGGCGGCATTTCAATTAATTTTTTATAATAAAAGAACACTTATTGTGACATAACTATAATAGTAAGACATATGCTGTCGCGACATTTTTTGTAGATGATTTTGACGTTGAGACGTGTTCTACAAAATCGTAGTACATTATTTTGTTCTATCATCAATAGTTTTCGCAGCGCACGCGATGTAAGGTTTTTGTTTTACACCTTGGGTTACATTATTGAAGTTTTAGTAAGGATCCCTGATTTTTTTGAAAATATAATATAGCCTATGTTACTCAAGGATAATGTAGCATTCTAATGGTGAAAGAATTTTTGAAATCGGACCAGTAGTTTTTGAGCCTATTCGTTACATACAAAAATACAAAAATACAAAGGTTTCCTCTTTATAATATTAGTGTAGATGAACTCTTCTTTTTTTTTATACTACTAGCTGATTGAATAAGCATGTGTCTTCTTGCCGTGTCACTATTTTCTTTCGAAACAGTGTGGTGAAAGGATTTTAAGTGCGCCTCAAGTGGCTCCTTTTTAGCATGAATTATAATTACCTTGCTGTTTGTGATTAGGACTGCGCAATAAATCGACCACTTCCCTATAGGTGTTTCATTTTTATAATAATAAGGAAGAAAACAATCGCGTGTTGCGAAAACAGGTGAAGGTCGTATTCATGAACGGTCATAAAAGTTCATAATCATACCCACAGTTCAGTTGAAGTAGCTCTGCCTTCTGCGCTGTAGGCTGTAGGTTCGATGCTCACCCAGGACAAACATTTGTCCGAACATAGATAGTGTCTTGAGACTGGTTATTGTATTATAGGCAAGTAGAAGTACAAGCTTTTCTTAGTTTCTCACGTTGAGTTAGAATCTTAAAGTACCTAATAAAGGCGTTTTTTTAAATCCTGCAAGTATAGTATAATTGTTCTTGAAATTTTCCTACAAAATCCTGCAATGAAGCAAGTCACCCTCATTCGTCACTGTTACTAGACAATGGTACAAAAACCATTTTCTCAATTATTTCTAAATATAGCGTCTACGTAATGGAATGCTTCCTTATTGGAACGCTAGCTCTCCATGGTACATACATAATTCGATTATATAATATAGATTGGTTTGATTGATGTACTCAACGTATTGGATCAGCCCTAGTATCTCCCTACCTAATTAATTCCTCGAAGATTTTGACAAATTTTCAATTTTCGATTGGTACTCAGCGCTCTACAAAACGTCGAGTGACTCGAGTGTGAAAACAGCGCGCTAGTTTACACCGCGCGAGACCGAAGCGAGCGATTTGTTCAAATTTTCAAATAGAATTCTACTGTAGTCACTACGACTGTATTACGGAAAGTCAAATAGAAAACTCACTTCGGATTCCGCGGTCACTTGGGCGAGTGTGTTGTGGTCAGAATAGCACTTCAATAGCAACTCTACATCAACAAAGAATATCTACCTGTCAGCAACTCTACAGTCTACGGTAACCGCTTTCCATCAGGTAGTCCGTACGCTTGTTTGCTTACTTAAAAATAGTAGTATAAAAAAACCTACATGGAAATAACCCCACCAACCAGGATTAAACATGTAAGAGGGGAAAACGCCAAAAAAAAATTCAAGATTGTCATAATCCCCATTGGTGGGGACAGCTTAGCGGGGATTATGACAATAAACTATATAAACTAGTAGTTCGCCCCGAACTGAGATCTCGTGATGCGACCCGACGAACGCACCAAAACTTTGAGAAGGTGGTAGTCAAAGGCAAGTCCAAACATTATGTTATGACTTTTTTCTGACTACCGCCTACTAACTTGGTACGGTAACCAAGTTTCAACTCTATTGACCTATTTATTGAAGAGTTCCGTTGAACAGACCTTGGCTCCATCATCAGACCTGGTCGTTGTCACCATTTTATGAGAACTGAGTACCTCCTTAATTTATTTCACGAAAAAAAAATAAGAAAAATCAAAGGAACTGGACGACCAGTAGAAAAACCTTGATGCCAACTAAACTCTTAGAGATGGGAGCTCTTGGGTCGCTGGTTATCTTAATTTAACTTTTTTGTTGTATCTCAAAAACCGAGCGTCCCAGAAAAAAAGTAAAAATTGTTTTGGAATGTCCAAACAAAGCCCTTTCGTATGAGATGTAACTTGATTTTTTTAAGTCACTTTTTTTATTTTTGCCCCCTTAAAAAACCCCATATCTTAAAAACCCTTCATCCGATTTTACTCATATACTTACCAGTAAATTTCTCAAGTACAAGCTGTCGTCTTATCAAATTTCATGCAGATCGGATCAACGGTTCGAAAGTTATGGCCAGACAAACATACATACATACATACATACATACATACATACATACATAAAATGCCAAATCGCCCAAGTTGAAACTAAGATCTTCGTTCGCTTCGCTCACTCGATCAATAACTTCCCTTTATAATGTATCCTACTGTGTCCTGCTAGTGATTTATGTTGTGTAGTACCTAAACATATATTATTTTGAAACAAGTTAAGTTTTTAGAAAAAGATTCGTCTGTTACGATCGATTGTACGTCAATCATCGGTCTCAAATGTATTACGGCGTGAGAAAAATCCTTGACTCCAAGCTATGACTATGCGATGACCGACCACGGCTCAGTGGCTTGGTCAAGGCGGGCGAGCCGGTACATTCAGAGATGTCTCTGGCGCTTCCGATCTCGCTTCGCTACCTATTAAAATGAACTAGCCCTTCCGCTATCGATTCTAGGAATTGACAAAATGTAAAGAACGAAAGAAATAAAATGTATTTATTTATTTGGTAAATAAATACATTACAATTACAAATACAAATTTTACTCCTGAAAAAGAATACAGCTTCACGACTTTGATCCCCAGACACGGCATATAATCCTCTCAGATCTCGTAGTCATCATCATATTCATCAAGATTATTTTGAGAATGTCTAAAGAGGGATAGTCAGAGGTCGTCCAAATATTACAATTGGAACACACATTTAACGGTAATTATGTTATAGTCGCTTAGAACTAGCACCTAGATTCACCTCTTTAAGATGTTTCAAAGTGATCCTTGTGATTCTTCTTCTTCTTTTCTCCGTTTATGGCTCCTGTCTGTCATTCGACAGACAATCTTGCCAGTGTCAAGTGATTTGTATTGAATAAATACTTTTTTGTCAAGTCAAGTCTATAGTCAAGTCGGCCGTCATTTGTTTTGAAGAAAATGGTGGCGGTTTTCTTCAAAACATCGGAAACATTTTCGGTCAAATAAGGATATCACTTTCATTCTAAATGTTTACACTTTGTGCTAAAACGTCAAGTAATGTTGGTTAAAATACCACCGAAATTACACAACACAGCTCAAAATAACACTAGAAAAACAAATAAAATGAAAAAGCTATGTTGCTTCCGAAAATGTCAGAAAATGAATCCATCCTTGTGATTCAACTGAATAATTACCTTTTGACTTTGACACCTTTCGTGGTAAATAAAACTGACCTATGGATGGATGAATCAGATTTTGAAATAAGCAACGGCCAATTTAATTATTCAATTTTCTTCATGCATATAGTAGATCAATTAAAAAATAATATCAATGTCACAGATAATCTAAATAAAAGCAAATTATTAATAAGAAGTAATAAAACATTCATAGTAAGATAATAAATTCATAAACCATGATAACTACTGACTAATGAACTTACTAACATGATAAAAATAAATACAAAAAACTAAACAAACGACTACTGGAAGTTTAATAAGCTTTGTTTTGAAACATAGCATTCGAGAAAAACATAACCTTCTTCTGGGCAGTCGGGTAAAACCATTACCAAAGCTAAATGTAGTATGTCAACATGGCAAGATGAATACCTGCTTTGCTACTTAGCAAAAAATATATTAAATACTAGCGGTTCGCCCCGAACTGAGATCTCGTGATGACCGCTCCAGTCTTACATTGATACCAAACTCGATATTTGACCTCTGACTACCCCCTACCTACTTGGGGTAACCAATTGTATCTCAAAATCATACATACATTCAAGAATAAAAATGGTATTGGGTGAAAATGGTACCAAACCCTTTCATATAACACCTCACTTGGTATATTTGTATAACAATTTTTTTTGCTCCCTTTGAAAACCCCTTATCTCAATAATTTCTCAAGTAGGTACAACCTATCGACCTACCGAATTTCATGCAGATTGGATCAAAAGGGTCCGAAAATTTAAGTAGGTGGCAGGAGTCAGAGGCAAGTTAAAAAATTGTGTTTGGACTTGCTTCTGACTGCCACCTACTAACTTGGTATAGTTACCAAGTTCCCACTCTATTGGCCTATTTATTGAAGAGTTCCATTGAACAGACTCCATCATCAGACCAAGTCGCTGTCACCATTTTATGAGAACTGAGTTTATCTTATTAATTATTTACAATTTAAAAAATAACAAAAAGCAAAGGAAACTGGGCGACCAGTAACAAAACCTTGATCTCAACGAAACTCTTATAGACCTCTTGGATCGTTGTTTATCTTAATTAACTTTTTTTGTGGTATCTCAAAAACTAGGCATTCTAGAAAAAAAGAAAATGGTTTTGGAATTTCTAAACAAAGCCCTTTCTTGATTTTTTTTTGCCCTTTTTTTTGTGTAACATTTTTTATTTTTGCCCTCTTAAAAACCCCATATTTTAATAACTCGTCATCCCATTTAACTCGTATCAGTAAATTTCTCATGTACAAGCTATCAACTTACTAAATTTCATGAAGATCGGATCAACAGTTCTAAAGTTATGTCCCGACTAACATACATACATGCATAAAATGCCAAATCGCCCAAGTTAACTGTAAGATTATCGTTCGCTTCGCTCACTCAACCAATTAATACGTTTTTGTGTCACATACAGTAAAACCACTTGCTTAAATACTTTCTAAAAAATGCACGAAAGGCATTGATAATGACCTGTTTTATGTACCTACCTACAGATCTAGAGGTTATTGACTCTACACCGTTTATATTATGTCAAGGGTGTGCGTGCAAAAATTGTCGGTGCAGTTTCATTCCGGTAATAATGCAAACATCTTTATTGATATTCTATTTTTATTAGTTTTATAGTGTTTACCGACACTTAAGGAAACCCCACTCGCAAAATAACTTTAGGGATAGGTATTATAAAAAAATAGTGAAATTCTAGCAAGACAATTGCTTCAACTTGATAGACCATCGGCAGCTTCAATGAACAGTATTCTGTACGTGCGGATATCCATGCCGCAGTCGGAAGTTAACGTCACAGAGTATTTTTCTGATTTATCTCGAGCTGGTATAGTGACTGGAAGAGGTAGGATAGCACTAGTGTGGTGGGCAAACCGGACTCGATCCAATCTTGGTATGAGCGCTCTGGAACTAATACGAAATGTGGTCTCGCTCCGTAGAATATGGTTCACCTCAGACATATTTGTACCACCTTCACATAGTAGCATGCCCAGGATCATTTTCCCCGTTGTAGTATCTAAAAATTACGCAAAAAATCACTAGTACTCTAATCACACCTAATTTAAAAAAAAGTACATAATCTATCCAAATGTTTTTACTCACCAATTAACCGGTCAAATATATCCATCATCGTTTCTGAAGCATGTTCAAGCAAGGCGTATCGTAATGATTTTATCATCAGCTCGTTACGATGAGGTATCATCAGAATCGTAGTTCGGTAGCACTCGCAAGCTTCTCCGCAGCTGCAAGGGTCCATTGGCCAAGTTTGCACTCTAGCCTGTAAAGTATCGATAGCCAAGTCCCATCGAGGCTGTGACGTTACTCTTATGAAGAACTCCCCAATTTCACTCCGGAACCAAATCCACGTATTGCCGACTTGAGTGCTCAAACATATCATTTGTAAGTATAGCTTATGCTCTTGAACCTCTTGACCGCTTTCTTTAGGTAGACCGCTCAAGTGTATTTCCTTGTCTGTCAAGTTAAGTCGCTTCAAGAAAAATCTGGGCTTTGTCATTTCCTCGAAATCAACTGGTATCGAAGGTTCGGTATCTGTAAGATACACACTAAATTGTCCGGAAATTGCAAATGGTGATGCTACTAATACATCAACTTTATTCGGGCGATAAAGGGGTCCCGTCACTTTACATTTTCTTACTGGATTGAGGACGCCGACATGTCCCTGTAGTAAAAACAAGATGTATGTGTCGAAAATTCGTGTTTTATTGTATCCATGTACAAGTAGTATGCAACTCTCTTCATTAACAAAATTAGCTATGTATTTGACACTTAAGAACATTTTTTTGCCGTTTTCTCCAGAAGGGGCTTTTTCAACGACAAAGTTATTCCTTGTGTTATTCAAAATCATGTAGCTGAATATAAGCGATTCTTGACTTGCTGGACAAATTGCTACCGTCCTTGTTGAACTCCTCAGCAAAGGTGGGTTGAACTTAATGGTATCCTTAGGCTTGAACATTGGCAAAGCAACGTAGAGATGAATGGATAAAAACAACATTTGCAGAAAGTTTGGTTTCAAAAAGTCTTTGCTGCTTAACGGGAAATATAGTCTTAGATGGTTCATAGCTTCGATGATCAAACATGCGTTATTGATGATTCCGCCTTCTATTGTGTCTTCAGTTAATTCACTAAACATTGTAAACTGTTCTGCTAGGAAGGGACAATAACTTAAAATAATCGAAATAAGGGCTATGCCGTCAGACAAGTCCGTAGTGATATTAGTTATTACTCTGACTGATTTACTTTTTCCCCGGAGCTTGTTATGCTGTATCTGTATTTGTTCATTGTACCAATCAATCAGAACCTTTACAATATCTCTGTGCTGAGAGCTAACACAAACGCAATCAAAAAAGCAACTGTCCATGACAAATACTTTATAGCTTTGTAAAATGAAATCAATCCAACTTTGTTTAGTAAGCCTGTTGTATAAATTGACGTCACCTAAAAGTTCTCTTGTTAGTATAATGTCAGCGTTACATTTCGGGGTAACATTTTCAGAGTAGACAACGAACTGTTCATAACTTAAGAGAAACTTTGCTTGCAAAACCCATAAATCAGCTCCACGGGACCTCATTAAATTTAAAATCTCCCTGTATGTATCGTGAATTTCTTTAACGCTTTTAAAAGATTCATCAACTCCGTGTACCCTGAAAAAATGTTATTAACTTTTAAAAGAAAGTTGGGCTCCACTCAACTGTTGAACACTAGAGTAAATGTTTCTTGTCGGGACTTCGAAACTCAGGGTCTTTATATAACTTACGTTATTTTACGGATATGCTTCATCAAAGGTCCAGCTATTCTTTTTATGAAATTCAAATACGATACGTTAATTCCTTTTGATTTCGTACCACTAGTTTGCGACGATAATGCAACCGAAATGGCATGAAATGTGTCGGGGATAACTGGATATAAGTCTCTACGAAATCCTTGTTGGAACATCCATTTTTCCAAAAAGTGTGTGCATTTTTCTAAATATTCATAAAGGTCTTCTTGTGAGTTCATTGGATAGTATGGGTATGGATTGTCTTCCGGTTTGACCAGAAAATTGGTGTGCAATGTCAATGCACAATATGTAAAGCAGAAATTGATTTCGACATCACAGCCAGATCCGCTGTCGTGATTGAAGCTAACCGTCAGATTACGTGCATATGTGGTTTGGCAACTAGCTTTTAGCTCTACAGTCAGCAGCGTGTGAATTTCATCTTGTTCTTGTAAAAGCTCAACGCTTACAAACTTCACCGTGAGGTTTATCTCTTCTTTCGACTTACATGAAAATGAATCCATATCTGATTTTACTCCCATTTTAATCACTATTGTACGGACGATCTCCGTTCCAACGTAGCATGGAGGAAATATTATTCGATACGTACTCGGAGTCATTATTGGTGTTTGCCGTTTTCCAACGAAGGTTAAATTATAATACGGG
Organism: Chloroclysta siterata; assembly: GCA_932294275.1. NCBI lineage: Eukaryota > Metazoa > Arthropoda > Insecta > Lepidoptera > Geometridae > Chloroclysta > Chloroclysta siterata. The sequence continues at coordinate 10,483,978 of OW028600.1, read as the reverse complement.
ATCGTCATATGCTTATCCAAAAATAGTAGAGCTGTGGACACAAATCTGCCATGACTTTTAGGATGAAATTTCAAAGACAGCTTAACCTCTTTTCCTCTATCTAATTCAAATTTAATATTACTCTCATTGATGATAAACTGGTTTTCTTCAGTTCGTAAATCAAGCGAAAAGAATGGCGATAACTTCGCAGTTAATATAATAACATGCAAATAGTATTTTGAAACGTTAGTCATTGTAAAGTCAATTTTGTTAGTTCCGTTTGACACGTATTCAATTTCGAATTTATCGACAGAAAAACTGATCCATGGTACAGTTATCACACCAGCGATACGACAGTAGCTGATATCTTTGTTTACAGATTTTATTTTAACTTTCGCATTATTTTCGTAATTTCTGTAATTTTTTTTAAAAGTTATATTAATTTATCAGAAGTTGTAAACAATTAAAATAGTAAAGAAAAAACAATGTGCTTACTGTTCGAACTCTCCAATATAGTGTTTTAGTTCAATTGACCAGGAGTTCTGATCAGGAGGCCCTAGCATTCCGTTAATTTTAAATGGTATATACATTTCATATTCTCTTCGAAAAATGTCATACACTTTTATGAAAATAGTTTTCGATTGTCCACCTTCAACGAAAAATTCAATGATTCTCTGTTTGTCATTTCCTTGAGCAATGTAGACCTCGAAAATGTTTTCATCAACTGTGTCGAGTATTTCTACCAAAGTCTTTAAAGTGCCATGATTCTGGAAAGTCACTGGAACGTATGTCACCATATAGCAAGGGATTCGTGCCATAAATATATTTTTTGGATGAATCAGTATTTTAGGTTCTACAACATTTCCACTTACAGGCAGCATTACATTTTCTTTGTTGTTTATTTTAACGAAAATATCGAATGCAAATTCTAAAACGCAAGAAATCTTTACGATTATTTCAAACGTTATAATCATTTTTGGGCGAATGGTCCCACTCATAGGTTCAATTCGTAGTCCAGGAATTAATGGTTCCAATACGTGAAAATTTGCAATTTCCCGTGATGAGTTTTCCAACTTAACTCTTTCTATTGTTTCTAAATTAAGAGGAATATCTTTAAATAAAACTGCAGGTTGCAAAAATTTTATGGACAGCTTTCTAGTGATGACACTAAGTTCAATAGGTACAACTTTCAGTGTTTTGCTGTGTGATACAAAATCCACTTCATGTGTTTTTGTTTTTGTAGGTTTGCAGATATAAATGACATCGCATATCTTACAAGAATGTTTTGGAATTGATCCCGAAAGAGGAATTATTTCAAATGGTGTATCAGAAGTCAGCTCATCCCAATGAAAATCGACAGGAATATTAAAATAATTGTAAATTCTAACCGGTACTGATGTGATAAAACTCTCAGTGGCTATCATTCCGAACTTTAGAATTTTTTCTTGTATCATCAACGTTGGGTTCCCCACTTGAAGAGAGTATGGATGTTTTCGACTATACTTGTTATCTATCAAGTATTCAAATGTACCTGTATAATTTCCTTCCACAAATCCTAAACAAAATACAACAACTTTTATCTCAGCCATTGATTTCATTTTGATTATTGTTGAAGACAGCTTCTCTTCAGTATAAAGAACACATTCATCGTTGTACAATTCGATGGTAATATCAAACTTCGTGTTATTTTTAATCGTCAAATCATGCTTCCCGTATGTGAACAAACCAATTCTGCCAAAATCGATAGCAAACGGCAGAAATAATATGTCAAAAAGACCATAGGTTGAAACTCGTTCTCGGATTTGCATACAAAAATCTTTTGCTGGTTTTTTTATTTTTATTGATAAGTCGTCATCAATCGATCTTACCCTTCCAGTGGTACATCTTTCAATTATTGGTCTCTTGGCGTAAGAAGATTTGCATATTTTTAAATGTTTAAAAGCTGTATCTTTGTGTTGCTGGTTTAATTTTAATTCTGCATCATCGATAAAAGTGTATCTGAAGTCTTGCTCATTTAGTTTATGTAAAGATTCTACTACGATTTCTTTGGCTTTCTTATTGTAGATAATATTCTGCTTGCTTGTTATTTTGTATGTAATAAAATTTTCATCAACATTTTCTTTGAAAATTATATTGTCATATAGCTCATGCGGATTGCGTACTTTAAATGAAATTGTGTCTCCAACTAATAAACACGTAGGTTTGATCGTTACAGATATTCGTATGGTTACATTCGGTGGAATCATAAATTTTTGTGGGGCGACCTCAAATCCAGTCACTCTAACATATTCAAATTTCGTAGCTATCAAGCTAGATTCGTTTCGTATACACACATGTCTCGTTACTTTTGTGTTTATAATTACATTACCGTAATTAATAACTTTCGGGAAATGTGATAGTTTGCAATACTCATATTGTCCACTAATATAATACCGACCTATTTCAGAATGAAATTCGTTGTTACAACATCGCGTTCCGTCCGCTTGTATTAAACGCAAATCAAACACGAATCTATTGTCGAGCTCTTTCCTGCGTTTTGCGTTACAGATACATTCGTTTTTAGGATGGAATGTGATTTGAATAGTATGGTCATCGATTTGAGTCACGATATAAGAACGATGGGATGCGGAAATTTCTCGTGCTTCGTTAAATTTCTGAAATCAATTTGCTGCTGCCTCAACTTGTAAACCTAATTCCTACTAAGAAAACAAAAAAAATAATATATATTACCAACAAAATCCCTTCGCACATGGTCTTCAAGTACGCAGACTTGCTAAGATCGATCTCTACATCGAGGTACTGTGTTGTCGATAAACCGACGAAGGATACTGGGAATTCCACAACTTTAAATCTTTTGAAAACATTGTCGGGATTGTAGCGATCGCATTTAGTCATTTAGCTATTGTCCTATTATATTCCTATTGTAAATTCTTAAAAAAATTACATAAGCATATCAATACAAAGAAATAAAATTATTTGAAAATACGTCTTTGACACACGAAATGTCGTTTGAAATGTAATAATTACTAATATGTCAATTTCAATAAGCTACGGCGGTTTGTTATGAATTTCTAGATTCGTAAAAAGGTTTAATAATTCTGTAATTTAACAAGCCAAACAAAAGAACTGTATTGAAAGCAGATTGAAAGTAACTGCCTTATAATTTCAAAATTCCCTTTCTTCGCAGCTACACTGGATGACTAGAAACGAAGTGCCCTTGCGAACGGGATAACGTGCTAGAGTAATATCGTAGATGGATGTAAGCACTCGGGGTGTGTCGTACGACTCTGGTAAATTAGTTCGGGGCGGGGGAGCCCCGCGTTTCCCTGCAGCCCCGGGGTTTATCAGATTCAGGGGGTAAAAAATGACTTCTCAATGGGAGGCAGAGGGCGGCGCGCGTCGAGTGCGGTGAGGGGCGGGCGTGGGCGGGCCGCCACGTGGGCCCGGCTTCAGGCGCCGCGACGCCCGCGCCCGTAGCACCCGCGGCATCAGGACCCATGCTCAGGTGTTCCGATCAGTGTTTACAGTTGAAAATGCTACAGCTACAGCTTTGAATGTTTAATGTGTGTGAAGAAGTGTTGAACCGATGGAGACGTACGGAGACGTGGTCGCTAACTGCGAGCGGCGCGAGGTTCCTATGGACGCGACACTGGATGCCATGCATCACTCCTTGGACCCGCCGCCGCCCGACGTGCTGCTCGCTCTACTGGCAAGGAATAAGGCTCTCGAAGGTGAGACTCGTCGACACAAAACTACAAACACGACAAAAATTACAATTATTTTACTTCTTGTGTAGGTACATACTTACCTGTATACACAATACATATTCAGTACCATAATACAGGTCGCAGGTTGATTATCCCTTAATATTATTTGTTATTAGTTAACACATTAAACACAGTAAACACATTTTTCATCTGCATTCTGACAAATTTAGGGATCAGTTGAACCCTTTTCGTTAATTATTGCTTTATTCCAGCTCCTCATGTTTTTAGTAACCTGCATAAGTAGGTAGGTAGGTACTACATAAAATAAATGTGAACAAGGAGTGTGTACCTAAGCCTTGTCTTTGTTTTGATTCCGTCACAGCTCATGCACATGCATTCAAAAATTATTCCGATTTGTATTTTCTTTATTTACAACTAGCGGCCTGTCCCAGCTTCGCATGGGTGGACATAAATTTTTCAACGTTTTAGGATAAACTTAGACCGTGGTGGGTTCGATTCGAGTCACTTCTAACTCGCGCCTTGCCCGGGCCCGCGCTGGGTGAGAACGCGCCCCGTGACCTTATATTTTTTAAATCTTTTGAATGGAATGTCCGATTTGAAAAATTCAAGAAGTAATGTATAGGTATTGAACCAGTCTTGAATATGAAAAGATTTATTTGGATAAGGATTAATACCAAGGTACAAATAAAGAGCCTTTTCTAGCGGCGGCATTTCAATTAAATTTTTATATTAAAAGAACACTTATTGTGACATAACTATAATAGTTAGACATATGCTGTCGCGACATTTTTTGTAGATGATGACGTGTTCTACAAAATCGTAGTACATTATTTTGTTCTATCATCAATAGTTTTCGCAGCGCACGCGATGTAAGGTTTTCTTTTTCCACCTTGGGTTACATTATTAGAGTTTTAGTAAGGATTCCTGATTTTTTTAAAAATATAATATAGCCTATGTTACTCAGGGATAATGTAGTATTCTAATGGTGAAAGAATTTTTGAAATCGGACCAGTAGTTTTTGAGCCTATTCGTTACATACAAAACAACAAAACAACAAAACAACAAAACAACAAAAATACAAATCTTTTCTCTTTATAATATTAGTGTAGATTGAATACAAATTAGTTACCTGCTACAAGATTTTTATCTTACCAAAATGATGCGTGAGACTTAGTGAAGTCGCCATCATATAGGTATTTCTGAAATTACGCTTAGGGTCAAAATACTTAATTAGTACCTACAAAAAAAGAATCCGCATGCTAGATAAACTTCTTAAAATCATGGATTATGAAAAAATAAATCCCCGCTATCATCTTAAATTTCATTTCATTTCATGCGTAGAACACTGGTGGCACTGGTCCTAAAATGGTTCAAAAGTGGTCACGCACCAATGAGTTCTTCTGTTTAAAAAATTTACTTGGGCAGTGACAGTACTCACAAACGGTGAAGGAAAACATCGTGAGGAAACTGGCCTGTCTAAAAAGTTCTAAAAACTAGTGTCAAGTGCTCGAAAGGAGCCTCTTAGGCGCACTTCAAATCCTTTCACCACACTGTTTCGAAAGAACCTAGTGATACGAAAAGAAGATTTCATTTCGTTCTCTGCACTTACCAATATCGTCGCACTAAAATTATCTGTGAGGTCTGGTTTTAAACTATGGATTTTTTAAACTGTGTTAGAATGTTTATAAATAATGTGGAGTTCTCACAGTATTAGTAGGTAATAAAAAACTCACATCTATATAGAAAAATCGATACTTAAGCTAGCTAGGGCACATTATGGCTTGTTGCTTTTTATCCGTATCAAAATAATTGTCGACTTATTTCCCAAAATTACCAACCAAAGGTCTCACAAGGTAGTAAGAAGCTCTGCTGAGGCCACCACGAAACGAAGGGCGAAGCGATGGCTCTCCTCCCATACGATATTTTTTTTTAAGAGTTGTAGAGCTCTTTTTGAAGGGCTCGTCCAGGGAAGAACAACCACCACGCCTTTTTCTGCCGCTAAGCAGCGTTGGTGTGTTTCGGTTTGAAGAGTGTGGTTGCCGGTGTAATTACAGGCACATGAGGTTTAACATCTTTGCCTCAAGTTGATGGACGCAGGGCAGTGCATCGTAGGGCACGTTCCTATCGTGCGTGACTTACGAGGCAATGCTTTGTTATTAGGTGATGGTTACCACTTAACATCAGGTGGGCCATCTGCTTGTTCCATCAGCTAGTTGTATAAAAAAAATGTAAGGTTGCGGGTAGTCGGTGGATGGATAAGGATAATCCGAAATCGTGTTTGCTTAAGAATACAGTTTTTTTAATTAATGACAATATTTCTGTTCAACTTTTTTATCTACAGTCATCTAAAACCTCTATAACCCTAATAAATATGATATTTTGAAACCGTTTTCATCTGAACAACCGAAGTAATAAAGCGATTTTATTGTCTTTACCTATATAAGGTCTATTAAATGACTGTAGCTATTGGACCTATTTGGATGAAACTTGGGATAGGTTTCTGGATAGTGGTTCGGAAACCTTTTTTTTATGAAATGCTATAGATTTAATGAAAAAGAGAGAAGAGAAAGAGACAATCTTTACATCTAGGGATGTAATAATAAATTCACACAATGTTTGCCTATACGATTTGTATAAGTACACAGGCGTTACCAAAGGCTTTTGTGTGTCATCGCTCGTATTATTGTTCATATCGCATGCTACAATTACCATCTGAGACGACACGTGGCAGGGTTTTGAAGGACGACGTATGACACGCGACAGGGACCTACTAGCCTGCCATAGCTTTGTAGGGTTTCCTATAATCAAGTTGAGTGCGCACTTCGAGCTTTTTGATTTTTACACCAGACAAGCCTGTAGATGGCATCGCACTTAGGCAAATTACTTCTGTGTTTACGTGTCCTAGTAAATTGTTGACCTAATAACGTCCGGTCATTTGTTTACTGTTAATTAGAAGTTATTGGTAAATTAATGGTTGAGATGAGGTGACTACTAATGACACGATTAGGTAGATAGGGACTGTTTCCGCATGACATCTTGTCGTAAATATTTTACGACAAGATTACATGTACGTTGAATTACATGTACATAAATTGAAGAGAATTCATGTAATAGAATTGGGTATATACTCGTATGTGCCAAAAATAAGGGTAGCCAGAAGTTCGTCCAAGTACTTCTGACTACCTACCATGGTAGTCAAGAAAACTTTAAACTGACGAGCATGTATAGAGCATATTATAAGAATAATAAAGCATAAGAGATAGTTATGTCAAGAAATATAAATCCATGAATCTGCCTACACTTATGGTAAACAGACGTGATCTGATGTGAAATATTATTACTTACGTATTGAAAGCATTGGATGAATAAAACCGCATTTAATTTGGTTCAAATATCCATAATTATGTACTTACTTTAGCCCCCGCATTATTTGAAAGCCTATGATTACGCTTTTGGGGAGTTTGGTTGCCGTCGGCGATTTACTAGTAGTAGCGTCCGCCCGACTTGTGCCGCGAACAATCATGGTATTGTAATCCAGATTTAAAATACAGCGCGTGGAAAAATAATCGGCAGCAACGAAAATAAAAATTTAATTCTCTACCAAATATTTGTAGTAAGATTCAAAATGACAATGAATGTTACTTTTTGTCAACTTAAGTGTTATCTGTTTTTAATACAGCATATAGAGGTATAATCTTTTCAGTGAGGTTTATACGTAAACATGAAAAAATGCATTTGATAAGTTGAGTCTTACTTCAGATGATTTTTATTAATTGTTCTTTATTCAGTGAAAAACATTTTGTTAACTTAAGCAAAATAAAAAGGAAAGCTTAACCCTAAAAATAAATAGGTACAGAAAACAATATTTATTACAAATAATAAGATAAAAATCCTACAGTAGGTAATTTTTTTCTATTAGTTACCCATTTCATGAGTAAAGTAAAAGTAAAGTAATTAGTTAAAATATTGTTATTGAATCCATCCCAAACTAGTTCAAAAACTGTGTTTCAGGAGCTTCAGTAAAATATTGCTATTCTCAATTATTTACAATTATCAAAGGTCGGGGATGTACCTACTAGTACATAATCCTGTTTATTGAAATGAAAACAAGTTTAATCAGGTAATTATTACGAGTAGATACTGAGGACGGAACCCGTCAAATGAAAACTTTAAACAAACTTAAGTTATAAATAAACAGAGAATGACTTTTTTTTACAACTAGCTGATGGAACAAGCAGATGGTCCACCTGATGTTAAGTGGCATCCATCACCTATAACAAAGCATTGCCTCGTAAGTCACGTACGATAGGAACATGCCCTACGATGCACTGTCCTGCGTCCATCAACTTGAGGCATACAGATGTTAAACCTCATGTGCCTGTAATTACTCCGGCAACCACACTCTTCAAACCGAAACACAGCAACGCTGTTTGGAGGCAGAAAAAGGCGTGGTGGTAGTACTTCCCCGGACGAACCCTTCACAAAGAGCTCTACTACTCTTAAATACCAACTGCTCTATATACTACTAGGTAATGTCTAATTACTTTGGCCTTGTTCTTATCTTTTTTATTTCCATTGATGGGTGTTCAAACTATGTAGAACATTCATCATCGTCTTTACATATCTTGATCATAAAGTAATTTCTCGTCGAGACTATCTAAAAGTCGACCATATCAGAAAATAAATATTAAAGTCCTCCATAAATTTTATACGTTATACATCTACATTATGAAAATGTGTCATAACAACCCATCGCTTTTTAATAAAATTACTGTGAGAAAGTGACTGGTCAAATATTTAAAAAATATATTGTACAAACACGGGAAGAATGTGGAGATGTCTCCTATTATATTATCGCATTAGGACCGGAAGTGGGCACGTGTTGACACGTGCTCACAGAATAGTCCACTTCCGGTTTTCCTCGTAACTTGGGGTCGGTGGTGTTTTGTTACCTCTTGTAGCTCTTTAATCGCAAACTCATTTGTAAAATTAATATCATTACTTAGGACTTACCTACTTTTAAATACCAACTACCAATTTTTCAATTTGATTATGACATAAGAAAATAATAAAAACTGTAAACAGATGCCGGTGCATTCTGCTGCTATGTAAAGAATATTATATACTCACCCGAAAAAATAAAAGGTCACCTTTGAAAACAGCAATATCTTCAAGAAATGATCATTTTGCTTATGAAATGAAACCAAAAGAGGATATGCGGACTATAATATGCAACCCTTCATATAAACTTGTTGACTGTAATGGCATAGAAAAATGTTATAAGTAAAAACGACCTGTTTTCAAATTGTGATTCATTATTCAATTTAGACTTCTTTGGTTTTGTATAAATATGGGACTTGAAATTGATTTTCTTTATTCAATTCGAGTTATTTGTACAAAATCATGCCTTTGACTTTGGAAGAATGTACCAGAGTTATCACCATGTTAGAGTTTGGGTTTAGCCAGCGCAGAGTGATGGTAGTTTATTTTATGCGTAATTAAATTTTCATTCAGATACTTTTTAATTTATAGAGCTAGATTGTGTGGTTTCAAAGGTATTTGAAGTTAACTAGGTGACCCTTTATTTTTGCGGGCGAGTGTAGTTCTACGCATCTGCGCGCCGTAGCATCTTCGTAGCACATGCCGAACTTATAATGAAATCATAGATTTTGATTTACAAAACGACTATCGCTCGTAGTCGCCTGTCGATGGGGCCTTTGTCCAGCAGTGGACTTCTTCAGGTTGATGATGATGAATCGCTTAAGTATGGAAAAACTATCCACACTACTTGCAGATGAAACAAAGCATATGAAGAGTAGTAGAGCTCTTTGTGAAAGGGCTTTTCCGGGGAAGTACTACCACCACGCCTTTTTCTGCCGCCAAGCAGCGTGTTTCGGTTTGAAGATTGTGGTTGTGTGGTGTAATTACAGGCACATGAAGTTTAACATCTGTATGCCTCAAGTTGATGGACACAGGGCAGTGCATCGTAGGGCACGTTCCTATAGTGCGTGACTTAAGAGGTAATTCTTTGTTATAGGTGATGGTTACTGGGCCATCTGCTTGTTCCATCAGCTAGTTGCATAAAAAAAAAGTTTCTTATGGTCTCATCTTGCAGATTAGCAACGTTCTACGCAATCACCGGATTGGTGACCGGTAGTGGCTTTAATGTGCTAGTTCCGGACCTTCGTAGGGAAAGACGGACCTCCTCCGAAGGAGGACAAAAAAAAAATTACCAGAGCCGTTTACAAGCTCCTAAGAAATTATTTTAGTTACTTACTGCCTATAAATTATTGATGTTCGTGCTGTACTTTACCTGTGTATAAAGTATATTTTTTTGTCACGGCTAAGCTATGGAAATAACAGTAAATTATTGCGCTAACTCATTAATTTCATACCGATAGATAGCCCCTTTCACCTACATTTATTACGTACCATTAAAACAATACAATTCCACGAAGGGTAATTCGTAACAACGAATTTATGATCCTTCGCTACTGGGGCTCATCATCCGCGCTGCGGGGGGCGACATCTGTCGGCCTGTGACTCTGACCCCTCTCGACTTACCTAGCCTTGATACGGCTACTAACCCCTGATGATTACCAACGTGCCGTGAACTTACCTAGTCTCGATACAACTCCCTTGTGAATATTTCTGACTTACAAAACCACATTCCTATTAAAGCGGATAGGCGAGACACCGGCGGATAATTAAAAAAAAATTGATTGAAAGTTACATATTTTGTACCTTTTATAAAATTGATATTACTTAGACTTTTTTATTACATGGCATCCAACTTAGCATAAGAAAATCAGTGATTGCGAAATCCATGAATTTTCTGTGTGCTCTGTATTCTTGGTGAGCAGCTACAGCCAATTTTTATTTAATACTAGCTGGTGCCCGCGACTTCGTCTGCGCAGGTTTAGTATTTCGAGTAGCTTATATTAGCGTGACGTAGTACATATGTGTTACACTAGCGGTTTTGGCAGCGCACGCCAGAATAGCTCGCAGATGGTAGATTTTTTCCTACTTACTTGACACTTATCGTCATATTTTGGACAATTCACACAATATCTTTATAAATTGTAGCCTATGTGTTATTCTGATGTATAAGCTATATTATTGTAAAGTTTCATTAAAATCCATTCAGTAGTTTTTACGTGAAAGAGTAACAAGCAAACATCCATCCATCCATCCGTCCATACTTACAAACTTTCGCGTTTATAATATTTTTATTAGTAGGATAAGTACCTACTTATGGAGTAAAAAAAAAACTTGCCAATCATGCCATCTGTCAGTTATCAGCTCATAAAACATTTCTATTAAAAAATCCAATTCAAAACACGAGCAGAAGTCACATTCATTTTCTTCCATGTTTAACGTAGGGTTTCTTTGATTACACGAACATAAAAGGCTTCTAGTCAAAGCTCCGTTGATCAGTTTTATCCCTTTGTTAACATTTTAATCAATCACAGAAATGCCCGACCGCTCAGATAGACACGTCGAGGGTGGGATGGCTTTAGCGGTTAGCTCCTCTCAACGCAGTAGGTACCTACCTACACTACTCGTACCTGCCGTCTCGTACTGAATAATTTAGACCTGTACTGTTAATGCTGTTACATATTGTAAAATGAATAAATAATACAGTAGGTAAATAAGCATATTATTGACAAATATAAAAAAAAACATACTTAAACTTACTCTATTCAAACAATAATACCTATTAGATTGGGTCACAGGGTCGCCAACTTATCTATATGTCCGTAGGTGATAATGACCACATAACATTATGGGAGTATTGTATGAAAATGACATACGTTAGCATCTGTCAAGCTAATGTCATTTTCACACAACTTATCTTTCTTTCAGGTATATCTTAGCAGGTATGTTCCGCAAACAATGGATCTTGTCTTGACCCCCAGGTAGGCTGTGCTATCTTTCTTGTTGGTGGAATCGGAGATTTGATAAGCAGACGTGTTCAAAATAGGAAGTTTTGAAACGCGAGGGAGCTATAGAAAAAATATAAATAATTTAAAAAAAAATAGTTCGGTATCTACGAGTACGCTTTTCAAATTTTTCAGAAAACGTACTCTGTTCGCCTTGTCTTAAATATTTATTTACCTACAGTAAACTATTTCCTGTATCAAATTACAATACCCCGACAGCGAGATTAGCAGAGTCAATTATAACGATGAATGATTTTTATCTAAACGAGTATTTTCCACATTAAATTCATATCAAAACATGTGGGTGCAGCTTATGAGGATAAACTAGGGGAGTTTAAATACATTTACTTAGCAACAGGACGAGCACGACCCGGGCCGGATAGATAAAACGAATGAAGATATAATAAGTACAGTATAGTATATAATAGAGGTATAATAAGTGCACATAACGCACACAGATCTTCTTTGTGCGTTGATATGAATATGTGGTATGGTTTGGTAGGTCCAGGAGTGATTAGTACCAAAGATAAATTAAAGGTCTTTTGATTTTAATCTGAAATAAATGAATAATAATAATAATTTAGACCATAGATGGGCAATGGTTCTGTGCTTTAATTAATTTTCGTACTTATGCAAACTTTTAGGTAGGAAAAATTGTTTGGATCAAAATCAAACTTTTTCTAAACTATGTGCAATATGATTGCATACAACTTAGTTGATTGCAATTTTTCATAGATAAGTTCAGTGATTTTATATAATTCAAAATGGTGGAATGTGCGAGCGAGAGATACGCTAGCAGTTGTCCTCGCCTTAAACATGGGGCCACCATTTACAAGCAACGAATTTATTTACTGCTACTGCTCGTTAAAATAAAGCCGTTGGGGAATAAATGTTCTCGAATGGCGACCACGAACAGGAAAACGAAGCGTTGGACTTCCTTCTACCCGATGGACTGACGACATTGTCAGGATCGCGGGACTTCTTCGTGGACTTCTTTAGGCTGATGATGATGATGATGACTGCTCGTTGTTAGATAGAGTCCCTTCCGGACTCGTGTCGACAGAGCTCCGTCTTGATTTAAATGAATACGTTTTTAAGGATAGGTTGCGTAGTATTTATGAGTTAGGTAGCTGTTTTTTCGACTTCGATTTATACATAAAAATGATTTTAACATGGGCAAAGTTCTGACGTTTAATCGAAGTTTAGAAGTTATTTACGAACATATTTGTAGAGATTTACTCAGGCATGCGTAAATTGCAAAAGTAGGTGGTTAGTGGTTACCGCTTGTTTTACCCCGCATACTCAAAATCGTTACTTAAATTTAAAAACCATTCAATTGGTGAGTTAATGCAATAGTTTATCTATAGACGTCGTTTTTAAGAGTAAAGCCACAAATCAATTGAATTTGTGTCCATGGTTTATTAAATAAAAAAAACCTAACCTGAACTTACCTATATTCAAAAACCTCGTTATATCATATGTTACAGTTATATAAAAAGACAAGTAGTTTTGAATTATTTTGTAATTATATCATGTTATGTTATGTAGATCCTATAATTATAAACTTCGCTTGGCTCGATAGTGATATGTGTCTCCTAATATTTAGCCTTATTAAATGATTTAAATATGCAACAGTAGGTATCTTAACCTGCTCTGTATTAAAAATACCCCCTTAATTAAGCCTCTTATACCTCCATAGCACTTCAAGGCTGTAAACTCCTGTAAACTAATTAATACGAGCTATCCTCTGAAATGGGAGCAAAATTAGAAGACTCTCGACCTCGGCTGCTCATTACTGCTCTGTATTAAAAGCCCTAGGCCTGAAATATGCATTTTTACGACCGGCAGGGCGAGGCTCGTGCATGTTTGATGCGGGCAATCTCGGCGCGGCCACCTGAGCCTACCTTGAGGCGGTTCGAATCTTTAGATGTTTGTCTGATTTGTTTAAGCAGAGAAAGTGCTTTTGTTTTAGGTAGATTTTTTGGGATTTTTTTTTATTCCAGGTCTTTTCATCGTTAATAAGTAAGAATGTCTTATTTTTTATTTGGAAAAGGCGCCCGTTAGAAACCGCTATACCAAGGAGCATTTGGCTATAGTGATACACTGTCTCTGAGTAAAATGAATTAAATTTAAGTTTGTAGCCATTTTGTCATAAAGAACGATTCTATAAATGCGATCCCGAGCATGCGCGTTGGTTGCTACTAGACTTTTTTTTGTCGTATTTTTAATTGATCTACCTCTATTGAACACTCATAGAAAGTTTCATACGGAACTTGCATTTTTAACTACCACACCACAAAGATTATTTACCCAATTATATTGTACTTAAAAATTATATGGAAAAACGATTATATCAATAAGGTCCTAATTAAAGGATAATTATCCCAGAGGTAAATTCTATCCTAATGATAGAAAATATTACAAAGAAATATTAATTTAAATAAAATTGTTCATATTATCAGTTTTGACGTTTCCTACTAGCAACTCCATAAAAACAGGAGAAAAAAACACAGAATTGTTATTTGAAAAATGAAAGTTATTCGCGACTTTCATCGTAGGTTCGTAGGCTTGTGTGTGTTGCAGCGGGGCGGGTAAGGTAGGGAGAATAGGGAGGTTTTGAGGGAGCGCTGTAATCAAGAAGAGTACCCGTCCCCAGGCGCCCTCCCCTCTCTCCCTCCACGAGGGCAATGCCTCAAACCTCTATTGACTTACCTTCTACAGCGAAATATTTTCATTTCAGTCTTTGTTGATATGAAAGTCAATACGTGCCTCCAAATACAGACGGTTGAGAAAAATGAAAAATCTAAGCTTTGGATCCATTGTTTGTTGAAAGAGGATACCGGATTTTATAGGAGTTGCAAATAATAATTTAGTATTTATATAGTAATTTAACCCAATGGCATAAATCATTCGATGTAAATAATCGAAATACTGATTAAATATTTGAAATTATTTGTATAGGAAAATATACTTAATTCGCATTCCTACCCAATAGCCTCTCATACTCATGAGACTAAATTTCTCAGGGCCTGGGAGGTGCCTCCCAGTCCCTGAATGACTTCATGCATCAGGCATGACCTGCTTTATTCTGTTGGTACTGCTTCTCAGTCTGACAAGCAGTGAAGCTGTTTTATTACAAAAACAAACTACACATTATTTTGATCTCGCATATTAAAATGGGATAGCTTAGTTCAAATACGCTGAAAGCGGTTATTCATATTTTATTTGAATTTATATTTCTCGTTATCAGAAAATTAACAAAGACACAGTGTATTTTGATTTAGATAGATAACTCTTTATTGATTACCACAACAAATAAAGATACACATTTTTACTTAAAAACTAACAATTATTGCAATACAATGGGCGGCCTTATCGCTAACAGCGATCTCTTCCAGGCAACCTTGGGATGGACAGAACTGAAAATTCAAAGAGAGGGGGGGAGTCTTGTGTGGATTTCATTTATATGAATATAAATATATTTATATATATATATATATATATAATACCTAGGACAAAGATGTACTAAATACTATACACATGCAAGATAGTGATCAATGACCATGTTTTTAAAGATTGTAAGAGACTTTGCCTTCCTGATTTGTCTAAACTAAGCGCCCAACTTTTTGCCGAAAATAATTTTTCTTTTTCCTAATGTCTTAGCTGGTGGCATAACATGGGCGCCCAACAGAAACTCACTAATGAACTAAACTTGAAATAATCGTCAGTAAACACAAAGTGCTTTGTAATACCCGACATTTGTGCCAACAATCGAACTGTAATGCACGGCTTTTGTGAAATACAAAAGTTAACCTGTCGGCTCGTCCGGTAGATAGAATGGAATGATTTTAGGGTTGTGAGGGAAGGAATGACAAGCCGTAGTCCCCACAATGCACTCAAATAAACCAACACTAACCTTGCTCAATCAACCCAAGGCTGCAATGCATTATGAACCCTGTTTCGATGGTTGTAGAGTTGGGGTGTATTTTGGTGAACTGCGAAGTAATGTTGGTTTTGGCGCATAGGTCGCCATGTGCAGTGTGTGCCGTCTGGCGCGCTGACAGCACCAAGCGATTATTATGCTCACAGACGTTGACTTACTGATTTATTTTTATCAATGGACTTGTGAAAGTGGAATCTATTCATACTGATCACTAAAACGTTCAACCTCGTCAAGCCACCTCAGTAAGATTATGGTTCACTTACAAGAGCATCAACCTCTGATTATTTAGAGTATAATCATTCCTTATATCGAGATCCTAGTTTCTCGATATTTATGCTTATATACTGCTTTCAACTACCTCCCTACTTGTTGACTTAATTGGAAGCGTATAAATGTGTCAAATGAAAAAACAATATAGGTACTTTGATATTACAGAGCTAGGTAAGTAGGTAGGGTAGGTAGTAGGTAGGGTTTTAAAACGTCCCTGCGATCGGTTTACGTACTGATTTACAAAAAACGTAGGATTTTCTTTACTGTCTCTTTCACTTTTTAAGTTAGTGTAAACCTAGTAGATATTGAAATGCATAATTGAGTTATATGAATTCTATTATCACTACATTCGCAATAACACTTTCAAAGTTAAGCTCCGACTATAAAGTCGCAAATCGAGCGATTAAACGATCTAATAGCTAATACCATTAAGTGATAAATGCACGGGTCGCGTATGAATAATTCCACTGGATGGATACAATGTACGGCTTTCGCTAAACGGCTCCATATTTTCAAAATCCCCATAGAGCAATAATATTCAATGAGCCGCATGAGATGGATGTACAGTGGAGTACGTGGAGGGAACGAGATGGGAGATGGCGAGGGACATTGGATGGCAAATCCTGGAGATTAGCGCGACAGAGCGACATGTGGCCTCACGGCACTTAGCACTCCCCGCGATTGTGTGAGACCCTCCTACACACGTTCGCTACACCTAGCTAGTAGGTACCTACCAAATCCATGTCTCGTACAATTTATGGACGTAATTTAAATATTTATTGTTATGTTCAATATTCATTAGGATTTTTGCAAAGTATTTACCTATTCCAATTAAACAATGAGGCTGTTTCCAATGTACACAATAAATAATAAAAATGTGACAAGCCACATCCTCCCAACCTTAAAATAAATGTTTTATATCGAAAGAATATTGTAAAGAAACTTCACATTGGCATACGGGTAATTTGCTAACTCCAACAATGCTAGACGAAGGACTCTTATGAATTCGTCTCTTTCAAATACCTCGTATGAATGTAACATTTGTCATTGATACAAAGAACCATACGGGCTTTGGAGTCTAGTGGCACTTGTAAAGTGATCTAATCGGGAGCGGCATGACCATGTAGCTGGTCTATCTAAGGTCGCGCCGGTCATCACCAGAGCCCATTCGGGTCCACCGGAGCGGAACGCGCCATGGAAGCACTATCGCCGATGACGCCATATGTTGTGCGCATTACCGCTCCACTCGCGCACCCCTTCAAGATTGATGACGATTCTGCATTCAAACGTATTAGGGCATGTAAATGTTATGCGATCACTTAGCCTAATAGCTCGCGAAATTTACTTGTTATAAGCTACCCTGTTTTGTCCTCAAGTTTTTTTCTATTGCGTTTCTGACACGAAGGCCTCAAAGAGTATCTTGATCACAGCAAGAAATGGGATCAGCAATCCGCTGTCCGTCCGTCTGTCTGTCTGTCTGTCCATCTGTCACTATGAACTGTGATAGTTATACAGGTGACATTTTCACTAATGATATATTTCTGTTGTCGCTTAAACAAAAAATACTAAAAAACAGAATAAAATAAATATTTAAGGGGGCTCCCATAGAACAGACGTGTTTTTATAGATAATGGTACGGAACCTTTCGTGCGCGAGTCCGACTCGCACTTGGCCGGTTTTTTTTATAAATCTCGGTGAATAGAAACAGTTTTTACGGATTTTGGAAAAAGTTACATCATACGCGGTTACTTGCCGAGCTGGTTTCGACAATGTCTCATTTAATTATTCTCACCGTCTTAATCGCGAATGTGGAGATCGTTGTCGGGTCGTTGATCCCCAATTTGGATTTCACTTCGTTTCATTAACTCGCTTTCGTAAAGTTGGGTAAATTAGTCTATTTATAGTATTAAAAACTTAGTAGGTATTCACTAATATCAAAATAATTTATACCTTCGCACGACTAATGTCAAAAAAGAAAAATGACAAAAAAGACGAATGTCCAAAGGCCAATTAGATATTTGGCCAATGATAAAATTGCACAACCATAAAAAAGTCCAATGTTATGATTGTCCAAACTTAATAATTACCAGTAATAAATAATACATAATACTTATATACATTTATTCAAACTTTGTATTTATAATTTAATGAAACAGGAAACAAAAACAGCTTCACGACACTCCCGGGCACGCAAATAGATATCCCCTGAGAACTCTTAGTTCTTGCCTGTTCTTCTAGGTTTTTGTAGTGAGGACCTGCCGCTAGATTCACCTACTTTATAAGAAAGAAAGAAAAGTAATTTATTTACGACAACATAAGTTAAAGTGGATTCTAAGAAATATAAAACATTTAAAATATAAAAAAAAATAACTTTATGCGTCGCCAAACGGACTCTGATTCAGCAATATGTTGGTTGCAAACCAACGCTGGTCTTCCATCAAAGCCGTTCGGTGATGCGACGGACGATTCAAACTAAAGCAAACCTTATAAGTTGTAACAATAATACAATATAAGACGTTTCAAAGTGATCCTTGTGATTGAACTGAATGAAGACCGTTTCAAATTTTTATTTTGAGCATCATGTAGGTCATTTATTGAGCATCAATGCCTGAATACTATTAATTGTGTCATGATGTGTCTGCAAAGTAATCGGAAGGTGCGTGTCTGTTAAGTTGTTCACGGGCCGATTCCGATGACCATGACTCTGATCTTAATATTAAGAGGCTGACAACCGTCAAACAACTTCTCACTCGCACTTTCGAACATTTTTGAAGCCATAAAGTTACCAAAAGTTACGAATAATAATAATAAATAAAAAAAAAAATAAGTAGGTACGAAAACTAGTTAAATAACTTTTAGGTAGATCCATTAAAAGCAGTAGGCTTACTTTGAACGTGACTGAGCAGAAACTTGAACTTGATTACTGTATAGCCTTGAAAGTATACCTACATTTGCATGACGTGAAACACGGCCAAAGTGGTGTACCGTCAAACTGTCCTTTCAAGTCTACTTTTGTACTACTATCGCGATTTAACGACCTACTTCAATATTTTAAAGCGTGTAGAGCGCTTTGAGAAGGGTTCGTCCGGGGAAGTGCTACCATCATGCCTTTTTCTGCCAGCAAACAGCTGTGTTTCAGTTTGATTGCCGGTGAAATTACAGGCACATAAGACTTAACATCTGTATGCCTCAAGTTGATGGACGCAGGGCAGTGCATCGTAGGGCACGTTCCTATCGTGCGTGACTTACGAGGCAATGCTTTGTTATAGGTAATTGTTACCACTTTAGCTCAGCTTGTTCTATCAGTAAGTACTTATCAACATCTAGACATGGCAGTGTGTCGACGTGACGACACATCGGCATATCGATATATCCTATCCTACTAAAACGAAGCCGTAGGCGGCAACTATGTAGTTACTAATTAATTAATTTGGTAAATAACCAACAAAACAAAGTATATATGCAAGAAATAGTTATGGGTAGATACATATTTATCTAAGTCTTTTCAAACCGTAAAAAAGTCTGAAATTTTGTATAAAAATACAATAATTTATTTTCACAGACAATAAAGGAGGCTGAGCACATCGTTTTAAGGGGTCGTTTTCACCCTTGTTATACCACTAGAACACTTGGCACAAAAAGTGTAATGGAGTTTAGTAATGACCCCCCGGAGGAGAAACAAACTGTGACGGCCCGCTGAGAGATGGCATTACTGTTTTATGT
Source organism: Chloroclysta siterata (assembly GCA_932294275.1). Lineage (NCBI taxonomy): Eukaryota > Metazoa > Arthropoda > Insecta > Lepidoptera > Geometridae > Chloroclysta > Chloroclysta siterata. Next base: position 10,464,392 of record OW028600.1, on the reverse strand, counting down.
TTTCTGTCTGCAGAAACTTCTAAACAAATGCATGATTTGTATTGTCATAGTTGTAGTTTAAAATATTTGCTCCGTTAACTCAATTTTTTTTTCGTAAAGGGCCTTTTATATTGTGTGTCTGGTCTATGTACTACGCCACATATAAAAATTGGAAAAATATAAGAGATTACCATATAAGTGCAGTTTATTTAATTTGTAGTCAAATAAAGATGTCACCAAAATGTTTATCTGGTCGAATTTTTCAATTTGTGAACACTTCTGGAGACGCCATGACAGTTATGTAATTGACGGATGTTTGACATGACGCATTGAATTTTGCATCGCTTTCACAGTTTTATGTTTTTGTTGTTGCTGTCGTTGCGTACGCGTTTTTCGTAACGTCGGACCTTTTTTAAATAAACTCGCAAAGTATCGATACAAAAAAGGAGTAATGAAAAACTAAAAACAAAACTCAGACTTGGCACTGGTACTGGAATTGATACTGTTGTCCAAATGACATTTCACGCAAGTCAGTCCGCCATATTTTTAGTGCATTGTGTTGCTCTCCTTGACCAAGAAAATCTTGATGGGCAAGAAAACGAAGTAAAAATTAAGCAAATAAGAAGTTACAATATTGCTGATAATTATATATACTATAGCCAGATCCGACCCCCCCCCCATCCCTCCATATATTGATGAAACAGCTCCTTTTACTTATAGTTTTAAAACCTAAGTAACTTTTTTTTAATATTACAAATACTTATATATAGGTATGGAACACAAAAAATGTGACAGAAAACAATGGAAACGTTGACAGCTGCAAAAGTAAAAAACTGAGTAGCAGTGTCAGTGCCCTCCTCCAGAATAAAACCTAGGGCCAACATGTTTGGTTTGAAGGGTGTGGTTGCCGGTGAAATTACAGGCCCCGAAGCTTTACATATACTTCAAGTTGATGGACGCAGGGCAGTGCATCGTAGACACGTTCTTATAGTGCTTTACTTGCAAGTAAGTGATGACTTTATCACTTAACATCAGATGGGTCATTTGCTTGTTCCAACAAGTAGTTGAAAAAAAAACTACATATCTAAGATATCTTCATCATAATTCATGATATCACAAGACCCTTAAAGAATGACTCTAGTTTGTTACCATCAAAATGAAGTATCCTGTTCATCACAAAGCTGGTCATATTCAGATCATGAATTTTATAAAAATAATATTTTTATATGGACATTGAAACCTTCAACAATAATATCAACTTACAGTCCATAAGTGAAGCATATGTAGGTACACAAGTTTAATATAAAAGTTTAAAACAAATTAGCATGTAAATCTGAAGATATCGCTGGGGTAATGCTTTTAACAGTTTGACTATCGTTTGATTTTATTAAATAACTATCTGGATAGTGAAAAAGGTCAAAGGTATAAAAAACAATAACATTGTAGAACCTACGTTTAGATTGTTCACGTGCCGATTCGTTTCCCGGCTTCGATGCGTAACTTGTTTTGCAAGGACACCTCGACCCATTGTTTCTGAATAATCTTAAATGACGTAGTTCAATTACCTAGGTATTGTTGCATTCAACGTATCTACGGATTCATATTAGAAAATTATATTTGTTATTTTTACCCCAAGTTTGAATCAATTCCATTGATTTATAGTGTGTTCAGAAACATTCAAAAACGTATAAATTTAAAGTGAAATCAATAATCTACGATTTACTATAATTTTTAGGTACAATTTCTACGATATCTTATAATTAAATAATATGTACAAAATATGCATTATGATATGTTTAATTCATATCAGTTTTGTCTGATATTTGCTCTCTGTTCAGACATGCAGTCTGGCGTAGCTGAATAATTATTTCTCATTAACATTAATAATAACTACATCTGACACTATTAGTAAACTAGACTGAACTATATTGCAGTTTTTTTTATACAACTAGCTGATGGAACAAGCAGATGACCCACCTGATGTTAAGTGGTAACCATCACCTATAACAAAGCATTGCCTCGTAAGTCACGCACGATAGGAACGTGCCCTACGATGCACTGCCCTGCGTTCATCAATTTGAGGCATACAGATGATAAGTCTAATGTGCCTATAATTTCACCGGCAACCAAACTGAAACACAGCAACGCTATTTGCTGGCAGAAAAGGCATGGTAGCACTTCCCCGGACGAACCCGACACAAAGAGCTCTACTACTCTTATCTTGAACTTGACTGAAATAATTGGTATTGTATTTTAATTTTAATTGTATTCTTGTAATTATTTAGTGTAATTATGATGAACGCAAATCAATTAGATACACTAATTATTCAAATAAATAAATAAGATTACTTTTTGCCGTGTACAGCTTGTATAGTTTTTTTCCTAGCAATAGCAATTTGCCCTAAAATACGTGTTTTTTTATTCAAATGAAAAACAAACTGGCTTTCAGCCCACCTGATAGTAAGTGGTCACACAAGGAACATAAGGGGCGACGTTACGTTGACTAGACAACCCTGTAATAAGACTCATTATCATAAAGTGCTCTTTCTGAAACTGAAAAAAACTGAAACAGCTTCACGACTTTAATCCCCAGGCACGGTAGATATCCCCTCAGATCTCTTAGTACCAAGTACTAACTCCAGATTCTTTTTTTTTTTTGAGGATGTGTAAGATGGGTAGTCAGAGGTACGTCCAAACATTAAATTTGGCACATACCCACATTTTGCAGTAGTTGGTATTCCATACGTGACAGGTTGCAAGCCCATCGCCGCTGTTAGAGTACTAACTGGTTTCCTCACGATGTTTTCCTTCACCGTTTAAGAGCACTGGCATTGCGCACATAATTTTTTTGATAGGAATAATCCATTGGTGCACGACTGGATACGAACCTGCGACCTTACGATCGGAAGGCGGGGTCACTCCCACTAGACCACCGGTGCTCTTTCTGGGTCCCAAAAAATGGTTTTACAAGACAATAGAACAACACATACGAATCAAATGTATCAATTAAGTCACCCGGGTCCGCTCGGCCAGACCCCTCGATTCAATTATCAGAGGGGCTTGCTGATCCCGTGAAAGCGATACTTGTGAGAGATTGCCCTATTGTTTTTTCTCGCGGCTAAAAAGTTAGCGGCACGTGCGAGAGTTTTGATAAACGTTTGTGATCGTTTGGCTTTTAATGTTACAAAAACTATTACGGGTATATTTACCAATCATATTTTTCAAGGGTAGGTAAGTTATATAATCAGCATAGCCGTGGTAAAGATATTATAAAATAAAATTGGTTCCATTTTCTCTGCCTGAGTCACGGAGGTTCTATGGTACAGCTAGAGTAGCATAGAGTTTTATTTTCATAACTAGCAGCTTCTCGCGGCTTCGCACGCTTTAAAGTGCTGAGCGTGATTTGTAGGGGTAATTATCAGAAATTAAAAGTGTCATTCTTAATTATTTATTTCGTAGTATATTTACCCCAAATTTTAAGACAATCGCACCACGCGTCAAAAAACTCCCATACAAACTTTCACATCCCTTTGCACACTTATTAAGGGTATTTAAAAAAAACTAAAAATGCCTTTCCTATTTTTTAGCCTTGTAGTACCTACATGTACTCCAAGTTTCAAGTTTGTAGGTTCAAGGAATACTATTTTTCATACAACCGTTTTCAACCCTTTTTACACACTTAGGGGTTGAATTTCCAAAAATCCCTTCTTAGTACACCTCTACGTCATAAGACCTATGTACTCCTCAAATTTCAAGCCTCTAGGACCAGCGGTTTAGGCTGTGCGTTGTCTATATGTCAGTCAGTCAGTCAGTCAGTCAGGACTTTGAGTCTTATAGTATTAGAGATGTATTTATGATTACTCGTACCTATCTTAAAAGTACATAGGTACACCTTTAATAAAAAACTTAAAGTTTACTCTTAATTTTGTTATTGTCTTCACAAAGTAGTAGCAGACAGCTCACAAACAGGATTGCATAAAAAAACAAACAGCTTGATTTATTACTTTAGTTTTCCTTCAAGATTGATACAACCATTCTCCTTTTTCGACGCTAACCAGGAAATAGTAAGCCAGGTGCGCTACCCCGTGCGTGTTGTGAATGTACTCGTTGGTACCGCAGTCGAAACAGATTGTTTCCTAAATTCAATTATGTAGCACCGCAGACCAACTTTTTCGCTCTGATTTCGCAATAAACTGTACTAAATCAACCTAGCTCGTCTCGTGCGAAAGTTCATTGTTTTTGTAGTAGCCCCCCGTAACATTTTTCTTTTGTGAGAACTAGTCTATTATTTGTTCTCTGTTGTTGTTTGGGATCCTCTATTTTTCTCATCGTTAGGTCTTTAAACATTTTTTTGAAGGAGAACGCGAACGTTCGGATATTTTTGTATAGGTAATTTACCTAATTTTCTATTTTTTTTAACGGTTAATAGTAATAAACTACTGTTTTTGCTCTTAGGTCTTATAGAAAGGAAAGGTATGTGTTTTTGTCTTTTTAAAACGTATTTTTTTATCAAATTGTTTTATCATTTCATTTATCATATTTGCACAAGGACCACTTTTAGACGTCTTATAATGTCGGTAAATCTAGGTGCCATTTTATCGTAACCAAAACCTAGAAAAACTGGCAAAACACTTAGGGCCGGTTTCTGAAAGCCCGATCAAAACTAATCGCATGTCAAGTCACTTGCTATCTCTATCTAATTCGATGTAATAGCTGAAATGGCGAGTGACTTGACATCCGATTAGTTTTAATCGAGCTTTCAGAAACCGGCCGTTAGGCTTGGGTCGTAGAGTTTTTTTTCTGTACGATCCTTCTTACAATTTTGGTTCTTTCTTACTTAATTTTTAGGTTTTAGAATGAGTTTGTTATTTATTTTAAACCCAATCTTTTTTGTCATTTTTTTCATCCGATATTTTGTAGTAAGCAAGAAGCTTTATCACATAATAATATGTTATTTAAATAACTCAATCCCTTTTCAGTGTTTTCCTACTGTCAGCAACTTAAGGGTTGTCTCATTTTTTGACGCCACGAGCGCTGTATTTGCGTTTATTACGCCGTGTGACAATCATATCAAAAATAACAAACCAATTTGAAGACTTAAGACGTAGTGGTATCCAAGTCGGTTGAAGGGTCGCTGGAGGGGCGGTAACATGACGCAATTCCAATGCAAATAAAAAATATGAAATCTATTTAAAAAAAATAATTACATTAGACATAGAAATAAGGTACACGGTAAAGTAAAATTCATTACAATATCTCTTATTACAAATTAAGCGAATGAAACTGCTTCTAGAAGAAAATGAAGATTTTAGGCAAGCTTTGTTACTATCATCGAACCAAGTGTGGTGAACCCTAATTCTAGTCCCATAACTAAATTATTTGAATATAACTAGTAGTTCGCCCCGAACTGAGATCTCGTGATGCGACCCGACGAACGCACCTAAACTTTGAGTAGGTGGTAGTCAGAGGCAAGTCCAAACATTATGCTTGGACTTTTTTCTGACTACCGCCTACTAACTTGGTACGGTAACCAAGTTTCAACTCTATTGGCCTATTTATTGAAGAGTTCCGTTGAACAGACCTTGGCTCCATCATCAGACCTGGTCGTTGTCACCATTTTATGAGAACTGAGTACCTCCTTAATTTATTTCAAGAAAAAAAAAAATAAGAAAAAGCAAAGTAACTAGCCGACCAGTAGAAAAACCTTGATGCCAACGAAACTCTTAGAGATGGGAGCTCTTGGATCGCTGGTTATCTTAATTTGACTTTTTTATTGTATCTCAAAAACCAAGCGTTCCAGAAAAAAATTTTAAAATTGTTTTGGAATGTCCAAACAAAGCCCTTTCATATAACATGTAACTTGATTTTTTATGTAACTTTTTTTATTTTTGCCCCCTTAAAAACCCCATATATTAATAACCCTTCATCCGATTTTACTCATATACTTACCAGTAAATTTCTCAAGTACAAGCTATCGACTTATCAAATTTCATGCAGATCGGATCAAAGTTCGAAAGTTATGGCCAGACAAACATACATACATACATACATAAAATGCCAAATCGCCCAAGTTGAAACTAAAGATATTCGTTCGCTTCGCTCACTCGATCAAATAATCAACAAAAAAAAAACGATTTTGTAGGTTGAGTTCTAAAAATTAATATTACGTATCTACAGAACTTCGGATTCACTTCACCAAGACGTTTTTCCTCATCGAGAAAAAAATATACAATTATAGAAGTGATAAAGTGGATTCATCACCTTTTTAGTTTTTAGAGACAAGTTATTAGATATCTATTAACGATAATTTCAACTGATTGACTTCCATCTAATTGTTCAATTGCGTGTTAAATTATGATCATGGTCGTTTTACATTTTGATTTGAATCCTATAGAAGAAGTCCTAGAGATTATGAGGTCGAGATAACAACTATGCTACATTTTTCTGTATAACATTAATAAATTACAATTAAGTATTTTGATTAATATACCTACTTATTTATTTAATCGTATGACATTGCATAATAGGCGAAACAAAAAAGTATAAAACAAACAAAATTAATAAAATCTTCTAAAACTAAATATACTTAACAACTACACTACTTAATCTAATTTATTAGTCAATGTTCAGATTCCCAAGCCAGGCTAATGCTTCAGGGGGGAGATCGATGAGGTCGGTCCAGGGTCCTACCTACTAATAACCTATCTATAAATAAACCAATATTGTTGGACATTCAAACACACCACATAATCTAGCCAAGCTTGTACTATGGGTACCAGTTTGTTTTGTGTAAATATGTTCATATAATATAATATACCTAACACCTATACAGTGAAGACATAGCTTCACTTGTTTGAACACTTTGTATTCAAAGTCTTGTGCCACATACATAAACACACACATAACATACATACATAAACATATGTGAACATAGTGTTCAAACAAGTGAAGCTATGTCTGGCGCAGGCTTAATTAACATTGTCATGTCTCGGTGGGGATCGAACTGACGGCCTACAGGCAGAGATAATATTAATCAAAATAATATTATAAGATCAAAATTAAGATACGAAGGAACAAAGGACAAAAAGCAAACGACAAGCTTGTTATATTCTATACTTATATGAATTCTATGAATTTAACATAGCTTATGCATATGACTGTACCTATTAGATGTATTTTTCTGACCTACTTGTTAAAATAATTGGCTATATAAAGCTGACGCAGCGAGGCATATGGCAACCCTAACCATAAAATCACTCCGATGATGATACCACACTAATTATCGTTTTAGTATACGAAGATAAAACAATAGGGTTCCATGATGTGTTTTTCATTTACATTATAATTGAATAATTGTAAAATAAACGAGACAGCAATTCATTATAAAATTGTAATTATTTCAGAGACGCGCGTTGATGTCTTTTCTTAGCATGTTATTATTCATACCTTATTAAATTACATAATTGCATTTCTCAATAATAGTTCGAAGACTTTCTTTGCATTATTTATCACAATATATAAAATCTTTATGTGACTGTCTGCCTGACAAACAACGCACACGCATTGTAAGTTTCGAATATGTTTTTTTTTCTGGGTAGATTTAAAATGTTAGGTAAAGGTGGTAAAGGTGAAATGACCTTTTACTTGCATTATTTACAGTTTTTGTGTAAAATGCTAATAATAGAATGAGAATAATGAAACGCAATAATAAGTATAAGTAACATTCTAGAATTAAAAGAAGTGTAGCTGTTATTAGATGCGAGTCATAACCGCAAGTTTTGACAGGAAATTAATTGTAAAATTTTTATTGAAACCTTTTGACTTTGACGTTACAGGAAATTACTATCCTGCTTAGACTAAATATAATTTTGAATTCAACTTTCCTCTTCAGAGTATATGAATGCTATAAATTGTTAAGATGCATGTCGCCACAGGCCGGAATGTTCCAAAGCTTAAATAAGTCTATAGTTAACACTAACTTATGAAATAACCGATTGAAAAAATTTACCAATGTCCTATTCTAGATCACAAATTAAACATAAGGTAGATAAACTTTGTATTGGAAATAATAAAATACATATTGGTAGACATTCCACACATCACTATCTAGCCTAAAACTAAGCAATGCTTGTAATATGGCAATCAGATAACAGATATAATACCTACTTATAAACTTTTTATTACTAGAGGTTCGCCCCGAACTGAGATCTCGTGATGTGACCCGAAGAACGCACTAAAACTTTGAGTAGGTGGTAGTCAGGGGCAAGTCCAAACATTATGTTTGGACTTTTTTCAGACTACCGCCTACTAACTTGGTACGGTAACCAAGTTTCAACTCTATTGGCCTATTTATTGAAGAGTTCTGTTGAACAGACCTTGGCTCCATCATCAGACCTGGTCGTTGTCACCATTTTATGAGAACTGAGTACCTCCTTTATTTATTTCAAGAAAAAGCAAAGGAACTGGCCGACCAGTAGAAAAACCTTGATACCAACGAAACTCTTAGAGATGGGAGCTCTTGGATCGCTGGTTATCTTAATTTAACTTTTTTGTTGTATCACAAAAACCGAGCGTCCCAGAAAAAAAGTAAAAACTGTTTTGAAATGTCCAAAGAAAGCCCTTTCATATGACATGTAACTTGATTTTTTATGTAACTTTTTTTATTTTTGGGCCCTTTAAAAACCCCATATCTTAATAACCCTTCATCCGATTTTACTCATATACTTACCAGTAAATTTCTCAAGTACAAGCTATCTACTTATCAAATTTCATGCAGATCGGATCAACGGTTCGAAAGTTATGGCCAGACAAACATACATACATACATACATAAAATGCCAAATCGTTCAAGTTGAAACTAAAGATCTTTGTTCGCTTCGCTCACTCGATCAATTATTTTCCTATGTGTGGCTATGATCATTCTTCTACATTTTTCAAATTCCCTGTTAGTGTCGGGTCTGCGTGCGATATTATCTAATGGCTCTACTACTATTAAAATACTCCATGTTCGGGGGCGAGGCGCCATCTGTCGGGCAGATGCCGCTGACGTCACGCGAAGCCCTACCCGCAGGGGCTTCGCCACGCGCCTATCTGACTGACCCATCCTGATTTACTTCCCATACCGCTTCCTATAATTTGCAGTCTCTGGACAAAGGATATTATGTTTCGTATACCTACCAATAATTTGAACATGTACGCATTTACAAACGCTAGGAGCCAAGTCGTAAGTTTCTTGCCTATTCTAGGTCGCTAGGAACTGGCGTTAGAGTCACCGTATACCGTAAAAAAAAATTGGGTCATGTTATTTCTCTGTGGCGAAAATAAATAGTGTTCATAGTGAAAGATGATGTAGCTTGATCATTATCTGGATTCTTAGAAAAATATTTTTGTAAAATACCTTTCGAAATTATTTCGAACTGTAGTTATTTTTTAATGCTCTCGTCAAAGATCGACCTCACAAAGTTACCGAAAATTACAAGGCATCTGACTGTACGCCCAGATTTTGACGAGAAATTGAAGAATACAAAAAAAGGTTTTAACTGTGGAGATAATTATAAAAAGGTACGGAATCTAATTCGTATTGTCCTAACTAAGCAATACCAACACAACAACAATAACAATGCATACACAATTGTAAAAAAAACGACCCACAAGATCTAGAATATCAAAATGATGTCATAAAATTCCCCAAGAAGGTATTATTGTATACCTGCTGGTACTTCTCCAATTATTACTAGGTACCTGCTTAAATTATCTAGAATTACGTCGATTGTGTGGTTATTTTTTGCAAGAACTATTGGATAAAGAAATGCTCATTATGATTTACCGCTGTAATTTACCTTGTTGTTTTCAAGGCTAATTGGTCTCTATCTATACCATTGATCGATACCTACATCTGTTGCCATACCATTAATTGGTTTTCATTATTTAATAAAAAATCGACACTATCGAAAAATAATTCCAAACCTTTCTTCATAAAAAGTTACCCACTTCAACTTAAGACGGTTAGCATCGCTAAGTAACGGTCATTTATTTTGAAAAGTCTATTGGCTCATAATTGTATAATACTACCTTATACTTAGTCAATACAAACTTTAAATACAAACAGAAACAAATATTATAATTTTTTTTTAGTGCATCAATTGTTTTCAAATTTATAGTACCTACCTAATCTGCATCTTTCTTTTTCCGTAGGACGTGTTTTGAACTTCTGCAGTTGTTATCCAAACATAAATGTACTTAAAATTGTTTTATGTTCCTATTATAGCTAAATATTTCTTGTAATTTCTGGAGATTTTATATTATGGTATAATAAAGAAAGAAATTAATTCATACGTACGTTTAAGCACGTCTGATAGACCCACGACCTTACGAACAGTAGGCAGAGTCACTCACACTAGACAACCAATGATCATTACAAAACTCCATACAAAAGTTGTTTAAAAAAAATGAAATCGTCTCATCTCTGTTATACTAACAAGGCTTTACTAAGGCATTCATACAATATTCTTTACTATACTAACGACGTTATAATCATTGTTGATGGTAGGTAATCCTATAATCAGGCGTCAACAGTCCATGTCATCTTGATCATAGTATTTCTGCTGGAAATTAGTATGAAATGAAAATTACTAACTCGGTTATCACTGAGCATGTATCTGAAACGTTAACCTTAACAGATAATAAGGTAACAAGGCATTGTAAAGTTTGAAATACAGTGCATCATCTAGTGGCTTCGATATCGACCAATATCCTTTCGGTTATCTGCTTCCTCAAGGCAGCCTTGAGTCTCTAGATGAATCAGACTGCTTCCCAGATTTAACCAGATAGTACCTAGCAGCTCTGCCTTCTGCGCTTTAGGTAGTTGGTTAGATCCCTTGCGACCTTGGACAAATATTTGTGTGATGAACGTTGATGTTTGGTCTGTCTGGGTGTTATACTGTATTATATGAGCCTATATATTTACAAAAAATATATAAGAGTTATATCTGCTGGCTGATCATGTAACTTTGTTGCAAGAAACGTTCAATCAGTTTCTGTTTGTAATAAGTAAATATGATGGCTATGCGGTAACTTTTTAGCTGCAGTTGCTAACAAAGTTAGATTAAAACTGGTGTTTCTATTGATGGATAATCGCAAAACTTTCATATTGTTTTATATACTTATTGGTTTCATATAGAAACTGATTGCAACAAAGTTACGTAATCACCCTGCAGTTATCTGATTCTCATACACACAACGATTCACATCGACATAGTTTGGGACTAGATTTCGTTGTGAGAAAAGTCCTCCAATAACTACGATAAATTAATTGATTCAAACTCTTTCAACCAGATTACCTACTGCAGCACAAGAGTCGGGACTCCTTCACTCTTCCCTATCTCTCTCAGATTATAACAGGTGTTTTCGTAGCGTCAATTCTAAGCAGTTTAAAAGACAATGTTGTGTTTCTTGTATAGTTTTTACATTGGCAATTAAAGATAGGCAGGTGCAATGGTAGCACGCAAACTCTACCAGAACAGACACAAGGGCGCGATGATCATAGTAATTGTGATGATATGAAGACAGCTTCTGTAGGTCACTGTCAAACCAAACAACAGAGCTAATCAGTAATTGGCATAACTTATTATTGTGACTTCTAGAGGAATTACCATCTAACTAAGACCCGTTAGATAGAAAAATATTTCCAAAATACGTACGTGTAATTTGAATACAATATTGCCAGCCTACTCATTTAGTTAATTATTATGGAGAAGTCCCGTTGTCCACCATTCAGCTCTATCATCAGATCAGCTCGCCATCATTCTAATAATATAATATTAATATTCAAACTTTATACCTGTTGGCTGCATGTGTTTACAGAATTTATCGTCAAGAAAATTTATTAAAAAATCACCTGATGCACAACCGCGACATAAAAATGGACAATGTAAGTAAAGGAACTTATAAAAACTATTGTACATTCGACAATTAAAAGGCGACTTGATTCAAGCGATCTTTTGAAAACTTTACAGGAGAGCGATTTGAAAAATAAAAAAAACGGAATAACATTAATTGCGTGGAAACTACTAATTGGACTAAAACAAATCTGCTGAATAATGAATTAGTAAAAAGAGTTCTATGAATTATCATTACAGTTTAATTATAATAATAATTATAAGCTAAAAAATACTCGTTGATTGTAAAAGACCAGCGAACGGATTTATAGCAACACGGATTGAAAAGATGAATCAAGTCTACTAGGCACATAATAACGTAAAATAAATATTGGTGCATTGGTAAATATTCTCTTGCGCATATAGACAACTACCTATATTATATCAACAACCTTCACAGCTCAGTTGGTAGTAGCTCTGCCTTCTGTGCCGTAGGCCGTGGGTTCGATCCCCACCGAGAACAAACATTTGTGTGATGAACATAAATGTTTGTTCTCTGTCTGGGTGTTATATAATATTATAAGTATGTATTTACAAAAAAAAAGCATATAAGTAGTATATCAGCTATCTGGTTTCCATATCACAAGCTTTGGCTTAGTTTGGGGCTAGATAGTACTGTGTGGAATGTCCACCAATATTTATATTTATATGTTTAAAGTTTCATCCCAATCGGTACAGAGGTTAAGGCGTGATTGAGTCAAAAACACCCAAACATCGTAACTTTCGCATTGATACTAAGGAAGATAGGATATGATAGGATATGATAGGATTAGTAGGATAGGATATTGTATCGTCTGCATTAAGTACAATCATTGACACCACCAGCATCGGCAACAAAACTATCTTGATCCGGTCGGTGCTTATATAGTTACTTTTTTCCGATTTAACCGTCGCCATAGGTAAAAACAATTGGCCTGTAAGAAAAAGTAGGCGTTTTTGCCGTTTTTTTTAGTTCAAACTTTAGCTACGGTTTGTTTTTGTTTATTGAAATATAATGAAGAAGTCGCTGAATAAATCGTTTATTAATTACCTGATAATTGATAAAGTTTTCGAAATTATAGAACCTGGATATATCTGTTGATAAATCCAAGCAAGTTTCGAAATGATTAGTTATAAAACAAAAAATCGCGCACTACGCCAACTTCAACTGTGATTAACAAAGATTTGGTATACGTAATTATCGACCGCGCTGTCACAGATAAGAGAATACTGTACACACGGACACAGATCAAGCTACTCAAAGCCGAAGAAAAATGGCGTCTTGCTACAAGGACATTTTTACAGCCTTTATCCTGATTAGGTATATACTGTATAGCCAATATTTTTTATTTAGTGCTGACGTTGCCTGTCAGTGGTTTTCATGTTAAAGTGAGCAGTATATAGTGTAATGATTTCTCGAATTTTATAATTCATTTAGTAAATATTAAGCTTGTCTTTTTAGATTAAAATTGAAGTAGCATAATTAATTTTATATCTTCCTGTCTTTTAGTCCGTCATTTGACCGCCAAGTCCCAGCTTTGGTCGGATAGGTGGGTAGTATTGTTAACGTTGGTAGGTTGCCGTACTGTAAAAAAGTGGGAAAGGAGAAGATTGAAAAAATGTGGCATTCTGGAAAGAGACTTGGTGGAGTAAACTTGACTGGCTAACATACTGTCATCTGTAACAAGTGCGAAGAATAAAAGTGAAATTGTTTTACCTGTGTTCTACGAATAAATAAGAGGTGTTAAAGTGTTAATCTGCTGCAGTTCATTTCAATAGCCTGATGCGCATCCGTGTGTACCATGATGCGATGGTTATTGCGACGCAAAGATCTGAATTGAAAAAGGTCGTGCTACGTCGGCATAAAAGTAGTTTTTGTAAAATGACAGCTAATTATTTATTTATTCATCGCATTAAAACTTCATGATACAGTCCCTGTTCACAGTGCATATATTTATTCTGTATCCTGGTAGTAATAATATTTACATAGCATGAGGATTCAAAAATAAAAAGAAGTCTACCTACTCTGATTTAAATAATGTAAAGTCAGTCTTATTGTATGTAATTACTTTACAATAATCAAACAATCCGCAGTCGTGATGTCGTTATTTCGCAGTGTAACTTAACGTGCTGACAACCGCCAGGGTAACTCGGGTATTGGTAAAGTTCTTCTCCGAAACTTGCGGTTGTTTCCAATTTTTTAATATATTTTGGTATTATGTTCAAAATGTTGATATGTGCGACCGAGATAGTAGTTGTTAGAGTCTTAACTCGTTACTTTTTGAAGTGTAAACTGGCCAACTGGCTTATTCTGACAATTAATGCATGCACTTGGTACTTCGAGTCGCCTTTTGTCTCATTGTCAAGAAGCAGTTGATTACAAAGCAGAACTAAACGTAAATCAGGAGTAAAAGCATGCGTCACAGGTTGAGTTTCAGCTACCGAAACCACAGTTACACTAATAGGTACTAAGTAATCTGAGTCGAGGTTTGTTCGTACTATGGGTTAATGAGGTGCGCAATGTTAAAAATACTTGTCGACCTCATTATGACAAAAATCGCGTAAAGAACTCGAGAGTGAACGTTAGGTATGTTTCGATTTAAATACAAATCCTGTTGAACTGTACAATACAATTATAAAGAATTTTAAATGATTTTTGAGACAGGCCTATCATCATGACACGATTCTAAATTCGGGAACAAAAGTAAGTCTGTTGCCTATTCTTCTAGGCTTTGGTCGCGTGGAACTGGCACCTAGAGTCACCTAGCTTTAAGACATTTCAAAGTTAACTTTGTTCGGTATGATTTCAACTTTTATTTGCGCACTCAATTTATGAAAATATTTATTTAGTGGCAAACAAATTCCCCTCAGCTACCCTCAAAAAAGGGCTTGGAGGGGTACGCAAACTGACATCAAAGGCAAGTACCTAAAGTAGGTACTCCAGCAAAAGAGGATTTCATTCAAGTGTTCATTTGGTAATTGTTGTCACATTTTTAGCCCCATGATAGTAAAACTATACGTCATCGCGTGTTTCAGCTTCGAGTTCATAAAGACGAGTTTAGTTTGGCAGTAGTGTGTCCAGCGCGCTGACTTTCAACTGGGCTGGTGTTTACACTAGTTTCAAGTCAAGTCAGACTTACGCTGACCTTGCGCTCTCAAATTGTACATTTTTTGGAACCAGTACCTTCCCCAACTGCGCTGCCAAATGTAACGCAAAATGAACAAACTGACTTGTAAAATGAAACCTGGGAGCGTCCGAAACGTGAGAAACTGGATATAGTGACTGGTCGTTTCTACATAATTTAATTTCTTTTTTTATATTTATTTTCCTACAAATTGCACATTTGGGGACTCTTTTAATACAGGTTTTAGAACTTAAAAGAAGAGATCCCAACCCATATATTTGTTAATACTTGTATTTTATGAATAACATATTTTGATTTTGATTTGAGGTAGCCATTGAAACCAAATGTTTAGATTAGTACCTACGTTTATCATATTGTATAATAAAACTACTTACATATGTATACCATCGCCTTGGGGTTAAAAAAACCTGTTATGATGTTATGTTACTGTCTTATAAATAAATAAATTTTATTGGGAAGGGATGTAGATAGGCAACAAAGGATAGGATACTCGTCCTATCCTATGTTCTATCCAGCGGTTAAAGTGTGTCTGGAATAGTTTGTAAAGATGAAACCCCGCTAAGTCTTGTCGGTTTGAGTAAACCACGCACTGGTTATGTTGTTTGCCAAATATATTATATCGTTATTGACACAAGGCGATCATTAATACAGACGAAGGGCCCACTTATTAATTTTAATAAGTGGGGTGACTTTTTGAAGGGGCGACGACAGTGCTCTATGTTTGTTTTATTAGTTTTGATTTTATGGTTTTGCCGGTACATTATTCTATTATGCAACTATGGCGCAATATGGTTTTGTATTTGTTTTAAAACTGCTGTAGAGCCAAAAAATATGTTTATTTTTCTTTATTATTCAGTGTCAGATGTATTGGCCTAACCTACTCAAAAAGCCCTTTTGAGAGAGAGCGAACGGTTTTTAAATTGTTTGGGAAAAACAAATAATATCGGGCCATCTGATGGCGAGTGAGATAGATTATATCTATCTCTATATAAAAAAATAAAAAATAATAGCTTTATTGTACACCATAAAAAACCGTGAGATGTGTTAGTTGAGCCTCTTATGACGCGTAACTGCACCGGCACATACATTTCAAACCCTATCCTATTTTATACAGGATGTTTAAAAACTACTAGTACAATCGTGGAATCAATTGATGAGTTCATTTATAGGGTTCCGTGCCCAAAGGGTAAAACGGGACCCTATTACAAAACTCCGCTGTCCGTCCGTCTGTCACCAGGCTGTATCTCATGAACCGTGCTAGTTAGACAGTTGAAATTTTCACAGATGATGTATTTCTGTTGCCGCTATAACAACAAATACTAAAAAACAGAATAAAATAAATATTTAAGGGGGCTCCATACAACAAACGTGATTTTTTTGCCGTTTTTATATATAATGGTACGGAACCCTTCGTGCGCGAGTCCGACTCGCACTTGGCCGGTTTTTTTTACTTACCGTGTAAGATGTTTATCGTAATGCCCTATATCGTAATACACGATATCACCATTTCAAAAGTTACAAATTGCATGCATCTTAGTGTAGCTGACTGTAAATACCAATAGTAAAGATACTATTTTACATATAACCAGAATAACTACAAAAATCCATCAGCAATAGTTGACATAAACTTTTAGAGTAAGGGTAAACTCCCTGCTCCAAGTGTTCGGACGCGTGCCGCCTGCGGTGCGCTCTCTAAATTGCGTTTTAACCCAATTAAGAAATGATATAATTTTTCGGTTCTGGCATATAATCAAATAAAGCTGAAGTTATCTGATTAGCGCGTTCGCATGGGCGGGATACGGCCACCGGTTAAAACTCGTCGATAAAATTATTCACGCTAATGTTGTTTTGTTGCACTTTCGGGATTAAATTTAAAAAAGAGATTTATTTTTAACGTTTGTGAGCATAATTTATGATATCTCTCAGTTAAAAAATATCTTAGATAAACTGAAATAAGTTTATTTATTTATCATTCATTGCACAAAACACTAAGTTAAAGCACAAAAGGAGGGCTTAATACACAAGCATTTTCTACCAGCCAGTTTTATTTGTCAGTGTGGTGTCGTAGCAACATAGCCCTTTAAATCCTACTATAATATTATAAACGCGAAAGTTTGTAAGTATGGATGGATGGATGGATGGATGGATGTTTGTTACTCTTTCACGTAAAAACTACTGAATGTATTTTAATGAAACTTTTTTTATAGCTTTTACATCAGAATAACACATAGGCTACAATTTATAATGATATTGTGTGACTAATCCTGCGCAGACGAAGTCGCGGGCACCAGCTTGTAAATAATAAAAAAAACCTTCAAACAACTGTGTTGGTGATCAAATAGGTAAATAAATAAAATCGGTTTACAAGTAAAATATTTGTCAACATCCGATGTCCATGGTTCACATAATAATTTGGGTTTCCCATAGAAATTCGATACCGCTGTACGAACCCTACAAATTTTACCAAACACTATTAATGTTTGGATAAATAGATACAAATCTATGATTGAAATCTGTTATTGGAAGTTACCGATCTATTTTAAGGACATCTAAGTTACTTATTTTATTACTTTACTTTAAAATAAATTGAAACTTGCGTATGTAGTGTTTCCTCAAAAAAGTCTCATTAAAACATGAACTTCTATTTTTAGAAATTTTTATGACGATATCGTCCAGCTTAAGTTGGATGATAACAATTGAGGCTTTGAATTTAATTTCTTGAATCTCATACGTCTCACTTTTTTTTAAATCTGCTATATGATGTCTGTTTTTCCATCATCGTGATACCTGCACGGTCTAAAAAAACATATTTTATATTACTTTGGGAGTAATCTGTCTATACACAATTATTTCACACATGTTTATTTTTATTATATTATACACTCTATTCGATAGGAAAATATTATATTTTCATACCTATCCCGTTTAATTTCACCCGATGACCCAAATTACCATAGAAATATTTTATTCAAATCTAAACTTAGCGCTCTGGGTCTTATGAACCTATGTGTAATCAGACCATGAGTAGGTAGGTTTTGAACTGGAATAACGACATTTAGTATTTTTTTTTCAATATTTGTCCAAAGTGTTATTAGAGTATTTTTTGGAGCCCTTATTTTACTGCAAGTATTGAAGGAAGCACTTGCTTTGCCATTTCTGAGCCGAAGCACGGCTGTCGCATCCGATGAGCAGATTTTTAGTGAATGCACAATAAGTAAACAAAGGGTACAGTAACTCAGCTACAAGCCTGTATGCCACAACAATGGCGTAGAATCAATGTGGAACTACAGTTTTAAAAAACCTATGGGTAATAAATTAGTAACATCAGTAGAAATGTTAAAACTTGTAGTTTATTACAGTATTCTATAAATACGTTTTGTCTTAGTTACGTTCATCCCTAAATATAGGTAAAGCCTAAGTATAGATAGTATAGGTACCTATAGGTAAATCTGAAATGATCTTTGACCCAGTTACAGTCAACTATTAACTGTTAATTAATTGATCGAGTGAGCGAAGCGAACAAAGATCTTAGTTTCAACTTGGGCGATTTGGCATTTTATGTATGTATGTATGTATGTATATTTGTCTGGCGATAACTTTAGAACCGTTAATCCGATCTGCATGAAATTTAATGTGTCGATAGCTTGTACTTGAGAAATTTACTGGTAAGTATATGAGTAAAATCGGATGAAGGGTTATTAAGATATGGGGTTTTATAAGGGGGCGAAAATTTTTAATTTAAAAAAAAAAAATTCTTTTTTTTGGGACGCTCGGTTTTTGAGATAAAACAAAAAAAGCTAAAATACGATAACCAGCGATCCAAGAGCTCCCATCTCTAAGAGTTTCGTTGACATCAAGGTTTTTCTACTGGTCGGCCAGTTCCTTTGCTTTTTCTTATTTTTTTTTCTTGTAATAAATTAAGGAGGTACTCAGTTCTCATAAAATGGTGACGACGACCAGGTCTGATGATGGAGCCAAGGTCTGTTCAACGGAACTCTTCAATAAATAGGCCAATAGAGTTGAAACTTGGTTACATTAGTAGGCGGTAGTCAGAAAAAAGTCCAAACATAATGTTTTGACTTGCCTCTGACTACTACCTATTCAAAGTTTTGATGCGTTCGTTGGGTCGCATCACGAGATCTCAGTTCGGGGCGAACTACTAGTTTATTCTCAAATATTAAGTTCACTCATGATTATATCTAGGTCTGACTACGAGGAGGCAAAGAAAGAAAGAAAGAAGGAAAACATATTTATTACCGATTTAAAAAAAAACTAAAAGTAGGTAGGTACAGTGCAAAAGAAAAAAATATACATATAAAAAACAAAAAAATTAAGACAGAAAAATATTGCGCTGTGTGTACAGTTATCAATGGGTTAATAGGTTCCTGACTCAGTATTTGCTGCACCGATACCCATTTTACAGGTAACAGCGCAGCACTGGTATTCTGCCACATTCTGAGTAGAAGCTAAGCTACTGGTAAGTAAGTTACCGGTAAAGGAGAGAAGCTCGAGCAATGCTCCTCTAACCGTCAATTACTGCGGACGCGCACGCGCCGATGCCCCGGGGACGCCGCACGCGACCACCCTCACCAATCATGAAACATAATGCTACCGGCCGCATCGGGATTGCAGAACAGGAGTGTTTTTTTTTTTTTGAATATTTTCCCACATTTTATAGCCAGTAGAAGACATAGCCATGTTGTTTTTCGCGAATCCCACGAAACAATCTTTTTTATACAATCAGCTGATGGAACAAGCAGATGGCCCACCTAATGTTAAGTGGTAACCATCACCTATAACAAAGCATTGCCTCGTAAGTCACAAACGATAGGACTGTGCCCTACGATGCCCTGCCCTGAGTGCATCAAGTTGAGGCATACAGATGTTAAACCTCATGTGCCTGTAATTACACCGGCAACCACACTCTTCAAACCGAAACAAAGCACTGTGGTGGTAGTACTTCCCCGGACGAGCCCTTCACAAAGAGTTCTACTACTCTTCATCTAAGTTTACCAAAAAATATCTACAAAATTCTCTATATTCTAAATTCTGATCTTCATTTTAAAGAAACAAAAATAAAAAATCTAGGCTTAGTACCTAGTTGAATGTAAATTGTGGGAAAATTAAAGCCGTGCGAAAATAACCAAATTAAAGCCCTTTTTGAGAAAAATAATGATATCTGCACTTCATGCATGACCATTTCTTGTTAGTGCTCAAAATATCCTCACGCATTAACAGCCGGTTTCTGAAAGCCCGATCAAAACTAATCGGATGTCAAGTCACTTGCTATCTCTTCTTATTTCGATGTAATAGCTGAAATGGCGAGTGACTTGACATTCGATTAGTTTTGATCGAGCTTTCAGAAACCGGCTGTAAGTGAGGCAGGTTTGATAAAACACCACACCTTGTAACTCTGGCTCTGTACCCCATGCTGGCTGAGTTTTGGTTTTCGTAACAGGCAGTCGGAGGCGTCTGTATATTGCTAGGACGGACATACCTCCGACTGCCTGTGATTATTCGTAAATTGTATCATTCGTCAAGACTGAACAACTGGAGTTTACTATCAAGGAGAAATTTAAAACATAATTTTGTTTCCATCCTTTTAGTTTGGGCAATCGGGTTTTTCGTAACGTCAGGCCTTTTTGTATGTATTCAATTAGCACCTCTATCAGGCGTGCTGAAAACTCACGAGTCTCCATACAAAAAGGCTTGACGTTACGAAAAACGAAATATGGAAACAAAACTCAGATTTGGGATACTGGTTATGGGTACAGTATGTAACGCAAAGCATTGATTTATGCGTCGTAAAGTTGCACGGGTGCGCCCTCGCATTCACTTGTATAATTTATCGCGGGCGTAGGTCACGCTTGACCACCTACTAGACCCGATCCTGTTTTATAGACATACATTTTATGGGAAAGTGCAACTTTCTGTTTTGAAAAGGTGTAAAGTGACACTAAAACTTGATTTTATATAAAAATCTACTCGGTGTAATTATAATAAAATTTTCAATCTCGTAGTAAGGCCTAATTTCACCATGCTCTGTTAGTTACTAATCGAGGATTAACAGGCCGTTAAATCTAACTTTAGATGTCAAAAGTGTACATTTTGTCATTTTTAACGGCCGTTTAATCCTTTGTTAATCTAACAGAGCATGGTGAAACCGGCCCTTAGATAGCTAAAGTTGAAAATTTAATTAATAGAAAGAAACTTGACAAGGTACAATGATGTTGGTTAATATTCAGAGAACTCCAATAATTTCATCTATAGAGATACAAAAAAGTGCTAAAGAAAATGGAGCTACGAATAATGCTACGAAAACTTTCAAAGTAAAAGATATCAAAAGTTTCTCAGAAAAAGATTCAAGTTATAAGTTTTTTTAAATAGCTACTATTATTTATAATAACGAAAATAATATATAAAGAACGAGTATTGTAATATGTGCGTTAATTCATTTTCAGCTGGCGCATTGTTAGTAATTTCGCGCTCTCATAATGATTTATACCTCAAAAAGCAGTTCCCACATTATAAAAGCTGCCTTTTTTTATAAAAGAAGGTTTTTATTATATTCCTCTCTATGAAAATCCTTCTTTGAATCGCGAGCTATGCAAATCTTTGAAAAGAAAAGGAATGGCGTGTAAACGGCGCTCATCTGTAAACACTTCAACGCTGTAAAACGTTCAATATCGGTTGGAAATGCTGCGAAAATTTCTTCCGAATCGATCGATGGGTGTACCTCTTGGCTGCGCATTGGTTGAGGGGCGTGTTAGTTGTTATCAGCGAGTCGCTTCCAGCCAATGGGAGTTGGGAGGTGATAAGAGGGTTGGGGTAGTTTGTCGGGGTGGCGGCAGTTTACCCGTGGCTGTGCGCCGTGCCGGTCGTGCAATGTTGGGCACCATGATGTACCCTGCTGAGGAGAGTCTACAGGACATGCGCGTTCCGCCGATCCAACTGGAACACCTCCCGGAAGTGTTCCTATGTACGTAATGTTGTGAGTTCGTGTGTTGTGCTTTTGTGACATATTTTATTGAATGCGGTCTTATTTACCCACTTGTGCATTGGTTTCTTATCATTTCATTGTCTTCCAAAAACATTTCATTTGAAAAGATGAACGTTTGAAACGAAACGGATATCAAATAGGTTTTTTCATAAATGTTATGTAGATATAAAGCACCTAGCTAGACATCAATTATTATCATAGTTATATGATTGCTGAAAACTGAATTAAGATGTAACGTAATCTAAGTAATGTAACGAAGGCAGTATTTTATACTACCGACTGTTCTCACAGCTCATTTTGCAGCTCTGCCAACTGCTCTGTAGATTGTGGATTCGATTTCCATTCCATTTAGGACAAACATTAGTGTGATGAATATAGATTTTCGATAGATCGGGTTGGGTGGTCGTGTGGTAAGTTGTTATATTAGTAAGAATTGAAAAAATACTTATATTTTGTGTACTACCACCTATAATTCCGATAAAACAAGCTTTGTTTAAGTTAGGGCAAGATGGCGCTGCATCAAATGTTCACCAATATAATATTTTTTATTACTTGTATCACAGTCTTCCCTGATAATTGTAACGACGTGTCCTGTATATGTCTGCAAGGTGTATAAAGACTACTTCTTAAAAAAAACTTTTAGACCATAATACTCGAATGAACAGTTTTAGTCGTATATCATGTTAAAAAAATCGGTTATACTCGATTGAAAAGTCTGCAAAGATTTTTAATTCCAGTTAAGCCTACATGGGTAACTTGGGTGTCGAGAGTAGTTTGTGACAGGAGTGAAGTTTTTTTCCAAAGAGCAAGACGAACATTGCTTGCGTTACCCAAGTAGGCTGTTAAACCTCCACAGATTAGATATTGATGATATTGAAAAGCCTGCCCATCGCTCTGCCCATCGGCAGCTAACATGTCTGCAAAGTCTGTACTATTGTGTTTTTTTCTCTCTACTTTAATAGATTGCATTAGGTATTATTAGTTTGAAGCGTAGCTTGTGCTGTTTTATGAATTTTATTACCCTTACCTTTTTCTGTTATACCTACACTTCCCTAAATTTATTTTGGCACCATTCTGGAGCTTCAATATTATATTATAATACATTGTAACAAGGATCATACAAAAGAGCGGTAGGAACCAAGCCGTAAGTTTGTTGCCTGTTCTTCTAGGCTTTGGTCGCGTGTAACTGGCACCTAAAGTCACCTAGCTTTAGGACGTTTCAAAGCGATCCTTGTGATTTTATTGAATACCTTTTGACTTTGCCTCCATAGATTTTTTATTACGTAAGTTATGTAATTAAAAATCTATGGAGGCTTTTCGATCGAGTATTAGGGTATCAATATAATTAGCAGTTGTCTTCGCCTTAACGTACCGTGAGAGCAGACGGAGATGCACATTGCTTGTTGATTAATAAAATTTTCCAACATAAGACTAGGCAAATGATGACTGGCCCTATGTCAAAAGTCAAAAAATCTGTGTAGTCTAGTTGAATTTTTAGTTAATCGGTATAATACTATATAATACATCTTTTTTAACAACACGACAGTGATAGAAAGCGATAGCGGATTATTCGGTTTATTAACTAGCGTTGACTAATTTTACTGCCACTGCTTGTATATATATCCTGCTGGCTGGTGAGAATATTGGTATAATAATATGGCTTACTCATGTTTCATATCGATAAGATCAAAGTTTAGATCATGACACATTGATTGACGAGACAATGAAGCTTAGGACGTTCCCACATCGTCATTTTCAGAAAAAAAAAACCATGAGGCAAACATTCAAGGCGTTTTCACGGAACGTCGATGTATAAATATGAATATAATCTAGCCTAGTCATTTTGCTCATACGAGTAGTTCTAGTAGTCCATTTTTTTGTTTATTCGATTCATCATGATTTCCTATAATATTCCTAATACGAAAAAATTTGGCAGACATTTTCCTCACTGGTTTTAAGTAGCTATTTTGAAATCCAAAGAATTCAAAATTAACTGGATTTGGATTGGTATTACGATTGACCCGAAATATATATTTGCTTTAACCAAAAAGATAACACTGCCAATTGTATTGACGTCATTTTATTTTCTAAAATACACAAATATAAAGTTCATTTCAATAGCCTTTCTAACTTTTAAAATAAAGTGTACGTGCGAGTATCCTTCACCATAAAACCAATCTTCCTTTCATAAGAGAAGCTGTGCATGTCAGCTCCGTTTGTACAAATCGGTGCAAGGTGAACCTGCTTCTAAATCCTGCAGTATGAATTGTGCCTTAACTTACTGGGATATAGTCAACCTTTATATTATCACTTTTCTGTAGATTAATGTCTACTATCTGTTTTTATCATCATCAAATCGTTAAATCTTAACTTTTTAGTCGTTAAAGATACTTAATAAGTTATCTTATTTGTATCTATTTAGATACGAGTCCACGTGTAATCTTTTAACTAATCATTCATCATAAATAGTCGTGGCGAACGATTGTCTTTACGCGGATATGATAGACAATGATAATGGTCAATGTTTCTCCGATAGAAAAAATAGAGGATCGGGATTCGTTTTCTGAAATTTTGAGAAGCAACAAAGCTTTTTAATTTTAATTGTTTTTCTGGTGTTCTTTTGAGTTGTGTTGTATCATTTCGGTGGCATTTTAACCAACATTATTAGAGGTCTAAGCACACAGTGTAAGCATTTAGAATGGAAGTGTATTATGATGGTAATAAGTGATATCCTGATTTGACCGAAAATGTTTTGAAGAAAACCGTCACCATTTTCTTCAAAACAAATGACGGCTGACATGACTATGGACTTTCTGGACTATAAAAATATTTAATACAATTCACTTGACATTGGCAATATTGTCTCTCGAATGACGGACATGAGCCATAAACGGAGAAAAGAAGAAAAATTGAGGATCTAGGTGTGTGCTTTTCGTGTGAAGTAATAGTGGTTCAAAGAGCTGTGTCAAATAGAAATAATAAAGAAGGACGTGTTTTTTCTAAAATAATAAATAAATAAAAAAACACCACAATTAATTTTATAATCAGCACGGCTCATAAAAAAATATTCAGAACAATCTGAGCAAACTATATTACTTATACACTTTATTGCTTTCTCTATTATAATTATTTATTTATTTCTAAGCACTTTTATTATAGTTCGTTTGTCTGTAGACATACATACATTTTTCATTTTCATTTTTCATACATAAAATCACGCCTTTTCCCCATAGAAGTAGGCAGAGACCACGGTTTTCCACTTGTCTCTGTCGAATTATACTATAAATAAATATTATTATGTTGTTGCAGCTAGTATCCCAAAATGCGGTGGATGCCACGAGATGATAGTGGACCGCTATGTGCTGAAGGTGTCTGATAGAACGTGGCATGCTGGCTGTCTTCGCTGCGTCGAGTGCCGGGCTATGCTCTCTGGAAAGTGCTTCGCGAGGAATAATCAGTTGTACTGCACGGACGACTTCTTTAAGTAAGCTTCATTTCTGGTTTTGTAAGCTCTTAATAATTTGTACCAAATCACAATATACGCAAAGGACAATTTTTATTTTGGGTTGGGTCTATGTACACCACTTAGAAAAATTTTAAGAATATAGAAGATTACCATAAATTTGCAATTTAATTTTTTTATTCTTTTATTTTGTGAACCTACAAATAAATAATAAGTCAGGAAATGTAACTCTGAACAAATTCCACGAATAAAATACGAATTAAATCGAAGATTATTCATAGACATGTCTAGTGATTGGTTTAAATTCGGAACTAGAGCTAGATTGGTTCGTATTCGCACCCGTGCTGTAATGACCGTCAATGACGCGTCATGTCAGTCAGTCATAGTGGCGTGGACGATGATATGCCTTATGTGAATAGACCAACGAAGTCAATAGTAAAACAATGTTTTTTATACTAAAAACAAGTTTTTTATAAGTTGTTTATTCTAAATTGGTATTGATTTTTTTTATGTTTCGGTATAATTATAAAGAAAACATGATGAGGCCATAATGTATAGAGCTCCGAAATCGAAACAACTCCTTTGTAAAAATTTGGAGAGACTCATAGAAGTTAGAGAAGCTACCAGAAGGGGCGTAGTGAGGTGAGCACTCACTTATACACCTATAAAGATGTTGATTGCATTGTCACGTTGATAATGTTGTTGCTTTTGCGGTTGTTGTCCCAGGCGCTTCGGCACCAAGTGCTCCGGCTGCGGGCAGGGCATCCCCCCCACGCAAGTGGTCCGTCGAGCGCAGACACACGTCTACCATCTCAGGTGCTTCGCGTGTGCGGCCTGTGCGAGGACCTTGAATACCGGAGACGAATTCTACCTGATGGAGGACGGCAAATTGGTGTGCAAGCCGGACTACGAAGCCGCTAGAGCTAAAGGTATGTATTTTTGCCAATGTTTATGGAGAGATAATGTAAAAACATTTTTTGAATAGCCTGCGTTGGGCATTAACAGTAAATCCAACTGTAGTAGATCCAACGTCCGCAGGTGGCGAAGGCTCATTAGACGGCGATGCGGCAAGCAAGCGACCACGAACGACGATCACGGCTAAGCAGTTGGAAACCCTGAAGAGTGCCTACAGCAGCAGTCCAAAGCCGGCACGGCATGTGAGGGAGCAACTCGCGCACGACACTGGCTTGGATATGCGGGTGGTGCAAGTCTGGTTTCAGAATAGGTAAGAAACTAAATAGATATTTGACATTTATTAAAATGAAATTTGCGCAAAATATAAATTTCCAGGTACCTACTGAAACATCCTCTTATAGCTGTAGGTACTTGGTATGTCTAAGGGTTATCCTCAAAGGCACATGAGTACGGTACGACCAAAGAAAGATACGACCAAATATTACAATTGGCCTTCCTACTTACGTCTTATTGTAGAAGGTATTCTATTCGTCAAGCTGTTGCATGAAGTCAATATATGGCGAGGTGGTGCAAGGCCTGATATTTCCAGAAACGATGGCTGTGACATACTTCGTCGTCATCATGCACAGTCTAACTTCATGAAGTCAGTCAGTAGGTGCACCTACTGCTGGGCATAGGGAACAGGGCCATCATACTTCTAGAAAGAATTGAGAAAATAACTGTCAGTCCGATGAAATGTTGATTGTTAACTATAGTTTTATCAGTATCAAGCTCAAAGTTCACTACATAGCTACAGATTTGTCTTTTTATGTCATTCGTTCTTTTTATTGAAATTTAGGTCAAACCCTTTTATCTTGCAAATGATATACCTACGACTGTCCTTGCAGTCATGCCTAGGTAACAGGCAAGCGTGTCTAATCAAACATTAACGGAACGAAATAAGTCACGCATCATACTTTCTCTGACCATAATAAAGCGAGAACTTCAGATATATAAAATCAATTTTGCTAGGTTTCAGTTGGTATAGTTATCGATGGCAACTGCACGGTACTTTTGATACGCTGCTGATTTTAACAAGATGGAAACGCAGATTAGTGACGTAGGTACTCACTTGAAATTCAAGAGTCATTTTGAAATACTACACCATGGTATTATACTTTCATGAGAGTAATGCCGGATCTATATCTCTAATACTATAAGACTCAAAGTCCTGACTGACTGACTGACTGACTGACATATAGACAACGCACAGCCTAAACCGCTGGTCCTAGAGACTTGAAATTTGAGGAGTACATAGGTCTTATGGCGTAGAGGTGCACTAAGAAGGGATTTTTGGAAATTCAACCCCTAAGGGTGTAAAAAGGGTTGAAAACGTTTGTATGAAAAATAGTATTCCTTGAACCTACAAACTTGAAACTTAGAGTACATATACTTCAAGGCAAAAAAAAAGGAAAGGCATTTTTAGTTTTTTAAAACTACCCTTAATAAGGGTGCAAAGGGATGTAAAAGTTTGTATGGGAGTTTTTTGACCGCTGGTCCTAGAGACTTGAAATTTAAGGAGTACATAGATAGTATGGCATAGAGGTGTACTAAGAAGGGATTTTTGGAAATTCAACCCCTAAGAGTGTAAAAAGGGTTGAAAACGTTTGTATGAAAAATAGTATTCCTTGAACCTACAAACTTGAAACTTGGAGTACATATACTTCAAGGCAAAAAAAAAGGAAAGGCATTTTTAGTTTTTTAAAACTACCCTTAATAAGGGTGCAAAGGGATGTAAAAGTTTGTATGGGAGTTTTTTGACCACTGGTCCTAGAGAGACTTGAAATTTGAAGAGTAAATAGGTCTTATGGCGTAGAGGTGTACTAAGAAGGGATTTTTGGAAATTCAACCACTAAGGGTGTAAAAAGGGATGAAAACGTTGGTATGAAAAATTGTATTCCTTGAACCTACAAACTTGAAACTTGGAGTACATATACTTCAAGGCAAAAAAATAGGAAAGACATTTTTAGTTTTTTAAAACTACCCTTAATAAGGGTGCCAAGGGATGTAAAAGTTTGTATGGGAGTTTTTTGACCACTGGACTTAGAGACTTGAAATTTGAAGAGTATATAGGTCTTATGGCGTAAAGGTGTACTAAGAAGGGATTTTTGGAAATTCAACCACTAAGGGTGTAAAAAGGGATGAAAACGTTGGTATGAAAAATTGTATTCCTTGAACCTACAAACTTGAAACTTGGAGTACATATACTTCAAGGCAAAAAAATAGGATTTTAGTTTTTTAAAACTACCCTTAATAAGTGTGCAAAGGGATGTAAAAGTTTGAATGGGAGTTTTTTGACCGCTGGTCCTAGAGAGACTTGAAATTTGAAGAGTACATAGGTCTTATGGCGTAGAGGTGTACTAAGAAGGGATTTTTGGAAATTCAACCCCTAAGGGTGTAAAAAGGGTTGAAAACTTTGGTATGAAAAATTTTATTCCTTGAATCTACAAACTTGAAACTTGAAGTAGATTTACTTCAAGGCTAAAAAAATAGGAATAACATTTTTGGTTTTTTAAAACTACCCTTAATGAGTATGCAAAGGGATGTCGAAGTTTGTATGGGAGTTTTTTAACGCGTAGTGCGATTGACTTAAAACTTGAGGTAAATATACTAAGAAATAAATAATTAAGAATAACACTTTGAAGTTTTGATAATTACCCCCGCAAAGGGTGCAAATGACTGTAAAAGTTAGTATGGGAGATTTTTAACGCATAGTGCGATTGATTTCAAACTAGAAGTAAATATACTCCACTATAAATAGTTTAAAATCACGTTTTCACTATTTTAAAACTACCCCTGCAAAGGGTGCAAAAGACTGCCAAATTCCCAAGGTTTGTATGGGATATTTTTAACGCGTAGTGTAATTAACTTCAAACTAAAAGAAAATGTGTTCTGTGGATAAATAACAAAAAAACAGTTTGATTTTCGAAAACAACCCCTGAAACGTTGCGTTTACCCTCCTTCGTTGCGCTCGAGTAAAAAGGATACAACGAAGCGTCAATGTTTGTAAGGGATATTCTAAAAACGGGAATCTTGAGTTGGTACGAAGAGATATGAGGGTATCTACCATGATTGGGGATCAAAGTCGTGAAGCTGTTTCGTTTCGTTTGTTTTTGAGGTAGAAACTAGGAACAAATAAGTACATATTTTCCGTGTAAGGTTGTCTTTGTTGTATTTGTCATGTTTGTGCCAAACTCAGTCAGTACCTATACCTACCTACCTAATATAGGTAATGTACGCCTATAGGTATCCCATATACCTACGTAGGTATTTAAAATCTTACCCTAATAATATACAAATCAATGCGAAAGTTACGATGTTTTGATGTTTGTGGCTCAATCACGGTTCAACGCGTGCGAAGCCGCGGGAAGCCACTAGTTAGGTATATAAAGTTCGTTTGTATCTCTACTATTTGTCTTACCAGTTTCAGGCAAAGTAATATAAATCCGTTATGGGCTTAAAGTTATATTCAAGTGTTTCATACACATAATAAAGAGTTATGTATGGATTTTAAAAATAAATTAAATAAAAAAATCTCATTGCCTGATGAAACCAATAATATGAGAGATTATTCAATGGGAGACGATACATATGGACGATCGTAGGTCGTTGGAACCGGTCAAGCATCGAGCCCTTTTACTCTCAATAGTTCAACATAGGCTTCCTATATTTGTTTTCTCGTATGCAAAGTATGGTAATTGTTACCGTTAACAATAAGTGTTTTTTTTATTTCTTTAATGATAACCTATGCGTAAATGCACATGGCAATGCTAATATAAAACACAATTTACGACTCTACATATGATTGAGTACGGTTAGTGAACCTAGGTATGGTGCATGTAACGCCCTGCACGTCAGCCTCGGCTCGTAAACCTGTGCCGATATCGACGGTCGACTACACTTTATGTGGCAAAACCAGCCAGTTAATGCTGCTTACAATCACACGGAAAGATGGTGATTAAATTAATTCGTAAAACCTCAGTCCAATTTAATGCTCCGTATTTTTTTTTATTGTCGGCTACTTGGCTTGGATAAAAAGGGTTTATTTCATACAACCAAGCCACCAATAAAATATTACTCTATAACCATGTCAAATTATTATTTCAATAACTATAATTTTTGTCTCAAGTCAAGAGACAAGAGTGTCAATTTGTTAGTTGCATTTGGTAGCATTTCGCCGAGCTCATTATTTAGATTGGTGATTGCTAGTGAAACATAAATATATAGTCTGAAAAAAAAGCAGTTAAAGCAGCCACAAATCAATAACAAAAATCTTTTCATCGATAACTTTAGCACACGGAATAGTCAACTAATCACTCAACACAGTTTATTTGCAACAAATGCAAACGAATCAATATATAATACATGGTGGAGCAAAATGTTCTGTTCTAGTAACATTCAACAAACAAACTTTTTATTACCTATGGACTTATGCATCGTGCATTTTTCTGACCGGTACATTTGGCGAAGCGTGTATAATGTGACAATAGACATGCATCGGGTCAGTTTAACTTTACTTTCATTGTTTCAATAATCCGACTCGGCGATACCGAGGCACGCTCCCAGCGGTGTGGGCGGGGGCACTTTAATTAATCAAGCTCCATGCCATAGAATACATCATACGTACAGCTCTTTGTTCGAACCCCCCATCCCCCATCAGCCCCCGCTGGCTTCACTAATAACACGCGATGGGGTGTTTTGTTTATACTACATTACTTATTTGCTTTAATCGAGAGTAATCGAAGCGGTATAACGAGTTTGCGTTATGGAATTGAAAGATCAACAAAACGCGAGTAAACAGGGAGGCACTTGAGTACTCAATTATGATTAACCTGCTGGCGTGCTGGCGCTCCAAGTCTTTGATTTTTGAAATGGACGTATACATTTTTTGAGGGCTATGAAGTACCTTTCTGGTTCTAGATATTTGGTCTAGTTACCAATCCATACCAATATCGCTTTTTCTATTACAACACCTTTACTAGATACATTGTACATGTATTGAATCTTAAAATACTTAGTCCTACGAAGATCTGACAATGTTAAATTATCATACATAAAATGCAATAAATATACTGAATCCTAAATGTGATGGATGTTTGTCTGTTTGCTACGTTTTCACAGTTAGACAACTGTACCGATCCGGATGAAGCTTGGCATAGAGATAGGATTGCCTTGTATTCTGGAAATCAATCATTTCGACTTTATCGGATTTTCCAGACTTTCAAAAACTACATAGTCTCTTGTCATCAACACAAACAACAGAAACATGAATATGTTTGTGTTGCTAACACACACACTAACCTATTACTTAGATGTTTATTACCCATCCATCTTCTGCTCATCCGAAGTATTATAGATTAATCCCATTAATAATTTCGATCATGCGTTATCGGGACTGGTTGAAGTTGCACCAACGTACTTTTTCCTGTACATAGGATGGTCGTAAGTTTATGTCCCTGTCGATTACTTTGGGTTATTATAAAAATCTTAGGAATGGTCTTGGTTAAAAGTAATTAGAAACAGGTCATCGTATATTTGGCCTTTGCAGTGTGTCGACGTCTGTATTCAATTACATCTCTTTTTCAGAAGGGCAAAAGAAAAGCGTCTAAAGAAAGACGCAGGTCGCACGCGCTGGTCGCAGTACTTCAGATCAATGAAGAGTGGCGGGGGGGGATCCCCGCGACACGACAGGTTACTGGACAAAGACGAACTGAAAATCGACCTAGATTCCTTTAGCCATCATGGTGAGTTTAAAGTTAAAAAAAAAAAATACCCTAACCAAGCTGACTAGGGAATTCTTTGATCATTGACAAAGAAATTTCGAAACAAACATACATTCAGAATATTTTTCAGTGCAAATTAATAATATTTTCAGTGTCTTTTTTGATAAAGAAATGTTTTCTCAACGACTTTGATATTGCGCAACGTACAAAACATTCAGAATCATTCTTCGGGCGATAATTCGTTTACCTTTGCCTTATTTAATTATTTTTTTTTGTGTTTTATAAAAAAAATTATGACTAAAAATTATTTTACTTTTATTGTTTCTTTTTCAGAGCTGAGCAATGATAGCTACAGTACCGTAGCACTAGGAGGAGAAGAAGGTTCGCCAGCCGGTGGCGGTGGTGGCACGGGCGCTCGATACGCAGCCACTCCCCCGTACCTCCGCACGCACTCGCCGCCGCAACATTACCACTACCCGCCCGATCATCTTGTCTACACTAATATCGGTAAGAACTGAGCAATGAAAGTTTCAGTACCGCAGCAGTAGGTGAAGAAGGCTTCCTGCCCTGCCCTACGCAACGTAGTATCGCAATCTCAACTGCAACACTACCCTACCCGTATGATAACCTCGTCTACATTCATATTAGCAAGAAATAAACAATTATAGCTATCAAACCGCAGCACTAGTATAGGTTGAGATGGTTTCTTAGCTTCTTAGCTAGAGTTGACAGTAACATGATGTAACTTCTGCGTAACTCAGTGTCACACTCCCCACCGGAACATTTAATTAGGTACCCGTCCGACCATCTCGTCTATTTTAGATAACATCGGTAAGAATTGAGCAACTATTTAGAATTGAGCTTACCAGCTAAGCAACTACTACAAGGTGTCGAAGCTAGGTCTTGTAAATGGTTATATAATATAACGTTAAACGTGCCTTCATATTTTTTCTTAATAGGAGATTAAATTCAAATAATATTTTGTACTCTAGGTCAAGCAATGACCGGTGCAGGTATCGGAAACTCCGGCGCGGGTGGCGCTTCAGACCTCAGCAGTTCATCCTCCCCCGCGGCCGGAGGCTACCCCGACTTCCCCCCCTCCCCGGATTCGTGGCTCGGGGAGCACCACTACTCTCCCCGAGGGTTCCCCTAGCGGCGGCCACCGCCGGCGCACGCGCAGCCGGCGCCGCCGCCGCCGCCGCCCATCTACCCACTGCTCGCACAACCGCTTGAGCTGGTAGTCAAGCGGGAAATGATGTAACGGTGCACCGGTTGAGACAATTAAGTGACGGATACTTGAAAGACGTTCTGTATTTATCGAGTAGGTAATGAACTTAATAGATGAAAGTTTACTAGGTAAGTAATGGAACATGCAGGTGTTCTGCCTATTGTGAGCGGTTCCTTACTTTCACAGAGCACATCCATTATTGATGACGTGTGTTGTATCGCACTTCGTCCAGGATTCTCAGACGAAAAGATTATGATTTAAATCGCTTCTGTTATAATGGCACCTACATATACATCCACCAAACTATGCGGTGATGTGAAAGTGTTGGTGACCAATTACGCGTCAATTTAAAATATACAGTCAAATTGAATTTAATGGACAGTCGAAATTTCTAAAAAAAGCATTGTATAATTTTCAGAAAAATTGACGAAGTAGCATGAATAGCATAGAACAGTTAGTTTTAAAGTACTCATTTTGTGAAAAAACATATTTCATCTGTATGTTTAAATATTATGGGTGTGTGGCACAAGCACAAAATAAAAGACAACTGTAAATATTAATTTAAGTACCTATCTGTGTTATGCGTTTGTAATATAAATGGTATATGTAAATAAGAGTATTTAATAGTGTGTATAGAAATAAGCCACGTCGTGATTGTACTTATACCTGTGCTTTGTTTATTTTTGTCAGTACTTTCGACAGAATTATCACAATATTGTACATACTAACAATTGTATAAACTAGTTATATGTCTACATAAATTAGTGAGTATAAGTCAGTATAGGCGAGTCCACAGTGATACAATTCTATGTGCAAAAGATCTAGTCAACAGATGGTATCTATATAAATATTATACCTACATCTCAATTTCATGGAAGTTTTATTTACAAATAAGCTCTTTTTTACAGTTCTGTAGTTGCCACTCCCCAGTACTGAGACATCCTGCCTTCTAGATCTAACGAGTCTTGAGAATGAGCAGTCTTCTCCTGTATAACTGCGAAATCATACTCCAAATGATATGGCATCAGTCTCTGAAGCGAGCCGAAATACGCTGCATTCGGTCCCCCATTCGGTAGTCTGGCAGAACCGAACCTAAAATCTGGTTTCAATGCTTGCGTGCCAAAGGAACGCGCACTACCAAAATGTTTCGAAAGAAACGGTATTCCTTTAGTTTGTTTTCCAGGAAGGTGTAACTGTGGACTGCTGCCAGAGAGACCCTTTAAATTCCGCAAGCTGCTGACATTAGACTTTATACCTTTTGATAGATTGTCCAATTCCTTATCAAATAGCATTTGTGTGTTCTGTTCCAGCATATACTCCCAGCATTTGAATTGTTCCTCTGAGCGCGGGAGTTCCTCAGTTATTTGATCTTCTTCTTTGTCCTCCTCGACTCGTACGCGAATAGCTCTGGCCACGCCTCCTCGGCAACTTCTGCGTTCGGAGGCTTTTGCTGAGCGCACACTGGCGTAGTGTTGATGGCTTACTGCCTCGCTTGGAGGCCGATCACTTTGACCGCTCGGAGACGATCTATCGCTGCAAGGTTTCGGTGGGGATACTGAATGGCAACACGGCTCTAGCCTCGAACAGCAACAATCTGATCTACAAACTGATTTGTTGCTGCTTATCGTCTGTCTCAACTCTCTCATAAGCAAATCGACATCTGACCGCGATGATTCAAATCTTATTATCATGACTGATACGCAATCTTCTACCCCATAACTCTGAGCCAAATCTTGCAGTCGTTTGGCAGCCAGGACTGGATTACGTTCAGCTCTTGCTTCGGTTACAGCTGTCTCCATACTAACAGCATTCCAGAAATTACCATTTCCCAAGATCAAGAACTCATCGTCTTCTTTTATGATTGTTTGTATGACATCAGGGTCTGGGACAGTATTGGGATAGCGAGTTGAATATCCCAAACGCTTATTGTTTTCTATTCCTAAGCTAAGTGGACCATTGCGTCTACTCAATACAGCTTTTGTGTCTCCCACGTTGGCTAGCCTCAAGCTGTATCGTTTGATGGACTGGCCGAATCCATTTTCAGTAGAGTTTACTGGAGATAAGTGGCACATGATCAAACAAGCCCCTTTTCGCTGCCCTTTCTCTTTCAACTCCCTATGAGCTGATAAAACAACGTATTTCATGTACTCACTCACGGTTTCTTTAATCGATTTTTCTTCTAGCAGTAGACCCGGTAAACTAGTTTGCAATATTTTTGGTACTTCGATATCAGTTTCTCCATCTATTATGGCGAAAAGTCCTTCTTTGTTACAAAATGATGGAAGACGAATTTGAGCGCAACAGAGTTGTAATGATTTATTGGGGCATTCTGAAAATCCAGTGGTCCAAGGAGTAGCTCCGCTGAGCTCCTCATGGTAGCCACTTTTTTGAGTCCAAGGTAGAGAGTTTCGTCCAGTGACATCGACCAAGCTCAGTGGCCGCTGGCATTTATATGCATTGAACTGTGAAGGGTCAACTTGTAACTTTTTATTGCACGAAATATCTAGAAACTTCAATTGTTTTGGAGCTAGAAGTCTTAAATCTATGCTATCAAGTTCATTGTGTGCAAAATCTAGAATTTTTACCGAAGCACTGCATGCAAACATCGGCACAGATTTCAATCTGTTTGAATGTGCTCGAACCACTCTGATGTTATTTAGCTGTGGCAGACTTTCTGGCAATCTAAGTAGTGAGTTTCCGGACAAGACCATTTCTTCAATATCTGGCCAGAAATTTATACAACTATCAGGCAAAGTTGTCAAGCAGTTATATGCAATATGCAGAATTTTTAATCCTCGGAAGGCTATGATTACGTCTGCTACGTCGTCCTGTAGGCAGTTTGCTGTCAAATACAACCTTTCCAGGATATGTGAGGACGGACCACGCGTTGGGGGTAATCGGTTCAATCTGTTGTTTGATAGGTTCAGGACACAAAGTCTATCGCACACTGAAAAAAAGTTCTCTGGCAATGACTGTATGCAGTTATCATGAAGTAAGAGTTCTTTCAATGGTGCTCGTAACCGTGGCATTGAAGGTATGCTAGATATTTTATTATGAGCCAGGCGTAGACTACTGAGGCTTGACAACTCGCTGCAGAATAGATGCTCGGGTAATGATGAAAGCTGGTTGTTACTTGCATGAAGTGTCGTAAGGTCGGAACATCCACTCAGCCATTGCGGTAGCGTTGTGAGTCGATTGTGTGATACGTTTATTTCCATTAGGTTTATCGGTGGGACTGTAGTTGTGAGGGTTTCCAATTCTGAAAAAAGGAAAGTTACTAAAAAAGAGCTAAAAGTATGAAAGAAGTAAGGGAAAGAAGTAAAGTATTTAAATTTATTTCTGTTTTGGCGTTAAAATATCATCGAATGAGTTTACTTTTGCCAGGACGTAGTAATTACTTACGGTTGTGTGGAGCCCGTAGTGTTCGAAGTGAAGCTCCGTGCAGCGCTAAATGCTGAAGTGAGTTATGAGACGCGTTCAGTTCTCGAAGTCCTCGTAATGCTGACACTACGAGCACTTCCACGGAGTTGTGGGACAAATCCAGTGATACCAGGTGCTGGAATATATATGATAATCTGTTGTCATTTTCTTAGATTGACAATGACACGTATGAACACATTGGGCGTAGCGGTTTATAGAATAATAGGTCTATGATGTCATAAGAAGACAAGGGACAAGTGAGTGAATGCACCAAAGGATGAGCCAACATAGACACCTATCTGCCTGCAAAGCGTTTTTTTTGTTTTTTTTTTTAACTTTATTTTGTTGCATCAGCAGATGGCCCTCTTATATTTTTGTACCTACAGCAATGTTCGTTAATTTGCCTGTGTATTTAATAAAATAAAACAACTACATGATTTAAAAATAGATTGCCATAGCCAATAAAAAGAGCCACCAATTTCCAGGGCTTTATAAAATAAAACTATTGGTGGACTTTCCACACAGCACTACCTAGCCCCAAACTAAGCTAAAGCTTGTAATATGGAAAGTAATGGGAACCAGATAGCTGATATAATACTATAATACATAAATACTTTTTTTGTAAATCCATACTTATAATATATAATAACACCCAGACAGAGAACAAACATCTATGTTCATCACATAAATGTGGGGATCGAACCCACGGCCTACAGCGCAGAAGGCAGAGCTACTACCAACTGAGTTATGAAGACTGTCGAGGTAAAGGCTTTATCCACCTAATCTATCTAACCCCTAGGATTCTGATCAAAGATTCAAGCTCACCTCATAATTTCCAAGAATAATGCTGCCTTTCAGTCTGTTATGCCTTAAGTCTACGTTGGTCAGCGGAGACCTGTACTCCGGCTTATCTTCCTCCGGAGCCATGATGTTGCTGGCCCCGAAGGAAGAGACGAGGTTCCGTGCAGCCACGAGGCTTCGGAGTCGAGGCAGGTGCAGGGCCGAGTCCAACGAACGGAGCTCGTTGTCACTGACCTGTAGCTCTTCTAATCTGGAAGAAATAAGGTATGACTTTAGCTATCATTTATTCTAGCTATAAATATTAAACTTGCCGCCAAGCAGCGTTACCGTATTTCGGTTTGAAGAGTGTGATTGACGGTAAAATTACAGGCACATAGGCATATGTATGCTAAAGTTGATGGACGCAGGGCAGTGCATCGTAGGGCACGTTCCTATCGTGCGTAACTTACGATGCAATGCTTGGATATAGGTGATGGTTACCACTTAACATCAGGTGGGCCATCTTTTTCCATCACAATGTAGTATAAAAAAGAAGAAGAAAGAAAGAAAACTTTTTTATTTGACCCAAGTAGGTAAATTAAAAACAATAAACAGTAGGTAGAACAATAAGTGAAACATATAATAATATATTAAAATATAAATATAGGTACCTATGATACCCATGAATCGTTGTGTGGGATCAAAACGGCCATCGTCTCAGCTTGGTGCACAAAAAAAAGGTGTTTTTGTTACTCAATACCGCCGTAACAGCTAAACCAATTTGGAATGCAACTTGGAATATGCAAGGATATAAGTATTACTTGGGATATAAATATAGGATACCATGCGAGAGAGGTTGCGAGTGGCAGCTAGTTATCATTCAGCAGATTCAAGCCTGAAAACGGTTGCTACCTTCTTCAAAAGTTGCTGTAATTAATGTAACGAAAGTGCAATAGATAGTGCATTTAAAACAGAGCTCAACGTACACTCACAGTGCATATTGCAATAGGTACCCATATCAAGTCATTTTATTATTCAACACAGGAACCTGCAAGATTTAATCACGTCACGGATGAAATCTCCGTACCATACCCCTTCAATGCTTCTACGGCATATCCGGAAAATCTTACTGTTATGAAATAGACCCTATTTACCTTACGCGTGATATCTCTAAGTAATAGTAAATCCACGTACGTACGTGGAGTACGTAATATTATGTTAAGATTCAAGATTTATGCAATTAAGAATTATACATTTATAACAGACTGAATTTCTCTCAGTTTCTTGGTTTTGCTCTTAATTACACACGGTAAAACATTTTGTGTTATAAGAGTATAAAAATAATAAACAGTTCTCGCTCTGCGAGAATTGGCCTTTGAAAGCGTTTTGTGAAACTTTTGATCG
Source organism: Chloroclysta siterata (assembly GCA_932294275.1). Taxonomy (NCBI): domain Eukaryota; kingdom Metazoa; phylum Arthropoda; class Insecta; order Lepidoptera; family Geometridae; genus Chloroclysta; species Chloroclysta siterata. Next base: position 10,425,380 of record OW028600.1, on the reverse strand, counting down.
ACAATAAAGTTACAGCAATTGTACCTATCACTTGTAGTCCGCCTAGATTAGCGCAACAACTCGTGCATTTACAAATTATAAGACACGTTATACTATCGGAATAAAGTTTAAAGTAACATGCGGTCCGCCGTGCGCTTAGGACCGCCGCGATTTTGAAATAGTTTAAAATACCAGTTTTAAGATGATATCTTATAAATTGCACTTTCAATATAAAACTGAACTATAGAAGCTAATACAGATATAAACTACCTTAGGATTCCTGAAATCTTTCCATAACATGTGAAAAACAAAGATTTTATATCGATGTTTAATGAATATTGTGTTTTCACAACTAAGGAATCAATAAATATTATAGTCAAAATTTAATTATTTATAGGTAGATTTTTTACAGAGTTTTAGGTGCCTATCTTAAACTAGTTGTAATCTAATTGTGGTGCGATTTGAAGTCTGAACACTTACCAAATTTCGTATTTACAAACTAAATTCCAAGCCAATAATGAAATTCGCGTACAAGCTCACAAATTCGCAACGACCATGCCACAAATTTCCACAATCCTCACTTATTTGTATTCTTCACTTGTATCACCATATTTTGACCACGCTATTTTATAAAGTTACAAAGCATGCAAGCATCTGAAGATTTGAGAGTGCGTATAGAGACTGGCCAACATGCGCTTGTTGGTCGACTGACCACGGTCCAAGCCTTCGCCTCTCCAGTACATCCAGAATAGGTAGAATAGGTACCGATGTTACGTACACGCATTGTTGTTTATCTATGAATGAATCTATACATTTAACTATTATTTTCTTGCCACATTGCATTTCCCTTCGATCGTCTTTCGAAACGGCTTGGCCAAGCGTTAAGGTATGTTTGAAAATAAAGATGTCCAGATTAAAACAATTGTGTCGTACGTAGGCACAAGTATTAAAAGCCAGTACACAAAAATAACTAAGGAAAACTAAATACCATACAAATCATGAAATGAAAATATGATCACATGAATGTCCATCTGTTTCAAATCAAATAAATATCTGAGTTTTTCCCAAGGTAATTGGACCGAATGAACTTTTTGTGTTAGTATTTTGGCTGACCATACCTACTTTTAATTGGTGCACTAACTAAAAGAAAGCCATGCACGATATATAAAATCGCTCCGCTTTCTGCCCACACTATGTTTTGATCTGTATTATATTATAACCTTTTTATAAATACGATTTGAGCTCTTCAGAAAATATAAATTAAGCACTAACCTTTGCAGATAATCGTCTAACATTATTGTGAAAGAATAACAGACGAATGAATCTACTTATTCGTAGTAGGAAGGATGCAAATGCGGAAATCACATAAGCAAGTAAGGACGGTACCATAGCACGATGTCTATTCGTGCGGTAGAGGTGTTTAAATTAGATTGTACCATTAATCTTTTCATAATGCTTAGTTTAATTATTTATATCCAATCGTTAGTAAAGGTTAAGCAGGTAAGTAAAATGTTTCGTAATGGCAATGGTGTGACGTAATCAAGGAGTTATTTCCTAGCGCTCTAGGAGCGCGTTGAAGTCTTTTGTATGAATGTTCTTTTGTGTCATCTCTTCAAAAATTAAAGGCAACATTTTTTTTACAAATTTAGACCTGTCAAGCTTTTTATTTATTTGTTTATTAGTTATTTTCATGGAACTTGAAAAGTAAATTTGTTTCTCATACTGGTTTTGAAAAAAAATTACTTATTTCATGCCTTGGTAAAATTATGTTCTTTAAACGCAATTAGTTAATCAATATAAAATAAAGTGAAATGACAAATATTAGAGAATCCACTAACAAAAAAATACAAAGCCCTGACATCGAAAAGCAGTTTTTTATAAACCATCGAGAATAGAGAGAGCAGTGCTGGCAGTACTCTAGTAGTTTACCAGCACGGGATGTCAATTATCCTAACCGACGCTTTTCGATGATTTTTATTACAAAAACATTATAACCGATGGCTTTAGTAACCGTTCATGATTGTGTTCGCGAGCAGTGGCATAAGGCTCAATACACACAGAGACAGACGAAAGGGATTTCTGACAAGGACACAGGGCATTTTTTTTTTTGTAGCTTGCTCATTGCATGTCCTTTCTGTTAAGTGCACAAAGTTGAATATTGACTTTACAACATGCATATAAATAAATAATGTTGGTCCACACTAAAAATCCCGCCTCAAACTAAGCAAAGCTATGGTAACTAAATAGCTGTTTTTTTTGTAAATTTCGTTCGCGACTTTCAGGCTACTTATAGTTCATTCCATAAAAATAAAGAAAGATAATTTGTTTGGTCCAACAACATGTATACATATAAAACTCTTTATTGTACACCACAAATAAAGGACAAAACAATATACGACATATCTAGAACTACAGCGAAGTACAATGGGCGGGCAATCTTATCGCCGTGAGGGATCTCTTCCAGACAACTTTAGATGGACAGGATTTTAACTATGTCAAATGGCGGTGTCATAAGGACTTCTACACAATTTTTTTACAGACTTATACACAGTTAGTTTTTATAAACTAAAAACGAAATATAAAACTATCATTATAAATACATTTAATAATATTTATAACAAGCTGGTGCCCGCGACTTCGTCTGCGCAGGATTAGTCACACAATATCTTTATAAATTGTAGCCTATGTGTTATTCTGATGCTATATAAGCTATATTATTGTAAAGTTTCATTAAAATCCATTCAGTAGTTCTTACGTGAAAAGAGTAACAAACATCCATCCATCCAACCATCCATACTTAAAACTTTCGCGTTTATAATATTAGTAGGATTATTGAACATGCCAGTACTAAAAAACAAAAGAATAAGACCATGTGTTCATTGTGTGAATTATGCTTAAGGTTAGCTAATAGGGGTTGCAGTAAAGTGAACGTAGCGTCACACTTCGGCGCGCAGATCGCGATAGCCCCGTACCCGCGCAAGCACTCGTCCAAAAAAATTAGCACACAACGGAAACTGAATTAAAAGTTTAGTACGACGACTTGCACTAGTTGTGACTCGTGTCAGTTGTGTCGCTGCAATTATTCACATAGCAGTAACACCAGTTGGTACATGAGAGCCTCACTGCCTCATAGCTCAGTTGGTAGCTTTGCCTTCTGCGCTGTAGGCCGTGGGTTCTATCCCCTCCGAGAACATACATTTGTATAATGGACTTACGAGTGGAGGTCTAGGTGTTATAAAATAGAAAACTTCAGGGGGCACCTTGTATATACAAAAAAGTATTAAGTATTATATCAGCTATCAGGTTTTTCAGTACAAACTTTGCTTTGTTTGGGGCTTGGTAAAGTAGCGTGGAATGTCCACCAATATATATATATATATATTCGCTTGGTGGAGACGACGAACTCATCTCGGAAAAAGTGAGCCTGAATATGTCACCTAGCTACTTGTTCTGTCGTTGAACGATACTGACGCTAATGCGCTAAGTTATCTTCGTTACTCTGAGCTATAGTCGAAACCGCTTGAAATTGTATGAAGTACTTTGTATGTATCGAGAATACATACAAAGTTACTATGTGTCCAGATCATGCACAATGTATAACCAAGAGCTGAATATATGACGGTGGTATGACTAATATGGTATATTTGCTGCTGGAAAAACTACTACACTACACTATCGTCTAAAATAATAACTATACTTTAAATTCGTTTTGTAGTGTTTACTACACTTAAGGAAATCACAAAGATGATTATATTGTCCTATAAGTTATTATCCCACTCGGATACTTGGGACAATATAAAAATATATAGACTTTTGTTTAAAAAAAATCTTTATAATATACTTTTATTTTCAATGAAGGCAGTAACCTTACATCAATAGAGGAGCTGGCTCGAAGGCTAAGACGAGAGGCGCCACGCTTCGTCAACCGAGCGTTACCGAATGAGCGGATTGCGTTTGGCTAGGTAAGTACAAGTACCCACCTATAATAAACTTAGTGTCGATGTTAAACATTCAAAAATTTTACGATTGTTTCTTTACTTAACAACCGTCAAACAACTTCTTCGTCGCAAACAAAATTTTTGAAGATATAATAAAATCACTGAATGTAGTTATAAAAAAATGTAAACTACCTAATTTCAGAAATAAAACGTTATAAGGGTTCAGCAATTTCACACTTGAATCATAATACATACTAATAGGTGGGTACAGTGGTGGAGTGGAGTGGTGGAACAGTGGTGGACTTCTTTGCGCTGAATTGCCGTACCAAACTATGACCGTTGACAACCGTGAAACAACTTCTCGCATCAATACAAAGGTATGTTCTATTACCTTCACATGTCTTTATCCTAACAAAAATACGAACCTAGATAAAATATATTAAAACACCCTGGCACAGAACAATATAGGTATGATCATCTCACGAGCGTTTTTTTTGCGCGTGAATCAAACTCACAACTCACAGCGCAAAATGCAGAGCAACTATTAACTTATTTTTCTGAGAAAAAGTCACGAATTAAGCATATGGCTCACCTGTTTTTCTGCGTTCCGTTTAGTTTTTTTGCACCTGTGGTTTCCTCTGCTTATAAGATTCGTATTATCTCATAGAGCACGTCTGAGGATGTGTCTTAAATGGCATTTCACTACATCCATCACTCTGAGACGTAAAGATGTTAAGTCTCCTGTGCCTGCCATTGCACCAGCATCCATACCTTTTAAGTCGGAGCATAGCAATGCGAGCATCACTGCTTGGTAACAGAAATAGGTTGGTATGGGTAGAACTTTCCCGGACAAACTTTTTCACTAAGAGCTCTATACAAGAGCTCTACTAAGTACTAATATGAGTCATGTGTTTTTTTAACGAGCTTAGGTTTATACGTCATGCCATATGCGTATAAATTTTCATTAGAATAGGTTTACAGATTTCTAAGATATTAAACTTGCATGTATTGTATGTTTTGCATGTTTTCAATGGGCTAAGGAGAGTGTTGGAAGTGATAGAATCAGAAATGGGGAAAACCGTAGAAGAACACAAAGTAACCGACATAGCTCGCAGAATTAGCAAGTTTAACTGACAATGGACAGGTTGAAGAACTGACAACCTTTGGGGAACGAAGGTTCTGGAATGGCGACTACGAACTGGAAGACGGAGCGTGGGACGCCCTGCTACCCGATGTGCTGACGATTTCGTGAAGATCGCGGGAAGTCGGTGGATGGACCAGAAGTGGACTTCTTCAGGCTGATGATGATGATGTTCTATGTTAAAAGTCAGCAAATCTTCCTACATGTATGTTACTTTCAACACAGACAAAGTGTGAAGGCTCAAAAGATCCAAACCTCTTTGAGTTAGTGCAGTGATAAACCTAATATTGTGTAGTGATAATGCTACTTTTAATGAACACAAGAACAAAGTGTCGCCTTAAATATAGAGACTGTAAGTGATAATAGGTAATAGACATATTCTTAGTAGATAATAATTATTTCTATAAAAATAGGTCAAAGCTGAATTACTCAGCTTACTAGCCTACTAAGCTTGATTGTAATGATATGATGATACTAGGCTACTGTATTTCGTGCGCTATACTAATTTAGTAAAAATAAGTTACTCACTGCGTTAGTTGGCATATCTCCTTTGGCAGTTCAGCTATCCTATTATCGCTGATGTCGAGATGCGTCAAGGATTGCAACGTCCACACTTGAGGCGGTAGAGTTGAGAGAGCATTTTGTCGCAGTCGCAACACGCGCACTGTGAACGCGCCTGAGGCATGCTGGGCCAATGCCGGTCCTAGAGACGATTTGCCACCGCCACTCAGGTCCAACACATTTGGCGGCTGAGTGCTTTGTGTGCCCTGAAAAAAGGAAAATTATCTTAATTATTTTGTATGAAGGTATATAAATTACAGTTAAACATTTTTTAATATTGAAAACGTACATTATTAATTGGTTTCAATTAAGGTATTCGGTATTTTACGTTATTTTTAGCACCTTTGATACTCCACCCTATAACCCTACCTTATTTCGTTTATTTTGTAAATACAAGTAGGTTTTTTGATTGTGCTCTTTAAGTGACGTACCTAGACCTACCTATTATTAAGTAATATTGATATGGTCACATGACATGCACTTAACCCGAAATTTTTGGTAAAAAACGTATACACACATAAGGTTCAAATTTTTTTCTATAAGTAATTGCTTAGGCGGATTTTATGGTATCGTAAAAAGCTAAAATCAGAAACTCTATTGCGTAATTTACGTCGTAGAACTATTGTTCATAATTCGTTGGTTTAGGACCATCACAAATTGCTTTTAATGGTTTACGAACGTCTAGAATCAAACTCTGAGTTTCTTCAAAACTATTTATGTCATAAACTTGTGCTTATAATTATTAGCCTGTGTATAGGTAGCATTTATCTTGCCCATTATTATAACTCAGAATGTTTGTATGCATTGTAATCGAGGTTAATGATCATGATGATGACGCAATGTTACTCTGTTGCCATTTTTTGGAAGCAGAAACAGCATGGAAGCTTCAACGTTTAGCTTGAACGCAATAAAAAATATAATACTTAATATACCTCTATCACCTTCATATGTTTGTTTATTTTAGTTTGTCTAGCTTTGTGCTTTGTGAAAAAGTGCTTTAAAAATGTTAGTTGAAAGCTAGACTTTAATATTCCGTTGTAGACAAGTATAGTGCAGGAAATAAACCAACAGATCCTACCAAGGTTTCATATTTCTCCCGCAGAGTATTCGGCTCTAGACTGTCCAAAAACACATCCTCCTGATTGAACACATCCAAACTGTCAACCTCGTCGCCCTCACACTTCATATTCTGCTCCACCATCACAGCCACTGCACAGCACTACCACAACCGAATTAAAATCCTTTTACGCTCACAACCAGCTTATTGTTTTCGAAGACATTTGAAAAGTGGCTGCAGAATGGTTGTATTGTCTCGGTACGTAAACACACGGGGCCGACGAACTCCTAGCATTGTTATTCCCAAACACTACAAAATAACTCCTGTCTCGTCTCTCGCTGTTCTATTATTCTGATCACGATTCAATGGCTAAAATGACATTTGTGTTTTTGCTGCGGAGGTATTTTGAATTCGCGATTGTGTCCTTGCGTATACTTGTAGATTGGATTTTAGCAGAAATGAATGTACTTAGTAATGTCACCGGAATATAAATAGCAAGGTACAACTTGGGTTTTATTACGTTTTCTAAAGAGATGCGTAAAGCTACTAGTCAGGGACATTACTTGATGGTAGACTGTAAGATCTCAGTCCCGCATCGCGAACGCGATTCTGGGCATCTCGACCGTGACTTTCTTTCAGGGCGCTGCGCACGCAATTTCTAATTAACACACTTTTTATACAGTCCATCAAAATAATTTTCTAACGTTTACAAGTGCTATCTCTCGGTTAATCATGATTTTCAATTATCCAAAAGACTCTCACTGCGATCTACATCTCTTGCGTGAAAGATTTCGTTTTTATCAAAAACAAATAAACTGCATTGAATAGTAGCAGCGAAGATACCAAAAACTGCTTTCATGAGATGAATTTCATTCATAATTATTTCACTTTCATTTGAACACAATCGCAATACAGACAGCCCTGACGTGATTGATGCAAAATAGCACATTGAAATGTCAAAAGCTTGATATGATTCAGTGGAATTTCTACAATTTGTCGCTAGTTGTGGACGGTTCGTTAGTTTGATAAGTGTACCGGAATCAAACCTCAATCATCTGCTTAGAGCACGCTTCTATTGAAATGCACCGATTGCTAAACTGTTTATATTGAACTGGTTGCATCCACTTACGCTACTGACATACAGCTCAATACCACTGATGGTTCATTGCAATGGAGAATATTGTAATTAAAATATATCCTCACCTCTTTTAGCCAGCAAAACCACATGTTTCTCTCCCAAACAGTCGAAAAGCCAAGGAAAAGGTGATTCATGCTGTTTTCTTTCGGCAAGCTGTTTCCTTGGCAACGGGGCTTCACGCACAGCACTAGTCTTTGGGCTTTTGGTGGACATAGCTCTATGCTGCCGCCGCTTAGCTCTATCACTTCCCATGCTGCTGCTCCTGAAAATTTTAACGAAATGATGAGTAAATAATTTTGCTGTGTTTCGTAATTTCTGTAGGTAAATAAAATCTCACCATATGTATGAAGTCTTGATCCAATCACATAAGCCGGTCGTGGTTTCCATTGCGGGAAAACGTGACCTTTCAGTAAATAAAGAGTTCCCGATCGAAGGACTCCACCAGAATGATTGGCTGGTCCCACGCACCAGCGCAAAGAATGCCGTAGCTCAGGATCTACCGCCAAGCGTAACCGTCTGGCTTCTGACTTCCACCCACAAGTTGCAAGGTACTGCTCCTGAATCCGTAACGGATACTCATCGGATTCTAGTCTTCGCGAATTTTCCGCGCCAATTTGCAACCACAGAGTCAACTCATCGCCGAATCCAAGATTTCTGTTGACTTCTTCAGTTGTGGTGTTGAGAGTGGCCTTGACGAGTTTACTTGGAGCGTCGATGGAGAACGGTTCTAGGCCATCGAAGACTCTGAGCCATCCGTATTCGTTTGTCGGTCGGGGTTTGAATCCGCGCGTAGAAGCAAGCCGGCGAAGCGATTTGCGGGCAGGAGGCGATGAGGCGTGTAGGCTTGCTTCGCAGACCATGTCGGTACGATGGCGGCAGGTGGGCGCAGGCTCGGACGCCGACGGCGCAATGCCCGCGCGCCGGACTCCGTTGCATTACAATTGGGTCGGAGACGTGGTGGGGGTGGGAAACATGTTGCTCGGTCACTCGGGAACATAGCTGAATACAAATTGTTCCCAATAAAATTAACATAGGTACCTACTTAATAAACAGCAGATTGGACGTTATTGATAGGTACGTGATACCTCAAGTACGAGATTTTTTCGTTTTCAAAATCTAGATGTCAGTAACTGGACGAAGACAAAATAAAGAAACTCGTAAAAGTTTCGAAAACTAAACGAAATTGTATGCCAATTGTAGGTTACATATATTTTGAGACTTTTCACGAAGTCGGAAAAATGTAACCTACAATTGGCGAAAACGTTGGAACATTATGGATTCATCGTTTTTTGGATTAATTGGAATTAATATGTTTGAAAGTTAAATTATGTTACCAACACCATAGTGCAATAAATAGGTCAAAACATTCTTAGCTTTAACAACGGTAGACGGAGTCTTCAGTGTTGGTTCCGCACCGCTAGCCACCCCACCTGCTGACTCACCTGCTGCGCCCAAATAATAATCCTTCATGGTGAACAGTCCACTGTCTGTTACATGGTCTTACCGACTATTAATTAGGTAAGTAAAGTAATACGATAACGTAATACCGTACTAACTAATATATTCTATAATTATAAGTTAACGTTATTATGAATGACTCAAAAAGACTCAAAGTTCTCTCAAAAATTTGTATGCCTCAAGGTGATGGACGCAGGCAAGTGCATCGTAAGGGACGTTCTTCATATCGTGCATGACTTTCGAGGCAATGCTTTTTTATAGGTGATGGTTACCACTTAACATCAGGTGGACCATCTGCTTGTTTTATTAGAAAGTTAACATTGAATTTGAAGTTGAAGTTAAAATCGAAGCAACACTCAAGATGATAATCTGAAAGGTCTTCTCGTCTTACTCCTAGTTTACAGTGTTCAAAGAAAGTAGACTTGCGTCTACATTTAGGTAGGTATCTCAGAAACCTCGCTAACTAACGGCTATTTAAAAAAGTAACCTGTATTAATTATGTCATGAATTTCTAGAGTTTCCTGTAGTGATTGAATGCTGCGTTTTTCTCATCCCAGATATCAATTACAATTACAAATCTACATCTACACTATCTACATCTACACTAATATTATAAAGAGGTAAACTTTGTATTTTTGTATTTTTGTATGTAACGAATAGGCTCAAAAACTACTGGTCCGATTTCAAAAATTCTTTCACCATTAGAATGCTACATTATCCCTGAGTAACATAGGCTATATTATATTTTCAAAAAAATCAGGGATCCTTACTAAAACTTCAATAATGTAACCCAAGGTGGAAAACAAAAAACCTTACATCGCGTGCGCTGCGAAAACTATTGAAGATAGAACAAAATAATGTACTACGATTTTGTAGAACACGTTATCATCTACAAAAAATGTCGCGACAGCATATGTCTAACTATTATAGTTATGTCACAATAAGTGTTCTTTTATTATAAAAAAATAATTGAAATGCCTCCGCTAGAAAAGGGTCTTTATTTCTACCTTGGTATTAATCCTTATCCAAATAAATCATTTCATAATTAAGACGGTTTCAATACCTATAGATTACTTCTTAAATTTTTCAAATCGGACATTCCATTCAAAAGATATGACGAAATTAAAAATGTTTACGGGTCCACAGTTCACGCGCGGGGTGCGATTTCACTCACTCAAAGAGAAGCGCGTGCAAATGTATGAAATAAGTAGATGCGAGGCTCGAACCCACGGTCTAAGTTTATCCTAAAATGTTCAAAAAATTTATGACCACCCATGCGAAGCTGGGACAGGCCGCTAGTAGGAAATATAAGGACTCCAGAGTCTCATCACGAACGAATTAAACGTAAACGTATCGTATCCCTAACTGCAACAAAATAAGGTTGAATATCGCTCGGACAAATGTCAAAATGTATTCGTGATCAAGTCCCAGTCTACATAACGTAACTATTGCACATCTTATATTTGTAAATAGCCTTTTAATTATTCATTAGGATCGTCTGTCCATCGCTGTCTATCTAAATCAAAAGTTCAGGCTGTTAATAACAACACAAGATACCTATCAAGTCCTGCTAACTGGAATGCAATAAATAACTAAATAAAGGACAGTTGATTGACAGTATGCATAATATTCTAATGAGCCGATTTTATAAAACAAAATAGGTAAATAATCATTGAGTTAAAGTGACAGCTAATGTATGGAAATATGTGCATTGCTAAACAATCATTGAATTGTTTGTTTATTGGTGGCCAGTGCCAGGTAAACAAGAGAAACTTGATAATTCTCAACAAGCTAATTCTTATGAACTCAAGATAACAATGAAGAAAAACAATGAAGGTGAAAAACAATGCGACAAATGCAAATTATAAAATTTTATTAAAAGAATCTATAAGATTTTATAGATTAGTTTTATGTTCTATCTTCTTTAAATACTTACTCGAAAATTAAATGCCCTTATTGTTACGCATTTTTAAAAACAAAATACCTACCTTAATGAATACCACCAGAATTACCAGAATACCTTAACAAAATAATTTACCCCACTATATGTATTTAAAATTTGGTGTTAAAAATCTATGTAATCAAAACAAAGAAAAATATTTAATTATGATGAAGAAAAAGTGAATGGTGAGAATAAGAAAGCAAATATGTATAAACAAATATTTTATTTAATATTATCCCTAAAAATTTACAATACCTAATATAGAGTTAACTGACTACAACCAGTGGCGCAAATAGCCTTTTCAGGCCCAATGCAAAAAAAATCGGATGGTCCCCCTTTGCCTATTATGAAAACGAACGTGGACTGTCGAAAAGTTGGTCACCCGGCATTAGACACCTGAAAGCTGTCTTGTAAGTGAATTGAAACCATAGTCTAAGATTGAAACTGAAATTGCAATTGTTTTTTATTTCAGATTTCAGATTTATTTATTGCCAACATGTACATACAGTAACATAGCTTAGGTCTAATGTAGCTATTAGGCGAGAACACGTACCCTGTAGGGCGCTGCAAATTAAGTAGATATAAGGTAGGTACCATTCATACTAATAGGGGTACAATAATAGGTATTTTTAAGTTATGGTTACAAAAATATATTCAGTTTCAAACGCATGTGCCGAATTTTAGGACACTAGGATCTAGGGGGCCACATGCGACCGCATTGGCTGCATTAACATAGCTACGCCACTGACTACAACTAAAATTACCGTATAAACAAATTATCTTAATACTAAAGGTAGATACTATGATTTTCACTTAGCACTATACAATTATTGTATGTATAATTATTTGCAATATGTAAACCCAATGTTATAGTAGTAGTAAAAGTAAACTACAAAGTTAAAGTAGTCCCGGTTTGTGGTAATTTTTATGTATTTTTTCACTTCCACACTCACATGTTGCATTACACGTTCCTTGTTTGCAGAAACCATTCACTGTCTGGACTAGCTCAGCGCAGTTGGAGAAGACGTCGCGTTTGAAGCAAGGATTGTTGCAGAGAGTCCCGGAAACGCAATGGTTGGGGCAGTCATCGCACGGCTTACCCTTTTTGTAGGGAAATTGGGTTATTGTGTCGTAGTTGCCCCTGAAATTAAAAAAATAAAAGTAAATAAATACTAACACGTAACTAGGTCTTTTATAGAGAGAGCGAAGATTTTTCAAAGTTGGACAAGTCGTCGTTTTGCACCCCGAGCATAATATCGAACCGTAAGTTAATCCCATTTACTAGCCATTGATGATAGTTATTATTTCTTAATCGATATGGGTATTTTTTAAATACCTAGTTATGTTATATACAAACCCAGGACAGTAGTGACAGACGTAATTATAAAAGTGGCCCCAAGGACCACCAGGGCAGTACGCCAGTCCACAGCCAACCTTATGGCTTGTCGCCCACACCATCTGCGTGTAGTGTCCGGTTACTGGTAGGTTTACGTTTGGATCCCCGTATGTGAAATTCTTGTACTCCACGAACCACCTCTTCAAGGCGAAGAACCTGCCAGTAAAATAGGCATCTTGATATATTTACGCAAAACGGGTCTTCCAAAGTCTGTCTACGGCGTTGAATCTGTTTCATATGTAATCTTGAATCTTATCTAATATCTATCTTAATCTAGGTATTTATTATGTCACGATCTAAGCGATTTTATAATTATTAAACAGTTCAAAGTTTTAAATATCAATGTAAATTGTAAATAAAATCTTTTTCTCAATAAAAATTAAAGACTTCATGAACAATGAAAAATATAAAAAAAAAATCTGGCGAAACTTTCCTTGTCGGACTCCGCATCTTGCATCCCAAAACAGTACGAGTTTATAATACATGATAAGTACTTACCAGTTAAAATAAATAAATTAACGGAAGCAAAAATAAAAAATATGCAGTTTTCCGTGTTTTACAAGGAAAATTCGGAAGTAATCTACGTGATGTGAAAAATACCCGTATTGAGTTTTTACTTTTTCAAGGGAAGGTCAAAAATCAGTCGTGTTTTGTATAGGGGAGGCGTATGTCCTTAAGAGGACTTCTTTAGGCTCATAATAATGATAAATTCTTGCTTATTTTTTTATTTATTTTTTTCAAGTTTATGATTTTCCACGCGGAACTAGGTATTAATTAAGGACCTGCTAACGACAGATAACCACTAACGCGCATTCTTCATCTGCCTTAAAATCTTTGAGAGCCAAAAATATATATAGTTGACTATGTAAGGTTAGGTTTGAAAAAATGCAAGTACGGGTAATTAAGTATTCTATTATACCTCATTGTGAAGCAGCATTGTATTTTTTCCAACAATTAACATGAAAGAAAAACTTCGTGATATATTCCTACAAAATAGCTTTGGCACTAGAGGAAGTAGTGATGTACCTATCCGAAACAAAAAATGTGTAGAGAATAAACAAGGTTGAATCACAATGTATCTTCTTCAATTCAGTATTCATGGACACAATAATCAGGAGAAGACCTTGATTAGCCATCTGTAAAATTCGTGAGTGGTTGTATGTTGTTAACGACGTACTGAAGACAATAGATGCTCATAAATGACCAATTCACTAAGGGAGGTAGATACTAGGTAAGTCTACTAGACGAAGGTTTTCGTCAAATTGTAGATAGGTAATGTTGGTAAGCATAATAACGGCGATTTTTAAGCAGAATTTCTTAAACTATACTCTAACTCTAGGTTGAATTTTGAAGAAAGATAATCGTCCAAACTACAAACTTTGTTCAAGGTTGCCTGGAAGAGATCTCAGCGATAAGGTCGCCCATTGCTTTACCTTAATGTATGCTTTAACCCTGTACTATGTTTCTGAGTAGAAGCGCAGAATATAATTAAAAGTGTAGATATGGCATAGAGAAAGTAGGTACCAAGGTGTCTTCTGCGATGCCACGAATAGATTCTGTCCACACGTGCCCAACTGAGGCAGTGTGTTCTCATCTGGGCTGTTATGTTGTAGGAACACGCATTGTTCTGCGTACCGCTGGGCTTGTCGCGCTGCACCAGGATGCCAAGACTGTAGAAGTCAAAATCTCAATCATCCTCAAAATCACTTATATTCGAACAGTCTTTCGATATTCTTAAAAAGTATGTATGAACAGTAAGGTGTCTACGCAATTTCATGATTGTATTTGAAATCACCATAAATTTTTAACTGACTGTTTTCATTTTTTTTCGGTTCTAATATCGGCTGTGTTTTTTATGTGTGGAGTAATCATAAAAATCATATTCAAAATTAAAATCATAATCATTCTTTAAGATAAGAAAAACATGGAAACACCTACATCTAAAAATGTACCCAAAAAACTCTCGACCCTACCAGAGGCAGGAAAAAACTATGTGCGGCCTAGGTGACCTAAACATTGGAAGGCAATTTAAAACCAACCCCAACAAGAAATTAGAAAGACTGACACCCTAAAAAAAAAAAAAAAATCCCCATCAATTCTGCTTCAAGAAATTCTTTTATGTTTTATTTCCGTTCACTGGCTGGGACTAACTAATTTACTGTCACTCAACTCCTTTGCGTGAAAAACGCCAAAAAGTTCGATAAAGTAGGTATCACCCCAATTATTCTTGCTATCAGTCGATGATTTATCTTACAATTAATAACATATTGGACGCCGTTGGCCGCACTTTGGTCCGAAAGAAGTTGTGGTAGAGCACTATTTTTCTGCGAACGACCTCTCGGTCGGGATTTAGTGCACCATCCGGGATATTATGCGATGGAAATAGTTCTGCAATATGAAAATACAAAGCCGTTAAAATACCTGTCACTGCAAAAGGTTCAAGTACCTACTTAGATTACATAAAAATAAGAGATAAAAACTAAAAATGATTAAAAAAAATCACAATGAAAGCAAACCTATAATACGGTCAATTTTAATGTTTTAATTTATCATAATAATATAGCTTATCCCGAAATATGTTTAGCTGTAAGTTATAAATGAGTCTTGCTGATCATATCAAACAATACCATTAAATATTTTCATTTTAGGAATTATCATTTACTAAACCTACCTGAAAGATTTTTAAAAACTTGAATAACAGTGGATACAGAAAACAAATGCTGATGGCCTTCACTGATTGTATAGACATCAGGTCTTATTATACATACTCGTGGAAATTATATTACTCACGTTTGTCTCCCCATGGTCTTGAACTCTTCAATTCAACAGCAACATTCAATATAATGAGCACATGCAAGCACAAAATAGCCCGAATAAACATTCTGAAAGAAATTCAAAATTATATGATCAACTTCAAGCGTAACTGGCAATACCTAGGTACTAGACATACCTACCTGCTAGGTGTTAGAAATTTCTACAATCAACTAATCATGATAAATAGTTTTTTTTAAATCGGAGATTCTAATTAGTCTTTGTTCTTTTGGCTCTTTTTGCTTCATACTGTTCACTTCATATTTTCATAGTACGACTCTCGACTCAGTTAGGTAAGGAACGAATGTATTTTACAATATTTTTATCGCCTACACGTACATGTTAATGCTTTAGAGATTTCACGGTCACCGTGTAAAAATAAATTAGTTGAAATAATGGGATGCATAGCCTAGCTCATTCGTCTTGAACCTAATGCTTAGGATTCTAGCAAGTACCTAGGTAGGAGGTATCCGGAATTTCAAGAGATTAGATAAAAAATACTGAAACTGAAACGCTTCACGACATTAATCCCCAGGCACGGTAGATATCCCCTCAGATTTCTTAAGTACCATGTACTAACTCCAGAGGGAGAGGTACGTCCAAACATCACATTTGGCACATACCCACATTTTGCAGTAGTTCCATATTCCATCCGTGTCAGGTTGCAAGCCCATCGACGCTGTTAGAATACTGACTGGTTTCCTCACGATGTTTTCCTTCACCGTTTAAGAGCACTGCGGCATTTATACCTGAATAATAATTATAAATATCGGTGGAAACGACCAGCCCAAAACTAAGTAAAGTTTATAATATGGGCAAAATAGGTTTTTTTATAAATACCTACTTATTTTATTTTTTTCTATGTTAAATACATAATTACGTATTTAACACCCAGACAGAAAAGCGAAGACCGAACCCACGACAGCCTAAAGAAGGCAGAACAACTACTGAGCTGTGAGGGCTGTAGGTAGGTATATCTAACATTCCTCAATTACCTACTTTCAAAAAGCATGAAAATTTTGTAGATTTCTGATGATTACGTAATTTACTAAGCAATATGCTCGCAGTACATAAAATATTGTGACTTTTCGGGATCTTTACAATTGTTTTAAGATACTTAGTTAAAATTTACAAACTTTGTTTCCAATTCTTAGCTTTGGTCTGCTTAAATGACGTGGTTGAAAATGTAGAGCACCATCTAGTTGATACCTAATAACTATGCAAATTAATGGGACAATCAATTTCAATCGTGTTTACTTAGGCTCTCTGTCTCACCCACGAAAACAGAATATATTTTTTCAGTGATTTGTAGATCTGAGTCGTTGAGTTACTGAGGAATTATCTGAGTTTTCAGTGATTTTCAGGTCTAAGTGAAATTGGTAAAAGTACCTGAGTAGGTACGAGTATGATTTTGGCACTGACTTAGTTTGTTATAATAATATTAATCTACTGTTATTATTACTACTATTTGTATTATTATTATTAATTTATCTTACTTTGACATTTATATATATTATTTAATGACTTGGAATGTTGATATTTTTTGAGATATCTTTTACTTTTACTAAAAGTACTTAACTTTTAATTGTACCTACTTATATAAATTCCGCATACAAATGTATTTTGTTTTTTTTGGATTAAATGAATATGAATAATAACTGATTAGATATGGAACTAGTTACTTATATCTATAGTAGGTACCTACCTATGTATTTATGCTGAGTAAAATATTACCAACATACCTACAGCTCAGGATTTTGCGTGTAAACAGTGAAGTGAAATAAATACCTACTACTACTACTAATATATTTACTATTACTATGTACCTAACTTTAAATAATATATTTAAATACTTACCTACCTTTATTTTACTCAATTAAAAACAGTGAATTACATACCTACTACTACTACTAATATATTTACTATTACTATGTACCTAACTTTAAATAACATATTTAAATACTTACCTACTTTTATTTTATTCAATTGATGACTAAGATTTTACGCACACACCTTACAATGCACACTGAATCCACGATACTAAATTATTATTTCTGCTAGGTACTAGCAGTTCCCAGGAAATATTTCGGTTTAAAGGTAACTAGCCAGTAGTAACCTTTTGTATAGTCCGTGAATTAAGCGTTTAGATTTTATAATCTCGATAAAACAATAGAGTTATCAGTATGCCGACTATGCAATTAAAACTTAAATACTTGTGCGATCTTGAAAAACCTGGTAGGTAAGGTATGAATACCCAATAGTCACTAGCGCTTCTGTCGAATGTGTGACTCGCAATACGCTGTGACTGACCATATAGTGCGATACCCAGTTAATGCTGGTGATTGGAGCTAATAATGTAAAAAATCAGGCGAGCCAGACACGAACTTCTTTTAATGTATAGCTAATACAGTTTATTCCATTCATGTTGGTATCTGCCTACTTTTGTATGAGTACCACGATTGTTATTGGAAGTATAAAATTAAAAAACTTTTAAAGATTCGGTTTGGCGACCGAGTTACCATTTTATGCAAAATCCAGAGAAAAAGAGCATAGATTACCTAAGGGCTTACCTAAATAGTTTTACCTACTATTTGTTGATGTACCTACCAGTAACCTACAAGTAGATTGCCAACTTGATGTTATATCGTAACCATTACCTACATAAAAGCGTTTCCTCGTAATCCTTGCTATACATATAAGAACATATCCCACGATGCACTGATTTACGTCCATCAACTTGAGGCACAAAAAGATGTTAAGCCTGATGTAATTTCACCGGCAACCAGAGTTAGCAGTAACAGAAGGAACTGGCGGTAGATTCTCCTAGTATTTAAGACGTTTCAAAGTGATCCTTGTGATTGTACTGAATAAAGACCGTTTTGATTTAGATTTTTGACAGAAGCACTCGATACGAGCTACCAGTTCCAAGCACAGAATACGTTCCAGAAAGCACAATATAGAAAAAAAGATTTTGGAGCAAAAAAATAAAAAGTGGGTATTATGACAATAAACCAAAAAACATAACTTTATTTATTTTAGCAGTTATTTTTGTTTTTTTTCTTAAGCATATTAAAGCTACTGTATATCAATTACCAGGTCAATGTTTTAAAATTTTTAATAAAGTAAACCTAATAGGAAAAAAATAACACCAGCGAAGTCTAACTATCAGTAGGTCTGTTGGGAAGAAAATTCCCAGTAGTTCACCTGAGACCACTCGGTAAAACGGAATAGGCCCTTAAAACTACACGTGCTGTAGTAAAAAGATTGAATTAAAATACTTTTAACGCTCAATCACGCACAGTGTGGTTATAATTATTTCTTAGGTTTTTTCCAATTTTTAAACCAGTATCAGCTGTGCAAAAAAGGCATTCAAAATACCGACCTAATAGGTTTATTATTAACTAGCTGTGAAAAAAAGGCATTCAGAATACCGGCCTAATAGGTTAATTTATTATTAATTACCTAGCTGTGGGCACTTTACCTGCCATGATAAACAAATGTTATAAACAAAGTCGGTTTAACTTTAATGATTATAAGAGACATTTGACGCTAGAGCGATATGTTGAGTAAGCAGACTAGGCAGAGTTCCCCGGTACCTACAGGTACTGGGGAAGCCGATTCCTAAAATAATGTCGCTATAGGCACTAGGTATAACATATACCTAGGTACCTACTTACCTACCTATAAGTGTACCTATAGTACCTGGGACACAATCTAGACTAAAAGTGGCGGGCACTAACTGGATTGGGAGAGCCGTAGCCGGTGACCGGGCTCAGGGAACTATTGAGAGAAAGAAAGTAAACCATTTTTCCTTCACCGTTTGAGAGTACTGACACTGTGCACATACATTTTTAAAAATAAAAACTCATTGGTGCTCGACTTGTTATGAACCCACGACCTTAGAATCTTAAAACAGTGACAAGCATACTTTTAAATAAAGGAAATATGAAAAAGGGCCTAAGCGTTTACCCATTTTTCGTGTACCGTCACTGGCAGGGGTGGCGAACCTTATTGAATAAACGTGCTATTTTTTTTAAGAAAATGTAATAATATTAATTATTATTATAATAATTTCAACGAAAATTCCAACCGGTGTTCCAAGAGCCGCAGCAGCCCGGAGGGCGATTTAGCCAAGTAGTTTCTGATCGGATCGGGCAAGGGGCAAGCTAAGTTAGCGGATAGTTTGAACTAAAAATGCAAGCCGTTTTGATACGTGGCGTGCCCAAAATATTGTGTCGCGTGCCATTGGTTCGCCATCCCTGGCCTATGGTCACCTTACGTCAGTACCTATCTATTTACTTGTGTATGTCAAGGAGGTACAGTGACCTTGAAAAGGACCTTGTAACCAATAGTGAAAGGATGCAGAGCTCCTCACTAGTCTCGTTCTGGTAAATATGTTGCATCTTTCCGTGTACAGTTACAAGCAGGTACAGTTGGCAACATAGGTGCCCAGATAAACATTTCTGATTTGTAAGCATATCTGAAGAGCATAGTTTCATTCAACCTGCATTGAATGAACCATTCACTATGAAGAAAATAAGGAAAGAGATTTAAAGAACTGATATTGCTATAAATTGCCAACTTTTGTCGTTGACCGTTTAGTCATTGCACACTAGCACCCATCTGTAGCGCGTTAAGAGGCTGACAATCTTCAAACAACTTCTCGCTAGAACATAAAAAAAATTGAAGATATGGATAGCTTCAGAATAATATTTTTCATGGTCATGCATGCCTTTCCCTACGAAACACGGAGCACAGACATGTTTGTTGGATGGATTGGCTTGCCTTAACAACCGCACAGCCTAGGTAGGTAGGTACTCCATCGCTTACCTACAGGAAAACGAGGCCAATACGAGCAGAGTTAGCAGAATAAGCTGCCGTCTTTTTCATGATTTTGATGACTCCTTGAGTTTGTGATAACCTTATCTTACCTACCTTAATAGCGCAAGTAGGTAGGTATATTTTTGGAAATGAAAATACATTGCATCTAGTTACTGGGTTTCGAACCCAACATGGCTTAGATAGATAGGTAGGTACATGAGTAAATTTTGATAGGCCACTTCTAATAACTTTACAATTAGTAGTTCGCCCCGAACTGAGATCTCGTGATGCGACCCGACGAACGCACCAAAACTTTGAGTAGGTGGTAGTCAAAGGCAAGTCCAAACATTATGTTTGGACTTTTTTCTGACTACCGCCTACTAACTTGGTACGGTAACCAAGTTTCAACTCTATTGGCCTATTTATTGAAGAGTTCCGTTGAACAGACCTTGGCTCCATCATCAGACCTGGTCGTTGTCACCATTTTATGAGAACAGAGTACCTCCTTAATTTATTTCAAGAAAAAAAAAATAAGAAAAAGCAAAGTAACTGACCGACCAGTAGAAAAACCTTGATGCCAACGAAACTTAGAGATGGGAGCTCTTGGGTCGCTGGTTATCTTAATTTAACTTTTTTGTTGTATCTCAAAAACCGAGCGTCCCAGAAAAAAAGTAAAAATTGTTTTGGAATGTCCAAACAAAGCCCTTTCGTATGACATGTAATTTTTTTAAGTCACTTTTTTTATTTTTGCCCCCTTATAAAACCCCATATCTTAAAAACCCTTCATCCGATTTTACTCATATACTTACCAGTAAATTTCTCAAGTACAAGCTGTCGTCTTATCAAATTTCATGCAGATCGGATCAACGGTTCGAAAGTTATGGCCAGACAAACATACATACATATATACATACATACATACATACATACATAAAATGCCAAATCGCCCAAGTTGAAACTAGAATCTTCGTTCGCTTCGCTCACTCGATCAATTACCTAGATTAGATCCGCCGACCAGGCGTACTCTAACGTAGGTCATATGACTTTGGAGGATAGGTACATACCTTATACTTAGATAAAGGTAAGTATAAAAAAAAATTACGAATCTTCAAATTCTAATTAATTTGCTTTATCGCATATCACAAGTTGATAAAATCAAACTCTCTGTTCAACTTTAAAGTCAAAACAAGCGTCTCCTGATCTGAATCCCAAGAGGCCTTGGACAGGTCTGGGTTTATGGCATGGGGAAGTGGTAACTTTAGGGAGAACTGAGAGGAGTTCACGGTGATGCTGTCAGTGGTGACTGCAAGGTCTACGTTCTCTTTCTTGTCGCCTGGCATCTTGACGCGGACTATGAGGTTTTCGCAGCTGGCCGATGAGGGTGTCTTAGGACCGATCTACAAAAGAGGACACGAATTAGTCACTCGCTGGTTCTTTATTTTATTCTGCGTAGGAAGCCAAATAAAAAAAAAAGCCAAAGACTTCATGATGATGATCAAGATCAACTTAGTGGTGGCATCTAGGTACCAGGCAGGTAGGTACAGGTAATTTTCTATGATCTCCATTGGACTTTGAAATCTAACGCTTCCTATGCCGGGTGTTTTGGTAGATATACCTAGGTCCTCTATCCTACGACGTCATAATACGCTTTTTATATATTTAGTGTTAAAAACAAGCTTGTTTTCATTAAAAAAATCTGAAAGTTATTATAAGTGTTTTAAGGTCCCTAACGCCATAAGACCTATTACCTAATAGGTATAGGTACCTACCTATACCTATACTTAGGAAAACAACAAACCTGAAGAAACACATCTTCCGCCGTTACAGCCTGCTGGTAATTCATCGTGTATTCTGGAGTTTTACGATTATAGATCCCGGCTCCAACCTGACCTAACTCCTCGGCTGCCTTCTCTTCCTGCTCCTCAAACTCTTCGATGGTTTTGGGAGTTCTGCTCACATCTTGAGGGGGAATTTTATCACGTGTGGATGTAATGTCGAAACCTGAAATAAGTTACGATAGATATTAGGTTAGTATATACGTTAAGTATATTGTGTTTTTATTATTCTTAACTGGTACACTAGCCGCCGGTTTCTGAAAGCTCGATCAAAACTAATCGGATGTCAAGTCACTCGCCATTTCAGCTATTACATCGAATTAGATAGAGATAGCAAGTGACTTAACATGCGATTAGTTTTGATCGGGCTTTCAGAAACCGGCGGTAGGTTAGGTACCAGTTAAGAATAATACACAATTTATAGTCCATCCTCACCAGCTGATGGCAAGTCGTCCCCCTGAAGAATCTCAGGCTCTGGAGGTCGCAGCATCTCCGCCAACTTCTGCATAGTAGCTGGTGTAAACTCTACCATTTTAAATCTTCAAAAAACTTTCCTACGAACTGTGCGCTACTGTACTTGTTCAATTAGCTCCAATTATTTTGTCAAGTTGTGCTGTGGCAAGTCTCTTAATTTTATTGACAAAACAATAAGTGATTATATTATCTTTGATTCTCTATGTCAGAGTATACAAACTCCATGTTGCCATGGTGCCCAAGAAGGTAGAGTATTTCAATCAAATGCATTATTGTCTATGAAGTCACAAAATATCATATGATGTATGAGGAAATATCATCAGCATCACCTACTATCAAGGGTATTATTATGTATTATTAAATATACCTATAATATTAAATAATACCTTGGGTAATAGGTACAAATAGCTAATAGTATGGTTCATAATATTTTTTTGATTGGTACTTGATTGTTTGTTAACTTTACATACTTGTACTTATGATCAATTATAATAATAGGTACATAGCTATTTTTATAGGGCCAAAGGGACAATAGATACAACATAGGATGTGTGTATCTAGCCTTCTACCTACTGACAACATTTTGTTACTATAAATCAAACAAACAGTAACCTAGATACATTAGGGTTTATTGATGATATAAGTTATAATGCAAACTTTAATGGCCCGAAAGGGGTTATTACAAGCAGATCAGTAAATTAAGGGAAACCATCATCATCTTCCTCAGCCATCTCCTTGGCTAGTTCCAAGTCTTGCTGTTCTCTTTCACGGCGTTCTTCAGCACTTTCCAACTCCTTGCCATATGACTTGGGAGGATATCTCATGGCCTTCACACTCTGGTTATGAAGCTCAAGGCAAAAGGAAATTCGCTGGTGGAAAGCAAGTTGAGGCTCCCTAGTGCAGTAGATATCTGAGCTTTCCTTGTTGCTCATGTATCCCTTTTCTGGGTCAATGGTAGCCTCAATCACTCCATCTCGAATTGCTTTGGCTACAATGAATTCAGCATCTTCAGCAGAGTCCAGGCCAAGCTTGCGAGCAATATCCTTTGGTGATATGCGGGAGTAGGATAGACCAATGGAGCGGATGGCAGTCTTGATGACATTCTGCCTCAGGCGCAAGATCAAGGTGAATGTATGATCAAGACGGAACTGAGGTCCGAAGTTCTCCAGCACTTCTCCAAACCTCTGTAGATTACCCAGTCTTACTGCTTGGGTAAGTTGAAAATATGGAGCCAAAGCTTTCCTCAAAGGAGCCTGTCGGAAAATAGCCCTCTCTGGGATATCACCCAACAGTAATTCAACAACAATGGCTAACTTCTGTACTGTCTGGCGGAATCCAACAGCAGCAGTCTGGGGAGCTTTACGAAGAGCTTGCACAAGGTGCTTATGGGCATCACTGTACTCAAGGCGAGCAGCCTTTATTCTGCCAAGATAATACAAAAATCTTGCCCACTCATTGTTGCTAGCATTTTCTGGAAATACAGATTTGCTCACCAACTTATCAGCTTGATCGTAGAGGGAGTAATGCAAATAATTGCGTAAGAGACAGTTGATGAGAACTGCTTGCCCTTCATAGTCATTGCGCAGAGTGGATGTGCGAAGACGGGCATGCAACAGCCCTCTAATAAGGTCAAGCTTGTTGTTCAACTCAAACACTCTGGAGTGGTAAAAATAGCACTTAGCAGCAATCAGGTCCAGAGTCCTTCGATTCTGGGAAGTGACTTTGTTCACTAGATTTTGAGAACAAACGGCAGCTTCTTCCAACTTGTTATTGTCCAGCAAACGCAAAAGAACTAATAGATGCAAGTATACATCCACTTCAGGCACAGGCTGTTTGGTGGCTGTTCTCTTTGGAATTTCAATTTCTGCAGCTCCTGCTGCAACGGCTTCCACAAAACCAAGCAGAGACTCTTTGTCAGCGTTGACGGGGAATACTTGGTTGATAATCCCGCGTAGAACATTACCGTTAAGCTTTCGTCTAGTACTCGGCAAAGATCTCAGAACGCGCATAGCAAATCGAGGCTCCTTCGACGATACCGCTTTGTCTATTTGTCGAACATGTTCTCTCAAATCTTGAACAGCTAGAACGTCGGCATCTTTTTTCACTTCTGATGCGTCCCCGTCGCTAGGAGCCTCAGGGCTTTCAACACTTTTCATGTCCACATCTTCCAATGGAGCCATTCTGTGTTCTTCACACGAATTCCCACAACTTAATTTATCGAAATGTTATTGAAAATGCAAGAACTCTGAATGATTTCAATGCAATGATTTTTATTTTCTCTTCTCACTCCGATTTCTGTTTAGTCATGTCATGCATGCCATGTCAATTTTATTTCAATGTCATGCAAGTCAAGTCATTCAAAAAAAATAATGCCGACTATAAACGTAAACGAAGTATCATAATGCCGATGCCGAATAACGAACGGATTCGTTTTCTGCTTAGATCAAGATGGTTTTCTGACATTTTGGGAAGCAAGCAACTTATCTTTTGCATAAATTTTTTTTTTCTAGTGTTATTTTGAGCTGTGTTTCGGTAGTATTTTAACCGTCATTACTTGAGATCACTCTGTGTTTTTGGAGTATTTGGAGTGAAAGTGTATTGTGATTTTAACCGAAAATGTTTCGAATGTTTGAAGAAAACCGCCACCATTTTCTTCAAAACAAATTATGACGGCTGACTTGATTAGGGACTGACTTGACCAGACTTGACTATAGTACTTCTTCTTCTCTCCTTATATGGCTCCTGTCTGTCATTCGACAGACAATCTTGCCAGTGTCAAGTGATTTGTATTGAATGAATACTTTTTAGTCAAGTCAGTCCATAGTCAAGTAGGCCGTCATTTGTTTTGAAGAAAATGGTGGCGGTTTTCTTCAAAACATTCGAAACATTTTCAGTCAAATCAGGATATCACTTAATACACTTTAATTCCAAATACTTACACTTTGTGCTAAGACCTCAAGTAATGTTGGTTAAAATATAAAATACCACCGAAATTACACAACACAACTCAAAATAACACAAGAAAAACAATTAAAATGAAAAAGCTATGTTGCTTCCCAAAATGCCAGAAAACTAATCTTGACTATCTTAGACTAAGTATATAAACTACCTCCATGTTGACTTTATGTTGACTATAGTAATATAATATAAATCACTTGACATTGGCAAGATTGTCTGTCAAATGACGGACAGGTGGCATAAACAGAGAAAAGAAGAATATCGAACGAGTCCTCTCTCCAAGAGCCTCCAAGAGCCCTCTTAGCATGATTTTGCGTGTGTGCCATTTCTGTGGTCTGTGCTATCAAGAATTCATAAAATAAGTTTTCACAATAAAACGCTGAAAACAGATTACCATACAAGAATTTGAGAACTATTCGCCACCATTAACTATTTTATCCCTCCCGTCTACCAATTTACCAGTCCAGTCGTCACATTTTAGGCGAGCCCCAAATATTACGGATTGTAAAACTAAAACTTGATTAACGTTAAATATTAAAAATATTTAAGCTAGGTCAACTGGCGTATGTAATCAAGAGTATAACTTGGTGGTTCTAAATTAAGTACGGTAGCCATTAAAAGTGAAAATGGCCAATGTCGAAAGAAAGATTTACCAATTGCCTAACCTTAGACCTTAGCATTCTTCAAAAAACATGAGAAAAGTGCCCCAAGCCGGCATGCTGGCTGCCGTTTTATTAATACATGCATAGTTAAATTAATAATAACAATAAATATTTCATTTCATTTCATTTCATTTCATTTCATTTCATTTCATAATAACGAATTAATAAAGTATGTAGGTAATTAATACATCGTTTTTTTTATAACAAAAATGCGTGTGATACCAACACCGTGTAGTGTATCACGTTTGAATGTCATATGTAGTAATAAAATGGTCCTATTGTTTTTAGGCAACTATGAGCATTATACTTAAATTAAAGTAATGTCCCCTTAGACTAAGTATAGTACCTCCATGAATGTCACTGTTCGGCCCAATGCAATGGCCCTTCGGAGTAGTAGTGGCAGGCAAGGGCACCTATCTTGTCAATCCCATCAACCGTCGCCATCGCATCGTCACTAGACAAACCCGCCCGTCAAGCCTGTATGTTGCGCACATTGTCTGTGCCTTTTTGTTCTTTGTTTTCTTTCATTCACTCATTGAAAGTCATAGATTATAGACAGACTGTAAGGTAATTATTTTATCTATGGATTATAGACAAGTCAAAACTACTAGCATTGCCTGTAGTTGGCTAACCATTAAAAACTTGGAAAATACTGTTTTAGAAGCCTGAATTACTAATGTTACAATCGAAAACCCTTGGATTACAGTCATCAATAAGTTACAAAGAACGCGTGTGCCGAAAAATCTAAGAAACGGACGCGCTTCGGCTGCAGAGGACCGGTTGATTCTTTACACAAAATTTCAATGTGTTCTGGAAATGGTTTGCAAAGAGGACGTGGTATCATGGTTTAAAGAATTGGAAAGCTATAAACGCATAGACGCAATGTGTACATTGCTAAATATGTGCTTGCCATTCGAACTACGCTTCATCGGAACGTACCTGGAAGAACTCGGTAAGAGGGACTTCCAGGAGTTGCGTGGAGCCGAGCTAAGAGCAAACAACCCGACAGACCTGGCTGCGGACATCGGCGGTGCCAATACAGATCCCAGGACGCGACGGAAAATGGCCTTGTATGTGTCGCTGCTACGCTCATGTAATTTTGCGTGTGCCACCACATTGTATAATGCCATGGTCAGTCTGGAACAGAGTGGTCTACTAAAAGGTCTATACGGAGACCTATTGGAAGAAATTCTGCTTCTGTACACAATGGCGTTACATCATCCAGCATTTACATTTGATCAAAAGTCACATTTTGGTGATATTTTAGAGAAATTAAAATTGGAGGACCAGCGAATACAGTTTCCTGAGCAGCAAGAGCGTATAAATGTAGTGCCTGTGAGTGGAAGCCATACACAATCTAGTATTACACCCAACATGTCAGTTCCACCGCCTAATTTGCCTAGCTTGGGACTACCACCTGGCTTGATGTATGTCAAAACACCCGGGGTGCAGGTCAGTGTTATTCTCATTAACAATACATTTGCACTTCACTATCATTTGTAATATGGGCTTTTAGGGTGCTACCTAAAGAGTGTCATCGATAATCATGACCTACAATGTTTTTTGTTTATAGTGGCATTATAAGAATTTATTATTGCTTTAAATTAATTATATCGTGGCTATTGTGCTGCCATAAGCACAATATCCATACATTCACATAAAACATAGTCATTTATTTAAGTTTTAAGTTCACATCTTGTTAATGTCATAACTTTGTGCCAATAGTTAAGTAAACTGCTGTAAAAAAGAACAATAAACCATCTTAAAAAAAAATAGCTTAGCATTATTATGAAAATATGGCACTCAGTGCAACAGAAACAGACTATACCTAAGATACCAATAGTTGGTAACTTACAGTCTGATGCACTGGATACAGTTATTTTTTTTTGTTAAAAGACTACTAGGTATTGAAATAATCAGTACCAATGTATCATTCATGTTTCATTACATGCATGGTTCTGTAAGCCATAATACTTGCCATTTCATGAACCTGCATGCTCAATAATGTTCACAACCACCACATTTTTCTAAGCATCATGCAACTTACAAGTTTCTGAATCACATGGCAGGGTAAAACACTGTGTTACTTTCTCAAATGACAGTAAGTTTGTAAGGGCCGGTTTCACCATGCTCTGTTAGTTACTAATCAAGGATTAAAAGACTGTTAAATCTAACCTTAGCTGTCAAACGCGTACATTTTGACATATTTAACGGCCCTTTAATCCTTTGTTAATCTAACAGAGCATGGTGAAACCGGCCCTAAGTCTGTTACAATGGTAACAGAGTATTTAGCCACCTTAGTGCCTTATTCGAGAGTTCCTCTTAGTTCACATCAATGTGTATATATTTTCAGCTGCCAAGTACAGATTCAGTGACTGAACTCAGTTCAGCACCAGTGTTGACCACTCCTACTGGTGTGGTTTCAATCATAGGGGAGGTGACACATCCACCACCCGGCCTGCCATTGCCTCCGCAGTACAACATTGGAGAGTACATCGGACAACATGGATGGGCTGCAAATATTATTGTGGCCCCAATAAATCCACCTATAGAGGTAAGTATGTCAAACATATGTTTAAGAATCAAAATCTCACCCCCAATACACACATCCATTATAATGTTTCCAATGATGACAATTTGAGCAGAATTGTGACAAGTACCTAGCTACAAACAAGGGCGTCGCCAAGTGGGGGGCAGAGAGAGCTGCCCCCCTAGAGATTAAATAAAATTTAGCCAACGGCAAAGAAACAGGTATAGGTAGCAGAAATAAATCATAATCTATTGTTTCTTAGTAGCTGGGCTGGTTTGCATCTGGTTAGTTAGAAGATATGCTCCATTGCCTCATTCATTGTAAAAATGTATTCATAAATGTTATTAGTATAAGTGTTCATGTAAAATGATAACTTTGTAATTTTGCCTGTAGTGTTTGTGTTTACATACCTAATATACTTTGTGTAATAATAATACACAAAGTATATTATGTAATAAGTAATTCCATTCATCTAAATTCTTTGTTTGTATAATTAATTCTCCTTATGTTTTCAATATCACATAGTTCAAAATAGTGACATGGGTGGATCTTCCCCACCTACAACAGATGAACCTAATGTTTTGACATCACATAAAGCAAAATGACCACTGTGTCTTTACTTTACTAACTACAGGATAATTATGGATTTAACTCTGGTTTCACTAAAATATTGCTTTATATGCAACGGCAAATATGAGGAGGCCTATGTCATATAATTGGTCTGTATCTGGTTAATCTGTATTTAAATAAAAACTTATTTGTGTATCTAGGTGATCAACTATCAAGCATCGTCGTCCGGCGGTGCGCCGCCGTCGCCTCTCGTGTCGTCTCCGGGTGACAGCCGCGCTGCCTCGCCTCGCTCCCGCCGCAGGCCCTCGCGCGACCGCTCCCCGCCGCCCCCGCCACCGCCGGCTACCGACCCCTCGCTACCCCACCTTGCCGCCAACTTTGAGAATCTATCAGTCGCTGAGGTAGGTGTCATTGCGTACACTCGACCGCCTCTCCTCACTTCACTAACGGTTCCGACGTCGCTGCCCCACCTTAGTGAAAATTAACGTCTAAATCTATCAGTCGCTGAAGTCTCGCCTTGGTCGAAGCAAGCTCATGACCAACATTATCACCTTTAAGATATCTCTTGGTTGTACACCGTCACGCATGGTGAATACAGGCGAGGTCTATCTATAACTCTCGCTACAGCTTCATCACTACTTTGGTCCCCAGCCATGGTAAATGATTTTCATTTCAGACCTTTTAGTACCAAGTACCAACTCAAGATTCTTTTAGGATGTCTAAAGGGGTAAGATAAGATCGTTTTTGCTTCTATATCGTGTACCAAAGATTCATTGATTTAATCCGAAATGACCACAATTTCCGTCAACCAATAATATCTATTCACATTCCAGATCCGGCACAATTCACACATGTCAGATGAAAGGTTACGAGAGCTCAGCCTGCTATCGTACCGCTCGCTGGAGAAGCTGAACGGCGTGCGGAGAAGGACTTACGCGCCGGCGCCGCGCTCGTCGTCCGACAGCGGGTCGAGCGGGTCGGCGTCCCCGGCCGAGACGCCGGCGCCGAGCGGGCGGCGCGTCGTGCCCTCGGCGCCGCCGCTGCCCGTGCCCTACCTGCACTACCAGCGGCCGTACGGCTACCCGACGCCGCCGCCGACGTACCGGCCGCCGCCGCCCTTCGTGAACGGCGAGCCGCCCCCGTACCCGCCGGCGGCGCCGTACGCCGGCTTCGTGCCCGTGCTGTACGCGCCGCCGAAGCTCTCGTGCTGGAACTGCGGCGCGGCGGGCCACGCGGGCCACGAGTGCAAGGAGCCCAGCATGGAGGAGATGACGCGCGCCGGAGGGTACCAGCTCGACTTCGGCGGCGCCCCGCCCGAGCCCGCCGACAAATAGGACTGGGCCTTCACCTGGTAGGTGCACGCCCCAGGTGAGACGGGCAGCTTGTAGACTCGATTTCGCGCGGTCTGTCCTCTAGTACCAAAGTGTCACATTTTAATCGTGATCGCCCGGAGTCGGCGCAGCATATTTGACGTAAATCGTTTTTTTACTCCGACAGACACTCGTAGAGCAAATTGTATTATAGATCTATTTCTTATTGATAAAATGCACAGGGTTATTTGTGAAATACGCAAACTGGGTTAGGAATGCATCAGTTACATTACAATAAGTAACTTCGTTTCACAACATATTCCACAAGATGTAGCCTAAGAAGAGCCTTCTTTTTCAACTGTAAAGTGGGTTAATCAATAAATGCCTACCAAAAAAACGTGTACACGACTACGGTAGATCTGTCATCACTTTTGTGTCATGTCTTGTCGTATCAGATACAGAATAAAAGAGTAGTGACAACATTTTTAAAATAGGGATTTTGTTAGGGGTAGTGCTAAAAGTTATTTTTAATATTACAATTTTAATATGAAGCAAAATATACATTCATGTCAAGTCACTACTTAGTTATATTTCGTATAGAGATTCGTACGTAAACCAGTATTCGTATATCAACCACAACAAATAAACCCATTAAGTATGACATTGTGCTTGTCAGCCTAAAAGACCACAGCTTATGAGATGATTGCACTTCCGAATTAGCCACATTCCAGTTATAAAAGTAGTCAAAATGTTATTATTTTCCCCAATCTTCAAACTTATTGTTCATTTTATATTTATTGCTTAAAATGGTGGTGGTATCCGCCTAACAGCATTGAGAATTCAGGCAGAGTCATAGTCATATTTTCCCCGCGTCAACCGCGTGATAGATCATTAGTATCCTCATAAATAAATAATTAATTTGACTTCCCAATACGTACAAAAGTACTACTTAAAATAGTTACTTTGTAAAAATTGCCTTGACAAATGTTTGTGTTAAAGAAAAATACTTAAACTCAATGATGCTTAGAAGTACATAGTTAATAAGGACTCGACCATTTTTAACGAATTTCAAACATTTGCCTCAAAACAAGACGCAAAACTCAGCCAAAAAAAGCTTACCCCAAAAAGAAGCTGGCTGTACGCCGGCTTCTTTAAACATTGCTACACTTTCGATATATTTTTCTTCATATAGTAATAATGTAATGTTTTTTTTTTCAATTGTCTTTTTTTTTTTTTTTTTTTTTTTAAATTTTCTATTCATCAAATAAGCTTTATTTATTGAGAAAATATCTCGTTGGAGACTATAACAGCCTTAAGTGTAATTTATTTCTGTCGTGACTGTCTTCAATCCTTTGTTTTGATGTTTTCTTTGATGAAATCGTTATTATTATTGTAAATCCAAGTACCAATTGACCATTACATCGTTGCTATAACTGCTGGAGCCACAGTGTTCAACTGTGCCTGTATCTCAAATCAGAAGTGCAATTATCTATAAGTTTCCAATACTAAATTATGGGGATTCCATGACTATGAATTAATGAGTTGAGTTCTGGCCACACCAAAGCCTTCAACTAGCACGCGGTAGCGATCAGTTTTGTAGGTACAATGATTTTGTATGTGTTTGTTTACAGAGGTTGTGTGCGTCTTGTCATTAATTACAAACTACTTAACGCAATCGGCCGTTGAACGCATTGGTTTGGCCTTTGCTTTAAATGTGTATTTTGCGATACTTTGTAACTTATTCTTATTTTCTTCATAATCAGTTACTAAACTAAGCTGAGAGACGATGTTT
Organism: Chloroclysta siterata; assembly: GCA_932294275.1. Lineage (NCBI taxonomy): Eukaryota > Metazoa > Arthropoda > Insecta > Lepidoptera > Geometridae > Chloroclysta > Chloroclysta siterata. Next base: position 10,393,007 of record OW028600.1, on the reverse strand, counting down.
TTCTTATGACCGTAAGTACACGCTTGACCCCAGCCTGATATTCATTATAAATTTGTGCCATAACATGCTGGTATTTTTAGTATTTTTTTTTAGTTCTGTTCCGTCCATATTGGTATATTCTACTAGCGTCCGTTAGTAGCAATACGGTTCGTCGTCCGTTGAATTTTCTTATCACATTGGCTAGTGTGAATTGTCATAGTTACATCAGTCTGTGAGATGCGAGATTACTCGACGGACTACGACGTCCCTTTGTCCAACTATCGGACGCTCGTAGATTATAGAACCTAGCACAAATTATACACAAAATACTTCACCAGATATGAAATTATCCTTATAAAATCTGTTCGGCTTTAGAGGGTGCGATATAAGGCTTTCTATATACAGACAGACAGACTGACGCGGCGGGGTACTTTGCTTGTGTTAGGATGTTAGGTAGCATTACTGAATATTCTGCCTAGGCATGGTTCCTATACTCTACCTGCGTCCGTTAGTGGTATTAACAAATCGCCGTGTCGGATAATCTGTCATTTTCTTGGCGTAATAGTGACAGTTTACTTATGCCAATGAAATAAAAGATTAACCTACAAAGGCAAATCGTAGTGTTACGAACGGACGTTTGTAGGTAATAGACCGAGCATTAGTACTGTTCTCATTCTTATAATTGTAGATAAAACATAATCTAGTAGCAATATATAATATTATTGATATTCGCGTTAAAACAGAGTCAGTTAGTTATTTTTCTACTGTATGAGAATATAATCTTATTACCATGGTTTATCAGTTTCATAGGCCATTAACCTTTAGTATGCCGGGATAGACACATAGTAAGTTTATTGTGACGCGGGGAAGTACTACCACCATGCTTTTTTCTGCCGCCAAGCAGCGTTGCTGTGTTTCGGTTCGAGAATGTGGTTGCCGGTGAAATTACAGGCACATGAGGCTTAACATCTGAACGCCCCAAGTTGATGGACACAGGGCAGTGCATCGTAGGGCACGTTCATATCGTGCGTGACTGACGAGGTAAAGCTTTGTTATAGGTGATGCTTACCACTTAGCATCAGATGGGCCATCTGCTTGTTCCACCAGTAAGTTGTATAAAAAAAGACCAGCCTTCCGGTATAAAGCAATTAATTCTTCATAACTGTGTTATTCAAATTCTAAGTATGTTTGTCTTATAATCCGCTTGCACGAAGCTAGAATAAGGTTTAAGGACTGACTTCACTGCACAGTTCCAAACCATGAACATAGGGCTAGTCTCTCATCATTCCCTGCATACAACGCTACGGTTGATTGGTGACGTAACAGTCTAGTGGGGTTTGATTCTATATTATTATTTATTATATATTTTTACTGGTACAATTGCCACCGATTTATCCCACTAGTGCCATTAATAGACTATGATTATGGTCATGGGTTGGTACATTACATTACATTGAAGTCAGACCTTCGGTAGTACATAACATTAGTACAAGTTTCAAGTGCTATTAATCAAAAATTTAGAATTAAATGGTGTATAATAATGGTATTTTATGAATGTGTTTACAGTTATCAAAAGCAAAATAATCATGGAATCCTCAATCGACTTGTAAATAATAAATAGGTATTCTGTAATCTAAATCTGATGCAGGAGTACTGATTATTTTCCTTCGACCCAAGACTGATTTCTATCACAAGTTCATGATTGGCCTTCTTCTAGTACAGTGAAAAAAAATCGATATTAGTTAAGCCTGAAATTGAAGGTTTACAAACTGTAATTACAGGGCTGTTTGTTTTTTAGCTGAAAGGAACTATAAAAATATGTTTAAAAAATAAATGTATAAAAAAAAAATGAAAAAAAATAATAGTATGACTGACGTAAGTGTGCCGTTTTAAAAGCAGACCGTTCGCATGTTTTGAACAAGGGATTACTTTGATCAAGCTCACGTAATGCTCTTAATTAATGTTGATATAGTCATTTGTAAATAAATACAAATATGTATGTAAGAAAGTCGACGCGTCTCGTCAGTCGCGTTCATATTCTGTAAATAGTTCAGTTATAAATTAGTTAATTAATTAGAGATTGATTATATTTGTAAATTAATTTGTAACGATTTGAGTGTCCCTATAGAGTATATTTGATTGTTTCTCTATAATCACTGTCACAAATCACAATTTTGCATTTTAAAGTCCCGGTTTTTGGAGAGAGTTCAAATTGGAAAGGTTTAGTGTTTTCGCATAATGATGAAGTTATTAAGTATGTTTTGAATAGAGTCAAATGTACGCGCATGAGTGGGCAGAGGGTCCGCGCCTGGCCGGCGACAGCTTGCCATCTATTCAAATTACTCTTTTTTTTATAATTATTTGCAGTCGGATTCTCTTTCGTGAACATGCATGTGTATTCCATTCTCAATAGACTTAGTTTAGCATGATCATCAACATATAATGTTCCTATTGTAACAAGCATTTTAGAGTAAAAGCAATAATTTTGTGTACAAAGTATTAGATAGATTCCGACACAAAGAGAATTCAGAACCGTGCGAGATTCAATCTTATAGGAACCGCAAGGGACTAAACGTAAGTTAGACGCATGCGATACAAAGTTATTTCACTCCTTATGAAGGTTGTATGTCCATGTATTGTGTTATTTATATCTTAACAATTTTACTATATTAGAAGCAGGAGGAGTATTGATAGATAAAAAGCAAAAAAAAATATAAAAAAATAAATTATAATTATCTGTATAAGGGTGGATTCGACCAACTTCAAAGTAAAATCCATACAAATATAACCGTCTTTGTTTTTGACAAGTCTAAAGTAGAGGCGGAATATTTTTGCCTGGATAGTGTTACTCGGAGTTGGTCGAAGCCGCCCTAAGTATGCCACCTTGTACTTGTAGCACTGCAGTGGTACCATGCAACACGCAATAGATTTACAGAAGCATATCACTTTATGATATTGTGCAGTTGAGCGAGACCCCAGTGGGTTCTACTTGAAGTCGGCTCAATTGCTTTATACAAAGTACATTTACATGAATGAAAATTTTAGTATAGATGTAATTTTAGTGTTTTATTTGTACAAACATTTGTAACAGCAGTAATAATATTTTAAAGATATTGTTGCAATGTTCATGCAGCTTTACCTACATTGTACTAATGGAGTATCAAAATATTTTTTTACTTTGTACAGAATGTTATAAATGTGATAAATAATTTTTGACATAATTAGAAATTGTGATTTAGTAAGGTGTGTAGTAAATAAATAAAAACACAAAAATAAAAACTCGCTTTACTAAAGTATCTTAGCTGTGTATAATGTTGTTTTCCCACGTTTTTTGTATTTGGGTACTCATGTATTTTAGGCTGTTGTACCTTCTGCTAATAATTATCAGGAAAATGAATGTTTCGGCCCAGTGTTGTTAGACCTCTGTATCCCACCAATGCTGTGAATCATTTGCTTCCTGACAAAATAAACAACCAAAATCTATAACGTGTTTTGAATTATCAAATAACCTTATCTTACCTAAAACACAGAATAAATAGTAGGTACTACGCTTGAAAAACACCTTAAAACAAGCAACTTAGCCTCTGTAGGGTATACAAGGTGTTCCAATACTTGTCCTTAAAACTTCAGGGGGCTAAAGTATCCATCAATATGAATAACTTTTTCTAAGGAACCAACATTGTCAAAGTGAAAAAAAACAGCTGTTTCATGCAAAAGTTCAACTTGGCTAAAATGTATGAAACAGCTGTTTTTTTTTTCGCGATCACTGTGTTGGTTCCTTAGAAAAAGTTATTCATACCTATTGATGGGTACTTTAGCCCCCTGAAGTTTTAAGTAAAAGTATTAGAACACCTTGTATACATCCTACTAATATTATAAACGTTTGTAAGTATGGATGTTCTTTTACGTAAAAACTACTGAATGGATTTTAATGAAACTTTACAATAATTGATCGAGTGAGCGAAGCGAACGAAGATCTTAGTTTCAACTTGGGCGATTTGGCATTTTATGTATGTATGTATGTATATATGTATGTTTGTCTGGCGATAACTTTAGAACCGTTGATCCGATCTCCATGAAATTTGATAAGTCGATAGCTTGTACTTGAGAAATTTACTCGTAAGTTTATGAGTAAAATCAGATGAAGGGGTTTTGAGATATGGGGTTTTTTAAGGAGGCAAAAATAAAAAAAGTTACATAAAAAAAACAAGTTACATGTCATATGAAAGGGCTTTGTTTGGACATCCCAAAATCATTTTTACTTTTTTTTTGTGACGCTCGGTTATTGAGATAAAATAATAAAAGCTAAATTAGGATAACCAGCGATCCAAGAGCTCCCATCTCTAAGAGTTTCGTTGACATCAAGGTTTTTCTACTGGTCGGCCAGTTCCTTTGCTTTTTCTTAATTTTTTTTCTTGAAATAAATTAAGGAGGTACTCAGTTCTCATAAAATGGTGACGACGACCAGGTCTGATGATGCAGCCAAGGGCTGTTCAACGGAACTCTTCAATAAATAGGCCAATAGAATTGAAACTTGGTAACCATACCAAGTTAGTAGGCGGTAGTCAGAAAAAAGTCCAAAGATAATGTTTGGACTTCCCTCTGATTACTACGTAATACTCAAAGTTTTGATGCGTTCGTCGGGTCGCATCACGAGATCTCAGTTCGGGGCGAACTACTAGTATAGCTTATAAGTACATGAGAATAACACAGGCTACAATTTATAAAGATATTGTGTGACTAATCAGCACAGACGAAGTGGCGGGCACCAGCTTGTACCTAATACCTATATCAAGATGCTCCCCGCACGTTCAAAATTTTCTTAGATAGGAACACCCGAGTCAAGATAGTTTTATCAGATAGATAAATCAAACTTTCAACTAAGCTGGAAGTTTGAGGGCGTGTGTGCCGTGCCGTCTTGCGCCGTGAAGCTCAAAATATGCGAGATCAAAATGTTATAACTACCTACTGAACTCCGTCAATTTGTGTAAAGAGATAATACCTAACGGCTTAGATAAGGTATTAGAGCAAGAGCTAGCTACGATTTGACCTTCGTTATTATAAAAAACCTGAAAGTTTATCTGTGTATGTCCCTGATACAGGTGAATTATATTACAACGTAATTATAATTTAAGGGTCTCTTAACTTAGTCGTGACAGGGGGTTGCAACTTTACTAACGGCCGGTTTCTGAAAGCTCGATCAAAACTAATCGGATGTCAAGTCATTCGCTATTTCAGAGTGACGTGACATGCGATTATAGTTTTGATCGGGCTTTGTGAAACCGGCCGTAAGTGTCTGACAATGGACAACGTGGTTAATAATATTATTCCAAATATATATCAAAAATTGAGCTGCAATTTTATACACCTTTGCTACCTGTATAACTTTCAAAGCCACCGTGATCCAAACTTCATAGTCGGGAATCGTTTATACCTGTATTATGGACATACACAGATAAACTTTCAGGTTTTATAAAATAACGAAGGTCTGATCGTCGCTGTCTCTTGGACTATACGTTAGGGTTGACCTTTAGGCCAAGGCCACTTTGGTAAGGCTCGAGCTACATCACATAATCAGCCTTAAGAAGTCCACTGCTGGAAGCCTCCTTCATATCACCGTATTGGTGATATTGTGAGGTGACCGCAGTATTGGTCCAGAGATGCTACTGCCCATCCCGTGGAGGCGTTGCCAAAGTCAAAGTGTATTTAAGTATTCAATAAAATCACAAGGATCACTTTAAAACGTCTTAAAACTAGTTCCACGCGACCAAAGCCTAAAAGAACAGGCAACAAAATTAAGGCCCAGTTTCACCATGCTCTGTTAGTTACTACTTAGTAGTGTACTTAGTACTTAGTTAGTGTTAGTAACTACTAATCAAGGATTAACAGGCCGTTAAATCTAACCTTAGCCGTCAAACGCGTACATTTTGATATATTTAACGGCCGTTTAATCCTTTGTTAATCTAACAGAGCATGGTGGAACCGGCCCTAAGTCGACTCTTGAGTCATCTCTGTACAACAATCCTATTTTGAAACCACGGCTATCTAAGACATTTCCCCACATTCGTTATGCATGAACTTTTATTCCATGAAAATTGTAGTTATTTCTCGTTTAAGTTCATGCATGTTTTATATTTCAATTTTAGCTAACCTACATTATTTTGAGTGTAGGTACATACTTACATAGTTAATAAACACTTTCTCGTTAGGGACATAATACAATTAGAAGGTAGGTGGGGCGCAGCAAATTGCTGGGCGGTGTTCTGGGCTCGGTACACTATACGCGCCGTCTTCACAATAAATTAAAAATTTAATTAAACTACAGAGTCGCATGTTCGCAACTGCTTGATAAACGTTTTTTAGGGTATTCTTTTTTATTCAGTATAGTCAGACACCGAAAAATCGGGATGAAGATTGGACGATTAAGGGGCTGACAACTATCAAACAACTTCTCGCTCGCACGTTTCGACATGTTGAAAGATATAAAATCAATAAATTCATTTTCAAAAAATCGCAATCAACCATTTTGTGTGCAATCACATTGCACACAGTTTAGTAAAAAATTCATTTTGATCGATACAAGTTTTCCTACTTAAAAGTATGCTTATGTACGAAAACTAGTAAAGCAAACTTTTGAGTAGGAAAACATGTATCGATAAAAATGAATTTTTTACTAAACTGTGTGCAATGTGATTGCACACAAGATGGTTGATTGCGATTTTTCGAAAATGAGTTTAGTGATTTTATATCTTTCAACATGTCGAAATGTGCGAGCGAGAGTCACATTATTAGCTCTTGTCTTCGCCTTAATTGAATATGATATTCAATCATAGCACCCCGTAGCACACTCGTAGCACTCGTAGCACTCGTAGCTATACCTACTACGAGATGAAAATATGGCACATAAATAAAAATACGTAGTACTGGGTAAAGTATAAAATGACAGGGATATTTCAGCAATGCAAAAGTAAAGTAAAATAAAGTTTAATTTTAATTAAATTTAGCAATTGTTTTAATATCGAAAGTAGATTGAGGAACCTGCTGATACTGATATATGCTGCGAAATACGTTAGGTTGTTTTTCTTCCTCTGGTAGTATGTAAGGTGTCTACCTACAACTATACATTCTTATGGGTGGAGTAAAATTATACATGACACATATTGCACAATACATACAACGTTTCTTGCAATCTCTGTATACCTAACAAGGTAGAATAAGTAGGTATACCTTAATATAGGTTTGAGAGTCCATTCCGATCTCTAAAGAGACCGACGCCGTTGCTTCTGCAGCTCGGATGCTTGTTGTCTCAACTAAGTATGATTTAAACGCAAACTTAGCGTCTCTTCAGGAATTACACGAACTTCGTGTGAAAACTGTCTCTCGCGGACTGAACATTTTGTTTATTTGTTACAATTCCGTTTAGCGACTCTAGATAAATTTATATTAATGTCTGTTAAGCGAACAACAAATAAAAAGTAGAATTAAATTCTTAACGAGAACATATTATTTTTATGATTTGAATTGAAACTAATTTTTTATCTAAATAATACTAGGTACCGCTTATTTATTTATATAGGTTATCTACCAACTTAAATAAATACGATTAATATCTACTTACAAGTATTCACAAAATGTAACTATCTACATGAAACAGTGGAGCTATCTGCAGACCGTTGCGCACGATCTAGACATAATAGTATGTACTGTATAAGTACAGAGTGAGTTAAGACTACCAACTTCATTTCTCCCAAAGAACTATAACAAAGAAAATAGGTAATCTACTTTGGAGGTCCCTAAGTACTGTCATAAAAAAATAAATTCGTTGGATGATATTACATGGACTCAACGTAAAAACTACAAGGATGTTTTCATAAACAAGTAATAAATCTACAGGTGAATATATTTATTTGGCCAGGTTTTAATTAAAGCTTAAGCCAAACCACGCGACCAAAGTGACTGCAATGTTCTGTGTGGCCACATAATGTCTAGTCTGAGACTAAGTGCTTAATGGCTTTCAGTAGGTAAATGTTATGGTAGAGCCATCGTAGTGCTTTCAACCTGGTTGGTAAGTTTCGGCAAACATTATGTATTTTATAAATAAAAAGTAGCACATTGTCATCGCCATCTAGCCCCACAATAACGCTATGCGTGTACTATAGGATCCCGATAAATGTTTATTGTAAGTACTTTCTTAAAATACAGTGTTATATTATAAAAAATAATATTGGTGGACAACACACATCACTATTTTCACTATCCAGCCTCAAAGCTTGTAGGTACTATGGGAAGCACATAGCAAATATTATACTTAATTATATACGTTTTTATTATAAATACATATATAAAAAGTATGTATAAATAAATGATAACACTCAGACAGAGAACAAACATGTTCATCACTTAAAATGTTTGTTCTTGGTGGGGATCAAATCCACGCGGCCTACGGCACAGAAGGCAGAGCTACTACCAACTGAACCGTGAAGGCTGTCAAGGTAATAATATAATTTAAATTGTAGGTTCCTTATCATTGTTGTTGTTGATGTAAGATTTACCGCATCGTTAGATGCCTTCAAGGGGCGCGCTATCTAAGGCCATCATTATTTTGTTATTTGCATACCCATTATCGAAGAAACAACATGCGACATTGATGCCTAGCCACCAAAGATACAAACAGAAACATACCATTTTCATCTCTAATAACATTAACAATAGATCTAGAATCGTGTTTTGTCCTAGTGTTTGTCCTTTGTCTCGGCCGTGGATGCTACAGATTTGTACGAAATGCACGCTCTAATCTATGGTAGAGAAAAGGGGAAAATTGAATTCGAGAGCAGCTAAGTTCTTGCTAATCCTCTCCATGCAAAGGTTGTCTGGAAGAGATCTCTTTCAGCGATAAGACCGCCCATTTTATTACTTTATTTTATATTTTTAAGAGTTTTTTTGTTCAGTTTGGTGTACAATAAAGTATTTTTCATTCTTTCAGCTAAGCAGGTAATTTGTATTTTAAAACGATTCCTAGTAGATTTCGTGTTTTTAGAAACAAGATGTGAAACTACTTGAATTAAAAAAGCACTAAACTTGTTTTTTCCAAAAACATTTTTATGATGAAAATAGCGGTAGTCACACAATCAAGATAAAATTAAGTACACTTGGTGTTGTAGTAAGCACGAAAATACTATGCCGCTCTGTTAGAATACTAGGCATTATGTACGAACTTACCCAAACTCAATCTCGCTGTAATCTCACTTACACGTTACCTATAATTACTCTCATTGATAATGGAAATCTATATTTTTTTATTAAAGAGTAAACAAGAGATCTGGGGCCTTATGCTCACTTCGACCGAGATTATCTCACGGTAGAGATGACGTCATATCTCGTTCAATAATTCGTTGACCTTGCGTCTCGCATGAACTTTGTATGAGAAAATTGGGGAGTTAGATGGTGAGAATGGGGATAAATAGTTATCGAACGAGATATGACGTCATCTCTACCGTGAGATAATCTCGCTCGAAGTGAGCATAAGGCCCCTGATAAGGGGGAACTGTTTGAGGGGGGAAAAGGCGATCACTAAGAAATTGTTTTTGAGAATCGTAATGAAAAAGTAAACGAAAAAAACGTAAAATAAATTTATGCATAGCGTAATGCAAACGAATTCGCTCTCGAATATACTAGTTTTACATTAAAAAAAGGAGTTCCTTAAAGAGTTCTCGTTCTGCAAAGGACATTTTTTCACAATAACGACAGAATATCATCATTACCTGCTGTCTCTTTATTTTTATCTCCGCACGTAACGACTTCAGACCATTAAGATTACCTACTCCGTACCAAAGAATTGTTTTAAAACTTTTTCTTGTTCAGTGAATTCAGCAGATGTCAAGGGGAAGGGATCTTTTTCTCATTATACTCGTAGTAAAGCACTCGTACTTACTTTGCGATTTGAGATCTCATAATAATTTTGCCTTATTTAATTCTCTCAATTTGTGCTGATTTATATTCAGTCAAAAACTTTACGGTGCTTCATTCATCAAATAATTTCTTTCATGAGTTTATTTCTCATTTTATTGTGGAATGATTAAACTTGGACATCTTACAAGTCACAAAAAGAAGTCCCGCGGCAATTAGTGGAAATAATTCTTACGACCATCTGGAATAAACCGTCGCAAGATTAGTACCGCGTCAGCTATTCGTGAAAAGAACTCTACCAACCAATATTTTATTTATTTATGTAAAAAAAACAGCTCTACAATTTTGATCCCTAGGCAAGGTAGTTATCCGTTCAGATCTCTTAGTAACTCTAGATTCTATAAGGACTTGTAACGTCTAACGTCCTTATAGAATTTGGAGTTACTTAGGGTTAGAACGTTTTTATATTTTTAGGTATAATAATTACTATCTATGGCTATTACTGGTGTTGGCTACCGTCACACCTGATGGAAAGTGGAGATGCAACCTATAGATCTATTGGACCTTTGCTACTAGATGATTGAGCAAGCTCCACTGGTCCACGACGACTTGATAATTCCTACATCTTATACCTGCCTAAAATCAGCGGTTTGAGTCGCAATCTGAACCTCAGGTTGAGAATTTTTATCGAGCAATGTAGTTTTTTTACGTTTTTCTTTTAAGTTTTATTTTATATTGTAGCGTGATATTGTGATAGGCCCGTCGTGTTACGTTATCCAGGTTGATTTACTACATATGTTGATTATTATTTAAAGAAAAAATATTTTCAAAAAGCTTTCAGTTAAAGTCTGCCTTTCACTAAGGCGTGATGTATCCATCATTTCGTTTGCATCATAATTGGTATTCATAATATGGATCCTGGCACGGCACTGCGCACTTAACAATAATGTAAGTACTAAATAATTCTAATTTATTTAAAACTTTCGATGAAACAAGTATTTGGTAAAATACCGAAGAGGTGGCGAGGGAACAGTCTTAAAAACTTTTCCATTTTCTTTCTTTGCACTCAAACGATACAATTTCCCGCTTTGACCGTCGTTGTTTGTGCTTCAAGCTTAGTTAGTCCAAGAATAAAAGTAAATAACCCACTCTACAAAAAATATCAAACAATAACACAGCGTTTCGGTACTATAATATGTTCATCTAAAATGTACTTCGAGCACTTATGTGTCTATTTTTTTCTCATTTAAACTATCAGAAAATGAGAGCACTGGTGGTCTAGTGGTAGCGGCCCCGCCTTCCGATCCTAAGGTCGTGGGTTCGAAACCGGTCGTGCCAATGAGTTTTTCTGTTCAAAATGTATGTATACAATGCCAGTACTCTAAAACGGTGAAGGAAAACATCGTGAGGAAAGCGGCATGTCGTAGAACCTTAAAAGTTCTATAACATGTGTCAAGTACTCGAAAGGAGCCTCTTGAGGGGCACTTAAAATCCTTTCACCACACTGTTTCGAAAGAAACTAGTGACACGAGAAGGGAGATATCAGAAAATAACAACCGAAACAGTTTCATATATTTGACACATGGCAGATATCGTCTCAGATCTATCAGTTACTCAGATAAACTCTTATGTAAAAATATTTTAAACAGAAGCCGGAAAAATACCGCTTTTGTAGGTTTTTCGGGTATAAGCACCTAAAGTTCTCCAGCAAACGAAACAACGTTGGAATGTTTTATTTCAAAGCAGGGTTTACCTGAAATCCATTCTACTGAAATCTGTCAATGATCCCCAGGGATAGGGGATACTGAGATAAAATAGACACCTCGGTCAGTTGTGGTATAAAATCCAAATACTAAGCAATCGAATTCATTGTTTTCCTTTTTTTTCCCAAATTACTACATTTTCTATGTAGAGTTTTAATTGTTGTTCAGTTTGTACAAAAAAGGACGAAGCCTCCTTTTGCTATTTGTGTGTTCTAACGATAATTATTGCACTTATCCCACAAATATCTTATGCCTTGTGATTGGATATTTTATCAGAAAAAGTGGTTATAAATTGCATTACCTTAATGAGACCGTCTTCTGAGAACGCGTTATATGGTATTGCAATGCGTCCATCATTCTGTGACGTGTGTGATTTTGAGTCTCATGTTCTTATAATTGCTCTGGTATCCTTCAAACCAGAGCACAGCTATATAATTAATAACTTTTTTAGTCTTAACCAGCTCTTAACCGCGGCTTCGCTCGCGCAAGTTTTAGCATACTTACAAATAAAAGAATGATTTATTGATATGATTGGCAACATCTTCAATAAAAAAAAATGTATTTTCTTCCCCATGGAACAATCTTGAGCCACGTAATTGTACACGTAATGTAAGAAGAAACAGGTACTAACTGACGAATTGAAGTTTTTGCCTCTTCGATTGTTTATATAAAATATAAAAAAAGTAAAAATAAAAGTAAACAAAAGTCGGGATACAAAGTATCCTATGTCCGTCTCCTGGTCCTTAGCTTCCTCCCCACCAATTTTCAGCCAAATCGGTTCAGCCGTTCTTGAGTTATAAATAGTGTAACTAACACGACTTTCTTATACAAGGTGTTAAATAAGTTGTGTATATAAACTTCAGGGGGCTAAAGTACCCATCTATATGAACAACTTTTTCTAAGGAACCAACACTGTGAACGCGAAAAAAAAAACAGCTGTTTCATACAAAAGTTCAATACCTACCAGGCTAAAATGTATGAAACAGCTGTTTTTTTTTTCGCGTTCACAGTGTTCATAGATCAACCTTATATATATATAATGTACCAGCGATAAGTCACAAAAATTCGGCTAAGCTTTGGTACCTTTAAATAACAGAGTACTTACCTACCTATCAAATGGGGCGGCAGGTCATTTTGAGCAAGCCTATCTACCCCTCTGCGGTTAAAGGGTATGAACCCGGGTATACTTAGGTGCCTAACTATATCATTAAGCCCTATAACTTACGCCGATGAGTACTATCCCTCGATAAAAATGGGTTAAAGCAGGTACCTTGACCTGGCTTAACATATCCATAAAAACTCTTTACTACACGTTTCTACTCCATGTTTGATCACCTTTTGCTGTTTTTATTTTTTAAGATGAATTGGTATCGTGGCCTTCTAAAGGGCCAGAGGAGGGGTCACGGAACGCCGGCACGCGCTTTTATAAATAATACAAAAAAAGCTACGATTTACCAAAGCATGCTGCTATTTATGTTAAGGTACACGGATATATATCTATTAAACATTACATTTCACAAAGTAATAAGAGTTTTAGGCAAACTTTGTGATTTTCTTTTATAAAGTCAATTTTAGTTAATAATTTGTTGAGCCCCATAACTGACTTATTGAAATATTTGAATTTCATGATCAATTGAAATATAATTTGTTATCCTAGTTTTTTGGATATTCCGTGCAGTCGAAAATTTTACTTTGGGACTCACTTCACCTTAAAGCTCCAAGTAGTTACGACAGATCTTTGTGATTCTGCAGTAGCCTCGCGCGTCTTATCTAGCTCATCACAAAGTTTTCCTACACTAAGAGACGAATAAGAGCGGTTACACACTGCGTTTTAGTCTGCTGTGGTCTGCTTCTAAAAATCTGATAGAATGTAAACAACCGCCATGTCTTAATAATGCGACAACCAGTGACATGGCAAATTTTAAGCCATGTCCAAATCTAAGTTACGTTTCTTGTATATTGTACATATTATTTTATTATAAATAGTATAAAATATATGAAAACACACCCACGCCACGCAAGCAACGTTTTCATAAGTCAACTCAAGTTAAAAAACCTACTACTAAATCGTATTGCATGAGCACGACCACAAAAAGAGAATAGTATCCTATTTCAACAGTTGCAGGGATTCAGTTAAATTATTTAATTCCATCTCATTATAATCTGTAACATGCATAATCTGACTGTGTGCAATTCAGTCTTAGTGGGATTACGTGGCGTGCACGAAATATTTAGGTACTATACAGATTATTTAATGAGAAGGTAGCACTTACCCATTCTAGTATAATATACTACATCATATGAACGTAATAAATAGTGGCAACTAGGTAATTAATAATAAAAAAATACTTTTTTTGTATACTTACATCTAGCTGATGGAACAAGCAGATGGTCTCTTGTGGTCTTGGTCAAGCCATCGTGATGATCACAAATAATTTAACTCAGCGTATTGATAATCATTTTTGTAGTAGCCCGTAGCTCGCTTGTAGTACCCCTAGGTCGCTCGTAGTAACCCGTAGCTCGCTCGTAGCAATCCGTAGTTCCTTCGTAGCAGCAGCCGTAGCTGTAGCGATGAGAGTTACGAGGACTTTTCATAATTAACATAAATTTGAAAGCTTGTCTACGCCATCTTGTAAGAGTAGAATGTGTGTATTATTTTTATGAGACAAATAACACGCTTTACATTATGCTTATTATTACTGTAATTAAATAGAGATACATGATAACTCGATAGCAAAGAACAAGCTTGGTATTTGAAGTTTATAAGTATTTGAAATGTTAGCGAGCTCTATATCGAAACCATTTCTAAAGATGAGATAGAGCAACGACTTTACGAGGTGAACTTCCGAGTTCCAAATAGGTTTCCCGTCAGCTAGTTTATCCTTGTAGCTTTGCTGTAGATATACACTTGAGTTATTATTATTATTATTATATTATACATGCCGTTCAAAATGCACATGGTCGTTACGTACCGGCACAAAATTACATTCAATTTTTAGGGTTCCGCACCCAAAGGGTAAAACGTAAAACGTAGTCTTAGTAAAATAATAAGTATTTTAGTCGATAAATAAGATTTTAATAAGAACGCCTACAAAACTTTTTGAGCAAAAACAAAATGTTTGCCACCCGGTAGAGAGATAGTGATAATTTTAAATATTATTTTTAAATATCCTCAAAAAATTGAGAATATTTTTTTTTGCGCCGGGACTGGGATTTTTTTGAGCCATCGCTTTTATATTTATTTGGGTAATATTCCAAAAAGACAAATTACAGTATTCCATAGCAAAATTATGATAAATGATATAACCTACAATAGAAATAACGTAATATTTAACCAAATAATTAATCAAATACGTAGGTACTTACTACTCCGAGTGAAATAGCGCACGGCAGCGAGTCAGCAACGCTCCCGCTAGAAACTCGGCCGATCAGGGGCCTTATGCTCACTTCGAGCGAGATTATCTCACGTTGGAGATGACGTCATATCTCGTTCGATAACTATTATATCCCCATTCTCACCATCTCACTCCCCAATTTTCTCATTCAAAGTTCATGCGAGACGCAAGGTCAACGAGTTATTGAACGAGATATGACGTTATCTCCACCGTGAGATAATCTCGCTCGAAGTGAGCATAAGGCCCCAGCCCCTGATTACCTAACTCGTGACAGGTCTGCGACAGGCGTAAACACGCAATCTGCTGTCAAACGTCACATTGTGTAATCTAAAAAAGCGGCGCTTTACAGCGATTGCTGCCTATTTACGCTTGCCTTGAACTTGTACGAGTTACGCAATAAGAAGCCTGTTGACATTTTTTTACATAAATAAAAGTTTTGAGTCAGAATAAACAGTAACTAGTTAAATGAGCCACACCCAAACCAGAAACTAATATTTTAGATCAGAAAAACATTTGCCCCGCAGCAGGAATCGAACAAAACTATCTCATCCGGTTATTAGCCAGATTTACCACATCGAGATCTATTCATTCATTGATTCAAATTATAAACTCATTTGATTTAAAAAGAATATTACAATGTATACAAGTATTTATAAATATTGGTGGACTTTCCACACAACATTATCTAGCCCTAAACTAAGCATAGGTAGCTTGTAATATAGAAACCAGATAGCTGATATAATACATATACATACTTTTTTTTGTAAATACATACTTATAATATTATATAATATCCAGACAGAGAACAAACATCTATGTTCATCACACAAATGTTTGTTCTCGGTGGGGATCGAACCCACGGCCTACGGCGCAGATGACTGAGTTACTACTACCAACAGTGTGGTGAAAGGATTTTAAGTGCACCTCAAGAGGCTCTTTTCGAGCACTTGACACCATGTCTTTTGCACTTTTTAGGTTCCACGACATGCCGGTTTCCTCACGATGTCTTCCTTCACTGTTTGAGAGTACTGGCATTGTGCACATAAATTTTTGAACAGAAAAACACGTTGGTGCACGACCGGTTTCGAACCCACGACCTTAGGATCGGAAGGCGGGGCCGCTACCACTAGACCACCAGTGCTCTCACCAGTACTGATCGGGGTATAACTGAGAACAAATATAGTTAGTAGTTAGTCATTGTACATAAAGGTATTTCCTTAACATTGTAACAAGGATCATAAAAAAAACGGTAGGAACCAAGCCGTAACTTTGTTGCCTGTTCTTCTAGGCTTTGGTTGCGTGGAACTGGCACCTAGAGTCACCTAGCTTTAAGACGTTTCAAAGTGATCCTTGTGATTTTATTGAATAAATAACTTTTGACTTTTTTGACTTTATAGTACGTGGATTAGCAAATATGCTACAATTCATTCCGAAAAATTACCGGGAACAGGGCTGAAAACATTAACGAACACAAAGGTCAAACGACTTAAATATTAATGTTAGCAAACACAACCAAAACGCGTGCGAAGCTGCAGGCAGCAGCTAGTACTTACCACCTACATAATGTATACATAAACACGAGCATTTCATTTCAAATATCGAATGTTAGTCGGCCCACTCACAGTATTCAATTTAGATTATGGTATTAGTTCAGTGACCGCTTGAGCCGCAGTCTAGTAGATTTGATTGCTTCAACTGCAAACATCTATCTATTTATGGATCTTAAGATCAGTATACATTGTTGCAGTTCGTCTACTTCGTGTCACTAGTTTCTTTCGAAACAGTATGGTGAAAGGATTGTGACTGTACAGCAAGTCTTAGGTACTTGCAACTGGACTATTCAGTATTTTTTGTTTTTATACAATACTAGCTCTTACCCGCGGCTTCGCTCGCGCACGTTTACTTATGAATACTTACAAATAAAAGAATGGTTTATTGATATGATTGGCAACATCTTTAATAGATTTTTTAGTATTTTCTTCCCCATGGAACAATCTTGAACCACGTAATTTTTTCAGAAGAAACAGGTACTAACTGACGACTTGAAGTTCCTGCCTCTTCGATTGTTTGTCTATTATATTAAACAAAAGTAAAAAAAAATCCTATGTCCTGGTTCTAAGCTACCTCCCCACCAATTTTCAGCCAAATCGGTTCAGCCGTTCTTGAGTTATAAATAGTGTAACTAACACAACTTTCTTTTATATATATGGTATAATATAGAAGATATATATATACAAGGTGTTCCATAAGTTGTGTAAGTATATAAACTTCAGGGGGCTAAAGTACCCATCAATATGAACAACTTTTTCTAAGGAACAAACACTGTGAACGCGAAAAAAAAACAGCTGTTTCATTTTTTCACATTTTAGCCTGGTAGGTATTGAACTTTTGTATGAAACAGCTGTTTTTTTTTCGCGTTCAAAGTGTTGGTTCCTTAAAAAAAGTTGTATATATATATATATATATATATAAAAGAAAGTATATAGAATATATAGTATAGAATATATAGTATATAGAATGTATATAGACTGTTCTTTGACCACAAAATCACCTGCAGGGCTATTTCCAAAACATTCGGAAACGTTTCCCATCGGTAACGTCAGTTGTTGTTTTGTTTAAGAGCAAATAAAACAAGGGCAAGTGATACAAATTCTGACGTTTCCGGTCGGAAACATTTTCGAATGTTTTAAAATAGCCCTGCTGATTGTAAGCGACTGTAGCTGACGTTAGCAGAACGGTCTAGAAGACACCTATTCACTATTGCCTTCATGAAATTTAGATTCTAGTAGTCAGAAAAAAATATGACGGTAATGCGAATTTATGAGTTTACGACGTAGGTTCGAATGCCTCTCAACCGGTGATGAAACCAAACATCCTCAAATAATCTAAGTCTGTACTTAGTAGGTACTAAGTGATCTGTGGGGATATCTACCGTGCCTAGTGATCACATATCGTGAAACTATTTCTGTTATCCGTTTCTTTCTAATGCTTATGCTGTTTGTGTAACAAATTCAGGTCACGTTCGAGTATGAGGGGGATGTTAGAATCTAAAAATAAAACAAGCTATTACATTTTCATATTTTATTCTTTCTTTTATGTAATCACCAGAGTTGTACAACTAAATAATCACAGTTGAAAACAAAACATAACTATGTATAAAGGTATAATCGAATTAATGTCTAAAATAATATAATTATAGTTGCAACAGGGGCGCGCTGTTGTGATTCTGCCTCGCTTATTTTGTACTAGGGTATGTGCTCTGCCGTCTACATTCGTGTACGATGTGAATGGAAGCTTAGCGAATTTAAAACAAGCCTGGAGCCTGTGCTATTTTCAAAGTATTTTGGAGTGAGTGAACGTTGTTGGTTGGTAGTCACCGAAAGTAGATGAACAATGTCATTTATTCAATGCCCTTTTTGGAAAAAATACTGCGACTACTTGCAAATCTCTCAAGATGTCTTATGTTCAAAAGTTTTACCAAAAATCAGATGCAGGACTATTTTAAAACATTCGGAAACGTTTCCTGTCGGAAAGATTAGTTTCTTGAGACAATTTCTGTCGTTTTCGATTGGAAAAGTTTCCGATTTTTTTAAATAGCCTTGCTGGTTTCCGACCACAAATTTTCATTCACTTCCTTTGCTGACTGTACTGGTATGTTTGTTTGTTTTGGCATTACCGTTCAAACTTATCGCGATTAATAAACTTATAGTTGGTAGGATTTTTAATCAAACCAGCATAAAAACTCGCGTCAATATAGAAACGAATTTAATAAAAAGCGCGGCTGATCATGATCTCTCTCTACATTTTTGTTAACAATAACTCTCTCTCTCTTTTTTTGCTAACGATAGTGGGCGAGTGAGAGGTAATGAATAGTGGCGCCATTTTGGATTATTTTCTTTACGGCGAGAGTTATATTTTACTTTAGTATGTGATAGTATCAATCAGTGCTTTCACGAAGCAATTTTATCAGCAAATTGGAATGCTAACCAGTTGGCAATGTTAGCGTGAACGGCGCGATTGACACGGCCCGCATTCATGTTCAATATCTGATCAATCTGGCGTTTGTAGGGAGCAATGACAAATGTTGCGTGCTAATCGCGTTGCCAGATTTTGTTGTCGGGCATTTACAACCGGGTCTTTGGCTTGGGAACGAAGGTACTGGCGTCTAGGCTCATCTAGAATATAAAAAGTTTCAAAGTTATCCTTGAATAAATACAGTTCTAATTATGATTGAAGATATGGAATACCATTGAGAGAAATGTGGTTAAAAAACTACGAAATCTTATTCTATCCTCAAATTCCGAGTGGAATCTTTGACGTGATCTCTCCTTATAACATTTGTGGATTGTTTAAGAGCATTAACCCCAATGGTAGAAATAAAAGAAGAAGAATAGATGCCGACAGCTAATAGTCAGTCAGTACACGCGAGACACAGAGCTTAGGAAAGACAAAGATTGTGCGCATTGACGCGCGTGGAAAACCGAAAAGTTGCATATAAAAACAGTTCAAAAACTTACAATATACTTAAATTGTAAAAGACAGAAATATAAAATCGGACCCAAATCACTATAATTATTATTCGTCTATATGTATGACACTGGCAGTGTAATGATACCAAATAATAATAGTAACAATGAAAGTTTTACTTATACTTAACAAGAATTGCTTTATTATTTGATGCAGATATTAGAATATTTTATTGTTTGTCATTGGTGCAAACTAGAGGGTGAACTTATATGAGGTAAGTCATCCGCAATCTATATAACAGAGTCTACAAAATCTTAGGCTTTCAAACATATAATAAAATCAGTCATTTTAACGCAATTCAGTATATTATTCTAAAATTTACACTGATCGTTGTTCGACAACGAAGTGAGATAGTCGGAGAAACCTTTTTATTAGTTTAATTTTACTATTTAAATTCTTAATAATTAATTTATAAATTAATGACTCCTACATGTGCCAAAGACCATCTCACTTCGAAATCGATAGAAATAGTATTCTAGCACAACACTCTTAATAAGTTATTGATATTTTCCTAGGTGCGACTAAATTTATAAATGTAAACATACGAATAAATAAAGTGCAAACACTTAGACCTACCGCCGTTAGCTGCGTCCATAATGCTAAGAAATTGGCACAGTCCCATTCATACACGCGCAGAGGCTGCACGGGTGCTCGCTCGCGCGCGTTCGCGCTCCGCCATGTTCGCTCTTCCCCGCGCCCGCGCCGACTGCTCACGCACACCGACTACTCGCACATAAATACTCACATTCACACACACAATCGCACTAACTGATACTTCATGACTACAATTAGATATCTACTGTTACAGTAATAGAAGTCGTTCCCGAATAGGTATTATATTTAACTAGCTCTACACGGAGACATTAGGAGAGGAACACCGGTTACTGTACACTTTGCTTACTCACTAATATTAAGTAATGTCAATAGTTAAATTTAATTAAAATCTGGGGATGTCGTTTAAGTTTATTTACTTTATTTACAACCCCGTTGTTTAATTTTTGAATGAGCATTAGGTGTCCACTCGATGTCCAAATGGACTATTTTAAGTATCTAGACATACAGTTATCATAAAATATAACATACAATTACTTGTTTACAAACTACAGTGATTTCACGCGGAAGGGCCACCATACTAAGTGATATCACGTAAAGCTGTGGACTTACAAAATATTCGTATAAATTATTCACATTTATAGCACACTATCTACAAACACCCACGGTTCACATTCACGTCTGGCCCTCCGACAGAAATCCGCTATCTTCGTAACTTCCAATAAAATACTGACTCATAATATGGCTAACTGGAGTAAAACTTATATCAAATATTTGGTGAAGGTGTACGTTTAGTTTTATAAAAACGTCGCAATTAATATTAAAAGAGTACTTAAGCTATAATATCATTAGAAATAAAATCGTATAAAATTGATAAGTGACAGTACGTTTGCGAGTCGATCGCGCCGTTGATGGCTCGCTTTATTTACAAATGAAGCTCCCGCGTGGTTCGCTGGTGTGAGGTGGAGCGCCTTGGAGGGTGGCTAGTGGGTACAATTGACTATAAGGTTTGCGCGATTGTACGACGTGGATTCTACAGTTGTTCGTCCTGCTCTGGTCCGTAGAGGTCTGCCAGTTTGTCGAACCGCGGTCCCCAGGCTCCCAGATAGTCGTACTCCTGCACTTCGTCATCGGTACCTGCCGCGAACACATTGCATTAGGACGCTATGAATTATTCACATTTGACGTCTTCGGGCGGTCCAATTTTTCGACATACAGTGAGCACCGCGGAAATGTCATACATTTTAAATTTATCTTTGCATTTGTTTGAGAGCAGTTATTCAAGAGCAAGAATAAAATTTTGTGATCTTATTGATAAGACAGTAAAAATATAATTTTACTCTTAATTTCACTTTGCTTTGAGAAAAGGGTTTTTGAGACCAAAGTCAAGAAAGAAAGAACCTTCGTCTTAACAATGCGATAATAATAGTCCTTACCGGAAGCCAAAGATGAAAGAGAGCCTGCAGTGCTGCCGCCGCCCTCATATGCGTAGTTGCGAAGGTCGTCGAAAGGAGGCGCATTGGGGTCGCTGTCAGCCCTCCGCTTGTGCTCCTCAATGAACATTCCCACGTTGGTCTCGCCTGGGATCGGGACTCCCACGCCTGGGGGTACGCCCACGGTCACACCCATAGGTCCCACACCTAAGCCGACTCCCATCAATGGATCTAGGTGAATAAAAGAAATATAATTTGGACCCATCCTGCACGAGTGTATGTTCGGCTAGACAGCGACTGAGCGGAACTTATTTGGCAAAATATCAAAAATTCTTTTTTCACCAGGTATTTTTACAAATATCCATGGTTTCCAAACATTTTATTTTACGCGAAAACGTATAATTGTCTTTATTTTTACATATTATTGTGAAATAAAACGTAATAAACTGTTGGTTTTCAAATAAATAAAATACCATATTGACATTCTCATCGGGTAAGTAGAGAATAGTAACATTCGAGCGCTTTATGTTGATTTTTATTAATATAATAGGTACTTTTTAATAACGATGTCTGCAATTGCTTTAATTAGGTCATAGTCATTATGAGCAAGAATAAATAATAAACCAAGAAGCATAAAGGATCCAATCAGATTCAAAGGGCTCCATGACCTTTCGTAAAGCCGCACCCGGGAATAATCATCTTACCTACGTTAGATCTAAACATTTTTTGAGAGAAATATTTTCGCGAGGCTGCCTGTCGGCAAAGCTAAGCGTGAATTTCCGCGGTCACAAACCCTTCTTTTCATAATTTCAGGACATTATTAGGTTATTTTACTTTCCCCTTTGCGACTTAAAGCTGCGCGCTTTTGGAATTTATTTTCTGAGAAGGTAGGTACAATAATAAAGAATCCTCAATACTGTTTGAAGAATCAAACAAGAACGAAAACTGAGAACTCTCGGAATTCCGTTTTTGCTTCAGTTCATATGAAGGTTAAATTAATGTCTATTCTCTATATTGATTTCTGCCATCAGCAACTGTCTTTTGTTTATAATAAATTTAAATTTCCGCGTTTGACAGTAAACCATGATTGATGAACAGTCATTTGTTTCTAACGAAGATTTAAATAATAACATCTCAAATAACATCACAGATTTTATGGAAGTATGAAAATATTTTAAGATTATATATTAAAATTGGTACTCAGTTAAATTCGTTGAGTTAATAAACTTAAAAACTTTTAAAACTAATTCATGGTTCCAATGTAAGAAATTAAACAAATCACGGTAATTACGACAAAGATAGCTAGAAAATGCGTCAAATCCTAGATTCGGATAATAAAATATTGTGCACCAACTACAGTTCAAATGAAAGATTTTTAGGTGTTTAGATTACACCTAAATAAAACACATCAACTTGAAGTACCTATCTATAAGTACTAACAGAGTCTGTATAGTTGATATTCAATTCAATTTAAGTCATTCAATTTATTTCAGACCACATAATATTTAAGTCCATATAAGGTGAAATAATACATAAGATATGGTTTGGATATTAGGATTCAAACTTACATGGCAGTTTAGTCGGCGCATGGTCGGGTAATGGTCCGCCTATGGGTATCTGCAGCGGGGTGATATCGAACGCCGTCATGTCATCCTCCCCGCCGCCTTCATCATCATAATTGATGATGTTCTCGCGAACATCGTCGTCTGGCCCGGGGTACTTGATGTGGGCTTCACGGCGCCGATTATAGACGACGAACACCAGTACCAAAACTGGAAGATTAGGTTATGTTAGCTCCAGATAAAAGACAATTGAATTAAGCAACTTTATTTAAAATCAAACGAATAAGACAATGCTTAGACTATGAACATTCGTTTCTATAATAGTGCGGGCCATATCAATAATAATTGGTAACGACAACAATGAAAGTGCGAAATTTTAACATGTTTAAATTTAAACAACGTATGGAGTCTATTTAATACAAAATAAGAACAATTTAAAATAGCTGAAGATGTAGGCTAATGAAATGACTGAAACATGTTTATCCAGTTATACTGAGAAATGATTGGATTTTCAATGAAAGTGTATGAAGTGGTGACATGAAACGATGTCTAACAATGTTTGTGAAGAACAAAAACCTAATTAAATATTTTACACATAAAACGCCAATCTACGCTTTAATTTATATTTAAATTGTTTCTCAAGGATGACGTAGAAACATGTTTACCAGCTTATAAAATTTTTATACAGAAATGTTATTGTTACGTAGCGATTTGAGTGTTTCTTAAGTTTTTGGGTAATGGTCTTTTATTTTATAAATGAGTTTAAAAGTTGTCACAGGTGTTCACGAGTATTTCAGGCGAAACTAAAGTTTGGCAACACTTGGTGGCTAAACTGTTGCACAAAGAAATCACACGAAATGTTCAGCCAATAGGGTAGAGAAGCGTGTGCTGTCTTCTGAATTGCTTGTTTTAATACTATTTTGGCATCGTTATTTCGTTTTGCTTAGTTTTGGACAAGACTGTGCTTTGTGGAATGTCCACCATTATATTATATAAAAATAAATCGTGTCAAAAGCTGTAATGGGACTGCCATTACAGCTTTTGACACGATTTATTTTACCCAACCTTTATTATTATAAATATTTATTATTTCTAAGAGTTGTTGCTAGTTTTTCAAGGCTTGCTCTGTCTTGGAGATTCACGAGTATAAACCACTTTTCAAAGGGTTATAAATCAATACATTAACTTTTAATCGAGTTGCGTGTTTTTGCTGTTAATGTTTGATGTTAACGGAAATTTCATATTTTTGGACCTATTTTTTATTTGAGTTTGGTAAGTACTTTCGAAAAGATCGACGAATTATATCCAATTAGCTTTAGGCGTTAAAATAGTAGGCGTTAATTCGACCAAGTTGAATGAAGTTGAGTTAGGCAACTATTTCAAATTATAGTTTTGGAAGAGCCCAAAGGGTGCCCAAGGGCCTATTACTATGCCTACTTCGTTTGTCCACACAGCTAATTGTTTAAAGCATTTAAATGTGTAGACAGTTGAAGTGTTCGTAAGTGTGACTTTAGATTTTGTTATGCGAAATATAATATAATATTCTGGAGTTTGTTCCTGTGGTACAAATAGAACTTTAGTGCGTGAATAAAATTTTATTGGCCTGATTTTTCAGCTCTAGCCGTAAACGAAGCGTGTGAAATATTTGGCAGTGTCTTGCGATAAACACCCATGTTCTTTAGTAAATACTTGAAAGCACTAATTTCAGAGTAAACGTCCTGGCACTCGCCGCAAAACCGCTCTTGACTCGTTAAGGTTTATCTCACCAAATTTGTGGTGAAGCGTTAAGCCAATATAACCTAAAGTCTACAGAAACACTATTTGCTTTATTGAAGGTGCAATATTAGGAAATTGCTGCCGTGAGAATTCTCCGATACTAACTGACACAGTTCATTGGAGAAGACACTTGTACAGTGTCAGTAAAAAGATAGAGAGCGTCGGACAAAAATAGCTGCAATCATTTTCCGATTCTGTCGTGTAACATATTGATGTCTGTTCGGAGCGACTAAAGTATAGATGACATAGACACAGTCAGACGTTTTTGCAACGCAGGGATTGAATTTAAAGATGACTATGAATTTTTGATATTGAGTTTTTGCTAGTTTGGAACATCAAACAAAAAATAAGTTAACCACATAATAACTGAATGAATAGTGTACCTCTATATATCTTGTTAAATAGGTAGCAAGTGTTTTATTACACAAATCATATCTGGGTGTAAAAAAACAGAAACAGCTAGACTTAGATCTTCAGGAACAGTCGATATTCCCTCAGATCTCTGACTTAGTACCAACTAGTACCAAATACCGAAAACTAATACTTAGTACCAAGTATTAGTTTTTTGATGATGCAGAAGGGGGTAGTCAGATGTACGTCCAAATATTAAATATGGCATAAGTACACTCATAATTTGCACTTATGTATATGAATATTAATCTTATACCATTCATATTTATCTTGATAGTGATTGAATAGAAATAATCGAAGCTTCAATTGTATTTTCTAATATTGCCAAGGCTGGCAATATTAGAACAAGGATTGTTTCAGTCATTTCAATTTCCGTTAGTGCGTACGCATTTAATAAAGGAAGGGACCGATTTTAGAGCATAATGGAGGTATTATGTACGTATTGTATGTGTATAGCAAGGGTATTCTTAGCCATTTTCATTGTACTCCCTTTCTATGCCTACTACAATAGCGATAAAATAATAATTTCGTGTGAATAGTAATAATTATTTGCTTTGTTGGTATTTCACCGATTGTTATGTATTTAGTGAGTATTGAAACTAATTAATTACCTACAGTGTTACAAACTAACCCACAATAATTTATTAAACATAGACAAAACAAACGTAAATAGTAACAGAGTAAATAGTTTTTATTAAAGAAGTTAAAAATATAATGAAATTTTATTGAAGTTATGTTATTCACGGATACTCTCTGTTTATTTTGTAAAGTTCTATTATGATCACAGACGTCAACAAAGTGTTACGATGACCACACTTTCAACATAGACTGACCAATCGATGCTCTGTTAGTTGCTATACTAATAAGCCTAATAACATTTGCTTACAAAAGAAATCGTACACTGCAGAAAACAAATCTGCCGATCGCTAAAACCACTGTAAAAACCCAATTCGAATGGATAATTGCAGTGTTTTCAGTTTTTATAAGCAGACGTACAGGGCTTGCATGCACCTACAAAACAAATGAATGACAGTGCTCACCTAGAAGCATGAACAAACAAACAATGATAGCGATAATGAAATCCCGAGATGGAGTGATGATGCCCGATGCTAGGAGCTCCAGTTCGCAGTCGTGGCCGGTGTATCCGAAGGCGCATATGCAGTCGTATCTTCTAGCCGGCTCTCTGTCTACGCAGGTCCCTCCGTTCAGGCAAGGGTATGCCAAGCACTCGTTGATGTTGACACAAGTTCCGCCGCCGCGAGTCGAACCTCCGGGACACCTATACAATGCGCTCTATACCTCACCGTATTCACACGGTGCGCACTGAGCCCCGTAACGTAAAGCATGCACTAAAACTATATACAGCAGCTATCTACACATATATCTAGTGACAACACACCTTTATCAACACCAATTAGTAAAAAATGTTGGCGACGTTAGATTTGATAATAAAAACAAATACGTTGTCATTCTAACTGTCAAGCGTTAGAAAATGTAATAAAACCAAACGCGATATTGTACATAAATAAAGAGTTTTCAATAATCTAGGTCACGTAACACGAAATTGGCATGTTTGTACGCATTCGTTGGACAGCTTTGCAATTTGCAACCATTGCATTGTGGGTAGGTAATTGTGCATCCGCTTGTCAATTAGTGCAATGACGAGGTTAGAATGTTGATAAAGATGATGTATAAAGCGATACATAGATACGGATGGTGTGATAGTGCGCGGGTGAGAGTGCTACCGTCTAGCTAGTGTGCTCACTCATTATAATGAGGAGGCAGACGAGTATCGCAGCTAAGGCGCCCATGCTGAGTTTGAGCGTGCGGCCTTCTTGCACCAGCTCGCAGTTCTCCCCCCAGAAGCCCTCAGGGCAGAGGCACCGGTATCCTGGCTCGCGGTTCACGCACGACCCTCCGTTGCGGCACGGAAAGTAGAGACACTCGTTCTTGTCTACGCAACCCTTGCCGTCCGGCGACAGTATCAAACCCTCACCGCAACTGAACACCATTCCAAGGCATATATTAATACATTTTATAAGCAGTAATAGATAAGGTAAATCATTTGTTATCATAATAGAATAAGTGTCCATAAAAAGCTACCAGCCACACCTCCACTTGGTCGGATATATAGAAGCATTTTTTTTTTTCAAAACATTGCCGTCGTGTTATCTCCAAGTGGAAATAGGCCGGTTTATATTTTATTGATCATTAAGAATAAATAAACAAATAATTTATATATACGGGGCAAATAAATAAGTAACTCAGTGCGGACCGTATCTTAAAACAAATTTTCAATACACATTTAAAATTGAGAGGGTAAAGTTAATAAGAAAGGGCTAAGCAGAGTCCGCTCGCAGAGATAACAAAATCGTATTTCTGCTGCCAATCTGTTTACTCCGTCTAGTTCGAGAGAGTTGTTTGGCAGAGAAATTACAGCTCAATGTAATTGAAAAACACAATACAATACAACTCGCGAAAATAAACCTACTTAGGGCAGTTACTTAATGTAGTTTATTAGATTCTGGTAATACAGGAAAGATACTCACGTGCATTCATATTCGTTCCACAGGTCGACGCACACGAACGGCTCGGTGCAGTGAACATTGATGCAGGGGCTGTTGGAGGGACAGTTACGGTCCAGGTTCCTGGCCATAGTGGCCTGTCCCCACTGCGTGCCATTCATAGCCGGCGGCAGTGGCAGGTGCTTGCCCTCCAGCCGAATGTCATCCAGACAACCCTTCTGGAAGTCTGCGTAGACCTCGAACGTACGTACTCCAGTGTACTCTGCCTTGCCACCAGCGTAAACCCCTTCCTGTTTATCTACAAGCAACCATTGGTGACCCTCAAACGTGAAGGTCTCGTTGTATCGCCGACCTTCACCGCCGTCTATTTCTAGAGTAGCGGCGCTTCCGTACCGGCTGACACGCGCAATGTGCCATTGACCGTCGTCAACCGCAACCGAATTAAGCCACACGTCACGCTCCTCAGTCCTTAGCGAATTGAGATTGAATCGGAAATGAAGACGGGCATCTTTTACTTCGAGTATTCCGTATTCTCGATTGTGCTGATCGCTTACTCTGAAAAGT
Source organism: Chloroclysta siterata (assembly GCA_932294275.1). Lineage (NCBI taxonomy): Eukaryota > Metazoa > Arthropoda > Insecta > Lepidoptera > Geometridae > Chloroclysta > Chloroclysta siterata. The sequence continues at coordinate 10,364,614 of OW028600.1, read as the reverse complement.
TCGCCGTGAGGCTCCCGCGTCCTGAATCTCAATTGGATTTGTGTGCTAAACCTGTCCGGTTCAAAACTTAATGCAAACTTTACGTAACTCTGGGGCCGAAAACTAGTAGGGGTCGTCGGTAAATTACACGATGGTCCTGTCCAACCTGGCAGGCATTGACATCTGGCTTCTGAAAAACTTCCTACGCAGGTTCCATGTTCCCAACACCGTGAAGTTGTATCGGCTTGATTGCAAATCTCTTCGGTTTGTGGGCAGCCGGCAACCGAGTTCCTTGATAGGCCTGGATGAGCCAAATCGTACAATTTACTATTGTGGATTAAGTTTCGGATGCATCCATCAAATCCTTTACCAATAGGCATGTATTGCCAGTGATAATGTGTCGGATCGAAATGCTCAATGTATAACCCGCCAATTTGAAGCGGTGCATTGACATTCAGATATTCATTGAACGGCGGAATAGTTCCTGTTGCCTGACAAGTAGAATCGTCGAACTCAGGAGGAGTACCATCTTCCATTTCTTGAATATCAGCAGATTTGCAGTAGTCAACGATCATCCTTACACTCTCTGTATTCCAGAATATGTCAAGTCTGTGCCATTCACCGTCATCTAAGGATTTTTTGGTTTTAACTCGGAGCTCCAAAGTTCCCGAACCAAAATCTATTAATAACCGCGGATTTCCTCGTTCCAATTCAACAGATATAAAATCTGATACCATTATTTCTTCTGACTCTGGTGGCACAATTGGTCCGTTATAAAGCAGTACTCCTTCGGATTTTCTTGTGATGAACTCGAAACTTAAATGAGAAGTATCACACATTTCCAGAGCAGGATACCAGGCCCAGCCAGTTCCTCTAAAGCTTCTTGAAGTCTGTTGACATCTTGGTCCAGTGTATCCTGGTGGGCACGAGCAGGTGAGGCCATATTTTCCTTCAATGCACCTTCCACCATTGTAACAGGGAGAGTTACGACAGGTCTCAGCTTGGGTGAAGTTTCTTGCACCACACGTACACTCAGCGAGTACTTCTACTCGCACGCCAACTAACGCTGTTTTATTTGAGTTTACCATGTATGGAACGTTGCTGATGTCAAGGGTATTCGTACAGGATCCTTCACACATTTGGTTTTCATACAGACACTCGTCAATTCCGACCATGGTTATGTTTATGCCAACGGCTCTCTCAATTTCCTCTCTGTGCATAAGAACAATTCCATTTAGCCGGATTGGTTTGTAGAAATGGGCACCATGAGCCGAGAATCGAATGTCAGTTACAGGCGGATGCTTCTTTCTTAGTTGAACGCTGAATATATCGATATTCTCACGTTCAGTGTTCAGCAAGTCTGCCAACTTGTCCTTGAAGATGTCTAATTTGCTCCTTGAAACACTTAATGTTTTATAATTCCACACTCTTATGAAATCTTCATCTGATATTCCGGAAATGCGAATAGAACCTGAATTAATGATAGCTTCGTGCGATATTTCTTTTACGTATACTGTGACATTGGCAGGCACATCTGTTTGCGTGTGCTTGCGATCGTACACTTTGAATTTCAAGTGGTATCTGCCTTCTTTAGTTTTGTGACGCATGAGAATCATACCAGTCTCTTCTTCCAAGGTGAAGTTAGGATGCTCCGTACTTTCCCAGAAGAACTTTTTGTCTGGTAGGTCCCAATCGTCGAGATCGTAAACATAGACTCGTCCTATCTCAGTATGTTGTCCTTCAGATCCTTGTCCTTGTAAGAATTGATGAGTGTATACAAGAATTTCTTTGGATCCTGGTTGCATTTTGTTGTCGTTTACATCTCCAATAACAACTGTTAGCGTACTTGTGCCGGTCATAGCTGGGTTGCCGTGGTCTTTGATTATTATAGGAATAAGGTATTCTTTCTGTTGCTCTCTATCAAAAGAGCGCAGAGACGAAACGATAGCCATTCCATCACCGTTAGCACCTTTTTGATCTTGTTCAACTTTGAAAGATGCTCTGATGATATCATCTGCACCGGGGTCTAATCTAAATTGGAATGGTGGTCCATTGCTCTTTGACCTATCATCGTCATCAGTGGCTAAGATTTCAGCCACTTTTTTGGGCGTAATGTGTTCAGTCAAGACTGGTCTGTAATCTTTGAGGAATGTCGGTGCATTATCATTGATATCCTGCACTATTACAGTTAATGTTGCTGTCGCAGTTCTTGGGGGTACTCCGTCATCGATTGCCAGTATTTTGACTTGGTGCCGAGGAGTATCTTCTCTGTCCAAAGACCTTTGGATACTTACTGTGCCCTCTTGATTTATTGAAAACTGTCTTTTTCGGTCTGAGGATCTGTCGATAGCATACGAGACTTTGCTCTTTCCACCTTGATCAGGATCAGTTGCTTTGAAAGTCTCTAAACTCTTTCCAACTTCTGAGTTTTCATAAACAGATACTTCTATGTTAGCTCTATCAAACTGAGGTTTATTGTCATTAATATCTCTTAGTTTTACAACTACCCATGAGTAGGCTACATGGTATTTATCGTTGTCATTATCTTCCCCTTTATCATTAACTTGTATCCTAAATCTGAAGCCATTACTTTGTAATTGATCTTCATAGTCTAAAGGCTGTACAATTTTTAAAGACCCCGTACCGTCATTATTTCTAACCATAGTAAACTTATCAGCACCATATCCACTATTCTCAATAACTTTGTATTGAAATTTATTAGTTTCGTCTTCATCATGAACGGTGACTGTTAGAATAGGCATCTCAGGTAAATTAGTGCCATCGGTTTCGTCTACTTCAGTAAACCATTCATCTTTCGTAAATTGTGGAGGCATATCGTTTATATCTTTCACCCGTATAGACGCTGTCCCCGTACCCTTCAATCCCCCTCCATCAGACGCTACTATCTGTATTGAATAATCAGGCGTTCGTTCCCGATCCAAACAACAAACTGCCGTCTTGATTACCCCTGTTTCCGGTTCTATTTCAAATATAGGGGAGCCCGTTTCTTCCTCAATTACGTTTTTCTCTATAGAGTACCAAAGTTTTGCATTATTACTTTCGGCGGGGTCGTCATAGTCAATTGCGGTCATAGTCATAACAACCATGCCAGCCGTGCCGTTTTCAGTTACATTTCCGAAGTATACTCCTTGAGGGAAAATAGGAGCATTATCATTGATGTCTTTAAGATTAACTTGAACATCTGCGTATCCTACGAGACCCTCCCCTCCCTCGTCTTGGGCAAATACTGTGAACCTCCACTGTGGCCTTCCATTAGGCTGGTCACGGTCCAAAGGCTGCAAAAACACAACGCTATAAAAATTTTTGAAGACAAAATAATAAAACTGGTTTATGAAGATTGCTTTCCTTGATATGGGTTTTATTTAAGACGCATGATATTTGAGGTAGGGAATGTTTACAAATGAAAATAATAGCTTTGGTAATCACATTCTTAAAGAAGATTTGTGGCGAAATTTTTATTCTGAAGCTATAATCATATTAGTTAAAAAAATACTTTTACTCAGTAGAACCCTACGCTAATTAAAGAAAAATCTAGTCCAAATAATTTCATTGAAGTAGGTATCTGTCACAATCAAGACTGAAAACAAAGTCGTACATTTTCAAAAACAAGTCTATTTAGCATTCAGCGGTTATTCTAGTTTTCTCGTTACGGAAAATACTCGCGTCCAGGTTTATGAGACCAATGGAACGCAATAAATGTGTGATTGCATTTTGCATGCCGAGCACGCAGTGTCCTGCTGGCCGCTATCCTAGTCACGAGAACAAGCTCATACCCACAACCCATATTGTTAAAACTTGCTGATTTTATAGCAGCAGGTGAAGTTGGAAACTTCCGCAATCGGAATCTAGTACTAAGGGTACAATATTACAAATAATAAGTTTTCCAATAACTACTCACTTTCAGCACAAATATTTCTCCCGTGGTGCGATTGATGTCGAACTTGCTATTTGCGGGGTTGTCAGGATCAATTCCTTGGCCAGTCAGGAAATAAACAATGTTCTGCTGTCTATCTTTATCACCGTCAGTGGCTGTGACCTATATCATGAAAATAAAGCTGTAGTAAGGTTCACATAAAAGGTTACTTAGTCATTTAAGACGTGAATGGCTAAAGCCATTAGCAACTTGTAGCTGACATGTTGCGTAGGCTACTAATACCTCTAGATTTTCTACTTACCTACTTATTTTGTACAGTGTACTATAACTTGGCTTTTATGTATCTTCATAAAATATGTGAAATTACATTATAAATAAAAGATTTAATACGACAGCGGCTAACGTGAAATAGAGCTAAGTTTTACAATGAGGGGAATCCCGAGCGTTGGTGTTCTGTACCTACACTCTAATAATTACTGAAACACAAACACATTCTGCAAACCAAATTAAAGTTTGTAGAGAAAATAGAGCTTAACCTACATCAAACTAACTTAATTTACCTTCCGAAAAGTTATTCGATATGATTACAAGAGAAACTTGGTAGTCTAGTAGTCTCCATTTAATGTACGTTTCAAATACGCTAGGAACCTACATTTAGATAGTGAAGCTAGCGTTATATGAGATTTGTAGAATTTATAGAAAGGTAGACCATGTTTCTATAAATTCTCGAAAGTTTTGAAATTTTATGACGCCGACTACGATAGATTTTATTTAGAATTGACTACAAACCAGGAAAATAAAAAATGCGTTACTTTGTGAACTAAAAAAAGGCATTTGACATCAATGATTGCTAAAGAGATACGTAATCAGGGGAATTGTTAGTATCGGCAGCCAGCTATGGCGTCCGTTCTCGGAAGTAACCAAAACTTTCCTTTAAGACCTTCGGATGAGGAAAGCTCGACATATTTTATCTTTATTTGAATAGTTTGTAACAAAATCGATTAGTAATCTGACAAGTGCTCTTTATACCAAAAATTCTAACTGACCAAATATTCGATTTGCTGAGAGCGAGGCATGTCCAATTAGGAGACGGTCATAACGACAGAAATGAAGAGGGTCGACGTTTGTGTAATTACATGGATCATTTGCAAGTCTCTCTTATAAAAAAAGGTTGTCACTACAGCTACTACGCAGAGCGGTCTCAGTGATGAACGAGCTTTGCCGATTGAGTATAAACGTCATGTAAAGCTGACATTGCTCTACATAAATGGGGAATATTGTAAGGTACGCGCGCCGCACTCATAAAAATTCAGCTGAACGTGCCAAATGTCATAATATCTTTATTATTCTGGTAAAACATTATTCACAAAAACCGAGAATTCCACTATATTCGTAGTTACGAGTAAGATGACTTTTCCTAATTTAAAATGAGTAAAATCGAAATCCCTCGGATTAAAAACTAATTTTTCAATGCCAAATTAAATTATATGTTTCATGCTTTACTCAAATTATTATAAAACCATTACGTAAGTACTTACCAGGTAAATAGCTACAAAACTACGAAAAAAACCTATGTTACAACTATGTTAGACTACACACTACAATTGTTTTTTGGGCATGCAACGCAACGAAGACTCCCATAGTATTTGCCCATAGTTGGTGTCTATGGACGACGGTGACCACTTACCATCAGGTGGGCCGTAAGCCCTAACATTAAAAAAAAGGTTTACCTAAACAGAAATAAAGAACCTTTTTTATTGAGAAAGGACGGAATGGGAATACAAATGGAACTAAAAATTATAAATAAAAACTGGCCAAGTGCGAGTCGGACTTACGCATTAAGGTTTCCATAAACTCAAAAACATTAAATTTTTCAAGAATTTCATTGAATTGCGATCTACTATTTGTTTTTGCTCCATCAACTTGAGGCATACAGATGTTAAGCCTCATGTGACGGTAATTACACCGGCAACCAAACTTTTCAAACCGAAACACAGCAAAGCAAAGCTTATTATAGTTCAAAGCTTATTCTTTATATTTGTTACAGTTTCTGTCTCCATTTTTCTTCTATTTCAATTCTGTGTTTGTCACACTATATTGTCTTTTAAGAACACTATTTTAAGTATGAGCTTACCCTAGAAACATAGTGTGAAATACTAGCACTATTCAGCAGATGCAGACCTATTAGTAGATCGCACTATCTCGCCTCACACCGAGCCATTAAGTGAGGTAGAATTTATGGCAGTAAAGCTTTATGATCGGGCATTACTATGTTACAGCACATTTACGTAGAAAGCAGGCATCAGCTTTCCGGTTTGTTTTATTCCGACTCACCAGTTTATTTTCTATTAGGACATGCAATAAAATTCATTGGGAGTACGGTACGGAACGGTTCTTATTCCATTTTCTTTCTTTTATACAGAAAAGAGAGTATAGGCGTTTGTACTCATAAATGCTTACGGTTTTTCATCAGTGAGTAACGCCACGCCACCGGTTACCAGATTTATTCATAAAAGCGCTATCACTTTTCACCCCTATCCCTACTGGAAGCTTAATTAATGCAAATTGCACGAATAAAAATGTTACAGTCGAATCATAGAAAGATGGGTCGCAATTTTGTGGCAATGTAATTTTAAGAGCTGTAAAAGATTCATGCTTTGAAATGTTATTTGTTAGGATATAAAATCTAAATTGAATACTTAGAAATATTGTTTTTATTTGGCTTTGTGCCGAATCCTTTCAAAGAGAACCAACTTTATTCTACTTTGAAATAAACATTCTTCTGTTACGGTATTTCGCATATTCAGAGTTTGAATCATCAAAGAAGGTTTGAATTAAGTAAGAAAGTTCAGAAGTCCAAAGAACCCATACTACATAGATGCCATTACCAGGAAAACAGAAAGTAAAAGGAGTTAGGATAACCAAAAAATAAACAAAAAACCTGTATAAGGGAGTGGGGGAAGGGTCCGGTTTCTTCCAAGGCTTGTGTGACATAGGCGCTGTGGCTGAACTTCGGAGGCAGGTCGTTGACATCCAGCACGCGGACCACCACCCGGGTCGAGTTCTCGTTGCGTCCGTCAGAGGCCACCAGCGTCAGGTCATACTGCGCACACGCATAATAAGCACACATGCTCATGCACAAACGGCAAGCTAAAACTACGGAACTTAATACTCTTACAAAATCAAATAAAAGGATCGAACTGGTATTTTTGTATATTTTTTCTAAGTGTAAGGCCTCATCCAGTCAGAGAAACAAATACTACTGCAATAAACCCATATCCGCAATTATTGTAGTAGAGGCCTTACATATTTTTTTAAATAAGATTTTGATGGACTGACAAAAAACACACACTTCATAAAGTCCTTGTTGAGTAATTGAGTTGCGTTACTTTAAAATATATTTTAAAACGAAATGTACTAATTGAAACGAACTATAAACTGCATATTAAACAGCCAATTGATCGGTTTTGCAGTCCATTTTATACTACAGATAACTCGCTACGTGTTCACAGTAGCAATTTTAACGAGAGCTCTGAGTATTTTGTAATATTTCATACCGATAAAAATGATATCCAGTGATTTATTTCACCGGCAACGTTTGTTGCGTTGTTGTTTGAATTAATGTTTGCGTCACTAAAACCATCATAGAAAATGTTTTGTCAAAGGGACTGCGGATTTATCCAAAAGTTAATTTATGCCTCACGAATAACTTTGCTTTTGGGTTCAGAGAAATAATTGAAAAGTACAAATTTGAAACGCGCCCGCTCCGCAAACTCTCACCCAGCCACCAAAGTTCGCGGTATTATCGTTATAAAAATTGGAAAAGTCGAGTTAGCAATAAGATTATATCAAAAAATACTTAGACCTCGGTGGTGGAGTAAATAAATATTAAAACCGCAGGAAGGTTGTTTAAAGAACATTATCGTAGCGACGGGAGGTATTACGCGACCCACTGAACTTTGCTCGCTCCAGCTCTGAGCTCCGACTGATGTTTCGTCGACGATTTCTATTTCGTTCAATGATTTTGTTAAAATCGCAGAAATCAATAATTACTTGCGGATATTATCCAAGCATTTCTTACTTAGGACCTACCAACATGGTAAGGATTTATTTAATAAATCTCAAACTAACTGAAATAGATCACTTTGTGTGTATAAAATTTATATAAGTAAAATTTCCAAAGAAAACTGCTGTACGTCAGCCGGAACATAAAAGCTTTTTGAGCCCATTCATTCAAATAATAAAACAAAATAGCGCGTGAACCTAAAAAGAGTAACGCGTCATAAAAAACTCGATGACAATTCAGGAACTGCAGACCCGTCGCAATAAACAAGCTAGTTGCAAAAAAAAGAAACAAAGGACACTAGCAACCAAACGGCAATATAGCGGAAAAATATTTGAAAACCCATGCCATGCAAAAATGAAAAATCTACAAGAATCAATCTGAGTGCACGTCACTATTCGATTCTCTTTGAACTGTTTGATGAACTTGTTTGCTCAGTCGGAATCAAATGTGACCGGAGGTAGATCGAGCCGGACCTGTAGCACGCGCTTGGGCAGATTGCGGTCGTCCTCCTCTGTGATCTGTGTGCGGTAGGTGGGCCGCTCGAACACGGGAGGGTTGTCATTCACGTCCTTCACGTGGATCACAACTGTGGTGTAGTTCTCCTTCAGGTTGTCTGACGCCGCCAGCTTCAACTCGTACTGCGGCCCAGAGGATCAAAATCAATATTTATGCCAGACAAATATTTTATTCGCGTTTCGATATGAAACTACGAGACGTAATTTCCCACGAGACCGAAATATAACGTGCCTAATTGTGTTCTTTGTAGAACGTCTTATCGAAACAAAAATCAGACTTTTTGTAATTACAAAACGAACAAAGTAATTCAGAAAGTTTAACAAGAAATAGGACGAAGCATAATTTAAGACCGACTCTAATTAACTACATTCGGGTTGTCGTGTCTTGATAACGGAGAAAAAATGGTCGCGGATATTAAAGATTGTAGGAATCTTTTTCGATTCAGAAATACAATTTACTGCCGTAATAAAATGTGAATCGTTGACATAAAGTATGGGTATTGTGTGAATGTAAAAATGGTCACTAAATGTTGTAGGTCCACACTTTGCTTTGAAATACAGTGCGAGTTCGTGAGCCGTGGGAGTTATTGGTGTCATCTGTCAGTGTCGCTCAGTAATTTCCTCACCCGGGAGGGTAATGTTTGTTCCAAAAGTCATCTCACGCATATTATACAAGTTTTGAGTTAAACAATTTTCATTTAGCGCTACGGCCTTAAAATTTGCATAAAGTCATCTGCTTATATTTGACTAAATAAGTGTACCCAAAATAATTAACTAGTATATTATTATCGACAAACTGGGTAACTTTACTACAAAGCTAACTTGGCACAGGTGAGTGTACTGAGTCGGCTGGCGGCCGAAATCCAGTGAAATCCCAACGCCCAGATTTAGTAGATCGGGCTAGGTACATATTGCTTTTATACACCAAATACGTATAGTTATATTTGATGGATTTACTATTCCTTTCTCGACATGATAGATGGAATTTTTTTACTCAATAAACAGATCTACTAGAAATGCGAACATAATGTTGAAGAAATGTTTTGAGGATAATAAGCCCATAAATTCAATTTTGCCGACAGGGCTTATACCTCTACATATTTTTCGATAACTCAGAACATAATATAAAAATGTTTATTGTGTTGGAATTATAAAAGCAGTACAATAACGTGATGAAAGTTACTCGAATTGTTAAAGTTTGCGAACTGTTATACATCCGGTGAAAAAATACATCTCGCTTAAATGGATAATAAAGATAAAATTATTTATCTCGCGAAGTTCTGCGAAAGTTGTACCAAGCTGGGACAAAGAGAGCTCGGCCGATAGCGGCGCGCGGCGGCAGGCACACTAACGCGGCGCCTATAAAACAAAACTAAAACTTGCCAACAGGCAAAAGAAAGTGAAACACTGTTTTGCCGTTTAGCGCCCCATTTTTGTACAAAATTACACTGAGGCCGTAATTAATTTTCTTTGTTTAATCACGCAAAACTAATAGGGCTGTTTTAAATATATTTTACCCATGAAAGATAATCGTTTAGGTTTGGTTGGAGTTGCTCCCAAAAACGAAAAGATAACTAGATTTAAAAGTATGAATTTTGTTTACAAAACTCAAAATCAAATCATAATTCAAATGGTCTTTATTCAGAACAATCACAAGGATCACCTCGAAACGTCTGATTAACGAGGTGAATTTACCGCCAGTTTGTCGCGACAAAAACAGGTTTTACATCACTGAAATACTTTTCGCTTAATATTGTTAAGTTTGTTGCCTGTTCTTCTAGGCTTGGTCGCGTGAAACTGGCACCTAGATTCACCTAGCTTTATGGACATTACAAAGTGATCCTTTTGATTCAATTAAATAAATACCTTTTGATACTTGATACTTTGTCCGCATACTTTAAAAGCCCTGTGACTTTAAGTAGTATATGTCCTGTCATTGTGAGGTACGAAGATGTATCAGCGTATCGCTTTAAACAGCGAGCTCAAGAGCTTCACGTATCATCATTACCTTTTCTTTATTAAGCGGATTAAAAGTGTGTTTAAAAAAACATGTTAATCCGGGTGTTGTATATCACACACTGTGTCCTTCAAAATGACCAGTTATTTGTGGGAAATTATTACGTACGTTCGTAGTTCGTAAAAATATCGCATACTACATGAAATGTAATCTAGAGTAATTTGAAGATATCTATGGACTTCAGAAGACATCAACTTTACCTATGTTTCAAGGTGGTACATGGACTACTTCTTATATTGGTCCAATATTGGTTCCAATACTAGATGCAATAAGATTCTAAAATTGGCTGAAGTGTTGTTTTAACAAATAAGTTTAGATGATATATTCCGTTTTGGAATATCTGCCAGAGACTGTTATATGCCAGAATTGGCTCTGATGACGCGACCTGTTAATAGGTTTTCACACTACTTATTTTCCTATGATTTTGAAATGTGTATTAGAATTCAATTAAACTTATATGCTACTGATGTTACATCATAAATATTACAAAATCACAAAATATAGGCTTGCCCTAGTGCGGGGGTCATCAGTAAGTTTACTTTTTGTATCAACCAACAGATACATATTTATATTTGTATTAAAACAATTACATAAATAGGTATTGTCTTTCTACTTCAAAATCCGTTAACAGTAATGGCAAGGTCAAAATATACGATTAATATAATATAATTCCATATTGTGATTTTGGTATCTTCGAGATATTCACGTTTCATTAACCTTCCGAAAGGTTTCAAGCTCACCGCATTTTCATTAAATATTTACAGAAAATGCGTCTGTTTTATTTTAATCAAAGGAATCCTTCATTTAAGGAAATTCTTTGTTCTGCGAAACATTAACGATTAGAATATTGATTTTTATTTTCCACCTAACACTTTGTTTCTTCTACTCGTATAATTATATTGCATTTAACTGCAAAAGAGCCACAATCTAAAATTTATTTGAGATTTTATTTGAGTTTGAGAAATGCTTAGAAAAGTCCAACATTAATGATTAGTTTTTTATTTTTTTTGTAATTTTTATTTTCCACCTTAGATTTTGTTTTTTTATATAACATATTTCTGTTTATGCAAAAGGGCCACAATCTAAATTTTATTTGAGATTTTATTTAAGTTTGAGAAATGCGATAAGTCCCTTTTGCATATAAAATCATGTATCGGATATGAAAAGAAAAGTGAAGCGAAGGAAACTTACCCTCTTTCTGGTTTCGTAGTCGAGCGCCCCCGCCACGTAGATGGCGCCTGTCATGTTTTTGACAGCGAATGCACCTCCTATGTTCCCGCTCGTGATCTCGTATCGAATACGCGACGCTGCAACAAAATAAACGGCCTGTATTACTACTTTGCATTTCACACGACATTTACGGAATGGATATTTTTTACTAAAATATTTAAGAATTGTTTCTTTAAGTGTGATTCGATCCTACATCATCCTACCTTCCCTTTTATACAAGGATCACCTCGGGATAGCCCTCACCCTGAGAATCCTCTTAGGGAGTGCCACTGGGCTTCCTATTAGAAAATTTAAAGTGTACATTAAGAATAATCTAATAAGGAAAGCTTATTATACTTTAGATAGCTATATTGTTGATAAAAATGCGTGGCCCGATGTCCCGGTCGCTCTGCCCAGCGGCAGCTAACATGTCTGCAATGTCTGTACTGTACCTACTATTGTATGTTTTTTTTTATTTTTCTCTGATTTAATAGATTGTATTTAAGCATTAGGTATTATTAGTTTGAGGCGTAGCGTGTGCTGTCTTATAAATTTGATTATGTTTACCTTTTTCTGTATGCCTACGCCTCACTAAACTTCAATAATATATTATATTATTACATTGTAAAAGGATCATACAAAAGAACGGTAGGAACCAAGCCGTAAGTTTGTTGCCTGTTCTTCTAGGCTTTGGTCGCGTGGAACTGGCACCTAGAGTCACCTAGCTTTAAGACGTTTCAAAGTGATCCTTGTGATTTTATTGAATAAATACATTTTGACTTTGACTTTGACTTTGGATAGACAATAAATAAATAAAAAAATTGGCAGATTTTATTTAAATTGAATATCAGTGACCGTAGCTCCATTCTACATCTATTCTACATCGTACACTGGGCCTGATACATTAGTATCCAATCTTACTCAATAACCTTTTCTGTAATAAAAACGGCTTTCTGTCTTCAGGTCTTTGGGCCCACGCACGTTCGGTAACCACGTATAATAAAACACGAGATATGAATCAAACTTTTAATAAAGTTGAAACTTCACGGTTCAGCGCTCAGTGACAGAATAAAATATCACAACCTTTTCTTTAGCACGCATGGATACCCTCGAAATTGAGTGAAAACGTAAATGAAAAGTGCCATTCGCTCTTTACCCGGAATTCATGTTTCTAGCACACACTAAATAATATCGAGCAAAAATATCAGTGGGAGTACCGTCGTCGCCCGCACAGTGTTGTGATTCTCTAAACAACAAAGTCACTGAGTTTCAAATAGTGAATCCGCGCTCACTTCGATCATGAGCTTTGCCTCACTCAAGTCGGCATTCCCACTCGCCAAGACGCGGGTGGCGCTAGTGATGAGTGAATGTACAGAATGCCTAATTGAAATCTCACTGCGGGTTCCGCGGGCACTTGGGTGATAGTTGTTTACGGAATAGCACTACTGTAATGGTTCCAATTTTTTTTGTTTTAAACTATATTGACATTTTACATTCACATTTTGACGACATTGTGAGGATTGCGGGAAGTCGGTGGATAGAGAGGGCTCGGAATCGTTCTTCCTGGTAATGTATAGGGGAGGCCTATGTCCAGCAGTGGACTTCTTGCTCCATTGCAACCATTACTTTTGTATTCATGTCAGGTAATATCTGTAATAACTTTTGTTATTGATAGCTGATAGATTAAAAAAGTAATTTAGATCTATCAGACGTCAATATTATTTATTTTGATAACTAGGGTAGTGCTGGCGACCTCCGTTCCTGTGACCGACATGCTTAACCTTTTTTATATTGGTTTTAACTTCTTTTCTTTGCGTGTTAACAAAAATGGCGTTTTTATTTTCTATGAATTTGTAAGGAATGATACTTTCTACAGTATTTTTTTATATTTATGTCCTCCTTATTAGACTGTCTTCTATGCTCTACCACCACAAGGAATGACCTAACAAACGCCACAAATGATGAGGCGAAGATGGCGATATTTTATGCTTAACTTATTTAAGTTGTTGACATAGAAGAAGAAGTATACAGTGAATGGTACCTAGCTTCAACTCTTCAAGAATATTTGATTAGATAGTAGGAAAGATTCCAAGAGCTTTGAGATGTGAGCGCTTGTATTTTATATTAGAGTTTGAGTTCGACTGAGTTTTAGTTTACAACATTCCAAACGACGGCATATGTAAGTAGTACTGTGTAGTATTTTATTTTCGTATCCATAGTAAACAATCGTAATATACCCACCGATTGCATTATTTATGATTTACGCAAACAACGGAAAAACAATCACAACAAGAAAAACTATGAGTGCGATTGTAGTCATACTTACTTTGACTACTATTTCAATTGAATGTGAATAGATAAATTTTATTAATATTATGTACAGTTGCCACTAAAATGATGGTTATATTTCATTATTTTCAAAATAACGTCATTATGTTCTTTTTTATTTAAGTTTGGTAGATTCTGTGTGTGTTATTTATTTTTTACTACTAGCTGATGGAACAAGCAGATAGACCACGTGATGTTAAGAGGTAACCATCACCTATAACAAAGCATTGCCTTGCCATTGAGGCATACAGATGTTAAGCCTCATGTGCCTGTAATTTCACCGGCAACCACACTCTTCAAACCGAAACACAGCAACGCTGCTTGGCGGCAGATAAAGGCATGTTGTTAGTACTTCCCCGGACGAGCCCTTCACTATAGCTCTACTACTCTTAGTTGTATATTCACTTCTTGTAGATTTACAATCAGATGTGATCGACCACATTTTAGTGCAAGCAACTATACTGCATAAACTAAAATTTTCACTTATAACTTGATATGGTATTCATTTAAAATTAACTCTTTAGAACAAAATAATAAATCATGTACAACAGCTCCCTAGAACTAAAGAATCAGCCTCGCCCACATAGGCCCTAAATCAAGACAATATAGCTAATCCTTGAAGGACGTTTTTTTATGACTGTTTATATAAAGGTTTTGTATTACGGGTTATCGTTTTAGGTTAACTAGAACCCTGGCAGATATATCTCACTCTCTCTCTTGTCGTGTCACTAGTTTCTTTCGAAACAGTGTGGTGAAAGGATTTTTAGTGCCCCTCAAGAGGCTCCTTTCGAGCACTTGACACATGTTATAGAACTTTTTAGGTTCTACGACATGCCGGTTTCCTCACGATGTTTTCCTTCTCCGTTTGAGAGTACTGGCATTGTGCACATAATAAAAGAAAAACTCAACGCACGACCGGTTTCGAACCCACGACCTTAGGATCGGAAGGCGGGGCCGCAACCACTAGACCACTATATATATCTCACTGATTTATTATAAGCGCAGCGCGTCTTCGCTGGCGTGAAACTAGGTATTCCCATAGAAACTTCAATTGCCGCTACACCCCAAGGGGTTGAATCTCAGAAATTCCATTCTTAGTACACCCCTACGCACCAAGTCAATTGTCCTTACATTTTCATTCTTTACGCCCAGCAGCGTAGGCTGTGCGTTGTATATATGCCACAACGATTCTTATTGCCATACGTAATCGCATACCTATGAGCACCCGTTAGTATGTATACAAATCTCAGTCCGTCAGATAATCTCTCATCTCATTGGCTAATATAAACTATAACTATTACAATAGCCAATAAGAAGAGGGATTATGCGACGGACGGTAAGTACTATTATTTATTCTGTGGGGTTACTAACGATCGCATAAATAATCTACACTAATATTATAAAGAGGAAACCTTTGTTCTACACTAATATTATAAAGAGGAAACCTTTGTATTTTTGTATTTTTGTATGTAACGAATAGGCTCAAAAACTACTGGTCCGATTTCAAAAATTCTTTCACCATTAGAATGCTACATTATCCCTGAGTAACATAGGCTATATTATATTTTCAAAAAAATCAGGGATCCTTACTAAAACTTCAATAATGTAACCCAAGGTGGAAAACAAAAACCTTACATCGGGTGCACTGCGAAAACTATTGATGATAGAACAAAATAATGTACTACGATTTTGTAGAACACGTCATCATCTACAAAAAATGTCGCGACAGCAAATGTCTAACTATTATAATTATGTATAAGTGTTCTTTTATTTTAAAAAATTAATTGAAATGCCGCCGCCAGAAAAGGGTCTTTATTTGTACCTTGGTATTAATCCTTATCCAAATAAATTATTTCATAATTAAGACGGTTTCAATACCTATAGATTACTTCTTAAATTTTTCAAATCGGACATTCCATTCAAAAGATATGACGAAATTAAAAATGTTAACGTGTCCACGGGTCACGCTCGGGGTGCGATTTCACTCACTCAAGGAGAAGCGCGTGCAAATGTATGAAATAAATAGACGCGAGGCTCGAACCCACGGTCTAAGTTTATCCTAAAATGTTCAAAAAATTTATGACCACCCATGCGAAGCTGGGACAGGCCGCTAGTATACTATAAACCGAACATTCAAAGTAAAATATTATTTTTTACTATCTATTCGACAAAGGAAAGTAGAACAACATAATTATAAATTGCTCATCTAAGCAGAAACTTTTATGGAAAAAAACAGTAGTCTTATTCAAAGCTTTAGTGAAGCCAATACAGAAGTAGGTAAGTACGTCTCATTTCAATAAAATCAAATATCTTGTTAATTATTTTCTGCAAACGATTCCGTTATGGCTTAAAAGCTCTGGAATTATCAAATAAAATACTGTTTACGAACTTGGTATTATTGGATTATTCTTCATTTTATACAATATCTTTCACAAATACCAGTGAATCTTTCGCGAAATTTGTTAAATATTCTCGGAATAAATTATTAAGGTGCCTCCAAAGCTGCCCTTTTTCCTGAAATTATTCATAAAAAAATTGATATAATCAAAGCTTTCATTATATATAACAACTTCATTAACTTTAGTTGTTATTGAATACATGTAATTTTGCCAATTGCGATATCTGAAGGTACTGAACTTTATATCCAAGACAAAATTACTTAATTCCAAACTAACTGCCGCCCACGGCTTTGCTTGCTTATTAGTAGTGATTGCTAACTTTAATTCTGACTTCGTACGAGAGTCCGTGGAAGTCCCAATAAAATCCTGGGCATCATTGCTCATAAATCGGATAGCCCCTTCCCGAAGCACTGTGTGCGAGTAATGACGGCATAGGATCGCCATTTCTCTAGCTATTAACCTAACATAGTTTTTAAGTTTGTGCGTACTAACAATTTATGGATCTAAGTTATCTAAATTAAAATTTATATTATTATTTTTTGATATTTAAGGCATTTTATTTTTATTGGGGTCGTGATTTTTATCTACCCCGTTTCTAGTAATTTTTCGGCAAAACGACCTAACTGCTAATCCGTGTTTAAGCTATCTGGTAATTCAGTGATTAGGGCGTGATTGAACGACAAACATCCAAATATCGTTACTTGTATTTATACAAGGTGTTCCAATATTTGTACTTAAAACTTCAGGGGGCTAAAGTACCCATCAATATGAATAACTTTTTCTAAGGAACTAACACTGTGAACGCGAAAAAAAAAACAGCTGTTTCATACATTTTAGCCAGGTAGGTAACTTACTAAACTTAACTTTACTTAACTTTTGTATGAAACAGCTGTTTTTTTTTTCACAGTGTTGGTTCCTTAGAAAAAGTTATTCATATTGATGGGTACTTTGGCCCCCTGAAGTTTTAATTACAAGTATTGGAACACCTTGTATATTCGTAAAAGATAAGTTTTAATTACAAGTATTGGAACACCTTGTATATTCGTAAAAGATAAGTTTTATTTATTTAAGGGTGTTCAGACTGACAGTTTTAAGCAGGATCCTGCTATCAAGTTACCAAATTGTGATTGAAAAAAATACAACAATATTTTTATACCATGTTTTTTTTTTCTTCAAAGTCAAAGTTTATTTATTTGCAGAATTACATGTAATAAATAAATTTATAAATAATTTAATAAAATGAAAAATAGAAATTATATAAAATTAAAACAATTATAGTAAAATATGGAAATAATAAATGACAAATTTGAAAAAAAAAAGCTTTTTTCGGCCGTTATAGATCGTGGAGCATGTTCTGAACGTACCGTTATAATCTTTTGAAATAAAAATAAACAAAGGAAGGTAGTCCGCGTGACAAACAATCTGAGGTAATTCTGTATACCCGATATTCGGGCATACGCACTCGAAGCACGTCCTCGGTTAGTGTCCATATCGTTTCGGTGCGTGCCGAACGAGAACTACGCTATTAGATCGCATAATGTTCACTACAACTCAGATAGAGTTCCTACCTACTGCGTCCTGTGCTTGTGTGCACCTGGTATGAAACCGTAAAACCAAAGCTATGTTGCTTTGCATTGATAATCGAGAATACAGGCGAGTATAGAGATAAATTTATGAACGTGCAAATGGGCGCCGCAGAAAGAATTCTAGAAAAGAAAGAAAGAAATACATTTATTCTATTATCACAACCTCATTCAGACATTGGTGTAGTGGTAGTAAGGTTATCTTATAAAACTTAAGGTCGGGATTTTTCTACTTAAGTGACGAACAACTGTCAAACATATGTTTAATGTGCGAGAATATTCTTGCATGGACATTTTAGCATTTTTGAGGATATCAAACTACTGAAAGTAGTTATGAAAAATTACGAACAGCACAGTTTTGGGGAATAACATCACAAAGGTTCAGCGAACATATCGAATAATATCATTTGATCGAATTAACTTTGAAAAATGACCAATGAGTTCGTATAAATAATCTAGGTAAAAATATACACACATTTGCATTTAGCAAATGCGTGTATATTTTTTTCATCTTATTTGTTATACAATAAAAGCTTGTAAAAAACATGTATTTTATTTCATGTAGAAACTAGGTAGCCTTTTAGTTTACATCGTATGCTCATGTTATAATAATAAATGAACAACAAAAATAATGAAAAAGTAAAGAGAATACCAGTTGGCAAAAGCGAGTTCCGTTTGTATTCACTAAACAAGCTTGTGGTTCATAATTACTAAGGAATGTGAAAAGATTTTTTTTGTTTGAATACCACGGGTTCGTTAACAATTATCATCATCACCTTTATCCACACTAATAGTAAGTGGGGTCGGCACAACAGGTTTACTTCTTCCACCTGCTTCTATAATTCGTCATCTCGGTACTCACTGTACTGTGTGAAAGATGACATGAGTAAACAATAAACTCGTTTTATCTTCCTCACAGTCCATTCATCTAATCTTTGGCCTACCTGTCCTTCTAAAACCATCCACACCTATATCTAAAACTCTTCTCGTAATATGACTTTCTTCCCTTCTCTTGACATGCCCATACCACGCTAACCTATTACTCGTCAACTTTTCCTTCCAAAACAATTATGTTCAACTCAAACAATTTTAAACATACACGTACAACAAACGAATTACCATTTAGTTGCCTTTTACCAGACTGTGTAATAAAATATGTGAAAGCAATAAATTTTACAGCAGAATGTCAAAATATACGATTTTTCTTTCATTGAGCGTAGTATTCAATAAAGCAGGGTAGCGGCGGGTCGCGGTAAATCACCTATCGCATTCAGGGCTAATATGTAGCCAGTAGCAGTTCTCAGACCCACGGTCCAACTCTTTCCACGAACTCGTTCATACAAGTGAACAGCGAAATGAAAACCAAATAAACGATGGACAAAGCCCTAAAGTGCTTTACACTCTGTTTTAGAATTAGAATGAGGAGGTACGCTTTCGAGGTAGCTTTCCATTTTGTTAAACCATTTCGGCATTGTTGTCTGACAACTTTAACGTTTAACATTTGTGTTAAATGTAATTCCCAACAGACAAAACAGATAAAAACTATTTAATTTTGTGACCGTTACAACATAATAAAAACAAGTGCAAGTATGTTGTGATCGTAGAACGTTGGATCATATATAGTAATAGAAATGTTTACGGCTTTGATACAGCGATTGAAAATTATATTGACATAGATTCTAAAATTAAATCGCTATTAGCTGCCAGCCGCTAATCTGCTCGCGTGGTACATGGATAGAAGTCAAAATTCCCAGTAAGGATCTATTTATAAACTATGTTTCATCCATATCGGTCTACCCGTTACAGCATTATGATGTAATAAACATATATCTTTAGAAAGTTTCGCATTTACCTATAATCTTAAAAGGATAGGATTATTAGAGAAATAAGAGTGTTCATGTCGGATCGGAAATACAGGGAATGTTGTTACTTTATTCATGTAAGTGCTCGGAGCATTGTTTGTTCTTGGAGATTGTAGCTTATTATTATATTAAGAATACCATCGCGAGTTCGGTAATTCACATTGTTCTTATTGCTTTGAGAAAAATAATCAAATGATCTTTATTATACTCTTACAACTTGCTAATGGAACAAGTAGATGGCCCACCTGTTAAGTGGTAACCATCACCTATAATAAAGCATTGACTCGAAAGTCACGCACGATAGGAACGTGCCCTATGATGCACTGCCTTGCCTCCATCATCTTGAGGCAAACCGATGTAATGCCTCATGTGCCTGGAATTTCACCGGCAACCACACTCATCAAACCGAAACACAGCAACGCTGCTTGCTGGCAGAATATATATATTGAAATAGGCATGGTGGTAGTACTTCCCCGGATGAGCCCTTCACAAAGAGCTCTACCTGTCTTTAATCTATTATATTATCTATTTATTTAAAGAAGCATTAGGAATGTATTATACTAAAACATCACCTGAAAAACGTCGAACATTTTATTTTATATTTATACAAGATAAATGATGCGATAACGGAAGTCAATTTCCCAATCGACCTAGTTAGCAGGTACGCACAAACGCGACAATTTCCTTTCAGCTTATCTACTATTCTTTTAAATTACTATTTTCCTGTATCAAAACGCAATGCGGTACTGTGTTATGTCTCGCGATAAGGAGGGTTATAAAAAAGTAAAACGGGATTTCCTGTCGTGTTTCCACGGGCTCAACGGCTCAGGAGGCCTCAGGACCTGGGGTGTCGTTTCGGGGACGGAAATTGCCGAGAGACGGACGGCTTGAGGTGAGTTTAGCAGAAGTGAGCCCATCAAATGTCACAGGCAATGAGCTATTTGACCTCGCTCCTCAGTCTGCCCCAATTTGTCGACTGAAGGCACTCGAAAACAGAGCTTCAGAGAACGATCAGTAATCGCATACACACAACCTATTACCCCCCGACAAATTGAAATAGCATATATTATGCCTTGCTCTCGGAAGAAGTTTGCATAATTAGAATGAATGGAAATACGGGGATAGTAAAATACAAAGCCAATTCACTGAAATGTAAACGTTCCATTATTTTATTAATTTTGTTCTTATTTAGCTTAGCATGCATATTATAATACCTTACCTGTACAAATAACAATCCAGCCGACAGACCCAGCTCGAGAGCTTTGAAACCATTATACAATATTCTTTGAATAAACTATACAGGTAATTCTACCAATAATAATACAACACATACAGAATACCTTCAGATATTACAAGTACCTAAGAAACTAGCGTTAAGACGCTGAGCATTTCAACATTTTTGAAGGTATAAAATCACTGAATGCAGTTATTAAAAACTGCGAAACGTTAAAGTTTGGATCAAATTGATATTTTTGCTAAATCCTTGTAATCTTATTCTCCGATGCTTGGTTGAGTGAGTAGTTCTCTGACGGTTGTCAGGGTCTTAAATGGCTTAAAACTATAAAAAATGAATTCTTTAGATGTAGTAAAGTGAAAGATGTTCACAATAGATAAACGTTATGATTGTAAAACATAGTTATACTCGTAATAATATACATTCCGATAAATTCTACGAGTTTCTAACTAAGACGATCGTTTGGTTTATGGGTACACTATAATATTTCAGTTATCTTATCAACATAATCATCCCCTTAGGTATTTAATTACGGCTGTAAATACCCCATTAATACATTTATTAGCCGTAACTTGGTAACACCAATCATATTATTACAAACACAAACATGAAGATGATTGTTATTCACGTAAAAGCTTAGCCAATTTGAATAAAGTTGAACTCACAAAGATAAATATTTTGACAATGGAGGTACATGGCCATTTTATGGACCCCGATGCAATATAAATCATCTACGTGAACCTCGAAGATTATGTTTACTTAATTCAATTACACCCAGCCATGGCTACATAAAATGTACATGTGAGCAATGAAATCCATGAATAAGTTTCTTCAGATGTCATTTTTAATTTCCTCGTTTGGCACACATTTCGATACTTTTTTTTTTTTTCATTAAGACGCCGAATGCCGCTAATGTATTTCACTTCAAAATATTTCAAAATTTAATTTACTAAATGAAGTAATGAAAATCGCATCAGCAAAAATGTAATTACAAGCTTTGCTTAGGTTGGATAGTGCTGTGTTGAGTTTATATTTTTTATTGATCGAGTGAGCGAAGCGAACGAAGATCTTTAGTTTCAACTTGGGCGATTTGGCATTTTATGTATGTATGTATGTATGTATGTATGTTTGTCTGGCCATAACTTTCGAACCGTTAATCCGATCTGCATGAAATTTGATAAGTCGATAGCTTGTGCTTGAGAAATTTACTGGTAAGTATATGAGTAAAATCAGATGAAAGGTTATTAAGATATGGAGGTTTTTAAGGGGGCAAAAATAAAAAAAGTTACATAAGTCAAGTTACATGTCATATGAAAGGGCTTTGTTTGGACATTCCAAAACAATTTTTAATTTTTTTCTGGAACGCTCGGTTTTTGAGATACAATAAAAAAGTTAAATTACGATAACCAGCGATTCAAGAGCTCCCATCTCTAAGAGTTTCGTTGGCATCAAGGTTTTTCTACTGGTCGGCCAGTTACTTTGCTTTTCTTATTTTTTTTTCTTGAAATATATTAAGGAGGTACTCAGTTCTCATAAAATGGTGACAACGACCAGGTCTGATGATGGAGCCAAGGTCTGTTCAACCGAACTCTTCAATAAATAGGCCAATAGAGTTGAAACTTGGTTACCGTACCAAGTTAGTAGGCGGTAGTCAGAAAAAAGTCCAAGCATAATGTTTGTACTTGCCTCTGACTACCACCTACTCAAAGTTTAGGTGCGTTCGTCGGGTCGCATCACGAGATCTCAGTTCGGGGCGAACTACTAGTTATATTTAAATTTATATCAAAAATATTATTTATACTGAACCGTTATTCTCCGAAACGTGATACGTTGTTTGCGATTTGTTTTATCTACCTTCAGTAATTTGATATCTTCAAAAATTTTAAAATGTGCGAGCGAAAAATAGTTGTTTCGACAGTATTGAATAAATAAGGATGCAGTGATCATGTAACATTGTTGGGCTAAACATAGCGAGTCTTTTCAATACCAAAGTCGTATGTTTGGGATCACATCGTGCACGATTGGATTTTTCCGTGCAAAAATTGAAGCTTACGTGGAACACGTAGTCAGGATATTTAAATTGTGTATTAAGTCCAGTCGTGTTTGTAAGATTAGGTAACATTAAAATCGAACTACATTACGGGGAACCGAAGGACATAGAATTAGTATAGCCATCCAAAGTGCCAGCCTTTTGAGCACATGGCCTGCGTTTGGTGATCTGAACTTAGTTTTTTAACTGTAGGTATTTAAGGTTTAAAACAGAGTTCGTTTATAATGTAAAGGTTTGTAATTTTTTTGTATACATGCAATGTACAAATTTTTGTAAATAACTAACTAATGACATACATACCTAACATTAAAAAAATTTGGAGCTCAGGAACAGTAGGTACTATTCATTTCGCTGATTACTCAACCACTCCAAATGTCACCCTTACTTTCCTATTCAACGCAGCTACTTTCAGCATAGTGACCATAAACCCGTCGACGTGACTCCGCAGATCAGCCGCCTCTTACAAAACCGTAATGCACAGCATTTTTCATAAGCGCACCGACATGTCCTCAAAACCTCTCCCGCTTCGGATTTACAATAAAAAGTTTCATGCCAGTTGCTCGTATTTAATTAGACGAGAAATGAATGCGGAAATGAGACGTTTTTCTGTTTAAAAACTAGGCTTTTTATGAATATATGTTATACTCGTACAAAAAATACCAGTACACGCGAAGGAAAATACTTCGATATTAGCCAACGTAATAGACCTTGCTCAGAACTTTAAATCTGGGGTTCGCGGACCATCATCTATCATGATTTATCCCAATCCAAACGGACACTAAAATACTGTCTCGAACTCCAGATTCGAGAAGTACTAGATCTGAGATCCATATGGTTAATTACTACCCGATTGATAATAGTTTTAATGGGGTTTTTGCATTCATTAAGTATTTAAGTACGTTGCGAAGACTTTCTTATCGTGAATTGAAGCCGGATTAAAGTATTTTACATAAATGATCGATTTTTCAGATTTAGAATTCGATTGTGAAAACCCATTTATGATAAAAAAAGATTTGCTGCCCGCACTATAATAAACTGAAAACTGAAACAGCTTCACGACTTTAATCCCCAAGCACGGTAGATATCCCCTCAGATCTCTTAGTACCAAGTACTAACTCCAGATTCTTTTTGAGGATGTCTAAGGGGGTAGTCAGAGGTACGTCCAAACATAACATTTGGCACATGCCCACATTTTGCAGTAGTTGGTATTCCAAACGTGACAGGTTGCAAGCCCATCACCGCTGTTAGAATACTAACTGGTTTCCTCACGATGTTTTCCTTCACCGTTTAAGAGCACTGGCATTGCGCACATAATTTTTTCTATAGGAAAAATCCATTGGTGCACGACCGGATTCGAACCTGCGACCTTACGATCGGAAGGCGGGGTCACTCCCACTAGACCACCGGTGCTCTTATAATATCTAATGGTAATATATTCATTAATTTGATTAAAAAACTTTGCTTTCCTTTGCCCATCTTTTCGGGTAGTCGTTTGAATTCTTTCAGAACCCGAACATCACTCAAATCTTGTTAAAATTCGCAAGACAGGATTAGAGAGTCCTGTAAACAAGGGTAGAGTTATCGCTTGATCAGAGATGACTTTCCTTCCGCTTTGCATTATGTATGAGCTCCTTTGACCACTCTTGACTACTACGAAGATATGTTTATGAGAGAATATACTTACATAATATTTCAAAAAGATTTATGGTAACCGAACCCAAAATTAAACCAAATAATGGAAGAATCTAACTGAGCTTTCTTTTTTCATTAATAGCAAAATCTAGCCCGAGGCTTTTTGTTTGCAAAGATAATACCAGCTTCAAAGTGAAAACAAGATCCATAAACAATCTTTCTGCTAGTATCATCAAATTATTTTTCGCGAAGGCTACCACAATAACTACTAAATAAGGCTTATTTTCCATGTGCCTAGTCCGGGAAGCTCATGTTAATCACCGTATATCTCAACGAGAGAGTTTTAATAGCCCCCTAATACCGCTGAGCCTGAGTTAGTCGCTGGAAACAGTCTTGTAATTTACTCCGTCCCACTTCGCAAAATATGCCTGCTTCGAATACAACCGCTATTTACATTTTAAAACGACGTAGGGGCACTTTGCTAAGACGCGAGATTAGTACTCGTTCCTCCATTATTCCTTATGGCATAAACGCTCGAGGGTGAGAGCGATACTACCCTCCTAATATTTATAACGCTTGTAATTACTCGCCTCAGTAGACTTTGAAGAACTTACTTAAATAGGTATAGGTTTTGTTTTTATACACAACCCTACAAGCATTTTCTTATTTTAAAATGAGCTTCAAATATTTTCGGTTCGTTACAATCAGTTACCATTTTGTCAATGAACATGGCTGGACGTAGATTTCATATTTTATTCAATTTCATTAAAAGTATAATGTCGCATTAACTTTTAATAAACATGACACGGATGATCCTAATCATAATTGAGTATAAATCAGATAAACTTTAAACCGGTGGCGGCGAAGTGAGCGAGATCGTGCAGGGAGCTTTTAAAATTCAAGCGAGACGTGTGAAGGAAGGCTAACGTGATTTATGTAGGATCTGGGGGCTGTGCCATTGTAAAAGTTTAAATATGAGTGGGCTGTTAACCGGGAACGGCGCGTCTGGCGCCTGGCGCCCTTGATGTCGCCTTATCGCGCCCGCTTAGCGCTACGCATTGTCGACGTGACTCCATTTAACTTTCGGACGATCTAACGTGATGAAAATCCCCACTGCGGCCCATTACTTCAGCCTCCGACCATATACTCCCCGCTTATTAGGATCCTGACCGGTAGGGTCACTTTAATGCCCAACTTGATGTTATGGCCTAGTGGAATACGACAAGTTTAAACCGGGATTCTTGATTTTAATTTTATAATTTGTGAGGGTAGTTTAATTTCGGTCTGGGTTATAGTATAATCGGTGCGACTGATTTTCATCAAAGGTTTATTTTAGTTTCAAAGTTTATATTAAACTTCAGAATGTCAAGGCTCTTGAGTATAATGTAAACAATCTACAAGGTTCATATGTGTTTTTATTCAAATTAAATACCTACACAGTGAAATAAACAATTGGCTATCTATTCAGAGGCAAGTGCTGCTCGCCGCTGAATAATTCACGTGTGGAAGTGTTAAGGCGTGTGCGCAAACAGTAATATTCGTTTAATATTCACATTATTACCACCACTCTCGCACAAACAATCCGACTGTTAGCACAACATTCCCTTGCAATTGTTAGTAAACAACATTACAAAGTAGCTAATGGATTACTTTAATTGTGTAGAAGCACATTCCGATAAATTATTCTGGACACGTAAGTTTGTTTGTAAATATAACATTATGGAACAATCTCAGCAGACAAAGGATTGCAAAATATAGTGGATTATCTCTAATCGCCGTTAAGCCTGAACTTAAGACGGGCATTCACTTCGAAGTATTTACTTAAAACATGAGATATTATTTAAGTCCTTTATTTTGTCATAATGTTTTTTAGGTAACAATTTAACTATCGACCTCTATTAATTTCACAAAGATTATCAAGATGCAACTTCTGGTCTAGATTATAAGGAATAAAGAATATGCTTTTAAAAACCGGGCATTGGGAAGTCTTGATGCGGCCTAAAAACTCCATCGCCAGAGTTGGCTACTAACATGTGAAGTTTCTGACTTCGGTAAGTAAGTTCATATGAGTAAAGTAGTATTAGTCGTTAAATGATTGCATTACTTATAAACTGGAACAGTTTACATTTTCACGTTATAATTTTGCCAATATTTACAAAGTTATATCTACAGTTTTTTGTAAAAAACAGTGGGAATTCAAGTTTTCTAGCTAAAATTGAATCGGTAGCCAACTATAATGAAATTCAGAACGAAGTGTGTCCCAATTCTTGGAAAAACTTTTTACCTCTGAAGGTTAGCACATAGACGACGCTTACCTCTATCTCACATCATCTGAAATTAAGTGGAAGCATTTTTCTTTTCTCTGAAAACTGTAGTCTCGTATTTTCGTCAGTTTTTATCACGCCGGTGGGATTATGTAAGCGAGACTTACAAAATATCCTACTTTTGGAGAGAGCCTGTCCGAATTTATGCGGTTATAAATTGTTGGCATGAACAACGCGTGGCAACGAATGTAAGCGCGACCGCCAATTTAGCGCCTATCCGCTTGGAATCTGAATGCGGAAACAATCGCTCGGCCTCATACACGAATTATCCGGGATCCAAACATTGAATTCCCAAACCGTAAAACCGTACATCAAATATGCATATAATATGCAATTTCGACGGAATAGTATCACCAGCGGATATATAATTCATAGTTATTAACTGATATGTTATTACTAGTGATATGTTAATACCTCGCGAATTTGTTCGGGTGAAGCTTTATCTATTAAAAACTTTGTCACCCCTTTTCAAACCCCTGTAAGGTAAATTAAAAGTTTGTTTATTTCAGGGATACTTAGAGAGAGAACCTTAGGATGCAAAGATTGGAATTTGTTTTCTAATGAACACCTGAACCTCTCAAAGAGAGCCTATACCATATTTCAGATGCTTAGAAAAAGGGCTAATTATAGATTTGTGGCGGTGTCAATGACATATTTTATGTATTATAAAGATGCAGAAATTAAAACCATAAATAAAAAGAAATCTTTTTTTTCATTTTACATAGAAAATTACAATGAATACAGGTACAAAGTATGTACAAAATACATTGAAACAGTAGTCAATAAGAAACTGAATTGAACTAGAAATTATAATTAGATAAATAGATAACTCTTTATTGTTCACCACATAGAAACATAGTACAGGGTTAAAGCGTACATTTAGGTAAAACAATAAGCGACCTTGTCGCTGAGAGCGATCTCTTCCAGGCAACCTTAGAAGGATAAAAACGAATCAATATTGATGGCGGTGTAGTCCCTTACGGAATATATGTAATTCGCAACAGTCTGCAAATAGCTCAACTGTTGCACGTGTATTTTGTAAATATTTGTATTCACTATAATTTTCTTGAAAATATATTTAAATGTTATATTTTTTTAAACTATCATGGTTTAGAATATATTTTTTTTTATCGGGAAACAATCAAACTCACAAATCATGGTAAATATCCCGTTTTAAATGAAAATTTTATCTTAATATTTTTAATAAATATAAAAAAAAGTTATTGTAATATTCTATGTCTATACTTATGGTTGAGAATTTTGAAAGGAAAAAAACATCTATTCTGTTCTATACGTACACTAGCTTCTAAATATGTCATGAAAGAACTTTAATTAAAAGAAGCTTTCTAATTAGGCGAATCTTTTATAAGCGACGACTAATTAAAGAAACGGGCTGCGACATAGAAATGATATTTTTATGGAAATTTTTATTTTATAAATTGGTGCCATTGTTTAGTGTCTGGGCCTATTTGTATTAGGAAGCCAAGAAAGGTAAAGTCGCACATCAAAGATAGTAGTGAATAGATATAAAAAGTGTAGTATTATGAATCGGTTTCGCTTGACGAAATTTTTTTTTCTGAAATAGCAAATTTTTTTATTAAGTCGATTCTAAAGTTGGAAAGTCGTACGTAGCTTAAATTGTTTTTTTATAAAACTTGATTTAGGTAGCACTAACTGCAGCAAATACATTGTAATTAGATTTTTCATGTAGCTAGTCATTTCGATGAAGGTATCAACGGTAGTCCATCAATATTTATTTATTTATATTTATTTTCAAATCAATGACTAACACCTTTACCTCTACCTAAGCACGTAGACGTGTTTACCCTTTACAATGTTATAAATAATAATTATTTGTTAATCCGTTGAGTACCCACCCACCCACTCATATAAATATTTAAGAGTATTATTTCGTTTTTATATACCTAAGCCGGTTATTCAGACCAAATATTCGTATTACCAACTCTTCAAGTACCTTTGAGAGTTTACGTTAGTTTGCCTCGTAAAAATACGAACATCAAATTTACATGGGCTCCAAAATATTCAGCCTATAATATCGGAATAGCTTATGCATTCCGAATGGTGAGCAAATATAAGAAAGATTGTATGAAAGAGTTATGTACCTGAAGTATGTTAAGAGGTCGGCAGTACGGTAAGCCTTACATGTCTTACGTTCTTGGGATATGTTCGAAATAAAACAAGCACGCACATTGCATGTTTGCGTCGAATACAACAGCTCCCAGTAACTTGTGAAACTCGTACGTACTACTTTAATCCTACTACTATTGAAATGCTGCCGTTTTTACCTTTGGCGCCGGCTCGCAGAACACGAAACGCTATACTCGTAGTCAAAGTGAAATGCATTCATTCAATATGAACATAAGGATCACTTTGAAACGTCTAAAGCTGCGCTAATCTAAGCGCTAGTTAGACGCAACAAAGCTTACAAGAACAGGCAAGAAATTGAAGGTTTGATTTCTACCGTTTTTATAATCCGATCCATAGTATGGTCCGTTTTACTGTATACCTAATTCTCAAAATTGGACATAGCGGTAGCGCCAATTTAAATAGTACAATTTGGTTTCATATTGAGTCAAAAAAGAGTGTACCATCGCTGAAATACGTTATAGTAGGCCCGAAAACTAACAATAAGAAACTTAATCAGAAACATTAACAATAGTTTTTTTAGGGTTTCAACAGGAAAAAAACGAAACCCTTATAACACTATGTTGTCCACCCAACTGTCTGTCAAGAACCTTTTTCTCAGGGGCGGCTAAAAGTATCAACTGAAAATGTATGCCAAATATAAGGGTTTTTGGGCTTATATTGCCGAGAAAGATTTGCTTCTCATTTGATTCAGAATCGATATCTAGTGCCAATGCACTAGTACCAGAATGTATGGAATTCGCAATACAAAAACTACTAAAATACTAACATCGAAATTTACGTACCCTATTCTAATAAATGGACTAGGAATTCTTCTGCAAGATTCTTTATGCAAGAAAAGAAGAAAATGTATAAAATTGAGGAATTACAACATTTTAAACGTAAAATGAATGTGACGTTTAGGAAGACGACTACAATGCAAGCAAGCATTCATGCATGTTAACATTGTACTTGTATTCTTTGTTTTTAATACCAGTGACTGAGAAAATTCTAGTAATAATAAAGCAAATGAAGTCGCGGAAATTCTATTAGTTATTTATAGGAAATCGGTAAAAACTACTCGCACGCCTAACTGTTGCGAATGATATGCAAAAGCAAATCGAGAACACGTGTGCAAACAACTACTTTAATGAAAATTACGTTTTAGAATGAAAGTTTTCCGCTCGCTCAATGTTTGCATAACATTTACATGTAGGTAAACCTTTTTTACTAGGAATATGATTTAGGGATGAAATAAATGTGGATGAGACCTTTTGTTTTTTAGCTGTGTATTTTTGTTTAATAATCATCAATGTGTGCATATATATTTTTGTTACATGGTAAAATACACTATCTGCTGCCCGCGGTTTCGCTCGCGTATTAGAAGTGATTCGTGGCATAAATATTTAAAGCGTTTTACCCTTATTGGGTTCGTCCATGTTTTCACGTCTTTTTTTTTATACAACCAGATGATGGAACAAGCCTCGCAAGCCGCACACGACAGAAACGTGTCCTACGATGGTGGAACTAGGAAATGGCCCACCTGATGTTAAATGGTAACCATCACAAAGCATTGCCTCGTAAGTCACTCACGATAGAAAAGTGCCCTACGATGCACTGCCCTGCGTCCATCAACTTGAGGCATACAGATGTTAAGCCTCATGTGCCTGTAATTACATCGGGAACCACACTCTTCAAACCAAAACACAGCGACGCTGCTTGAACTATATTTGTTTTAAGTTTCATCCCAATCGGTTTAGCGAGTGACTAAGCCACAGACATCCTAACATCCAGACATTGTAACTTTCGCGTTTATATATTAGTAGGAAATAGGAAAGGATAGGATTTCACCAGAACATAACAAAATAAGCAAAAGTGCATTTTGCCAACCTTTTTGCGATAATTCAAGTAAGACAAAGCAGTCAAGACTTCCATTAACTCTATATATTTACTAAAGACGGTAGCTACTCTATTCGAAGCGATGCATTGTCTGATGTCCCTTGTAATAGTATTGGGTTTCGTACAAGTTCGCCAGATTGCTCGATGTTCGCTTTTAATTAGTTTCTGTCGAAGTCCATTCGATGCCAGCGCCGCGTTTCTCAAAGAACTTACTGAACGCCAGGACTCGGCCCTCAAGCTTTACAAAAATGGCTCGTTATTAATAAACTGATGCCCACACTCCAGTCTTTGTTGTCCACAATCGAAAACACACAATGAAATCGAAGTCAAGGTTTTTCTAGAAAAATACCATCCTACCGTCCTAAATATCAAATAAAAAAATTATACATTTTTCGTTTCATTTTGCTGCGTTAGAACCTTAGAATAGTACCTCCATGGTTAGAACTGTTGTAGACTATGGTTTGAGCTGAAAACAAGTTTCTTATAAAAAAAACAGTCATAACAATTCACCTTGTGTAATAACAAATATTGACAGAGATTTAACAGCGCCATCTAGTCTTCAACGAACGAACTAGATTAAATTGACAGACGACTTACAATGTCTATGTTTTATCACATAAAATGCCTATCCTTCCTAGGAATTGAACCTGCAACTTGAAGCTACCAACTGAACTGAACTGTGAATCCAATGTAATTTTATTAATTTAGTAAATTGACTAGTAACTTATCCGTCGGACACATTATCTTGTGGGAGATTTAGATATGTCTGCAAATGTAACATGGTAATCACATATCATAATGACAATCCTAGTCAGATCTTGATAACGTTGCAGAGCACCGGTAAATCTAAATTACCATAAACTAGGCAATTCCTAACCTTTCCGAAATCACCATCAACGTCGCTAATAAAATTACTTTATTTGCATGAAGCGCAAAGTAACTCATTACTATGATAATTTCAAATGGGGTCCATAAAAGAGATAAATTGGTCACGGTCGCTTAGAATATTAAATTTAAAGAAGCTTCCATAAATATCACAACGAAGTGGAAAAATTTTGTGGACATTACCGCGTTGGTAATGCCCACAGAACTTATATATTGTGTGCAACTGGCTTGAATATGAGATGGAAACAAATATGCGGGGTGTGGTGTGGTGTGGTTTAGTGTGCAATCACACGTTATGCAATAGACAATAGCGACAATAAGTAGTGGCGCAGCACCCGACGGTTCGCGCCATCTGCTGCAGATAATCCACCTACTAAACAAAATAAATCAAACAAACAAAAGAAACAACTGTAACAAGAGTAACAAGTTATGATTGCTCCTCTTTTCTGTTTAGGGATTAATGGAAAAACATGGGAAAGTTTTTATTCGCTTATTTCTTCCAAAGATAACCAAACAGGATTCAACAATAAGCATCTCTAAACGCGAAGGCTGAAAATATCAAACTACTATTGTAGTACGTAATGCAATAGTTGTAGAAGCTATTTAGCCAATTAGAGTAGAAATGAAAAAACTCCACGCGAAAAGTTGGTTACAAATCTAAATAAAAACAGATATTTTTCTGTAAAACAACAAGAGAGAACCAGTTAAAACAGTGAAGTGCAAATTGCAATTCGTAATCTCACACGGACCGTAGTTTTTCGTGATTTATTTGCACCCGTAGCACACACAAACTCACAGTATTTTTGAAATGAAATAATTTGTCACAAATTGCGGCGGTAAATTTAAGGATCAACCATCAGCGCACAGAAGGCTAATATGTACTGTGCTATCAGCATTCGAAAATCAAATTTTACGAGAGCTATATAGTTTTACTCTTTGATGTTTATTTCAAGTTCTGGTTGTTTCGAAAGAACTAAGATTGAAAGAACAAGACATAAAAAAGAAGAAGATCTGGCATGATAAGAGCCATGCATGACCAATGACTAGATAGTAACCACTGCATTTCCATTTTAAACTATATGCATATTTTATTTAATAAATAAAGTCAAAAGTAAAATACAATTTAATATTTTTTTAATATTCCGCCATCTTATCACATATTAACAGTATTAAACGGGTATTTATCGCGTTTTACCTTTATTATTTTCCCGACGTTTCGGCTATGCTGCAAAAGCCGTGGTCGCTGGCAGACTAATAATGGTAAAACGCGATAAATACCCGTGTAATACTTCAATAAATACAATTTAATTTAACCCATGCCAGATTCAATGTCTGGTCTTGACTACAGTGAAGTAATTAACCGTTGCACATTAGTTTTTTATGCTGTATATGGTTTATAATAATATTATTGGTTAAATTAACAAACACAATAGGTTTTAAAAATCTCCAAGGGATGAATACAAAATTTAATCCAACGAACGCCAACTCAGCATGAGTTCCAATTTCACGTTTCATTGCCATCACTTAGACATCGAACGATTCCACGCTTCACGGTAAAGAACTAAAGAGGACAATGTTGTGAGGCTGGAAGTAAGGATCTTGCATACAACCACGCCACGCCGCCGATCACTATGACACTATGATTTTTGTATTGTTTTTCTTCTTAGGGATTCAGTTTCTAAAATGAACAGCAAATGCAGAGTATGACGCTAGTTTGTGACCTGCAAAAAGTTACTCACAGTCACAGTTTACTCTGTTACACACAGCTCGTGGTCGCATTTCACAAATGGCGACCACGAGCTGAAAGAGGACGCGTTGGACACCCTCTTGGAATCTCGCCTGATGGACCGACGATATTGTGAGGATCGCGGGAAGTCGGTAGATGGAGAGGGCGCAGAATATTTTTTCTAAATATTTAGGGGAAGCCTATATAGCTTGTTCAGCAGTGGACTTTTAAAGGATGACGATGAAAAAACAGAAGATATTCACGAAGGTGTATCATGGCTACCCATGATACGGTTAAAAGAGGTGGTCCTCCCGCGGCATGTCGCGTCGTTTGCGACAGAGGTCAGTCCTGGATCGGGATGCAAATTAATTCGCGCCTCCGGATCGGGCACATGAATATGCATGGGTGGTCTGCTCACTCGTTTCGGCATAACATCCGAGTGGCCTCGGCCGGGCCCGCTTCGGTTCTCTACGCGATCACGCATTACATTAACACCAATTACTTGAACATCACGGACGGATCTTTAATATGCGAGTGATGAAAGTGATGCGAGAAATTAAACAAAAATAGAGGAAATAAATGTGCTTACTGAATATAAAAATAGGCTTCACCTAAGGCTTCGCTTGCTATCCGAATTAAAAGTTGCTTAGACAAGGGTGTAAAACGCTACCAAAAAATAACGTGACCTTTCGACTGTTTTTTTTTTATTATACAAAAAGTATAAGCAAAACTTATTTTTACAATGAATATACCGGTTTTTGAGTACCGAGTTGTATGCATTCGTTAATTAAAATACCAAAGAAGGCTAGATGATAATCATCAGCACGTGAATAACGTTACTGAATACTGAAAAAAAACCACGTCAAAGTTTTTGATTAAAAACCAACCAAGAATGCAAATACAGGCGGATGGACGTATTGAAATCATAAAGTGGCTTTCAGACGGACCGGTGCAAAATCCCAATAACATAGTCCCCTTTGAAACCATCCCAATTTTAAATCTTAGAAGTTTGGAAATCAACCACGCATTGAGCATTACAGACGTAATAAATTGCGACGTAACGTATGTGAGTTGAATTTTTTACAACATATCGGTGTATGTTTTTACTTGTATTAACAAACTAGCTTATAAAAACTGCAGTATTTCATTTATTTTTGAATTGTCTATAGTTATGAACCTTATTGCTTGAAAACACGACCCTTCCCGGTTGCGCTGGTAAGCGCATCCTCATCGGATTAATCTCAACCGGTAAATAACTGATATGGTTCTTTTAATACAGCACATACATGCCTGTTTGTCGCACTTGGCATATGGAGGACTACTCTGCACCTTCTCTTTTTACGTTTATTTGTCTCTTCTTTGGGTTATACTATTAACTAGCTTTTATATTTAAGATCCACATATGTTTGACAAATAAATCCATTTTCTTTCTAATTCATTTTAAATCCCATTCGGTCCTTAGCTTTTGGAATATAATAAAAATCTTTGTTTTACTTTCCCTTGCGACACCATAATAGAGCTTCAACTGTACCAGCTATGCTTTTATGATCGTTTTATAATACGATTAGCTTTTTCTATTTTATAATGTTGAAAGAAGTCCAAACCATGAACAATGTTCTGCAATATGTCTTGCTTGCGCGGCATTCACAAAGCCTGTTATCTCTTTTGAGAGATTTGTAACCTTACCATTTGTATTAGTCTGTGTAGAACATCGCGATCTAGTTTTGTATATACAAAATACAACGCAATAATGTTTCTGTCACAAAAGCGCACAGCGCACGAGTGCTCAAAAAGTTCAAACGTTTTAGAAACACGTCAGAGTATAATGAAGCATTAAATTAAAATTTGGGGAGCTCGTCTAGCTCGACTAAGTACTCGTATGAATAATCCGGTCGGTCGCAAAATTAACATCCTTTGCCGGCGCTGAGCTCTTTACACTGTGACTGCAAGACACTGATACGCGGTTGATGGTATTAGGATTAGGCAAGTCAAACATAGCCTATAACTCTCACGTTCACCCGAACCTAAGTGAAAAGATACCCCTTAAGACGTCGGCACCGCCATAAAAGAAACAACAATAACACTCGTAAAAAAATACATCTTTCCGCTTTTCGGTGTGTTCAGCATACACTTTTAGAGTGGCTTCGGTCGCTTCAGACCTAGATACACATAAAAGTTGTACTTTTATTAAAAGTTGGCATTAGTCCATTTTACCTAAATATAGCTGCATCAGTGCTTTCGTAAGTAATAACAATTTAGAAATAAGTGTTGCTTGCCAAAGAGTGGGGTTTATTTTGTGCGTTTGATGCGCTCATAAAATTATTACGGAGGGTTGGGCTCGTAGCGCGTCTTAATTGAGGCAACTATGGCAAGTGTCGGCGTAGGTCGGTCGGAATGCTGAGTGCGCGGCGCAAGATTAAGCGAGTGAGCATCGTCAGCAAGCATGTCGCTGGCTGTTCTCACGTGCCGCTACTGGCGTAGCAGGCATTCCTCCGACTCACGCCTGACGCCGCGCTGCGAGGCTTCCAGCAAGGTAGTCCATGTTCATAGTTGTTTAATGTTGCGCTAGTTCATTCATTACTCGAGGTGACAGTACCGCTTGGCACATAGTTTTTGCGGTTGGAAGCGTTGCGGCGAATGCTGCATGCAGTTCTGAGCTGTACAACTATTACTGTATTTGTTTATGTGCTCATCTGTTCAAAAGCATGGTTGAACACAACGCTTTTGTGTAATTACAAATATTATTTCTTTTAATTAGCTTGAAATGCAAATAATAATGTTTATTTTATTACAATGTTGGTTTCCATTTCATTGTGTTTGTAAAGTAAGTAATTGAAGTGTGTGTACTGGAAATGGGTCTGGGTTTGTTTCGGTGCCTAATGTATAAAAACATTTATCAAAAATAATCGGTGCCAAGTACAGCCTCGATAGAATCGTATTATTCTGTATTCTCATTTGATTATGACAGTAAACGATACATTTGTACCTCATTTGTAGGATTTGTATTTTTGTATAAAAACATTAGTCAAAAACAAATCGGCTTTAAAAAAATATTATGTGGTTTTACAGGCCACACATATTTTTATTCCCTATTAAATAACTTATTCCGGCACACGTATTTAACATTGAAGCACTCAGCCGTAGGTATTCAAATGCTAAAATTTCAGTTCTGATTGACACAACTGCTATCCGAACAAAGTTTAAGCTTCACAAAGAAGCCTTTAGCCTAGCAATCGTTGTTTGAATGTGTTTCCTTTGAGTAGCTGTCACAATCGCCAAACGGGCCTCAGTTTAGTCCGTTTATCCTTTTGAGGTAGGTACGTAACTCCGTAGAGTATCTGAATACGAATAGTATTGCGTCGGGATTCAAAGGTTCCAACTGCGTAGTTCAAACGATACACATAATGAGAAAGCAAGGAACACGGAAGTGAACGAGACTTGTTTAGAAATGCCGAGTGCGAACATGCCGCCTTCCTTTTTCCTAATTTGAATTTTTTTATCCACCTTTGTCGTCGCATAGGAATCGGAATTTCGAACCGAAGTTCTGTACAGGGCTGAACCCAAACAGGGGTAAAAACACTTGCCTCGTCGGCAGTATTTGTTCGGACCTTAATTTTTCAAACCCCTACGCGCAAATGTAAATAGCCGCCGTACAGAAAACTTTTTCTAATTAATTGTTGTAATTAAATTTGGTGTACTCGTAAAAAGTTTCAATTCAGGTAGCAGAAGCTCGGTTAGATTAGTCCTGCGGGATGGCGGCAGGAAATGGACAATTCGGGGCTGAATCAGTTATGGAGGCAATCGTATTAAGTCGGATCATAACCTGATCGATTACCTTGCTGGTAATCGCACGCTCTAATTTATTCTGCTCGATAATTGAAAGATAATTATTTATGACTGTCGTATATCGCTTTAGATAACTTTATAAGTATTATTTATGAAAATAATATATACCTAGATCAAATCACTATGCCTTCATTCAGTTATAAACATCCAAAAAAAAAATCATGACTTTCTTATTTATTATATTCATAAACGGCAAGCAACATGATACAAAAACCATTCAACTACAAAATCTCACAATGAATCAAACTAAATAGCTCTTTAACAAACGGGAAGAAAGAAAGAGAAAAGAGACTTTGATACTCAAGTAGTAGATGTCACCTCAGATCTCTTAGTACGGGATGTAGTCAGAGGTACGTCCAAATATTTCATTTGGCATATACCCACATTTTGCAGTGGTATCCCATACGTGATGGGCTTGCAACCTGCGAGCCCATCACTATTCATTACAAAGTACAAATAACTTCAGATCGGCCATCGATAATTACTTTCTAGTATCAAATAACACTAGACGGCCAGTTTAACGATGAGATTTCAATGAAACTCGATGAGAAACCCAGTGTTTTCATTAAAGTTGTTTTTCCTTGCGACGCCGCCGGCGGAGGTGGGCTGTTGGTCCTCCTCAATTCATTACGCCACTACACATGCCGATGTTCGCTTTAATTACTTTTTTGTTACAACTACCCCCGATAGTCTTCGATAAAATAAATTGGTTACCTCAGCCGAAGCTTATAAATTTTTCTAGCGTATTTTTACTGATTCGCAAGGAAGCAGTTTAATGGTTTTAAAATATTGGGTATATTAAAATATGAAGTAAAAAATATGGATTTGATGCTAGTGCGGTGAGCCAGTGCTTACGCAAGTCGCATTTATACAAAAATACTTATCCTTTATATTCAGAAACCTGTCGTTAGCGTTTACATTAAGCTTTCGAAATTGAAGTTTGAAACTAAATTTGTTATTGCAAAAATACTTTAATGCAAGCCAACTTGTTTAATTTGACGTGCTACACTACAACCCATCGAACCACCTAACCAAATACATGATAATAACGTAATGATGTTACTATCTACCGGCCGCGGCAATCGCTCGCATATTAGTAGTGATTTCTATCATTAATATTTGAGGCTTTCCCTTTTACTGGGTTTTTTTGTCTAGTCTAATTTAGAGATATATATATTTCTCTGACAAATAACTTTACTCTGAGATGGTTAAACCCGCTTTTAGAATGTTTGTACATATTCAATCTTTTACTCCTGAGTAAATAAGTACGAAAACCTATACGAAATAAGAAACACGTAAAAACAAAGGCGTCGGCGCCAAAAGACGTTAAAAGCCATTGATTTATTACATTACAGAGACGTAATAAAATTCACCCTTAACATATATTAGGTATGTGTTCCACCTAAGAGTTTTTCTCTAGTTGTATTTCCTTTCGATGATATGACCCACTAATTACTTAAGACGCTAGTATGCATCTTAAGTAAATGCACAATGAAACATTTTTGAAGATATAAATTTACTGAGATTAGTAAAAATCGCAAACAACAGAGTTTCGGAGAGTACACACATAGATTCAACAAAAATAATCATTTTGGTTCATACAAGTTACCGTACCACAAATGTGTTTGACTTGTTTTCGTACTGGAGGAAGTATGAAATAGCAATATGAGATTTAAAAAGAATTTTCCATATTTGACTAGTATTTTTTTCAATTTTTTGGCGCGGATTAACCGATGGACTGGTTTAACTGAATAAAAATGGGATAAAGTAAAGTCGAATCTAAAAGATTGGCTGCGAAAGCCAATTTAAACACTAAGCTCTATAGCAATATGAATTAATCTTCAATTTCGCATGTTTTCTATAATGTTTTTTCTATTTCTGTTATGGGCAAAGGCCGCAAAATCCGGCTTGCTCTCACATGAATAATTATACAAGTCAGGCGCACTCGTTAAAAAGAATTATTTCAGCTAATGTTCGTCTCGACTCTTGGCGGCGAACTCCAGCAATTTGTCACACAGTCTGGCAGCGGAGATGTTTATTCAAACGAGGAGATTTTATTGCAACAACATAAATCTTCCACGAAAGGAGTGATGGAGTGACGTAAACTCGTAATCACGAGACAATGTGCTTTTTACATTCCCATTTCCCACCCAGATGTATAACCGACACGCTATTAATAATTCAACTATACTCGTGTGTGTCATAAATGTTAACGCTTCCGCGTATTTCTTTACCCTGTGTAGCGATTATTTATCTAAAACGCAATAAAAGCTGCGAGACAGGACAGGAACAAGCGTTTCGTGTTTCTGTTTATAAATGTACAATATAACAGCGAAAATTGTGTCAATTTTGCAGTCGCGGAAATGAGTTCTAAATGTGATATAATAATTCAGAGCACACATAAACCTCTGCAAATTTAAAATAGGGATTTGGGATACGTATTGTTAGGAGCGGCTCGGTAGTAAAGCGCGAGTTATTAATTCAGCCGCCCGCGATAATCCTGTCGGGCGGGACCGCTACATGTCGTTATCATTTTGGACATTAATAAAATTCTATCCGCAGTTTCTAACGAGCATACCACAAACTTTGCCCGCTGGGAAATATTTGAATAGCGGATAGAGCGCACATTGCATATTGACGCGGTTAATTATCGCGACAAACCGGCTCCTAAGCTCCCGGTACACGAGTAAGTAGATGAACATTTCTGATTATATTAAACTTTTTTTAAATTTTTTTTTAGTTATGTTTTTATATGTCACCAGGCTAGACTATTGAAATCAGAATACTTACCTAATTTTATACCTATTATATTTTAAAGACATTAAATTTCTTTTATCTTTTGGTTTGTAAAAATATAATATTTCACAAACAACATTTTTCAAATATTAATGAAAAGATCAGCCATGCCAAACTGCAAAAAGTTGCCTTACCTTTGCCTAATCTAGAGAAAAGAGTATTGAATTGATGTTAATCTACTTTTTAACGCTGACTGTACGCTATCCAACAGATATCGAGATCTTATTACTACGTAACTTATAGTCTTACCCTCTCGAGTGTAGATGACCTGAATAACTAGTTTTTTATTGCCAAAGAAAAGCTGCCAGCTGCATGGCCTGCATTAAATGCAGTAACAAGGCGTGCTCTGATAATTTCCATCGTTTCAAATGAGACTATCGGTTTTACAATATTATGCTGGCATATTTTGCTTCATTTTATTAGCGTAGTTATAATATAATAGTACATATTTGTGGTCATTTCACAAAGCTATCTCCCAAACTAAGCACTGCTTGTACAATGGCAACCGTATTATAGCTTATAATAGCTGATATAATAAAATCCAACAACATACAAAGACAGACAAATGTAATGTAGAATGTGGATATGTGCCAAATGTAATATTTGGACGAACCTCTGACTAGTCCCCTTAGACAATCTTAAATAATATTGAGTTGGTAATAAGATATCTGAGAGGATATCTACCGTGCTTGGGAAGAAAAGTCATGAGGCTGTTTTTTTATAACACACAGACACAGAAAAACATTAATGTTCATCACACAAATGTTCATGTACGAAAAATTTTATGATGAATATTAGTGGGGATCCACCTTACTTTTTTTATACCACACTCTGAAACAAGCAGATACCCCCCTCCTCTATGGTTAAGTGGTAACCGTCACCTATAACAAAACATTAACTCACAAATCACGCACGATTGGAACGTGTCCTAGGATACACTGGCCTGCAACTGTCCATCAAATGAGGCGTACAGATGGCAAGCCTCATGTGTGTAATTTCACCGGCATCCATACCCTTCTAATCGAAACACAACAACGCAGCTTGGCGGCAAAACTAGGTACTGGGTCTAAATACAGCCTCAGAACTACAAAACCAGGTTTTTTTTTTTCTTACTGCAAGGAAAAGGCCTCTTCCAATTGTAAAGACGCCTTTGACAAATCATAAAGTCTATTAAAGAAAAAATATCCTTCGTCGATGTTTTATCCCGTGACACTCGACCGCGCCACGAGATAAACGAACAACTAAAGTACATTACTTCTCAGAAAATATCGATTCGATATTATATGATTCCAAAAATTCAATATTATAATAACCTTTACGAATAATACCTTCAGCTGTAATTGAATAATCATTATTTATTTTCTTATAAATAAACCTGGATCGCGTAGGCTTTATTTACACAGAAAGTACGAGTTTACTGAGAGCACTGGCGGTCTTTTTTTAAACTACTTGCTGATAGAACAAGCAGATGGCCCACCTGATGTTAAACGGTAACCATCACCATAACAAAGCATTTCCTCGCAAGTCACGCACAATCCGAACGTGCCCTGCATACACATACATATTTTAAGCCTCGTGTGCCTGTAATTTCACCGGCAAGCACATCCTTCTTCTTCCAGACGTGTCACTCTTTTCTTTTGAAACAGTGTGGTGATGGAATTCTGCACCTCACCCTTCAAACCGAAACACACCGACGCTGCTTCGTAACAGATACAAATGGTGGTAGAACTTCTCCGCTGAGCTCTTCACAAAGCGCTCTACTACTC
Organism: Chloroclysta siterata; assembly: GCA_932294275.1. Classification (NCBI taxonomy): domain Eukaryota; kingdom Metazoa; phylum Arthropoda; class Insecta; order Lepidoptera; family Geometridae; genus Chloroclysta; species Chloroclysta siterata. The sequence continues at coordinate 10,322,458 of OW028600.1, read as the reverse complement.
TTATCATGAAAGCCTTTGATGCTGTACAAATATTCTACAAACAGATGCAAAGGTCTGTTTAGTTTACTCACAAGTTGAGAGCACTGGTGGTCTAGTGGTAGCGGCCCCGCCTTCCGATCATAAGGTCGTGGGTTCGAAACCGGTCGTGCCAATGACTTTTTCTGTTCAAAAATTCATGTGCATAATGCCAGTACTCTCAAACGGTGAAGGAAAACATCGTGAGGAAACTGGCATGTCGTAGAACCTAAAAAGTTCTATAACATGTGTCAAGTGCTCGAAAGGAGCCTCGTGAGGAGCGCTTAAAATCCTTTCACTACACTGTTTCGAAAGAAACTAGTGACATGACAAGAGACTCACAAGAGCGAGTAAGAAGATAAAACGATCCCAAACATCAAGCCGCAAAGTCGCTTCTAATAACTTATTTGTCTCTAGCATTATTGTCTGGGATAATCCTGATTAGGGATTAATGCGACCGTCTTCGCTAAGAAAAAGAAACAGAAACAGCTTCACTGACTTTCCCAGGCACGGTCGCTATTCCTTCAGATCGCTTAGTACCAAGAACTTACTTAAGATTCTTATATAGCCGCTGCTAGAGTATACTACTAACAGCCAAGGTTTTGCAAAAAGGTCTTTTAAAAAACCGGCCAAGTGCTAGTCGGACTCGCGCACGAAGGGTTCCGTACCATTATATATAAAAACGGCAAAAAAATTACGTTTGTTGTATGAATATTTATTTTATTCTGTTTTTTTATATAGTATTTGTTGTTATAGCGGCAACAGAAATACATCATCTGTGAAAATGTCAACTGTCTAACTATCACGGTTTTTGAGATACAGTATATATATAGATACATGAGTTTATGGTGACAGACGGACAGACAGCGAAGTCTTAGTAGGTCTGTTCTTAGGGTTATTATATCTTAATAGGGTCCTGTTTTACTCTTTGGGTACGGAACTCTAAAAAAAGCAAAACCAAGTAAAGCAACATGACTTTGATCAATCGTGGATGAAAAACATGAATTTTCACTTAAATATTGAAGCAATATCCATAATAATATTCGTACTTGGAAATGCCTCCTTGCTTTCAGCGACGATAACAGCTACCCGGAATATAATTTCCATGAAACAAATTATGGAGCGCCCACACTATGTTGAGTGGTTGCGTTTTTTGAAAGTCCTTTAAAAAACTGTTGGAGAAACTGAGAGAGTGATATATAGATATTTGTAAATCTTGTAACTGTTTTTATGTCGGTGGATAGGCAGAGGTAACCACTCAAGATCAGGTGTGATATTTGCTTACCCAAGAAAAAATATTTGCAGATCATATAAACATTAGTCTCGTCGTAAGAAAATCCTTTCATCTACCTATATTTATACCCTACCTCTGAGTATCTCAGACATACTCAAACAATCATGACTTTGGATACTCGGTACTTAAAGATCTGATAGTATTTTATGAGATTCTATTTTTGACAGCCTTTACAGCTCAGTTAGTAGTAGCTCTGCCTTCTGCGCAGTAGGCCGTGGGTTCGATCCCCACCGAGAACAAACATTTGTGTGATGAAGAACATAGATGTTTGTTCTCTGTCTGGGTGTTATTACATTATAAATATGTATTTCCAAAAAAAGTATATATGTAAGTATCTGTATATGTATATATAGGTATATAGTATCAGCTATCTGGTTCCCATATTACAAGCTTTGGCTTAGTTTGGGGCTAGATAGTGCTGTGTAGTGTCGAACAATATTTATTCATTTATTTAAAAATTTGCGGGGTTTGAGTTGATTTCTTATCCGCGCATAACATTTCAAATACGCAGAAAACGACATCATAATATTTATCATTGAATTTCACGCACCCCCGAGCATACAACTTACGACCCTTGAGTTAACCCCTCCGGTATGGCATGTATTTCTAGGAAACAAAAAACAGAAGCAATTTGAAGACTTTGATCACCAGAAACATGTGTCCTTACATCTCTTTGGATCAACTAACTAGATAGAGGTACGCCCAATCAACATTTGGCAGATACTCATATTTAACAGTAGTTGGCATTCCACAAGTGACTGTTAGAATACTAACTAGCTGTTTTGTTTGTTTGTTTTTTTACCCAAACGATTCTACTTTGTTACGCTCACTTATTATGTTGATATATTATTGCCTCCTCTGTGTAACTCATCAAGTGCGAAGCGCTCGACGTGTACCGCGTCAGTAAACACGTCAAGAATAATGCTGAGAAAAATAATGGTGTGACAATAAGAGCAGTGAGTGACGAAGAATGATGTGCTATTAGCATTAAAAACATTTCAAAGTATTATACTGAAGCCCGAGCGCTCCAAGGCATTCTTCATAAAACATTTTAATCATTATAAAATATTTTCTTTTGCCTTGGTTTAAAGGAAATACTGAACATTTCCGAGTTCGGTGCGGTTAAATATGGAGATTTTAGTGCAAACTGATTTGCAGGTAGCTGTTTAAAGTTTAAAATAGCTATGGAATAAAATACAGTGAGAGGCGAAGTCTACGAGAAGCGTAGAATGTTCGTAGCAGCGTAGCATTTCCGTAGCTTCATAGCAGTGTTGAAGCGACGACCTAGTCCGTACTCCTTACACATTCTTTTTTTTACCTTTGAGTAATATGTTAAACTTCAACGTAATCGAGTATCCGTGAAATTTCTTCAGTGATTTACCATGAACGGTTCCAATATTATACGAGTATCCGAGCAGCGGAGTCTGTCGGGTTATCTCAAATCTCATTTGGTAATGACGTCACTGTGATAGTTATATTAAAAAACTGGGCGATGTTCTACCAATGTTTAATTACTTGAAAAACAAGGTCAACAAGATTCAACGTCTTTTCAACATATGACTTACCGTTAAGCACTAAACACCAATGTGTTCTTTTTGCAGATGACATTTCCATTGTTGTCCCTTATACTGATCAAAAGGTGAACTACGAAGACATACTTAATTCTGAGGTAGAATCAACTCTTAAATGGTTAGAACACAATAATCTTCGTGTGAATCTATCTAAAACTAAATTCATTCATTTTCATAATTATAATAATAAAATCAATTTAAATTTAACTTTGACATGTCGTAATGAAATTATAGAGAAAGTAGACGAAATAAAGTTTTTAGGTTTAGTTTTGGACAAACATTGTAATTGGAAATCGCATATTGACTATACATGTAAAAAATTAAATCGTTTTGTTTATGCAGTCAAAAGATTACGTCAGATATCAGGTCAAAAAATAGCATTAACTGCGTATCACGGTTATGTTGCTTCAGTTTTGAGATACGGTCTTCTTCTATGGGGAAACTCCACGGACATAAATAGAGCTTTTATAGTTCAAAAAAAATGTATTCGAGCTCTAAGCGGTGTTGGCCCTCTCACATCATGTAAACCACTTTTTAAAAAACTAAAACTGTTAACGCTCACAGGTCTTTACATTTTTCAAATTGGCTGTTTTGTTAGAGACCATGAGCTCATATTTGATAAATATGCAGATAAAATGCATTCACGTCTTAAACAGAGAGACCCAACAAGACTTATGATGCCAAGCCATAAGACTGCAATGATTCATAGGAAATAACATGACATTTACATGATGACAATTAAAATATTTAATAAAATCCCTAGAGACATCAGAGAGCTACCAATAAAGCAGTTTAAGACAAAGCTTTACTTGTGGCTAGTAGATAAATGTTTTTATTGTATTAAAGATTTTCAATTATGAATTAAATTAATTTAATGATATTTATTATTTTCTTAAATTTATTTTGACATTTGTATTTTATTATTTTAATCTGTAATGTTTCTCTTATTTCTTTACCTACACTATTTTATGTTAATATTAAACATTTTGCATGTCGGTCTCCGATGAAGTATGTGACACTCAAAATATAGCATAATAAGAACAATGTATCTACCATACTTCGAGCGAATAAATACATTTCATTTCATTTCATTTCATTTAATTTAATTTAATTTCATTTCATTTCATTTCATTTCATTTCATTTCAACAAACCTTTGACATTTAGGAAGCAGAAAATGTCATGTTATTTCTAAGACCATTCCTTTAAGTGAACTTACTTCTAATAAACGCTGTAAGTCTACGATTTATTGTGTCAATGTAAAGCCTTTCTAAATGAAATGTGGACAGAGAAGGCCTGTTGATTTATTTAGGTGTCTCGTTCTGTTTTACTACGTGCCTATAAAAAGTTTGTTTGATCAACATTTGTATACGAGTAGAAATCCGGTTTTTGTTGTTCTGTCGAGGATAAATCAACGGTACATACTCAGTGGGATTACACTTTATTTTATTTGATCAGAGGGGGTATAAGCATCATCTTTCATTCATCATCAGCCTGAAGCAGTTCTTTTTACATAGACCTCCCAATATATTAATAGAACGAGTATGTACAAATGTGAGGATGGTATGATTGAACATCAAATGAAGAGTGCGTTGTGATTTATTTGATCTTTTCAAGTTTTGACGCAAATAAGAGATTGTGACTGGCTTAGAACATGATACGATATCGATTCACTTGAAACCACTTTTTCACCGATATATTCTATTTATAGAATGCCACTGCCCTAGACATTTTTCTCTTTCCCGTATTTTATTATTCCAACAATTTCTTGAAATAAACCGATCGCAAAGCTTGGTCCTAAGTTTTCAGTCAAAGCGTTTCTATATGTATATAATTCTATGATACAATGTCTTGCACATAAGGGTTTCCGCTTTTGAGTGACAAACGCGGTTCGGAATAACGGTAGTGCAAGCATGTATTCACTTGATGTACAGTACAAGCACTATGGTTCATTTGCATTGATGCAGTGTGCAGAGTAAGCAATTAGGATCATGTTAGCATGTTTTAATAGTAGAGTTCTTAGTGAAGGGCTCGACCGAGGAGGTACTACCATCACGCCTTTTTCTGCCGCCGAGCAGCGTTGCTGTGTTTCGGTTTGAACAGTGTTGTTGCCGGTGTAATTACAGGCACATGAGGCTTAACATCTGTATGCTTCAACTTGATGGACGCAGGGCAGTGCATCGTAGGGTACGTTCCTATTGTGCGTGATTTACGAGGCAATGCTTTGTTATAGGTGATAGTTGCCACTTAAGATCAGGTGGGCCATCTGCTTGTTCCATAAGCTAGTCGTATAAAAAAAAAGCTATTAACCTGAAGAACCTCATAGCTGGATGTAGATCTCTCCCATTTCTTCATGTTTTTAGGAAGAATGTCTTCTCCATTCACCGATTTTCTACAATCTTCATAATATCGTTGGTCTATCAGGTGGGGAGCCATCCAACGCTTTTTTCCAAGTCGTGGTCGCCATAGGAGAACCTTTTATCCCCAGATGTTGGCTTTGGTTCGGTTGGTTCTATGAGCATTAATATCATATGACCTGTTAATTCACAAGGTGTTTATGATACCAAAAAAATCTTATCAATAAATAAAAAAAAAGAGGAAAAAATTATTTATTTGAATGATAATACAATTTATAGAACGTTATATGAACTATATATCAATCTAGCATATTTATCTCATCGAATAAACATGGAAAAAACCCCATGAATATATTTATCGTTTGTTGGATAAATGCAATCAAAATGCAAACTTTATCCGAGGAAAATATGGGACATCTAAGAAATAAAGTACTAACTAAAGTTGGGACAGCCGGGGCTCCGAGAAACCAATGTGGCCGTACTCATTACAGGTGGAAGTTACTTTTTGCGGGTTCGCCGGAATTACCTCACTTCGGCTAAGAAACGGTTTTATTCGAGAAATATAAGTCAGTCCGTTGAGGCCGACTTTATTCCAATAGAAATACGATTCAGGGTGTTGATTACTCAATTTATATAAGTGCCCATTTGTACCTGGAAACCGGTAAATGAAGATAAGACTAAGCAAACCAAAGCGTTTATAATGTGTTAGCTAGGAAACTAGACCACAAAACTTTTAACCGTTCACACCATTGATTTAGAATGGCTATGGCTTCCTGAATTATTTAGAATCAAGAATTTAATGTTTAGATAATCGAAAATAAATCAGAAACCTAATCAGACTTTTAAAACATTATGGAATAAACGAGTTGAGAACTAAAATGAAAAGTTATCGATGCGATCCCTACCGATAAACAAAGCAGAAGTTCAAATATTGTGGGATCTCAATAGGTATAAAATAACCATCGTACAAAAATTCACAGTAAAAACGAAAACTCTTGTTGTGTGAGAGGACGTTATCTTTGTGTCAGATAGAGTACCGCAATTGGGGTTTCACAGCTGTTGCCGGAATGTTGACTCAAACTCATTGTCGTGGAATTGACCGACGTCGGGCTCCATTATTTGCCAGTAACAGAGTTGACCGCCCTTATCTAGCAATGAAAGGAGGTTTGCGAGGCGAGAGGGACGCGCACACGCGGACAGCCGCTCACCGATCACTCGCGTCACGGCGAATTAGCGAGACAATCACTCAGCGTGACGTTATGGCCGGCTCAAGCTACCCGGTGGATGCAAATCGAGGACAACACTTCAGACGAGTGATGCTCGAACCGAGGTTGACCTAAATGTGTGTTGACCGGGCACGCATGCATCTAACAACCGAGCTGATTAGTAAATTTATATAAACTCTAAATTATCTATTCTCTAAACTATAATTATAGAGATTTTTATAATTAGAAGTTTTTTTACTTATCTAACTTACTTAGGTACCTAATTACTTTAAGATACCCATTAAATGGGCATAAAAATCTTTGCAATGCCCCAACGGGGCTCATGTCCTGGACATATTGTTATCCCCTAAGAACCTGTATACAACATGAGACAATTAATAAATGATTATGATTAACTGGTTGCAATACCGACAAACTATAGGTAAAAGCTTTCGTTTGACAAAGTTGTGACGCTTGTGATTTCTCTTTGTTTCCCTGTTCAGATCTGAGCAGCAAACTAACGGTTGCTCTACTTCGTTGTAAAGATAAGTAAGGAGTTTCCATGTTTTATATCCTAAGGGGAGATTAAACGTATGACGTAATTAAGCGTATGATACGCGATATAATTAACGCGTTAATAACGCTCTAAGCGTAATTTAAACACAAGGAGATGCGTCGCAATTTATAAAGTATTCCAGTGGGTTTCCTTAATTTATTCTGTTGTAGCGCGTTGACGTTGGTTTTATATCATCCATTAAAAGGGTTCGGTTGGAGCGCCACACATGACTCACATGATATACCCTACTTACGAAGTTCTAGCGTATCTTTTGCGTAACACTCTTTTCACACGAAAGCTTGTTATTTTTCTTTGAAAGTTCAGTTGTTATGTGCCAAGGAAGCTAGTTTTTGAGGCTTTGAAACTAGACTATCTAAATATGTTAATAGTATTTTTGGCATAATGCTCAGGATAAAAATAATAAAAAGGTATAAGTGCTATTACAATTCGCGTCACAAAACGTTCTGTCATCTGTTCATGTCAACTCGGATTTCATATAGTCGTTGTTTCATTGAATATAAAAAAAAGAATCTAAATAGCCGGACAGAGAGAACTGTAGGTCTTTTGGGAATGCCCTTGTTCGGAAGTGGGAAAGTTTTTTCCCACTTCTGAACAAGCTTATACAAGGTGTTCCATAAGTTGTGTATAAAAACTTCAGGGGGCTAAAGTACCCATCAATATGAACAACTTTTTCTAAGGAACCAACACTGTGAACGCGAAAAAAAAAACAGCTGTTTCATACATTTTAGCCTGGTAGGTATTGAACTTTTGTATGAAACAGCTGTTTTTTTTTCGCGTTCACAGTGTTGGTTCCTTAGAAAAAGTTGTTCATATTGATGGGTACTTTAGCCCCCTGAAGTTTTTATACACAACTTATGGAACACCTTGTATAAGCCAAAAATAAAAGTAACCTATCTATCTGATCTCTTTAGCACAAACTTTGCTTTATCTTTGGCTAGATGGCGTTGTGTGAAAATGTCAAGAATATATTTGTTTATTAAAAAAGCAGCCTCTTGCAGCCATTGTTCTAACTTACATAAATCATATTTATAAACAATTTATAATACAAAAATCTTTTCGAGCACTTGTCAATGCCTCATGAGGTGCACTTAAAATCATTCCAACACACTGTTTCAAAAGAACTAGTGACACGACAAGAAGAAGAAGAATACAAAACAAATGACTAAATAGTTTATAAAGTTATGCAGATCTTAAGATGTATCCAAAATGCTCTTGGCCATAATTATTTAGCCCGTAGCTCCTTAGTTGGAGCTGGGGCAAAGACGCATGCGATGAAAGCAGGTTATTAATATGCCGGGAGCAGAATTAATTAGAGTTGGCGATAGTGCACGGACTTGATTTATAACATTCTATAGACTACCTGCTAAACTTTAAATTCGCTTTGCTATCTGTAAAACTAATAATGTTAAAGCTCTTATAGCTCTTATATAGCTCATAAGTTAAACCATGATAGATAATCCCCTAAAGCTTAATCATTCATTGAAAACTGCGATGTAATGCGAATACTCAAAAAATTATGAAAAATATTAAGCGCTTGAAATAGTAAATGAAAATAGTAAAATAGTTTTCTCTGTCCGAATTATTTGGATCTGATCTAATAATTTTACTTTAGTTCATGCAAAATGTTAACAGTATTTTGTATAGCATTCAATCGTTTAGTGTAAACTCATTCCCCGAAGAGAAAATTTAACACTCTGTTTTATTATTTTCTTTGAGAGCTCTAGTTCAGGTGTAAATTTTATCTTCCATTACAAGCAAATTTCTACAAGCAAAACCAGATTGCCTATAAATTTTACAACGTACGATTCTTAACCGTATCGTTACGTAACCTTAGGTTGATTGTGTTGTAAGCGGTAGGTTAAGAGCCAAGTCTAAGCACCTCAAGCAGGAAACTCGAATGTACGTCTACAGTTTGTAGGTTCGTAAAAGGGATCCTTATGTCTTGTGTGAAACCATAAAAAGGCTTAAACTTCTATCATAAAATGGTTCTAAAACTCGCGTTGCAAGTGATAAAGATATAAAAGTATTCAATTCAAAAAACAAGAAACTAACAGAAAATCCTACCAGAGCTGAACTCAATGAACCAGACATACTCATTAGCTTTACTCCTTCAACGCTCTCACCATATACAATATTGAAAAAAAGATAAACTCTATCATAATTCTGATATCCGTTTAGATACTAAAATGAAAATATAGTCAATCTTTTTAAAATATAAATACAAACAGTTGACATTAATCTAAATTGGCAGAAAATACAAACTCCCTTTTCAAAAACGAATAGCTTTATACGAAATACAAAAGTTCATTTGGTTTTGATACCCTCGATTTTCCCGTTTAAGATAAACAAACTTTTGTCTGTGTGCGACATAGAGCAACACGGAGGGGAGTGGCCGTAGCGTTTATTACCGATACAAAACTGTCTGCCATTTTTTGCGGGGGGAAATTTGTGTTACGCACACTTTCTCAAATTCCCACACAAAAATAATCGTCTGTCACTACGAAACTCACACATACCTAATTAAAAATACACTAACAATATCATGCACACATAGATACATTCTGTGTCAGTTTTATTGTACGTCTAGGACCGCGTGGACTTGTACTTTGACAGAGGGGAATGCTTTCGAAGGCTACTCCCCTCCGGTCCGCCGGTGGCCCGTGTTGCTCTAAGGTGTGCGAACTCCGAGGAGCAGAAGTTATTTTTCTAATGAAAATAATTTTGAGTTGGCTTGTCATATTAGTTTTTAATCAGTGTTATTCCTGAATGTTTCAAAGCTCGTGCTCGTCCAAGTCACCCAACTCACGTTCGGAAGTTTCACTTTTAGTTTCAATCAATTTCCCCACCGAGAACAAACATTTGTGTGATGAACATAGATGTTTGTTCTCTGTCTGGGTGTTATATTATACTATGAGTATGTATTTACAAAAAAAAAGTATGTAAGTAGTATATCAGCTATCTGTTCCCATATCACAAGCTTTGGCTTAGTTTGGGAGATAGTGCTGTGTCCACCAATATTTACTTATTCACTTTACTTATCAACCTGCATGACATGTTTAATTGGACTAAATATTTTAATAATTGGACTTGGAATTGGATAACTACTGAACAGGGCTAGGTCAAGTCACATTCGCAAATCTATTGCTACAGTAGAAAGATAATATTCCGGTAGAAATAATCAAAACTTATTCTATGCGCTTGTAAAAAGTGACACTTGACTCTGTTACACTCCGCATCCATTTGCATATAATATATCAATGGCGTATAGGTAACATTGATATATTATATGTAAATAACTATGGAAATATATCTTGAAATTACGACAATTCAGTCCCCGCTGTAGACCATTATATTGATAACATTTTTAAGCAAAATAACAATTAAACAAACAACTACACAAGTAAGTAGCAGTTACAAATGTTAGCACAATATGCTTTCGCAACACAAAGCGCCATTTTAATTCTTAAACCTAACGACTGGCAGTACAGTCTCATGGGATCTGTTTCATTCTAGACAGGCACTTACAGGCAGACTTGTGGTAAATGGCGTGGATCATTGCCACTGTGCGGCTGGTATTAACTGATTATTCGGAGGCATCTGCTGCTTACACCCCGTCATTGACGAAAAGTATCCTTTAAGCGATTTCGGTTACGGCCAATTGACGTCAGACCTAAAGTTTAAATATACCTACAAAAACAGCGCGCAATTTATCGAGAATAATTTTATATAATTCGACTCCACTGACACAGTTGCGGTGGCGTTTAAAAATGGCTTCGGCGAATTTTTCGATTCATGATTTGCTGTTTATTGTACTCGGGTGCACTGTACATTTTCATAGAAAGGCTTTTCAAATAAATCTCTTAAGCGTTTAAATACAAATTATTTTTATATTTCAATGGTAGCTCTCGTTTATGTTAGGACTATTATTTTAAAAACAAACTTCGATTTCGATTAATTTAATATTTTTTTTAAAAGACCACACCAGATTCTAATTCATTAAGTATCTGTTTTTTTTCTATTTCCAGAGTCATAAAAAAAGCAGATTATTTTGTTCAGTTGAATACGAACACTGGACGAAGCGGTAAGACTCGATTTCAACAACGAAAGTGAAACAAAACTCAATTAAGTCAAGAAAATCGGTACTTATAAGAATTCCAAAAACATTTCGCTGTGTCACAAGAAACTGCAATACGCGCTGTTGTTAGATTTGTACAGAATCGAAGCTCGGACGTGTTCTTACACAGCATGTTTCGAGATTAAATTTTGCAAGAGAAACGGAGGCAGTTTAAAGCTGGATTGGGTCGGGACGTCACAGCGACATCTGTTGGAGACGTTTTTGTCGGAGCGTTTTTAATACGTAAGAATGCAGCGAAACCCAAGAGCGCTGGCCGACAGCGCAGCGTACTACGTAGATAGGTAATGGCATTTTATACCTAGTACTCGTACTATCCCGATAATGCAGTTGCTGATTTTTGTACATACACCTTGAAAAGTGAGTAGTTGAAAGAGTTCGTAAAATATTCCGCATTATTTGAATTATTTTTACGTTTTACTTTTTGTGGCGCATTGCTTGCTTGGTCATTCCTAACTGATCGACTAGGTTAAACAGCCTTGACTAGGTTTTGACAGCACTTACAGCTCAGTAGATACCTCTGCCTTATGCGTAATAGGCCGTGGGTTCGATCCCTGGCATTAGGTTTATGAACATAGATTTCTGTTCTCAGTCTGCTCAGTCAGCCAGACTTTGTTCTATTATAAGAATGTTTTTTTTTTTTTATACAACTAGCTGATGAAACAAGCTTATGGCCCACCTGATGTTAAGTGGTAACCATCACCTATAACAAAGCATTGCCCCGTAAGTCACGTACGATAGGAACGTGCCCTACGATGCACTGCCCTGCATCCATCAACTTGAGGCATACGGATGTTAAGCCTCATGTGCCTGTAATTACACCGGCAACCACACTCTTCAAACCGAAACACAGCGTTGCTGTTTGGCGGCAGAAAAAGGCGTGGTGGTAGTACTTCCCCGGACGAGCCCTTCACGAAGAGCTCTACTACTCTTAAATTTAATGTATTTATAAAAAAAAATATTATATCAGCTAGCTGGTTCCCTACAAGTTTTGCTTAGTTGATTAGGGTGGCTAAAAAGTTTAGAAAGGGCTAGAAAGTAATGACGGGAATGTCAATCAATATTATAATGTATTTTTTTATATAAACATCATATGGATGAGTGATTACAGGTAAATCGGAGTTAAGCCATGATGACATCCTAAGGGCGGCTTAAAAACTCCATCACCTGAGTTGGCTATACAACTCATACGAACTTATTTTCTTTCCTGTGTTTATTTCATTCGTAGTTCAGTTAGACCATAAACTTCAAATGATGTAGCCACTCAAGTTTTAATATGCTAAGTAAGCTGATTGAAGTTATTGTTAAACAGTTTAGCATATAACTCTAATGACGAATGGTTCATGTGGTTCCAGGACCGTTTATCCTCAGTAATTGCTCGGTTTGTGGTTGAAACTTATGCTTAAGTCTGGTAATACAAGACTGAACTGTACGTTACAAATTAGTGGATAAGCAGCGCTCCCGACTACCAGCTATGGGGTTGAACATAAATTAATTAAACATGTTTGTCTAGTTATTTGCTCAAAGGGTTTGTGTATCTAAATAACAGTTAACCATCATCCAGGGCTAGAATAGAGTTGAAAGATTTATTTGCACTAAACTCACGAGAAAATGATGGGGTTTTCAAAAGAGCACGTTTTAATATTCGCGATGAAAGGTGTAGTATGGTATGTTAGAAAAGGTAAAGCTAAGAATTATAATACATCATTGAAAAATCTGTTTACTGATTAAGTTGAGTGCTCTTAAGCTTTTGTAAGCCCTTAGACTGCCAGACCCAAATGGAATTTATAACTTCTGCTAAGTACTAAACAAGATTTTTCTGTTTACTTATCCATTACGCTCGCAGCGATAGCTAGATATCAAACGTGATAACTAATGTATTAAGACGAAAACCCCAGAACCCGAGCCTGGCTTTTTCAAGTTACATTAGTAAAATGAATAAAATTTCTATAAATAAAATAAAGTCAGTGTATTTTTATATAACTTTTTTTGAACCCCGATAAATCAATTCCATTATTGAGACCTACCTGACTTATGTCGAAAACAAACGACTGGACACCGACCACCTTTCACCTTCCAAAGATTTACGATCCAGTAAAAGAACATTTTATTATACTTTCAATTTCTTTACTGTTTTCTGTGCAGAACTCTACGATAGAAAGAAAATAGCTGGTGGCTCCGGGGAGTGGCACTCGCCTGATATTTTCTTCATCATGCCAAATCGTCGGACACTTTACAGAGTAGACAATTCAAAGTATTATACCGGTCTTAAGTTAATTATATTAGCAAGACTGAGAGAATTTGCGACTGTAACGTCATTATGAAAAGGCACGGAAAGGTTGAAGCTTATTAGGGCCAGGTCGAGGGCGGAGTAGGTATCAAGAGTGCAAACGAAGCGAAGGGAAAATTCTCCGATGTAATGTATCGGAGCGACAGAGCTCATCGATCAAATGTGTGCGACGGCACTTAGTAAGCAACATGCTTAGATGTGCGGCTTCCGTACACTTTTGACGTGGAACTTTCCGAGGTACCGGCATGTGCCAAACTTGCTCGCAAGCAAGTCGATGACATCGTTGCTCCACCAATATTCACAGAGCACAACTTAGACAGCTTATGACTGTTTGTTTTCTGAATCCATGTCACAGAATAGAAATAGGTGTAGGAGTGCACTGAAACTCAACCACTGAATGGATGTAGCGAGGTCATAGCTTTACGCGGACGAAATGGGTGGAGTACGACTAGTATTTTCTAAAATGAATATGATTGGATATCTCCTCTAGACCTTTTTTTCAGCACAGGTACTACGGTTGAAAAACTCAAACCGCACTACTAGGTAATAATGTATTTTGGCACGTTCCAAAACTTCGATGTGTACTTTAGATTAGAACACGTAAGTCTCAATCCAATTATTGAACAACGTTGGTTACCTTTCTAGAGTAGTTTGAATTCAGAATGTGTTTATAATACTGCAGTTTGTAATACAAAAACCGAATACGTTGAATTGGAAATAGTCCTTGGACGTGGAGAGAATACGTGAAGTAAAATAAAACGCGTTAGATGTTTGGCAAATTGCAGTTCCGTTTCAGCCGTTTGCGTAAGTGATAGACACTCCAACAAATTAAAACGAACATTCGTTTTATTTAACACAAATTGCTTTTTTTTATCAATTACAACTACATACATACATAAAATCACGCCTGTTTCCGATCCGCAGAGACCACGGATTTCCACTTACTACCGTCCTTACATACCTCTTTCGCTTCATTCACTCGCATAACATTCTTCATACATTCTCGTCGGTTTAGGGTACTCTTGACCTGGCCTTTCTCTATAACGTCTGCTATCTGATCGAGATACATCCGCCGAGGTCTTCTCCTCCCAATAGTCCCATTTATGCCCGCCTGATGCACCTGTTTCTTTTATCTCTTTTCATCCATCCTCTCCACATGCCCAAACCATCTTAACATACCTTTCTCAGCCCTTTTCACTACGTCTTCTTTACAACTATACATACCGTTAAACCGTTACCGTGTAAATGAATTATTGCTGAAAAACTTATTTACACATGACGTTTCTGTTGGGAAATAAATCTGTTCACACTTGAATAAACCGGTGTTTACATCGTTCGTATCAGTGCACATTTGTGATTCACTGCATACTTACCTACTTTGTCTAGAACGTGAAACCGCTCTGACCTCGGTTTGTCGGAAAATTCGGATGGAAAAACTACAAGCCGCAAAGTTTACATGTCCCACTCGGAAGCTTCCGAAAAGTTGTTTGACACAGTAGTTTAATTGGTGCAGTTGATGACAAACATTCGTACAAACTCTTACAGACTTTTTCGTCTAACTTTTACGAGAGTGCAAACAAGTTGGATTTTATCGGCAATTCTCAACAGGCAGCATTTACTACGCAATTAGTCAATAACGATTCGACTTTGACTACGGCAGCTGTTGTTGCTTGAACTTCAGAATGTACGAACTAGTTTTGCACTGACTATAAGTAGTCAAAGTGGGTAAATGGTAAGCTTACTTAGCTCAAGTGTTTTATTCAAATATGGTTGTTCGTAGTCGTGGTCTATTTGTGAGAATAAACTTTGTTAATCTGAGCTGTCCATCGTGCTGCGGTTTAACGCGGAACTCTGAGTCTGTGCGGTTGCGGTATTATTTTACATTATTAATATTACGACGACACTAACAACACGGCTAGAAAATAGCATTACCCTTCTTCTGGGCTGTCGGGTAAAAAGTAGATACCATTGCGTGTAAATGAGATGAAACTCGACGACCGCCCATGGCGTAATGTCATCAACAAAATGCATGCCGTTTTTCCGATACTCTCTCTCTCTTCATAATTTATTTCTTCTGGACCAACCAGTAGGATTGCATTACACTATACATAAGCAAAAAATTTCAATTTCTCGATATTTTAAAATTCCTAAATGTAAAAGTAAAAATGAAAGTACTTACATTCGTCGTGATCTTTGGCGGTGACAGTGAGGACTGTGTGCTGTATGTCTTCATTCTCGTCGACTTCCGCCTCGTACAGCTCCTTGTCGAAGTACGGCGGGTTGTCATTCTTGTCGGCGATGCCAATTCGGATGAACTTTGTCACTGCAAATAATGGAATTGGGTCAGACCAGGAAATATTACAGGTTCATATTGGCTTCCCTCTCGAATGGTTTCCGAAGTGTGGCTTCCTTCACAAAAGTAGTTTAGCTCAAATTATAAAGTTCTAGAGTTTCCAAGTTCGTTTCTAGCTTCGTTTGTGATGGACGCCGAGTTTATTCAGATCAATATAATGTTCGATGGAACTGGTAGCGCAGTAGGATTAAGGATCTCATGAAAATTCTCATGATAAAACGAAATATACCTCCTTTGTACTAAATGCGGTCAAAAGCTAACTTTCTCGAATGTCTGTATAAATATGCCCCACGAGAAATCTGAGACCAGATGATAATTGGTTTACGAAAAATCTTTCAGGCGAGGTATTTTGTTCGGTAAGTTGTTTAGACTAGATATATAGGTATATATTGTGTAAGTGAAAAGTGTTCATATGTAGTCAGATATACGTCCAAATATTACATTTAGCAAATCCTCACAAATGATTTAGTGTAGTTTATTGTAAATCTTTTTACAATAAACTACACTAAATCAGTAGCACAAATGGCAGTAAATTGTGAAGAGTGGTGAGATTGGGGTAGACTTTGCCCAACAATGGGATGATGCGGGCTGTTTCAGTAAATTACTGAAACAGGTTCACGACTTTTATCCCCGAACGCGGTAGGTATCTCATAGTATAGTAGTATTATGTGAGAGCACTGGTCGAGAGAACACGATCCTAAAGTCGTGGGTTCGAAACCAGTCGTGTACCAATGAGTTTTTCTGTTCAAAAATGTATGTGCACAGTGCCAGATCTCTCAAACGGTGAAGAAAAACATCGTGAAGAAACCGGCATGTCGTAGAACCTAAAAAGTTCTATAACATGTGTCAAGTGCTTGAAAGGAGCCTACTGAGGCGCACTTAAAATCCTTTCACCACACTGTTTCTAAAGAAACTAGTGACACGACAAGAAGATCTCATAGTATTAAGAACTAGCTTAAGATTCTTTGAGGATGTATAAGGGGGTAGTCAAAGGTACGTATAATCATAATATTTGACATATTTTGCAGACGTTGTTCTTCCATAAGTGGCAGGCTGCAAGCCCATCGCCATACATCGCAAGGAAGTAATATTTACTGATTGTTTTAATTGACTAACTTATCTGGCTACACAATATGCAGAAAAAGATAGAAATATGCAAGGGTAACAAAAGCTTGTTCGAAACAAACTTAAAATTAGGCACGTTACAGCTTAGCAGCAAACAGAAAAGATTATGCTGCTACAAAGGAACTGCCGAGTTGAGTATTCAGAATATAAGGCGTTTAAAAAAGTAAATTAACTCAGTTTTTATGACTACCACAAGCTTTATGCTCATCTCAAAAGCAGCTCGTACCTGACAAATTATACACACAAGCCTGGGGTAAAAATCACAGCTTAAAAAATCTTTTTAACGTAGATTCACCTTGTTAAAATTTTTGGATACTTATTTTTCAACGCGTTGGATTTATAAATGAATAAGTTACTTCATATTTTATTATACACTAGCATCTGCCCGCGGCTTAGCTCGCGAAGTACTGACCCGAATAATACTTCTTATTCTTATATAACGTCATTGTCACAAACTAGTAGGTGGTAATATTCCAAGTTTCATTAAAATTTGTTCGGCCATTGAAGCGTGTATGTGGTTATTAGGTAGGTATTATTGGCATTATTTTCATTACAATATACATTCAATAATGTCAATATACATCTTGGTATTGCATACAGACAAAATTGTACATATTTTACACAATTAATCCTAATAATCTACACTATCTACACTAATATTATAAAGAGGAAAACTTTGTATTTTTGTATTTTTGTATTTTTGTATGTAACGAATAGGCTCAAAAACTACTGGTCCGATTTCAAAAATTCTTTCACCATTAGAATGCTACATTATCCCTGAGTAACATAGGCTATATTATATTTTCAAAAAAATCAGGGATCCTTATTAAAACTTCAATAATGTAACCCAAGGTGGAAAACAAAAAACCTTACATCGCGTGCGCTGCGAAAACTATTGAAGATAGAACAAAATAATGTACTACGATTTTGTAGAACACGTTATCATCTACAAAAAATGTCGCGACAGCATATGTCTAACTATTATAGTTATGTCACAATAAGTGTTCTTTTATTATAAAAAAATAATTGAAATGCCTCCGCTAGAAAAGGGTCTTTATTTGTACCTTGGTATTAATCCTTATCCAAATAAATCATTTCATAATTAAGACGGTTTCAATACCTATAGATTACTTTTTAAATTTTTCAAATCGGACATTCCATTCAAAAGATATGACGAAATTAAAAATGTTAACGGGTCCACGGATCACGCGCGGGGTGCGATTTCACTCACTCAAGGAGAAGCGCGTGCAAATGTATGAAATAAGTAGACGCGAGGCTCGAACCCACGGTCTAAGTTTATCCTAAAATGTTCAAAAAATTTATGACCACCCATGCGAAGCTGGGACAGGCCGCTAGTATGTAATAAATTGATAAAATAATTTCATTTTTAACTTTATTAGCATTTATTGCTAGGCTTCATCGAACACAAACATATTTCGATTTTTTTTTTATATTTTTATGTAAAAAATACAGCCTATAATGTATCGTTAAAATCAGCTGAAAACCCCATGACTCCGAAATAATATGAAACACATTGTCAAGCCAACACAAAAAAGCTTTTAATATCAACCGCTTGTTATGTGACAGTAAAATGGGTAAACAAACCCTTCAGAAATAAAATACACTCATTCATCAATTCTGAAGTAAAACTTCCACATATACACACATATATTTATGCATATTGTCTTGCTAGCAATGACACATCACAGGATCTTAGCAATGAGTTTTCAAAATTATAGAAGTAACTAGCTGGTGCCCGCGACTTCGTCTGCGCAGGATTAGTATTTCGAGTAGCTTATATTAGCGTGGCGTAGTAGGTAGGTACATATGTGTAACTTAAGCGGTTTTGGTAGCGCACGCCAGAATAGGTCGCAGATGGTAGATTTTTTCCTACTTACTTGACACTTATCGTCATATTTTGGACAATTCGCACAATATCTTTATAAATTGTAGCCTATGTGTTATTCTGATGTATAAGCTATATTATTGTAAAGTTTCATTAAAATCCATTCGGTAGTTTTAACGTGAAAGAGTAACAAACATCCATCCATCCATCCATACTTACAAACTTTCGCGTTTATAATATTAGTAGGATACATCAGCTATTTGGTGGCCATAGCTTTGCTTAGCTTGGGGCTATACAACTTGCTGATGGAACAAGCAGATGGCCCACCTGATGTTACGCGGTAACCTGTCACTGTCACTTATAACAAAGCATTACCTTGTTAGTCACGCAAGATAGGAACGTGCCCTACGATGCACTGCCCTGCGTTCATCAACTTGAGGCATACATATGTTAAGCCTCATATGCCTGTCATTTCACCGGCAACCACACTCTTCAAACCGAAGCACAGCATAGCTGCATGACGGCAGAAAAAGGCATGCTGGTTGTATTTCCCGGATGAGCCCTTCACTAAGCACTACTACTCTTATTTAATATTTTTATTGATTAATTATTACAAATAATGCACTGACTGTGTTAATATTGTTTGATATTTTTACTGTTAAAAGTGGCGAAAAGTGGAATTCGGACAGGGATAAATATTTGTTGTAAGAAAAATTTCAGATTGAATAACTCCCTTGGTATAAGATTGTCTGTCGAAGCTTAATGTTTGAGCTGTTTTATCAGCTTATCCGATTTATCGCTTTGATCTTATATTTCTAGAACCGATTCTTTCAAGTTGGGTAAAAAATGATGTTTTTCCATTTAAGTCACTAATCTCGAAAGACTTAATAATCCTAGATAGTATAAGCAAAACGGCAAAAAGTACAAAAGAATGTAATGATTTCTCGAATTTTATAATTCATTTTGTAAATATTAAGCTTGTTTTTTTAGATAAAAATTGAAGTAGCATAATTAATTTTATATCTTCCTGTCTTTTAGTCAGTCAATTGACCGCCAAGTCGCAGCTTTGGTCGGATAGGTGGGTAGAATTGTTAACGTTGGTAGGTTGCCGAACTGTAGAAAGTGGGAAAGGAGAAGATTGTAAAAATGTGGCATTCTGGAAAGGGACTTGGTGGAGTAAACTTGACTAGCTAAACATACTGTCATCTGTAACTGTAGGGGACTAGGTATATTTAGGTAATAAAATTCAATAATTTTTAACAGACACGTTTACTCCAACAAGACATGGAAGCGAACGAACAAACCATAAAAAAGATTACATATTAAGGTAGACACGGTATAATATAAAGCGCGCGAAGATTTAAACTTCAACATGCCCCCGCGCGCTGAAAGCTCGTCTTTCAACATCTTCTTCTTCTGGCAGCAGAGGGACAATTTTGGAGAAGCTTCGCCGTACGACGCCATTTGCAACTTTGATGTCTGCAACGCGACATATGCCGTCAGTGGGACCAGGATGCACAGCCACGACACGTCCAAGCTTCCATTTTAGGGGAGGAACGCCATCTTCCTTGAGTAGGACTAACGTCCCATTCTGAAGAGAGTACTTGCATTTTCGCCATTTGACTCGCTGCTGGAGTTCAGCTATGTACTCCTTACTCCACCTTGTCCAAAAATGCTGGCGTAACTGCGCGATGCGCTGAAAGCGTGTCAATCTGTTGAATGGATAGTCCTGGTAGTTCCTTTCTGGTAGGGCAGTGAGGGGGCGGCCGATGAGAAAATGACCCGGCGTAAGCGGCGTCAAGTCTTCTGGGTCCGACGACAACGGAGAGAGTGGCCGAGAGTTAAGGATCGCCTCGATTTGCACCAACGTAGTAGTAAACTCCTCGAACGTTAAATTACAACTTCCCAACACTCTATTTAAATGATATTTTGTCGACTTGACACCAGCCTCCCAGAGACCTCCGAAATTAGGGCTGTACGCAGGTATGAAATGAAAATTGATGCTGTCCTGAGCAGTCTCTGAAGCCAGAGAGTCACAATTACTCTTTAAAAACTTTGAAATATCATTATACGCGCCAACAAATGAGGTACCGTTATCTGAAAAAATATGAGTGGGTTTTCCCCTGCGTGAAATGAATCTGCGTAATGCTAGTAGGTAGTTATTGCTTGTTAAATCACCCACTAACTCCAGGTGTACAGCCTTGGTTGTAAAACATACAAAAATAGCTATGTACGACTTGACGAGCCTACAACCTCGACCTGTGCGACTAGCGACAGCCACTGGGCCCGCGTAGTCCACGCCTACACTCTCGAATGGGTATCCACCTGGTTCAATTCGCTGCTGCGGTAAATTACCCATCAGCGGGTTATACGTTTTACCCTTCATGCGATTGCAGCGCACGCATTGACGAAAACATTTCTTAGCTAAATTACGACCACCTATTGGCCAATAGGTTTCCCTAATTGTAGCCAATAAAAGTTGAGGGCCGGCATGCATTAATCTTTTGTGTTCAAACTCAAACAACAACTTCGTAACTTGATGTGTGGACTGTAAAATAATAGGGTGCTTTTTCTCAAATGTAAAATTAGAATTATCTAACCGACCTCCTACGCGAATTAAACTATTTTTATCTAAATAAACATTAAATTTTATCAGTGGGCTTTTAGTAGGCAAATCTTGTTTTTTAACTAACAAATTATATTCAGGGAACGATTGAATCTGAGATTGCTTCATTATTAAACTCAACGCATTATTTAACTCGTCAGTATTTAAATATTTATGTTCATTTTTTGTCCCTTTCTTTAAAATGTTAATGAACCGTAGCACATAAGCTACAGTACGCTGAAGCCTAGAAAAATTTGAGAAGCGACTGAAATCAATAAGGTCGCATGAGGTAAAATCATTTATATGTAATGAAACTTCAGTTCGAGTTTCAGGCAACCTTTCAACAGTACTTGGAGTGGCAGGCCAGTGCGAGGGATCGCGTTTTAAATAATCTGGCCCTTGCCACCATAATGTGAGAGACTGGAGAGAACTAACACTGACACCGCGCGATATCATATCCGCGGGGTTCTCATCGGTCGGAACATGTCTCCAAGTACAGCTGCCAGTTTTTTCTAAAATATCAGCTATTCGATTACGTACAAAAGGTTGTAACTTAAAAGGCAACATTTTAAGCCAACCTAGGACAATCATGGAGTCCGTCCAAAACACAACATGATTGATTTGAGCTCGCAAGGCAGTACTAGCCTTTTCATACAGACGAGCACCAATCAGAGCACCGCAGAGCTCGAGTCGTGGTATTGTTGTGGGCTTGATAGGAGCGACTCGGCTTTTTGCGATAAGTAAGTTGACTGAGACCTCACCTTTATCGTTAGTACTCCGAACATAAATACAAGCGCCATACGCACGCTCAGACGCATCTGTGAAAATGTGTAATTCCAGAGAGGAATATGAGTCACAGATGACACGTCGCGGTATACGCAGGCTGTTCAGACCCGGTAGGCTGTCGACAACTTCGACCCAGGCCTGGTTCATCTCTGGTGGCAACTCATCATCCCAAGACAGTCGTTGCAGCCACAGTTTCTGTAATATAATTTTCATGAGGATAACACAAGGTGATATGAGCCCTAAGGGGTCGAATATCTGAGCAATGACCGATAGAATATCACGCTTAGTGTTTCCTTTTACTATGGTTGGACTGATGGAAAAGTAGAACTGATCTTGCACCGAGTGCCACCCGAGGCCTAACGTTTTATTGCATTCAGATTCTGCGATATTAAATTCCGATGAAAACTGATCGGTTTCTGGCAACAATTGAGGCTCATTAGACTTCCATTTCCTAAGAGGCATGCATGCTGAGGCTAGCTCGGCAGTAACTTGCTTGCGTATACGTAAAACTTCATTTATATCATCCCCCCCACTCAATAAATCGTCGATATAGCAGTCATGAATTATAATTTCAGATATTTTAGGGTCCTTACAGTCTAAACCTATCTGTTTTAGGCATCGAGTCGCAAGATACGGCGCACTAGCCGTGCCGTAACTTACCCGGTTCAAAACGTAACTTTTAATGATGGAATCGGGTTGAGTTTGATCTCGCCAAATAATCTGTTGCAGCGGCCTGGAATCAGGATGTACCACAATGCATCTGTACATTTTCTCAACGTCTGCAACTATAACATATCTATGCTGCCTAAACCTTAAAAGTATCGACAATAGGTCATCTTGTACCGTAGGCCCAATCATTTGAATCTGATTGAATGAAACTCCCGAGGTAGTAGGACTACTCGCATTAAATACGACTCGTAGTTTGGTCGTCGTACTACTCTCACGAAGGACGCCATGATGAGGGATGAAGTAGTGAGGCACCGATGTGACCGGTTTGCACTCTGACATGTGACCTAATGATTCATATTCAGACATAAAGTCTATATACATTTTTCTAAATGAATCATTAGCATTACATTTAAGTCTGCGCTCTAAAGAAAGCAAACAATGTTTAGCTCGCTGATAAGAATCACCTAACACGCTCGGTGTTTGTTTTAATGGGATCCTAACGCAAAACCGACCGTCTGCGAGACGAGTAGTATTTTTTACAAAATGTTCTTCACATTGCTTCTCCTCTGGAAAATAATGAGATGACTGAGGGCTAACTTCTTCAAGCTGCCAAAAACGCATTAATTGGTTTTGGATGTCATCATCAGAACAGTGAGAAGTCAAAGAATCGACTTTGGTAAAATTACATTTGATTTGTGAATGCGTAGGTACGCGGCCGCGGTTAACAGGACCGGAAACTATCCAACCTAGTCTAGTTTCATAAAGTATCGGCTTTCCATCTCCTAATTTAATATTTTGCGAACCTAAAATGTCCCAAAAAACATCAGCGCCAATGATTAAATCAATGGCGGAGGGCGAATAAAACTGAGGGTCCGCTAAACAAATATCTGATGGAATGTTTAAATTCCTAACATTAATCTGACACCCGGGAACGTTATCGGTAATCGACGGCAGAATAAAACAACTTAGGTAAGTTGAAAAACTATCACATAATGATTTTATAGGCAAGCGACATAATTGACTGATCTTCGATGTTTTATTATTTATACCTACGACGGTCTTATCAGTACGATCAGCTGGCAAGTTCAATTGTTTATGCAAGCGTTCGGTCATTAGACACGAAGTACTACCGCTATCCAGGATCGCACGGGCGATGACCTCACGATTGTCGCAATCATACAATTTCACTAATGCAGTCGATAATAAAACATCACACTGACCTGTCTTCTCAACTGTAGTGCTAATACTTCCCGTAAGTGTAACACTCGAGCTCTCAGAGTTCGTCGCAGTAGGCACTGAGCTGCTCGTACGGTTGCCGTTATCGCAATCAGCTGTAGCTGTAGGCATAGACGTAGAC
The DNA here is from genome assembly GCA_932294275.1 of Chloroclysta siterata. Lineage (NCBI taxonomy): Eukaryota > Metazoa > Arthropoda > Insecta > Lepidoptera > Geometridae > Chloroclysta > Chloroclysta siterata. The sequence goes on along the minus strand of OW028600.1, from coordinate 10,298,278 downwards.
AGATGTTTAGATGCACCAAACTCGTTTATGTGAATTAGTGAGTGATGTTTACGCTTGCACACCTTACAACCTGGCCTTTTACACGAATTGGCGTAGTGTCCACTACGGAAGCAATTAAAACATATCTTATAATTAGGCAATAACTTATATCGCGCATCACTACTTAGTGCGAGAAACTTCGGACAGTTATTCAAATAATGATCATCATTACAGTTGGGGCAAGGTTTCATAGACGATGAAGATGTATTATTTTTATTGTCATTACTCTGATAAGAAACCATAGCTTTTATTTTTGACGCCTGTTTACTACTTGTAGCATTATTTTGTGACAACTCAATCGTCTCAATTAAATCTGCACGATTACGCATAAATTCGAGAAAGGCTACCAAACTAATCGGCTTATCTTTAGATAATTGTTCCTCCCACTCACGAAATGTCTTCGAATCTAACTTCTGGGTGACGAGGTAAATCAAAAGAGTGTCCCAGTGTTCAATGGGTTGACCTAATGACTCTAATGCACGCAAATTTTTATTTAATTGGTCTATTACGCGCTTCAAAATAGCGGATGACTCTTTTGTGACCGGTTCAATGTTGAATAAGGCTGAAACATGATTTTGTATTAACAAACGTTTATTATCAAACCGCTCACCTAAGAGTTTCCAAGCTACTTGATAGTTATTAGCAGAAAACTCAATAGATTGAATTACCACAGCAGCCGAACCTTCTAATGACGCCCTCAAGTAGTGAAATTTATTTATTTCGTCTATCTGATCATTTTTATCGATTAAACTTGAGAAGGTGTCATGAAACTCTAACCATTTTTCGTAGGAACCTCCAAATTTCGGCAACTGAATAGTGGGCAATTTAACAAGCTTGTGATTGGAACGAGAAATTGACGCACTTTCCGATTTATCTTGATCCTTTCTATAGGTATCAATCATTCCCTGAGCGTTAGAAATTATCCGATAATAATGTCTTTCAAACTCAGTTCTTTCGATTAATTGAACATCACTATTGTCAGAATTACACTCAATTTTTAAACAACTTTTTTTGTAACTCCCTGGCCTCCGAGGAACTTAGCGACGACGCATTCAACGTCGTAAGATGATTCGCGAAAGCAGTCATACGGCCTTTGATACTGCTGCGTTTTTTAATAAGCTCTTTATCCTCGGTCATTCTGGGAGACAGGCACGGACGACCTGGAACTGATACAGGCAACAGGTTCACTTAAGTACTTAGAACTATAACAAAAAGTACCTAGAATCTGCTAATTTAAAATGAATAACATCACGATGCCTATAGATATATTTTAAATACGATGTTTGATACCAATAAAATTAGTGAAAATTAGTGTGAATTTTATACATTAACTGACAAACAAACTTTGATTTTACACAACAGATTTATTAATATGAAAGAACTGTTACTAACCTTATTTAACGTCGAATTATACCTAATTATACCTGATTAGAGTGTTGGGTTCTAAATGAAAATCACTTGTTCCTGCACGTTGCACTTTTAGACTTTGAACTCTCGACCACTCTGGTGACGCGCAATCCCGTAGCATTTATTTGCGCTCCACGGCTTCAAATGTGATGGAAACTTCTTCCTCAATGTAATAATGAGCTGGTAATAATATCCGGCTCGAAGGACCATGTAGGGGACTAGGTATATTTAGGTAATAAAATTCAATAATTTTTAACAGACATGTTTACTCCAACAAGACATGGAAGCGAACGAACAAACCATAAAAAAGATTACATATTAAGGTAGACACGGTATAATATAAAGCGCGCGAAGATTTAAACTTCAACAGTAACAAGTGCGAAGAATAAAAGTGAAATGGTTTTACCTGTATTCTTCGAATAAATGGTGTAATAATTGGTGTTAAAGTGTTCATCTGCTGCAGTTCATTTCAAGAACTATCACGAACTATAACTAAAAATAAAAGAAACATCGAAAGATCCTGGGCAATAAAATCCGAAAAGATTCGTTGAAACAAGTTTTAGTACATTTAGGTACAAGCAATTTACAAATGAATTGTACCCTAAATGGTTTTTTAACCGCCTGTGTGATTGTACAAAGAACTGCCCAATATATACAATACAATAGAAAATGTATTGTGTCTGGAGTCTCGAAGATTAAAGGTTCAAATAGTTAGACATTACAAAAAGCAGATAATGAAACGCAAAAGTTCAAAACGGCGTATTTATAAAAGAAATACATAAGTTTGTCTAACACGACTGGATTTTCGAAAAAGCTTTTCTAGCGACGTCGGCCTAATTGGACGATACCAAATGAGCTTTAATCCGAGTCCACTGAGGGAGCCTTATCGAGAGAAAAAAAGAATTCTAGATGGAAATTGCTTTCGTTTGAGGTACCCTCTAACAATGATAAATTAGGGCACTGCTGCCGGAATGTCCGGCGGCTTTATTAAACATACGGACGCTTTTAAGCTCCGCCCAGCCCGGTATACTATATATCCTTGAAAGGAGGTAAACTGGTATTTAATACAAAGCCACTCCGGACTCGGCTAACCGATAGCCACTCATTTAGTAGTCTCTGGCTACCACAAATTTAATAATTCGACACTAAACCAAATTTATCAAAACACTGTTTTTGAAATGGCAAATATTGGAACGCAAAACTAAGACTCAATTTGTATTCTTGTTGACAACAACGACGTTGAAAACAGTAGAGACCGAAGCCGTTCTCAATAATTTAACTACTCACTCAATTACCACTAAAACTTTTGGCTTTGATGGAGCCTAAGGAAAATGTTTATTTATAGATTCTGTTCTGAACCAACGATGGAATCACTTTCATGGATAACAAGAATATACGAACGTAGCCTTAATATATTATTATGATTGTGCAAGAAGGAAGAGACGTCAACCGGATATCCGGTATCGTTAAGGGGCGGAGATTGGCGAATTTACCCGAGCTAGGGTACATGATTACGCAGCGATTTGTTCAGACGCACTATCGCATATTAAACGCCTATGAGCATATTTTTTCTCTAGAATCAAACTTTATTTCGACCACAGAATTAATTAGACATGTAAAGAGCGCCCTAACGATACCAAGGGTGACTTTTTGACAAACACGCGAGGGGCAATCCTACCAAACTTTGAGACAATTACGTTACCAAACTTTACTATCAAGGCGCGAATAAACGGGACCCGCGCCATTTCGCACTCATAATTGAATAGCCCATCGACGATAACATCAAAGTAAGGATTAACAATCGTATTTTCGATGTTTTATTCAACAGACGAGTAAAATAGTTTGTTGAGGGCATTAATAACATTCATAAAAGGTTTTATTTCGTAAAAACGGGTTTCTAAATTCTTCATAAATGTTATTTAGAGTGCGTTAGAAAACTTAAAGAAATGTGTTACAAACCTGTGTTTTTATAGCTGGTGTTTGTAGTTAGTTTGAAATAATGTTTGGTGGCACCTGACATTTATATAATCTGTGTTTATCTCCATCAATGTCATGAAGTTTTATTGAAGAGTACCAAGTCTGGTACTTTATGAAAGTAAAGGTAACATAAAAGCATTGTAGAAAAGGTGTTTCCACTAAGTAGCTACAGACTGCGGACAAACGTGCTGTACTAGTCACATAGTTACATTGACACAAGTTAAAAGAGGTCACGTTGGAGTCCTTACGTTCTAGATGGTTCCGCGCATCTGATGTTTGAAACGTATTTCGGTAGTTTACTTTGTAAGAACTGTTTTTACTTACCCTCCGAAGGATGTTACGGATATACCAACATTAAGGAAAACATCGCGTGGAAATTGACCGACAAACAAACAGCAGAGAATAAACAGAGTTGGTTCGTAATGAGTTATTTCCTTATAATTTAGGGGCCTTTTTTGAACCACAAATTACATCACTGAGCGTGATACCAACATTATTAACTACTGCTAAATGTGTGTGTGTTTATTTGGCAGTATCCCTGACTACGTTCCTTAAACATTCTCATAGAATATTGAGTAGGTATTGAGGATATCTACCGTGCCTTGGGATTAAAGTCGTGAATATTTTTATATCTGATAGTACAGATGCTATCCCCAAGGTCTTACAAAAGCTATTTATTCAATTTAATCACAGGATCACTTTCGTTCTTAAACATATTAAAGCTTGAATTTAGGTGCCAGCTCCGACAGAACAAGCTAGCTGATGGAACAAGCATATGGCCCACCTCATGTTAAGTGGTAACCATCACCTATAACAAAGCATTGCCTCGTAAGTCGCGTACGATAGGAACGTGCCCTACGATGCACTGCCCTGCGTCCATCAACTTGAGGCATACGGATGTTAAGCCTCATGTGCCTGTAATTACACCGGTAACCACACTCTTCAAACCGAAACACATAAAAGCGAGTACTGTACGTATGCGTTCCCGTATGTACAAAGGGAACACTGCACGTGTATTTAACCAATCACACCCACCATTAGCATTCCCCTTGCGGGATAAATCAAACAGATCAGTAATGAGCTGCTAACAAGCTATTTCCTCCGCGGGTAATCGTGATGTGTTATCGATGCTTCAAATTAACGCTCATATTTTATAAATCACCAACGCAATCAAATATTTGGAGCAGTGCCTACGAGATGTGCGAAAATTACTAGTGATTTTAACTTCAACTACTAATGGTTCTACTTATTAATCTCTATGGATCTGTATGGTTTCACCGGCTGTGTGTAATCAGCCGTTAAAACCCATAGTGCTATTACAAGCGTCGAATCTATCACGCCATTTCGGTTTTGGGCAAGATGGAAAATTTCTTGCTGGCGTCTCAATTTCTTAGCTATAGCAATTGACGTAGTATTCCATTACTAAGTTTTTTTTAATACAACTTGCTGGCAAAGCTGATGGCCTGATGTTAAGTGGTAAACATCTATAACGAAGCATTGCCTCGTAATTCAAGCACGATAGGAACGTGCCCTACGATGCACCATCGAATCCAGTCATGCACCAATGGGCTTTTATTTTTAGAAAATGTGCGTAATGTATGTGCACAATGCCACTTGCATTGAGCACATCTAAAAACGGTGAACGAAAACATCGTGAAGAATCCCGTTAGTATTCTTAAAGGCTTGCAACCTGTCACCCAACTACTGCTAAATTTGGCTAGTACATGCCAAAATTTAATATTTATATGTACCTACCTCTAACTAACCCCCTAAGACATAATCAAAGAATATTAAGTCGGTACTTGGTACTAATATATCTGCGAGGACATCTACCGTGCCTAGAATACGCGAAGCTGTTTCAGTTCAATTACAAAGTTTTGTAATTGTGTATAAATCGTAGCTTTATTTGAGCAGTCCACAGGCTGTTTTTTATTGACATGGGTCAAAAAGTAAATCCAAACAAAGTAAGTTCACCGTCAAAGAACAATGTTAGAAGGTAAATATTTGAACTTCTGTAAATATTTATAATTTCCAATGCTCGGTCATATTGTATACGGACGCGAGCGCGGTAGAGGACGCGGATTGTGCCAGGAAAATAACGAACTAAGACAAAACACACTGCCAGAATGAAATTGTATTCACTGCTATTTTGTAATTACCAAAAAGTTACTATCTAAAAAAAAACATTAAAAAGACACTTCTAATTTAAACATTTGGCAATACTTAACTACTTTGAGAGTACGCCTTTTCAAACAAAAAAATAATTTTCATTTCGGTGCACTGATGGACAAATATAGCAGCAGCGGCCCCCGATATATTCACATCTCAGATTTCTTCCGTTTAGCATAAAGATAAATAAAGCAATATTCTTAATTCTTCTTTTTTGATTCAACAAAATCTTTTCAATTTTCACCTTCTCAGATGTGATCAGTAACACAGAATCTCGGTTAATTTTGGTAATTACAATCATCAATACAATACATCAATTAGCACTACACTGCAGCTTCTATATCATAATTATTGTAACAAGGATGATACAAAAGAACGGTAGAAACCAAGCCGTTAGTTTGTTGCCTGTTCTTCTAGGCTTGGTTGCGTGGAACTGGCACTTAGATTCACCTAGCTATAAGACGTTTAAAAGTGATCCCTGTGATTCAATTGAATAAATACCTTTTTTAACTTTAACTTTGACAACACTGAGTGGCAATGCCAGTGACAAAACAAATATATTTGACTCACTCGGATCCGGAACAAACGAACCGATTACCTAGTTAGCTTAGGTTCAACAGATCGTCTGCTAGAGAGTGGTTTGATGACACATTGCTTTCAAGAAATATCGATGGGTTTTAAGTCTATCCATAAACTCTATCTACTAGTTCGTCGTTAGTGGTTTGGGTGGGAGCCTGACAGACCCCGCCGACTCCCTTCGAATCAAGACATTTGCGGACATCAGTAAAAAACGTGTAAAAAAGTCATAAGCTATTTCCGCGTAAGCGCCCGCTTTCTCGTCCTCACATTTCACATTTCTGTAGACTATGCCTGAAAGCTTTAGCAGTCTAATACAAACTTTATTTCTTTGATAACTTTAAAGGATCTGACAGTAGACAAATAAAACAGAAAGGTATTTATTTGCGAGACCTGAGATCCAGTACTTGTAAATACCAAACTTTAATTTACAACGAGATTAAAAAGTAGAATACATAATCATTTGACTCAAAGAAAATAGTTTTCATAGTAGTACAATCTCTGTTAATTAATTACTTTTGGAACCACAGTGCCTCTAAATTAAAATTAATAAAGACACATTGACTCAACAGATACTGTGTTTGAAAGCGGGAGTGATTTCAAAACTAGAAAATCGGATGGACTAAAAAGTCTTTATCGAAGTCGAGCTTGTGTTATATCAAACAAGAACAGTACCTAGTTCAAAATTATCAGGACATGATAACGCTTGGGTTTTATAATGGAATTCTTTATCAAGAGGTGCAGAGTGGAGAGACGTGCCTTCGCGTCGGCACCGACCCCAACAGAAGGTCGCACTCGAGAGCCAGAATAACCCCCGGTCCTACGTAAACGACAAGAAAAACGCGACGCGGTAACGTGCAACTCGATGTGACAATTTGATTCTATGTAAGAGATTTTTGAACCGTTGTTTTGCTGTTCCTAATATAACGATAAAGTTTATTGTAGTTTCTCGTGTGATGTGCAATCGACAATTAACTACCTCTATATTGTGATTATCGTTGTTATAATAAAAACATAAACAAAAAAATTTATTATTTTAGAATTCTTTAAAATTTTATTGAAATCTTCACTTATTCACTTCGAATCTTGAAGATAGTTGTATAAAAAGTAGCCACCACTTCAAATACCTTCATTAAATTCATTCATTTCATTTTTCTTATCGCTTTTGACACTGACCTAGGCATAAAAAGAAAATAAAGAATGAAATAAAATTGAATGCAAATGCGGTGTTATTTTAGGCGTGTTTCCGCCGAACATTTTGTCACCTTGCTTGAACACTTGGGGATAGCCGAATCAGTAATGTATGCTAATCTGCAGGGTCATCCGACTTAGCATTACTTTTGCAGATTCCGCTGACATGGATTATTCATCCAATTGAACAAAAATGTTTTATCTCTGGATCTGGATGCTACTTTCGGACGTTGGCTACAGACTTGCTCTTGTTTCAAGTTTCAATTGAAATGCGCGTTGTTAGGCCAGCCTGTTTTCCTGATTTTATTTTAAAGAAACAAAGAGATGAGCGAAATATGTGTAGTATATATTCCAATTTAAAACAAAGTTATCATAAAGTCAAGCTGTAGCTTATTCTTTTTGAGGATACGACATTATTGCATTTTAGGCTATTCGATGGTTGATTCCAACAGTCAGTAACGCAAGAGTTTATTTAGGTTTAAAAATGATAATTCAATAATTTATAACAAACAATTAATAAGTATATAATTTTTAGATGCTATCCCGGCTCAAAACTATGGCAATTTATTTCATAGACTGCAATCCATCTTTGCATAAATCAGTCGGCTTAGACAGTGACTTCGCGCCTCACTAGAATCCATAAAAATCCAACGTCCTCAGATCGTCTTATCAGATCTTGAACTACTTCACAAGATAAATGGGGATTGTTCTCTTTCAGAGGATGATTGAAAAACCGACGATAAAAATAAGCTTTATTCAACATGGATTAGAGTATAAATCGATATCGTATCCAACGAAAAATATTAAACTCATAAATTGTTTAGTATTTTCACGTTGGATATCCCGAATTCTATGTTTTATTGATAAGTGGAGTTTATTTATTTTGATTGCTTTTTCAGTTTTAACATTGCGTCCTAACGTGCTATCAAACATAATATAACACACATGCGTAGCAAAAACGCCTTCCAAAACTACAGGGCGTCCCAAAACTATGCGACATGAAAGGAACGTACCATAAGACAGACTTATGTAGTAAGACTGCATTAAAAGATTTTCTAAAAATTACTTGCTTCTTCTGGGAATCGAACCGACTCCAATGTGAAAAAAAACAACCCGTATTTTTATGATGCCAATCGAAAGAATGGATAAAAATAATAATTCCTCTAAGTAATTTTTAGAAAATCTTTGAATGTACCATTACCATTCTTTAAAAATAAAATCAATTCTCCTTTTAGCAAAATATCCTATCTACAATATTTAAGGTACTTTCCGTTCATGTCGCATAGTCTTGGGACGCCCTGTATACAGCCTCCGTTCTGAATACCAACGCGCATTCATAAAAAAACTACATAACTATGCATATGCATTCTTTTATTTCCTACGCGGGAATACCATTCATGACATCTCGTTTCATCACCAGGAATTTTCCGAGGCATCTATAGACTTCTAAGGCCCAAGTACAATAGTGTGCACACGTAAATTGTTGACATATCCGTGCTAGTTACTGAGACCGGCAATAAGATCAAAACACATTTGGATCACCTGGACTACGACATCTAGCACATGTGACCTACTGAGTCCTATATTATCGCATAGAACGCCAGTGTAAACAACGGAACAGTTTTTATTTATACGAGTATAGCATTATGTTTGTGTTCATAGCCTTAGCGTTCATACCTGTGTTTCAGTTCATCCAACCGAAATGTATTTACCCACTAAACTTTATTGACTGAACATAAAGTCGGAGATTGTTGAGAAAGTATCGTTAGCTTCAGTGTTGGTACTTTCATATCGATTTGCAATTTCATTTTGCAAGCGACGATATTGTTTGTTGTCAGAGTTTTATTTTTGAAATTGATTATTGTACGAATATGTAAATGAATTTAACTCGCACGAATAATGGATGGATGGTATTCAAGCAATTTTTCTGAGCATCCTTTTCATAAATATCATTTTGAATTTTTCACTTTGATTAAAGTATTATTTCGATGTCAGCACTGAATTCAGAACACTCGGTTTGCATGATATTCGACGAAGCGCTTTTTACTTTAAAAGGTGTGCATCGTAATAATGGTTTTAAACACAATAAAACCGTATGGATCGCACTGACAACTATTTTACAGAAAGTTTTTAGAAGAATCTATGAAGTAGGTACATTTTGTAAAAACAGATCTTTGAAACAATGTATAGCTGACATGAAACGAACTTTATTTGCACGTATTTCTTCTGATTCTTTTGTTCAGCACAAAAACGTCGATGAAGTGAACAATGTGTGTTCTGTATATTTTGAAAAACAACTATAATGTTTTATGAATTGGTTCATCGTTGGGGTGCTAATATTTATCGAGCCCCTGGTACGCACCGTTCGTCATTGAACGCTTCACAACTTTCGAAACGGGTCAGCAAAGTTTTAATGGCCCAGTGTAAAATACCTTAATTGGATTGATTGACGAGGTGTGCCCAAACAGTTTGTAAGTCTATTAGTACCTACTAGTACTTAGTAAAGCTTTGTAAGCGCAAAGCAGCCGGCAGCCGGTCTCGAGTTCCCAACATACAAAAAGCTTTTAAAAGGATCTGAACTTAGCTTGTCACAAAGTAGATAAGATTAATCAAAATAAAGCATATTTTATGATTGGTATCAACATACAAGGAATGGATATGGAGATATAATGGAGAGTATTAGAAGTTGCATGTTGATTTCCCTTAGGAGGTTGTATGTATGATCGCGGTCATTTGTCGACGTGCTGCGATGTTGGAATGGGACCTTGTGTATGATATGTTATGGTACCGATATGGGACAAGGTTCCAACACGACAACGCGGTGATGTAGGATTTAGATTATCAAATAAAAAGGTAAAAAAAATGATAGGGAGGTATTTTTACATTTTCCGCATCACGGAAAAAGAACTGTGCATAAACTCTTTCGACTTCGATATTCAATTCTGCGAAATATAACTTTGTGAAAACCGAGCAAGTTAAAGGAAGTTATGTCAAAGACAAAAGCAGAATCTACACTAATATTATAAAGAGGAAAGCTTTGTATTTTTGTATTTTTGTATGTAACGAATAGGCTCAAAAACTACTGGTCCGATTTCAAAAATTCTTTCACCATTAGAATGCTACATTATCCCTGAGTAACATAGGCTATATTATATTTAAAAAAAAATCAGGGATCCTTACTAAAACTCCAATAATGTAACCCAAGGTGGAAACCAAAAACCTTACATCGCGTGCGCTGCGAAAACTATTGATGATAGAACAAAATAATGTACTACGATTTTATAGAACACGTCATCATCTACAAAAAATGCCGCGACAGCATATGTCTAACTATTATAGTTATGTCACAATAAGTGTTCTTTTATTATAAAAAAATAATTGAAATGCCGCCGCTAGAAAAGGGTCTTTATTTGTACCTTGGTATTAATCCTTATCCAAATAAATCATTTCATAATTAAGACGATTTCAATACCTATAGATTACTTCTTAAATTTTTAAAATCGGACATTCCATTCAAAAGATATGACGAAATTAAAAACGTTAACGGGTCCACGGGTCACGCTCGGGCTGCGATTTCACTCTCTGGCGTGCAAATGTATGAAATAAGTAGTCGCGAGGCTCGAACCCACGGTCTAAGTTTATCCTAAAATGTTCAAAAAATTTATGACCACCCATGCGAAGCTGGGACAGGCCGCTAGTCTAGAAATATTTAAAAAACGACAGAACCATTGCTCGGAATCAAAGATATGGTATTTCTTTGTTGGAAAAACAATTTCCTCCAATGTACCTCAAGAAGCGAGAACCAATCAAATAATATTCAGATGAGGAGCGATGGATAAGAACAAAAGCCAGAAATATTTTATTTGTTTTTCTATAAGGCCTTTTTTCAAAAAGTTATAAAGATATTGAAAAATGAAAAATAGTAGTCGATCCTACAAACAAAACTGTATTATTACACTTATTTTTATATTACACTATATTTTTTTCAGAGCTGTCTTTTTAGCAATGCCTAAAGATATTGTCAAATAAGATATAATAGGCAATTCTACATCCAAACGGTATTATAATATTTGTTATTACTTGTATTCTCTTTACGATCCAGATAAAAAAGTGACTTTCAGGCTGCGTCGAGACCGCCTTAACCAGTCCCACGGGTGAAATTTTTGGCGGTGCGAATTGATGTCTTTGCCCAAACAGATATGGATGTCGGTGTTTTCAATTTATTGTTGACGTGCAAAAGGATCGTTGTGGCCCTTTCGATAAATACATAATTCAAGATCGACGATAGCACCTGAGAGAAGGCGACATACTAGAATCGATCGCGGCCAAATCGAAGGAACTTTTTTTTATGTTCTATTGTTGAAATCTATTAATGTACCGACTATTGTGTCTGCTGGAAGTCTACCAGCAGACACAATACGTCCCACTGGGTCTCGTCTACGTGGGTAAGTTCAACGCTACATAGAAGCCTGTAACAAACTATTCAATCCAATTATCTATGTGAGAGAAATCGGAATATACGATACAAGTGTTGGATAAACAGATGAAATGTTAACATGTTATACCGAAGACAACGAAGGTAAATTATTAATGTGAATGTTATAAAAGGGGGTTAACAGACAAATCCTCACACTATGTGAACAGACGGCAGTAAAAAAAAGTCTAGGAGTGTAGGGCGCGTGCTTCCGACGGCCTCTTGACACGTTTTCATAATGATGATTCACTATATTGCAGTTATTAGAGCATTTATACGAATTAATTGCGAAAGACCCTATTGTCATAATTTATGACGACGATAATAGGATTACCCAGAGCGCAATTTACTTTTATCGGTGGCTACTTTCATACACACCTAGTCTATAAAACGAGATGGTATGGGAAAATATCACTGATATTTATTTGGGTGTGGTGTAACTACCAAATCAAAACTAATTGCCTAGAGCTAGATAAAAGCTATTCAATGCAAACAGAATAAAAATATCTGAAAAAGACGGAGAGATGAAATCTATGCAATATACGAGTATGTGCTTGAAATATTCGTAGGGTTACATTGTCCGTGATGATAAGTGTGGTATGTAACTGAACGCAATATCGGGTTATTGGCAATATTCTCACACGCTTTATGGTGACGTACCTATTATATATGTATCTAATAACAGGGCACATTTGAACTCGGCTGAAAGAAAACTAATTTCAAATGTCTGTGTGCCACGCCACCTGGAGGGTTGCATCTACGATTTACTATAAGAACTTGTACAACATATTTCGAGGGAAGGTAGAAATTGTAATATGGTGGCAAGAATATAAACCTGTATAAACTATTTGCGGAAGAGCTTCACAACAAATACAACTATGTCTGATTCTATGAATAGAAAATAATTACTTTCATGGACGTATGTTAGTACCTGTTTTTAATTATAAAATTTCTCATAATACAAACTATGGTTAAAAAAAAAGCTACAAACAGTAGTAAAGGGGTAAATTTTAATCTACTTTAAGTTTATAAGTAAACGGATTGTTTTTTATTGAAATCCTATGCATATTTGAGAAAAAAACAAACGAAAACGCATTAAAATAATGACACAACGGTTGAAAACAATAACCGTTCGGTCCCCGCTGCGTAGTCTGGCTTGACTGACAGTTTAGGACCGTTTAAGCTGAAATAGGCAGGTACTTTACAAATAAAACACCCTCGTTAGTAAGGAGTAAAACGCGGTCGTTTTGAATGGGATACATTAGTATAAAAGTGGGTACGCCTGGTTGTGGATCGGTCGATTGTCTTTGGATTGCGTCGATTTCATTTGCGTACACTCGCCCGCACACCACCGTACAGCTTCGCGCTCATTGAATTTGCCTTATCTGAAGCCTGCCTTACTGTCGCCTCCATTCTAGACGCAGGTGCAAGCTTTCAATCCAACACTTTTTTCTGCAATGAATAAATCTGGATGCTATCCATTGGTAGCTACTTACTAAAATCTTACTTACGAATCTTCCCGTCATACACTAACATAGTTACTGTTATCTATTTTTGGCTCGTACACCTGCAAACTTGTGCAATTCGTGACTAGAATAACATGTATACGCTAGAAGAAAAGTTAAGTAGGTAATTGGTACAGGTTTGAGTAATGTTGACCGCAAATTAAATTTTGAAAGACAAACCTTTTCCAAGAACCTGTATAAATAAATTGTTGGAAGGATCATTGACAAATTGAAACATAAACGTATTTTGAATATATGTACTTAGCTCTCCAGTTTTTTAACGGCTCCAATGGAAGACCAGCGCAACTAATTGGAATTAAATGAAATTTATTGCAACTGGCAAAGGCTGAGTTGAGACTATTTTCCGACTATGAGTAATGGGTATACGTACTATATCTATCTGTGTTTAAGATAGTTTAAACATGTAACATTCCTTTTGTAGTTGTGTTTTGATAAAATAAATATTTTAATTTCTTTATGATTTCTTAGCTATCTCCACAGAAATCACCTTCCAATTACCCAATCCCAAAACTTACTTATTAATTTTAATCTAACCTTTCTAAATCTGGAAAGCTCTTGGTAAAGTTTACAACAGATTTAATTAAACTTGTTTTATACCACATTAATAGCTCAGCTTTTCGACAAGCCCGTAGATATACCAAGACATTGTTTTCTAAGTACCTGTAGATTGAGTTGCATGTGTGTACTCGTATATTAAAGTTTGCATGTCTAAAGTTTGAAGTTAACAAGCCTGTAGAGCGTTGCGCTATTAACATGTCCGAAAGTTTTGATAAAGACGTCCCTAACAGGATTTCATGTTGAGAAAACTTGAAATATATTTTTCACTTTATGTTTACGCTTTATGTTCAGTTATCTTTATTATTTTTTTATTAGCAAGAGTAATTAAAACTTCAAAGATTTTTTAACTAACGAAAATAAGTAACTCTGTAATAAGCATATAAATGTCCTCGAAACCGTGTCATACCACCCCCTCAGTTGCAAATCCAAGCCACATTTACACTTAAAAAGTTGCTTGGCAAAGCGTACATATTTTTGGGCGTGATCATTTAAATTATTAAGGACCTTTTTCGCGAAATGAAGGAGCGTCGAGCGTAGCTTTATTCTAATAATTTACAAAATAAATCTTGAACATTTTTTTATTAGATTGTGCCAAAAGCAGAAGATTGTGAAGCTTGATGCTAATAAAGCTGGCAGGGTGGATGCAAAGCATACCGACAAAAAACCTATCGAGTTTTCTTTGCCTTTGTAAACGTTTTGCGATTGTGTTGAACAATTTTGTAGTTTTTCCTCCATGTTTACTATTTCAGAGAGAAAGTATGACTTTGATTGGAATTCAGAAAATGATCCAGTGTAATTTATTTTCGTAAAACAAGTGCAATCTGAAATGCTAATAGTGAGTTAAATATTGAAAATGAATGACCCATAGTTTCAATTTTCGCTAACGATGCGATATTTGTATCATGAAACTTTTACGAGCACTGGTTGTATAGTGGTAGCAAGATTATCTTTTACGCCTCAAATTACAGCACGGTAGGGCACGTTTCTATTACGCGTGATTTGCGAGGCAATGGTTTGTGGTGATGGTTCCCTTAACATCAGGTGGGCCACAAGCTTGTTTCATCATCGAATCGTATAAAAAAATAATCACGCCTTCCGATCCTAGGGTTGCGGGTTCAGTCGTGTAACTATGTACTTTTCTATTCGAAAAACTATGTGCCCAATGCGAGTGCTCTCAAACGATGAAGCAAAACGTGGTGAGGAAACCCGCGGCTTAGTCAACTTCGCACGTATTGAGTACGTCTTTTCTGTGGATTAGGCCGACTAAGCTGCGAGAATTATATAGGTAGGATTTATATACTGGACAAGCCTACTCCATCGAAAATCCTTACCCAAGCACTATAGCGCCTTATACCTACATACCTTGCATCATAAGTTTACCCTGAAACTGTATAAATTATCGAAAGATTTATCAAAAGATACTAAAGGTTTGTTCTCTTCTGTAAAAAACTGAAACAGCTTCACGACTTTGATCCCCAGGCACGGTAGATATCCTCTCAGATCTCTTAGTACCAAGTACTATCTATAGATTCTTTGAGGACGTCTAAGGGGGTAGTCAGAGGTACGTCCAAACATTATATTTGGCAAATACCCACATTTTGCAGCAGTTGGTATTCTATACGGGACAGGTTGCAAGCCCATCGCCTCTTTATCTGTGCTTGTACAATAATCCGCTCGCGTGGTACCTACCCGGACAATTACGGAGCAGATGTTACGGACACGAGTGGGAATAGACGTACACACACGCACTCAAAAACTTTCGCGTTTACAATGTAAGAGGAAAATTAAATTTTAAAATAAAAAATCTTATTCTTCATGAGTTCTTTCAAATCGGAGCTCATAAAGAATAAGATTATAACTTGAACTCGAGTCTAGACTGTATTAGTATTCAGAGGCAGGTGCTATCGTACATCGAATACGAAACATAAAATCGGTCGTAAATCGGACTTCCGAGCATGTAGTTTGACTAGTGGATTGTCCACGTTTTCGTCCGTATAGTGTTTTTTATTGCAACCTTAAGCCGTAGAAGTCTTAAACAGGTTGCAATAAAAAAATACTATTTAGATGAATCTCAGGAATTCCTTTTCTAATGCAATCTACAAAATAAAGCTAGCATCAAAATTTCATGTCTATCTGTCAGTCACGTAACAGTTTTTACGGCAAAGTAATTAATTAGCTTCACCCAAGCCGTTTCTTGGGTTTTATTCAAAATTATTTTACAATAAAAACGTAGCTAACATTCAAAGGTACCAATAAAAAATAAACACTTCCGGCCGGTTTCTGAAAGCACGATCAAAACTAATCGCATGCCAAGTCACTTGCTATCTCTATCTAATTCGATGTAATAGCTGATATGACGAGTGACTTGAAATCCAATTATTTTTAATCAAGAAAACCGGCCGTTAATTTCGTATAGAATCTGGTCAGCGGCGATAGGCTTGCAATCTATCACGTATGGAATACCACCTACTTCAAAATGTGTGTATGTGACAATTGTTATGTTTAGACGTACCTTAGACGTCCTCAAATAATCTTGAGATCGTACTTGGTAATGAGATCTTAGGGTATAACTACCGTGCCTGGGGATCAAAGTCCTGAAGCTGTTTCTTTTTTTTCTATTTCTGGTCAACTCTAGTTCATCTTCATGCAATATTATCACGGAAGAAATTTAAGCACACGACTTTTTTTTGTGCTTAGTTATTATTAGTAAGGCACCCTTACTAATAATAACGTTGCTTAATAGAGTTAAAAACTATATACACTACAAACGTAATCACGAGAGCGATAAAAGTTTCTGAACAAAGACAATTACAACTAGAATCGGGATTTTGTAGCACCTACTTTTTAGTAATATCAAAACAAGCACTACCAGTGTCTTGTTAACAAGCAAAACATTTATACGGAGTTTACTGAACATTTATTCAAGTGCTTTAATTAAAACTTTTCAGCCTTGTAAGCATCATGAAAGAAAAACGCAAGGCAGTTTTTCCGTACGTATTTTTTTCATTGTTATCTTTTTATGTACATAATTACTTCAGAACTCAACAATGGAGTGTGACAAACGAGCGGATATAAAGCTGGTACCATACCTAAGTAAGTGCTGTTAGTCAACACCCAAAATATTTTCAGCGGGTCTACCATATCCGAGGTGCACCGAAGGCGCTCACCGCATGGCGCACAAGTGTCAACGATTGTTATTATCACAAACACACACAGCTTTTAATACACTAATGGGGCGATAATTCATTTTAATGTGTCACATAGCACATGCCATCCGCGTTCGTATTGCACTGGTCTTGGTGGAATAATTATCATAGTGTGGGTTCTGAAGCGGGGCGCGAGACGGGCGGCCGTCGAGGCGCCCAAGTTGAACTGGCTGTACCGCCACTGAGCCCGCCCCAACGATTACCCCACTAGCTCGACGCTCGCGAAGCCCCATATATTAGCACGCAAAATTAATAAGTGCTTGGATTTATTTGGACTATTTAAATGATAATTTCCGAAATTTTAATGTATTTATAAAGCGTGGCTTTGTAAGCTTTGTTAGCTTCGAATGTATTGGCTTACGTGGTTGAATAACTAATGTGTGCGAATGTGTACAGCGATTTGATTGAAAAAAATACCAATCTAAATCAGAATATGAAAAAAAAACAGCCACGACTTGAAACAGGCACAGTAGATATCTCCTTGGATGATATCTAAGGGGGGTATTATATGATATGGAAAATACCCACATTTTGTAGTAGTTGGTAATCCATGACAGATGGGCTTAAACCCATCGCCGCTGCTAGAATACTAACTTACGATGTTTTCCATCACCATTTCAGACCTATATTATTTAGTTTTGTGTGTTTAAATAAGCAGTTCCTGTCATCGGTGACGGCCACGGTAACGGAAGATCGCGGGAAGTCAGAGGATGGTGAAAATCGTGCTTCCTTGAAACGTATACGCTACGATTATACGTTTTACGGCCTCCCCTATACGTTTCTATACCCTGGATATATCCAGCAGTAGATGTTTTCAGGCTGATGGTGATGATTGTTTTGTATAAGGCAGCGGTCGGCAACACGCGGCCCGTGAGTGATTTGTAAATAAGCTATATATATATATATATTTTATTTTTTTGATTTAATTTCGCTAAGTGTGAGATACCTATTACACTTAGGTATATAAGGTTACGATCTACGTAAGTAAGCGATTTGACATTCGTGTACGAAATAAATTCTGTATGTTTTAATAATTTTTAATAGCATTTTAATTTTTTCTATGGAACTAATTATACGTAGGTATGAGCTTCTAGGGTTAATATCACAAGTGCGACCCGCCTTTAGTTTATTTTGCCACCTTGTGGCCCTCGCCAAAAGGTTGCCGACCGCTGGTATAAGGCGTCAACGTCATAATGTGAAAATCGTTTGTGAAAAGATAACTCATGAGGAATAAAATTAAACAAGCAAAAGTTTAGATCAAACCAACCACTTATTTTCTAACTTTGAAACAAGCTGCATTGGAAAGGTAAATTTTAGTAGCATGAAACATAAATAACTACTTTAATTACACTTTTGAAGTTTACGTCTGGGTTTAATTTTCCGTTGGAATGGCACAGGTTCAAAGAGACCGAAGTAATAATCTCATTTTACAGATACTTGCTGACTCATACATCAAAAAAGCCTTTTTAAACTAGACTATAGTTACTATTGTCTTGCCAACGGTAAATTATCAAGAACCTAACTAATCTGCTGGCTGATCAAGTAACTTTGTTGCAATCAGTTTCAATCAGTTTCTGTTTGTAATAAGTAAATATGACGGCTATGCAGTTACATTTTAGATGCAGTTGCTTACAAAGTTAGATTACAACTGGTGTTTCTATTGATGGTTAATCGCAAAACTTTCATATTGTTTTATATTCTTATTGGTTTAATATAGAAACTGATTGCAACAAGTTACGTAATTACCCTGCAGCTTTTGCTACAGACATTATTTTAAAACTGGTACATTCGAATCTTTTTTCAGTTACACAATGATCCATGCCAAGTCTGAAACCGTAAGGTACATTGTGTACTATACAGGGTGTTCCAATAATTGTGTATATAAACTTCAGGGGGCTAATGTTTTTTTTTTCGCGTTCACAGTGTTGGTTCCTTAGAAAAAGTTATTCATATTGATGGGTACTTTAGCCCCCTGAAGTTTATCTACACAATTATTGGAACACCTTGTATAGCTGAACTTTTATATTGCGCTTTTATAATTGTGGATTTATAAAGCTTTGTATACATTTACCCTCATACTAGTACTATAAAATGGTGTTTAAATTTAACTAATGCTTAAAATTAGCTCTGTCTCTGTTTGCCGTTACACATTAGTAAGAGATGGCAATAGTTTAAGAATAGTTTATCGTTTGACAGATTTTTAGTAGTGAGGCCGTTATCGTTGTAAGGTTTCTATTTAAACTTAAGATTTTATTATATCCTACCAGATACCGCCCGCCACTTCACTCGCGTAGCCTTTATTGCGTTCGTTCATTTTTTCTATTCCGTTTCTGGTATTTTATCTAAATACTAGCGATACGCCCCGGCTTCGCACGGTTGTTGTAGGTTATCCCTAAGAGATAGGCATATCGCGTCACCATCGCGGACTTTTTTCTAGACCTTTTTAAGGTGTACAATACTGTAGGACATTATTTTGATCTATATCGCCTACCACCACGCCTTTTTCTGCCGCCAAGCAGCGTTGCTGTGTTTCGGCTTGAAGAGTGTGGTTGCCGGTCTAATTACAGGCACATGAGGCTTAACATCTGTATGCCTCAAGTTGATGGACGCAGGACTGTGCATCGTAGGGCACGTTTCTATATACGTGCATGACTTACGAGGCAATGCTTTGTTATAGGTGATGGTTACCACTTAACATCAGGTGGGCCTTCTGCTTGTTCCATCAGCTAGTTGTATAAAAAAAACAACAACCTAAATAATCATTTAATGCATCAGATTGTTACAGCTATCTGTAATTAATTTGCACCTTGGTTTAGCGATGAACACGGATAGCACAGAGGTACGGTACAGTAACGCAATTTATTTGAACGCACCGCACGTCACAGACGGTTGTGGTATCCCAACAGGCAAACAGATTACTGTCAGTGATTCTGACGGGGTTTATTGTGATTAAACGTTTCAGAGCCACACGTAGTAAGGACTACTGCATTATAAGATTCAATGTCAAATTGATGAAGAGGTTGGAAAATAGCAGAAGCGAAAGGGATTACTGTTTTTTAATCACTTATCTGCTTTTTGATTACATATATTACCCGGAAAACATAATTCAAGTTCGTGACTTCGTTTTTATTACATTTAATTTCAGGAACTGATTAATTAATTATAGAAATTGGTACGTATGTTACAAGCAATATATGAATTTTAATCCATCATACCTACTTTAATGCGGAGTAATTTAATTACTACGGAACTCTACTGTAACTTCTTATAAGGGTTGAATTTCAGAAATTCCTTCAGAAATACGCATTTGAGGTTTATGGTGGGAGCTAATGTAGTAATGAAGTGGTTTCATTAATATTTATACGAAAATTTGCCTTAATAAATAATGATTAAAATTTTAAAATAAACTAGGTCATGATTTTTTTATAACAACAGCATAATAAATATCTTCAAAACATTATACAGCTATTCAAAATATTATAAAAAAAGTTATAAGACGTTATTTTGTGATGCTAGGTAGTGTGATGCTATTTTCGCATCACACCGTGTCTTACTACATAAACTCGCTGAGATCCGCCCGTCCAATGTAGTGTTTGAATCTGATAAGATTGCTATTAATCACGAAACGAGTTCCGCCAACTTCCATTAAGGCAGGAGTAAATTGCCGTGTGCTATAAACACAGCGTTCCGGCTTTTCCCCACTTCATCGCCACCCGGCGACCTCCAGGCGCCCGTGCGAGATGCCATGCCACATACATTATGGCACCCTGACTACTCTACCGAATATGATATACTGAACTCATTGTTCTCTATAAAGCACTCCTTTTACTCAAGTCAATAGTATTAAAGTACAAAGCGCCATTGTCTGCATACTAAACGATTCATTAACAGGGTCAACAATTTTCGCAAACGCAAAGACAACAACCAACGAGCTTTGAGAGTAACCCCTAAAACATAGCAGAAAAACAGAACAGAGTCCGAAATTAAATTGTTTTCATTAATTGTGGCTCAAGTTATGTATAATATTACAGGAATGCACAACTTTACCA
Source organism: Chloroclysta siterata (assembly GCA_932294275.1). NCBI lineage: Eukaryota > Metazoa > Arthropoda > Insecta > Lepidoptera > Geometridae > Chloroclysta > Chloroclysta siterata. The sequence continues at coordinate 10,277,106 of OW028600.1, read as the reverse complement.
TCTGTTGGCATCTGCCGTGTAGCGAAGTATTGTAGGTACTGAAATTACTAGTCTTAAAATAGGTTTGGTATTAGCATAGTATTTTGCTCGACGATGAAGGATGAAATTGCTTAATAGCGTTCATAAAACAGGGGTGCGGTTAAAAGTTAGGTCATGCCAATTTCAACCATTTGCAATTCAGCTGCTTAGTAATACCGATTAAGTATTTTGAGCCTGATTTTATGAGAAGGGAGTAACTTCAAGAGGGTTTGAATAGCTCATAAATTGATACGATTTATACAGAAGGCACCAAGTTTAACAAAACTCCGATAAACACAACAACATAAAATATTGAGCACCAATTATTTAAGAAAGTCCAGTCCAAGTCGTGGCACGGCTTTGGGTAACAATGCTAAGGAATTCTGATACGCCATTTTAGTTTAATGCAGAAGGTAATTAAACAAAACATCTTTTTTTATGTTCTCGGCAAGAGCTGTATGAAAAACGGGTTTCCTTTAGAAATTTTCAGTTCACAAGATTTTTCATTATATAAACTGTAACACAAACAGTGCATTTGATCAAACATATTATTAAAATAATATTTTTATCTAGACTTAAGTAAACAACACTATTGTATTGGTTTATTAAGGAAATAAAGTGTAATACACATTCCCTGAAAACCATCAGTTGTCTGAGTATTTTATTTGCTTCAAGCAAATAAAAGTATTTCTGTATTGACTCAGAATGCCATTGTGTGGCGATGAAAGTGGTGTCTATGTGATCTTGTGTTAAACGTCGTTGGATCTATTTATAAGCACGTCTAAAAATACACAGTTTTTGTGAAAATGCTTATGCTGGTTATTACATTAAAGTGAACTACAAAGAAATGAAAAGATTGTGAAAGGTTCTTTGTGCAAAGTTCATTAAAAGGAGGTACTACGGTTTTTGTGTTTTCATGTTGTTGAAATGCAAGCATTACTTCTTTGTAGAAGACTGCAAAGTATTCTAAGAATGCTTCAAACGCCATGGACCGTTGGCCAAAAGGATACGCTTAATGTGGATATTTCGTTTGGTTCCTAAAATAAAAGTTCCAGTCAAAAACAAAAGGAAATCGTAAAAGATCGAGCCAAGTTGGGAAATAGTAGTTCGTTAATAGAACAGGAACTGGTTGTCCTCCGACGCACGTCCTATATAATGTAGGTTTGGTTGACATTCAACACAGCACTATCTAGCTCCAAACTAAGCAAAGATTGTACTCAAATTGTAAAGATTGTATTATCAGATAGGTAATATAACACTTATATATTTATTTCGTAAATAAACACATACTATATTATAACACCCAGACAGAGAACAAATTATTTCTTTGTTCAATACACAATTTGTTGTCCCTCGAACCCAAGGTATACAGCATAGAAGGTATACTGATGACATAGCTGTTTAGCTCTGTCATCAATGTTGTAGGCCATGGGTGCCAAGTGATCTGTGAGAAACTAAAAGAATGTTTAGTGAAATCAATGGCGAACAAAATGCATTTTATTTAAATAATTTAATGTTGTAGAGTAATAATTTCAGCGAATAAATTATTATCTGTTTTAGTAGACACGTTTTATCTTTAACAAGTAATAAAATGACGAACGTGCGAACCTTCCATTATCCTTGAAAGAAAACAGTTTTAATAGCACCGCGCGGAGGCGAGTATAAGAGTGTGGAAGAGTTTGTTCATAATTGGTGTCTAGCTTAACCAGTAATAGCTTACAACCTCTTTTAATTAATTCTACTGTGGTTGCTTTTAAATTCATTTGTTCCAAAAATAATTGTTCACAAGTATTCCACAAGCCAATTAGTAGAGAATGCGAACGCTTGTAAATTAATATTTTGCTTATATTTATAATTGTTGAGAAGCAAAGCTGAAGTTAAGATAATTAGCCCTTGAGAAAATCCGTGCAACGCGTTTGCTACTTCGAGTGAATGTTTGTAAGTAATTTTATGTTCTGAGAAGATATCACTTGAGAGTTGAGTGCTGCTGTTACGAGTACTTATGTGAACTTTACTTATAGGAGGAAACTTTTTATGCTCAATTCTACCAACATTTACCATAAACTTGTTCATTAGCGCTTAACCATAACAGTTTTTGTTTGGAGAAAAAACAAATTTTCCTAAGACATAACATACATTTATTCAGCAATATCAAACACCCAAACTTGGTCAACACAAATAAAATGAACCAAATAATCACAAGCATAGTAATATCCTGACCCCACAATTATAGGTAGTCATCCAGCCTTGGACTATTCGTGTCGTCGTAGTCTTGACTATTACTTGGGCTAGTGTCGTGAGTATCAACAGCTAAGAACACTATAGTCGCGTTGAACTCCCGCTGCAAACTCGGTCATAAATCATCTTAACATTACACACGCTTAAACAAAAGGATCGTTCGTTCTCCTAAGTGCGAGAGAGAGAGAGAGAGAGAAAGAGAGGAGAGATAGCAATAGTGCTATCTCGTTCCGATAACTTATGACCGAGCTTGCAGCGAGAGTTTAACGCGACTATAGTACCATGGCATTTCAATACTCAAACAACAAACAAGTACTTTCAGATCATACAAGAACTTGTCACATTACAATTTGTTGCTTTTGGAACAAGCATGGTGCATCTGATGCTAAATGGTAACTATCACCATTGTAAAGTATAGGAAGTCACGCACAATAGGAACGTTCCTTACGAAGCACGGGTGCAGTGCGGCCAACAACTTGAGGCATAAAAGATGTGCCTGTTATTTCACTTGCAATCACAACTTTTAAACTGAACCAGCAATGTTGCTTGATGCCAGAAATAAGCATGGTGGTAGTACATCCTCAAACGAGCCCTTAACAAAGAGCTCTACTACTCTTGTGTATACAATTTGTATGCATCGGAGCTGTAATAAGAGGAAGTAGAACTCTACTACCTCACAAATACGGCTGCTTTAGTATAACTATATTAAAGTAGTAAATATTGGTCAGCGGAACCATTTATAACCGATCGAACGTATTCAGCTCGGTCTAAGGAAATACCGCGCTGTTTACTGAAGCCCCTTTCGAAAAGCTCTGTGATATATCCGATAAAAGTCGTTTGTGGTCACAAAGCAGGCACTTTGGTGTACTACATTCTGGAATAAGAATATCTCTCAAAATAACAAGACTAACATTTCTGCACGTTATTAGGTAGGTATGTATTATGAATAAAAATATGACCATAAATTGTCTTCATTTTGTTTTAGCTTCAATGGAATCAGCTGAGGAATGGAACTCATTGTTCTATTTTCAGTAAAAAAAATCCTTTTCAAAACGACAGAATCGGTGATTTCAAGACTTTTGTGCATTGTTCGTTATCATTAAAGTAAAACAATTACTTAAACAGTTCTACAGTAGAGTTTTTTATAAATGAGAATGAAGATCATCGAACCACATCTCGCTCGCATATTTCAAGAATTTTAAAGAGATTTTATATAAATCGCAAACTACTTAGTTTCGGAGAATAAAATTATACAGGTTCAGCATAAGTTTTAATACCAAAAAATTGTCTTTGTACAAAAACTAGTAACGTGTAAGAATATTTAGTTTTTAAATGGGATCAAGGTGGCTTTATTGATTCACATGGGAAATTGAAGCTTCTTTTTGTCTTGTGCAACATTTCATCCATAAAATCAAAAATATAAATCAAAACGGTCTTTATTCAGTACAATCACAAGGATCACTTTGAAACGTCTTATATACTAGGTGAATCTATAGCCAGTTCCTCGCGACCAAAGCCTAGAAGAACGGGCAAGAAACTTACGGCTTGGTTCCTAGCGTTTTTTTGTATGATCCTTTTTACAATTTTAGTATGGTACCTACTTAATTGTTTAGTGTTTTTAATGAGTTGGAGCATAGAATTAATGAATGAATGAAAGCTATACACACGTTGGATTTCCGCGAACCATTAATTTTGCGGTGTTTTGACTACAAGTATAGATCGAAAATGTATATTATACATATCAAACATTGACGTGTTCGTCAATGTGTGGTATGATTCAATAATCATCACCTTGTTTATCTAAACCAGCCTAAGCGTCTAACACGTCCCGTATAATAAGCGGCAATATAGTTGGTTGGAATCTCACTCGGTTCATGATTTTTAGAATATCATACAAATCGTTGTGATTTCCCTGTGTATTTTTGTATTTGTATTTGTGTGTGTAAGTATTATAAAACAAAGATTGAATGTTATTCACTATTATTTCGTCTAACTATAAATTAAAAATCTTTGTAAAAAGTTAGTTTGTTCCATATGGGTAATACGGAATGAGATTGAAATGAAAGGCTTGGGTAACATGCTATGAAGTTTCAACAAAGACACAAGATTTAGTCGGCTTTTCACTATTGTAACGTGATGAAATTCATCAATTCAGCCTACTCATTGTCCCGGCCGGCGCGTGAATTTTATTTGACAATCTTCGAAACTAATCAGATTTGCGGGTTTACGACGGTCAAATCAGCGATAAATTTTATTCACCACATAAGTTTATTTATTAGAAAACTTTGTGGGAAGTTAACGAAATGTGTGATGCCTATTTCTGCCGCCAAGCAACTTTGCGGTGTTTCGGTTTGAAACGTATGAAAGGCACATGAGGCTAAACACCTGTACGCCTCAAGTTGATGGACGCAGGGCAGTGCATCGGAGGGCACGTTTCTATAGTGCGCGAATAAAATGCAACGCTTTGTTAGGATACCATTTAACATCAGAGATGCCATTTTGCTTCCTGCATCAGCAAGTATTATAAAAAAAAGATTCAGAAGAAAATATATTACTTCCCACGGTTCAACTTTTTAATATATTTTTATCTATAAATATGAATGCTACGTGACACAGACGCTTAAGATATTCGACGAACAATGTTCTAGAAATCGATGAAAGCCACGTGTATACCTGAAAATACACCATATTCAGAACGGTGAGAAGAACACGTGTAATAAATGTATTCCAAATTATTTCGTAATAGCAACGCAGAGTCAATATTAACATTGCTATCGTAATTTATACGAGATAATTGCGGAGATGTGCTATGAATAATAGTGTTGCCAATACCTTATAACCTGAGTAGGCGATGCTCGGCACGCTACACTGCAACCGTCAGGCAAACGAACCCTTATAATAGGATCCTACAGCTTAATACTCCATTCTAAAAAACCTTTTTATAACCTTTCAGCTTTTTAAAGAATCAATCGATTCTAGCACCATGTTGTCGAGATGAATTTAAAAAATATCTCATTTATGTGACCTGTGTGGTCTAGTGTGAGTGACACCGCCGTCTGATCGGTACGTGGGTTCGAATCCGGTCGTGTATTATGGGGTTTTCCCTTCGAAAATTTATGGGCGCCATGCCAGTGCTCTCAAAAGGTGAAGAAAAACGTCTAAGGAAACCGTGCAGTTAGTATTAAAAGTAAGTAAGGAAACATCGACGATCAGCTTGAAATCTGCACGTATGGAATACCAACTATTGCAAGATGTTTTTTAGAAGTGGATATATCTTTGGAACATACAGGAGTATGTTCCAAAGATATATCATTGCAAGATGTTTTTTAGAAGTGGATATATCTTTGGAACATACAGGAGTATGTTCCAAAGATATATCCACTTCTTACAGATTTTATAAGGGTTTAGATAGGGTCCGTCCGGATTCCGGATCGTGTAAAAAGAACAACTTATCAAAAATTTAAAAGATATCTGCAGTATAATGAAATATATATGGCTGAATAGAATTCTAGATCAGCTCGATAATCGAAATGGAGGAAGTATATTAAATTCTACATCTGCAAGAAAAGTCGCATAACTGATGCCTTTCCACAAGTATATTAGTTACTTTTTAATTTTCAAAAGTACATCGTCACTTTTGTACTATTATTTGTACTATTCATATGTTTGAGAGATTCTGTCATCATTTTTGTACTCATGGCTGGTAGATCAATCACATGTGATACAAAGTAATAACTGATTTAGATAGATAGATAAATACTTTATTGTACACAAAGAAAAACACATACAGAGACATAAAAATAATTAGGTACAATGGGCGACCTTATCGCTAAGAGCGATCTCTTCCAGACAACCTTTGGATGGAAAGGATTTAACGAAAATCAGAAAAGATTTACCATCAAACGAATCGATATAAACACAAGGCAAAACAGTCGTATTTACTCATTCCAATCAGAAAACTGTTCCTACAAATCTGTTGTTAACACATAATAACTTTAAAAATATAATATATACCATTTTACTCCTGCAGGCATAAACTTTCAGTAGTCAAAATGCGAGATATAATAAAGATAATAAAATAAAATATATAAGCAGGAACAAAAATATAATTCCATCATGCTAACATTTTTAAATTAGATATAAAAAATATTTATTTGAGATTATACCTTCGTTGCAAAATATTCGGGCAACGCTACCAGACCTATTGTCAATATTCGGTTAATATTCTCCATTGAAGGGGTATGTTGTACGAGTAACATACTCTACACTAGAGTATACCTACTCTCGACGACTTAGCCCGTGCGTTGGCGAATACACAACAAAGATTGTATTGAGCTCAGAGGCTTTATGTTGAGAACGGTACATATCCTATATAAATAGGACAAAAGCACATAGAGTACTGCGCCACGTACCGAATGCGACGCCGGTCTTCGATACAAGGCATCAATCTACAGTATACGCCGAACGCTGCACACCATTGCTCTAAATCCCACAACAGCAACTTGTTATAATATGTGCTATTTGCATAAGAGAGTACTGGTGGACGGGTGATGATCGTGCTTTGAATCCTTGTCATAAACACAACGGTGTGTTAATAATATGCCATTCAAGAATTAGAAAGTTAGTAAGAATAAATAGGAAGAGTGAAAAAGTATCTTCTAGGTAAGAGTGCTACACCCTTGACCGCCTCTTTGCTTAACACCAAGTAAGAATGCGGTCAAACGCAAGTCTTACGAGTATAATTATGTTGTAAAAAAATAAACATCTATTAAAATGTCTTTATGGGTACAAATCGTGGCTCTTATTAAAACAACTCTATACTCCTACAAATGTGATGACAATTAAAACTTATTGAGTAGTGAGGGATTTTCACGAAATAATGCTCTCAATTATTAGTTAAAAATCTTTATTTTGCTCCGTGTTTAAATGCCATACAAATTGTTGTATTTTCTATTCTTGTAAAGCCTACCGGAAACTCTAAAAGCTCTAAAGGCTTTGCAGGCATAAAATGTTACATGGACAAGCTTAATCTATCATATGAAATAGGCAAAACATATCCTTTGGTACAAAAAAGCGTCCCGTATGTTAACATAGGTAAAATAGCATCTGACTATGAACTAGATAAAAGACCGATGTACTTTTTTGTTTTGCTGTTTGAATACATATTATTAAAATTGGGGAGAAAGAGCAAAGGTAATAAAAGTGTACCGCCAATAATCTCTTACCTCGAAAACATCCTCTGAGGTTCAATAAAGTCCAAATATAATCATGTCGAACAATGTAATCTCATATAATTACGGTTCATGTAACTGTCCGGCTTGTAACTAATGTCTGAGACTGACTTGCTACAGTATCTACATGTCTTAGAGCAATGTTATTGTACGTAAATTATTCTGCGTTACATACAGCAAATTATAATAATAGATGAGTGTGCTATATTGCAAGGTTGATTGTACGCTTCATATCGCACACGAGATAATGCTTGTTATGATTGATGATTTTCCAGTGAAGTTTTTGAAGAAGGGTGTGATGTTATACGAAATCGCATGCTCACATACCACATATAAATTACCGTAGATGCGGGAACCCTTTCGCTTATTCATGTATTATTATGAGTAGGAATTTATTTAACACAAGTTATATCATATTAATGAATTCTCTCCAAGTTTCATGCTAATCCTTAAGTCCTAGAGACGGTTTCACCTACGGGACCTAGATTCACCTAAGCTTTAAGACGTTTTAAAGTGATCCTTGTAATTCAATTGATTATAAAACTTTGACATAACCATAATTTCTTAAAAAATCTTACTTTCCCGAACAAAATCTGCTCGTTAAAATATATATAAATATTGATTACAAAAATAAAATATAAATATGAACGTACATAGTAAAAATTGGTCTAAATAATAACTAGTAAAACTCCTGTAAAATTATAATATGCTGCCGTATTTAAACTACAAAGTGAAGGTTCACAAAAACGAAACAGAAGAATCCAGTAAACAGGAGTTTCGGAAGTTAGATACGGAGCACGGCTCATTTAACTACTGCTATGCATACTATCCCAATTCACAAAATCCGATTGTAATGACACTTGTTCGTTTTATCGCCGCCATGCCAGAGTCGTTTGCACAACTATCTGATTTCATTGAAATTACTTAAACACGTTTAGCTTAAACATTACTGCCATTGACTGATCAATAATCATGTTTAGTGGCTTATTTTTTCTTGTGCAAGACTTTGATCATAAGCTTCCTAAATGCGATCAATTTTTCGGTAAGCACGATAAGTGATCGTTGTGCAAGCGGCCCCTAGTGTGATAGTAACATTATTTAGGCAATTTAAAATAACAAAGGACGATGGGCACTTTGTATGGGAAATATACCCATTGCGGGAAATATACCCAACACGAACCAATCATGTGTTGATAAATAACCTATAACCTTAAATGTAACCCTATATTTAGATTTTATGCTTTATACTTTTTTTATCGTGATTGTTTTTTTAGATAGGATAGTAAAAGAGCATGCACGGTCTAAAAAAAGACTCGAATTCAAAAATGTAATTATGGTATTATAATTTTTCTTAGAAAATGATTGGTAAAAAAACTATTTACTTCATCATCATCATCATTTCAGCCTGGTATCACCCACTGCTGGGTAATAGCAGCAGTGGATTAAAATCGAATTCTCAAACGAATTAAATAGTAGGTAGGAAATTTGTCTATAACTTTGTCTACATTACAATATTGTTTTCTAAATACTACGCAGAAATTTTTCTTTATGAAGCACCTTACTCAGAATAGGTATGGCTATGTAATAAAATATCTAGGTTAATGAAAATTCAGACGTGTTTCTTTATTTAAATGTAAATAACTCGGCGAAGACTTCATCCGCAATGATCATAATGCCACGAAATATTTCATGTTTATGGACCATTGCCGGAGGAGTGCTAATACCGATTTTAATAAACAAGAAAAAAAACAATGGTTGTGTCAAATTTTATGGTAGATTTATATTAGCCACAAAATTCTATGTAATTGTATGATCATTAAGGTTGTTTATGGATATATTCAACGGCATATTCAACTATTCAAAAAGTTTCTATGCCATTGATAAAAGAAACTTAAAAATACATAATTTTTTATAATCACATACGTCTATTTATTATTATTATCATCTATTTTTAGAGTAATACGTACAGTAAAAGAATACTGTTCTTTTATTTAAAGCGGTATCAAATTTTATTGAATGTTCCCGAACCTTTTTAGATTTAGTCCCGCATACCAATAAGGCAATAAATGTTGATCAGGACAACAAAAACAATTGACTGAAATCTATTAACAGCTTGTAGTGTAGCCGTATTGTTGATAGTATAAATATAAGAAAGAAATACGGAATTGTCTGCTGTTACCTTGTGGTGAAAATTGACGGGTTTATTTAAAATTTACCAGCGTACATTCGTTATTTTAAAAATGTTTTCGCCTTAGGTTTGCGATCTCTTAGATCCATCAAAATCCTATTGAGGACGGGACAATGAATGTTGAGTCCTTTTTGTGTTATGTTTTTTGTGACGTTTGGGGGCCAAGGCACTTGAATAAAAGATTCGTGTATTATCCCGGCAGGCTTGGAGTACAATGGAACAGAGACGACGCACCCACTGTTATTCGCGAACAGCCTAGCGACCGCATTGTACTATTCTACCTAGCCCGCTACAGCCTATCTAATTAAAAGGTGAACTACGTAGCTTTTCGGATATTGCTTTAGGTTTGGATCTATTCCAATTCTGAAAGCATTTTTTTCAGTTACTATTTCGATACTTGGAAAAGCCAACTAGCCTAGTTAGTGAGTGAACTTTATTTTATTCAAGAAAATTAGATTAGCATAGTTCAACAAACTGGTCGAGATAAATTCAAAATCTAGTTACGAAGACTATATTATGAATCGCAGAATTTAATAGAACTAAAAGTACGAACCACAAAAACTTTTGCCATATCTCAAAAGTTCAGTCGCGGATATGAAAAAAATATTTTCCGCTCTAGTTTTTTAAGTAGACCGAGGGTATGGCAAATAATAAGGGAACGGACACATCCGCCATTCGCATACACAAACTGATATCCTTTCTCGAATCCAGGATCGGAGTGTAGGCAAATTGTGATCGTCTCCGAAACGAGTAAGGTCACGCGTCAGTGGCCAACATTATTTGTCAGAGTGGATCGGAAAGCAATTTCCCCTAACTCGAGACTATTTGTCACACATAAAACGTGATCTATGGGAGACTGCCGCCGATACAACCCTCGATTTTCAGCCACACCGACGTGAACTGATTTTTAACGTATCACGCCGCAATAGAGTACCATAGTTAACCCTTCATTTTGACGTGACTTATGAACTAGTACTAAAAACTTTCTGTAAAAATGCATCATGCATCCTACTGTTATAATATTCTATTGCGAAATTGTCTTATTCATGTTGCTGAAACCCATAAATCAGCTGACATTTTTTTTCGTACGTGATAGTGATAATATAATAGAGCCACTTTAAAATGACAGGAAATATGAATAAGGGTCACGTCTAGATTTATGGATGTTAGTGAGTATAGTGCGTGGCCTGGAATCGGATATAGGCCTTTTTATCGGGTATCACGGGAGTGTAGTCACAGACTTTAGACAAGCTTTAAAAATATAAGTACAGCTCGCGAAAAAAAAGATAAGCAATTTCTGTTATTCAATGCCCAATTTCTCTGAATTTTGCAAAGAAATGCCAACTTGGGTTGGGAGATAGTTATTGCTCAAGGCGGACCTTCTTCAAACAAAGTTCAAAATTTGATCAAATGTAGTTGCTATAAGAAATATTTTAACTTTAAGAAAACCAGAAATGTTCTTAATCCAATAATTCTATCTATTAATTATTTCTCCAAATTACTTATTTATTATATTTTCTAAATTCAACGGTCATCGTGGTAATATAAGTTTCACGAATATATGTATTTTGGTTATTGATTGGATTTTTATAAGTAACATAAACAATTTGCATAAGTTAGGTACAATGATACAAAATCTCGTTTAAAATATTCACTTTGGCAATCAGGCATACTATCCAGCAGTCTTCAAAATAAAGTTAAAAAAGCAAAAGCTTTTCAAACAGTGTTGTAGCTGCAGCTAACTGAAATATCAATCCATAAGCCTTTCGCATTTGGTTGGTAATGTGGGATGTGTGACAGTGTCGTGTCAAACGAGAACGGCCGGTATACAATGCCCGTCGGACGTGTTCGCTGTGCCGCCAGCGAATGGAATGTTCTTGCACTATAGCACTATACGGGATTTTAGGTCACAAACACAAAATTGGATTGCCTCGTATCGGCCACAGAGAAACAACACCCGGAGTTTCCGATGAAAACTTATTCTACGCGACTAATGGCGCTGCCACGACTGCGCAGACATATTGCGCCCTATAGATAGTCTAACTTCTACCGGATACCACTTCGAGACTTCGCCACCTTTTCAAGAGAAAATAGCATCCTTTGTCAGCTTGATTGTTGATAGAAGATAAACAAAAGTGACGAGCTAGATAGCTTCCTTAGTCGGAAAGATGAAGTAGTGGTTTCAGTCTCAGTAGATAGTATAAAGTGCTTTTGTTATATGAAAAAACTTTCAAACTTGGGAGGCTCACGCCTTAATTAAAACTTAAAACTAAGGAGGCTAAGACGGATTGCGCGCTACGAAAAAGTTTTAGTCTAACGGTGAAGGAAAACATTGTGGAAACCGGCATTTCTTAGAACCTAAAAATTTCTTAAACATATGTCAAGTGCTCGAGAGGAGCCTATTTGAGGCGCATTAAAATCCTTTCATCACACTATTTCGAAACTTACGTAGGTACTTACGTACTTACTAGTGACACGACAAGAAGAAGCCTAAATCAGAAATAAAAAAATTCACAGAATAAAAACAGAAAACAATTCATAGCTGATTTGTATAAATACTATTAATACTTCACCATTAACTACAACAATTAGTGTTTTGACACAATCGTTATTAATTAATTAATCGATTTATCAATCGTTACACGAGACAGTTGAAAGCCGCCACCGTTTAACCTCTAATTACTAATTAATGTGGATACAGTTTCAACTCGTATAAAAGGTTGGTTAGTTTCATAGCTTTGTTCATACCTTTAGTAACACGCCAGCACACGTAGAAAGTTTATTCAATTTATCTAGGATAAGATATCAGGTTCTAAAAACAACGTATGCGGTTTCGTCCGTTATTGTTCCATCGATCACTTTTTGTTTCATTAAGATAACTAATAATAAGGGAAAAATGAAAAATATAGCTGACTTGAGAACCTCTTCTTTCTCTTGAAGTCGGTTTAAAAATATTGAGAGTTCATCGTGCGTGTAAGACACTATATATAATAATCATGTTAAAATGTGTCACTGTATGTCAAACTCCACAAATTATTTTTTATGTACGAGTATGTTAAGTATGTCGTACCGTGACTCGATTCCGAGCTGTTCTTTTTTTTATAAATGATGAAGATGTCTTACATGGTCGTCAGAGACACGTCCAAGCATTACGTTTGGCACCGGCCCACATTTCGCATTTATAGTCCACTCTCGCCCGATGTCGGGATTTTCAAGCGTATACCTATATTCACCGCTAGCCAAAACCAATATTTATTTTATTCAAATATTTGCTTCTGTCCACGAATCCGGAAAATAACAGACAAACTACAGGTTAAACCTTTGTTCAGGTTATCTAAGAACCTTTGCCTGTCATGACGAAATGACGACCGTAATAGCGGAGGCTCTTTAAGTCCTATATTTTTTAGTATACAGACAAATCGGTTAATAAGTTATTTGTATTACCACAACGGACTGGATTGTTGGCAATTTGCGCAGGGTACTATAGAGCCAAATAAAAATATTTTATTCTCTTTTTTTCTGCACGTTCATTAAAAGTTCATCATAACCACTTTAAATGCCAATAACTTCTTGTTATTGAAATTTCATAAAAAAGTTAATCAAAATCGAAGTAGTAAAACATTATGCGTGGTTATACAAACAATAAAATAAGCTCGGCGACTTTGATTTTCGCCGTATAACAATGCAAGCTATGGAATAGCTAAAGGAGTTATGGTCCCAACCACATACTAAACGAACCTATTCAAGACTGTTGTACCAACTATTCATCAAACTAATCACATTATTGCATAGCAAACGGAGCAGACGGTATTGCTTAACACGCAAAATTTACATATCTCCATGGACCGAAAACGGTAATTTCGATTTTAGCACCTATAAAACTTGATTTAAGCCCTAACTTAGAAACAGATTACGAGGGCTCCAGTCGGATAACGTAATAAAACGTTGAGATAATTTGAGACTGTTGGGAGTTACCGAGTATCACATAGACAAGTGGCTCTCTTAAGCTCGAGTGATATACTCGCGTACGTTAGTACCGCACTCATTTGACAAGATCAAACGATATGAAAACACTCGTTCATTAATTCCCTTTATAGGAACCGGAAATCAGGTTTATTCAAGCGTATGGATTCGTCTTAGCGTTTCGGTATTCGCATTTCCCTTGCAAATTTACGCACAATAATGGATCCAGCTTAGAGCTTACCTTAACATTTAAAATATATTGGATCTTAAAAAAAAGTATCGCCTTTTCTATGAAACACTGTTTTGTTTTGTTATCCAGATGATTGAAATTTCGACCAAATTGCCGTGGTTTCCAGGCGCCTGAAACATGTTTTCAGTCTATTGCAATAACCTGAAAATCCGTTTTCAGCCGTTTTCAGGACCCCTTATGAACTTTTGAAGGATATTTCAGTATAGAGCCATATTTGCAGAGTGAAAGAACGAATATTGTAGACTACTGTTCTAGAATGAATCGAAGGAAACGAACGAGAGCTATCACGGTAGAAAAGAACATTCACTGCTTAGCCGCTTCATATATAAAGCCAGTCGGCGGCAATTGAATGAACTGGCTCGAGGAAGGAGTCAGTTCGAGGGAATGGCTCGAGGAAGAGATATACGGAAAGCGATAGAGAACTTCCGGAAGCGATAGTTGACTGTGAGAGCGATAGTTGAGTGTGTTAAGTAGTGTTTTAGTTCTGATAAGTGACAGTTGAATAAATGAGTCATCTCTTGGATTATTATTGTGCATTTTCTATCCATACGAACCCCCAAGCTCGTAGCAATCCTTAAAAAAATTCAAAAACACTTTCTGAGGATTTAAACTCGACTCAGTAGCTTAGAACTCGTAGCTATCTTGAAAATACATTTGTATGGGAATGTAAAAACTTCTAAGCGAAAGCGTCTACTTAACTGCACATATACTTTTATGATCGCAGGGATTACTCGAGAAATCTGAACATGGCTCATGTATAACATTATGAACAAAGTAATGTATTATACATTCTGGATCCAATCGCGAGAGTGGATGAAACATAGCATGAAATTGAGCTAAAAGATGGTAACTTTGAACCAATATGCATCGACGCTTAATGATGTTCTCTTCAGTACCAGTGGGTAGAACTAATCCGAAACAGAACTACGTGGTTAAACAGATCTATCGAGTTGCACTGCTCGAGATTCACTTGGTCTCATTAATGAAACTCTACTTAATTTCATGTGGTGCGAGATGCGCACGCCTGTGTTCAGATCCATACATTTGATACTTAAGATTTTAAATCACAATGGGATCTTATGACACTGCGAAAACTTCGCGTGGGCATTATTTTTAGGGTTTCAAAGTGATCCTTGTGATTGTACTGAATAAAGACCGTTTTGATTACGATTTTGGTTCCGTCCCCAAAGGGTAAAACGGGACCCTAGTACTAAGACTCCGCTGTCCGTCTGTCACCAGGATGTATCTCATGAACTGTGATAGTGAGACAGTTTAAATTTTCACAGATGATGTATTTCTGTTGCCGCTATAACAACAAATACTAAAAAACAGAATAAAACAAATATTTAAGGAGGGCTCCCACACAAATTAACTACTAAATTATGTAAAACATTCTGTATGATTTATTCTGAAAATAAATACCTATTATTATTATTATACAACAAACGTGATATTTTTGACGTTTTTATAGATAATGGTACGGATCCCTTCGTGCGAGAGTCCGACTCGCACTTGGCCGGTTTTTTTTACTTCATCCTGACGGAACAAGCAGAAGGCCCTCTGAGGTAACTATAATCTATACCTAATAGCAAAACACACAGCCATCTAGCTCAAAGCTAAGCAAAGCTATAAAAACTAGATAGCTGATAATTCGTCTATAACGGGCCGAACTTTGTGCCATAGACAACGATTTTGAGCTAATCTCGCCCGTCTTTGACCCGCAACTTTGACAGCATCGTCTTCTCACAAGACGCCTAACACAATAATAGAAATTGCGTCTCGAAACGCAATCAAGCACTTGGTTGACAGATAATTATAATTAAATGAAACACCAAAAGAAACCGTACAGAAACAATAGGGCTTTGAACATCTGACGCAGGTTTGGGTTTCTATAGATATTATATACGGTGCAGTAATGTGAAATTATTATCATGTATAATATGATAGGTATTTTTCTAGATTGCAAGTGCCCAACGGCTAACTGACGTTATTTATTCTTTACATTCTACTCGTTGTCTTTAACGTCATCTTACGGGGGGCGGTAAGTCTGTAAAGAATTGGGGACAAAATTGAGGACCGTATTTGATCTTAGCTGACGGCTGTCTTGTCGTGTCACTAGTTTCTTTCGAAAGAGTGTGGTGAAAGGATCTTAAGTGCGCCTCCAGAGGCTCCTTTAGAGCACTTGACACATGTTATAGAACTTTTTAGGTTGTCGGTTTCCTCACGATGTTTTCACCTTCCTTCCTTCCTTCCTTCACCGTTTGAGAGTTTATAGTAGACTACACTTATATGCACTTACCTAGACAAGGATCAACTCTATATGCCGTCACAACATAAAGCAGATTAACAGTCCCTCATTTCGGGACGTCAAGGACATGTTTATAGTTCTGAGCAAACCGCACATCGTTAATCTTCCCGTCTTCCCACTTAACGGAGTAACATTTTATATTTTCCTCAACACGGAGGGATTAGCTGGAGTGGACATCGACAATATTATAATAACATTACTGTTGCATGTAACTTTTTTCAGCAGAGGCAGTTCATTGTTTAAAAGAAGGTTTTATATTAATAAGGTTCTATTTAACCATTTTCCTCGAATTTGTTTTGGTCCTAAGGGATTATCTTCAGTAAGCTGCTTAAAATCCGTATTTAGTCTATTTATGTAGAGAATACAAATTGCAAATGTTATTATGAAGTTACTTACAAACTTCCCGCTTTCAACGATTTTCGATAAACTTACATTGTTTACAACAATAATAAGATCACAGCCTTCAAGATTACGGCATTGAAATGATCGGTCAATATTGAAAATGGCGGCAACTCGTTAGCAAACTGCTACTATTGGTTGATTCTTTACATCTCCCTTTGCTCATCTTTGGTGAGGCTCGAGTATAAACACCATTTTTTATTTTTGCTGATAAAGACATCGTTAAGATTTTCTATAAATTATTCAAGCTACATTGAACAGCATTAGGATTGAGTCAACTGAAAAAGTAACATTTACGCAAACAGCAGCTGAAAGTTATTCGGACAGTGGCCTCGTGACTTTCAGAAAAAAGATACGACAGACGTTTCTTGACACTGTATTTGAAATCAAACAAATGGATATAATTATATCAGCATTTTTTTTAATGTTTCTTCGTATATTATAGACAGGACTGGAACAGAAAATAAATTGTTATATATATGACAAAAAAAACAGTTATTTTTTTTTAAACTCTCGCGATCATAACACATATTAAAGTATTACACGGGTATTTATCGCGTTTACCTTTGTTATTAACCACGGCTATTGCAACATAACCGAAACGTCGGCAAAATTATAAAGGTAAACGCGATAAATACCCGTGTACTTCAATAAAACAGTTATTATCCAACGAACCAATTATAAGATTTTACTGTATTCAAATTTAATGTTTAATATTTCAAAGTATTTTTTCGTTGAAACTTCACGGTTTAGTTCAGTTGTTCGCAAACTATGACATTAAGTTACAATGTAAGCGATTGGAAGGCAAGCTAGCGAATAATTTCCAAGCAGTTACGTCATTATTGTGTGATGTAGAATGAGCTGTGTTCTGGAAAGCCTCTGATAGATGTATCTAACGATAGAAGCCACAGTTTATAGTAGAGTAACTGGGTAACTTCAAATGAGACCGCAATTTGTTGCTTGAAACCCCTTATTTTGTTCGGACTTCGTTAGAATTTAAAAAAAAGCACTATACTATTTTGGCAAAGTAAACATTAAGTACGCTTTTATGCCTAATAGCTCTTATGCTTTTATATCAAAGCTTTATAAAATGTTTGTTATCTTTGTCAAATCATTACTTATTTTATTCGTTTATTAAAAAAGGTACAATTTAGATAGGAACTAAATAATATGCTAGCGAAAACAGATAATAAAGGTTGTATAGTCATTTTAGTTATTAGATGTTTTCAAGACTGCTATAAATGAAAACGATAATGTTTAATTTAGAGAAAAATATGTATGCTTAAAATTGCACAAAATCGATTATTTTCTGTGATACAGATATAAAAATGTTGCACCTGCACCAGGCGTTGTGAACGAAACTAGTACCAAAGAGCAATACCCTAATGGTTTGTCATCTATTTCTTACGAGCACGTGTCTGCCGTGAATGTCGTGACACGTGAGATCGCATTGCATGAAAGAGTATATAGGGTGAGACAGATTATATGTAAAAAGAAGGATATAGACTGAGAGAGCAAGCTTTTCTTGTTATACTGTGTAACTGAGAGGCAAATGTGCGCAGTCTGTGTCTCATTACGAGTAATAGAGACGAATTAATCAATGTTAGTGAAAGTAATAATGAGTATCGTGTAACCGACTTAGGTGAACCGAAGAAGATAATTATAGAATCAATGGCATTTTTAATAAATCCGCGCTGGTTTTGCAAAATTCGAAGCCCTTGGAAATAAAAGACATCGGAAAAACTCGAGCAAAGGAGTCTAATTTCAGGATGTAATTTTTTTACGAGACCAATGATTTCTCATGTTTTTTTTTAAAGCTGTGCGTTGATTGACAGTCGGTAACGCATACGAATAATAGGCCTAATCTTATATCGTTCAGATTCCATATTTATATTATCTCACCCTGGTTTTTGTGAAATGTTGTAAAACTATACCCGCCAGCCGCCAGCTGACGTCGTTTCAAGCAATTTTCTTTACATTTTGTCGCTTAGTTTTTATGAGCGTGACGTTCCACTGGCTAGATAACGATATTAGTGAGTTTAGAACAAAGCGATTATTTTAGCTTTTAGCGAACGATATCAGGTTAGCAGATGTTTGTGACGCAACAAGCTTTGTATTAAAGTTTGAAACATTATATTGTCTACGGTAATCTCCGTTTTAATCTGAGCGAGCTTCTAGGTTATTATAATAATATGGAACATAACGAAATATTATTTCTTTATTCATTTTTATTCGATAGGAAAACCAACTGCACTTATTGGTCTAAGACTAAGTAATAATTTGTAAAATATAACTATTGAACATTAAAACGTTTCGCATAGTGGAACCAAGAAGAGATTATTTGCTAAGCGAAAAAAAAAAAAAAGTTAAATCTAAACCAAGAAGAAAAATATAATAAAAAGTTACTAAATGAGCAAAATATGAATCTTTGAACTTTTAGTTGTAAAAGGGCGAGCGATTTGGCGATGATACTTACTTAAAATCAAAATTCAAACAAAAAAAATACCTTATTATTTAATACTATTTATTATTTGTTAAAGAGTATTTCTAGGTACTAATAATACTAGCAAGACATATACATCATTCTACAATCTGCATCATACACAAATTCCAAGATGTTTCAAAAGAGACATAACTGCGCCATAAAATTCTCCGAATATTTTCACTTCCCGTAAAAAGGAAAGTTCATTTTCATTATAAATGCCGAAAACTTTCGTGGGGTTTGCATTTTTTACAGAATTGTCTAGTGCCACTTTTTCCGACACATTAGCTGTCGGCGCCCTAGCCCCTTCTCGCGCCACTTTTGTTTTTTTTTCTGGTGCATTCTGAAAGAGCGACAACAGTTGCACAAAGCTTCAGCTGAAAAAGGCAGACGTTTCTATGAATTCCCAGCTTATTCAAATTAAGAGTAAAAGCAACTACAAATGAATAGACTCTACTTCAGTGAATTGACTCTCATCTCAATGAAAACACTATTTACAAAAAAACCTTAAATACATAAAGCTTTCAAATTCTATTAGTGTTCGCTATTATTCTCACGAAATATTTTTCACCGCAGAGGGCTCAATAAAAATAAGGATTATGGTTCATATGTTTTTTATTGCGGTTATCTTTCTTATTCCCATTTTATGGGGCGCTTCCGGAGCATTACTAGTTATAAATTAGGTTTGAAAGCACTTATAGGGGAATTTTCTGGCCTTACACTAACATCATATGTGTTAAGTGGTCGCTCCTTTTTTTACTTTAATTTAAGGTCAATGTACCTACTTTTAAAAATTATAAGTCTGACAAGTATAACCTAGTTTAAACCGATTTCACCAAGAGTTGCAATCTATTATCTATCTATTTGGAAGGAAGTTTTCCTTCGAAAGCAATCTTCATAAAAGCTATCAACTTACTCTGATATACTCATGGTTTATGACCTTTCTATAGCAGCATGCTACACAGCGCGCCCGCTGAGAAAGTAAGATAACCTTTAGAAGTACAATAGCACCCACTTCAATTTGTTTTAAAAGTATTTCATTTCTTACAATCTGGCGCATTCACTTTTGTTTTACACAATTTGTTGTATCGTAAAGTGTGGTTTGATACATCTCGAACAATTTTGCAAATAGCTTTCGAGTAAATAAATGTGACCATGCACAATCGACGCATCATAGCGTTACAAATACCTATACAAAAGCTCGACCGTGCTTTGAATCCGAGCTTAGCAACAGACGTGCTCGAGTGACCGACTGGCTCTCAAGCTGGTCTCATCGGCTGAATCGTTATTTGGAACTAAGTGGTGTCATCACCCAGCTGCGTTGTAAGACGCTCCATAATATCCCTTGAGACAATCACCGCGGCACTAATGGAACCATTATAAATAAAAAAGTGAGTGACAGCGTCAGGCAACAGCGATGCTCCAGTTTCACAGAAAAATTAAAAGGAATAAACCAGTATTGGTATGCAAAGTGTACCCACAGTATTTTGTATGTACGCAGTCAGACTTAAATAGATGGCGTCATGCTGTCAAACTTTGTAAGCGTGTGGTATATTTTTCCAGGGCATCAACCCTAACGCTAAAATAAAAGCATATAAACACTACTTATTCATTGAATATGTTTAAATTCAAAAACAAGGGTATTTAAATGCTAAAAAGAATGCATAATGTTGAAAGATGCCTATTGCAGTGACGAGGGTGCCTGTAGAAGCGCGAAACATAGCGACAAACGCGAGGAAATTGCTCTCAGCTGCTGGGAAATTGAGACGCTACTCAAATCGAACTCTTTTCTAGATGCAATCATAGGGTGGATACGAAAAAAGCTTTTCAATATTCAGTCCTGGTCTAGTTCATCTGGATGCCTAAAACGACCTACCGTAACCGGAATAGTAATTGGTCTTTGGCGCTGTTCTCATCCGATTCCTTCGCATACGGAGACGTGTCATACATTATGAGATAGAAAAGATAGAATCCGTTCTAAAGAAAAAAATACTTTCCAGGCTTTTAGAAAACAATTTGTTCTTGTTTGAAATTGAAACCCACTTCCCACTAAATAACTTTAATGTTACATAGTAAACAATACTTTGAACTCAATGTTTTTCAATACGAATGGAATTAACATACAATAAATCTAATTTAAAAACAAACCGTAAAAGAAAATGTTGCAAAACAAACGTCAAGGCAGAGTTTTAACGTGATTACAATGGCACAACACGAGGGTAAAATGTTTGAACAGGAAAATTGCAATGTTTCGTCGACAAGCTCGATATTGCGGGGCAAGTGCCACACTAACAGCATCACCCCGACAACATTGCAATTGGATGAGCAGATGATATAATTCACACTTTTGCGCGATACACAATTTATTTTCTTTTCATTGTTTATGGAAGCTACGAGTGCGAATTCGTGACTTAAGGTTTGTTGTTTTCAACAACAATATTGGTGTTATTGATGTTTGCTGTTGCTTATTTTTCCTAAAATACACAAGGATATTTAGGAATGCCGCCGATGCCAAAAGTTTTATCGTAAGATATTCCTGTCCTGTCCTGCAAAATTTATTTTGCAACAGTGTTGTTGGTTGAAGTTAAAACCTCGGCGAATTATTCGATTCAGCACTCAGTTATGAAAACATACTTAGAACTCTTTTAACAGCGAACTAACAAAGTTTTACTAGGAAACTAAGAATGGACACACTGTAACTCAGTAATCTGCAAAGTTAGTTTGGTGATGCGGTTTATACGTTAAAATCACGGTCAGTTCCACCGACATTACCCTAAATACAGATTTAAAACATCCTTGTTATAGTTATGGCAACGACTAGCCTATAAAAGTTCGGGATATTTGAACATCGAATAGTCATATCACTTGAGCGCTCAATCGAACCACTTACCGTCTAGTGTAGCCCAACCCTAACCCAATAAATAGCCATAAAACTATTCAAGAACGCACAAATGACGGCAATAGTTTCTGATAGAAACATAAAAACTTTTATACGTCCCAAACGAGTGGGGCTTAAGATAGATGTTCATGGTTTTTCCTATAAATTCTCAGCGTAGCTATATTAGTATTAAATTTAAACTTCTGCTTCCATTTTCAAGAAATGAAAGAACAAGAAATTCCCATTGGAAAAATGATCGCGGCAAATGGACTCTGTCTTTTGAAGTAGGTACGTAAAGGAAAAAAAGTTAAAGCATTGGAAATCACAAAAGAAAAGTCATTCCTTGAACTTATTGACAAATAAATAAGTATTTTGTGTTCACTGGTGAAGCTGTAATGATTTCCGTAGTACTTTAACAGACGAAGTGTGTTGTTTCGTATTTTTTAGGTTAACTAGGTTACCGACGAAACTAGGATATGCCTAAACTGGGATATCCTACACTCGTTGCCAAAGACTCCAAGCTTCTCCCGGATATGTTCATTTAGTTTAAACTCGTATGTAGCAATTTTTATATGCTACACTATGATGCCAAAGAACGAGTTTCTACCGTATAGCTCCATTTAACTAGTAGCCAGGTTATAGTCGCGTTAAACTCTCGCTGCAGGCTTGGTCATAAGTTATCGGAACGAGACAGCAATATTGCTCTCTCTCTCTCTCTCTCTCTCGCACTACGGAGAACGGACGATCCTTTTGTTTAGGCGTGTGTTAAGATGTTTTATGACCGAGTTTGCAGCCGGAGTTTAACGCGACTATAGGTTGAGCACTGACCGAGCCTGCAGCGAGAGTTTAACGCGACTATAGTAACAGTTAGACTTGTAGTACTGCAGCATTATTTTCTTTGTTGCCTTAACTTTCTTTACTTTATATTACCTTTTATACTTTTACCTTTTTTTACTTTATACTACTCTATTTTATGTGTGAACATCGTAGGGAGAATGCTTTGTCTACTGTAACACAGTTTTTTAAACTAAAACAGGAGACTGCTATTTTATAATGAACATATACATTTTTTATGGAAATAAATGATTTTGTATTTGTATTTCATGAGCTTTTTGTTCACGCTGCTTCCATAAAAAAAATACTTATATATTATTTATTACAGTACTGTACATTTCAGTTGGTAAAGCAACAAACTGTAGGTAATTGATTATTGTTCACTGAAGTACGAAATACAGGAAGAGAAGGAATAAGTTGATTTCCATCTGTGACATACAATATGCCTGGGAGAGATTGCTATGCGCGATAAAGCCATTGTACTTTTCATGTTATGATACCTATTTTATTATTTTTATCTGGTTTATGAACAATAAACTTATTTTCCATTCATTCGTATCAGTTAATAGGTATCAGATTGACAGCTCAGTTGGTAGTAGGTCTGTTAGTTGAGGATTCGAATCCTACCTAAGACAAACATTTGCGCGATAAACACTTGCTCTGTGTCTGTGTGTTATAATCTATTATTCGTATTAAAATAATTATGAGTGAATTAAAAGTATTCTCAGTTTATACAAGCTTTGCTTCGTTTTTGGCTTAAACAAGGTGTTCCAATACTTGTGTTTATAAACTTTAGGGGCTAAAGTACCCATCAATATGAATAACTTTTTCTAAGGAACCAACACTGTGAACGCGAAATAAAAAGAGCTGATTCATTCATTTTAGCCAAGTAGGTTTCTCGGTGGGAACCGAACCCACTTCGTACAGCGCAAAAAGCAGAAACTACCAACTGAGCAGTGAGGGCTCGCAGCCCAGTGAAACTCGAAGACTTTTGGTTAAAAACAGTTTGAAATATATATATAATTTTAATAGACGCAGTGATCATTCATACACCTGCATCTAACTTGGAATAGCTTTAGAAGCGTCACGCAAACGAGCAAAACTCTTCAAAACTTAAACAAGTTCCAAACAGCAGGTACTCATAGATAAAGTCACTCGCAGGAGAATCAACGGAACTTGTATTTGAGTTCCTTATATGAAGAACCTGGGTTTGCACAGAGACTCTGCAAGCCCTGTGTATGCCATTCACTATAATACCTAGTTTAGAGAAGTGAAATGACAAAAGATAGTCTAAGCTCTGATTTCACCATGCTGTCTTAGATTAACAAAGGCTATATACCTTGGGCCGTTAAATATGTCAAAATGTACGCGTTTTACATCTAAGGTTAGATCTAACGGCTTGTTAATCCTTTATTAGTAACTAACAGAGCATGGTGAAATCAGCTCTAAGTAGGAAATCACTATTAAGATTTACTTTAAAGTAGTGGTTTGCCACGAACTGGGATTTCGTGATGCGACCCAAGACAGACAGAGGCAAGTCCAAACATTATGTTTGGACTAATTTCTGACTACCGCTATCTTGGTATGGTAACCAAGTTTCAACTCTATTGGCCTGTTTATAGAAGAGTTCCGTTGAACAGACCTTGGTTCCATCATCAGACCAACTCGCTGTTACCATATTATGAAAACTAAGTACCTTCTTAATTTATTATAAGAAAAGAAACTAAGGAAAAACAAAGCAACTGTCTGACTAGTAGAAAAACCTTGATGTCAACGAAGATCTTAGTGACTCTTAGTGACGAAGCTCTTGGTTCGTTGGTTATTAATTATGCTTTTTAGTTGTACCATAAAATGTTTTTAGATTTTCCAAACAAAGCCCTTTCATATGACATGTAGTTTTTGCCCCATTAAAAAAGCACATATTTTAATAACTCGTTATCCGATTTAACTTATATACTTACCAGTAAATTTCTTAAGTAGGTACAAGCTATCAACTTTCATGCATAATTTTATGCAGATCAGATCAACGGTTCTAAAGTTTTGGCTCAACAAACATACATAAAATGCCAAATCACGCAAGTTGACTGTAAGATTTTCGTTCGCTTCGCTCGCTCAATCAAATATTACATAACGTGCTAAAGGCTATCCAACCTTAAAATAAGCTAAGCTTGTACAGTTGGCTACCCATCAAGTTACACACCTTATATGCCCATAACTACGCTACATGCAATACAGAGAATTTTAGGAAAGAGACAGCGCAATGCAGGGCGACCGTTAGTGAGGCGAAGGAAATGACATCAACATAACCTCGAACGATTCGCAGCGTTAACTACAAACATTTCCGAGTTCAAACTGTTTAGTATGATGCGTACCCGTGTATGGGAACCAGCTAGCTAAAAAACACATGAGTGCATTTTTTGAACATTTGAACACACATACCCAGAATAAACAGAAGGTTTATATTATTATTCATGACACAAATGTTTGTTCTTGATGGGAATCAAAGCCACAACCTACAGAGCAGAAGATAAATGTTTTATAATATTTTCATTTTTATCGCGTTATACTTGACATTGTAAAAGCCGCCCTTAAGATAAAATTCACATTTGTTACGATATGTCTGTGTTAATTTAAACATGCCTCTAACTACTTTATCTTTATTGGATTGCCACGCAGACCTAACTGAGATCTGTAGATGTCCTCTTCAGGGAATACAGTCCAACTATAACTATAATTACTTTCTAATTTATTTATGAAGCAGTTGACTGTCACAACAAATATGCAACATAATTTTTAAATTCATATTAGTTTACTTAAAATGTTTATCACGTTTGATAGTGCTTTCAAATGGTGAAGGAAAACATCGTAAACTTAGCAGATAGGGTTCTATCAGTGTCAATGGACTGAAATGGATGGAAAACCAACTAGCAAAATGTGTGCCCTTGCCAAACGTTATGTTTGGATGTATCGCTAAACCCCTATTTTAGGAAACCTCAAAAATCTTGCAGGCAGGAACTTAGTGACTAGCAAGAGATCTGAGGGTAAGATTAATTGTATACAATACATTAGTTCGGCGTGAACTTCTCAATCAAATAGAAGTCATTTTCATAAAATTTTATCGTTCCGCAGGCGTTAACGCAAACAGAAAGCGGTCCTTGTCTGATTGTTGCAGAAGCTGAGCGAATGTCTACGTGCCTATGGAGCAATCTGTGAGGTTATTTCATATTATATCAGGTCAGCTGTGGCTTAGAATTTCGGGACTAAACAGAATAAACAACCTACTTTGTATGAGCAGCGGCAAGGATCAGAGTCATAAATATTGCGTCATTTACCGATTTGCATGAGAAACAAGCATAAATAAGAGACAGCTATGGAGCATCATAAATAAGTGACAACTGTTAACTGAGACAAGGCAGACGCGCGTAAACTCTGCAGGCACCAATCGATACAGATTCCAAATCTGTTCGAATAGGGCGATTGTTATGATGTTTCGAAGTAAAGCTATCGGACCGGCAAATAACCCTGTGCTAAATCCCGTTGGATGCATCTCAAAACCCAAACTGGAACGGCATAATACTGCAAAAGCTTAGTACAAGCGTAATTTAAGGGGCTAACAACTATCAAACAACTTCTCGCTCGCACGATTCGACTTGTTGAAAGATATAAAATCACTAAACTCATTTTGGAAAAATCGCAATCAACCATTTTGTGTGAAATCACATTGCACACAGTTTAGTAAAAATTTCATTTGGATCAATACATGTTTTCCTACTCAAAAGTTTGCTTTACTAGTTTTCGTACATAAGCAAACTTTTAAGTAGGAAAACTTGTATCGATCAAAATGAAATTTTTACTAAACTGTGTGCAATCACATGGCACACAAAATGGTTGATTGTGATTTTTAGAAAATGAGTTTAGTTATTTTATATCTTTCAACATGTCGAATCGTGCGAGCGAGAGTCACATTAGCACTTGTCTTCGCCTTAAGAGAAAAATTTTGTTATCACAAAATGTAAACTGAAACGTATTCTAAGACCACAAAAAATACATTGCGTTTGATATTTAACAAATATATAACCGGAGCTCCTAATTAACGCCGACACATGTTAATGATAGGAATGTAAAATCCTTATTACTGTTTGCATAATTTTAGCTTTCCAAGAAGAGGGTTCAACATGAAATGCTAAAATCCAACTGTACATGACAGACCGCAATATCATGCCACGGTATGTCGGATTTTGTTATGCGGCTGTTAGGTATGTAGCGTTCGTTCTGACCACACATTCAATTCCATCGAATAATCTGTTATTTTTCGCTACGCTTCAGTACTTTTCGCCAATTCGAGGTAAACTGGCCACGTAGAGTGCTGGCCTCCCGCACAATGCTCGTTGGTAATTATGCGAGAAAGGCGAATGCCGAAGTACAGGGCACGGCTCGCTAGAAATGCACGTAGCCTCGCTGCTGTAGGTTGACCGTTAAATTCAGTGTATATACTAGCTACTACTCACAACTCAACTTGCCATTATTGCAGTAAGAATGTTTAAAAACCTTTTCAACAGTAAAAAAAACATTGGTGCTACTTAGCACCAATGTTTTTTTTACGGTTTTCCTCGAAATGATTAGCTCTTGGTATAATAAAAGTCATTTCGGTACACACACATAAATAGTAGGTACTGTCATTAAAAACCCGGAAAGCGACTCTCACGAAAAGGATCCCACATCGCATTCGCTTTCATCGAAAGCTTCTCATTAATTCTTCAGATGATGAAATGAAACATGGAATTAATGTCAGACGTAATTTACATTAATTTAACCTATGAAAATATCGTTTATATATGAGAGTATATTTTGTTAATTAACAGCACTACGTTGCCAGACGTTAAATTGGTTGAGGTTTTCCGCACACCACTTATTTGGTGCATTATTAGCACTTGATTTATGCACCGCATAATAAGGGACTGTGTGTTCAAAATTATACACAAATTTCATTCATTCATTCAGCTCAGTTTGCGTGACAATATTGGCATGTTATTGACATACCTATTGACGTCGGTCGGATCATCTGCATCTGACTGTGCACTTTGCAGAGCTATGTTTTACGAAAATATCATATTCAAATGTATTTGATCGAAAAAAGAGGCCCATTTCAAAATCCTTGCTATATAGCGTATATCAACGAATGTTTACATACGGATAGTTTTAATAACTAGTGGAGCCTTCAGGGACTATAATGAAAACCACCAAATATCTTAAATAACTGATTTCAGATTTAGAGAGAGACAGAGATCTATAAATTAAATATTTTAACGTCAATAGTCTGTTTCGGAACTCTAGCTGTATCAGATAATTCTGGTTCTATAACAAAATTAATTTTTTTAACAGAATTCACGTCGGAGTCCGTCAATAATCTCTCGCAAACAAACAAGCAAATAAAGGCTAAAACTTAAACCGACTAGCTTAAACTTTGCTCCGTCAATCCATCATCTATTACAGTGCAGCGAAAACTCAACGGAATAAACAGAACTCTTTGAGAAAGAGTTCTCAGTATAAAGTATTATTGACGAGTAAGAGGTAACCTATTTCTGGCACTAAGTTTTGCTTAGGGTAGGCATCAGCAACGTGGCACTTTTACGATCTAGACTATGCCAGCTTACCTTCAAATACGATACAAACTGTACAAAACGTTCGGCTAAGCTGTTTTGGAGCAAACAAACAACAGCGAGCATACAACCTCTAACTCCAAATGCACCTCCGTTGGTAAAAATAAAGCACATTTGTGGCCCAAAACATTTTGCACTAGAGCCGACAAGTGCACGACAGTAAACGAAAGCGTGCGGGTACACTCAGCTGTGGATTGCTGTCGTATGTTTCCAAATTTTGAGTGTAGCATGTCGGTTTCTTTTGAAGCGAGAGACGGATGTACAAATATTCAATAGCGCACTTATACTTTCACAAAGTAAGAAGAGCAAGTTTTACTACTCAATTTTAACCAAAAAAAATGTAACCTTTAACTGTAGGACATTGCTACAAACGTAATGAGCTGCATAATTACACAAAACTAGAGAAAAATAGTTATCTATCTTAGTTTTTTTTAAATAGCAGAAAAATATATTGCTGGTCAAAATATCTTAAAAGTTATTCGAATAACACTATCTATTCTAGCTTACTATGAAAGTGGCAGACCATGGTAAAGTTCGAAAATATTGAGGTCATCAAGTGTGTTCGGCACCACTGCATAAATCCACATGTTATTTAGTCACAATCTCTGAATGCATCGTCTGCCCTAAAACTAAATACGCGCCAAAACGGACAGTTGAATACGAGCATTTAGCTGCAGATAAATGGGAACACGGACGACGCCGCCCGGAGCTCCGCAAAAAATAATTATTCCAACCACAATTCTCACACAAAGCCAAAACTCATTTTTAACTATAGCGTCGTCGCACAAAATGTTGCAGACATTCGTGTTGCAACTCATTCGGTACAAACGGGATAAATAGTTTATATTGCTGAGCAAGACAAGATCACAATAGGTGAGAGGCGAAGATTTGTGTTGCGTATTTTTGTATGGAACGGTTCTTTATAATGACTGTTTTGTTCAATATTACGCTTTCAGTTGAAAATGTGAACGTGGAGTTGTTAAGGATGAGGGCTGCTTGAAAGAAAGCTTTCCAAAATTGTGAAAACTGGATCAAAGGGAAGGTTAGGTAGGACCGGGTACAGCTTGGTTCCTTTTGTTCTTTACTAACAACAGCCGATTTATGTTGACAATATAATGTAATTGCCTGAAGGTTTTCACTGGACCTTTTTTATATAGCAGGCAACCAATTTTAATGGATGCAATCTCAATTTATCGTCCATCAGGCTTTTATGATTTCACACACACACACATTGCATTAAGAATATACCGCTGAAGTAATTTTATCGGTGATAATTTAAATACTTTGGATCTTATCCATATACCCTGTAAAATATTCGTGTCAATAAAAAGAAATGGCAGCAGACATAGCGGTCATTTAAGCTAGTGAAGCGCTCAGCGACTAATATTTTAGAAATATTTTGGGTTCTTAGGGTTAAACAAAAAATCTTAAGAACGGGTAAGTGCGTTCAAATAATCGTTTTCGATATCTTATCCCGTTTTCCAGGCCCGTTAGTCCAATACAAATAGCTAAAAACTAATTGTGTGACGGCCTCGACGATCTTAAGAGTTTTCCTCCCTGTGGGACACCAAAAACGGGGAATAATAAGTCAAGCATCAGATTTTTTTCTTGGCCCGGAAAAGAACCTCTGATTAAAAATTAAGCCACGGGAAAATGCCACCCGAATACTTATAAAACACCACCTAATTTACTAACTCGGCCACGGATTTTACAACTAACCAACATTTTACGCTTTACAGCTTCAACATAATGTTCCTCAAAAAATATAGTTTTAGCTTGAACTACAAAACAACAAATCTTATAATTTTGCATGTGAAATAATACACCGTATTCTTTTATCATGAAAATAGGGATTGCACGATCTGTTTGCCGCGAGAGAAGCTCATACTGTTGGCGGTAATTATTTTTTTTAGGTAGCATAACTAAAAAAAAATACCGCATTTGGTCAAAGATAAACGAGTCAAACATATCAATAATCGGTAGGTTCACCTTCGCCAGGCCGTCTGGGAGTTAGAGACCTCCCGGGCCTGTACGTGGAAGGGTTAGGTACCTATGTAGGAATTAAAATACGTGACACGACAAGATATCATAAAAGACTTGATAGTGCAGATCTGACTCGGATTGGTTAGGATATGTTGAAACATAAATTACGCCAGAAATCATTTTTTATTTACACTAATCTCTGAAATAAAGAATATCTCAGAATACTGCAATTTGTGAGGTAATAATTTTACAAATTAATTAATAATTTATAAACTACCTCTATAGAAATCCTGGACAAAAGAATTCGAGAGGAGGACTTCCCATCCACGCCCGCATCCACCTCCCCTACCCCTCAACTTAGATACCGGATAACTATAGTATAACCTAATATTTTATCTTTCCTTTAATTACTATAAATAAAAGTATGCCATGATACAAAGTGATTTTCTTAAAAAAAGGTCTTTAATTTTGTCTCTCCTCAATAGTTCCTAACATTTAGTTGCCATAATTTACTATTCTATGATAATTTTAGGTAAATTTTGATGATAAAAGAATATAGGACGAGTTGTAAATCATGTTTCACTGAATATTAAACATACTGAGTTACAAAACGAGATGTTGATATAATTACTTTATTGGTGTCAGACATTAATATTTTAGAAGTTTACTGCTTCAATATACTTTTTTTTATTTTTTTTATGTAACTAGCTGATGGAACAAGCAGATGGCCCACCTGATGTTAAGCGGTAACCATCACCTATAACAAAGGATTGCCTCGCAAGTCACGCACGAAAGGAACGTGCCCTACGATGCACTGCCTTGCGTCCATCAACTTGAGGCATACAGATGTTAAGCCTCATGTGCCTGAAATTACACCGGAAACCACACTCTTCAAACCGAAACACAGCAACGCTGCTTGGCGGCAGAAAAAGGCGTGGTGGTAGGACTTCCCCGGACGAGCCCTTCACAAAGAGCTCTACTACTCTTAATATACTATATATGTTACAAATGTAGATGGTAAAAATAACTACCATGCTAAGTTGTATTTAAAGTAGCTTACATCGAAGATATACAAGGTGTTCTAATAATTGTGTATATAAACTTCAGGGGGCTAAAGTACCCATCAATATGAATAACTTTTTCTAAGGAACCAACACTGTGAACGCGAAAAAAAAAACAGCTGTTTCATACATTTTAGCCAGGTAGGTATTGAACTTTTGTATGAAACAGCTGTTTTTTTTTCGCGTTCACAGTGTTGGATCCTTAGAAAAAGTTATTCATATTGATGGGTACTTTAGCCTTGTATAGTTGCAAAAATAGTGTTATTTAGACGCGCATGGTGGTGGCTGACTCATTAATTCAGATGAAAATGTAGATTTTTAGAGGACAATAATGCTATTAAATAGAAGTCCATTTAATTAGCACCTACCAGAAACTAGTAATAGAGAATCTTTATTCAACAAAGGAAGCCAATGCTTCCAAAGTCCAGTAGTCCAGAGTTTGGACAACAATTACCTATAGGCAGTGGTTCGATAACGAGCGTCGCGGGCACGTGAATAGCATGTAATGGACGAATTTCGAAGCAGGAAATATTCGATAGAACACACCGTTGTACATGGACTTCATTGAATTTTGATGTATAATACACGGTCCGGAATGGGTTTGTGGTTCTGTACTTAGTCCATTCGTCTCGAAATGAATATCTAGTACACTGAATGAGCATGTTCTAGGCATTTTAACTGAATAGAAGCGCTCGTGCTGTAACTTGCTGGGTTATCCCTAAGTGATTGACTGAGATAAGCAACGTTTTCTACGCGACCATATTTTTGATGGGTCACCGCCATGAGTGCTTCCGTGCTTCGGCTTTAGCATACGAGGACTTAGGGCGGCCTGAAAAATTAGGTGCCAGAGTTCGTCACTAGCTCAACGGACTTACTTTTTTTAAATCAAATCAAATCAAAATGTTTATTTGCAACTAGGTTATGGTATCTTAATAACAAAAGGTGGAAAACATATATTAAACTTATAAACTAAAACACAGACAATTAATAAAACCAAGACAGTTGCAAAATGGTCCCAACTCAGCATATGCAAGTTGTAAAAACTTGCGCTGGTCTTCCGTTGGGACCGTTGAGGATCAAGTAAATAAAATAAGATAAGATAAGTGGACGTGATTACTAAAAAATACAAACATTTACAAAGTATTTTTAATGAAATTGGACAAATTGCACTACATGCCAATATAATTATAAGTAAGTAGGTACGTCTAACAAACAAGCTCTCGCATAAATAGCAAACAAATTAACACATTCTCGATAACAAAAATAAAAGAAAAACTTGAACGAAAATGGAATTATAATTAAAAAATTACTGAATATACACCTTAAAGGCTTATTTTATTTACTGTGGTGGTTTTAATAAACGGGGGTTCTTTCTTTTCTTTTTATCTTCAAAGAAGAAGTACCAGATCGAAGTGTCTCGGAGAGAGAGAGAGGGAGAGAGAGAGAGAGAGATAGAGAGAGAGAGAAAGAGAGAGCAATATATCTATCTTGCGCGCATAGGAATTACGTAGCATATTCAATTTTCGAATTAAATATCCTTTTAGTAGGTAACAGCCGTGTCCGAACCAATGTCCAGGGTAATTACAGTAGTTCGATAACGAGTGAGAGGGCAGGTGAATAGCGCAATGGACACGGAAATGGCGCCGGCATCCGGCCGCACAATCGTCGCCCGCCAATGCACGACACGGCTAACAACGGTGTATTGACGAGCAAAATTTATTGCTGGCTCAGTTCTTTCAGTGAGCGAGATTCCAATTGATAAATGACCGGTGGCCAGCAAATACACCGTATCTACGAAGGGTACTTACAAAACTGCACTGTTCAAAACTTCGTGGAAAAGTTTTGAAAAACACGTTAAGTTTAAGTGAAAATTCTAAGCTTTCCAGTACCGTCATCATTATCATCGTCAGCCTAATGAAGTCCACTGCTAGACATAAGCCTATATTTCCAGGAATAACGATTCTGAGCCCTTCTGCCTCCACGGACTTTCCGCAATCCTCACAATGTTGACGGTCCCTCGGGTAGGAGGGCGTACCACGCCCAGTTTCCAGTACTACGGTATTTTCATCAGTTATTCTTTATTGTACTAATAAAGAATAACTATTAAAAAACTAATGAAAAATAATTCATTTCAGGCAAAATATTTTTGGTAAAAAATAATTTAATATTTTAAAAAATTACATCTTCTAGGCTGTAATGTAGTCAGGAAGTATGTACATTTATATACTATTTCTAGACGATGCCTGTCTTAGGGAGGTTTAACCAACTGCGCTATCCATCAGTTAAAAATATTTCTAACTCTATTTTAAACTTTTCTAAATAAACAGCTTCACTACGTAATCAAGTTCTGTGAAGTAAAATAAAAAAAAAACAAAAGAGGTGGTACGTCCAATACAAATATTTCCATATAATATGTATAAGACGTTACTGTAAGTTAGCCGAACCGCTCTTAGATGTAAACTGGATAATGGAACTCAGGTTGAGTACGTTAAGCAAAATACGTGTTTACGTAACCTAGTTCGCGCACAATGGCGACAAATATCCGAAGAATGATATACGAGGAGTGTTCACAAATATATTCGTCAAAATTAAATGTTTGGTTGAATGAGTTAAGTGCGTATACACGTACTAGAATTACAAAGTAAAGAGTAGTTAGAGAACGCACTTTCTTTTGTTACAAAGAAGACGTCTTTGTTCGTGGTGTCTTTACCTCATTCCTCAAATTCCAAGGCCAGTCTTAGGGTCTAACAAAACAAAATCTCTTACGGAATGTAAAAAGTCACAGAAAAGATTGATATTATTTTTGAGAGGAGAAACACCCGGGCTCCTGGGATTAGGCGAGACGACGTGTCAAAAATATAACAACAATAAAAGGCCAAG
The DNA here is from genome assembly GCA_932294275.1 of Chloroclysta siterata. NCBI lineage: Eukaryota > Metazoa > Arthropoda > Insecta > Lepidoptera > Geometridae > Chloroclysta > Chloroclysta siterata. The sequence goes on along the minus strand of OW028600.1, from coordinate 10,242,733 downwards.
GGCATGTCGGACCACTCATAATCTAGAATTTCGTCTTCATATAAATTTACTCAGATTTTTATACCACTGCTAAAATGTGGCCAAATGTAACATTTGGACATACCTCTGGCTTAGAGATACTCAAAAGAATCGTGGGTTCGTTACTATCAGATCTTAGGAGATATCTACCGTGTCCAAGTCTAAGAGCTGATTTCACCATGCTCTGTTAGTTACTAATCAAGGATTAACAGGCCGTTATATCTAACCTCAGATGTCAAAGGCGTACATTTTGACATATTTAACGGCCCTTTAATCCTTTGTTAATCTAACAGAGCATGGTGAAATCAGCTCTAAAATATCAAACTCGTGAAGTCTCGTAAATTCTATTTTCATGTAAAAATACAGAGCGGTTGTTGTTTTAGAAATTTCCTTTCGTGACTTTATTTTAAAACACCTATCGAAAAGTGTACGCCAAAGTTATGAATGTGTGACAGCCGGCACGAACGCACTAATATGTACAAACTGGATTTTTTGAGGAATTTATTTTTGGAATACGGAACTCTAATGAATGAGTGAGAGTGAGTTTGTGTGAGAAGTGTAATTCCATCTCGTCTCCCGGATAGCGAAAAGTTATTTCTTCCGGGACACAATTCAATGTTTGAGAGAAAATCCCGGCAAATCTTTTACTGAACAAAATAAAATGTAATACTAGACGAGTGGCAAGGAACATGTTTATGGCTCGTTCAATAATCACAGAAAAAATGACGGACGTTTCGGTTTCCTCACGATGTTTTCCTTCACCGTTTGAGAGCAATGAAATATTTTTTTTAATAGAAAATCCTTTGCTGCCCGACCGGATTCGAACTCACGACCTTACGATCAGAAGGCGGGGTAACTCACACTTGATCACCACCGATGCTCACACCTTATATGTTTTCCTTAAAATTTGGAAGCATTTCGATTTTTAGCGCATTATGTGGTGATCATAATCATCATCTTCATTATCAGCCCGTAGAGGTCGACTGCCAGATATAGTCCTCCCTTATCCATTTCCAGGAAGAACGATACTGAGGCCTCTCCAATCACCGACATTTTGCTATACTTGGATAGAGTAGGTAGCGCTCTTTGTGTAGGGCTCGTCCGGGGAAGTACTACCACGCCTTTTTCTGCTGCAGCGTTGCTGTGTTTCGGTTTGAAGAATTTGGTTGCCGGAGTAATTTAAGGGACATGTGGCTTAACATCTGTATGCATCAAATTGATGGACGCAGGGCAGTGCATCGTAGGGCACGTTCCTATTGTGCGTGACTTACGAGACAATGCTTTGCTTTATGTGGTAGTTACCACTTAACATCAGGTGGGCCATTTGCTTGTTCCATCAGCTATTAGTATAAAAAAGTATAGTGGAATACACTTATTTGTACGCTGCTAAATTTGGTGAAAAAAAGTGTTGTAGCTACAAAGACTGTTACACGCACACTTGGTATACCTACATGTCTGTATTTTTTACAGGAAGCTTTCATTGTTACTGAATCGACTAGCGATGGTAACGTCAGATACTGATCTCCTTGGTTTTATCCCGTTACTCGTGATACGAAACCATGTACTCACAATCCAAAATCGAATGTTCCACTCAGCTGAGCTGAGCAAGCTTCAGATAAATACATTTGGCACAACATAAAGATACATAAATACGTTAGGTCATCATCGATTTCAGTTTCTCATTGACGAATGCATGAATGAAGAATCTAATTAATGGGTTTATTTTATTGCACAATTTGGTTTTGATTGGATGATTTTGTTAATGTTTTTCCGTAAAGGCTATTATTTTAAACAAAGTTACAAATAGTTATGTAAGTAGTAATTTTATTAAATGTAGGTAACCCGTGCCGCAGACTAATGCTGCGCAACATACTTTCGACGACACCGAAAACCAGCGCCATACAAGCCACTAGGCCCATATGGCAAATGCTGAGGGGAAGCCTTTTTTTACGACACTATATTTATAATGTTTTTTAATGTATTCTTGTGTATCTTTGTTTTTTTTTAATTTTATCATTGTATTTTGTGTCGTAAAATAAATATTTTCTATTTGTATTTCTAATATGTAATTGTTATTCTTAACTTGCATTTATAGAGATATAACAAAAATATTTTTTTCTAAACATAGTACCATATTAGGGGATGTCTTCTATGCCTGGATTGGATGGACAGCTTATAATATTTTGTTTCTTTGACTTGAGCGTACCATCAGATCTTATTCGTATAGATCGCTGAGGGCTCCATTATCTAAAATGACCGAAAAGCATGCTGCTATCTCATTTAGTTGACATGAAAGTGACAGTTTTTTGTATTTCACCTACGTTTTTGTGACAGAAAATAAACGTTCTTTGATTTGATTTGACAGTGACAAGTACAATTCATTAAAGTAAAATGGCGGGGAATGTGTATAACGGCCTGTGTGTGTTGAATGCGAATTCTAATCCTGAAATATAGAGTAGGAGATATCCTAACAAATTTCATTTGAAAAGTAAAACTAGAAGTTCCTCAGGAAACATTCTAACACTTCTCCTAACAACTGCCAGGTAAACAGTTGAGCTAAATGTGTGAAGTTGGAACAGAAATCGTTTAGAAACAGCGTCAAACGTAGCCAATCCTTCTTTCCATACCACGCACCGGGGCCTTAAGAAGCTAGGTAAAAGTCCCGTCACGCTCCATTATTTTCAGTTACAAAAGAGATCACGAAAACTAAGTTCTCGTAAACTTCCGGCAATATATCGCGCGGCTGCCCCCATTTATACCAGTTCCATCTTACTCACGTAAATACGGATATTTTTCTTTTACTTATCTGATCGGAGCCGACGATAGGAGCCGAAGAAAGGTCCGCTTACCTGAAACAAAGATAATAATTGATGACTCACCTTAGTAAATATTCGATACAGGTATTTATGCCGTCTTGTCAACATGAACATGTTTACGAAATAATTGCGAGCAGCCGAGTTACGAGGTCGGAAACATGAAATATCTGCATATTTCCGCTGTTATATCTGTATTTTGAATATCGAGGAATGTTATAAATATGCATAACTATCGCGTGGCTGGCTGACTGACGATCAATACACAACCAGAATAAGAAAAAATAGGGTATTTTCTATTCTACTAAAAGGAATGTGAAAGGATTCTTTAAACGTGTCGAAGTATTTATAATATTTTATGAAAATTATAGCGTCCAACTGAACCCTTTACTGAGCGTTATACTTAAAACTTTACAGGCATTTTAACCTAAAAATAATAAGATTCTAAGCCGATGGCAGTAATAGATGGGTCAATGTTATACAGCATGAAATATAGGCATGATTTCGGATCGGCCGAAAGATAGATCTCGGCTTTTTGAAGTCCTACTTGATCCTCTCCCCAACATAGAGGGTTTTCTTATTGATCTTGTTGTTTTTGTACAAAACGGACTCATTCATTAATTTGTATTGAACTGGCTTTAAGACTATTATACATTCGGGCTATACTATAACTATAACAACTAAAACAACTTTAATTAAGTTCCGATCGGCCCAAATGCATTTAAAAAAAAAATTACATGTAAATGTAATGCTAGGTAATGTTTATACGTTTCTTTACCTTTTTTGGTAAAGGAAAAATGTCAAGGAATTAAAAGTATATTTTTTTCAACATTTAAACAAGGCAGGTTTGAACATTTTTTAAAACAGCACCTAACAAACCACTATTGTTTATACTGGTGCTATCACGAGTCAAGGTAGTAAAATATAAATCTTGGAATAAAACTGAATATTGAGACACTTACGGCCGGTTTCTGAAAGCCCGATCAAAACTAATAGCATGTCAAGTCACTTGCTATCTTTTTATTCTTTTTTTTTATACAACTAGTTGATGGAACAAGCAGATGCCTCACCTGATGTTAAGTGGTAACCATCACCTATAACAAAGCATTGCCTCGTAAGTCACGCACGATAGGAACGTGCCCTACGATGCACTGCCCTGCGTCCATCAATTTGAGGCATACAGATGTTAAGCCTCATGTGCCTGTAATTAAACCGGCAACCACACTCTTCAAACCGAAACACAGCGTTGCTGCTTGGCGGCAGAAAAAGGCGTGGTGTTAGTACTTCTCCGGACGAGCCCTTCACAAAGAGCTCTACTACTCTTAAATCTCTATCTAATTCGATGTGATAGCTGAAATGGCGAGTGACTTGACATCCTATTAGTTTTGATCGACATTCAGAAACCGGCCGTTATATTTATTAATAATATTATTATTAGCGGTTTCTTAGGTAAAAATTTACAATTCTGCAGCTGCCAAGCAGCGTTGCTGTGTTTCGGTGAATTGACTGTTACACACGAGGATTAACATCTGTATGCCTCAAGTTGATGAACGCAGGACAGTGCATCGGGCACGTTCCTATCGTGCTTGACTTACGAGGCAATGCTTTGTTATAGGTGATGATTACCACGTAACATCAGGTGGGCCATCTGCTTGTTGCATTAGCAATAGTATAAAAAAAATAAAGATAAAGATAAGGTTGATTACGAAACGAGTAACATGCAAGATGAAGAATGTTTAAGATAAAGCAACGTCTCATTCTGTTAGTAATCTAATTAAGGATAAGTTATTGAGCAAGTTTTCAAACTTGTTTTCGTCGACTTGGAAAAGTTTAATCAAGGTTCCAGCTGACAATTCTCGCTTGAGTTTAATCTCGGGACCCTGTAACGATTATTCAGGAAATCGTGCAACAAAACTTGGCAAGTAGTAATTTTGTAGCAAATTGCCCACGACTTTGGTCGCGTAATTTATTTAATATTGTAAATGCAATTAAAATCAAATACAAATTACAACAGCTAAGTTAGTACTAGAAAGGAGCCTCTTGAGGCGCATTAAAAATCCTTTCACCACTGTTTCGAAAGAAACTAGTGACACAAGAGACCTACTAGAAAAAATTATTTATATATTTAAAAAACGAAGTTGTTTCCCGGTTGTCTGCTTCAAAAGACTGTGTATTTACTGACAACCAGACAACCATGTAACTGATTAACATGTGATTTAAGCATTTGAATTATGGCGCATTTCTTGCTATATTGTTTCACGGATACATGTTTTTTTAGTTTTATCAACACTATCATTAGCCTTGTGAAGTTAACTGTAGAGCATTATGCCTCTTTTTGAGTTTACTTACGACCTTTTCTACTTATTTAAGTTCGAGAAAAAAAAAAAAAATATCATCGTATAAAATCGATCAGATCAACAATTAAACGTTCAATCAATCAGTTGTTTTGTTAAGTTACTGAATCTGCACAACTTTTACGCAATTTAGTTTGTAGGTAATTATAATTACTACTGGTTTGGTTTCAGTGTAACTTTTAGACTTTTTTTTATTCTACTTATTTATGGAACAAGATGGCCCACCTGATGTTAAGTGGTAACCATCACCTATAACAAGCATTGCCTCGCAAGTCACACACGATAGGGACGTGCCCTACGATGCACTGCCCTGCGCCCATCAACTTGTGGCATAGGTACAGATGTTAAGCCTCATGTACCTGTAATTTCACCGGCAACCACACTCTTCAATCCGAAATACAGCAACGCTGCTTAGCGGCAGAATAAGGCATGGTGGTAGTACTTCCCCGGACGAGCCTTTCACAAAGAGCTCTACTCTTATTATTACGAGTATAAGACATGAATGGTTAGGTTATTAATGACTAGCAGCTTCTCGCGGCTTCGCACGCGTTAAAGTGGTGAGCCGTTATTGAGCCACAAACATCCAAACATCGTAACTTTTGTAGGGGTAGTTATCAAAAATTAAAAGTGTCATTATTAACTATTTATTTCTTGTATATTTACTCCAAGTTTAAAGTCAATCGCACCACTTTAAAGGGTAGTTAAAGTGGTTTTTTTAAGGGTAGTTTTGAAAAACTAAAAATGCCTTTCCTATTTTTTTGCCTTGGAGTACACGTACTTCAAGTTTCAAGTTTGTAGGTTCAAGGAATACTATTTTTCATACAAACGTTTTCAATCCTTCTTATACCCTTAGGGGTTGAATTTCCAAAAATCCTTTCTTAGTACACTTCTACGCCATAAGACCTATGTACTCCTCAAATTTCAAGCCTCTAGGACCAGCGGTTTAGGCTGTGCGTTGTCTATATGTCAGTCAGTCAGTCAGTCAGTCAGTCAGGATTTTGATTCTTATAGTATTAGAGATAGAGATAGAGATATTTTATTTAACTGTTGGATAACTTAAAAACAAAGTGCTGCCATCTATAAGCGTTAAATAGCTAGTAGCTAGCAACCTGCACGGTTCCTAAAATGTACGTGAACTGGGTTTCAGGAACCTTATCCCATGTAATGCAATCTGAAATTAATTTAGCAACCCTTTGTGAGATGGCGCTTATTTTCAGGAACAGCGACATCTCTACTTGAGTTTTACAACTAGCTTCGTTGCCGGAGTGCCATCTTGTGAGAGGTTTCACAAGTTCGTAGTTCCAAAAACAAGCGTTTGGTATGCCATCTATTCAGGGGTTTTCAAATGTTTTAGCAGTGGCGCCATCTGCATGTTTGCATTTCTAGAGAGCGAATATGACAGATTGTACAGTATTTAGTTACCTACCACCAGGCAGATGGCGCTTTGATAGAAACAAAAACACAAATTATGATAACGAGCTATTTAGCTAAAAAGCTATTTTTAACTAAATCTCATTTCGTATCTTATAAAGAATTACAGTATCCTCATTTTGACTAATAGAGGTCTATTATGCAGGAATAATACAATTGTATCAAAATGATCATACAATACTAAAATGAGTTATACGTAAAATGAATTCAGCATATGAAAATAAAAACGAAAAAATAGAATCACCATTGCGGAAAGAAGTACACCCAGTCGTCAATATCCTGTTTCCGTTCGCCATACAATTTTGGGCAAGAAACTCCTTGCGTAAACAAACAGGGTATAACACGCCTATACTAAAAGCCTCATAATAACAACACAACAGAGAGAAAATGCATGGAAGAATACTTTAGTTTATTTTTCATGTATATTATCCCACTTATACAGATGAGGGTAATATTGGTGGCGCTGAGACTGAATAAAAGGTAAACAAGTTTCATTGCCCGGTTTGTTTTTGTTTGTTCTTTGAAAATAATAGTTTCGTCATAAATTATTTTATGCTACTTTATTAGGGCGACTTACAGTTGATACAGTTTAGAAATTATATAATAGTAAGTACTAGCATTTGTGTGAGTATATTATTTTGCACATTTTATTGTGAAATTGTCAGTGAATTTATGAATTTATATTAATGAATATTAATAATCACACTGTATGAAAACCCGTTTTGTTTGGGTTATAGTAAAGTGGAACATCTGTGTAGTTTTCACATTCACTTCGAACTATAGATATTTGGATGAAAAAGTCTTCATTGTTGGCGGGAAAAACCTGTCGTGGATTAAAAAAAGTTAAATTTCTACCGGGCTGAGGTAAATGCAGCGTACAAAAGGAAAACGGGCTCGGGCCGCCAATTAAAGTTATTTTCTGTTTCAGAAACAGACGAATGATAATCGGATTATGGTGTGCACGAAAGCTTGGTACGGACAGGTGGACGGGCCAGCGAGCCGACCGCAGAGCGCTGGACGACGACCGCTGCGGTTCCATCTTACGCCCAGATTTGCTAATTAATTCAGAACGCATACCATTTTCCGCAGCTATCCACCTCTCTCGAACTGTCAGATTACACTTTGTTTGTGATTCCGAGAGCGTTGTTTCAGAGCTGGAATGGACCGGGGGACGTAAACTTGAGAGGGAATCCCTGTAGCGTGACTTGATAATCCAGCGTCATGGGAAATCTTATCGGTGTAATAACCCTAACAAGGGTCATGAATTTTCATATAATATAAAATTATTGAGTACATTTAAGTCGGATCATTTTAAAGTGCAGACTTTGAGTTCTGTGTGTGCTTTAAGGTATATGTAAAGTAAATCCTGCTTTTAAGATGAGAAACTCAAAACTAAGTAAGAAGATATAGTCGTTTGTAAATTATTCATAGCATACGAAACTATCTTGCAGAGCCAGGTGTTTGTCTGTGAAAGCGAATCAAAAGGTGATAAAATATAAAGGGGATGGAATAAAGCTGTTACAAAACACAATGTTATAAACAAAGGATTTCAAAAACAGAATTAAATACGCTGAACACTTAATCGATTTAACATTTAAGCGCTCTTTGTTATATTTATTTAAATGCAATCCATCGATTCACTGTTAAATTTTTCACGTATTTTGTTAACGCGTGTTATGTTATATTCTACGCCAAACTGAAATGTTTGAGTGTCGATGAATGGGGATTAAAGCATAAACGTGAACGGACCAGGCATATCGATGTCGTTTCGTGTATAATATACATACGATCCTTAGTACGCATTGCTTTTGGATTCAAAGGCGCACACACAGCTTACACAGAAGGATAGGTACTGGCGGCTTGAATAAGGAGACTAGTAGCCACGATTTGAACTAATAAATAAGAGCATGGTGGCACGTAACGATCTTAACTTTTCGGAGTGGACGTGATTTATAGAACAACAGATTCCACCCGTGGCTTCGCTTGCATGGAAGTGATTGTTATCATCAGTATTTAAGACGTTTTCTGTTTGAGTTCATTCATGTTTTCTACCCCTTTCCTGGTTCATTTTCGGGATGAAAAGTTCTGGAAAAAACTGAAACTGAAAAACAGTTTTTTTTCAGTTACTATTTTAGTTTACCTACTAGTAGGTAAAATCGATTGTTTTGCAATAACATCAAGTATTTTCACTTGCAAATTGGCATTATTTATACCTATTCGCATAATTATGTATGGAGTGAGTGTGCGTGTCAGCTCATTGTGAGTGAATAAACGATAACTAACATGCCTATCGCGCAATTCTTAATTCAGGCAGAAGTTTCCTCGCAATGGCCTGCTCGTTCTCTTGGGGCTGTGGTCTCGAGCTCACAAAGGGCCCAAATTACACCCACTCCGTTAGTCCTCACTCGAACCCTTTGTATAACCCCAGAATTGCGCTGATCTAGCTCCGTTGTCTCGACTCGCCTTTGTAGTTACAGACGCCTGCTTAATATTCTCACAGGTGTACGTATACTTTGTATCATTTAAGTTCGTATTTATGTAGGCCAGAGGGCTTATTACGAGTTTAGTGCCGATCGAGTGCCAATCGTCGATCGTTACGATACACCGAATTTTCTATGAAAAAAAAACGGGTTCTCAAAGAATACGCTAGATGCCGTTGATTTATTTTCATTGAAAATTCGGTGTATCGTAACGATCGACGATCGGCACTAAACTCGTAATAAGCCCTCAGATCAACGGCTTCGATACACCGGCGAACTTTTTTGGTTCGTTGATCGCGTATTGGATCTATATATTTTGGATTATAACAATAAATTCATTTAATTAGCGGTTTATTTAAAATAATACAAATAAAGTGCCTACGAGTTTAATCATTTATGAGTATACCATATACAAGGTGTTCCATAAGTTGTGTTTATAAACTTCAGGGGGCTAAAGTACCCAGCAATATGAACAACTTTTTCTAAGGAACCAACACTGTGAACGCGAAAAAAAAAACAGCTGTTTCATACAAAAGTTCAATACTTACCAGGCTAAAATGTATAGGCTAAAACTAGGAGGCTATGGTGGCGACTCTTCGTCGTCTCGAACTGGTTAAAACTAAATATCACTAGTGGTTCGCCCCGAACTGAGATCTCGTGATGCGATAGGAAAGCTCTGAAAATTAAAATACGTAGGTGGTAGTCAGAGGCAAGTCCAAACATAATATTTGGACTTGCTTCTGAGTACCGCCTACTATCTTGGTGGGTTACCATACCTTTCCAAAAGTTTTAACTCCATTGGCCTATAAAATTACTACGTTCGCTTCGCTCACTCGATCAATCACCGAAATTGGTTCAGCGACTTAGCCATAAATACGTGACAGACACTTTCTGGTGTAGTTTTTTAAATAAAATCGGAATCCACACACACTCTGCTATCATTAGAATTAGTTTTTTTTTTTCAGTTTTTTGTTATGTTTAGGTTTTAGCAACAACATTGCAATTAGATATATACATTATTCTGTATCTTAAGAGTATACAAGACAATCTAGTGAACGTGAGCAGGTAGATATACGTATTCCATGTACTCCAAGCCTGGCAACACAAACATGACACAGCGAAACAATGTGTAATCAATCTACGAGTATCACGACGTTTCGCGTCTCAAATAATTAAACATGCATTGAGAAGTCTTACTCCGTGTATACCTACGGTTTTCAACCTACGGTTGAATGTCTATCGTGTGCTTCTGTTTCGTTTTCATAATGGTTGTTTTACATTGCAACAAAATAAAATAAAATCTCCATTCCACTACAGGACAAGTAGACGCACGGCCCAGTACCATCCATACCTGGTTAGCATACCACCAATTCGCACGAAGCGCTTTGCTTCTTGTGCCCTCATTATGCGAGCCGCTAAGGAATGGAACTCATTACCTTCGTCTGTTTTTCCTGACCACTACAATATCAGAGGGCGTATTACGAGTTTAGTGCCGATCGTCGATCGTTACGATACACCGAATTTTCTATGAAAATAAATCAACGACATATAGCGTATTCTTTGAGAACCTGTTTTTTTTCATAGAGAATTCGGTGTATCGTAACGGTCGACGATCGGCACTCGATCGGCACTAAACTCGTAATAAGCCCTCAGTCTCTTCAAGGCAAGAGTGAATAGGTTTCTTCTTGACAGTTCTACTCCAACGTCGACTACATCGTCGCTTACCATCAGGTGAGATTGTAGTCAAAAAACAATCTATTTATTGTAAAAAAAAATAGTAACCAACGGTTTCTTACGTCATCATCATCATCATCATCATCAGCCCAAAGAAGTCCACTGCTGGACATAGGCCTCCCCTATACATTTCCAGGAAGAACGATTCCGTGCCCTCTCCATCCACCGACCACCCGCGATCCTAACAATGTCGTCAGTCCATCGGGTGGGAGGGCGTCCCACGCTTCGTTTTCCTGTTCGTGGTCGCCATTCGAGGACCTTTATTCCCCATCGGTTATCAGTCCTTCGAGCTATATGACCTGCCCATTGCCACTTCAACCTGCTGATTCTGCGAGCTATGTCGGCTACCTTGGTTCTCCTACGGATTTCCTCATTTCTGATTCTATCTCGTAGTGAAACTCCCAGCATAGCTCTCTCCATAGCCCGTTGAGCGACTTTGAGCTTATTGATGAGGCCAATAGTCAGCGACCACGTCTCAGTTCCATACGTCATCACTGGCAACACACACTGGTTGAAGACTTTCGTCTTGAGGCTCTGCGGTATCTGTGACGAGAAGATGCGGCGTAACTTCCCGAACGCTGCCCATCCGAGTTGGATTCGTCGGCTGACCTCTTTATCGAAGTTGGACCTACCTAGTTGGATCGTCTGACCCAGATACACATAGTGGTCTACAACTTCGATGATATCGCTCCCAACATATACCGGCACGGATGAGCGTTAGACATGATTTTCGTCTTGCTCATGTTCATCTTAAGACCCACCTGTTGGGAGACAATATCGAGGTCTCTGAGCATCGTGCCTAGATCTTCCAGCGATTCCGCCATTATGACTATGTCGTCGGCAAATCGAAGGTGAGTGATGTATTCGCCATTGACGTTGATGCCATACCTATTCCAGGACAGCAGCTTGAAAACATCCTCCAGTGCCGAGGTGAACAGTTTCGGAGAAATTACATCTCCCTGTCTCACCCCTTTTTGCAGTTGGATAGGATCCGTGCTTTGGTCCTGGAGTCGGATAGACATTGTGGCTTTACTGTATAGACATTTCAACACTTCGATATACCGATAGTCAATTTGACATCGCTGGAGTGACCTTAGGACTGCCCAGGTTTCGACTGAATCAAAGGCTTTCTCATAGTCCACAAACGCTAAACAAAGTGGCTGGTTATACTCTTCGGTTTTCTGCATAACCTGCCGGAGCGTGTGGATGTGGTCTATGGTGCTAAAGCCTTTTCGGAACCCGGCTTGTTCGGGAGGCTGGAAGTCGTCAAACCTACGAGCGAGACGATTGGTAACTACTCTCGAAAACAGCTACACTTACTTACGTACACCATTCTAATTCCTACATAACTTACAAATACGAAAGTTAATGTTTGGATATTTGGATATTTGTGGCTCAATCACACACAAACCACTGAACCAATTGGAACGAAGCCTAGAATAAAATATATACCCAGTTTGTAAAACGGATTGACATATATATACAATATATTTAATATTTATATAGGATACTATTTATCCCAAACAGTAAATAGGCGATTCTGTTAACTATAAAAAACTTATGAGCAATGATACCAATAAATTGATAATTCTTATAATTCTAATTAGAGTCCGAAAAGAGAAACCGCTTTAAATATTGATTTTAGAAATCACAGCAAAACCACGGGTAGCCGTTAGTCATATATTTATTTATAATTGAATTTTTTATGAAATAATACTATACGGTATTTTTTTTCACATTGGGGAATTGGGAATTAGTAAAAGTTTCAATGTCATACCTAAATGTATTATTTCCTTGTTTTCTATATGAAAGAGCTACTACCAACAAAGCTAGTCAAAAGTAGCTTCGTTGTTTCCATATTTGAATTTCCCTAATACGCGACAGCAATGTTCGTAGCGTAACGAACACCAGTCTAGGATTCGAAAAAGTTTAAAGCCGCGACGACGTGGTGAGGTCGAGAGCACGTCATGGCCCTTGACCCGGCGTCGAGCGTCATCTTGACGTGTGCCGCCTAAATCTTTCAATTATTTTTTAAAAACGTGGCAAAGGAGTTTGTAATTACTCGTTCGTAATTTTGCATAACTCTGTCGCAAAGTTGATTTGTATGTAGATAATTTGGAGAATTTAAAGTGAAGTTTTCGTGGCTTAGCGAAGTAAAGCAACGTTCTGCGTACTACACGTGGGTGACTACTAGTGGCATTAACATCTGAGAGCTACCGTGCTTTGGATGGCGCCGTAAGATGTTGATCATAGCTCTAGTAGTTTTTATAGCATGACAGAGACCTGTAGGTGGCATAAAACTAGAGTTAACTAGGTAACTATTTGATGTTTAAAGTGATCTTTGTGATTTTATTGAATAAATACCTTTTGACTTTGACTTTGATGGGTGACCGCGGAATTTTCATTTAAGCACTTTCTGCTTCAGAGGGCAAGATGTTTCGACTGTAGTGTTCGTTAGATCATGACGGTGCCCTTCAGGCAACCTAAAAACTCCATCGCCGGAGTTTACTAGCACATAAGAATAAACTTTTTACGAACGATAGTCAAAAATGGAATTCAATCCATCATCCAGCATTCATCCAGTTTAAAACGAACCTAAACTCCAAGGAAATAAAACGAACAGTTTGAGAGCTCGCCGAAATACGGAGTTAAATATTCCATTTGAAAAATTGCTCCCAAAATTCTTTTACGACTTTTATTATATTCCTTTCATTAGTAGAAAACGGTCTTGGCATTAGAATAATACGATTCGTAAAGCTTTAGTATTTCTTAGATAATTGTAAAATAAACCATGTACCTGCGCGAATAAATAATTATATCAAATTAACATGAATAACAGTCCTAGAACCGCATAATATAATGTATTTTTAAGAGTACCTACTGTTGTTTTATTTGTTGTGTATAAAAACGTATGTTCATTCATCTATTCATTCCTAAGCAAAGTGATAATCGATCCAAATTGATAATACTAGTTTTGGATCGATAAAAATCTGTCAAAAAGTATAAAGTAAGATAAAAATCCTTTAGTAAAATGACTTTTATCTACCGATTTAGCTAAGGATTTAGGACGTCAGAATCCGGCGCCTTGAACGCAAATTTCGATGAATGATAAGGATGCCTTAAGCCATTTTGAACTGGTACCGATCGATTAAGTGTTCCTGTAAAGTTATTCCGGTAATACTTCTCTGGGTGACAATGTCAAGCATGTTTCTATGTAATGTTCCTAAATGTGAATTATTTGGGTTTATCTGGGTAAGGGATAACAGCCAAATTATGCAGCTTTGTACGATCTTATGTAGGAAATCACGTTTCACATCTATTGTTTTACGGTTATTACGTAATTTTGTACCATATCCAGCAAGCTTTAGGAATAACGAAGAATAACATTTTTATAAACCACGATGTCGCGAATATATGTACCGTTTTCTTCCAGTTACTACTTAATAGAACTATCAGGAATATTTACAACTTTATGAAGGTTCCCTGAACTTGGCATTTCACTTGAGGTCAAGAAGATAATTTAATGTCGATTCGTAAGTTACTATTAGTAGTCATTTTGAATATCAATGGAGACTGGAAAGTTTTCAACTATCGCTAGTTATGAACTCCGAAGGTTGCAAGTCTCGAGCTATCTAATGTATCTACCTATCGATCTTACAAGAAGTTCAGTTAAATGTATTTTAATAAATCCATAATTTCACTGTTTTTTTATGTTTATCACTCAAAAATTTTGAAACTAGGAAAACATTTTTTTTACAAACGTATTGTCAGCAACGAAAGTTGATAACTGTTTAGGTTTTTACTACATTTAGTAAGGTTAGTACTACAAATTGAATACATCTTAATGCAGCCGACTGTACGAAGCGGATTAAGTCTTAAAAGTTAAGAAAATCATATTTATTATGTATTATCCTGCAATATTTTAATATGATGGTTTTATGATTCGCGAGTAAAACGGCTGACTAGGACAACCAGACAGACGGCCATGGTAGAAGGGGTTTCTTGTTTGACTTCGGATCACTAAAAACCAAGTTATAGCTTTCCACACCCACACAAAAACATACTCTCATTTCTTATCCGATAAAACTTTTGTTGTAGCAAAAGAGCAAACTAGTCCACGACTACGGCCAAGTAAAATGACGTACGACTATAGTCTTGATTGCACGAGCCTAATACATTAGCGCCGAGCCAAACCCGCAAAAATAGTTTTCTTTATTGCTCGCTGGGGTGTACACAAGCCCGAAGAAAACATTCGTAATTCGCGTTGCAACTTGGAAACCAGAGTATTGCGCGCAGAAACAAAAGCCTCTAGTGGAGTGTAACTTTCACTAAAGCACTGGGGTGTAAGTGGGGTAAGCGATTGTTTTTGTCACCTAGAAGCACAGCGCAACAATAGCAGTTGATGCAAGAGAACTTGTCACGGTAACAGCAGTAAAACCGCCACAGAATGACCTAACATCAAGTAAAACAAGAGTAAAAATGAGTTCAGATACCAGCCTGTGCCACGCTCGTTATTTTACTTTAATTTCAACTTTACTACAAATAAAAAGCAGGTTAAAAACTGGACCACAATTTGCTGAGCGTCAAATTGCGAGTTTTTATGAGGACACTGCGCTTTATGTTTGTTGTTTTAACGCTGAAGATGAGCGGTTCAAATAAATCTAGAGATGGAAGAAATATCTTTATACAGCCTCGTAATTTTAAGAATTTTTCCTTAAATGTTTCCTTTCATAACATTTAGTATTATTTAATATTTAGTCTTAAATTTAAGAAAACTCTTTGCCGGTGTATTATTTCTGTTATATGGGCGGGTGATAACTTAACTTATAGTTTGGTGAACTAAGCTTACGGCGTCTATCATTTTAGTTGAACTTAATTGGCTTTTAGATTTACACCATTTAAACCATTTATCTAATTTATTTAATATATTTAATTTATTTATCATTTATCTTTAGATTAACATAAACACTTACTCACATTTCACATCAACTCATGCCCACATTCAAAGTTCTCACATACCTACTTACACAGAACCACTTTTTCAAACACACACAGAACTACGTTGTTGGTTCTCCTGTGAAACCTTGGCTCTTAAGAGACTCGTGTAATCAGGAGAACCATCACACTCACATGTTCAAACTCTCACGCCCTTAGATAGCATACACAAAATTTTAACACACTCTCAGAAATAAACATACACTCACACCACTTACATAGGTACACTTAATTATTTTTATAATGTTTTTAAAAAAGAGCTGTTTATTATTTATTTCTGCATATAGCAATTTTGTATTTCTGTTGTATGGCATCTCGTTCAACTTGTTGTCTCGGAAGGTAATAGCTGAAAATCAGTGCTTTGCTCTCGAGCAATTTTATGCGCTGAGCTATTACCTTTTTGTCTAACTGCAACACACACATGGACCAAAATGTTTATTATTTAAAATGTTTGTTTTATTTGTTGTTTGAATTCTGTTGTTTTTTATGCTGATTTTGTATTTTTTGTGTCTGTGTATTAGTTAGGCAAATAAATGTTTTATCTATCTATCTATCTATCTAGATTAAAACCCATTGCGTTGTTTTTTAGAATATCACGCTGAAAATTCTACGAAGAAAGGTACGTTATGTGATATTCTTATAAAAAGCCGCCGGGTGTAGATGACAACATTTACCCGAGCATTAGCGAAATAGCAGTTTAACCACAAAGAGTGTAATGCTTGAACAATTTAACATAAAACTAGCGCCGGTTACCGTACGCGGATGCGAGCATTCTGTAAAGCGAGCACCGGGCACATTAGGAAGATTAAAACTTGTAAAAGCAAAGAAGCGGAGCAACTGTCTCTACAGTGTCACTATTCGCAGCACACGTACATAAAAAAACAGTAAGACGGCTATTAGGGCTCTTATATAAGACAGCGACATGCCGCAGCTCTAGGGAAACGGTTTTCTAGCTGTTTGTTGCAATTTATGCGCGAAATACGACAAATAAATGACAGCCGAAATGTAGGTAAGCAGATTTATATAAATCTATGGTAGACTCGGCCCGGCGTGGCGACGCACGGGTCACACACAGCCAAATGGTCGACCGCGGTCAATAGTAACCTATACCTACACAATATACGGTAGGAAAATAGATTTGTGACAAATTTAATCTTGACGGGTTTAGCTAGCTAGCCGTGAAGACGGTCAAACATACTTCACTTCAGACGCACTTTCACATTTATCTTATCTACATACATCAATTAATTTATTCAATTAGCTCGTCCCTGATTCTAGTTTACCCATTGGAGCTTGATATTGTTCATTTACAAATTGAATACAAGTATCGTCCACACACAACAAACATAAACTTAGTTCGAAAAAAAACTAGAAATCTTGTCAAAATTATGTAAAAAGTATAAAAAGTATTCCTCTTGCGGTTTTCCCTCGAAGTTAAAAATCAAAATCTAAAAATCAAAATCAAAATATGTTTATTTTGTGTCACAAAAACATAGGCGAAAATTAAATTTAAAGAACAATACTGTGACATCAAAAACGGTCGTCACTCAGCTTTATGCTGTAATAGTTACGACATGGGGTCCTTCAAAAGGCGGGATTATCTTCTCTTGAAAGTTCGGCAGCGCATCAGTAACGCCTCTGGTGTTGCAGGTGTCTATGGGCGACGGTGACCGCTTCCCATCAGGTGGCTCGTATGCTCGTCTGCCAGCTTTGGCATAAAAAAAACCTACATATATATCCTTCTATGCTTTGCTTGCTAGATAATGCTTTTTTGCATTTTTGACGACATGTTGCCATCATTTGCAAACCGTCCTCTTTGTACTTATTTTTTCCTAGCTTTACTGCAGCAAGAATATTTTCTGAGCCAAACGCGGTCAGAGGAAAAATTATGAATGCTCAGCAACTCGCGCCTCGGTGAAGCGAAATGTAGCACTTGTTTCCAGCTTCTTTCTTTTAAAAATAATGCTCGAAAATAGACATATTATCGTGTAATCTTATAAACGTGATGTGAAAGAGATAAGTAAGCATGACGTAAAAAGATAAGTAGCTGGTGGCTGCTTTGGGCCCATAGTTAATTTCATTTATATATACGACGAGCAGAATGTGTGTACATTTTATGCAAAACATTTATGAGTCAATTTCACCATTTTATTTTACCCTCTCTTTGTCTCAGTTAATTTTACTGTATGTACTCATACCAAAGCTCTTTTAGGGCTCACCTTTCTTTTTTTTTGTTTAAATCTGTAGTGATTACAATATTATAAGCATTTAAATCTATATGCCTTTATAATTCTGCAATAGATACCTCCACTTCAAATTGGTAGATCAAAATAGGTCAAAATCAAGCTAAACACCACATTTCTGATGAATTTTCAACTGAAACGTAACAGCGTTGTACCATTAAACTATTAGACTAATGTGATTTGATTTGTTTGTGTATACCTTGTTTATAGATATCATGTATAAATGTGTAGTGAGATAGATTTACCTATGTAGAGAATTGACAAGGTTAGTCTGCTAATCCAACTGAGTAGCTAGCTACACACGTGAAATAATTCAATTATACAGCCTGTGATTGGCCACGCTCGCTCAAAGGTAGACGTTTTGGAAATGCTTGTTCAAAGATTTCTAAGAAGAGTCACTATTGATATTGAGCGCTTATGTGCTGAGAGACGGCATGAGACATAATTTAAGAAGTAGTAGGTACTATTCTCTCAGCCTAGTTGACTTAATAATCCACAGAAAGGATATGGTTAATACGCAAGCTGGCTAAGCAATTTTTATTAAATTGTACTGGGTCCGGCAGTCTCAGTTCTGAAACAAACTATGGAGCAGAACGGTCTAGAAGATACCTAAACACTTTTGCTTCGAAGAGACCCAAATTACAGTCAGGAAAATCGACGAAAGACGTCAATGAGTTCCACTCTTTGGCGGTTCGCTTAATGAAATTAGACCCTAAGCCCTTAGTGTGAATGGGATGGTATACTAAACAGGTATGGGTGGTACTGAGCCGTGCGTCTACTTATCTTAGATATAGATAACTTTTTAAAGTACAATAGGTGGCCTTATTACTGAAAGAAAAGAATGAAATAAATTGGATATGGGCATCCCCCAAATGATATGGGTAGTGTTTTTGTATGTTCCTGATACTAACAAAATAATAAAACTTGCTATTATGATTATGATATACTGGATAAAACTAGTATTTTTCAAGTCTAGTAATTTTTATGAACAGATCAAGCTACACAAAGCCAAAATCAAAACGGTCTCTATTCAGTACCATCACAAGGATAAAGTCTCATATACTTTAATGATTCTACCGCCACTTCCTTGCGACCAAAGCCTAGAACAGGCAAGAAACTTTCGAATCGGATCGGTTCCCAATAAAAATGACGCTTACTACAAGTGCATAAAAGCGAGCAGTGTATAGCCTGATGCGTATCTGTGTGAACACTTTGAACTACTAGATATTTCATCCGTGAATGTGATCCATGAAGTGAAGAGAGAATACACAAAACTAACTCCTAAATACTCTATTTGATTCGTAGATATATATCGATAGACAACACAGTGCTTTACTAACGACGTAGAAGCTTTCCCCAAACTGAAGCTGGTTTTATCCCTCCAGATTAAAACAAAACACAGAGTACGCTTCCACTTTAGGTCCGAATTTCACACGTATCCTTTCAAAACCTACCGTGCTGACAACGAAATTGTAAACGATTTCCCTAGGGATAAGCGACAACGGATTTTAAAATATAATTCGAAATACAACCTTCAAAACTGACACGAGGGCTTACGGCCAGCACACACAGTATGGCACGTATACTACTAATATTATAAACGGGAAAGTTTGTAAGTATAGATGGATGGATGGATGTTTGTTAGTTACTCTTTCATGTAAAAACTACTAAATGTATTTTAATGAAACTTTACAATAATATAGCTTATACATCATAATAACACACAGGCTACAATTTATTAAGATATTGTGTGACTAATCCTGCGCAGACGAAGTCGCGGGCACCAGCATTTTCTAAATATACCAATGTACTATTTACCTTACACAATCGAGATAAAATATATAATATAACAATGACGTATGCAATTCCACCCTGAGCCTAGTATCATACTTTGCATTATTAAGTATCTATCATACTTAGGTCCGCCTGCACAACAATCAAGTTTAATTTAATTTAGATAAACACGTTTACCAAATTAAACAGAATTAGCGTAAATATAATTTCCATTGTCTGACGGTTCGCTAATCATTTTAGCGGCTTACCACACAATACTATCTAGCTCCTAAACTAAGCAAAGCTTGTTATATGGGAACCAGATAGCTGATACAATACCTAATATAATACTTATTTTTTTTGCAAATACATAACAATAGGCCATCAATGTGTGACATTGCTTTCCTTTGCTCCCTCCGATAAAAGTCGTTCCGTTTGTGCCCATTTACTATGTTTAAATATTAAATCTATTCTTCAAAGCTCAAGACTTACCAGTAACCGTGTAAAGTCTACGATATTTATTATAAAAAAAATGTTTTTATGCTGTCTTGATAAATTCATAGTTAGGGGTTTTCAGGAGAATTAATCACTGAAAAGCCCCTGCTATAAGAGATTAATGCATACCCAGCAGGTATACCTATTTATACAAATGTAACTGACCAAATCACATGTATGTTTTATATGAAACTTTTAATTGATTAAGGTTAACTTCCTAATAGTTAACATACCATTAAAATTCAAAGTCGAAAAATATTAATTTAACTGAATCACAAGGATCACTTTCAAACGTCTTAAAGCTAGGTATGTAGTAGACAGAATCTAGGTGCCAGGTCCACGCGAACAAGCCTAGAAGAGCAAGCATTTGAAACAAGAAGGAAATCAAAACTCACCTATAATAAGCCGAAGAAGGCTGGCCGCGATGATGCTCAGGTCTGGAGAGTTAGCCATTGATCACTCCCGAGCACGCCTTGCCAGTAACAGCCATCACATTAACCACCACTACCAGCGACGAACGGCCACACGTATATATCCATTTCTTCGTATATTTTTTATCAATTATACCGTATGAAAAGGTCCGTTTAATATATCACTATCAGCACATAGCCACAGTATCGAAGTTTTGCGTCAATGATTCTACAATCCACAGCTTCAATAATGAGAATGTTTTCCAAAAGAGAGCTGGATTGCACAATAACTCATTCAAAATTGGTATAACTTTTTTAATTTGCGCTTCGGAATAAATGCAAGCTTTTCCGTGATTTATTCGAAACAATGTTTGTAATATCTTTAGGAAAGTAAATGGGTATTATTATGTGAATCTAGACAGCGTTTCCTTTTCAGTACAAATATATTGAGTCATTTAAAATTCTGGTTTTATATACGGCTGAGATTAGTATCCGATCGTCCCCCGTTTATCTTTTCGAAAAATGTATGAGCGATTTCCTCAGTGTTCTCAAATGGTGAAAGTAGGCACTAGGTACTAAAAGATCTAAGTTGTTGTTTAACGTGGACGTTAGTCAGTCAGTATTTTAAAAAGCGTTTTGTAGAATATGAAAAAAAACATCTGTGGACGCAAAAACGTACCGTTGTTGTGAAAAAATATATAAACAAAAGTACTCTGATGTTTTCTCCGTTAATAAGTAAACTTTGAGATAAAAAGAAACACTCAGCTCACAATCAGTTTGCACCAACTAAAAAATATCGCAGAAAGTTAGGCCAAATGGAGTTTTATCTTGTTGTCGTCCGGAAATGAATAGTATTTGTTTAACCCTGGAAAGGAATTTTGTCTCCAAAAACGCTCCGAAGAAAATTGGAAGGCATGACATCGAACCAGCCGAGTTATCAGTTGGTTACGATGCAAATTGATCTTTTGTTTGCGGCTGGTGATCGACGGTGGGCTAGAAAATACGCTAAATATTCATCCGTACTACCTTTGTCAGCACACAGACGTACGTGTACAAGCAGATACGTGCTCAAACTAACTAGTTTCAAACTGTTATGGAAGCAGATGCACTTAGTGCTTAGTGACAAGACAATCTGCCATAAATTTCGAGTTGTTACTGAAGGATCCTAACTCTGCAAACTTTGGAAGGACCCATGAGACTTGATAGAATCGTAAACCCGATAGCGGTGGCGAGTTGCGTTGAGTATACAAAATGCAATCTCAACATAAAAAAAGTTTATAGGTTTATGTAAAGTGCGGCAAAATCTTCTTGATTTTCGTATTTAACTCCGGTCACAATCGGATCTTCACAAAACGAATTTCCGAGTAATGTCGAGTCCGTCATTCTTACCGAGAACGATGCTGCTAATCTCATTTCCATAATACAAGTGGACTACGCTTGGAGAACAACTGAACGTATACTTTGTATTCTCATGATAACACACATTATCGATAAGCTGGTGCATTTGCTTGAATACTTGAATTCGAAAGCACAGTGTTTCGTTTTCCTGCATTCATATTTTTCCCTTTTGTGCCATTTCATCTGAATTATCATGCAACATCGGCAGTATATTTTTCAACAGACACCTGTGCAGCAGTTCCGAAATATATTGTTCTTTATATCTTTGACAATGACTGTATTTTTATGTAAACAATATATGATATAAAAAAGATAATACTTTTGCAAGTGAAATTAAAGGACACGCAATAACGTTCCTAAAGCTCGTGCAAAGAAAATATATGACAGCAGTAATGACCTAATAGAGACACAGCTGGTGCTTATAAATCAGAAAATAAGAACTTGCGTTCCTTAAAAAGGCTTCCTGCTTGTAACACTTATTCTAAATAATAATATAACCGGATACATACAAGTGTAGTACACAATCGTGCCGAGCACTTTTAGGAGTTGTTCAATAGGAAATCCTAAATCACTTTCTCCCACATATGTGAGTACCTACCTCTACATAATAATATATTCGGCAAGTTCGTGAATGGAATACAAACATACATGGGTCGTCTGGAGTATAGGGTCCACCATGAAAGGACCTCGAACAAAGCCCGTTAGGTCGCGGGATATGAACTACTATTCAGGACGTAATAAAAGTACTTTTGATATCCTCCGACCGTTACACTACCCTAACATTTTACCCACTGGAACCACAACCACCGACCAAAATAGCAAAATTCAATTAAAAACATGGTACACACCGATTGCTAATTAAATCGAAAACTCGGACATAACGCAGCGGGAAATAACGCGGTTTTAATAAAACAGAATAATTATGACCTATAACACGAAACTGATCTGAATTAAATCCTGTATTTATCGGTACAGTTCACTCCGAACAACAATCAAACCGAAGGCCCAAATCGAGCAATCGACGCGAAAATAGGTTATAAATATCCTTTAAAGACCCTGAAGGCTCTGGACTACTTGAACACTCGCCACAACAAAGTATCAGCATAATAAATTCACAAGAGGATTAGGAGTGAGGATAATACTGTCACAAAATAAATCACGTTTTTAAAAAACGTTTAAAAAGGGGGTGGTTGCCGTTGTGATTTGTGTGGTGAGCCGTGTCGGGTGGCGCGGCGGCGGTGGGACAGACAAGGCGACGGTTCACGGGAGAGCGAGCAGTGGGGTTGTAGCCAGCAGTAACTCCACGCCTGTGTCGTGAAGATAAAACCAAATATTGGCAAATTTCTCATCCAGTCAGAACCAAGAGCACCGGTTGTCGAGCGGGAGTGACCCGCCTTCTGATCGTAAGGTCGTGGATTCGAATTCGAAATTTTTCACGTCAAAAAATATATGTGCGCAATGCCAGTACTCTCTATTGGTGAAGGAAAACATTGTGAGGAAACCAGTTAGTATTCTAGCACCGGCGCCGGCGATGAGCTGCAAAATGTGAGTATATTATGTCAATATTTAGACGTACCTCTGACTACCCCGTTTATATATGTATTAAAAAGTCTTGAGTTGGTACTTGGTATTCAAAGATCTGAGGGGATATCTATTATGCCTGGGGGTCAAAGTCGTGAAGCATTTTTTTTAAACCAAGGTCACTCTAATACATACACCTTCCCAAGCGGTAATTATGACTCCACCATCCTACGTTATCCTACGTGTTAATGTTTAACGTAGGATGGTAATGAAATGACGAAAACTAGTTTGATTGAATAGAATAGAATATTTATTTCAAGTTAGACAATAAGCTATAGTATAACACCAAAAATATATTAATAATTGAATGAATAGGGGTCAGATATTTTACAAAGAGTTATAATTCAGACAGATATTTTGTTATTACCGTTTTTACTCCCGTTTTTGCAAATTTGATAAAAAACATGATACCTTGTATACACAGAAATAATACAGGTAGGTATAACCTAAAATGAGAAGTATTTTTTTATGTGAAACAGTAGCTGTTGTTTTTAACGATGAAACAATTTGAAGCTTTCACGAAAAATGGGAACGATGAAGAGTTTGAAATATTAAAGCAAAAAATGTATAGCGTTTTTCATTTAGAAGCTAGGAGATCGCAAGTCTGAGGAGAGAGAGCGCAAAGCTATATTAAAGAATAGTAGGTAAGTAGTAGGAGCATCTTGCAAGCCTGCAATCCCCAGATTATATAACACCACACGCCTTTTGTTTCCAAACTTTCCACGAGCTCTACACACGCTATGCATGCGCTGTTCAAAGCAAAATACTCCGCTCAAAAAGTTTTATAAACAACAGGCGAGTTCTCTGGATGTTTATCATAAACAAGACTGTCCAAGCGTCATACAAAAATAAATGTGTCATAGCAAACACCCGATTTAATTGAAAAAATATTAATATTCGTATGTACATTTCACACAGTTTATTTGCATGGGGCTTTTCTGGCGGGATTCATTTATTATTCTTACTTAATTTTGAATCATGAACCATAATTCACGCAAATAAATTATTTTATTTCATTCAATATTGTATGACACCCAAACAAAGAATCTTCATCACACAATGTTTGTCCTCGATAAGAATCGAACCCATAACGAACAGCGCAGAAGGCAGAACCAACTGAGCTGTGAGGCCAGTTCTGTTTGAAATCTCACACCAAAGACGATGTGAACCAAGTGATAGCAAACTTATTAACTTAATTAGCAACTCATTTCAAATTACTCTTTAATTACAAGCAGCTTAAATAATCACGGTACTAAGAACAATTAGGAGCACCATAGAATTTGTGCGCCATCACAGATAATCTTATTAAATTCAGAAGCGGTGTTTATCTTCCGTTTAACTTCTATTCTTGAAAGTTTGCGTAGAACTACTTGAAGAAATTCTTATTAATAATAAAGTAGAAGTTCTTAGTACTTGTATAATCTAAAAACTTATTACGTCCGTTTTGTTATATAATCTTATGTCAGCTATGCACAACGACATTTATAGAAGAAAATTTATTTTAAATGATTTCCTCCTAAGCAATTAGCATGTCGATCTGATTACTAGTAAGCCGGGTCATAGTAAAAAAAAGAATTTTGAAAACTCAATCAATCACGTACAAATAATATCTTCGAAAAAAAGAACATGCAAAAGCTTTCGGTTTTTTATTCGGCATACAAAGAGCCATAAAACTGATTATGATTGACAGGTCAATGAATACAGAAATAGTCGGGGAAACTTTGTGAACGAAAAAAGGAAAACTTATGCTTTACAAAACAAATATTGGAAGAACACTGGGGACAAATATAAAACAAACCAAAGAGACCACCCTCCCACTCCCCCGGTATCTGAAACTGAAGTCAATACTTTTATCTCAGGTAATACTCGATTGTAAGAGGGTACGTGTGGGCTCAGAACTAACGGCGGAATTTGAAATCGCGAGTGGGTCGAACTAGGGGGATGCCCTGTCACCTGTATTGTTCATTCTGACCCTCGAACACATTATCCGGAAAGTTATTTCGCTTGGTAGCGAAGTGGAGGTCAATGGCCAACACAGGGTGATAGGGCATGCAGACGATGTGGCGCTGCTCGATATCAACAAGTACAAAGTCCTGGAAGCAGTACGATGTCTAGAAGAGGAATTTGAAACTATAGACCTCAGGATCAATAAGGACAAGACCGAGTACGTCCACATGCGACGGGCTCGAAACCTCCACAAACGACGCGAGGACCTTCATAGTTGACAGCTCAGTCTTCAAGGGCATGCACAGAAAAGCTAAGATCCGCAGATCAGGAAGAATACAAGCTTCTGGAAACGGAGAGAAAATTGCTCAGAAAGATCCTGCGTGAGGATGGATCCTGGAGGGTACGGAAGAACCGGGAAATTGCCAAGCTAGTGGCCGAGCCTAACATCATTGGCGAAATAAAATCACATATTAGGCTGCGCTGGCTCGGCTGCGTGCTACGAATGGGGGAAGATCGGGCTGAGCATAACCGAAGCCGGTGGCGATCTATTGTATCGGAGCCAATACCCACTTCGGGGTTGATGCGCCAGGATAGTGTGTAATACTCGACTGATTCAATATTTAGGCTACGCGTATACAAACATATAAAAATAGAAACATCGTCAAATTTTTGTGGGTAATCCGCATAAATTTTGCAGAAGTTGGTATTCCGTATGTGACAGGTTGCAACCCCGTCGCCCCTATTAGAATATCAACTGGTTTCCTTACGATATATTCCTTCACCGTTGTGTGCAATGCCAGTGCTCTCAGCAGTGGCATGGCATTCGAACCCGCGACCGTACTATCAGAAGCGGGGTCACTTGCACCAGACCTGGTGAATATATAGTATGTTGTGTAATTTCGTCAAAGCCGTTCTATTAGCAGGGCGGCTCACCTATAGAGAGATTCAGTGCGATTCCAAGTCCGGCATAGATTATGGTAAATCGGAGGAGTAATTAATGTGACTCCTCGAGATCCGGGGTTGTCTGCAATGATGAAAGCTTTGAGACTTGATTGGTGTCTTTAATATGCAAAGCGCGCTTGGGAATTATTGCAATCAGCCACCGCATTCTCCTGTTATAACTGGGACTATAAGTTGTAAAGCCACTGTAGCTTATTTTTAGCTGTTAGCTTATTTAATAGGTTGTATTATGAATACTAATAGTTTACACAACCCGGCAAGAACGCACGCTAACTCTGAAAATCGTTTTGTAATCAATAGTGAAGAGTTTTGTTTCGGCTCGTTTAGCAACTTTAGTCTAATCTCATAATAATAAAAAAGGTAAGTAAGTGCTTGTGGCTAACTCTCGTGACGGAGTTATAAGGCTGGATATTCTATAGCATATATAGTTAGTGTCATGAAAGCAGAAAAACCTAAGCACCTAGCCGCCTTTATTTTTTATAACATTTTTCCTTGTTTGGTCAGAGCATGCCTACGTCATACCTGAACGTATCATATAACAGGGGCCGTAGCATGAAATCTCATTGCGATGGAATTTCCTGAATGACAGTAATTTGACCAATTTAATTATTTTTATGGCGTCGATTCAGTTAATTGTATCGCAATAAAGCTGCATGATATCCATGACGTGACCACTTCTACTGGATTTGCTGTCATTAAACAGACAAACGAAATTTGGAGATTAGCTTGATGTTATAGAAGGAATGCACTAAGGAAGTAGTTCCCATGTTGAAGTTTGTATGAAAAAGCTCAACGTAAACGAAGTTGCGCGGGATTTCACTAGTTGGGTTTCTTTAATGATGAGCACTACTTTTTTAAGACATTTTTTAGTGAAGTGTTTGCATCCATTAATTAAAATGTTGCTCATCATAGAGTAAAAACACCACATAAGTCACCACAGAGTATGTAAATCGTTTATTCATACGTTATCTGCTTTTAGATATAATAATTTATTACATTTCAATTCAGCCGGATCATATCACGCCACGAATATACTACGTATTTGGGAAACTATAGAACTAATTATCAGGTCATGTAAACACATACCTGCTCCTATGTTCTGATACACGGTTATGATAACGTGCACTATTCAATATATAGGACGGTTTGATTAATGAGAATTTAGCTTACTAAAGAAACGACCGTGACTTTGTCCGCCTAAAAGTGTTTATGTCTAAATAAAATACCCAAGCAAAAAAGTATTTCTACCTGAGTTAAATTTATTTCTAAGAATTAGCTTCATAATCGAAATGCTTAGAATCGGTTAGTTTTTAAATTTAATAACAAACACTATGATGTAGCACAATGTAATGACAAATAGACATTTAAAAACCACATTAGTCTTTATCGACCTCATTCGATTCACCTGGCAAGAATAAATTCCCAAAAATATATCCAGGTACACTAAGTAAAAGGAAATCACCCACCCGTCAACGCTTGAAAGGTCATCAGTTCAGGAGCAAAATGATAGATGGGCTGGTGTTCACAAAAGTAACGAGAATGGAAGAAACGTGTGAGGTCAACTCACTGACATCCGTTTCAGTCATTCGTGGGCTCGGACCCAGTTCGAAATAGATTACGGTTACCGCTTTGGTACGGCAATCTTATTCAACTTGCTTCGGTTAAAAAAACTGCTTTCATTTCAATCTAGGCGATTGATTGTGAACTCTTCGATCTTTTCCGCTTTTGTGCGATCGCTTTGAGCGAACTTTCCTTAATCTTTCTTGTCTTGTATAGAGTTGAGACTCAACTATATATCAATTAAAAGTTTTGACAAATGAATGGTTTTAAAGTGATCGTACCAAAGTAGGTACGTAAGTATAACGGTTATAAGTTGCCATAACTATCTCAACACTAATGTACCTACCCCGCTACAAATTCATATTGTTAGACTAGAACTAGTAGAATTTTGCACCTGCAGCAATACATGACCAAGTTTGTTGCAATTTGAGAGACAGCATAAATCTTGCAATACGTTGCAGAAACTTAAATTGCAGCAGCTTTCGGCGCTGAAAATCACATAAAGCGTATCCCAAAAATAGAGCTCTCCTAACGGGGCAAATTGGCCAATGAGAACAAACTATTGTTGATAGCCGGAGCAAATGCTCTTTACTTCGCACATGTAGTGCCCATAAAAGCTGTTATTGAGTGCATTATTTTACGTCAAAATACAAACTGAGAACGTACTTCGCTTCATAATTTCTAAAGGCAACTTCTTTTACAAAAACAAATAGGCGCTTGAAATGCTATGCTAATTTGGACCATATTTTGCTATGAAAATAAAACGAGAATATTGCGATTTCTCGCACCGACACTTATCATTTAAGTTCTCTGATAATCGGACGTATTTAAATGCGATGGAGGCGGCAATAAATTTCCCATTGACGACGAGTCGAAGAATTGAACAAAAACGGCTCGTGTTGGATTCGGGGTCCAACAATGGGTAATTTATCGTGGTTGGCTTTGGGCTTGCCGTTTTGACTAAAATAAAAACGAAGATAGCTAGGTATAAAAAAGAGCAAGATTTTAACAATTACCTGTAAAAATAAATAAATAAATATTGGTGGACATTCTACACGGCTCTATCTAGCCCAATACTTAGCAAAGCTATCAGATAGCTGATATAATACTTGTACTTTTTGTTGTAGAAACATACTTACTAAATATAGCACCCATAAAGAAAACAATATCTAATACCATCATAATATTCATCAATAAAATGTTATAAACTTGTAAGAATGTACAATGTTTCGAGCTTAACAATTTTGTAAATATTGTGTGCAAAATGTTATCCTTTTCTAAAAGTATTTAGTATTGATAGCTTTTAGTTCACAAACGAACAACACGCTTGTTCAATGTTACGTAACAGTTTTTGAAACTCTTCTGCTCACTAATAGATTGCTATTACTTTCTGAAAAGCGTGGTGAAAATTAATGCCAGGGAATAAAATTACCCACGCGAATTTTAGATAATATAATGGTATATCATCTAAAATCCTATCATTAAATTAAATACATAAGTAAGAATGTATAAATATACACTTCTGCGTTGGGAATTTGTCTCCTTTACAATTCTTCGTTCAGCTAAATTAGCACTCACTTCTTTACAGATGGTTTCAGTCGTTCTTTACACACTGACACATTTCTTATTTCTCTTTTCATAAGAAGCTGATTTGTAGAGGCGACATTAATGCTTAGAAAAGCTATGTATTCAAACTCAAATAATATATATTTTTTGGTTTATATATTGTCGCTATATTTCAATTACATATATTAAAAAACATCCGGTCGCTTTCTATGCTTAATTGGAATCATATAATTGGAAAGGCTTTCATGTTTTAAGCAGCACTTAACCTCAAATTGTGAATATTTATAAGTAATATTTATTTCATATTAATAAATTGTTCACTGAACTTACAATTTCCGTCAATTAAATTTTCGTCGTCTGTTTTTCCTGATCACTACAATTTGGATATCTCCAAGGCACGAGTGAATACGTGTCTGTGACCGTTCTGCTCCATCGACGCTTACCATT
Organism: Chloroclysta siterata; assembly: GCA_932294275.1. Classification (NCBI taxonomy): domain Eukaryota; kingdom Metazoa; phylum Arthropoda; class Insecta; order Lepidoptera; family Geometridae; genus Chloroclysta; species Chloroclysta siterata. Next base: position 10,212,528 of record OW028600.1, on the reverse strand, counting down.
ATCACTCCACTAACACTATCGTCACTTACACAAAAAAAATACCTACGTTTACAGTTATGATTTGGGCACACCAATTTGAAATGTTTTATGTATTTTATATACATAATGTAAATCTTATAGTCCTAAGATATAGGTCCTTTAAAGATAAGACATAAATATAATGGAAATCTATAGGTATATAAGACTTTCTCACTCATCCATCACGAAATCGCTGAAACTACAGGGCCTAGAAATCTGAAAGTTGGCACAGGCCAGGAACTGTAGGCGTTCCCTCAGATATTATTTCATAAAATTCTCGCCCTAAGTGGATTATAAATGTGTGTGGAATATAAAACTAGCAGACCCACCGCGACTTCGTCCGCGTGTTAAAGTATGTTCCAACCGAGACTTAGTACCATCATTCCTACTGCCAATAAGACAGGTACGCACAAAGCCTTGTACATTTTTAGTTATTTGTAATCTAAAGCATTTAATTAAAGTATGAAGATGATCGCGCTTCGTTGATGTGCTTAGTTTTTCCCAGTAAACTTTCGACTGCCCCTTACAATGTTTTTTCGGGTATGTTTCATAAATTTTGATGTCAGTTTTTATCAATAATATTTTATTATTTAGTGATTTAGCGCGCTATATTATTTTCATTTACAAACAAACTTAAACATTACATTCCATCCCTTCGAAGTCTTAGGATACCTATTTTTTTTTAATTTGGAGTGATTAACTCAAACTTGGAATCACACAATGGTTTAGAAATTAAAAATTCTCAAAAACTTCGACAAAACCGTTTCTTCTTTTTTAAGGATTGTTTTGATAAACCTTAAAATAAATATTTTTCTTAAACATTTTAAAAGTTTATTGAAAATTTACTTAGAAACAATAAAAGACAACAGTAATCATACTAAACTAAAAATAAGATACGCACTTCTTTCATTAACCTCCAATGTATAAATATATATAGAAGGTAAAAGACGTATCCATAATCGATTAGATGGTGGTATCATACTACTGGTTAACTTTACAGCTTCAACATTATATACGCCAAGATTACTGCAGTCATAGGTTTGTTATAGCCCCTGAACTCGGCGACTTAGCAACTTTACGAGTTAGCTCCATATTACCAAATCTCCTCTAAACTCTGAAATTACGCACGAGATTTCTTACTTTTATGGATTCCCAGCATTGTAAATACTGTTTGCAGAGAACATTTCTCGAGAAGGAAGTTTATCTAACTTAGTTACTCTAGATGCTCACACATAAATAAGTTCGCATAACTTCTTACATCATCTATCACTAAGTTAGATCGTTAAGAACTTAAGTAGATAGTAAGCCTCTACTAAATTGTGCAATAAACATTGGATCCGACACCTGAAGCGTGCGTGTACTGCCATCTATTCGCCCCAAATAATTACTTTTTCCGATTAAATTGATACTGATCACTGTGCCCTTTGTTGTGTAAAGCAAGTCTATACGGCGCATCGTGTGTGGAATCCTAATAACCATTACTGTAGCGCGAATTTTGTTTTTTATGGTCAAAAGAAGCTAAGTCGAAATTTAAGTCACGTAGAACCCCGACGACGTCAATCGATTATAAGTTACTTGCGTTTATGGTGTAGCGGAAAATCGGTAAGGAAAATCGGGAAATGTAGTCACATTATAAGGATACATTTTTAAAAGTAAAAAATATTTTTTTGCCACAAACTTGTGTAAGTAGGTAAGAGAGTAGGCTTTTGGCTGGTTAGAACAATGTCCGAAAATACAAATGTTGTAGCGTAACAAATAAGAACGTCAGTGTTTTAATAATTTACGAACTTGTATACCGAAGGATAATGAGTAAAAGTTGTTTAATCCAACTTCTCTCGAGCCCTAATAATTTGTAAAAAGGTACCTATGGGTAAAAGCGATTTTGCAAACGAAATGTAGGTAATCCGACTTAGAAAAGAGATCAAACGTAATTAATCATACTACTAGTAATGCGCAAAGTAGCAAATCCAAATAAGGTAATCGGGTTTTGTATCCCCAAGAGCATTTCGATATTTAATTAAAAATACAAAACATTGCCAACTCTCGGTATCTCTTATTTTAACAGAAATTAAATTAAAAAAATGAGGTAGTCAATGTCACAAAAGAGCAACATCGTTATTTTATACTATTTTCACCGTAATTTACACAATTCAATTTAAATTAATGAAGCAATTACGCTGTCATGAGACAATGGGATTATTTTCCTGAAAGAATTAAATGTATTGTTCGTAAAAACAATGACATTCTGACCAAAAGCAAATACATTATCTGTGCGAGTGTCATCCCGGGCTCAAGTGGCGCGCAGGGATATTTTGGTTCGCATTTTTTACCAGGAGTTGGTTTTTTCAATTTATTTAGCCGAGTGACGACGTAATTACGAAGCCACACTGGCTTGCGCATAATCGTCGAATATTTCTTCAAATATTTTATTAGATTGAAAAAATGTACACTGAATCAGTATAGTAGCCATTCAAACTCTAGGGATCACTTTCGCTTGCTGCGATGTCGCTTTTAGACTTTATCGCCATCCAGTCTTTGACGTTCAGAAAATTTCACGTCAAAGAAAAATGTTCCTGTGAAGGTGTCGTTTTATTAAGTTTTTCATGTTCAAACATCAGCAATTACGGCTCTATGAAGTTTATTAATAAACAAAATGGCACCAGATTTTCCAGTTTGAAAAAAATGTATGCTATGTAAAAATTTTCTTTGAAATATTATTCTACTTTAGTGCAATGTTTATGTGTAAAAACGACGATGACCTAGTTTATTTGACTAATTCTGAAACGGTGTATAAAACAGAGAGCAAGTTTAACATAATTTAACGGAAGAGTGGGCGCTTACTATAGAACTTGTTGGATACGAGGCGGGCATCCAATTCTCCTCGCTATAATGCCACGATAAAAAAGATTGAACTTACTTTGTCCGTAATACGCGCTTTTTGTTTCTTTACCGAGACACAAGTGCATTTTACTACAGTGACAGAATAAACAATAGTGATAGTATTTATAAAATAAGGCGAACATGGTTGCTTACCTGCAACTGACCTGAATAATCGTTTACGTTATGCCATAGCGTTTATGTTAAATTGAGTTGGCTATTGAACGGCTCGCCAACTATAAGTGCCTGCTGGCGCAACAGAATCAAGTTACTAGATCTAGAGACGGCCTTTTGGACCCTGCACTTCAAATAGGGTACAAATTCAGGATATTGGTTTCAACGTGTAAGAAGTTCAATCTCGAAGCTTCCGACGAATAAAGTAATCTTTGCCGGCGATAAAAGCCTCTCTGTTTACAGATGAAAGGGAAGTCAAACCAATTTGGGAAACTAGACGCCGGATTTCGGGTAACAAAAGCTAGCAATTTATTCGGTTTCGAGGCATAAAAATTAAAGAGTGTGAAGCTCAAGGCATCTGTTCCTATATAAGCTGCCGCAAATGCTTATTTGCACCATCTTGTTTACCTACGCGTCGTCATTATGCTTTTCTTCATTCGCTTCTCAGAAGACGAATGAGGTTTTGTCACCTCGCTTCACAGCTTTATAGCTTACTACGTGTCACTGAAAATAGAGTGGTTCAATTTTAAGCTCATATCCTTATTATTATTAGTATCCATCGGTGTCAATATTTTAAGCATTGTTAATCTTTTGACAGATATTTGTTAGTAATGCCAATAATGTATACAGATTCGTAGAACTTAACATTTAAAACGAATGAAAATATGAAGATCACCGAAGCATTTTGTCACAAAACAAGTTCAACATATTATCGCACTTCTAAAATGTTTTTGCATCGAAAAGTAACGGCATCAAAAGGCGAGCACTCTCATCCGTTAATTGTGTGACAAAAACAATAGTATCTCAAAAGATGTCGGAGGTCCATTAGCGGAAATGTGCGCCTGGCAAGAGAATGCGCAATGTGATCAATAGAAAGGTTCTAGGCTGGGTGTAATGGAGAACAGCTGGTTCACATTACTCGTAAATAGTGCAGTAAAATTGGTGTCACGGCATCACCCTTGTATGTCACGCTAGCTTATATCCCATCAAAGTTATCGAAAAGCAGAGGAAGTGTGATCGATCAGCTGTAAAGTAACTCGAGCGTCAGTTGCCAGTTAGTTGCGGTTAGTTCCATGTGACTGCTTACTTTTAGAATTAGGGACAACTTCTAATCGATATATCGGTTTAGAGCCAAGCTAAATGAAGCTAATCAACCATATTATATAAAGCTTCGAAAAAATCTTTCGTAAAATTGTGTTTTTTTTTATATGGAGTTGTGTAGTACAGTGTAGCGTAAGAAAACGGTCCGAAATTCAAGTGTTTATTTTGAACTCGGCTGTTAAGTGAACTGGCCGTTTTCCTATTAAGTACTGCGGTAGGGTCGAGCGAATCTTCCGGGAAGGTACACGGTTCGATTATTAATAGTCTTTCCGTGGCCGGGTCTAAACGGCACTTGGTTATGGCTACTAAATATTGCATAAATATACCCTATCTGACACGCCAATCCAATACTGCCGGGTTACATACAACCTATTATCGGCAGTTTGATAAATTAAATTAGTAATAATTAATTGATAGAGGATGCCAACCAGTGATATACCTACCATTATACTGTAACATTTCATGGTAAAATAATAAAATTATATTGGCAATAAAACAACAGAAAAGAGTTCATCAATTAGTTTTACTTAGTTTGGGGCTAGATAGTAGGTGGAAATGTGTGGAATATTTATTAACATTAATTTCAAAAATTATGATACAAGTTGCCTTCAAACTCACGTTGCACTCTCAATATGAGGAAATTATATCAAAAGGCACTTTCAGGTTTTGTAAATCTCGGAGAGACCGTTTATTAGTATGATGGGTCACGTAGAATATGTGGATTCAGTAAACAAACACAGCTTAGCACACAACGGTAAATTAGGTTTCGTTAAGAGACCGAATCCCATTCGCCTGCATAATCCTTTAATGCTGTCAATAACGGCACTAGGTACAATAAAATACTAGTAAACTATTTGTCTCTGGTATTTCCATTTTAAAACATTGCATTCGAAGTGTTCATCCCAAATCTAATCTAAAATGTCCGGAGCGAAATATATTTTAGAATTCGAACTCAAAGGATTAGTGAGGAATTTAATTTGCGAAGTATGGTGTAAGTTCAGGTGCGGTGAGCGTCTTGGTCGTTATCGGAGCGCTTGTCACTTGGAGGAACTTGGCGATGTGTGCGCATTCAGCGGCTGCGGGATTCAACTCTTTACGAACTCGAACAACTACTAAACCACGTAGCCGGCGCGATGAGCGCATCGCCAAACGTTTAACTAAACGTAAAGTTATTTTGAATGAAGTTCTACAGAGCTCTAGGTCTGTGCTTATATCGTGGAGCTCTGTACTTGGGACGGTTAGTTTGTTCCTGTTTTTGTACATATCAGATATTTAATAACACTTGCTTAGCGGGCTCGCGGGCTTAGCAATTCGAAAACACAGCTGCAGCTTTAACGAGTCCGCGGAAGGAATAGGTTAGGGTGCTAATGATATAATATATTAACGTAACGTGATATATAGAGGAGATAATGCTTTTCAAAGGGTTAATATTGGGAGGTGTACATTCATTTTATTAAATTGAGCAACATCGACTCGTTTTTGTTAAATAGAATAACTATTATAACTAACAGACCTAGCTTGCCTATTTAATGTACAAGGTTATCTATATTTAAATAATTAGATATTTTTGTGGTCGCCGCGAAGCCGTTGCGTTTGTGGTAAACTAAAGAAAAGGCTGAACAATAAGGAGATGAAAAATAGCGGATATTGTACGATTCCCGCCTGTCTATTATACTGGGTCGGGTAGGAACGCGCAATTCTAACTAAATATAAAAAAAATCACTGAGTTTAAAGGATAGAGCGTTGTTTCTACGAGTACTTATTAAGGTGAATACAAGAGTTAATGTACCTCTCACTCGCACGTTTCGACATGTTGAAAGATATAAAAACAGTATACCCATTTTCGAAAAATCGCAAAGCACCATTTTGTGTGCAATCACATTGCACACAGTTTAGTAAAAATTTCATTTTGATCGATACAAGTTTTCCTATTCAAAAGTTTGCTTTACTTATATGCAAACTTTTTTAATTACCTATGTCAAAGTTTGCTTTTATATCTTTCAACATGTCGAAACGTGCGAGCGAGAGGTACATTAGCTCTTGTATTCGCCTTAAAAGTTGGTACTTGAACTGCTATCAACTGCTATCTTTTATGTATGAGGTGTACAACATGAGTTAGGGTAAAATATTTAAAAATCAATGAATTAAAAAATCAATGATTCCGCATGAATAACTACGACTTTTTGAAATATGTGGTTCATCCAAAAAAAAAAGCAGCAAATGCTCGTTAATAATTGAAATATTCTACAAAAAAAGTCAAACAAGGTGTGTTGAGCCGTACCTGAAGTTGAGCAGTTACCTTAAAAAATAACAGGAACTCACATAACACAAGCTCAGTCGAAAACTATGTTCAGAGCTTGGGCTCGAACTGACTGAATGATCAGATTGCATCGAACAGTTTGTCTTGTAACTGTGTTATCTCAGCACGTGTGTACGTAGCAAATCCATCCTTTCTATACAATTTATTCCACTTAAGTGTTGTTTCCGAGGTCACAACAATCTCCGACTTGATTTCAATGCATACGAATACTTTTTATTTCCACAACTTTTGATAAAACAATTCTTTGATACTTCAAAGAATTGTTCGATTGATTCGATAATATACTATTTGTTATACTCCATCAGTCATTGTTATAATAATATATGCCATATAAGTATTTTAAAATATTGTAAATAATATTTATTAGCATAAATATCGTTTTGGTTATTAAGCTGCTAAAATAATAATGTGGTAAATAAATATAATATTGAGATAAAACAAGTAATTATAAGAGAAAATGAACCACCGATTACTTGTCCTACTACTGTTTAGAAAATAAAATTTAAAAACAGTTTGGATTTCACTGTCAATTCGCGCTTCAATAAACCGATTTTCAAGCGCAATCATGGCGTAGTTTCATCGACCAATATCGTACAACGCACTGAAACGAGACACGGTTACAACGAGGAAACGATATTACTAGAGACGTAAAGGAGGATCAACTACCACTAACTATGGATCATCTATAGGTTACAAAGTCAAAGGAATTTATTACATTTTCTAATTATTGTTCTTATATGGGTAAGAAGAAAGTCAAAGCCGAAAGGTTTTATCACAAGGATCACTTTGAAACGTCTTAAAGCTAGATGAATCGAGGTACCAGTTTAAAATGGTACAATTTCGAAGACTGCCAGAAACTCGCCTTTCCCCTATAGGATTGATAGACGGCTTAATAACATCCATAATTGGTAAGCAACATATAATATATAATCATATCACCATAGCATTACCATCTGGTTTTTCTAACCATGTTAATCTGAATCACTTCAAGGAAAGATTACCATCAGGCGAGGTTGAAGCCAAAGAAGGATCTTTATATTGTAAAAAAAACTTACTAATATTCCATATGAGAGAGTTTAGTAGTCTTTATCTTGGAATCGACGCGTCATCATATAGAAACGCCGACATCCAGGTCAGAATTCATGAGTTCTTTTATGTAACGTCACTTGAACTAAGCTCTCAAGTACGAAGCTGTGGAAAAGTTTCGAAAAGTTTCTATATGAAAAGTATGAAGAAAGGCAGATATCACTTCTCAAGTCGGTTCATTGTTCGTACTTTGCCTTCACTAAAATGCTGATGCTGATGCAGATTCATAGAGCATTCAAAGATTTAGATTAAGAGTAAAAAAGTTCCTTCAGTATCGTGGATTTTTGACAGCCTTCACAGCTCAGTCGGTAGTAGCTCTGCGTTCTGCGGCGTAGGCCGTGTGTTCGATTCCCACCGAGAACAAATATTTGTGTGATGAAGATAGATGTTTGTTCTCTGTCTGGGTGTTACTAAGTATAATAAGTATGAATTTAATATATTACGAATAATATAAGCTATCTGGTTCCAATATTACAACCTTTGGATTAATTTGGAGCTAGAGTGCTGTGTGGAAAGTCCACCAATATTTATTCATTTATTCAGTATACGTCCCATACGAGTCTTAAATAAAAAAAATGTTTTAATGTGTACACATTGGGGCGTATCCATAGCTGTTACTGCCTTTTGCGATGACAATCAATACGTTTATTGCGTATATTTTTGATAAAAAGAATTTTTAGTTCTTGCGTACTAAATAAAGCGTGAAATTCTAGTTTTCAATATTCGAATCCGAGGGAGACCGAAAAGCCTAAATGTTAAATCGAAAACGAAGTTATGTACCCGGATTAATTCAACACGCTCAAAGAACTTTTTATAATTATCGTTCATTTTTTTATGAACATTTGTGTGGCGGATTTTTACTGTTTGTCAAAATGGATTTCTATATGAACTATTTGCGTGAAAAAGTGAAGGCAAAACTTTTTAGGAGCGGGCGAAACATAGTTTATCAGAAAACAAAAAGCTGGCATATTCTTCATCTCGTCAAAGTTGCCAGATATCGAAGCTTGCCGGGCTGCGATGGGATCAGAGTTTGAAAATAACAAATCCTTTACGACGGAAACAAGATCTTCCTGCTTTTTCCAAAATCTCAGCCTAAGCGAATGCCGGGCGATTTAGGTTATAATAAATCCTTGAAAGATTATCATTGAAATAAAAAACTTGTGTTCGTTTTAGTTTAAATATTACAAAAAAATATACCAAACCTAAATTATGTAATTTGTTTTGCAGCACGAGAAGAGTTGTTTTAGGCAAGCACACAATATTCAGAAACTAGAACTACAGCAATACAGTAACACTAGTAGTTCGCCCGAACTCAGATTTCGTGAAGCTATCTGAACGCTCCTAAAGTTAAAGTAGTCAGAGGCAGAGAGCCAGAGAGTCGAAGGTAGTCAGAGGCAAGTCCAATCGTTTTATTTGGTCTTATTTCTGATTACCGCCTACTAACTTGGTATGGTAACCAAGTTTCAACTCTATTGGCTTATTTATTGAAGAATTGCGAACAGACCTTGGCTCCATCATCAGACTGTCTCTGTCAAACCATTATGAGAACTAAGTACCGTCTTAATTGATTGCAAAAACAATATAAGAAAAAGCAAAGGAACTGACCGACCAGTAACAAAACTGTGATTCCAACGAAACTGTAAGAGATGTGGCTCTTGGGTCGTTGGTTATGTAAATTTAAATTTAACGTATCTCAAAAACCAGACGTCCTAGAAAAAAAGTAAAACTGGTTTTGGAATGTACAAACAAAGCCCTTTAATATGACATGACATGTTTGTGTAACTTTTTTTATTTTTGCTTCCTTATAAAACCCCATATCATAATAACCCGTTATCCGATTGAATTCATATACTTACCAGTAAATTTCTCAAGCACAAGCTATTACCAAATCTCATGCAGGAGCAACGGTGCAAAAGTTATGGCCCGACAAACATACATACATAAAATGGCAAATCGCCAAGTTGACTGTAAGATTTTTGATCGCTTCGCTCACTCAATCAAAAACTCACAAAGTCAAGAACCGTATAAAACCAGCAGATTGAAGCCACAAGTATGAGCACACCCTACAAATACAACTGGAATACCAAACTATGGTATATTGAAGTGCCTGATTGATATAACCTGGAGGAATTCTACGAAACATTCAATATTGATATGTATGATATTTTTTATTACATTCTTGGGCCGTGAATTGCCAGACTATGGCAATAATGTCGTTTATTTTGTCAAAAAATACCTCAATGCCTACAGAACTTTATAACCACCCTTTGTCTTGCCCACCATGACCAACTGTGCTGAGACATGGACACCCACACAGAAAACTGTTCACAAAATGCGCGTCGCACAAAGAGCCATGGAGCGTGCCATGCTCGCTCGGCATCACTTTAATAGATATAGTAGTACAGAAATTCGACGAAGGACCAATGTCCAATACATTTATTACTTACACATGGTTTGGTTTAGGTAAAAACAGAGTTGTTAGGTGTAAGTAAGTACCACATGGACCCTGTATAGTAATATGGAGACAGGCCGAGGTTTTAAATTACATAGTTAGAGACAGTTACAGTCTTACTTTATACCGTAAAATAATATTTAGATAAGACATATCTATTTAGCCGCAGTACGCATGATATTATGTTATAGTCAGGTATTGGGTATAATATATGTCAAAGTTTTATTTATAATACATGAAATTATATAATCTGAGTGGGTTTTTGCGAGCTGTAAGATGATAGATGACAATGATGATGATAGAATACAATATAACACCAAGACACAAAACAAACATTTATGTCCATCACTAATGTGGTGGGGATCGAACTTACAACCGGCACAGAAGGCAGAGCTCTGATAAGTCAAGTTACACTATCTTATTGTCTAAACATTCGTTCATTTCCTTATAGGAAAGTGCTACACCGAAGAGAACAAACACGTTCTAGCGAAATGAAAAACAAATAGACGGCAGCTATATTTTAGAGTAACGTTCGGCTTTTCATAAATTTTATCAGGATGTTCGACGTTCGCAGGTGAAGTTGTGGTTTCGTACATTTAGGTACATGTTAGTTTGTAAATCAGCAAGTAAATACATATCGTTAGACATCTTCAGTGATTTTGCGACTAGTACTGAAGGGATATCTTCTGAGACGGGACAAAGACATGACCATATTATTATTTTTTATAATATACCCTAAAACTTGACAAATTATAAGAATGCTTATAGGGCCTCTCATGTTCATGTTAAATATCAATAAGTAGCGATATTTAATAAACAGTTGTATGAAATATCGATATTTTTGTACATTGCTAGCCGAAGAATGTCTAATGTATCCTAATAAATTAACAGGTTTCTCTTTTGTTTTTCCACGTTATCCGATACCAAACAAACTAACAACGCCTGGCCATACAAACACAGATATATAAAGACACAAAGAAACATTTCAAAGATTCATAGCGACATTATCAACAGCTTCGAGCAAAGGTCGAAGTCATGAATGCGACGTAATAATTCTACGTTCACACAATAGTACAGTTCGATTTGTTACGCAAAGGGGGATGTGTATACTATAGTTAAACAGAGTAGAGGCTCAAAACAAAGGCATAGTCATTCTCCAACGGAGTTGAACAAATTCGTGCCATTTGTTTTAGGAGCGGGCTGGAGTAACAGCTTAATACTAACCGACAACAGGAGGGCATATAACTTGAGCCGGGAAAATACACGAAGTAAACCGTTCTTCCGATAATAATTCTTCTTCTTGTCGTGTCACTAGTTTCTTTCGAAACAGTGTGGTGAAAGGATTTCAAGCGCGCCTCAAGAGGCTCCTTTCGAGCACTGACACATGTTATAGAACTTTTGAGGTTCTACAACATGCCGGTTTCCTCACGATTTCAACACCGTTTGAGAGTACTGGCACTGTGAACATAAATTTTTGAACAGTAAAACTCATTGGTACACGACTGGTTTCGCACCCACGACCTTAAGATCGGATGGCGGGGCCGCTACCGCTAGACCACCAGAGCTCTCATAATAATTATCAAACGCTCATAAATCTAAGAAATGATTTCCATTTTAAGCGATTCGATTAACTTAGCAATTCATAAAACTCAGAATCGTAATGATCAATATGGCCCATTTAAGGTGACGAAGATGAAAATAGTAGGTACTAACGGAATTAAAATGTGTGACACTGAAAAAACATACTATACACATATAAAATACGCCAGTTTCCCGTAGGGGTAGGCAGAGACCATGGATTTCAACTTGCTATGATCCTTACATACCTCTTTCATTCACTGGCCTGTCTCTCAAACTGAAAAAGTATATTGTTAAAAAAAAACTTATAAAAAACCCCACGTAAATTTTCCTTTCGATCGGGACTTTTCAAGGAATGTAGAGATAAGATTCCGAGGAAATTGCAAAGCGATTCTAGTCTTTTGTTTGGGATAAACAACAAAAAGATATTATCTCTGCGGAATCTCGGTGATTATTTCATAAGGAACTTTTCCGAATAATATACAAAAACTTTGAGGACAATTTCTGGGAGCGGTTACTACAAGCTGAGCTTATTTAGACAGGGCGGTGTAGGCTTGTAAAAGTTAGGTAATCTTGTCAGCAAGGATGTGGCGGCAAGTTTCATAGCGATAATTGTCTCGGCTCTCGTCAGCTAATTAGATTGATGCAAACGAGTTACCCTGGAGAACGCCAGTCGTATGCGAGCCATATGCACATCGCGTAACTCTCTAAAAGCGTTAAGGTAATCAAGTCTGGTGCACGTAAGCGCTTGTTTAACTACCGTAGATGGATATTCATCACACGTTTCAAACATACCCCAGTAACATCAGTTTTTATCCCTTTAGAAAATAATAGTTGAATTGTTGGCTTTGATGAAATTTCAAGTCCACTGCTGGGCAAAGACAAAGACTTTTCCATAGGTAAGAGAAAAAAAATGTTGTATGGTATGGTCCGTTGGTCCATCTTCCAGATCATGGTCTCCATTATAGAACCCTTACTCCCGACCAATTATCGGTTCTTTGAACTATATAAAAATATTTGTTATTAGTAGAGTACATATATACCTACCTACCATTCCATAGTGCTTACCGGGATTAGCTTATTCATCTCAAGAGAGTATTTTTGTGAAGGCAAATTTCAACTCTATCTGACCTTAACATCAGCGCTGGATTATTTGATGTATGGAGCGTGGGTGTTATTTGGATCAACACTTATCGGAAGTTATTGGAAGGCACAACATAAAATCTCTTTAGCAATATGGACCTTATTATACCCATTGTTTTAGAGTATTATAAAAGCATATATATAAAAGATCTATTAGCATGCTAATAATATTCTTTTGTATTAAATTTACTATGTTATTTATACCCACCGCAAAATCAAGATTAATTTACAGCAAACCAAATAGATATTGTTCTTGTACACCTGGTGTACGTCAAGGCTAGCTAACAAGACTATTACGAGAACGGCTTTCACGCCCTCCCTGAATCTCCATACTAATAACCTACTGTCCGGGTTAATAAATTAGCATACCTACAACCGCAATACCCGCTAGCAAACTAGCTTCACATTTCAACTCAAAACAATCTGAAAATCGGCCGCAGCAGCATTAAAACAATCCGAAAAAAAATCCTCTTTTCGCGTATTAAGTGTTTTCATTTGAGTACATTTACACACGTTGTAAAAATGTCAGGTGCGAGTGGCCGTGGGCCTGATAAATTATACAAACAAAAGACTATGACGTGTTTTAATACGAAATTCAGGAACAAGTTCAGTGAGTCGTGTCTTGATGCGAGTCTGGCAAACAGAGGCGACCGAAGCTGACAAATCTCGGAAAGTTAAATCCTTCCTGGAGATAACTAGGTTTACATCAAAGGACTGATCTTGTCGGCTTAACTCGGAGATAAAAATATATTTTAAGACCGAAGAGGATAAACGGCGACTTGTTCTTCTATTTCAGTGCACAAAACACTTTGGTAGACTTCGCAATCAACGTTTAAAACTATTTTGGATGAAAATCACAAATAATGCGTAATAAAACCTAAACATTGCCAACTTCTCAATTCATTACCTTTTTATGTGCCTATTGACCGGATTAGGTGTACTGCAACAATTGTAAGCCTTCGCGAATCCTTCCCAAAAGGCCATTAAACCGCTCTACATAATGCGCGCTCTCATACTAGGATTACTACATTATGCGAGTAGCTTTGTTAAAATGGCAAAAGTCGCTGAAACTGTACGCCGCACCGGTCGCGTCATGCTATTATTTTTAATTAAAACTTTAGACAGTAAGTTGGCGAAAATTATTTGGAACACAATTAAATAAATAGGAAAATAGCTTGCTTGTGCCCGGCATATAGAAATACAAAAGCCTAGTGAGCACCAGAGAACTTATTTCACTGTCAGTATCCTGCATACAATAAACTGGCGTACTTGGAGACCCACTGTAATTAGGAGTGCTTCATTATAATTAATTACCGCCCATTAATAGGTGCGGTGCACATTTAGCGGTTACACCATGGAGACCGCGTTCGACAGCAAACGATATACTGCAACAACCACCAGCCGTTTGAAACGTGAGAAGTACACTTTGACTTGCTTTAATTTCCGAAAAACCTAACTGCTGCCAGCGGCTTCGATCGCTTATTAGTAGTGATGTTAGCACATTAATATTTAAGGCGTTAGTTCATGTCTACCCTGTTCCCAAGTTTTATTCGGGATAAAAAGTAGTCTTTATTATAAAGCATGTTACGTTTTTTCTGTTTCATCTCGATCAATTCAGCGGTCAGATCATCATTGAGCCACAAACATACAAACATCGTAACTTTCGCAATATTACACAGTTATTCATCGCGTATTACCTTTGTTATTTGTAACACATTATGTAAATAATAAAGTGTTCATTAACAGTAAAATGTTGTTCAGTTTGTCCGTCGGTGTGCACAGATCCTCATGTTGGTCACAGTTCTATCTCCCCGACACAACAGTAAATATGACGTGAGTGAGTTTGCGACAGTTCCCTACTTAATTAAAACAGAACAAATAACTCTTCGGGTCTCATCCAGGATTATTAATACTGTACTATAAAATAAATAGACTACATAATGATCAAAGGACTGAATTAAAGATGATTGAAAGAGAGCGAGCATTTTATCGGGTCGTAAACATTTGATTGTATTTAGATAAAGTGCGAGACATTATACGCTAAGAAAAATACAGAGGTTGTGAAAGATCTTTAACAGAATTTTATTGGTGTTTGAGTTTCGTTAGACAAAACAACTTTGAGATTAGCCAGTCTATTCGTCCTTTTGCTCATAACTTGCGCATTTAAAATTGTTTTTTTTTACAGTCACACTGGCACTCATAACACTTTTCAATAAAGAAGGGTGGTTAGATTTAAATTTTAATCCGTATTTTGCACTCAAATCTTTTGGATTTGCAGTAAGGTACCACATATGATAATTATAATTACGGCACTCTCAATATACGTTGTGAGTGCACTGGTTGTAGCGGCCCCGCCTTCCGATCCTAAGGTCGTGGGTTCGAAACAAGTCGTGTAACAATGAGTTTTTCTGTTAAAAAATGTATGTGCACCGTGCCAGAACTCTCAAACGGTGAAGGAAAAATGTCGTAGAACCTAAAACATTCTATACCATGTGTCAAGTGATCGAAAGGAGCCTCTTGAGGCGCACTTAAAATCCTTTCACCACACTGTTTCGAAAAAAACTAGTGACACGACAAGACGAAGAATATACGTTGTCCGACACGCACTTAGTCAGCTTTTAGGTATATAATAAAAATAGACTGCTACTTACGCCCTGAGAAGTTATTTTTAATAAAACACTGGCGTCTACCAAGACAACACGAAGTAAATGAACACCACGCTCAGCAATTCTGTGTAGGGACTGTCAAGTTAGATTGGCGTTAATAATGCTAACCTTACCAAGGCAGAAGTAGGGCTAAGTATATTAAGCAACAATGTCTCGTTGTCCATGCAATGAGTGACGACCCTTGTCGAGATAACTTTCATTGTTTCTCACTTTTCCAAGTATTTTCCTTATCCTCTTTAATATCCCTACCGGTTCAGGTGCAATTTGAAAGAACAGCAACATCAAATTTGACAGCCTTCACAGCTCAGTTGGTAGTAGCTCTGCCGTCTCCGCTGTAGGCCGTGGATTCGATCCCCTCCGAGAACAAACATTTGTGTAATAAACATAGATGTTTGTTCTCTGTCTGGGTATAATATATTACAATATAATTGTGTAAAATAAATATGCATTTACAATAATATGTATTTTATGTAAGTTTTAAAAGTGCTTACTAGACTTTGTTAAGAAAGTTTATAAAAAAGTCATCTGCAGCTAAATAGATGCGCACTGAGTTTATATATCATACATACATGCCAATAACGATAGACTAGACTCTTCATCACTAATCTTGACAACAAAAGCACCTGTGCGTGAACAAACGGCAAGAATAATTGGATATTGAAGATTGTAATACCGTTTTAGCATGCATAAACATACATAAGGCGCATGTTAATATTGACTGCATATTTTGTTTAATAAAGGCTCCATTTAAAAGAAGGGTTTTCTATTCGATGCTATTTTATGTATGCACACCGATTATTCCAGAATGGCTATTTACATTGTATTTTAACAGATGCCTCATAGGACGTCCAATATATGTTTAATTTGAGCCATAATTGCTTTTTATTTTATATAAAAAATGACACCTTTCAGGGATACGCAACAATAGGCTACAACAGCTTTAAAGCATTTAATTTTTGTAGTACAAAAGAATAGAGGACATACAAAGGAGGTCTAAGCCACGATGTAATATAACACGTAGGTAAGTAGGTATTTGTTATCAAGCAGCCGTTACACTTTATGGGCAAATTCGTATTATGTTTCTAGCATCATTGTAAACTTTACAAACGATCTCAATTAGGGCGTCTTGACGCAATATTTGGTGTCGTTGAAATATGTCGCTTGTGATAATTAAAATTGTTTTACCAACGAGTTTTACAAATATTCAAAAAGAACATACCTACTCTACTCTACTCTGTAGAGTAGGTGAAATATAAATTATATTTAATTTTTATATTCACCTACATTTGAATGTTATAAATTTAAAAAACTACGACTAACTTCTATTTTACTGCGAAATAAAGATGTTTATCCAGTTACTTTAAGCCTTTAAACTTTATTGGGCTTCTAAGAACCGTCTTCACCTTCTTAAGTTTAAGAGCTGGCATAATTTACCGACTCTAAAACAGTGTTGTCTCTTTTTATGTGTTTATCTTATAAAGAAAAATCAAGAACAAGATTATTTTGAAGAAAACAGCCTCACGGTTTTGATCCCTAGACACGATAGATATCTCCTCAGATCTTTTGGTACCAAGTACCAGGTAAAACTAGTTTGTTTTTCGTATATAAAATAATAAACAAGGTAGGTAATTGGTTGTTCTGTTAGGCTGTTGGTATTGTATTAATAAACAATAATTATCCTGCGAAATTGTCTCTTTCTATGCCTTTTACCTTTTTCTGTATGCCTACGCCTCACTAAACTTCAATAATATATTATATTATTATATTGTAAAAGGATCATACAAAAGAACGGTAGGAACCAAGCCGTAAGTTTGTTGCCTGTTCTTCTAGGCTTTGGTCGCGTGGAACTGGCACCTAGAGTCACCTAGCTTTAAGACGTTTCAAAGTGATCCTTGTGATTTTATTGAATAAATACATTTTGACTTTGACTTTATGATATCTTTTTTTTCTGGTAATATACCACAGCTGGAAACGGCTTAAGGGAAGTTTATAATTGTATCTTTAATGTTTTACGCAATTTCATTGTACAATACACCTACAATATTATACAATTAATCGAAAATTGGTTCCATGGTCTCGCAGGGGAAAACCTGCTTAAAAACATCCCAAAAAAGACTAGGTAATTCGGTAAAACATTGATTGTTACAGATTTTACGATTGAAATTTCCCTCGAGGAGCCAACCGCACCAACAACAAGCCAGTTAATGTATGAGATTTTTAAAATCAGCAGATTGATAAAAAGAGAATTGGCAAAAGCCATTTTGTAAATTGTATGTAGGAAAATCTGAAGCACTTCTTAGTCGTTTACGCGTCCCCGTTTCCACCCCATTACCTACTTAACCACTAAAACAACGAAATGTATGTAGCGTAGGTACTCGTAGTAGAATTAGTTCGTGTATTTTTCCGTTGCATTTTGACCATCAGCCGTGGCTTTTAGGAGAAGCTTCGGGATATAAACGAATAGTGCCAGCAGTTATTTTTCATTTGCTGAATTATGATTGGCACGTGCTGTGCCCCCGTTAGCCGTGGGTAAAACCATATTTTTAACGCAATACTTTTACTTTTCTATTTTCATTTTCACCTTTCATTGAAATCATGTTTCATACATCAAGAGTAGTAGATCTTTTTGTGAAGGGCTCATCTCGTCTGGGGAAGTACTGCCCCCAGCTTATTTCTGCAGATAAACAGCATTCCTGTGTTTCGGCTTGAAGGGTGTGATTGGGCGAAATTACAGATACATGAGGCTCAACATCTTTTATACCTCAAGTTATGTCATGCAGGGTACGTTCATATCGTGATTCGTGATCGGTTCTCTTGCTAGTCTGCGTCCAGTTTTTTTATTACAGTTATTTATGATCCAATAATGCATTTTTGGATCGACCGCTCTATCCTTATCGGTTGTTAAAACTATTTTTTATAGTGCAAGAAATGACAGCATTTCGATTGTTGGAGAAAATATAAAGTGTATTTAGAAACAGCTTTACAACTTCCATCCCCAGACACGGTAGATGCTCTCGGATATCTGAATATTGTCTTAATTATGTTGCCAACTGAAGATTATTTGAGAATGTCTAAGGGGGATAGTCAGAGGTACATCCAAATATTACATTTGGCACATACCCACATTTAGCAGTAATTGTCAATCCATACGTGGCAGGTAAGCCCATCGTCGCTGTTACTAACTGATTTCACAATGTTTTTCTTCAAGTTATTGAGCACATGACGCACATAAATTCAAAGAGAATCTATTGGTCCATAACCGGTTTCGGACCCTTACTAGAACTTACGATCAGGCGGGGTGACTCCCGCTAGACCACCGGTGCTCTCACGTTATTGAATATGGGTTCAATAAAGAGTAACTCAATCATGTTTACCCAGTGAAGCTAAATAATACCGTATTTACCAAGCATAAATACACGAGCTCTTCCAACAGCGCTTGTTGAACAACTACAGTGGATAAGCAACCAATATAAATATAAAATGATAATGTGACTGAGAAGTTGACGAGTATTGTTAGAGGTTAGCGTGCTATGAAGGTAATATTGTTAGCGACCTAAGAAAAGATGGATAGATTGTGTGAAAGAAGGTGAAAGATGACATACAACGAGCATGCAAAGAGTGACTACTGAGATGACGCCTGATAAAAGATAGTGGCTAGAATGAACCTGTTGTTCCGAACCTACATTAAGTGGAATAAGGTCAAGATTATTAATTAGACATGCTGATTGCAGCAAGAAACACTTATAAATAAATTAAATAACTGATTGATTTATTTTAATGATTAATATTATTAATTATTATTATTATTTTAATTAGCCTCTTTCGTCCCACTGCTGGGCAAAGGCCTCCCCCAAGGACTTCCATTATTAATTATCATTGATTAATTTTTATTTTTTATTAATTTAATTGAACTTAGAAATAAATCCAGTCAGCGGTGATATTAGACTATGAATTTACATGCCCGTTAATCTATACCAATTTATAAATGTGAGAGTGTTTGTTTGTAACTTTTTCATAGCAAAGCTTCTGATCCTTCTTATCTAATCCGATCTGAACCGAGATGAAAGTGGGCAAAATATTTTCCATGTTCAAGACGGAGATATTTTTTTATTATCAGAATTATTAGTTGTTTCATAGAACATCGCCACCAGTTTGCCAAACATCTTTTGGATAATGTTATTATTTCATTTGACAGTTACCTGCCGGGCAGGCACACTCGCATCAAAATGATTGACATGGAGTCCCTTCGCACTCATCAGATCGTCGGAATGCACGTGTAATCAAGT
This sequence comes from Chloroclysta siterata, assembly GCA_932294275.1. Lineage (NCBI taxonomy): Eukaryota > Metazoa > Arthropoda > Insecta > Lepidoptera > Geometridae > Chloroclysta > Chloroclysta siterata. The sequence continues at coordinate 10,192,827 of OW028600.1, read as the reverse complement.
AATCACGTTTCAGTGGCGTGACGGATGACAAATAGCTATTAATGTCGGGATCCTATTAACTCGCGCGTCACATTCGCCATTCGAGTGAACGGCGTTAACGCGCCCTCAATACCTCATTTATAAGCGTACCAATCAATCAGTTTGCAAGTCAAACAAACTACCAATCAACTGAATACCAACTATAGCCAATATGATACTTGTTTGGAATTGGCTCGGTGAAACGTTGTGAAATTGTTGTGTAGCATATGTCTATATTATTTGCAACATAATTCAATACGAGAAATAAATCAATGCATCAGTTTGACATATTCATATGAGTTCATGTTTCTATTCATCTCTTTAGTATCCTTACCGGAAGGCTAATTCAAATATTTTATACTGCGAGTTTCAAAAGGACTAGGTTTTTAAAATAAGTAGTTCAGTTACTCGCATAGAATCGCCCGTCTTTCAAAGGCAAACTTAAAAAATGACATGGCAGATATCGATGAAGTAAAACCCCTTCGGGAACTATAACAGAGCCTGTCAAATAGTTTTACGAAGTGCTTTATCATAAGCTAAGGCTGAGCTGAAATAAATGAAGATGTGGGGAACTTTCACGTAATTCCATATTCATTTTTTGTGACACACTATGACACAGTATTACACCACACATATGTTATTATTTTCGTAAAATATGTTTAGGTATTCAATATAAGGGATGTTAGTAATAACGCGTAGTATGAAGAATTTTCCTTTGCTTTCGAACATACGAAATGATGTTGCTTGTCAAATACAACAAATTCGTAGTACGTGCTACGAAGTCCGTGGCATGCTACGAGCGTAGCATTTATGCCGCTCATAAAATATTGTCTTTCGAATAATTTTCTATAGATTGCGTTTAAGCAGAACAGATTTTATTTTTCAGAGTTTTTGCAGTTTTTTTCAGTATTATTGTGTTATATCGTAATAGTTTAAAACATTTTGGAGTGGTTCAAGTAAGCAAAACCGTTTCTACTTCAGTGGAAAGGTCTGGATTTTATATTAAAGCTACATAGGAATCGTACCTAGCCAATACCAATCCATTCATGTGGAACTTGTCTCTTGCACCTCAGGAATGTCTACCAGAGCTACAGTGGAATTATTCAGTTACAAGATCCGCACGAGAATACTTCGCAAATTCACTTTCAGAAATGTATTTTCTCTTACATTCAGAAAACGCAGGTTTAGTTATTTGGGTTATTGGTATAACAAAGGAGCAAACTTGTACAACTTTGCACAGCCATTTGCAGTCGTTTCGTGGCGTTTCCTCTAAGAATTTAACTTGGAAATTGTAATTCCTTTCGAGAGTTTATTTAAATTAGCTATTCATAAGATTTCAAGCAATTATTTGCGTGAAGTCAATAATATGACAGAACTCCATAATTATTAATATTTATTGGTTAACTAACAAAGTCAAACGTCTGCTTCTCAACGGATTTAATAGTTTCATATAACTATGAAGCATTCAACCCCAAATTAGAGCTTGTTTTTTGGTGAGAGGCAATTTTGCCAATTTCCAGTTTTCTAGGCCGTGTAGATTTGGTATTTCGTAATGTCAGTGAAAGAGTGAATTTTATATATATCCTTCATATATTTATTGGAGTAGTACGTAGTACATTTGCCTTCTTTTTTTGTTTTGTACTTACTTACAATTGTATGTACATTTGCTGATAAATCCAGGAAGGTAGGTACTCAAATTTCAATGAAACAACCCTACCATAAGCTAGAGATTTTATAATTAAATTTTCGGGTCAGCATAACAAAGGTTTATGCCATAATCACTGTTCTTATTACAGGTAATTCTCGAGATTAATTATTGTTAACGATATTAGAATGTTTTTTTTTACTTGTTACGGAATTTGTTTTAATTGCTGACGTGGGATCATGGTACTTCTACCGGAAACTTTCATTCAAAAATGTTTTCGGACAAATTTTATTTGGTTGCTCACTGCCATATAGGTATTGAATGCTAAATATTGTATTGTTCCGAAGGTAAGTGACTAAATTTGTGTGTAATTTTAAATTAGCACTGGCATTCTTGGATTTGCATTTTTTTCTATTCAGTTGCAAGTATTTTGACGATTTGTTTTGATTTTTGATTTAGTTGTCACGTAAATTGGTGCTGGCCACTTTGACGGAAAACTACCAACTATTGCATAAAAATATTTTCATAAAAATATTCATAGGTGTTATTTGAACTGTTGTGTAAAAAATAAAGAACTTTTACACAATTTTAGTTAGCTTACTTTTACAAAAGCATTGTCAACAGTACTTCATATAATGCAGTACTTTTGATCTCCAAATCGTAACATACTATCTTCAAACTACTATACTTGATAGACATTTCACCTTTTGACTTCTCAAAGACTTCGGTTAAGAGGGTTCGGTAATGAGAATCCCTACTAGTAAATCGAATAACTTGGTTATAGAGAAAAAAAGTTGAATATTAACAACACTTTAAGACATACATCTACACTAATATTATAAAGAGGTAAACTTTGTATTTTTGTATTTTTGTATTTTTGTATTTTTGTATGTAACGAATAGGCTCAAAAACTACTGGTCCGATTTCAAAAATTCTTTCACCAATAGAATGCTACATTATCCCTGAGTAACATAGGCTATATTATATTTTCAAAAAAATCAGGGATCCTTACTAAAACTTCAATAATGTAACCCAAGGTGGAAAACAAAAAACCTTACATCGCGTGCGCTGCGAAAACTATTGAAGATAGAACAAAATAATGTACTACGATTTTGTAGAACACGTTATTATCTACAAAAAATGTCGCGACAGCATATGTCTAACTATTATAGTTATGTCACAATAAGTGTTCTTTTATTATAAAAAATTAATTGAAATGCCTCCGCTAGAAAAGGGTCTTTATTTGTACCTTGGTATTAATCCTTATCCAAATAAATCATTTCATAATTAAGACGGTTTCAATACCTATAGATTACTTCTTAAATTTTTCAAATCGGACATTCCATTCAAAAGATATGACGAAATTAAAAATGTTTACGGGTCCACCGGTCACGCGCGGGGTGCGATTTCACTCACTCAAGGAGAAGCGCGTGCAAATGTATGAAATAAGTAGACGCGAGGCTCGAACCCACGGTCTAAGTTTATCCTAAAATGTTCAAAAAATTTATGACCACCCATGCGAAGCTGGGAAAGGCCGCTAGTACATACATAAAATCACGCCTGTTTCCCATAGGGGTAGGCAGAGACCACGGATTTCCACTTGCTACGATCCTTACATTCCTCTTTCGCTTCATTCACTCTCATAACATTCTTCATACATACATACTTTCAGACGATGAATACAAATCCTTGAAATCACGAAACTTGGCCCAAAACAGACTAGATAAATATTAAATACAGATCAAAGTAGGTCGTGCTTTAAATAAATATTGAAATTAATATTGGCAGAACTATAACGCAACGCCATCCAGCCCCGAACTAAACAAAGCTTGTACTTGGGGAATCTAATAAGTGTTTTTATTGTAAATATTAGTATACAAAATAACACTCAGATAAAGAAATATACACCGATTGAATTATATTCGTAATTTATTTTATATTAAATATTTATGCTATGTGAATTAAGTAAATAATATTTTTTATTTTTTTAGAGTACCTATTGCTTTTCGAATATTCAATTCCGGCGACCGTTTATAAAGGGCATGCTACGCCGAGGAGAAATGATGAAAAAAAAAATGTATCCTTAGGGCTCGACAAAGGACTGGTTGCACAGAAACCTAAAAAGAAGATAAACATTCTTTAAAACAAAGAATCAATATAGAAGTTTTCTTCGCAAAAAAGAGCCTAAATTACTTGGGAAAGTACCATTTACAATCAGAACAACGCCCAGCGGACCTAGCATGAAACACTCACTTAGCTGCTGTTTGACGAAAAATACTTTAATAAAAGAATACTTTTGTTAAAGAAATACAGAGAATGTTATCAATATTTTAGCAAGAAAGTTGCACGTTGACCTAAAACAAGCTGCTATATTTTCACAAGATTTTGTAGTCCTCCTAAATTTTGATATCCGACCAGCTTTCGCCCGCGCATGTTTGTATGATATCCGGCTGAACAGCCTACAAGTAACAGTTTATTTTGTTTAAACTTTCATCCAGATTGGTCAAGTGAGATCTTAAGATTTGTGTTAATATCATAAGGGCTTACGGTTTTAAAACATTTAAGCATTGCTATATTCACGTTCATTTGAGTAATATATATTTATAAAGGCAATTGAGATTTTTTATTGCCATAGCAGCTTAAATAACAATAACCTACCTTTTTAAAGAAATTATTGTATTATTGTCATCACCATAGTTGCTAAGATAGGTAGAATTTAGCGAAAGAGCATGATTTGTGCGATAATGCTTTAAAATGTAATGGTAACACTACTCAGAATGTTTGTATTACATTTTTTGGTACTAATATAGAAATGGTCATAGTTTTATACTAATAGTAATTTTGTTAGATATTTCAACTAGCTGATAGAACAAGCAGATGGCCCACCTGATGCTAAGTGGTAACAATCACCTATAACAAAGCATTGCCTCGTACGTCACGCACAATAGGAACGTGTCCTACGACTCACTGCCCTGCGTTCATCAACTTGAGGCATACAGATATTAAGCCTCATGTGCCTGTAATTACACCGGCAACCACACTCTTCAAACCGAAACACAGCAACGCTGCTTGGCGGTAGAAAAAAGCGTGGTGGTAGTACTTCTAAGGACGAGCCCTTCACAAAGAGCTCTACTACTCTTAAAAGCTATACTATACGGCTATATTTTGATAGCTATATATTTCTAGCATCATTACAAATTTTGCCTACAACGGTTTCAATTGTGAATCATATTTTGTAACTACGCCATTTTGTTTTGTTAAAAGTACATTATTAAACTTATGGATCAATTTCAAAATCCATAATTTTATATTCATACCCAATTAACATACCTAGTTGACTTGGAAATGCTTGCATTTATTTGGTTTTGCTTAGTTTCTTGCACTAAACGAGTCGAGGTACCATTTACTTCCAACTTAATTAAGATTCCATTTTGACCTAGTTACTTAAACAGATATCTACTTGAATATTTATAGCATTTCTTTTTCTTCAAAGAAAATGTTTAATCGTATTTAAGTTTCCTTATCAACGGTAGCATTGTTTCCTGAACGCGAATCTACGAAAAAAATTCTACTTGTACGATAAACTTCCACTGGAAATAGCAAGTTTACTTTTTAATTCAATGATCAAACTAAATGAACCGTTAAATAAAGCAAATAAAGAAATTGGATTTCCATTTCTACTTTTGAACTTTGCAATCTGATTAGGAAACTAGAAATACAAGAATATTCGAAATAATAAAAGTAAACGATAATACAACATGATCACGAAATGTATATCACAATTTACAATCCAAGCTGCATTGTTTGGGATACAATCATACATTTTACCAATCATAGAACAACTTTTTGAAGGGATCCTGAAAAGTTTTAAAGACCGAACAACTTCAACTACTTTACATATAGTTATTCAATCAATAGTGGCAAATTTAAATAAAAACACTATTCCAGTTAATCACCAAACACTGTCACTAATCACAGGCAATCCAAAATCGGCACGAGTTTCGAAACCCGCGGTAGGCAAGGGCGCGCGTTCGCGGCGCGAGTCGCAGTTCCACTGCCGCCCGGCGCCCGGACGACATGCGCGACGCGCATACAACGCACGCAGTGTATAATCAAATAAAAAAAACTTTTTTATCACTTTGACTTACAAGAGCTAATAGCACTAGAGTCTTGAAAGCACCATCTTGGCATCTGCGTTATTGGAATTATAAGAATTTATCGAGCAAACCAAGCGGTTGAAGATCTATCAAACTATTTGAAAGAATCGATGCTTTTTCTGTGTCCGGGCATCATTATAGAAATGTTAATCCCACTTGGTACTTAAAAATGGTAAATATATGAATGAAATGGGCCAAAGAGTTGGTAAGATATCGGGATCCAAGAGGATATACCAAAAATAAAGTAGCTTTTTGTGATGAAAGAGCTTTGTTCATGTTTATAAACGATTTACTTCAAAACAAATACATATATATTTGTTTCCATTTTCCAAATACTAGTTATTGACTGATTGGTAATTAATAAAATATACCTGTTCTAATGGGGTAAAGTATAAGTCAATAAAAATTAACGTGAGCAAATCTAAAATTTGGAAAGTCAGTATAACGTGACCTCTTATTTGTTAAAGCTCCAATGACTTTGTAGTTCAGGTTACGATAGATCACGAGACTTCAGTTCGAGGCGAACCACTCGTAACAATACAATATCGGTGATAAATTATTGACAAGATATCTATCTTCACTACCTTTCACGCATGGCGAAGCAAAACCGAAAACTATGTTAGTACTTAGGTGTAATTACAGGCACATGAGGCTTAACATCTGTATGCCTCAAGCTGATGGACGCAGGGCAGTGCATCGTAGGGCACGTTCCTATCGTGCGTGACTTACGAGGCAATGCTTTGTTATAGGTGATGGTTACCACTTAACATCAGGTGGGCCATCTGCTTGTTCCATCAGTTGGTGGTATAAAAAGAAAAAAAAAAAAAAAGGCTAAGAGATTTAGTAAGTTTACTACTGCCAGTGCACTGAATGAATGAATGTTGAATGTCATGTTACGAAAAGAGTGTTAGGTATGAATGTGGATAGATTAGGAGTAGAGGTAGGCCAAAGAAAAGATGGATGGATTGTGTGAAAGATGACATGGGAAAGAAGGGAGTGACTAATGAGATGACGGATGATAGAGCAAAGTGGAGAGTAAAAACCTGTTGTGCCGACCCCACATAAAGTGGGACAAGGGCAGGAAGATGATGATGACTACTGCCAGTGCACTGAAGATTATACTTATGTACGTTCCAAGTAGAATATAGCTTTATGGCAAACTACGAAGATTTCTCTCTCATCATATAGTTCTCTGTTTGCGGATTTTGTTCTTGTTGTAGTCTTTGAAGAGTATAACGATTTAACTCGATATCAAGTTATGAGGCTGACAACTGCCAGGCAACTGGCACTGTTTGGTAGTAAAACTTATTTGCATTAAAATAATATTTTTATTTAATTCTTTCTTTTTTAATACAACTAACTGATGGAACATGCAGATGGCCCACCTGATGTTAAGTGGTAACCATAGCCTATAACAAAGCAATGCCTCGTAAGTCATGCACGATAGGAACGTGCCCTACGATGCATTGCCTTGCATCCATCAACTTGAGGCTTACAGATGTTAAGCCTCATGTGCCTGTAATTACACCGGCAACCACACTCTTCAAACCGAAACACAGCAACGCTGCTTGGCGGCAGAAAAAGACGTGGCGGTAGTACTTCCCCGGCCGAGCCCTTTACAAAGAGCTCTACTATCCTTAAGTCTATGTAACCTTTACTTATGTAATGTTATTTCTGAAACTTGGTTGTTTGCGATATTTCATTTTTTTAGTCAAAATGTTAAAATGTGCAAGCGAGAAGTATCGGTCGGTTGACAGCGAAATAACGAGTGAGGATAAATAAACCGCCAATACGTAAATATCCTCATTTGTATAGGGTTCACAAACATGTGTGTAAAAGAGGGGTAAACATATTGCAATGCAGAAAAACTACTTATTGAGTATTTTTGATTCTTATTCTTCATCTACGTGTCAAAGGTACATAATTCAAGAGTAGTAGAGCACTTTATGAAGGGCTAATCCGGGGAAGTACTACCACCACACCTTTTTCTGCCGCCAAGCAGCGTTGCTGTGTTCGGTTTGAAAAGTGTGGTTGCCGGTGTCATTACAGGCTCATGAGGCTTAACATCAGTATGCCTCAAGTTGATGGACGCAGGGCAGTGCATAGTAGGGCACGTTCTTGCCGTGCGTGACTTACGAGGCAATACTTTGTTATAGGTGATGGTTACCACTTAACATCAGGGGGCCATCTGCTTGTTCCATCAGTTAGTAGTATTAAAAAAAACACTTAAAATTATTTAAGCCAGCTTCACTCTATGATCCGTGGCATTATTATATGAGGTTTATGTCACGAATACGGAACAAAAAGAAAAAAAAACATGTAAAGTTTGTCAACATTTAGTTGATGAATCAGCATGTCTTTTATTTTTTATTTTATTTATTTAACAAAATCCACAGCTCTTTATTTAAATAGAATGTAACATATGTGTATAGCTAAAAGCCAATAACGGATTTACATTTTTTAACAAAAAACTATAATATAAACGACTATCACTAAACTAATTGATGACTATCACTATACTAATAACTTGTATTTAAAGTGTGTATTGAGTATGTCCATGACATTGTAAAAATAATAAGTCCTGACTTACATATAAGTAAATACCATCTACTAAAAACAATAGAAATCGTTGCTCGCTGTCAGAAATTCAGTATTTACTGCGATGGAACAGTATATTAGGTTAGCGTTGGATGCAACCCAAAATTTTATTTGTGACTATTGTTGGGAATCGAAATTTTTCTTGTTTGTATGATTTTTATGTATATTTATTAAAATCTGGTATTATTCTGTTGATAAATTAACATTACGTTAAGGACAGGGTAAAAAGCATATATTTTATAATTTCCGTTATTCGTTCAAATTTTGACTCAACATTCAATAAAAAATATTCATATTTATTTCGGTTCAAAAGATTTATTTAGTAGGTACAAGTATCCGAAGCATTTGTCTTCTCTCGAAAGCTACAAATACGCTATTCGTTAGGCTTAGTGATGCATGCAGAGATAAGACCCAGAAGCCGTGTGGTGGAAATAAAGGCAGCATTGTGAACAACTGAATAACAAACTTTATCATACCAATCGAGTGTAATTCAAACGCTTCATGAAACTGACATATGTATCACAGTATGTTAGGCTTATCAATGATATCACTACTCTAACTCGATTATGCAATAAATTAACAATGAACAAACAGTAATTTATAATCTGTTGAAACGATATCTGATTGTGGTGATGTACATACTTTCAATGTATACGTGCTTCGGTTGGTGAAACACATCACATCTAACCAAGAGAAGAAAACACGACGTATCACGAGTTAATGTTTTGAACATGCCAAAAGGGTTATCTTAAAAGCTGCTGTATATGTATGAAATATTGTACAGAATCCTTGTTTCTCGTCCATACTTCGTTTATACTTGTTCCTCGTTCTACTTTGCAGAAAGATTGTTTTTCCAAAGATAATAATAAAAGAAAATCTAACACATTTACTTATTAAGCAAAACCTATAAACGAATATTTATTACGGAAGAGTCAGAAGGTTACTTAAGTTACCCATATCCTATCTCCGCATCTATAAATAATTAATTAAGATGGAGTATTCTCGTATTATTTCGGTAAAAGCCTTCGGTAAGGTAAATAGTGTTCTAACAGGGGGCGATTGGCGCTGGCTGTCAGCGCTGGACGCTTCCTCTTCGATCGTGAAAACAATGCGCTTTGCGCTTTTTGCAGCTGCCGGAAGCTCCTTGCCTCGCTTTCAAACGTAGAATGATTCGCTCTGATATGCTGTGTCCACTGCCCGAGGCGTCTATTTGTTTATGGCAAACAATGGACGGTCAATCCTAGATCTCATCTATACGCTGAATCGAAACAAAAACTATCCTCCTCTCACAACCTAGCTCGCAGCATTTCATGATCAGTATTTCAAATAAACTCGTCAGGACAAAGGCATGGTCTTAATATAAAAAAATATTCCATCAAATTCAACTTTTTAATTAGGTTATGTGTTCGAAGTTCGAATCTCCGACACGTATTTGAAAAGTCTGAACTTTCCAGTTTGAATAGCGTTCGGAAGTATTTACGTTCACCAATATCAATTTACGGATTTTGTTGTTTGTATTATCTTCACAAGTCCAGATTAATATTTATACTTAACCAAAACAGCTAAGTAAAAATGTTGATCTATTTAAGCATTACGCTTTATTTTCCTAAACACAATACTTAAAAAATATATATAAAAATAGTTAATCTATTAGATTTCCGACATGAGGTCAGAGAATTCAATTCCCTCTAACACCTTTATTGAATTCTTATGGTTATTCTGTATCATGAATCATTTTTTACGACTCGTACCCGTAACAAGTTAAAAGGTTCCTAAGGAACTCCGCTGTGTGAGGGTATTAGGAGTAAATTCTGTTACATCCCGTGGTATACGCGAAAAGGCGGCATTGCCAAAAATAAACTCTGATTTTTAAGATCAAAGCTTACTGTACGTAATTTAAACGCACGGCGGAAGGGCTAGAAACACGGTTTGTTGTAAAAACACCGAATATTTAAAATGTCGCTTGCAAATAAGTACCTGCCTAACAAGCTCAATCGAACCATATTTAGGTACTTACTTTTTCTGGTGAATTATGTTTGATGTTTCAGGTCTTTCTAATAGTCACTTACCTGTAACAAAAACGTGTGTTTTATTAAAAAAATAATAAAAATATAGTATGTCAAAATGGTTACAGATAATACGTAAATACTTAAATCAGGATAATGTGCTTTATTTATTTGAATTGGCTGCCGTGCATAACTCCTCTCTGTGGGTTATTTAACCCACAGATGGTTGATTGCGATTTTTCGAAAATGAGTTTAGTGATTTTATATCTTTCAACATGACGAAATGTGCGAGCGAGAGTCACATTAGCTCTTGTCTTCGCCTTAACAGAACACTCCACACTTATAAATTTCTCACAAGATTCATTGGCTGAAGGTCTCGGCAGAATAACAGCGCATAACTACTAAAATAGTGGTGAGGCATACGCTGAGTCGAGACCCTTTTGCTGACGAGAAGCTCACACAAACATCTACATACCTATCTGTTTAGCCTTTTCCTTTCTTTTATTGTGTGTTTTTTTTAGCAAATGAATGTATGTCTATGTCTTTGTCTATTATGCAAACGCACGACTTTACGATCGGACGGCGGGGTCACTCCCACTAGGCCACCGGTGCTCTTGCCAAATACTTTGATACATTTCGGCGTGACATTACGAAATCAATGGGTTCAATCGATTCAGATTGCTGGTACATTATAATCTCAATTAAAATGGTTAACCACGGTTGGCTGGAGTTCCGATACCGCAAACAAGCCATGTTAGTTGGAAATTATGATGGTTATTGACAGCTTCGTTATTGCTCCTTTGTGAATTTCAATTGATGCATGTTCGTATGAGCTATTGAGCGTATGATCTTTATAATGTTTTTAAAGCCACAGTAACTTATTCTTGCCTTATATACCAAGCATTAGATAGGTAACGCATACCATACGCATGTATGGAAGTATGCAAGGTACAGAAAAAACCACATTTAGGTACATTTTCTAAGACAAACTTGGTATACATATGCATTGAACATTCAAATACGTAAGAGTAAGAATCTTTGCGTATACTTTGAATGAACCTAATGTTTACAAAAAACTAATTATTATAACAGTAATTGCAGAAATCAACAAAAACACATTTTATTGGTGGCCATAAAAAACACAAAATACGGTGAGATAGTAAAAGCGCGATAAAACGGAACACAAATCGGAAGGTGCATAGAATCGGCACCGCGGAAGCGTCGAGACGTAGCGTCACCGGTCCGGGGTACGGGGGCCAGTCGGAGAAAAATACGATGGCCGAACAATAGCCAGGGACGTCAAAATCATTATTTATTGTTTCGTTAACGAGCTCTAAAGAAATGGGCCGGATTCGCAGCTCAATGCGGGCTCGGAACGTGGACCTGACTCATGCGGTGCGACCGACATATTTTGGCTCACGGCACCGAATAAAAAACAGAAATAAGCACTCGCCGGCTAGTTCATGCCATTTGGTTACTTAATACCATGACAAATGGAATCACAACGCATACCTGTCCCAAGAAAAATAAATTTACTACATCAACCGTTTCACCCCCCAATTAACCTTAGTAAAACTCCTAAAGATTTGAGTCTTTATAATCAATTTTTATGATTTTTTTGAATACAACTGGTTGTTAGAACAAGCAGATGGCCCACCTGATGGCCCACAAAGCAAGGCCTCGTAAGTCACACACGATAGGAACGTACTCTACGAGGCGTCCATCAACTTGAGGCATACATGCAGATGTTAAGCCTCATGTGCCTGTAATTTCACCAAAAAATATTCCCAATTCAAGTTTCTCGCTCTAATTAGTTAAGCTCTGAAAGTGGCGATAGACGGACAGACTCCGGAGAAAGACTAAACAAAACACTAAAACTTAATAGGAATATAATATCAAAATTCCAAGCATAGCCTGTGTGTTTTGTAAGTATTATATTCAATATCGGTAAAGGAAAGAAGATTATTAAAGATTATAAGCAATATCCTTATTTAATATGAACGATACTAGGAACTAGAAGGTACCTTCAAGCAGATACACGGAGCTGCAATATTACCTATTATCGATAGTATACTGAAAGCACAGCGGCTTAACTATGCGCAACCTACTCATCGGTGCAAATTTACAAAATGATTCAGCAGTCATAAGGTTTTGAAGAAACTTAACAAAATAAATACAAATAAGCACACGCTCAATCGGATTACGGTGAGTGTTGACAATTTCGAAAAAAAAAATCGATGGCTACTTTGTTTATAATATTATGATACGGTTTAGTTAGATAGTAAGGTGTAGGAATTAAATAATTACTCTATTGTATTAGGATAGTCTTAGCACACCTTATCAAAACTTCGCTTGCAAAAAAATCTAAATTAAATTTATTTAGTCAAACACATTTACCAAACTAAACAAAATTTAGGTAAACGTTTCCATTGTCTGACAGTTCGCTAATCACGTTTAGAGGCTTATTTTTTCTTATACAAGACGCTGATCGTGGCCGTTTGGATCGTGGATCGAGATTAGTGGCTCGTTAAACACGTTTAGCGATCGTTGTGCAAGTGGCCCATATAGAATGTTGTAATATTTATGATAATAAAAGTATGCCTTAGCTCTGGCTGAAGTGACATATGCACAGACACCGGAGTGAAACCATAGCTGTTCCGCTTTTTCGAAAATGGGTCGACTAACAAATTCCCATCCTTTGTAAATAAATGCACACTAATCACACAATACCATCAATGGAACTCTAACGAAAAGTTCGTCGTTCATGTAATTCCGAACTTTCATAATCTAAGATTATTAAAATACAAAACAAATTATGCCTTCTTCTTGTCGTGTCATTAGTTTTTTTGAAACAGTGTAGTGAAAGGATTTTCAAACAGGTGCACATATATTTTTTTAATATATTTTTTTAGGTTGCACGTAATGCCGGTTTTTCCTCACGATGTTTTCCTTCACCGCTTGAGAGGACTGGCTGTGTACATAATTATTTTAACAGAAAAACTCATTTGTGCACGAACGGTTTCGAACCCACGACCATAGAAGTATCATAGATATCTGAAGGCGGGGCCGTAACGATTAGACTACCAGTTAAAACAAGTTATATAGTACTAGAACGCCAATCTTAGAATCGTAGATTGCCGGATTAGTTTAAAGTGGAATAATAGTTTACAATGAACTTACGCAAAGTATGTTATCTACAGAATGTTTGTACACACGCGACTTCTACTACGCTTTGCACTTGATAAGTTCTAGTGTGTGACAATGGAGAGCTACCACGAAAAGCTTACTCTCCTAATTATAAGTGCTTCATCATCCTAATTGTAAGTGCTTCATTATAAGTGCTTAATAAAGTTTTTTTATACATTTTTCTGCTTCGTTAACGGCATCTTGCAACAAGTAGTTTAAAGAGTAGTAGAGCTCTTTGTGAAAGGCTCGTCCGCGGAAGTACTACCACCGCGCCTTTTTCTGTCGCCAAGCAGCGTTGCTGTGTTTCGGTTTGAAGAGTGTGGTTGCCGGTGTAATTACAGGCACATGAGGCTTAACGGCTGTATGCCTCATGTTGATGGACGCAGGGCAGTGCATCGTAGGGCAAGTCACTATCGCGCGTGACGAGGCAATGCTTTGTTATAGGTGATGGTTACCACGTACGTCAGGAGGGCCATCTGCTTGTTCCATCAGATAGTTGTATAAAAAAAAAGTATTACAGTCCGGAACAAAGAAACTGGCGTGTACCGCTAGACAAAGACTTCAATTTCTGTTTTTATGCAAACTTGATTCCACCGCATTGTAAATAGAACTACAGGAAGGCAGAATTACAGGAGCAACCTCATTATGTAAGACTTCCATAAAACTGACGTTAACTTTGTTAAAGACCTGTTGTCAGCCAGACTAGCTAATGGAGTAAATATTCCCCAGCGACGATCTAAAGTACCTATTCGAGACTGATAGATAATTGACTATCATAAATAAAAACGATAGAATGCAAGTCAGGTCTAGTATTGATTTGAAAATAGGGTTCCTCGTGTACCTTATAAAAGATTTAAAACAGCTCGTTCTGGATTTCACGGACCTAGAAAAATCTCGACAATGTCTTCTTGAAAAAACTTCTTGAAAATTTTAATACGTAATATTTTATTTTTGTAGTTCTTGTATACAAAGTGTTTCAGAATTCGTATTTTAAGCAAGAACATTAACAACATTGTGTTCTGTTGTGTTGTGGAATTCTGATGAAATATAATTTTCTTCACAAACATTTTTATTTTCACAAGTTTTAGCAACTTACAACGTACACTACATCTTGACATACCGAAATAGTAGCTGATTGTTAAAACAGAAAATTAATTAGTTTAATACACATTCACAAACTTTTTATCACACTCGTTTTACTCATGAGTAAAACGAATCAACGTGAAATGCAAAAACGAGCTTTTGTAATAGAATAATAAGAAATAAGTCTCTAATGTAAATAAATTCGGTACACAACCTTGTTAGGTACTAAAGGAACCCTAACTTCTCTTTGCCTTCCTATCTCGTCTTTTCCATTAACTACAATCTTTAGTAAGACAATTTCTCCAATATAAAATCTAAGGGCTAGAGAGCTTCCAATAAAAACACGACGTTAAATAACTCTGCCAATTTACAGAGCTTTTGTCCAACGCTGAAACTTTAAAATATTAATTCATTTGCGCGATGATAAAAGCAAAATTTTAACACGTAAGCAGCAAACACCTAGAGAAGTGTTTTTAGCTTTGAAGTAGGTCACCACGTTTTTCCTTAACCGGAAAACTTCCCATCCTTTGTACTCCAAGTTTTTCAATTAGCAATTAGTTGATTAAAAAACGCGAAAGCGTCGAGTGCGGTAGAGTGACACACATCTCACGAACTAAGAGGATCGTAAAGACATTTTACACGCATCGGTGGCTGAGTGCCGAGTTCGTAATTCGTTGAGGCATCCACCGCGGAGACAGGAATGAGCTAACTTTTAGGAAGCTGCGACCGAATGAGAAAACATTGGAGAAGTTCCTGCCAAGTGATAGACAAAAACGACTAAATTTATGTCGGGGCTTACTGAAACACATATTACAACGAGTTTCAAGATATGCCTTGAATAACAATGGCAACGCGTCTACTTGCAGAAGTCACTAGTTGTAAACGAAATTAAGATACGATTTATGCTCACGAGTAAAGTTAGTAATTTATTCGAGTTATGAATATGTGCAGAACTGTAATTAGTCAACATGTTTGAAGTAAAAACAATGATTTAGAAATTAACACTCGGATTAAAAAAATAGGAGTATAAACAAAATACTTTCTATTGAGTAGGTACATAACGAGACCATTTGAACTCATATTATCATTATTATATTTGTATAATATGCAATATTAAACAAACAAATGTGAAGGACGTGAAATTCAGAGCGAATAGCTCAATAAGCGTCAAGGGGAGTTAACGCAGGAACAAGGCCAGCATATGAAACATGTCCCGTCGTCGGCGAAGTCGTAATAAGTACCGCTCAACTCGATCATAAATAAAAGGAGAACCGTCATAATAGGCGCTTCGGAGACGTCAGTGGCAGCTGTCGCACGGACGTATTCAGACGAGATTCGCTCACTTCCGATAAAATATCCTAGCGTGGCAACTGGCCGACCCCACACGACTCCGACAAACATCCAGTACTTTCGAACTACGGGTGTAACATGCAAAACAACATTAGCCTGCGTAATACAACTTACTTGGAGCGCTCCTCGAGCCATCAAGCAAACTTTTATTTGTAAACTTGAGTGCGCCATCCATAAGACAAAATGGTGTACCTCTTTCAGCCCGGAGATTATTTTATTTTGGAATTTCACCTCTTTTGCAGATTCTTTGCAATTTATCAAAAAGATATGTCGGGGGAGGAAGCGGCTACGATGACGTCGCACGCGCCCCAGCGAGCCCCGCTGCTACCCCTCGAATAAATCATCACGTTCGAGATGAATTTATCTTATTGAAGTTAGTATTTTTTATTTGTCCTTGTCGAAATTTTCCAATTTTCAAATTGAATAATTTGTTCTAAAATCTTTTCATTTTTATCATTCACAATACTAAGTTCTTTCTTGAAGCATTCGTATAATTAGATGATTCGTATAATTTGATGATTAGTCCAAGGATGCTTACGATATTAAGGATATGATAATACTGGCCAAAGTAATATTAGACATTGTACGTTCGGGACGGTCACAAATGAACAGACACAAATGAATCAAAATATAAATCAGTATAAAATGTAAATTATTTGAATTATTCAAACCATGAATACTTATCAAGATGATAGGATACATTTTAATTACAGCTAAGAACTCTGTTAATATGCATTAACAGTTGAACCTAATTTAAGTCACAAAACGATTTTGGAGAGTCTAATTAAGCTGAGCCAAGACCCTTGTCAGTTGCGACGGCTTTAAACGAGCAACGTATGATTCTCATTACTATTTATTTGATATTAGAACATGTCAGAGTGAAAAGTATCAGAAAATCATTCAATAATACCTATTTTTGAAAACGAAAAAGAACGTTTAAATAAAACATACATTATATGTACATTGTCAGTACAGTATACCGAGCATTAATCTCTTATTTTTGAAGTCGGTTAAAAATAATCCTCTAAACCTCTTGAGCATTCCACAAAGTCCCATTCATCGAATGATTCTAGAAACGGACCAATACACTAAGTTACACAGGTTGTAGATAGTCGTTGGGTAGAATGATCGGTTTTCATTTGACACGATTACAAGCTAAACAACCCATACCTATTTATAAAGGCGGCACTGAGCTAAACAAAGAATAATGATTCCAGAGAACCAACGACGTAATTACATTATCATTAGACATTATTTCTGCAACAAATACGGTGGGAAAGCATAGGGACCCGAAAAGGGTATTGAGGCGAGAATATCTGAAGGTACCTAATCTTAATTAATAAACAAGCAAACAACAGGTCGAGTTACACAGAGGGGCTTAGGTAAGCACCTATTTAGGCAATAGCACGTTTCGTGTTTTGAAGTTTTGGTTCTCACGGCGGATCGAAGTTTCAGCGTCAATCGCGTCGCGCTGGGCGGCATGGAGGTCGGCGTGGTCACGCGCCTGGTATCTTTCACCGACACGTACAGCGACCCTAATTGATATTTGCTCTAATGAAGACGCACTCATCTACAATTTCCATAGCACGCACTGCTTTTACGCTACAAACCAATTTGGATGTTGACCTGACAGCGGAATGAGGGCAGATCTTCCCAACTTAATTATTATGAATTTAAATAAAATAAATAACCGTAATAAATAAAGAATAGTATGTAGTAAAGCGTTTTAGATACGAGAAAAGGTGGATCATTTCTCTCAAATTGTATCAAGGAAATTGATTAAATTGCGAATGAGTTACACGAAAAGATTACATGGCGCCTGTTTTACAGCGGTTTTAATCGTTTCGCGAAAGAGACATTCCAACCCTGTGATCAAAGTCGTTTTAATTAAAAATCTTGCAATAGACGCTTGTCTAAATTCCGAGCAACGACCACATTTTTCCTTATTTTGCTCGGAAGGTTAAATTAATCTCATTCTGCTTTACCTATAGGTACAGAATGGATTTACAAAATCGAGAAAAAAGCCTCCAGCTATAATATATAATAACATGGCTTGGTTCGCATGCAAACAATAATAATATAGGTAGGATAAAATGTTTATAGAAGAAAATAATGAGTTTGGATACCCAATAGGTTTATACAAAAGTTGTACGGTATGATGTAAGAAATGCTTTCTTCAATACTTAAACACACATATTCATGTCAGGATTTGGTAAATCAACATCATTTTTATACAATTCGACACGAATTCTCCGGTAAAATCTGATTTTATTCAAGGTAGAGTTAACAAATGCGAAAATATATTCTCGCAATTTCTTCTACGAGGCCGCATATTAAATTAGACTGAAAGGAGTAAAATAAAAATGTAAAGCGGATCTCAGAGGAAGCGGAGACGAAAAAATGGGCAAGTTCGTCGCAATTCGCTTCTTCAGAGTCCCGTAGGTACTCCTATATTGCATTTTTATATTAATGGTGCATAAATTATGAAGAAGTTTTTATTTAAAATATGAACAACGAATCTCTACCCATGGAAACGTTTCATAATATAAACAATGCTAAATATTTGCCCTCACAATTAGCCTGTCACAATTTCTCATTTAAGTTGCATTTATGGTTATAGTTTATTGTTTTTGAAATCACAAGTAAAACATGAATTTTAGCTTAGTAATAGATTAGTTAAACATAAGTTTTTTTTTTCTTAAAATAGTTTTATTAGCTTCAAAGATTACATCCATGAAAAATTACTAACTCTACCTTCAACTACAGTGTAGAAGTTCAGATCATGGTTTCACAAGGATAAAAAGTACCTATTGAAAGTGATACTTTTATGCATTGATCGACTGTGAACACAAAACGGAGGAAATTCCCGAGCAAGTGCAGTCGAGGATCGATCGCTTTCAGAAAATGAAATTTAGCGTCGAGTGTTCGTTCAACGACAGCTACCGTGTTTCTGAGTGGCACATGCCCGTCTGCTTCACTGCTTCCACGTTCTATCTCCGCTACTATATTTTATGTAACCATCAATCAAAACATATGTATCCATTCAAAAAACCACACACATTGTACGAACAGGGAGCCTACCATTTGCGTTAAGGTTGTGGTTGTTGTCACTCAGATTTATAAGATTCTGATCATATTTTGTATTCCCATTCATTTCCTACTATCGGAATACTACTTGTACAAGTTTTACCATGCACCCCATGGTTCTAATAACGCTAGTTAACCTATGTAAAAACCCTAAAGTTATAACTAAAACCAAACGTAACCCAGGAACATTATTATTAGATAATTTATGCTTTGTCAAGAAAGTATTGTATTATTATAATAGAAATTCCCAGAATTATATAATAACACGTTTCATCTGTTAAAAAACTTGTCAACTATATATATGCTATATATAAGCTAACTATATATAAGCAAAGTTATATAGTAGGTTTTTTCCAGGGACTGCAAATAATACTATATGGATTCCAGGGATTGCAATGGAAGAGGCTTAGCTATATATCTATCTACTTAATAACAATGACAGTATTTGAGTTCTGCTATGTAATTTCGGTGGTATTTTAACCACCATTACTTGAGGTCTAAGCATAAAGGGTGAGCAATTATTGAAATGAAAGTGTACCTATTATATGATTCCTGATTTGAACGAAAAAATGTTGATTGTTTTATAGGAAACCGCCGCCATTTTCTTCAAAACAAATGACGGTTGACTTAATTGTGGTAAAAAGTATTTATTCTATTTCACCTGACATTGCCAAGATTTTCTCTCAGAATGACAGACAGGTGCCAAAAACGGAGCGAAAGAACTGTGAATTGTGATCGTATTCTCACTTTGAAAGTGGGAATCAGCAAGCCAAGCGGAGCTGTTATCAAAGAACAAGCAGAGACTATAGCAATAGCAGTAAAAAGAGCCGTCACTTGTTGATAAGACAAATTTTCAGACACAAGGCCAGACGAAGACTAGACGTTCTTTTGTCGGAAAATCAATTCTAGCGGCTATTTTGTATGAACAAGTAACAACGACATTTTCGGCTATCGCTTCTTGTTCTAAGTTAACCCGCCGTCAGTTTGTCGTTATAAAATACACCGAATACAGTATTTTTGAAATCGCCAACAGTTGATGAAATACATAATGAGAGAGCCACCTACATCCATCCATTCATTCCAAACATTTATGCCATCGGCCTCATTCTGAAAAAAGATATAACGTGCTGACCTGATTAAGACACGGGTTTCCTCAAATGTGTTTCTTCAACATTTACAATACATTACAAAATCTTTCACTACAGATAAACAAAACATATTATTATGTAAAACAAGCTGGTGCCCGCGACTTCGTCTGCGCAGGATTAGTTACAAAATATCTTTATAAATTGTAGCCTATGTGTTATTCTGATGTTCAAGCTATACTCGTATTATTGTAAAGTTTAATTAAAATCCATTCAGTAGTTTTTACGTGAAAGAGTAACAAACATCCATCCATCCATCCATCCATCCATCCATACTTACAAACTTTCGCGTTTATAATATTAGTGGGACTTAAGAGGAAAATGACAAATATTTTTCTACTAATTAAAAACATTTTGAAAAGAAAAGCTATCTACGGATTCGAAACCAACACCTTACGATCTGGGTTGCTACCAGACTTCAGTGCTTCCATAAAAACAAAGAAAATAGAATATAGTGTGTTAAGTGCAGAGCATCCTTATGTCCCAGGCACCCTTATTTACGATCTGTCTTCCGACCACCATCAAACGCTTTACGACTGTACAGTGAGAGGGGCGTCGCCAACGCAAATTTATCGATAGCCACTGGACTCGATAGTGTCCGAGTCATAAAACGCTATTTCAATGAATATACAGTTAAATAGTAATGGTCCCCAGGTCGACCAACACCAATAGTCCTTTCGGAAAAAAAACATAGAAGATCATAAAGCTGGTACATTTTCAATTACCTACTCTTTACTCTCATTCTAAAATATACTTACACAAATCGTAAGATTTGTCTTATTTGATTATGTGTACGTTCATGTTGGTAAAATTAAATCTCTATTATTTATCTTGAAATTAAATGTACGTACCTCTTTAATTAAAATTTGTTCGATTACAACACAAACTGTACTCTGTGCTAGTTTAAAATCATTTAAAATGTCAAAAGATGTAAATAAATCATTCTTATTTTCGTGGTATCATTAGTTTATATCGCAACAGTGTGGTTCTACGACATTGAGAGTACTCACAGTGCATTTTAGAACAGAAAAACTCATTGGTACACGACCGGTTTTGAACCCACAACCCTAAGATTAGAAGACGGGGCTGCTACCACTAGTGCTCTGTGTATGTAAATAAATTAAATTACATAAGACAAAGAAAGTAAAGTGCTCGATCGGAGTTTTAGCTATTTTCGAAACGCGTGCGGACAGTAACATTTCCCAAGTGATAGCAACTATTCTAAAATTAATTAATGGTCCTCTTAAAAGTTCCAGATAATACCGTTCAAGCGGCGCCAGATGTTGACGAGTGTAATAGCTACGTTATGAATTTTAATGTCTGCCCGTCGAAAATCAGAATGAATATTGAGCGCAGTAAAAAAAGGATATAATTAAAACGGGAAAGGATGTTTTTGCTCCGGAACGGCTCAGCAACTCCCTGGAAGGATAATTTACGAGGAACACTGAAAAATAATTAATATGGAATCTCATTAGGCACTGCCACTGGTATATTGCGGACCACGACTGTATATTGCGTTCAAATATACAGCACACAGTTAACACGTTCACAGCCCGCATAAAGCCTGTTCAAACAATCTGTTTTTTTTGTGATGTGATTATATTAGTCCAAAAAACCCCAGCAGCTCTAATTACTAAGTTCACTTTAAAAATGGTAGGAAAGTTTGAAAGTATAGTACCGTGCGCCCATTAGAGGCAGGAATTTGCGAGTGAAGTTGACCGTGCACCCACATTGGGTGCTGTAGTGTATAACAATAAACTATGCGCGCTGTCTGGGTATAGGCAAGCCTGGACGGATAGCGGGTAGCGGGCACTCAATTCCGGTCGGCCGGCCCAGGCGGACGTTCCTAAAAACTAAGTGTTTTCTTTGGTACCCAAGCAACCTGTACAGTACAAGTGGCGACCCTGCCAGTGGTTAAAACCATTACAGTAAGTACCAAAAAAATACAAAAAAAAAAGTGTAAAAAGAGTAAATGAGTCGGTTTTGTTTTGCAAACGAACGCTAGCTAATGCATTTTTATAGAACTTACGTACCTAGTTACGTAACACCTGAGTTGGCAGGTAGTAACCTTTTTTCGGCTGGGTTACTTTCATAACATTCGTTTATGAAGTAAGATAAAACAACATCAATTTATGTACAAGTAGCAAGTACTACCCACTTGTTCGGGTAAAATATTTAACAAAATTTTAATCAATACGCTACCGACTTTTTGATGTTCGTACTTTATGGGACAATGCTGATTTTTATCACTGATTGTACCTACAAACAGGCCTGTCGCCGTTGCGTTTGCAGAAAGTAAACTATGTAACTTAGTGTAACAGTGTTACATTAAGTTAATTGTCAACAAATAGATAAATACTCTATACTAATAAACCAGTTACAGAAATACTCAGATATATTCTGTTTATTGGATAAAATTAGTTGCACAGTAAATAACTACCTACACTAACACACTGAGTAAAATGTGTGAATGTTAAGTGAGCGAATTTACTTTTGCTAAATTACGTAGTTCTAGAAATTACTATTTGTGCCTATTTTAATGTCGAGAACTAAGAACTAATAAGGTTCCACTGGAGAGGTAGTTTGATATATCGAACGGTACCTAAATGTGGTTACAATTGATAGTTTGACAAAATGTTGAACGGTATCAGAATCAAGAGGTAGTTTGGAGAAATCTGAACGGTACCTAAAAGTTGTTACAATTGATAGTTTGACAAAATGTTGAACGGTATCAAAATCAAGAGGTAGTTTGGTGAAATCTGAACGGTACCTAAATGTTGTTACAATTGATAGTTTGACAAAATGTTGAACGGTATCAAAATCAAGAGGTAGTTTGGAGAAATCTGAACGGTACCTAAATGTTGTTACAAGATAGTTTGACAAAATGTTGAACGGTATCAGAATTATGTTTTCAAGAGGAAGTTCGGAGAAATCTGAACGGTACCCGAAAGTTGTTACAACAAATGATAGTATAAGAAAATGTTGAATAGTATCTAAATTAAAAAGTTTAAAAGGTAGTTTGGAAAAATCTGAACGGTACCTAAAAGTTGTTACAAAATGACAGTTTCAGAATACGTTGAATAGTATCTGAATTATTAATTTTAAAAGATAGTTTCGAAAAACTGAATCGTACCTAAAGTTGTTACAAAATTACAGTTTGAGAATAAGTTGAAAAGCAGCAGAATTATGTTTTCTAAACATTAGTTTGGATAAATCTGAACAGTACCTAAAAGGGAATTACATACTATCTTTATTGGGAGCTCTATTAAAAATGAAATATTTAAATAGTATAAATATTGATGGACATTCCACACAGTTCTATAACTAAATTATGACAGAAAACGAATATGTATCAAAAAACCCCATTAAAGCCTCTACCTACTCATCTCCACTATAGTCTAGATTATTGGGGTGAGTCAGCTTCAGAAGTTGGAGAAATGTAAAAGGGCGCTTCAGTTGTATCTGATCGGAATGTATATTACTGAGTCAGAGGACGACGATGTTTTGGCATGTTTTTCACGGTACAATAAGCTCGGTACATATAACTAACTCATAATATTTGCGGGTACGCATATAACAGCTGAGTCGGGTGTTGCAATACCTAACCAAGCTAGACAAGTATTTTACAAGAGAGACATTTTGTAATGTATTTTAATGTACCTACTATTATGGGGATGAATAATTATCATGGTATTTTGTAACAAGTATCATAAAAAAAAACGGTATGAACAAAGCCGTAACTTTGTTGCCTGTTCTTCGAGACTTTGCGTGGAAAGGACGTACTGACTGGTTCACATAGCTTTCAAAGTAATACTTGTGATCCAATTAATATAACACTTTTCGATATTGAGTTTGAAAAAAAAACATGCTACCTGTTCTAATGAAGAAACCGATCATAATTGGTGGTTTTAATATAGGCAATACCTCTTACAAGTATGAGATTTTAACATTGTGTTGTACACCATAGCCATCTGCTTGGATTTAACAGAGGTCAATAAACGACCGTTGCTATGTCGGTAATATGTTGGTATATGATTTTTGAACACTACAAAATGAGTTGGGGATTAATGCGAAGTGTCGAAAAATAAAATAAAACTCATTATGTGGTTAGTGAAACTAAAACATT
This sequence comes from Chloroclysta siterata, assembly GCA_932294275.1. Classification (NCBI taxonomy): domain Eukaryota; kingdom Metazoa; phylum Arthropoda; class Insecta; order Lepidoptera; family Geometridae; genus Chloroclysta; species Chloroclysta siterata. The sequence goes on along the minus strand of OW028600.1, from coordinate 10,168,426 downwards.
ATAGCATCCTAAACCAGGTCATGGACCTTAGATAAAGTTTTACTAAACGAATAGTTCATGGTATGGCAGGGTGTGTTCCAATCGTGCGTGGCTTGCGTGGCAGTGCTTTTCCCACTTGAATGCAGGTGGGCCGTCTGCTTGTCTGGTCTCAAGGAAAAAAAAAAACTTAACTGGCTCACCCGTTATTTGTTAATAATTTTGTTAATATTAGGAAAACGAATTGAATTAAAATTACCTTGCAAAACGTGGTTCTACAACTAACCAATACCATATTAAATGGGGAGTCAGTAATCCTTGCTGATTCTTATATTTTTCTTGGACTTAAAGTTGATGCAATATTGCGGTAAGTACCTACAGACGTTGAAACACTTTCTGGTTGACTGTAGCAGATCGTACAATAAGATGGTTTCTGATGATGCTAACAGATATTTATTTTATTTACTTCTATGGTATACCTAATAATGATGTTACGTAAACTTTCTCTGGGAGTCAGCAGTTGCCATATATCCAAACCCTATATGTTTTTAAAAAACGGGCCATGCATGCCTTTTAGTTTTATAAAATGGAACTTTGTTACTCTTTTATAAGAGTGGTTTAATGTAAACACATAGACAGCTTTACGGAAAAGATTGATGCCTGTAATATTAACAATAGAAACATTTAAAAAAAAAACTAAAAGATGTTATAACTATTAGATATTACTAGAAAGAGAAATTGTTGTTCTAAGATACTAAAAGTAAAACAAAAAAAAAAAAACATACAACATATAGTGTTACATATTTACAAAAGCAAGAAAGGGGCTGCATCCAAAAAATTTAGTACCACCTACAATTCTGGAGAGTTTGATGCAGGTTTTCCATGAACTTATAGCTTTAGCCTAACTTTACTTATAGGTGTGCTATTGCTTCACTAGCAATATCCAACATTATCTATGAAGGCAAAGGTAATGATTGATAACGAGTCTCTTGTCAGCTGTGCGAACCCAGAATGGAAAAAACTTGACCAGACCAATAGAACTATCCCACTACCAAGAGTATGCTGACATTTCGTTATGACGTCATTAGAAGGTGTGCTACAGAGAGTAAAATTGGAATCGGTAACTAGTTCTTCTTCTTCTTCATCGAAAGAAAGGTAAAGGAAAGTGGAAGGTCTGAAGAAAATGGAAGGACTGTTTGGATGAAAATGATACAAGTAGATATATAGATGGATAGATTTATTTATAGTTCCATGATTGTGAGATGCGACCCGCTACAATATTCTAATAGCTTTTCGGTTACTAGGTATATCCTGAAATTAAATGAGGTTTAAGCTTATGTCATTGGGCTATTAGTAACTTGTAACTTATTAACTGGGCACTTCGTTATCACTGTCACTAATAGTTAAAAACTAAGTGAATTGTTTAAAGATGTCTTTATGCTAGTACAACTGCTCATGAATATTGTTTACTGTGATTCTTAACTAATTAAGATCTAGATGTGTTTTATAAAGTTAATATTACCTACTCAATAAGTTCCTAAATTTATATTTTGTTTTTGTAAAAGGTAGATGTAGTGTATAACAATAAACTATGCGCGCTGTCTGGGTATAGGCAAGCCTGGACGGATAGCGGGTAGCGGGCACTCAATTCCGGTCGGCCGGCCCAGGCGGACGTTCCTAAAAACTAAGTGTTTTCTTTGGTACCCAAGCAACCTGTACAGTACAGGTGCACTGGGCTGTGACCGAGTATGCAGTACGGAAAAAACTACTAATACTATAGCTTTTATACTAAGTTAGTTGATGTTTCGGGCTCAATTACATCCTAAACACTGAACCGATCGGGGTGATACTCAGAACAAATAGAGTTCGTAACCTGAATTAAAATTACCGGGACCGAGGTGAGAATCTTCTGATTTATCATACAACAAGCTGGTGCCCGCGACTTCGTCTGCGCAGGATTAGTCACACAATATCTTTATAAATTGTAGCCTATGTGTTATTCTTATGTATAAGCTATATTATTGCAAAGTTTCATTAAAATCCATTCAGTAGTTTATACGTGAAAGAGTAACAAACATCCATCCATCCATCCATCCATACTTACAAACTTTCGCGTTTATAATATTAGTAAGGATTATAAGTAGGTAGTCCCTTGTCAAAAAAATATAAACGCGTCGAACATATGTTATTACTGTAAAAACCACTCTGGAACTTTTATTTGGACCGATTCCAAACAAAACAATAAAACGAAGTCTCTGAGAGAGCATTACGCAAATCGCGACCATCATTAATTGTTTTTTCGAGTCAACGAACCTTGAAATTGAAGTGGATATAACCTAATCTGGATCCAAATACATTAAAGTTCAAAATGTGTTTGCAAATTTTTAAATAGGTTAGACGGGTACGTTTGTAAATCAAATTAATTAAAACATTAAAAATTGGTATGGAATAATAAAATAAGTTTATATAAAAATAAAACAACAGTTGAGGCTTAAAGAGCTCATGACAAATAGAAAGAAAGAAAAAGTTTTTATTTATGAAAACACATGAATAACAAAGCTACATATAAAGACACCCAGAGATTTTAAAAAACATAACACTCATCTTACAAGTAAGGTAACATTTTGGAAAAAATGGTGTGGCTCTCAGTACCGTCCATGTAGAGTCCGTCCGTCCGGACGGTACCGGACGGACCGTCCGTCCACGTCACGAAATTGTGTCCAGCTCAACAGGATATAAAAAATATGATGCAAAATATGAAGATACATTGATTGTACAATTGAACATATTTTGCGATGCCGTGGCGTAAGTTGCTAACCTTAGTTAGAGGGAGAGGGAAGACGCTTTGCTATTGTGGAATTATTTACTGAACATTAATATACTATGCATTATATGTATAATATGCATCCTATACTATGCACTATGTATAGCGTCCATATTCGTAGGCAAGCAGGAATGTGTATATTAACACAGTCAATTTGTAAGTCTACATGTAGGCACGCCTACGGTCTAGCTGAGTCAGCACCACAGAGAGGAAACGTTTGGAAACGGTAAGATTCACGCAAGCCTTCGTTAACCTAATTGCGGTATACCAAACCCAAATAAAGGAAATGGAACCCTTACTACCTCTATATGTAGTTTCGCCATTCTTAGTTCGATGGTAACAACTTGGCGATCGTAACCGATCGTGCCTCTGCAGGACGTAATCATATCAATATCAATCATAATAATATTTTTATATTTTACATTAATTTAAAACTTGATTGCAGAATACAATTTTGTTTCATAATAGTTTATATAGAAAATACAACATAGTAACATTGTTTTTATTAACGTAAAAAACAAAATTCTGCATTTTTGACAGTCATGGTACGGCAGAATGCGATATTACCTACTCAACGATATTGTTCGATATTGCACGCGTCGAGATGCTAATCTGCAGGCACTTCTCAAATCGAATCCCACTGATCACTACTAAAATTTGCGCAAGAACCAAACACTATCCTTCTACCTATACAAATGAACATACAAAAGAACGGTAGGAACCAAGGCGTAAGTTTGTGGCCTGCTCTTCTAGGCTTTGGTCGCGTGGAACTGGCACCTAGAGTCACCTAGCTTTAAGACGTTTCAAAGTGATCCTTGTGATTTTATTGAATAAATACCTTTTGACTTTGACTTGACTTTGAATGTATAAATGCGAAAGTTACGATGCTTGGATGTACGAGAACGGATGTTTGTCAAACGCGCCTAAACCCCTGAACTGATTGGGGTGAAACTGAGAACAAATATAAATCGTAACCTGTATTAGCATATAGGCTACTTTTTATCTAAAGAAAATACTTGAACGGGATTGCAAAAATTAAAAAGCCATTAATGGGAAAACGCTTCAAATATAAATGTTAGCAATCACTTCTTCCCCGCGAGCGTATCCGCGGGCGACCGCTAGTAAATAAATAAATCTTCATTTCTTTAAAATAAACAGGTAATAGACAACTTTTTAATGTAACAAGTATTGTCTATGCATCAGTTATTATACAGAAAAGTAAGTGTTGTGTACCGAATGATGTACGAATACTGATAAAAAGCCAATGTAAGCTTGTTTTCCTTTGTTTCTAAAGGCTGGTCGAAATTGTGGCACATGTAGCACAGATGTCGCTTCAACTTATATTATTCTGTGGAAGCACAAATTGAGCACCGGACCTTATTCCACAGATTGGGTCATAGTATTATATGCCTCGCTGTACAATGAGCAACGGAAGTTCCTGGACTGAAAGTTCTGTATGACTCAAGCTCTTGGATGCAGGGCAGTGCATCGTAAGGCACGATCTTATTATTGTGCGTGACTTTGCGAGGGAATGCTTTGCCATAGATGCAGTTTCCAAGATACAGTAACCGGGCAGAAAACGTGTTGTCAAACACTCAAAGTGTCTTTTTTTTATACATCTAGCTGATGGAACAAGCCCACCTTATGTTAAGTGGTAACCATCGCCTATAACAAAGCATTGCCTCAGAAGTCACGCACAATAGGAACGTGCCCTACGATGCACTGCCCTGCGTCCATCGAGAAAAAGGCGTGGTGGTAGTACTTCCCCGGACGAGCCCTTCACAAAGAGCTCTACTACTTTTTAAAACCAAATACTTTAATCAACTTTTGTTGCTGACTGTACATATAATGGCGGTATGATATCTTGAATGCCTAACCTCTGCCTTTCGAACTTAATAGTAATGAATATACCGTCTAACTTTAATTAAAATAATGGCACGGCGAGGTATGATTAGCGAAGCTTGTAAGTGTAAAATTAATGAGGGTTATGTTGGTATATGTGTTACGTATTTATTTAATCTATTACAGCATTCACAGCTCAGTTGGTAGTAGCTCTGCCTTCTGCGCCGTAGGCCGTGGGTTCGATTTCCACTGAGAACAAACATTTGTGTGATGAACATAGATGTTTGTTCTCTGTCTGGTTGTAATTATATATTATAAGTATGTATTTACAAAAAAAAGTATATTGTATGTATTATATCAGCTATCTGGATCCTATATGACAAGCTTTGTCTTAGTTTGGGGCTAGATAGTGCTGTGTGGAAAGTCCACCAATATTTATTTATTAATTTTATCTATGAGATTTGAGAGGATATCTACCAAGCCAGAGGAATACCAGATCAAAAAATTTTATGAAAAAATTTTCGCTGTTTGAATTTGTTGATTTTAATGTTTTTTTTATTCAACTAGCTGATGGAACAAGTAGATGACCCACCTGATGTTAAGTGGTAACCATTACCTATAACAAAGCATTGCCTCGTAAGTCACGCACGATAGGAACGTGCCTTACGATGAACTGCCCTGCGTTCATCAACTTTGAGGCATACAGATTTTATAGTTAAGCCTCATCTACACTAATATTATAAAGAGGTAACATTTGTATTTTTGTATTTTTGTATGTAACGAATAGGCTCAAAAACTACTGGTCCGATTTCAAAAATTCTTTCACCATTAGAATGCTACATTATCCCTGAGTAACATAGGCTATATTATATTTTCAAAAAAATCAGGGATCCTTACTAAAACTTCAATAATGTAACCCAAGGTGGAAAAATAAAACCTTACATCGCGTGCGCTGCGAAAACTATTGAAGTTAGAACAAAATAATGTACTACGATTTTGTAGAACACGTCATCATCTACAAAAAATGTCGCGACAGCATATGTCTAACTATTATAGTTATGTCACAATAAGTGTTCTTTCATTATAAAAAATTAATTGAAATGCCTCCGCTAGAAAAGGGTCTTTATTTGTACCTTGGTGTTAATCCTTATCCAAATAAATCATTTCATAATTAAGACGGTTTCAATACCTATAGATTACTTCTTAAATTTTTCGAATCGGACATTCCATTCAAAAGATATGATGAAATTAAAAATGTTAACGGGTCCACGGGTCTCGCGCGGGTTGCGATTTGACTCACTCAAGGAGAAGCGCGTGCAAATGTATGAAATAAGTAGACGCGAGGCTCGAACCCACGGTCTAAGTTTATCCTAAAATGTTCAAAAAATGTATGACCACCCATGCGAAGCTGGGACAGGCCGCTAGTGTATCTATAATTACAACAACACTCTTCAAGCCGAAACACAGCAACGCTGCTTGGCGGCAGAAAATGGCGTGATGGTAGTACTTCCCCGGACGAACCTTTCACAAAGAGCTACTCTTAAAAATGTGATGTGCATTGTTTATTTTTAGTAAATACAAGAATATTACCGTATTTTAATGTTTTATTTTCAGTACAAAATAACTTTGGCGAAGCTGATAGTTAAGCATCTTCAAAAGTAGGTCAAAATCAAAATGACACTGAATGGCCTCGTAGCTTTAAAAAATGATGTGTTTAACGAAATATTGAACAACAATAACATTAAGTTTTATGTAACTACGTTCATTTCGCTACAGGCACTTTGCCATATTTTCAAATGTTCCAAAGAAACGCAGTAGAAAAGTTACTCAAGCTTGGTACAAGTCCAAAAACTAATGCAACAACACTGATTTATTTACTTACACAATTCGGTTAATTTGAATGAAGACTCCGAAAAGACCCGTAACTTACAAAAACAACAGAAAAAAAAACGAACGATAACAATTTGTATTACTGTCTAGAATCAAGTTCTCAAACTAAATTTCTTCAATAATAATTAAATCTGATTATCCATTTCAGCATGATTGAGTCACAAGCTTTTGTTTTTATAAGTAAATACAAATAATATGATTTTATCAACCCACGAATGCCTCCAGGTAGCTCATTGATTTCTAGTTTGAATAATGGCAATCTATGCTACGAATGTACATGCGATTGCTATTCCAGATCCATCGATGGTAATTTAGAGGAACAAATTGATGATATTCATGTAACGAAGCTGTCTCTAGCGGCTGGTGTGCTGCAATCATGCGGCCGGCATTACCGACGGCCAGTACGTAACATAGGATCGAGTCTTTCTGATAGGGCTGAAACGGTTATGTCAAATAAGATTTTGTTAGGAACATATTTCGATCTTTGACTACATAAGATTAGTAGAGCTCTTTATGAAGGGCTCGTCCGGGGAAGTACTACCACCACATCTTTTTCTGCCGCCAAGCAGCGTTGCTGTGTTTCGGTTTGAAGAGTGTGGTTGCTGGTGTAATCAGGCACATGAGGCGTAACATCTGTATGCCTCAAGTTGATGGGCACAGGGCAGTGCATCGCAGGGCGCGTTCCTATCGTGCGTGACTTACGAGGCAATGCTTTGTTATAGGTGATGGTTACCACTTATCATCAGGTGGGCCATCTGCTTGTTTCATCAGCTAGTTTATATTAAAAAAACATACTCCAAAAATGTATTATATGTCAAATACGTATGACAAACATTTTACTGTTTATGTAACATAATGCCAAATTTCGTAGAACACTCGTTCAATATTGCGCATCACTCATGTGCTTCTTCTGCGCTCATTTAGGGCTCCTGTCTAAAGCTATGGAAACACGCGCCGTGAAGTCCCAAGCCAAAATATATATCGTAGCATTTGTCAGGCTTCGTACATAATGTAATACTAATATGAAAATTATTATTTATCTTGAAGCTGTAACACCCTAATGTTTGAACGGCTAGCCATGCCTCTGGCAGCGCGCTCGCCGGTCGCCTTTGTGTACTCATTCGAATGCCGCTCATATCGCCACGCCGCACTATGGCAATAGCGCGAACAACACTCCATATTAAAGCCTCCAAATTGCAGTTTAATTCATTCAGGACGTGTCTCGGCAACGGAATCGCAATAACAGGCAAAACAATACCACCGTTTATTGAGGATTATTTGATTGCACTTATAGACAGCAGTAAACCACTACTATGTCAATATGTATATAGCTTTGTGATGGAATGGCTTGGCCAGAAGTAGTTCTGGGCAAACCACTATACGGGCGGTCAGTTGTTTGCGAGAGTGTAACAAATTGTGAACAGCTCTGAGGAACCAGGTTATTTTCTAGATACAAATAATTTTCACTAGGTCACTGTAAATTTGATCCTGGGAACTAGTGAGGAAACGCCCGTTTCTTAAGTTCATAACGTTTTCGACTAGAACGTAAAACCAATCCAATCTAAAAACAGTTTAGAGAAAATCCAAAAGTTTTGTTTTTCAAAGCAATCAAAGATTCTGTTGGGCATAAATTTTATTTGCGACAGTTAGCGCCGACCTGGCACTTCTCCCATCCAATATATTAAACTACAACCTATTTCCAATAAAATTACAGTAAGAGGCCGAAACATAATTATAATACCATAGAGCATATTTTAAAATTGCACAGCTCGCCATAGGGTATTTGTCTGTTTTTCACTTGTTTTATTTCTTCATCATCATTACAATACGACTCGTTGTGTCCAACTCGTCATCCACACACCTTTGAGTCAGATTGGTAACGCACGATTTGGTTTCAAAAGTATTTCTCCCGCATACTCTAAGTTTGTGGAATGCTCTCACTAATGAGTTTTAAACCATGGTCGTTTTGAATGGTTTGAACGTGTGATGCAAGCGTCGATAGGCAATCCATACATATGACAATCGATTTCCATCATGGACCGTATGCTTGTTTGTTTACTTAATAGTATAAAAAAATGATCATCGTACAACCAATGAACCACCCGCGGTGATGTTTAACATAATATTTGATCATTACTCTCGTCGTCGATGATATCTCGACATTACTCCGGTAACATATTAAATACCCTGAAACGTCATTGTAATATAGGTTAGTACAGCCACTCCAAACTATAAAGTAAGTTCACATGAGCCAGACGTTTACTCTAGAAAATTAAGGCCACCCGAAGGCCTCATGACTAAAGACTGGTTGGTATAATCAACCTCGCCTCAGTTATTTAAGCAACTCGCGGTAGGTAGGCTTTTACCATGGGACAGTAACGCTACAGTTAAAGTATGCCCGTTTTGGTTTTAGACAAGTGTTTAGTAGACGCAAAAATATTTTAGTTTTGATTAGTTAGCCGAAGCTGCCCTTTTTTTTATACAACTAGCTGATGGAACAAGCATATGGCCCACCTGATGTTAAGTGGCAACCATCACCTATAACAAAGCATGCCTCATAAGTCACGCGCTATAGGAACGTGCCCTACGATGCACTGCCCTGCGTCTATCAACTTGAGGCATACCGATTTTAAGCCTGATGTGCCTGTAATTACACCGGCAACCACACTCTTCAAACCGAAAAGGCGTGGTGGTAATAGGTACTTCCCCGGACGAGCCCTTTACAAAGAGTTCTACTACTCTTAAAATAAGCTAATATAGCTGTAGTCAGTGTCTGTCAAATGCCACTTTTAGTACTTGTTATTATGGATCATTGACATCTGAAATAAATGAATTGAATTGAATTGAATTGAGTACTAAAAAAGAGCTGTTTGACAGCAATGATTGGCCTACACTACTACTAGACGATTGCAAATTTCAATTATTTTGCTAGAAATGGATGGTGGATTACTAGAAATGAATATTCTAGTAATCCACATTTCTAGTTATTACTTCCGTAGTAGAACGTCGGGAAAATAAATAAGTTAATACGCAATAAATATCAATGTAATATTCAATATCCACATAGGTATAGTATAGTGGGTTATACATTTACTCGCACAAGCTCTTGTTTTATTATCATTATGTAAGTAAGACCACAGTATACCAATTGTTTGTTGTTCCCAATAAAGTAAACTAAAATATAATTTAAACGATAATGTGAATTCGAGTCGAGTTCAACCTGCATAAGCTGAATAAAAATCCGTTGAAATCGGTTATGGCGCCGTGAAAATATCTGTGGAGCTGTGGATCTAGTCGCAAGTATGAACAGTCAGTCATTTGAGTAACCTTGTTACAATCAGTTTCAATAGGTTTCTATTTGAAACCAGTATATACATTTTAGAGTTTTGGGATTACCTACTCATCGATAGAAACACCAGTTGCAATCAAACTTTGTTAGCAACTGCAGCTAATATATGACCACTAATCCTTCATATTTACCTGTTTGAAACAGAATCTGATTTAAATTATCTTCTCTTGTCGTGTCACTAGTTCCTTTCGCAATAGTGTGGTGAAAGGATTTTAAGTGCGCCTCAAGAGGCTCCTTTCGAGCACTTGACCCATGTTATAGAACTTTTTAGGTTCTACGACATGCCGGTTTCCTCTCAATGTTTTCCTTCACCGTTTGAGAGTACTGGAATTGTGCACATACATTTTAAAACAGAAAAACTCATTGGTGCACGACCGCTTTCGAAACCACGACCTTAGGATCAGAAGGTGGGGCTGCTACCACTAGACCACCAGTGCTCTCAAAAATGTTAATTGATTGCAATAGGTTATGTAATACCCCACTGATCTTCTTAATCCTTTGCTTATGGCTGTTCAGCGGTTGACCGATGTTGATCTCTTCCAGACAACCATTATTTTTTTCTAAATTCGTAATGCAACGCTTATTTACCGTTGTTCTCATAGTTTACCGAGACTTCACTTTCCATGCCGACCACTAAATTTTATTAATGTCTACTAATTCAGTTTGTAAAGCTAACTCGTATACCGTAACCAAGAATGCTTAATATGAATTTATTTTAACGAAAGAGAGAATACAACAAGAAAAAAAATTCAAATTGCAATAAATGTTGGCCTGTTAGAAAATCGACTGTTTTGATCTGCAATATAAATATTGAATCCTGTGAAAATGTTGTTATTTTTTAAAATAAAACTGGTTTTTAAGGTAAAAGGTTAATAACACTCCACTCAACAATCCACACTTACATTTTTATTACAATTACATCATCATTTTCCTGCCCTTATCCCACTTCATGTGGGGTCGGCACAACAGCTTTTTTCCCTCCACTCTCCTCTATCAGCCGTCCTCTCAGCAGGCATTCCTTTCTTACTCATGTCAACTTTCACACAGTCCATCTATCTTTTCTTTGGCCTACCTCTACTCCTATATCCATCCACATTCATCACTAGCATTCTTCACGTTACATGACATTCTTCCCTTCGCATAAAATTCCCATACCCCGCTAACCTATTACTCCTCATCTTTTAAGTCACTGGCGCCACTTTCAAACAATTACAAAACATAAATTATAAATTACTTGAATTGATTTAAAATGTTGCCATTTCTTGACCCTTTGTCTGCTTAAACACAGATCTGGTCGAGAGACAATAGAAATTTATTGTGTCGTAACCGCCGGAGCGGGGCTTAAACTATTGCCATCTTTAACCATTGGGTTATCTCCAGACAAACAGTGACAGGGCTAACTGTAAGCAATGATTAAATTTAAGCAACTTATATACGAACTGTAACTGACATAACTCGCAGAATGAATTCAAAGTGACAAGGTATTTATTCAGTTGAATCACAAGGATTACTTTGAAACGTCTTAAAATTAGGTGAAGTGACAGTGGGCAGGTCTCATATCTCGAAGAACTGACAACCGTCGGGGATAAAAGGTTCTCGAATTTCGACCACGAACTGAAAGACGAAGCGTGGAACGCCCTACCCGAAGATAGACCGCCGACATCGTGAGTATCACGTGAAGTTGGTGGATGGAGATGGCTCAGAATAGTTCCTCCTGGAATGCCTCGGGAGGTCTATCTCAAGCAGTGGACTTCTTCAGTTCGATGATGACGATGATACGAACGGGTGAGATATATTTAAATACATTTTATCAACATTATTGACAACTTTGACTTTGATTATATCGCGAAACTCATTTTCCTCAAACTAGCAGGGTCACACAGCCACATCAGATATAGGTCATTTTCTAGGCTGCTGCGTGTAACTTGACGCTCCATTACATGCATCAGCTACTTTATATGCCGTGCGACCCGTATGGAAAACTACTGATATAGAAGCTCACAGGATGCTCGTTTCTACCGGCTTTAGTTCTGTATTAATGGATTCACACGCACGGGTTAAACACTGCCGCTATCAAATGATTTAGTTTTCATAGTCTGACAAAAGATGATAGCAAGAGGCGGCATATGAATATACTGGTAGGTACGCCATACGGTCATAAATTCTCACCACAGCTTTCTCAGCACACACACATTCAGTACGATTAAAACAAATCTTTGTTTATTTACCTTATGAGTAATACATATAATATATTTTTCTTTGTTTTACTGTCCACCGAGACGATATTAATTAGCTTAGTTGAATAGCAGTCATGGTTTTTTCGATACGGGATTGGCCTAGTGCGTTAGTGTGGACTGTATTTAAATAGGAATAGTAAATAGTTTATTATTGTTATTGTTTGTTTGATAAGTCCAAAGACAAAAAAAGACTGAAATATTTGTTTCAAATAATTAAGTATAAGCCTCATACTAGTTTGGTCGAATCCACCCGTATCAAAGTCGTACCGTTCTATTTGGCATTAGGTTGTACCTATGGTTTCTACACTAGAACGAACTGGTAACAGCCCGATATCGGAATCCTTGTTTGTTCCACCGAGACAGCGAGATCGATTGTTTAAAACTAAATAAAACGTAGTTGTACTACTTCTGGGCTGAATGTTATTAAAGCAAAGATTTCCGCTGCGAACATTGTGGTTTTATGTTTTGCTTTGCGATACAAATAAGCATCCAAATAGCTTCATAAAATTATGATAATGCTGTTGCATCTTCAGTTTTAATATAAACTACTAGCTGGTGTCCTTCGTCTTCGTCTTCGTCTGCGCAGGATTAGTATTTCGAGTAGCTTATATTAGCGTGGCGTAGTACATATGTGTAACTCTAGCGGTTTTGGCAGCGCACACCAGAATAGCTCGCAGATGGTAGATTTTTTCCTACTTACTTGACACTTATCGTCATATTTTAGACAATTCACACCATATCTTTATAAATTGTAGCCTATGTGTTATTCTGATGTATAAGCCATATTATTGTAAAGTCTTATTAAAATCCATTCAGTATTTTTTACGTGAAAGAGTAACAAACATCCATCCATCCATCCATCCATCCATACTTTACAAACTTTCGAGTTTATAATATTAGTAGGATATTGCCGTAATATACCTACATGATTACATGAATACACTTAACATAACTGAAACCATTGAGCGTATCTTGCACCGCGTTACGCAAAATTTCTAAAGAAATATAGGCCCGACCCAGTAGTAGTAACATTTATAAAAGGCCTGTCGTAATACGACTGGTGTGGCGGCGTATAAGAATTTGTATGTAGCGCAAGTGCGGAAGCAAAATGCGTCGCGAAAGAGACGCTAGGTGTATTTCACTCCTAGACAAACTACAATACATTTCTCATTCGGAAAGGCGCCGTAGTTGTTGGTGCGAAAATTATGCGAGTTTGCATAGCACCATGTAACACTGGGCAGCGCTCGTATTAATGAACGGGAGTACGGAACCGAAGGCGGGCGGTGAAGCGTGGTCGTTCCGCTACCCAAGTAAAACTTGCCCGCTATTGTTTCGGAAACTATAAGGTATATCTGCGAAGCGAAGTTTAGACCCGGGCGAACTGCACCTCGAAAACGCCTCGCACTTTATAAATTTTGTCTCGGCAAAACTTATATCGAAACTTGCACATTTTGTAATGCATATCCTCACTTAAACTGTTAATTTAAATAGTGCACTGGAGTTTCCCACCGTGACCCACTTCTCCCAACTTTAATAAATTTTCATTATATGGGGAGGAAGTCTACAATGTGACGAAAGAAAAATAGTGGAAAGCTTTTACTTAAACACTTTAAAAGGATTATGAGGTCTTGTGTAGTTCTCGATTTATCTTCTTAACGACTTCCGCAAAGTGACGCTTCCACGGGTTTGGAAAGAGCGTGGAAAACTCGCGCGAAGCGGCGGCCGCGGCGCCGGCGGCGAGCTGGTTTGGCCGCGCGGTAAGCCGAACACCTAGCCGCCGCGCCACCGATCCCATTCTCACACGCTTTTTCGTCATTTTTCACCGCGACATGCATATTCAACGCAACGATAAATCATTCGGAGCCATTCCCCCGCAGCCAAACGATATGACCTAACAGTTACGCCGCTAAAACATTGTACATCACACACAAAAACTGTAAGAAAACAAACGAAACCGCCCGAATACAACGTTAATAATTACCTACCCTTGAGGCGTTGATAAATAGCGTCATTATTATCACCAGCAGCGGGTTGAAAAATTGTTCCCTCTTGATATTCAAATAGCAAGCCTACGAGAATATTCCTTAACAGAGATTTTGGATTTTCCTTTTTTCAGCTGTTTGTTTGTTTTTCCCTAAATGCCTAAAAGTGTTTGTTTTTTCTGACATCTTGTTAGAATATTTATAAAAACTACGTCCAGCCGAAATTATTAAAAATAAAAGTTAAGACTCATATTTTAAAGCTTTTTCCGAGCAGTTGGTAAAGACTGACTAAATGGACGGTTGGTAACACCTTGGTGCTACTTGATAGACATTTACGATATTACACAGTTTACCATATTTTTCATAAAAATTGACAGGTAGGTTTTACGAAAAATATTTTTTTTCTATCTCACTTTGTTCGCTGTGAGTCAAGTGCGAAAACGAGGCCTATCACAAAGGTGATCGATACGATCTTTTATATGGTACAGCTCGGCACGCGCGCTTATTATATGGGGGAAAATGTATGATTTTAGCACCGTATGTTACAATCTTGACAAGCTGACATGGAAAACTGATATTGTGTGGGTGTGAATCTTTATTTTGTTTCTTCGGGTTTCTCATATAACTTTATGAAATCGGTAACTAGTAAAAGGTCCAGATTTGATACGATTGTTATTTTTTAGTGCAAGCCGCACACTTTAGATGTTGGATTCTTTTTTAATGCATTATCAAAATGGAAAACAAAAACAATGAAATTTCAAAAAGCAACAATAAAACATATTATTATGTACAAACGGCGTATACGTGCATTAGCTAAGACATCGCTTTTCTATAGTATTAATCACAAAATTTTGAGATTCAACTCTGGGGAAATGGATACTTGTGCCGTCTCAAGAACCACACCAACCCAAACCAAATTAGCAAGAGCCCTAGTAGAACGACCCAACAACACTAGAAGGTTGAAAAGAAGTCACATCCTGGACAACCTCAACTAAAAAAAATTAAGGGGGAAAAAGACTGCTGCGTCTGGACCCTAATCGCCATTCATCCATCCACTCATCCGCCTATGTCCACCAACTGATTTCAGATAAAAACAAGAACCAAAAAAAAATTGTATTAATAACCAACAAGATGTACGCACTGCATTCATATAGAAACATTGTTTCCGATGCACAAAAGTTTGTCAATAATGAAAAGTTGTGTGAGAGCCAGTACACGGGGTTTGTTTAACTTGTGTACCTTTCTGTTACAATTGTGAGGGCGTTTTCAATTTTTTATATGAGCTCGAAGTATAAGGTAAGAACTACCTACATTTTTATTCTCTTGAAAATGTAAATCATCTGGTACCAATCAAAATATCGGCGTAGTATAAAAAGAGTGATAAAAATAATTGGTCTTAGAATTTCGGCTTAAAGTGGAACCTTTTATGAAATACCTGCTTGATACTTGATTTGCCAAATTTAATTGAAATTTGCCCCACCACGGGAATCAAATCTTAGTTAACAGATTTGATATTAATTAACTCTACAATGTGGCTATTCTACTTATGTTGGATTCAAGCCAACTGGTACGACCCAACCTTATACTAAGGGCCATTTGCACAATTAGTAAATATTTATTCAATTGATTTATATAAACACGTTTAACATACTCAACAAAATCAGCGTAAACATAATTTCCTTTATTCGCTTATCATATTTAAGTGCAAGTTAACATGCAAAAGAAAAATTAAGCCGCTAGACTTGTGCTAATCGTGATTAGCTTCCTAAACTCGATTAGTGATGATCACTTTGCAAGCGTTCTTAGACTGTTTTATCTTTAGACTTGTCAAAAACAAAGACAGTGATATTTTTATAGTGTTATTTTGAGATAGTCGAACCCGCTCCTAGTGTTTGTATAAAAATATTTTTTATTCCGTTTGTATGAACGAAATTATTTCCGATACAGATCCCTATTATGTGTGCCATTGCCGCAATTCAAGCTTTGCTGCAGAACATTCTAATTACAGGTAATATTAGTGGTACGCAGCGTCCTATTATTGCTAACGGGAACAGCTGTAATCAATTTGAATAACCGACAACCCTGTGCCTAGTAAGTAGTAATTATTTATATCAGTGACTACTATTTTCATTATTTGAGATCGACTACAAAATAGTACACCTACCTCGCTCTATTGATCATCAAACATTGTATTGTGCAAGGGCCATATTAAAGGAATGTTTTGAAAACTTTGATTTCTTACTGCAGGTAGAAAAAGTTCCGTATATTATATAAGTTGTTTCTAGAAAATGTAGCATTTCTAGATAAGCTCGCAGGATAATAATTGCTTCCTATTCTTCGCAAACTGGCACGATGTCAAAACTTTTAACCCCAGAAAGCGTCACCACTAATATAAGAGAAGTCCTAAGTATTCTCAAACAAAAAACAAAAGATAACGGGGATCACTTGTTCTGAGAAAGTTTTACTGCAGCGAAAAAATTAATCCGGTTTTATTGAAGCCCTGTAAAGTTGTTCATTTTCTAGACTTTACACGAGTGATTCCGTATCTCTAGGATAATATTTTATTGATGTAAAGTTTATTTCACTCTGTTAAACCTTCTCAGCTCTTATGCCAACATCTTACTTATTCATGAAGGAGGGAGTTTGGCGTACATATTATATCAAGTTAGGGTAATAAGGCATGACACTACCTGTGCGTGGCTTAGACCCACAACCCATTGGCATGGCTAGGCGAACTAGTAGCCATTAATTTAATATAGATATGAAACATCTTAAAAACATTCTATATGTAGAAGTAGTAGTAGAGCTCTTTGTGAAGGGCTCGTCCGGGGAAGTACTACCACCATACCTTTTTCTGCCGCCAAGCAGCGTTGCTATGTTTCGGTTTGAAGAGTGTGGTTGCCGGTGTAATTACAGGCTCATGAGGCTTAACATCTGTATGCCTCAAGTTGATGGACACAGGGCAGTGCATCGTAGGGCACGTTCCTATCGTGCGTGACTTACGAGGCAATGCTTTGTTTATAGGTGATGGTTACCACTTAACATCAGGTGGGCCATCTGCTTGTTCCATCAGCTAGTGGTATAAAAAAAATGTAGAGAAAATAAAATAGAAACAGCTTTACGACTGTTCCCCAGGCACCTAGATATCCCGATCAGATCTCTTAGTACCAAGTACCAATTCAAGATTCTTTGAGGATGTGAGGTCAGGGGTACGTCTAAATATTACATTTGGTATAAATCTAATTCTTCAGTAGTGCGTGTTCTATAAGTGAAAGTGAAGTTCTATAAGTACCAACTGGTTTCCTCACTATCTTTTCCTTCGCCTTTTGATAGCACTGATAACTTTTATATGTAGAGATGAAAGATCTCTTTAAGTAGAGATTGTACCCTTAATGCCCTAGGATCTGCGGTCAAGTGAAGGAGCACTGACATGTACCTCAACAACATTTAAAATATCTCGAATAAATGACACTTCTATGTAGTATACTTATTTAAAGTCGTGGGTGTGTGTACAACCTCACTTTCCCAAACTCCCTACACGATTTAACCAACTCTTAGAAGCTCAAACATTAAGGACGCGATGGACGATTAAGCGGCTTATTCGTGAATTACATAAATAGACTCCGAATACTAAATGACAATCCACATACGGATAAAGTAAGTAACATACTCTTATGAATAAATGCAACAGGAATAATGGAGTCTTTGGATAACAACATATATTTAAGTTGCTTACCATTTTTAAACCGACGTTAACTAATAAAATGGTTACAGCCGCAACATGTTTGTTTGTTTAAAGTTTCCGCATGGGTTAATTAATGGACAGTTGAGTCAAACTATTTGACATCATGGGTTAATCTCGCTTAAGTTTATTCGGAAGTTAGACATAGAATCTTGGACTCGAACTTGGTCGGATCGAAGGTAAAACATAATCTTCCTGTGTCGACCGCAGTTTAATACCTCTGAAGCATTGCCAATTCCTATCACGGAAAACCATTCATTGATCGGAAATAGTTCCTGTAATTCGTCTTTTGTTTTAAAGTCAGCAAAGACACAAAGTTCAGCTTTATTATTGCACAGACTTAACAATTTCATTATCTCGGAATGTGCGGGTAGATTAGCCTGAATGTTTATTTGGAGTGAAATCTGTGTTGTAACTCTGTCGGATGGGTCGACACAACCATTTAAACAAACTTGAACAGTTTTAATTGAAGAGCCCTCGTCATGGACCGAGCTCTACTACGTAGGTACACTTATACAAGTAAGCTTCTAGCTCAACTATTCCGTAGGTACTATCGGTAACCACATTACAGACTATCCGGTATTCAATTTCACAAACGAAATTATATCTAGTTCACTAATTCGTTCATGGATTCATAAAGTGAGTTTATCGCCGGATCCCCTTTGAGGCTGATATAATTCGGTCGTTTAGTAAATTCTAATTTGATTGATGGAGGAACGTATTCAATGCGCTTGATGGGCTTAAGAGCTCCAAATCAAATTGAAGTAATAATGAAACGCTAGCCAATAAAATAAGGGCTAGTGCACACCGGTGGACGGAATGGAAAAAATATGTTATACGATACGCTATAATTACGTCAATAAACATGCCTAATTTCACCAAGTTTCAATCAAGTAATTTCATCATTTTCACAAGTCATCATCGTGTGTTGGAAACTGAAGTTTGCTAATTGCTAATTAACGAAATCGCGTCAAAGCACTGCCACAGACGTTGAACCAGATTCATTATGTAAATGAGAGGCCTGCAATCGACGATAGCCGAGGGATCGCTCACAGAACAGACGCGATTCAAATAGCTTCGTCGCCGAGAGCGCTGAGACCACCGCGGTACATAAGAATATCTTCCAAAATTAAGTTAGATGTACCCTGTTCGATCCCCCTCGACCATTGCCAGCCGGTATGATTCACATAATTTACGAAACGGTAAAGTACTAGACGGCAGGGAAGGCGTGAGTGGTGCGATATGACAGATTACGAACTGAAGATTGAGTAGAAAATTTGATGCGATCGCTGTGTTGCAAAAAATAAACCAGATATGAAACAAACTTCACCTAAAAAGATGTGAAAAAAAAAATTGCCTGCGAAACGTAAAATATATACTATGAGATCATAATTTTGTTCGAAGACAGAACGTACGAAGTAAATAATAAGTAAAATAACTTACTCTACAAACCGTATATAATAACATAGGGAAAAAATACGACTTCAAAGAAAAGTAAGTCATTTTCTTTAGTGGTACAAAGAGATGTTGAAAATATTATCTCTATATGGGAATTCGGTCAAAGTTAGTTGTAAAGAATACACGTTAACAAGCTACTTGTTCTGAACGTGCTCTGGAAATAATGTACCTGGAACCCCGATGTTGTCTAACTCCTTTAAAATAATTATGTTAGAGCCCAATGGAGTATTGTGAAAATCAATATTAGAATTAAATAACAATATAATTATTTTTACCTGTAACCATGTCATGGATGTCACAGTTGCTGCGTTATCGCATACTGGAGTTACGAAACACCGGCGTTATAGTGCGTATGCTATTTTATTTTCATGCCTATTTTTGTACAATATAAATAATTTTTAAACCATCAAAAAATTAAAACATCTTGTGTTTTTACACATTTGTTGAAATATAGCCATACCTACATACCGCATTTTTTTTTTTATTCGTCTTCGGAATATTGCGTCTACCGTAGGTAATCATTAAAAATTCAGGTTCCGTTCAGCAGAGTTTACAAGCTTCGTAAACTCTATTGAAAGTTTGAAGGTTTGGACAAAACTTTCAACGTTATATTTTCTTGCGACCGAAAATACAAATAAAATCACAAGTTTGGGAAGGTTGTTTGATGAGACGACATAATTTTAGTCAATGAATTTGTTGGACCTGAAGACGCAATGAATAATGATCACCTACTCAGTGGAACGACTATTATAGGTCGCAAACGTGGATAAGTAGAGCTCAAAACCATTCCAGACACCCAGTCATATCAGTCGAATAGATTCCGAGAAACAGACGAACCTTGTGTAATGAGTTATGTTATGCGTATAATATAAACTCTAGGATGATCTATAACATTTTCTTGAAGACTCGAATTCAAAATACTATGAATTAGATTTTTCAAATCCATTTTATCCCGAGGTAGGATTTAAGTGTTAATATTGCAAGTATAGTTTTAAAAAAGGCCTCACAGCTGATTTGGTAGTAACTCTACTTTCTGCGTTGCAGGTTGTGGGCTCCCCACCGAGGGAAAACATTTGTGTGATGAACATCTAGATGTTTTTTTCTCTGTCTGGATGTTTTATTGTATCTAATGCATTGTCTTTTTTACAAAAAGGAACATTTATGTATTCTATTCAGTTATTCGGTTCCAATATTACAAGCATTGCTTAGTTTGGGGCTATTTTAAACTAGCTGCCGGCTGCTACTTTGCTCGCGTTTTAGTAGTGATTGTTAACACTCAATATTTAGGGCATTTTGTCTCTGTTAGGTTCGGTCATGTTTCTACCCCATTCCTGGTATTTTTTTTGATAAAACCTTCATTCTAATTCTGGTAACGAGCTTTTTTTTTTAATTTTCATCGTCATTCGTTTAGTAGTTAGGGCGTGATTAAGCCACAATCATCCACACATCTAAACATAACTTTCCCATTTACATATTAGTAGCATAGAACCTATTCTATCCTAATACTATAGCGGTTATTGTAGTAAGTTTAGTTATACGTTTATTGTGCATAAATCATGTGCAGTTATGTGCATTTTGCATTCACAGGATGCATATAGCTTATGAACACCGATTTCAGTCGAGGAACGAGAACTATTCGGTGCAGCCAGGTTAAACGCTGGAATGCCAACTCTGAATGCAGATGACCAATCTGCTGTGAATTTAATGTACCTAGCATAAATTGTCTAGAAATGGGTGAATAAATTGATGTATACTCGAATTATATGCGATAACATATAAGATATATAGTATAAGATGATTAGTCGGTTACTGGATCCTTGCTATATCTATTTTTTTTTAAGTTTTTATCTTAATGTTTTTTCAGCTTTTTGTTGTTTTGTTTGTAATTCTATCAGTTAAAATAATCCAATTTTACTAGATTTGCTTTCTAAAAATATTGAGATTGACCGACTAATCAACCTGTGAGTTGTGTATTTACCTTGAATTGGCAGTCAGCGAGTTCGAGTGACGTGGGTTCGGAAACCTTGGCCAGCTGATTTATTAATCAGACTAGCGGCCTGTCCCAGCTTCGCATGGGTGGTCATAAATTTTTTGAACATTTTAGGATAAACTTAGACCGTGGGTTCGAGCCTCGCATCTACTTATTTCATACATTTGCACGCGCTTCTCCTTGAGTGAGTGAAATCGCACCCCGCGCGTGAACCGTGGACCCGTAAACATTTTTAATTTCGTCATATCTTTTGAATGGAATGTCCGATTTGAAAAATTTAAGAAGTAATCTGTAGGTATTGAAACCGTCTTAATTATGAAATGATTTATTTGGATAAGGATTAATACCAAGGTACAAATAAAGACCCTTTTCTAGCGGAGGCATTTCAATTAATTTTTTATAATAAAAGAACACTTATTGTGACATAACTATAATAGTTAGACATATGCTGTCGCGACATTTTTTGTAGATGATAACGTGTTCTACAAAATCGTAGTACATTATTTTGTTCTATCTTCAATAGTTTTCGCAGCGCACGCGATGTAAGGTTTTTTGTTTTCCACCTTGGGTTACATTATTGAAGTTTTAGTAAGGATCCCTGATTTTTTTGAAAATATAATATAGCCTATGTTACTCAGGGATAATGTAGCATTCTAATGGTGAAAGAATTTTTGAAATCGGACCAGTAGTTTCTGAGCCTATTCGTTACATACAAAAATACAAAAATACAAAGTTTACCTCTTTATAATATTAGTGTAGATTAGCACCGCTAGCTTTTGAGCTCACTCAGAACGGTTCTTATTCAAAATCCGAATATGACTCATCCACAAAAATCTATTTCCAATATGCAACCGTTACTTGCTATTTATTTTTACGGCAATATTCTATAGTTATCGTCATACGTGACCCATTCGATGGATCGACGCTGTTGTGATCGGTGGAAGTCTGAAAGTAAACGGATCAATACAGTTTTTTTTATGGTAAAATGTAGTATAACAAGCAGGTTGCCCACCCGGTTACCTCTGCCTATAAAATTGCGTTGACTCACAGACCATGGCAATCGAGGACGTATCCTATGAGGTATCGCATTCCGTCTATCACTTTGAGTCGTTAAGGTGGCGCTATCGTATAAATAACGTACCGTAGTGGTAGTACTTCCCTTGATGAACTCTTTCACAGCCATATTAAAAGAACTACTTTACTACTCGTAGAATAATAAGAGTAGTGCGAGAAAGCCAACGAAGCAGGTTAATTATGCAAGCTAAGAAACTTCACCAATGCAGCTTCAAAACGCATATATTAAGTCAAGTTTAGAACTCACTTACGAATAACCTCAATATTTCATTTAGTTTAAAGCCGAACTCTCCAACTTTTATGGTTCAATCTGCTCTAAGTATCCCAAATATATGATCCAGGATAGAACTATCGTGGTTATAGTCGCCGCCTACCGGTCTGCGACCATAAAAATAAAAAGTTAATGCCAGACCGGCCCCAACACTCATCACGTGCGTACTGCAAACATTCCACATAGAGGTAATTCCCCAGGAAAACGAAAAAGTCACAAGGGCCCACTTTACGGACACTCCAATTCCGAAAACAAATGACTCAATCAAAATAGAATAAGGAAGCTTAGTGAGAATTCTCAAAAGCAGGGTAAATAAAAAATAAGTATTGTTCTCTTTGCTGGCTCGTAATTTCATTGGCATTCCACTGTGCCGCTTTGAAAGCAAAGGTATCAAATAAAAATATAAAAGTGGATGGCAAAATAAAAAGTATCACAATACATTCCTGAAAACGTATTACAGTGCACACTGTCAAAGGAGTAGGAAATTGTGCAGATTTTGTGGGGATTATTTTTTAAGTGCTAGCAATAGCACGTTTCAGTGTGCAAAAAATATTGAAATAAGCTTCTGCAAGCTTGCTTTCAATTATATATTTAAATTGATCAATAATTTGATATGTAACTCATTGCTAGATACAAAGTCGGAACTTCGATAATGGGTAAGCTCTACGGGTTTTCGATAAAAAGTGATTATACTTCTCGTTACAACCGCCACAAATCTGCTTCACAATTTCGACAACTAATCATAAATTTCCCGTTCAATATCGTGTTCACTAATTTAATATAGCAGGAAATACTATCAATCATCGGAACGCAGCGCTCTAAGCAGGCTGCCGTCGCTAGTTATACCTTATACCTCCCCTAATTCATCACACTTCAAGCTCTCTTAGCACTGGTAAGTGCCTTACTAAGCTCAAGTCAACTTTTGCACTGAAACATCGACGGGGGCGGATCTAGCCATCGATTTTGTAGGGGTCATAGACTCTCGGGGGATCACACACTCTTTACTTTCGTTCAGGGCCGCTCGGGATTTGTATTTTCTGAATTATCTTTGGTGCGAAGGCCATGGCCTATGTGACTTTCTTCTGACAGCCATCACAGCTCAGTTGGTGATAGCTCTGCCTTCTGTAGGTCGTGGGTTCGATCCCCACCGAGAACAAACATTTGTGTAATGAACATAGATGTTTGTTCGAAGTCTGGATGTTAGAATAATATATTATATGTATATTATGTGTAGTATATGTATGTATAAAAAAAAGTATATTAGTACATATTACTTATATCAGCTATCTGGTTCCCACATTACAAGCTTTGTTTATTTAAGGGCCAGATAGCGTTGTGTGGAAGTCCACAAATATTTATTTATTTATAACAGTCCCTTAAACAAATACCTACAAGTACGTACATCGATACTTTGTAGCATAGTTGCTTGTTCATTGCTTTGTCCATTTATCTTCTCTGTTCATTTCTATACAATCATTTACTTTAGAAAAAAGCCCAACATCTTTACTTTAGTAGAAGACAGTAGCTAAGTAGTATGTTTGTTGATGTACAATAAATACCTAAGTATAAATTCACCAAATATACTTACTAATATTGTAATATTGATTAAAAAGATGTAATGAAATATCATTTGAGTAATACCAATAATGCAATGGCGATTGTTTTCTCCTCTGATTCACAATCAATCTGAACATAAATTGATTTATAAACAAGATGGACGTATAGACGACTCGTAGAGAGGTCGAGGTTTTTCCACGTGGATGAATACACGAACAAAGGCCGTACCGGATAGCATTTCAACAGCATGGATATGGATATATAGGAGTGGTTTAACATTTTCGCACGTGAAAATTTACATTCACTACTCCGAAATTCGGTTTACGGAAACTGATATAGTCTTTTTATTATAACAGTGTATTAATATATAAAATCTGTGTGTATTCCAGTAATAAACTTATGAATAAATAGGTATAACGCTCTCACCCATGAATTTTTATGAACATAAATATTTTTTGGCTACGACCTCACGAGAAAATATCATTAAGTTATATTTTATCCTTTACAATGAAAAAAGGACGAATTTTGTTCATTCCTCATACAAAGAATAGCGATAGGTATTTCCACTATTGAAGTGTTATCCTGATATCGTACAAACAATAGCGAGATGAGAAAGATAGTATTCAAAATATCAGATATTCAAACCAATTGATAGAGTTTTTTTTTAAACTATAAATTAAAGAAATCTACACTAATAATATTATAAAGAGGAAAGTTTTGTATTTTTGTATTTTTGTATTTTTGTATGTAACGAATAGGCTCAAAAACTACTGGTCCGATTTCAAAAATTCTTTCACCATTAGAATGCTACATTATCCCTGAGTAACATAGGCTATATTATATTTACAAAAAAATCAGGGATCCTTACTAAAACTCCAATAATGTAACCCAAGGTGGAAACCAAAAACCTTACATCGCGTGCGCTGCGAAAACTATTGATGATAGAACAAAATAATGTACTACGATTGTGTAGAACACGTCATCATCTACAAAAAATGTCGGGACAGCATATGTCTAACTATTATAGTTATGTCACAATAAGTGTTCTTTTATTACAAAAAATTAATTAAAATGCCGCCGCTAGAAAAGGGTCTTTATTTGTACCTTGGTATTAATCCTTATCCAAATAAATCTTTTCATAATTAAGACGGTTTCAATACCTATAGATTACTTCTTAAATTTTTCAAATCGGACATTCCATTCATAAGATATGACGAAATTAAAAACGTTAACGGGTCCACGGGTCGCGCTCGGGGTGCGATTTCACTCTCTGGCGTGCAAATGTATGAAATAAGTAGACGCGAGGCTTGAACCCACGGTCTAAGTTTATCCTAAAATGTTCAAAAAATTTATGACCACCCATGCGAAGCTGGGACAGGCCGCTAGTCCTTTATATAGACATATAAAATTGCTGATTAATTATTATCATGATCAAATACTAGAAGGGTATGAAATAGGAGCATAAATTATCATCGGTTTAGAACAACTCGTGTACCTTGCGCTTGTAAAGCCAGTAACAGGTCTATTAAGCGTTAAACCGCACGGATTATTGAAATTAATGGGCTCTCAAAATATGTAAAACTAAACCGCACTTCACTATCCATATGAATGAGGAATATGCGGTGGGAGAATGACGGAGAGGCCATATCCCCGACAGCGGTCGACGTCTAAGAGGGCTAAGGCGGTATTGAGATCCTCGAATTCATCCACGGCTTTATCAAATACGTTATTAAACTCCACACAGCTGTACCACACGCAGGGTGCTGAATCTATTCGACTAAATTACCTTCGTGGATGAAGTACGTACGGACCTTATCAAATTGTCGTATGTCATATTATTAATACAAGTTATATGTCATATTATTAACACTTTTATCCCGCTGCCATTCAAAAGATTGAACGCCAGAATTGTGTATGAAAATGTAATATCTCATCTGCAGCCGGCTCGGCTTTCGAAAACTGTTTATAGAAATGTGAGAATATCAGACCTATTCTGCCGTTTTATATTTACGGGGAATTTAACAATAGCGAACAGTTCGTGCTGACTGGTGAAAGCGCAACTTTGTTTAATTGCAATTTAGAGTAAGCCGTCGAGTCGCCACATAAGCCGTCGAGGTCGAGGGTCTGCGGGAAGACTACAGCCTTCGAACGGAGTGCACTTATCCAGTCTACGTATTGTTAAACTCAATATTAAAATATCTAACCAAACAGTTCTTCCTCAGTCTATTCTACAAGAAGAACATCAAAAGTCGTAAAGATCCGTTGGTGTTATTCACTCAGTTCACTGTCAAGTTATTTGTATCATTCCCGTCGTCATTATTACAAAGTAAAAACCATTTTCCCTCATAAGAATGTTGATTAACCTTGAGATGCCACAGGGCAGGCTTCGCTCCCCTATATTTTTTCCTTGAGCATTGGCATCCTAAAATCAATACTTTGCTTCATGGATGTTTTTATGACGTACTCTTGTTGATTTGCATGTGAATTGCGCGACGTGACCATACAATAGCTATCCTATCAAAACTGCTTTGTAATACAATATGTTGACATGACCGTTGTTTGACCGCGTTTGAACCAGAACGATTACGGAAAGCATCACTCTCGGAAACAAAACTGGATTAATGAAAATACGAGCGGGTGATTGTTGATGACAGAAGGGACAGGGTAATGGAGGAACGCATTAGTTACCTACAGAAATCTCGAAACACAACGCGCCTGTTGAAATAAATGCACTAATGATTGCCCGGACCCATTTGCCAGTAACGACCTTTCTCAGTTAAACATTCATTCTATTTACAACGCGAAAAAGTCTAGCTGATACGCATTCGCTTCTTAGCGTTTCTATTATTTCAGTAAAAAGAGAGAGAAAGGAGAGACTCTCAAAGAGAGTCTTGTCGAAAGAGATAATCAAAAGTTTTCACAAAATCGCATTTTTTGTCTAGGATTTTTGGACAGACAATGTGACATTACGATGTCTTGTGCCCATTCTTTTCATTCTTGGACTTTTCTACTTACGTCATAGAAAGTAGAATGTGACTTGGCTAGGTTCATTCTACTATACTAATAGAATACAACTTGGCTACAGGCGCAGGCATTTAAGGCTTTAACGGCATCATTGCCTATCGCTATCGGATACGAAAAAATACCATAAGATGTCGCCATTATGCTTATTTCGATACACCCACTTTTTTTTATAAAGGTACGTTGGAATTTATAGCACAGAAATTTGTGTTAGGTTTTAATAAATAAGTATATATATACATATATATATATATATAAGTTTAACGAAATAAATGTAATGACTTTACCCTGTCAGTACATTATACGAAATATTTAATGTATGTTCGAAAAAATATTAATTTATATGCAAAAAAGAGCGACCATCATAATGTTAACACTAGAAATAAAGATAAGCTCGCTGTTCCCACTACAAGGCTCACTAAAGTAAGCAAATCGTTTGTAGCACAATGTGTACGCTTCTATAACAAAGTCCCAAGCGAGATTCATCAGTTGTTGATTAGCAAATTCAAAAACATAATAAAAAGAAAACTTTTTACAAAAGCTTACTATAAAATATCTGATTATATAGATGACAAAAGAGCTTGGGACTGAACTATGCTACAACTCATTACAAACACTAATCAATTAAGTAGGTACCTTATTAAAATTGTAAAAAGGATCATACAAAAAAAAGCTAGGAACCAAGCCGTAAGTTTCTTGCCTGTTCTTCTAAGCTTTGGTCGCGAGGAACTGGCGATAGATTCACCTAGTATATAAGACGTTTCAAAGTATAAATATTGGTGGACTATCCACACAGCACTATCTAGTCCCAAACTAAGCCAAAGCTTGTAATATGGGAACCAGATAGCTGATATAATACATATATACTTTTTTTGTAAATACATACTTATAATATTATACAACACCCAGACAGAGAACAAACATCTATGTTCATCACACAAATGTTTGTTCTTGGTGGGGATCGAACCCACGGCCTACGGCGCAGAAGGCAGAGCTACTACCAACTGAGCTGTGAAGGCTGTCAAAAAATGCACTGTTATGTCCAAGTCTTGAGTAAAAAACTTTCATCTTTTATCACGAAAGCGGGGTCAACTAGCTAAACAGCTTGCAAGCGATACAATTTCGATAGTGATAAGGCGGATGTTTGGGAAACGGACAATTTGGGAAACGGACAATTTGTGAAACGGACATTTAGGAAACAGACAATTTCATTTTCGAAAGTGATATTTCTGTACCTAAAGGATTCGGATAGTTTTTAATTAACATAGTCATCAAATTACGAAATATCTCAGCAAACAGTGATTTTGAATCATAAATATGATTATTCAAATTCGTTGTAATTTACCGCGCCAATAAACTTAATCATCAATCTATTTGTCCCTAAAATGGCTAGGTAATTATTTATTCGTAGCAGCCGGAAATTACATTTTTAATGACGCCATTTTGTCATTTGAAAATCATTTACGAAATCATTTCTTAAAATTTGTTTTATTTACATAATTTTACGTGGGTGAAGTGGTGTGACGATGGAACTCGTTTCTGCAATAATCTTCTTTGCTCTGTTTCAGGTTGCGATTAGCCATTCAGATGTCAATAATTATGTAAGTAAAAAATTGAACGTAACCCAATTTTGGTAAAAGAAGGCAGAATTACAATTTTCCTCAAAGTGCCCTTCACACAAAATCCGTCAAGTGAAAATAGAAAATGGGTTCTTCCGGCCAGCTTTCTTTCCTTCAACTGTCTTTGGAATTTAATAACTCAAGTTATTAGGTCAATTAAGCTGAAATATCTTACCAGGAAAAGCCTTCGCGTCATTAAAAGGCTCTAGTACGATTATTTATATGAACAAAAACATGTTTAAAAATTATAATATGACAGTCCCTGTTTTGTGGCGGGCGAAGACAAAAGACAAATATTTGCATAATTTTCAAATAATCAAACAAATACAGATAAAATGTTTTTTTTTTCTGATCTTAATAAAAGCCAACAGTGAAGTGAGTGAAGCTCTGTCTCCTGGAAAAGAGTCAGTTGAGGTTCAGGAGACAGTACTCTCCCAAATGTCATATTCTATGTTAGAGTTTATTTAAAAGTAACCTAAGTAATTAAAAAGTTTAAAAGTCCAGCTTTGACTCGGCTTTGGAGCATTTAGCTATTTGACTGATAATAATTGTGTATTTGTATTTCAGGGCCCATACAGATTTGAATGGCAACAGATTGACAAGTGCAAAAGTCCTAAAGCGGAAAATTGTGGAATATTTGAACTAGAGAACACTCAAGATCCGACCAATCTTAACTTTCACTTTGATATGCCGAAGGACTGTCCAGTGACAGCGGTACTCTTACATTGATATAATATTATATTATATATATATTTTTTTTATCGACCGGTATGTCAGTATGCATCTGGCACATTATTCTCGCAACGAGACAAATGTTTGTATGATCTGCAAATATTTGTCCCAAGTCTGGGATGTGGTCATGTTACTGATACCCATGTCGATGACGTAAGGAAACCTAGTGTGGGGTCTGGACTATAATATTGGTGAGCTAAGCTTGTATGGAAACCAGACAGTACTTACAATTTGTAGTTTTTTTTGTAAATGAACAGGTACTCAAAATGTGGTTGTTAATATTTATACACCCAAACAAAAAACTAACACCAATGTATTTTCAATACACAACACATAAAGTTACAAGTAAATTTGCGCTATCCACAGACAAACGATCTAGAGATAGCTCAACTGATCCAAATCAGTGCCAGTCCGAAGACGCTTTTACGCTTTTACGTCTTGGGGACGCAGTTTAGCGTCCCCGAGACGCTGCTTGGCTGCATTACCACGCTGAATGGCAATTGAATGAATGAATGAATTTTTATTTAACACACATAAAAACATACACAGAGAAAACGTCTGACACAGCTAAAAACAATAAATTAAAAATAACTTACAACTAACTATAACTATAGGAAACTATACATAGGTTTATAAAGAAAAAACGAAAAACGAATTGGATAAAAAAAATAAAAAAAGTAAGATGTGCCAGTGAGAGAATTGCCCCTGTGCGTCTGTGGGTCAAATTTGGTCCCATCTCAGCTTAAAGCCACTCCACAACACGTTTTGTTGCAGAGCGACGCTGGTTTTCAGATGGGACCATTGAGCGGGTGACCTCACGAACCGAAATTCTGGATGTATACGGTTATTTAGATTGATAGTTATTATTTTGTATACATAGGTATATATATTATTCGATGTTTGTAGATCATAATTATTTTCAGGCAAAAATCGTCGTGGGAAATAAATACAATAATGTCTCAAAAACGTTATGGAATTATATCGTCAACAAGCCGTGTCAACACTTCGTTTTAGGGCCTCTACTAATAGAATCTTTCAACTTAACCAACTCTTGTAAGATCAAAAAGGTATGGTATATTTTCTAAAAGTTAGAAGTATACTCTCTTCTTTTTAGATACTTAATCTTTATAGATAGTTTTTTTTGTTAAGAACATTAAGTTGATTTTTGTTTTTTCAGGGAGTATTCAACATACGCCTAAATCTTGCGGAAAAGTCTGCAGCATTTCTGGGACCAAACTTCTTCTATGGATCATACACTTTCAAAGTGATGGTTTTCAATAGGGTTAACAACTTATTCTGCGTTCTATCATGGCTTGATATCATTAAAACATAAGAAATACATGTAATTTGTAGAAAATAATGTATTGTTAAATAAATTTAATCAATAAATTTAATAATAAACTACCGGGTCCGGGATAGAAAATGGACGAACCCAATACTGGGAAAATGCCTGAAATATTAATATTATTAAAGCAATACCTACTAATATGCGAACGAAGCCACGGGCAGCAGCTAGTTAGATATAAAGATACCATCGTCATTCTCGTAATTGGAAAGGAATGCACAATAAATTTCTGCGGTCGCGCGTAGATAGGAAGACTAACTCTGTAGCTCACTGGCCGGACTCGTAGGGAAGGAACTGGAAATTCGATAGAAAAATCCTATTGGAATCCAAAACGTGATTTGTAGCCAGTTGGAACTTTCCGAACGCCGCTATAAATTTCTCCCAGTTTTCAGTCCAGTGCAAACCGGGATACGGCTAGACATATGTTATTTTTTGTCAATGTATAATGTATATAAGGCCATAGACCAAGAGGTCAGACCAAACACTAGAATACTTTGACATGTGCAAAAGTTGAATATATCGTTTTCGAAATTCCCATACATAAGTAAAATTAATATTGTCTCAGAAATTTTCTACACCCCAGGGGCCTTATGCTCACTTCGAGCGAGATTATCTCACGGTGGAGATGACGTCATATCTCGTTCAATCACTCGTTGACGTTGCGTCTCGCATGAACTTTGTATGAGAAAATTGGGGAGTAGGATTTTGAGAATGGGGTTAAATAGTTATCGAACGAGATATGACGTCATCTCTAACGTGAGATAATCTCGGACGAAGTGAGCATAAGGCCCCTGATAGTGTTTACGTACCAAGTACCAAGGTCACGTACACATGGAACGTACAAACAGCTGTGAATAGGGCTGCCTCATGGTGTGTGTTAGTTTCATATTGGAGGAACTTTTAAGAGGCATTTCATGAATGAAAAACTACGAAATTTCAAAAGTCGTAAAACAAAGGGTGTTCGCTATGACCTGTAGAATACCCTGCTTCCGAGGTTATAAGGGTATTATATTACACGTTGTATAATTGAAATAAAGTTAAGATTTAGCTTGAAACTAACCTCAGAGCTGCTCAGCATTGCGGAGTATTTAAATATACCATTCAATTAAATGTGTACTTTAGATCGATTAGATAAGATAAAAGTACATTTACCACAGCTACCCCAGTTTTCACTTTTGCAGTTTTCAACGTTTCCTCCATTTTTTTTTATAAAACCATGTTTACTTAATTGTTTACATTAATAGAACGGTTTTAAAAACCAATTACTCTAATTATTAAGTACACTTTCAATACATTTGTTTGTAAGATAGATTGATAGAAAATTCCTTATTGCACAATAAAACATACTGTACATAGGCGAGCTTAATGCTGGATAGCATTATCTGCCAGCTAACTTTTGTTGTTCTAAACAAAACATTTGAATTTGAATATTAAATTTTAAATAGTCTACCATGCCGTCTACCGGTGTGCACAGGCCTTTACAGACGCTTTCCCAACAGAAACCGTACGATTTATTAATTGGAAGGAACGTGCCTTCCGCATCATTTTGTTCAAAGTGGCATTTATGATCTTTCATTTAACTCGCGGTCCCATCCAATCTCCGGGGACTCGTCAGAATTAATAGCCATATAATATAGTCGTCGAGCCGGATAGGCGCTTAATATAACTAATTTCCGTGTCACGATTAAAAGTCGTTGTAAACGGCCACCAGGGCGTCCTCGGAAGCTATCAGCATTACCGCAAAGAGAGGAAACGAGAACGCAATTAGCTGGGTGGAAATGGTGACGGACGGATGCATTACAGGGAGGATGCGCAAAGTTTTAATTGTAGATTGTATTATAAGAATTCAATTTTTGCTTTCGTAGATTGATAATTAAAGACAACAACTTCATGACTCTCAGGCACGGTAGATATCCCCTCAGTTCTCTTAAAGTACTAAGTATTAACTTAAGATTATTTAAAGATATCTAAGATTATTTAAAGATACTATCGCAATTTGCAGAAAAAACATACCAATCTCTTATTTATTGATCTATTATTGGTTATAATAAGTATAAAAGCAAGCATTTTTATTTATTTTCCTAGCCTATATCGTCCTACTACTGAGAAAAAGCTTTCCCCAAAGACTTTTTGTTCATAGTTATCCCTATTTTAAAGGAGCGCATTTTAAAAGAGATCTCTTTTAAAATGCGTCAAGATAGTCCCGCCAACGTTTTTATTTTCCGAGAAAGCAAATACGAAAGAAAATAAAACTCTATAACTTCGTTATATATCTTTCTACATTGAGTAAAAATTCCACTAAATCGCGAGCTAAAATTAATTATGTAGGTGCCAATCAAGTTTCTAAGAATGTAATAAACGATTTGTAAGAAAGCGTCCGATGTAATATAACTTGGCAAAAAAATATTATTAGATTTGTACCCACCCACACACACCTAAAGTAATGGTCAAACCATGCTGAGCGTGTTTTCCGCCGCGTTACACTATATTTTTATAGTGATTCATATAAGTAGGCCCGGCGGTGTGCGTAATAATTCGGATCCGGTGGACAAGGATATGCACATTCTTGGCTGTAGCGCAAATGCAATTTTCACATTGCATTTGCTCTTATTACGTCGCGCAAGTAACGCTAAGTGTGAACAACCTTTACACTGAAAATGACACCCGAACGAGATTCATTGTTTTCTCTCGTATGCCATGAATGTTTACTTATAATTTACATTCGCTGCTAATTGAAATCAAATAATTAACATAAGGCTTATACACACAGCAAGACAGATTAATTAATTAATATACGTTGTTCAGTTTGTCCAAAATAAGGATGATTTTATACTTCCATCAATTCGACGAACGAATAAAATTCATTTCAAGAGCAAAGTAAACGTGAAATCGGCGCTCAACATGTTTGTGCACCAGATTAAAATATATAGGTATAGAAGGCATGGAATCTCATCAGCCTTTTGTTTTTACGAAGCTGGACTAAATGCCTGTACACTATCGGTATTTTCTACGAATTTATTGGATAAAAGGCCCTTCAATATGATTAGTGAATTTAGTATTATACAATTCCGAACCTTGTTTCACTGACAGATCTTTTAAACTATTCTATAGTATATAGTAGCCCGCGGTTTTGCTCGCGTATTAGAAGTGATTGTTAACATTAGTATATAATCGATTTTCCCTATATTGGGTTCGCTCATGTTTTCTACCCTCTCCCGTTTTTTTTGGAATAAAAAGTAGCTAATCCAGGTTACGATATTTCTTCACTATATTCGGTTTAGAGGTCAATGCTTTTGAGCCATAAACATCGTAAAACTCATATTTATATATAATTCTCTAGGATTAATTCTCTGTTGTGTGGTGTGGGTGGACCATAGTGACACTTCATAATTCGTGTCGTTACAACCTGTTTAGATTAAATTAAAAAAAAAATGACTAAAGCTGACTTCGCAGGTTTAGCAAAAATATCCAAACTTGTTTGAGTATCAATAAAGTTTTGAGTAAAAAAGAGTTTGTTAGAAAAACATGTGATAATTATTCTTTTCTGAAACTTGGTTGTATGTGATTTTTCACATTTATTAATGCTGAAATGTCCGAGGGAAAACAATCCTCGGTTTTAGGCGCTTTAATGATCTGTTAAAATTCAGCAAATGACCTGTCTAAACAGCAGATTCGTTGAGTAAATCGCTGTAATGGCGTGAGGTGGCTCCACCTGAGCTTGCGGACGCTAATTTCCTAAAGCACAATATAAATTACCAAAAACAATGAAGCCAGTAGAAACTCGCCCCAGAATTGCACACTCCAAATTATAATGCACACGCTAAAAGGCTTTCTTGTTTAAAATATGCTAAGACTAGAGATTTAAAATGAAACCAGTGGGGAACATGGTTCAGTGTGAATAACTATGACGTGTTCTGAGTACCTAGTGTTTGCAAAGCTTAATAAAACAAAAGCGTTTTAAAATAGATTTTACAAACCAATGGGCAC
Source organism: Chloroclysta siterata (assembly GCA_932294275.1). Taxonomy (NCBI): domain Eukaryota; kingdom Metazoa; phylum Arthropoda; class Insecta; order Lepidoptera; family Geometridae; genus Chloroclysta; species Chloroclysta siterata. The sequence goes on along the minus strand of OW028600.1, from coordinate 10,133,530 downwards.
GGATTAGTTGGTATTACTTATTTTGTAGCTTGTACTGACTGATGACAAATAATTTTAGGCCAGATCATTATTCACAGATACTGTTCTATGCAAAGAACCTAATCTTTTAAACAAACAAGTCAGTGTTATCATTCAATAAATTGAGGAACTTGGAGTCAAAATATGCCGCGGGTTCTAAGAAATTCAGAACAATAACAGAATGTTTAAAGTTATTCCGCAGCCTTTAAAGTTTTGCTTGGTCTCAGTTCGTCGAGTCAGCCGGTTAATTATGTTCCATGGACAATGTCGTAGTAGCTGAAGCCGATCCACTTCGGCAATGAGTCGACAACTTGAGGTTTTATGGTGATCTTGATAAAAGGTCGATAAAGAATCTAAACTCGGCACGACCACGCGCTAAGCCGTCTTCGTCAAGAAAAGCTTTGTCTTTTTCAATAATGAGAAATAAAAAGAGCTTGAAATTTTAAATTAAAAAATATAGGTCGTGGATTTGATCCCCACCAAGGATAAACATTTGTGTGATGAACATAGATGTTTGCTCTGTATTTGGGTGTTATACTGTACTAGAGAGTATGCATTTTGCACTAAGGACATATTTTAAAACCATGTTCAAGGCTGGTAAAAATTAAACACAAACTTGCATGGGTTTATAACAATATGTGTCATAAAATTTATTCTGGTCATGATTTATCTATCTATAACGATTTATGCAAGCAATGTTATATTGTAAGTACAGTAAAAGCACTCACATTGAAAGAAGACTATTTCACATAAAACTTACACATATTTTGTAACCATATTATGTCTGTTCACCGTTTCAAGAGCTATAAAGCAAAGTAAAAAGTTTACAACCAATGCACTTTTCTTTAAAGTTACCGCGCTGTGAGAATAAGTATCGTTTTCTGTTAACATTTTGGCAACACGCCTGTTCCACTTACAAGACGTATTAAACATATACTTGACGGTAACAAATAGCTCATAATGTGTCGAGGGACAAAACCAAGACAAGAACAGCTAATTTATTAATAAAAAGCCTCTAGCTTAGAATAAATGAGCAGTTTATTCTGTAGGTTTTATAAAAAGTATTGGAGTCGGTTTTTAAGTGGATGCTCACATAGGAAATAAAAACAAGAGACGTGACAGCAAAGTACAAACGTACTGCGTTCAGCGTAAAAGATAAACCGTAAAGTCATACATTTATTTATTCACCACAACTACAATTGGAAATGGGAATAAGTAAGATCGACATAAAACACTACGAAGTGGCAAACGGTTGCTTTGCGGGCAGTAGAAAGGTAATTTATGTTTAGAATATACCGGGGGATGTTTAAACTTCTTTGCAACTTATGTAGATACTATGTTTATGGCTGGTTGTCTAAAAACGGGAAATTAAGAGCCAGTTTGGACATTGAATTCAGTCGAGATTAAGTCATTAAACTAAATTTCAGTGATACTCTGTTACCGGGTCCCGATTACTGGTTTGGACTAAAATGCATGAAACAAGTTCCATGTGAATATTTTACTCGAATACCAATTGGTGCGGAAACAGGCTATTTAAATGCGTAACCCGTCATTAGGCAGGCGTAGCCGTCGGCCGGAGTGATCCCGGAGAGTAGGTACTTCTCTAGATGGCATCGCATAATCGACCTGTTAACGTTTCGTCCTGCCACCTACTCCTGCCCAAGTCACCCGACCTTGTTTGACGTCGTTTATTTTTACAGCCTAGTAAGCGAAAATCGGTTCCTGACGGTCGGAACGCACCCATACGTTAGTGATCGATCGGTGCTACAGGATTAAAGAAATTGGAGGTTTACGCAGAACCTACGCTAAATAATTATCGTCGCTGGAAAACGTATACAAATGTCCATGCTAAATATTCATGAAAAAGACATTTTCTTCGGTATTCGTTCTGAAAGATTTGGCGCTGCTGTTAACTTAACTTAGAAATGTAAAATTATAGTCACGTAGCAGTGTAAACTTTGCAATTTCGGACTCCAAAGCCATTTGCTGTCTCCCGGCGTCTGATAAGACGGTCTCGGGCTGCGGTCTACCGTCGCGGTTACGCAGATAGAAATCCGAATCACCCAGGCTTAGCCAAGGTCGGACTTATTTGTGTAATCTTGCAGAAATAGAAAACTGATGTAGCCGAGAAATTACCTTTCATCCGTTAGTAAATCTATCGTAGCGTACTGTTAGACAGTTAATCTTACTTACCTTGGTGTTTGATGCCAACTTAATTTTGAACTTACCTGAAAACAAAATAAAATACATTTTGTTAAAACATCTTCAACCATCGTTTGCTTTGTTTTAGAATAAAATTTGCGAGGATTTTTATAAGTATAATCGCTACGTTGAGGGAAAAAAGTAAAGGTGTTTTTTAGGAATCTTCGCTTTATTATTATTTGCTGCTAATTATGAAACTTCCACTGCTATCTCACATAAACGCTGTTTTAGTAATAACAAAGGTATACTAAGGCAAACTGTAAAACTCATTACGCCAGAATTTTCCTAGCTATTGTACCGCTCAAACAGAACACAGCAATGTACTCATTACTAGCTCTCTGTATATTACTTAAGTCTAGCCGTACACAAATAATTCCTTGGCTAATAAAGTGGTTCCGAAAGTATATTATGAAATTGTTACTTACATTGCAATCTTTAAGAAGTAGTCAAGTCATTTTAAAATCACGTCAGGAAAAAAAGGCAAATTCGAAAGCGATAAAATTTGAAATCCTCCTAATTAAACAGCCCTTTCTAAATTGCTATAGCCTCAACCAGAAGGTATCTTTTAAATAATGAACGGAAAGTTAATAAGGTAAAGTTCTTTTAATAATTAAATGAAATTAATAATTTTATGATCAAGGAAAACAAACAATGTTGAGGCCGGTTATTTAGGCCAGTTATTTGAAAATAAAAAAGGAGAGCAGGTAATCTGTGTGCCAACAAAACTCCATTAAGTTGTAGTAATCGCCTCTACGGCGTAGGACCTACGCCGTAGAGGCGACTACTGCTGAGGAGTTAGACGACGATTTTAAAAACTGCATAGTGTAGAGCAAATTAGTATGAAAATTAAAGTGAATAAGGGGCGTTAGTGCATTTTTTTTAATATAAATGATAGACAAACAGGCTTACGGCCCACATGATGGTAAGCGGTCACCGTCGCCCATAGACACCAACAACACCAGGGGCGTTGTCGTTGCGTTGCCTACCCTGAAGGACTTTATTAACATTTTTCTTGAAGCTGCTCATGTTGTATATTGGCGGAAAAACCTGTGATGGTAGCTCATTCCACAGTTTATGGGTACGGGGGAAAAATGATCTTGAAAAACGGACAGTGCGTGAAACCCAAGGATCTAGTATGTGTGGATGAGCTCGATCCCGGTGCCGGGAGGAGCGGTGGTAAAATCTTGACGCTGGGATAAGGTCAAATAGCTCTTCAGAGCACTCCCCGTTGTACAGCCGGTAGAACACGCATAAAGAACCAATGTCGCGGCGCAGGCTGAGCGGCTCTAGCGCATCGGTAAGTTTGGGATCGTTGATAATTCTAACGGCTCTTCTCTGTAGGGAGTCAAATCGTTGCAGCTGATACTTGGTTGCCCCGTTCCATAGATGGGAACAGTATTCTACATGCGGCCGAACTTATGCTAACTTGAATTGAAGAGTACTAGAGCTGTTTGGGACGGGCTCGTCCGGAGAAGTACTACCACGATGCCTTTTTCTGCCGCCAAGCAACGTTGCTGTGTTTCGGTTTGAAGAGTGTGGTTGCCGGTGTAATTACAGGCACATGAGGCTTAACATCTGTGTGCCTCAAGTTGATGGAGTTAATGGCAGTGCATCGGGCACGTTCCTATCGTGCGTGACTTACGAGGCAATGCTTTGTTATAGGTGATGGTTACCACTTAACATCAGGTGGAACATCTGCTCGCTCCATCAGCTAGTTGTATAGAAAAAAAATATCAATACTTCTAACAATAATCTTTATTGAAATAAACTTTATTTTTTAAGAAGAATTGAATGTTATAGGAAAATGGTATGGTACATTTGATTTCAACTTTAAAATTATTTGTGTACATCGAAATACTAGATGCAACTTTTCACAAACTTATCTATCGGTCACACATTACACGTACATCAAACCACACCGCGTGTTAATCCTTTGATATCCTTGTTTCGAAAACTTATGTGTACGTTTTCGAAACTATTATTGTTACTTGTTACTATTTATTGTTATGGTTGTAACATTCAGTTTTTGTAGGTTTAGTAAACGACGTGTTTGTCTCGGTTTGCTGAATCCAGATAAACCTGCTGAGGTTTTCTCTAGAGTTACAGCATGGGGTTCTTTAAAAATAACGTTTTAAATATTAAAAATGTTAGTCACGAGCGTGTGATGCCTCTACTGTTTCAAGCGCCGGTCACTACAATCAACCACTATGCATCACGTAGGCTGTACGCTTTTTGGTTAATTAGTCTTGTAAAAAAAAACAAATTGTATACAATAAAAATAAAATACCTTCTTACTTTCATTTAGAAACCGATATTAAAATAAACATATTTTTTATCTTTTTTTTTTATTCGTTTAAGAGAAGTAAGGGTTATAGTAGAGCATTCAGGCTGGAGAAAGTACGTCCGTGTACGTCCTAATATCATTTCTAAACTTTGAAGTGATGAAATTGCTGTAATTGCGGTCTAAACATAAATTCAATAAATCTTCAAACTGAGGCCACATCGTTTGTTTCGGGCTCGAAAGTTTGTGGAAATGGTCCTCCTATTTTGCGACAACCTTAATGTAGGGCGTTTTAGGGATCGGGATTACAATGATCATCGGATTAATGACAAATCCTTGTCTACCTTATACTTATGAAACTTCCAAATTCAACAAAACTTTGAAATGATTACGCGAATTTGCGGAGGCTCCATAGCCGTTACCTATTAAATATAAAGATAGACATTTAATTTTGCAGAGAGTTAGAGTAGTAGAGCTCTTTGTGAAGAGTAGTAGAGCTCTTTGTGAAGAGCTCGTCCGGGGAAGTACTACCACCACACCTTTTTCTGCCGCCAAGCAGCAACGCTGTGTTTCGGTTTGAAGAGTGTGGTTGCCGGTGTAATTACAGGCACATGAGGCTTAACATCTGTATGCCTCAAGCTGATGGACGCAGGGCAGTGCATCGTAGGGCACGTTCCTATCGTGCGTGACTTACGAGGCAATGCTTTGTTATAGGTGATGGTTACCACTTTACATCAGGTGGGCCATCTGCTTGTTCCATCAGCTGGTTATATAAAATAAAAAAAAAATGTAGATGAAAAGATGACAATAATCTTTAAATTTATGAAAATTTAAGCATCAACATTAGAACGCAGCTTTTATAGAACTGGTGCGTATCATTCGGTATGCGGTTAAAAATGCGAGAAATTATGGCCAAATGACACGCTGCGGGATGAACCCTTATATGAGGGTGGCTGGTTCAAATATATCTAGAAATGCGTTGGTCTGACGATTGTGTGGCTAACTCTAAGCACTAATATGGGAAGGCTTAACTCACCAGCAACGTCTGCGATCACCTCCAGGAATTCACAGGAGAGTTCACTGCAATCCAAATGTCCACTACACGACACACAGAAGTTCGTAACAATGTTATTCTTTTAGGAGCAGAATCGGTCGATAGCACCCGATTTGCACTGCGAGTATGATATACGAAATCTCGACAACAATAATTTAGTTGGAGATGCGGGACGAAGAGATGGTTCTTGACAGACCGGTCAGTGGCGCGGTCGCAACGACAAGAAAAAAAAAGCAGCCGAACACCATATCCAAGATGTCGACTGATCCGTGCGATTTGATTGGTTCGCGAATGTGTATATCACGCGCGAACAGAGCGCCTTGAACTTGCAGGAAAGCAAATCCCAAGGATGATTGCATGATATTCCTAAATGAGTAAGCCAACCCTTGAGGGGTACCTATACATTAACCACACAATCCTCAATAGATATTAATGGAAGGAAAACGCAACAGTGAAGTTGGCGCAACCATTTTTCCCCGGCTTGAAAGGTCCTACTTTCAAAAACACAGAGAAAGCGAAATTATAATAATTGCATATCGTCGCGAAAACTCTACCATTTAATCAAGTTTATCAGGACAAAAAAAAAGTAAAAATATATTTATATTGTAAAAGTGACCTAAATCTAACCTAAAACTAAGATAAGCTGACTAATGCTTACTGAGTGGGAAGAGGGCACAATTTGACAATCGGTCTGCTCTGAAGCATTCCACCTTGTACTTTCACGGAAGCGACTCTACATATCCCTTTCTTGTCCGGAAAGATTTCAGTAATTAAACCTAGCGGCCAATGTAAGGGCATAACGTTATCCTGCATGGAAACAACAACCATACCAACACGTACTGGGTTAGAGGGAGTGTTCCATTTTTGTCTCGATTGAAGGGTGTGCAGATACTCATTGCGCCACCGCTTCCAAAAAGATTGGACGAGTTGATCAGTTAACTCGTGTCGTGAAATAAGGTGTAAACGCGTTTCAGTAACTTCGCGAGCGGGTAAAAACATAAGCGGTTTCGTGTTAAGGAAATGCGCAGGTGTTAAAGCGGTAGGTTCTGACGGATCTGAGCTTAGTGCATAAAGTGGCCGAGAGTTTAACAAAGCTTCGACTTGAGTTAACATAGTGTTAAGCTCATCAAAGGTGAGTATTTGTTGACCAACGACCTTAAGAAGATGTGTTTTGACGCTTTTTACTTCACTTTCCCAGCATCCACCGAAATGTGGAGCTCTACATGGAATATTTTTAAGAGTAATTTTATGCTCCGCCAGTTCCATTTCCCAATAGGGGCGATATTCTTGCGATAAGAATTGGTAGAGATCGCGAAGATAAGACCTAGCACCAACAAAATTGGTGGCGTTGTCCGTATATAGACATTCGATGGGACCACGGCGAGAAATAAAGCGTTTTAGTGCTGACAGGAAGCTCGCGGTGCTGAGATCTGAGGCAACTTCCAGATGCAGAGCGCGCGTTGTCAAGCACGTAAAAAGACAAATATAAGCCTTACGACTCCGTTGGCCTCTGCTGCGCACAGACGTTATCATAAGTGGCCCTGCGTAATCACACCCAGTGTGTGAGAATGCTTTCGGAGCCGCTTCGACTCGAGACTGCGGCAGGTCAGCCATGATTGGAAAAACCGGTCGTGGCTTAGCGCGAAAGCAAATATTGCAGTTAAAAGTTATATGACGAACAATACGTCGTGCGGACAGAATCCAATACCTCTGTCTCAAAAGAGACAAAAGCAAGTTTGGACCTGTGTGAAAGTTTTTGACATGATAGTGGGAAACTAGAAGTTCCACTACGTGGTCCTGTCGAGGAAGTAAAATTTGGTGACGTGAATCAAAATCCAACTCGGAATTGGCTAAGCGTCCACCAACGCGAATAAGTCCATTATGCAGAAACGGACTAAGTTTCTGTAATGGCTTGGAACATAATTGTTTGCGGTTTAAGCGATCAAGGTCGGATTCGAAGTGGATTCGCTGAACAGAGCGCCACACTACTGATTCGGCGAACTCTAAGTCCGATGCGGTAACGGGTCCCTTAGGGAGGCGCTTGAGACATTTGTAAACGAAACAAATTGTCTTTAAATATTTAATCCAAGAGGAGAACCTACTTGCACGACGGTACAGAATATCTTCGGTCAGACAACTGGTAGCAGTGTCAGAAGGATCTGCTGTCGTGACGGACGGTAGAGCTACAGCTTTTATTTCTGGCAGCTCTTGCGTGTCACCTGACACAAATGGTTTTACTGGCCATTCGTGTCGGGGCATTTTAAGCCATGGCGGACCACTCATCCACAATGGATGACGGACTAACTGGGCTGGCGTTAAACCACGAGAAAGACAGTCACTTGGATTCTCAGATCCCTTGACATGAAAAAAGTGTTCTGCCGATAGGTTTTCTTGGATTTTTGCGATACGATTGGCTACATAAGTATGCCAGCGATGTGGCGAAGAGTGAATCCAACTCAAAGCTACAGTTGAATCCGAAAAAGCCACGACAGCCTCAATGGCGTATCGGGCAGAGTAGAGATCAAAAACTCGTTTTATCAAAATGGATAAAAGGAGTGCGGCGCATAGCTCTAACCGAGCTAGCGAAACAACCTTAAGAGGTGCGACCTTGGACTTTGCACATACCAGTGAGACCACGATGTCACCATCAGGCTTGACTACGTGGGCATAGACAGCGCCACCGTAGGCCTTCTCACTGGCATCCGCAAAGCCCACTATTGAAACCTTACAATTTTCTATAACGCCTATATGACGTGCGAATTGAAGCTGAGAAATTTCAGGTAACTCAGCTTGAAATTGTTCCCAGAGGCGAACAATGCGATTAGGTGGGACATCATCCCAACCTATTTTGACAAGCCACAGATCTTTGATCAGTAACTTGGCGTACAAAATCATGGGCGCGACTAAACCCAATACATCAAAAAGGCGAGCGATAGACGACAAAATATTCCTCTTTGTGCAAGGGCGATCATCAGGGTTGACCTGAAATGCGAAATAGTCTTGGTCGGGAAACCAGCGGAGCCCAAGGATTTTCAGGGTCGGATCCTTACTTAGATCGACACTGTGCGAGAGTCGCAATGACTCGGGGATAGCTTGAAGAACTTCAGAGCTATTACTTGACCATTTGGTCAACTCAAAATCACCAAGTGAAAATATCTTGATCAGTTGGTGAGAAGACTCTATCGCTTGCTCTACATTAGGGGTAGAGCTGGCTATATCGTCCATATATATATCGCGGCTCAGTATCTCACTGGCGAGCGGAAATTTAGGACCTTCGTCCTTACACAATTGTTGAATTGTGCGAATTGCAACAAAAGGAGAGCATTTAAGTCCAAAAGGGAGGACTGAAAACTGAAGAATTTTTAATTTTTCGTCTTCATGGAAGCGGTAGAGTATACGCTGAAGAGGGCGATCTTCAGGACGAATAGCTATTTTAAGATACATAGCTTTAACGTCAGAAGTTATAGCTACAGCAAAAAGTCTCAAGTTCAATAAAATATTCAGCAAGTCCGCTTGAAGAACGGGACCGGCGTAAAGGATGTCATTTAACGAGGTACCATTGTCTGACTTCGCGCTTGCGTCAAGAACCACGCGTAACTTAGTGGTTGTCTTGTCCTCACGAATGACAGCATGGTGTGGAATATAGAACGAGACTTCTCCAGGTAGAACTCCTTCCACAAAAGAAATGTAGTTATTTTTTAGATAATCTTGAATGACCTCATCATAGAGAAGTTTGACGTTAGGATGCGATTTAAATTTATGTTCGAGGCTAAGAAACCTACGACGTGCGATTTCGAAAGAATTTCCTAACGCGGAGGCATCCGTCTTAAGAGGCAAAGCAGCGACATACTTGCCAGAGGGTGTGCGAGTAGTGGTGGAGCAATAAAACTGCTCGCAGTGTTTATCATCCACACTATTTATCGATGAAGCCTGAACTTCCTCGATTTCCCAGAATCTACGCAAGTCGCAGCTTTCCAACGAAGACGTCGCGCAAAACGACATCGTAGCGGTAGGAGGCTCTAAAATAGGCGCGTCTCCCATAAATATGTAGCCTAACACAGTCTCTAATGCATCTGGACATCCAGCTGTAGAAGTTACCTCACTTGGTTGCAACAACTTAGCAAACAATTTTACTCCAAGCAGGATGTCAATATTTCCCGGCACTCCCCAAGTATCATCAGCAAATGACTTCGGGTCGATATGATTGAGATGAGCGACATCTATCGAGCACAATGGAAGCTGTCCGGTTATCTCATCGAGTACCAGAGCATCAATAGAGTACTTGGGTTGCGCGCGAAGGCGCGAGCTAAATGTGAAGTCAACAGAACCACGAACAGACTGAGAAGTACCACCGATACCTTTAACAGTGACCACGGCGTCATCACGAATAGGTAGCCCTAGCATACGGCAACATCGAGTGGTAATATAGTTCTTCTGAGAACCTGGGTCCAATAGACAGCGAACAATAACATCCTTCCCTTTTCTACCTACCACTAATACTTTTGCAGTAGCTAAAACCTCTGTAGTGCGAGTTCTATTTTGAGCCGAAGCAGAATGAGTGCACAAAGAAACGCGTTCCTCATCCGGAGCTTGGTCTACGGTCCTAGCAGACGGCGCGGCGCTCACTGCAGGCGCTTGTTTCGGTTGTGGCGGCGGCGGTTGATCAAAATGTAAAAGGGAATGGTGTTTACCGTTGCATTTCTTACACGTGAACGTTGATTGACATTTAGATACAGTGTGTTGACTACTGAGGCAATTACCGCAAATACGATTATCTTTTATGTGTTTAAATTTGTCATTCGTATTTAATTTTAAGAAAGCACCACACTTATATAAGTTGGTGTGCGTCGACTGACAAAGCGAACATTTAGGTGATGTAGCTACATACACCTGCGGAGCCCTAGAGGGCGCGGAGGGCGCGCTAGCGCTGGTGCCAGCAGTCGACCGTTCAGGACGCTGCGGCGCGGTGCGATAAAGTATTTTTACCTGTTCTCGAACGAACTTCACGAAATAATCATAATCGACGCCTTGAGGATCTTTCATAGTGCGAAGCGACATTTCATAATGTTTTGCGATGTCGGAATCTAATAACTTAAGACCCGCGTACGTAAAAATAAAATCAGACATGTTATCGATTTTTAATTGTTTGAGTCCAGCCACAATAGCGGTGTATTTATCAAAAACCTTTTCTACATTAGCGGGCGACGAACCAGCTGACTTTAAAGAAAACAGCTGATTTAAATAGTTAACGGCTAATGCGCGCGTGTCCCTGTACTTAGCGATAAGCGCGTCCCAGATTACACGATAGTTCTCCGCAGCAGGCACAATTCCGGCTGCCACGCTTTTCGCCTTGCCTTTGAGGTGACCCAACAAATAATGAATACGATCAGAATCCGAGAGATCAGGATTTGTATGAATGACCCGTTTGAATGTCTCATAAAAGAACGGAAAGTTCTGAATGTCACCATCAAAGGTAGGGAGTTCGATTCGGGGAATTTTGATATGTGGAGACCCTGACTTATTCAAGTTAGATGAGTCTTTTGTTGTGGCTAGGGAACTCAAAACATTTTTTATTTCGCACGAAAGATCGTCAAAGGCAGACAATGAGTTATAATTAACCTCATAGACAGGATTAAGTTTCATTGAAATTATATTTATATTATCAATTGTAGTTATAATCTCGTTACGAATAAGATCGATAGTTTTAGCTTGCGCAATAAAGGTGTTCCGCGATTTTTCATCATCAAGATTTGTTATAGAGTCATATAATTTCTGTATACGAGCGAAATATGCGGCACGTTTGCCTTCATAAAGTTTTAATTTATTTTGTAAATCCTCCATGTTAAATAACAATAGAATTCAATAAATAACTATATTTATAAATACAAGAAATATTAATTCGGAACCCACTTAAATATCAGATCACGGAACCCTAACAAGCTAGTCCGAAAACTGCGAATCAAAACAAAAAGAACAAATGTTTGATCAATAAAAAACAATAAAATAGGTACGGAACCACGTTACCTATCTGCGGAACCCTAGTCCAAACAATGGAAACTAGGTGCGTAAGAAAATGAATTTAAAATAATAAAAATTCTATTCTAAATAAATGTGGTACGGAACCAGTTTTCCGACCACGCGACTACCTAAGCGTGCGGAACTCTAACGGAACGCGCAAGCGAAAGTACAACAAAATATTACAATTAAACAAATAGGAACGGAATCACTTATCCGACCGTGCGAATGCCTATCACAATAACTTAGTAAAAGCAATAAAACTACAATAACAACTTTGGAATACGATAAACCGAACGTAGGTATAGGTACCGAAAGAAACCTTCCAATAGGCAACTAACTACTTATTACAAAGAATAAAATGCAGCTAAATATTTAAATGTAATGCGATGCGGGGATATACCTAAGTACAATACTTAGCATGCGATGCGGTGCTAAACTCAGTACGGTACGTAAAAGTACACGAAAGTACGTACGTACTACGACCGTATGAAACCTAAATAAATTATAGGTGCGATGCGAAATAAAACCAAAAGTTCAAAAAACAACTTTTAGTTTTTCTAGGTATGGAAATAATAACCAACCTTGCGGAAGCCTAACAATAACGTAGGTGTAGATGCAGAAATAACTTATCTGATTTTATAACCGTAACGTTAAGTAGGTGCGGAGTAGATAAACAATTTTACCTACAAAAAACAAAATTAAATTCAACATAAAATTGAATGCGGTTTATTATGATTAATTTAAATAATTTAATCAAATGCGGTGTGGACTGTATTGCGATTAATTACTCGTACAATACGAGGCGATTAAATAGAATAACATTTACATACGAAACTTCTATCTCATAAATCAAGATAACAAAAGTGCATTGACCGAGCAACAATGCTTGTGATTCCCGGAACCAAAGTCAATGTTGGTAGGTATAATCCACAATAGATGCGAAAACACAAATTGACCATCCAACACAGGCTATGTGAGAACCCCAGACATGCTGTTCGTGATCTTTTCCACGAGGCAAGTGGTCCACGAAACTACCCACAATAAAAAAAGACTCAAATTTATGACTGAATTTTATGCGTAGTTCTTGGAAAAAATCTTATTTTACGACACAAGTCACTGTATTAATATACGATCTATTGACTTTCGTTATGATTTAGTAACATATGTGTGAAATTACAAAATATAAAATAATTAATGTAACGGGACTTCGATATAGAATGCAGATGATAATAGACCTTACGTATAATGCAATATGGACGAGTTTCCTATAACGATATGCAATTTTACGTAAATAAATTCTAGATTTTTATAGTCTAAAGGACAAATCTATCCAGGCTCGTAGGATCAAATGGTGCGTATCATTCGGTATGCGGTTAAAAATGCGAGAAATTATGGCCAAATGACACGCTGCGGGATGAACCCTTATATGAGGGTGGCTGGTTCAAATATATCTAGAAATGCGTTGGTCTGACGATTGTGTGGCTAACTCTAAGCACTAATATGGGAAGGCTTAACTCACCAGCAACGTCTGCGATCACCTCCAGGAATTCACAGGAGAGTTCACTGCAATCCAAATGTCCACTACACGACACACAGAAGTTCGTAACAATGTTATTCTTTTAGGAGCAGAATCGGTCGATAGCACCCGATTTGCACTGCGAGTATGATATACGAAATCTCGACAACAATAATTTAGTTGGAGATGCGGGACGAAGAGATGGTTCTTGACAGACCGGTCAGTGGCGCGGTCGCAACGACAAGAAAAAAAAAGCAGCCGAACACCATATCCAAGATGTCGACTGATCCGTGCGATTTGATTGGTTCGCGAATGTGTATATCACGCGCGAACAGAGCGCCTTGAACTTGCAGGAAAGCAAATCCCAAGGATGATTGCATGATATTCCTAAATGAGTAAGCCAACCCTTGAGGGGTACCTATACATTAACCACACAATCCTCAATAGATATTAATGGAAGGAAAACGCAACAGTGAAGTTGGCGCAACCAAGAACACTGTTCTCTTAAAGATGCTGCGCTTGGAATTGCAATGAGCTGCACCAGGTTTTCCACTTCAGCATAATAATAGAAACCACAATAATCTTAACGTACATTTAATATTATAATATGTGAACGACTAAACTGATTTTACAAAGTTATTCATAAATATAATTGAGTTTAGAAAATATAGTGGTGCGCCACATGGTAAAACAAGTTAGTTCAAAAAAAACAAAGTGACATACATGCATAAATTTACGTCTGGTTTTCCATAGAAAAAGGTGAGAGTGTACGGATTTCCACTAATTATCAGATAACTGCTTTTTATTATTTCGTCGACTCAGTATGTTCGGCCTTATAGGCTACACTAAAAAGAGTGACATCCGAAAGAAACACCTGGAACGTACGTATAATCGGAGGACCCCTCGTTTAATCGGAACTAAAAAAATGCATTGCAATACCAAAACCCAAAGTGCATTAAAAAAGCAATCACGGGAATAAAGTCAACTGGCTGCGAGTCCCATGGAATCGCCGTAATCCCGCGCAGAAAGGGTTATTTTCTTTAGGCGATTCCGATTATCCTGCAGTCATTAGGGGCCATCTGGAGCTCGCCGTCTCCAGGATTATACTTCCATTTAGTTGCTGGTTTTTAGCTTTGGATAGTTTTGCCGCTATTACTGGTTACTTGCAAATCTAAGACTCTGCGTTTTATTAAATCTTTTCTTCGGATTGGCCTAGTTTATAAAACGTTTCGATGTACACCTTGTTATTCTATTGAATATAATTATAAACGTTCAGTAGAATTTCTGAAGATACAAAATTTTAATTTATTTTTAAACTGATCCTGAATAAAAATTATTTTGATTTGTTCCGCCCTAATTTGATTGTGGCCAAAAACGCAAGCAGTACAAATAACATTCTACAATTCTTGATAAACATAAATTATCGCTGTAATAAAACATTAACGAAGTACGGAAAAAATGTCAAGCACAGAAATCAGATGAGATAATGCGCTCATTAAGCTTCCATATTTCATGTAGCTAAAGAGTTCCATATTTCACAGTTACCGTGAAAATCTCGCTACTTTTTAAAACAAGCATGAGTTTGGATCTGAAAAGTTTGCTCTATTTAACCAGACTCAGGAGGATATAGTGTTGTACGCTATGTTTGTTCTTTTGGTGCATCATGTAATTTCTGGCTGAATACGTTGCATTATGTACCTAACTTAAGGTGTAAAAAAAATAAACATGGCGCACATTAAGAAATGCAGTCAGGTAGGTATTGCGATTATTTTATTGATTGTGATTCATTTTTATTTTGTGAACACAGTACGTAAGACAAGTCTTAAAACCTGGTGTGCGATATACGAAGTGTACGAACACGTTACTAGAAATAACAGTTCGAGCAGTACCTCCCGTTAATTAGACAAGCTTTTCTTAAAACAATTTTAAGCTGCTTTAGAAACATTTAATAGCAAAAAGAACTCACGACTTTTATCTGCAGGCATGTTACATATTTAAGGATGTGTAAGGTGGGTAGTAAAACGACGTTCAAATATTAAATTGGGCACACACACACATTTTGTAATAAAAAACAAGAAACGTGTTTGAAATTACAGGGGTAAAACTAAAACCCTTTGAAGATATAAGTTTCCTTAACGCTAAGTATCACTTGTAAGAATAAGAATGCTGGCAAAACAAAAAGACGTAGGTAAGTGGTTACACAAAGAACAGCGATAACCATCCTATAGAGAAAACAAATGGGAACACCCAACAGTACAATATATGTAAATCCAGAAAAGCTGCTAACGTGGTACACCGTTTCACCAAACTACATCTAGCGGAACAAAAACTAACTTATACCTATATATTTATACTGTAAAACTACTACCTATATTTTTATAAAGAATAGGATTCATATATCTGGTTCAATTAAATATAAAACGTCTAATATAAGAATCTAAAAAAAAATTGTGTGCGTCATTATCATCATCATCAGCCTGAGGAAGTCCACTGCTGGACATGCCTCACTACACATTTCCGGGAAAAACGATTCTGAACCCTCTCCATCCACCGACTTCCCGCCATCTGAACAATGTGGTCAATTGTATCGTCAATGTATGCGTTTTATTAAATCGAAATCTCAATACGAGACTTCGTTTATCATTTTGCAGAGTAGGCCATATGCCATGAATTTTTTGCATGTAGCTTCTAGAACCGACAACCGCTGCGGAATAAAATTTCTCAACAGCGACCACGAACCGGGAGTTGAAATTCAAAATGATAAGCCATACCATACCAATATGAGTGATCACTTTGACGCTGAAACCGACATTCGAAAGGGGTCAACGAGGAATATTCCACAAGGATTTTCTATGCTTTATATTAATCGACCTACATACCTTCTATCTTTGCGCTGTTTTAACATTGAGGTTGATTTAAGATTCGAAACGGTTTTCTGACTGACTTCAAAAGGATCAACCTTCAACGACTTCAACCCTTATGCTTTTATTTTGGCAAGTTTTATTTTGGAAATGCTGTGATGTTTGTTTACGCGTATTTTCATTTGAAACGAAATATTTTCCAGTTGGTACTGCCTTATTTATCCAGTTACTTTCAAACGTGAGGTCTGAATGCAGCGTGTGAAACTCACTTTATTTCGATACCTTTCAATTAAGGTTGGTAAATACACCTGAGCACAAAGTTTTGAAAATAAATCGCGGTCCCACATAAATATGGTGAGACCTCGAGATAAACCCTGCCACACCCTGCGTTGAATTGCCTAACACCGCGGAACGAATGGAGAACGATGTGCCTTAACATAGACATAACCATATGTTGTTGTAGCTACTATTCTTCTGTATAATATACGAGTATGTGAGTGAGAACTGTCTTAGTGGAATCGTACTTTATTTGTGAGAACTTTGCGGGCTGGAAACAAAAGACCAACGTAAGAAAATACAAATCACGGATATACATTTTATGGGATTTATTGTCCAGAATGTGACAGACAAGGGTACAAAACTCTAGAAATGTAAGTGAATTTTCTGTGGTAGAGTTGATGAAAAATTATAGAAGTAAGAACTTTTAACAAAATAAACTTTTTAATGTTGTAGTTAGGAATGTATTGATAAGCTAAATAGCTAGTAGAGTAGGAGTTCTAAGAGTAGTAGAGCTCTTTGTGAAGAGCTCGTCCGGGGAAGTACTACCACCACACCTTTTTCTGCCGCCAAGCAGCAATGCTGTGTTTCGGTTTGAAGAGTGTGGTTGCCGGTGTAATTACAGGCACATGAGGCTTAACATCTGTATGCCTCAAGCTGATGGACGCAGGGCAGTGCATCGTAGGGCACGTTCCTATCGTGCGTGACTTACGAGGCAATGCTTTGTTATAGGTGATGGTTACCACTTAACATCAGGTGGGCCATCTGCTTGTTCCATCAGCAGGTTGTATAAAAAAAAAAAAAAAAAAAAAAAAAAAGCTAAAACCCAGATCAAGAAACGAAAAACGGTCAACACAGTATCTGGAAAAAAGATATTACTATGCTCAGGACAGGACCCTAATAGCATTTAAGTATCCTTTACATCGTGGAGGCACGTTTGTCCTTAGATCGTTTTTAGACATGTTTACTTAGATCGTTTTTAGAAATCTTTACTTAGACCGTTTTTAGACTTCTGTAAAAACTCTCGCTCCACATGGAGCCATCGTAATACACACAACATACGGCTATGTCCATATTAACATTTTGTAAAGATTATTATTAAAATTTGGGACTTCCGTTCTGTTCATCACGGAAATATTATAAAGCTTGAATACATCATCAGAATGGCTTAGCCTAAATAAAATTAGGTTATCGTGAGTGTCGTTTTTTGTATAAGAAATAAATTCACTCGGTGTTTATTTGCATAATAATTTGCGGCATGCTTAAATGTTTATTTCACTTTTACTTGTCAAGATAGTGAACGCGTACTTAACACTTTATTGGAGTAAACACAAAACAGAGTTATAGTCCAAACAATTTTTTAAGGGCGCAAATAAGTGGTACGCGTATTAAAGTAAATTGAAAGCCGTTGGGAGAGCTGTAACAAAAGCCACAAACAAAATTATTCTTGCACTACAAAAACTGTGCTAATGGGCCACGCGTTCTATCCCTTACATTCTGCAAGGGTACGATGAGACAATACAATTCTATAATTTCCCCCAAGTCATTGTTGTGTAGTCACGCGCAGGGGCGCTCGGTACCTGTCTCCCGCATTTGTCGTGACTCGAGGGACCTCACTCCTAACTATTCCATTGTATGTGCACCGCTCACAACTACATTCTATTTTTTCCATTTACCCCAACCGGAGAACGAACGAGCAGTTTGTGATGACACGCGGGAAAAAAATCTGATACCGCAACTTGCTAAACCGTTTTAACGTGTTTACAGTCGCTCGGTATTTACGTGTTTTTGATTAAAAATGCTCCGGTAAAACTACGATGCTGGGCAAAATTTTTACTCTAACCTGATGCTATCTAATCCAATTCCAACTCGTTAGCCAAACTAAGAAGAAGTATCTAACTAAACCTTGAGCTAGCGAAGCATAAAACGAGAAAAGTTTTATTTAAAATAACATGGGATTTTCTATATTGGCGATCTGCTCGTCAGAAACTTCAATTCCCTGTACACGTTTCGTATAAATCCTTTTTTTTTCTAGGATTTTAGAAATTTCAACTTATTTAAAGTTAAAATTTCTTGCAGATGAATATTCAACAGTGAACAAACAAAATCATGTTTCAATCACCACATACCGTAGACATCCCCTGAAATTCTTGCGACTTTCCGAGAGGAGTAGTCAGAGGAACACTTTTTTGGGTAGTTAGTATTCTACACATGACAGGTTGCAAGCTTCTCAACGCTGCAGGAACATTGCTCACGATGTGATTACTCACCGATTTTCCTCCGTAAGCCAAACCACAACCTATTCTTTGAAAATTGTTATGAATGAGTCTTGTCATATTTTAGCAAAGGCAATTCAAGACAATTTCTCCAACAGTAAGTACTTCCTATTACCCCCATGCAATTGCACGCGCAGGTGACACGGGTTTTAATAGGAATATTAGCATCTCAGCTAACAGAATGCATAACTTATTATGATTGATTCGTACAACCGTGCTTCGGTGCCCCAGAGATTCACACTGATTTATCACATTGATGTAAATTACCACTTAGGTAATTTGCGTTTGTCATTGAGCAAATAGACACGCTGTTAGATTATTATTTATTGTCATAATAGCAAGCAGTAGTAATATCAAAGTAACGAATGTGACATCGCCATGTCCCCGATTATTTCTTATAAGTGCCTTGATATTTATAGAAACTCAGTGAGCCTCTTTTATGCTTCCCAGTCATAGAAATAAGAGATCTCTAATTAACCAAGCTAAGAAACCGTAAATATTTGGTATGTTTCCGTGAAAGCAATTCCACGTTCAGACCATTTTTTAGGGTTTCTGCTCAAGGTTCTGATTACCAGTAATATTATATAAATAAATTATTTTATTGAGGATACAACAAAGTTTACAAATAATATAAAACTGTCCAGCAGCAATATTTTAAACGCATATTGTACCCACAGCTAAGCAAAGCAAAATAAGAGCAAATCTTTTAAATAGAGTTTGAATTCAGTAAGGCAAAAACGTTAATGAGACTAGAATAAAATTGAAAATATTTCCGTCTTGTTTTTGAAGACGGAATTATTGAATACATACTATGGATAAAACGTAAAGTAGTTGGGTCGATTCCCCCTTAATATCACTCGGAGGAGTGAGATTAAGAGAGAACCCGTCAGCTTCAAGTCATAACTTGCAGTAAATAGAAACAAGAACTTGTTAGATTATGCACGACCTTAGCTCACTTCTGAATTGGATAAGGGGGAGACATCTGACAGAGAGTGAAATGTTTGACCCGCTAGCTTGAACTGTTTACGCGCTAGTTTCCATTATTGATCATTCTAACATTTTAACAAATTAAAGTACTTCATCTAACATAGCAGCAAACTGGTAATGAACTATTATAATAAACTATTTATATTTACAAAACGGCACTTGATATTTTGAGAGACGAGATCTGCCTAAACAAAGACACAATCATGAATTTCCCTATCCATGTTCTCAGAACAGATTAGGAATGATCAAGCAAATTGTGCAAGATTAGTTTATAGTTGAGGTACCTCTGTAAGTGCTTTGACTGCTGGAGAAGCTTAAAGTGTATCAGAGGCGTCGCCGAGTCACGCTCAGCACTAAGCCGAGCACAGACGGACTACGGAGCTCCGTTACATAGTGTAAACTCAAGCCCCATTTACTATGACATGTTGGGATAGATGAGGTGCATTTACTTAAGGCATACAATATTATTTTAGGAACTTTGTCACAGTTTCGATGTGCTCCAGGGAAATATGGCTAATTATAGACAAAATCTTAAAGTTATAAGTATGCCAGGCGTTTTATCTAAGAAGTCCTAATATAACTTTGTAAAATATAATTAAAATGTGAGAGATCCTCTTTAGTAAAAATTCAATCCACGACAGCCAATAAAATTTGGAGCGGCATTACCTACGCATTTACTACAGAACATTACACGCCTAACTACAATCTATAAATTTATTGTAATAACGCGATAAAATCCGAGCCGACACCGGAAAAACAAGAAAAAATACATAAACGCCCCGTATGGCGATCATATTCGTGGCAATAAGTAACCATAAAGCCGGTATTTCATATAAGCGAAGTGCCTTGCTGTTACGACTTGCCGAGAACGTGAGTGGAAAGATGGTTTGCTGAGACACCGTTTATTGGTACACCTGCTTACAAAAGGCGGTTTAAAAAGACAGTCAAGTAGGGTAGGTGGGAACTATTGTCGATATCTGCAAACTGTCGGAGCTCTCGGTTCGTTTCCGGGAGGAGGTGTAGGGCACCTTTAGAGTCAATTTGACCCAGACACCTGCAAGACCCGTAATACTACAGCGATTGCTATTGAATATTATGACTTCTATTTTTGCAAGCCTGACTAGAATTATATATACTATGTATATAATTCTAGTCAGGCTTTCAAAAAAAGAAGTTTGTACACACCGTAAAATAAAATGATTGTTCGTGATTTCTCTTAGGTTCCGAGAAGAAAATTAAATAGGTTGCACTTCAAACGTTTTACGTTATTACAAAATAAAAGAGCTTTTTATTAATAATCTGTTTGTGCACTTTATTCTTCCACAGCGGGTCGCTTTGGTAAAATTATTAGTAAAACCCTGCACTCTCTAGTGGCCCATTTACAGTATATCAGGCGCATATTTGTAGTTTGTTACAGTTGCACGTGAGCTGAAAATCCTAACTGTAAAGTGGGTAAATTGAAGACAGCGAAGCAGTATCCAATATTTTAACACCTGCCGCGGACGGTATAGGACCGAGTTTCCAACAAAATTAACTTAAATCTTCAAGAGATTGCAGACTGTAAAATTTTACCTTTCGGATAAAATTTATGGACAATTTCCCGTTTACAAACATTCCATTGAAAATTAATTCGGAACGCTTTTGAAGATAACATTCGTTGAATCTTGATCTTATTTTAGACAATGACTAAGCCCGATAGATGTACTAGGACTTTTGTGAATCGTTGTCAACGTTTACCTCGAATTCGGTCTACGCGAATAAGGAACGTTCGCATCGTCTGATTCTCGATTCTCTTTAGATATTCTCTTCACATATCTGATTACCTGACAACGAATTTAGTATTCACCATCAATATTTGCATGAAACAGGTTTGCTTAATAGATGCCTAGTTATATCTAAAGCGGAATTAATTCACGTATGGTTCGGAATATAGCGTAATTTTAATTAAGGGGTGGTGGCTTTATGTACTGAGCTAAAGCCTTAGTACGAATCCGGGTAGTATTAATTCCCAACTGTATATTATATGCTTCTGAATGTCGTCCATCTTTGGTACTGAGAGCCGTAATTGCTGCGGCTGGACAATAATTCAAGTAATTAGTATTCTTGTTAAGACGCCGCAGACTACATTAATTAACGAAACTTCAACCACCCTCAATTTACTTTTACGATGAAGAATTTAAACATCATTCAAATTTCACTCCTAACAATCTTACAAACCGAGTTGGGAACAAATTTGCCCGTCATTTTCATTAGCTATTCTAATGTTATAATGTTTTTGTTCTTACACATTTTCAAACTCCATCATACCAAACCAATACTAAAATTCAGAAACAAGGCTTGAGAATTCTCTCACCGATCAATAAAAATAATACACCATCCATAATATTTAATCTTAAATCTTCAGTCTTAAGTCAAATCTTAAGTCTTCATTTTACGAACCTATATGAAACTGTTTCACTATAATAAAGAAGGGATATGCAAAAGAACGGTAGGAATTGGCTTTGGTCGGGTGGAACTGGCACCTAGAGTTACCTAGCTTTAAGACGTTTCAAAGTGATTGATCCTTGTGATTTTATTGTATTTTTTTTCTAAATACCTTTTGACTTTGACCTTATGTTTGTCTGACACCTTTTTATAGTAAAATAAAAACGTAATAGGGCATCTACTTCATTATTTAAGCAGGATTAATAATGCAGAACTTTCTAGATTGCTAGCAAAAGGCTTGAATGTTTTATAACTATTCTAAATGAACAATTAGTACGTAGAAATGTTTATATAGTCCGAAAGGATGATTCTAATGAACGCTACGTTGACCACGCTTTGCAAAAGCTTTGACCGACTCTACATGTAGTTCCGTATATCGGAGCTTCGTCTGGGTTATTTCCGGTTCGTCGAGCAAAAGCAGAAGTTCGCAAATGTTACAACAATAACGTTCACCTTTCAACTTGTCACTACAGTGAATTAGTCCGCAAGTCGTCTCGCGGGCTAGCTGTGTTTCTTACAGTACGTAGGTATTAGGTACCCTTCTTCACAAGCCATTACCTACCCGCCCATTCATCGGAGCGACTCAACCCGTTTACAAGCTCGGTAATTAACTAAACCTTGAACTTTAAACATTAGCTAATTTACCCGCCGAGACTGGTATCCCGTTCATATAGATACAATATACTGCGCAAATTTGACCGAGGGTAAGATTTAGAAGAGAATAATAATTTTATTTTCGACCTCTATTACGCGTACCCTAAGTGAATCATTTGGTGAACGTTTCTTTAATAAAAGTCTTGATAAAATTTACTGTTTGACTAACGGCTTACCTTTGCGTATTAGATAAGAATTTATGAAGAAAGAAAGTGATAAAAGGGCGCCTATTTAGTTCTAGCTTTTAAAGGAGACAATTAAAAGGATTAGTGGTTCGTTTATCTAAACGAGCTGTGTTTTTATAGGTGGCATTATCAATCATACCATTTCGGGCGACATAAGTGGACCCTCCTCGTACGCGCTCAAAGTTCCATTACTCACGAAGCCACGCCCGGTGCTGATACCCTCTCCTTCACTCACTATAACTATAGCCTACTAATATCATATACCTATACATACAAACTCAACAAAGAACGTCAATAGAGGAGCGAACATACCAGATCGCCTCATGAAGTGAGACCATCACAAATAAAGTCAACTATTTCATATATGAAAAATACTTTACGGGCTATCTCGATTGATTCGCCTCATACTTCTATTGTGCTCGGTGAAATAACATACGGTTGTAACCTACTTCGACTATTGTATTTAAACTGAGTTATCTATACGTCGTCGATGTTCTTGCACAACGACGTGTGGTTTGTTCGCGAACAAGTAACTTGCAGATAGCACTTGAAAAGTAATAGCTTCAACTTAAAGGATTTCGAAACAGTCATTGGCAAGTTCGTTGCCGATTTCATCGGTGACAGCTGGAAGCTTACGCTGCTACACGAATATAATTAGAATGGAATTTTAATCTTGTTGGCATTTAACAACGGCAACGGTCCATAAAGATCAAAATGGTAACAAAGATGCTTCATCGCAAAGGCCGATGCGATATTAGAGCGTAATTTTTATTAGTTTTCCTAATTAAAATGTTACACAGAACCTTTGCATAATTCCAGCGACGCGCGTCTGCATATTTTTTAAAGCTACGTAATTATTTTTCTGTAACATGAAATTCAGTTTGATCTTTGTATATTCAAGAAATGCAAGGTGTTATTATAAGATGGAAATAGAGAACAAGTATCATCAGAAATATTGCATGGGCCATATTATGTGATATCTATATTGGAGTAATTTAAGGCAGAGGATACCACAAAACATCAAGTGGGCAATCTGCCAGTTCGTCACGTCCATAAAAACTACACTAGACCGATAGATAATAAAAAATTAAATCATAATTTCAAATAGAGTTAGTATATAGCTAGAGCGATGTGAGGAGGTTTTATGAGGGGCGAGGCGAGTGATTCCTGAAACTTATGGAGCCTATAAACCCGCTCGTGTTGGGAAGACGAGTAGTCGATTTAGCAAAATACTGTTTTCCGCGCACCGTCTACAGAATTACCGAGATTGGGTGTGAAAAGCTGTCGTAATGACGATGGAAAATTCTGTGTAACGTCCCGATACCAAAAATAAAAAGATTTATTCGACGCTACAGTATCTGCGCGTCACAATTGTTCTTTTAACGGTTTGTTTGCATTGTTACCCGGAAATATATGTTGCTATTTTGCAATATTATTCATGCTCGTAAACCTTTTGTGTCACAGATATAGATCAATGAAGTTTTAATTTTCGATTTCACGCAGAGTAGGTAACTAAGAATAAATAAATATTGGTGGACTTTCCACACAGCACTATCTAGCCCCAAACTAAGCCAAAGCTTTTAATATGGGAACCAGAATATTTTTTATAATATATAATAACACCCAGACAGAGAACAAACATCTATGTTCATCACACAAATCTTTGTTCTCGGTGGGGATTGAACCCACGGCCTACGGCGCAGAAGGCAGAGCTACTACCAACTGAGCCGTGAAGACTGTCAAACTAACGAGAATGCATTGCGAAGGGATAATGCTATTATTATGCATACATAAATAATTCCATATTCACCGTTAATTAATCAAAATCATAACTAGAGTTATCGCAAACGAATATAAATTAATGAAGAGCGATAGTAAATAGTCGCCGACAGTAATACTCGGCGGGAGTGCATCGGGGCGGGCGCTCATCATGAATTCCCGAGGGCGCACCGTTAAATGTAGGCCACGAAGTTTCAGCCGGCCGCCTGGCAGAATATTGCTTTGTCACTTGGCGACGTCGCACAGCTTCCCTAAGCCCAAGTAATTGGAAATACTTGAAATAGACGACTTAAATCAACATCGCGACGCTCCCGACTCAACCCCGACCAGTCCCATTCGACGTCCCGCCAACCTAACAATATTCACGTAAACCTAACACTTGTCGAGTTACAGGATTACAATTTACGTTGACAGATTTATTTGAACAGCCTGGAAGTAAACAGACTCTTCATACCTACCAATTTCCAAGTTGTGAACAGAGTCATCAGTTAGCCGAGGTATTCTTACTTGGAATAGAATTACGAAATGTAATACAAACCGCCTATGGAATTGAAAATAATGAATAAATAAACGATAACTGCTTTCTGGGGATGGAAAGGGGTCGTAAAATAATCGCGAATATGAGAAACGATTACGATAAATAATACTTTTTTTTGTAAGCCAATTCCTATAAGGTTTTTATTAGAGCACCATAGCATATTACAATTATGAAATTTCTAGAAGTCAAATTTGTATATTGGGGAAATAATCAAATAAATTAAAGATATAAAGCAGGGAATATCATTGCAGTATTAAAGCATACAGATCACATTCCATGGAAGATAAATCTCTAAGAACGTCTTTTTCAGGTACCTTTTCCCGTTAGGGTAGAAACTTCATGTTTTGCTTCAGCAGGCAACATTCTATGCGCGACAGATTAAAAGTCCGCGTTCCTTGGCGTTCTATCAATCTTTTACCATACCAAATAAATCTACAGCACAGAAATAAATTCTCCTACCTACAGACAGATATAAGAGTATCTTATTTTCTAAAGGGTACTCTACAAACGCAGAAAATAATCAAGACTAGTGATCGAAATTGTGGTTTATTGAAAATTACGAACATAAAACTCATTGATTTCCGAAAGATGCCATCATCCTCGTTATAAAATTCTTGAATAATTCTCCATCCGTAATGAGGGAGGAAATTTAAAAAGTTTTGGGACATTTTTCATTCGGCATTCTCCTTTTTTGTAGAGTCATCCTATATTTTCCTAAGTAAGCTCCAATAAATCTGCCTATAAGGATAGATAGAGATAAGTAGGCAGAGACCGTAACCAGATAAATATCGGGTTACATCATAATCGTAACTTACAATTTAGAATAAAAGCCACTGGGGATAGATACAGCAATATACCTATTCATATCTCCGCATATACCCATTAATATCTCCGCATCTCTGGTTATTGCAGATAAACAATTCACTCGGAAGTACACGTAAGGTAATAAAGAAAACGATATTGTTGGTTTAGTAATTTCTGTGCACGCTGACGAAAAGCTTTATTAGAATTAGTCACCGTACGATATGGGTCGAATAGACACGTAAAGGTTAGGTAAGTTAATATTTGTTATCGTCTTTGAAAGTTGATTTTTATTAAAATATCTAAGAGATAAAGCTCAAGTTATTGTTCCTAATTCGGCATCTCAATGCAAACGTGAGGCAAACCTCAGCAAAATGAAGACTTTATCGCAGACAAATATGAAGCGAAGACTTACTTAATTATCTTGTAGCCACAAACAAAATTGATTTACGAAAGATAGAGGTACCACTCGGTTTATAAAACAGGACCGAGGAGAATAATAATCGTTAGTTATGCTTTGTGATATTAAGTATTTTCCCTCGACGATCTCGATACGAAGATTAAAGATTTTAAGAGATGACAGATATAATGAGAAACATTAAATATTTCGTGTTTTGTGTCAAAATATTATTAACGAGTATTAAAAACATATTTTTTGCTTACATTTATTCTGCTTAAGTATATACGAGTATTTTTTTGTTCGAACTGAGAGTTCGTACATACATTGGAAAACAATTAAACTCAAAAATCATGGTAAATGCGTTTTAAATGAAAACTATCACAACCATGATAGTTCCGAAAGTTCTACCAAAGTATTTTGTTTTCAGTATTTTGTAGACTAATATACTCATATAAATCTAAGAAAAACTAAAAACAAAATTAATATGAATATATTAGTCTACAAAATACTAATAATGAGTCGCAATATGCTTATTTATCAAGTAACAAAGCATGTGGAAGGTATGAAAGCATTTTCAAACATAGTCGAAACAACCACACTGTGATTAAATCGTGGCGTCTCCGTACAGGATTAATTTGGGAACTGTTTAACCTAAGGGTTATGACATGACACGGAGACCTTGTTATGTGACCGGGTACCAACAGCGTATAGGATTAGACCTACCTACGCATCTGTGACCGGGCACCAACCAAAGCTCTTGTGTATCCAACAACATGTTCCTACTATTGTTATTGTCAATAGAACATGTATGAGCGTATTGCAGATTCTGCTCACGTTAACCTAATAACGTAATAACAACAAATATTTATTAGTTATTCGACACTACATGGATTAAAACGGCTCCGATACAGAAATTCACGGCGGATTTCACAGCGAACTACACTGAAAACTAATATGATTCGAACAGTAATAATACCTACGTAAAAGTTCTTTCATTCGAGCTACGTCCATCCGTCCACTGTATTTTATACGGGATGCAACAAACTAAGCTCCGTTTTTTTTATTGTCAAATATATTTATTTTGAACGTATAATAATTTATTCTATTGTTGGTATAAATTTTATTCACAAAGAATGTTTCAGATTTTCCATTAACAAAAAAATATTCCAGTAAAAATGTAATCTGATACAGGTGTTTCGCCGACAACAAGGGCATAATCGGATTATGGTTCGCCTTAAATCCTTATTAGGAAGCAAATTCGTGTGTTCAGTAGGTAATTAATTGTCGCAAATCTTGCTAGAAATCGAAAACCGCTAGGCTAGCGGGACGTGACCGCGCGCCTGGCAATCAGTATGCGCGCCGCAACACACACCGCTCGCCTCGTCTCCACACCACCACCGGCTGCAATATGCTGAAATTGGTACGTGGCCAGGAGACACAATATTCACATTGAATCCACCATTTATTTCGAAATAATATCACCTACATACACACACATTCCGTTAAACATTTATCGGTAGAACTACTGCATAACGTTTTTATTCAAGTCACGAGCGGGGTAAGTATTTATAGAACTTACTGACAAATCCAGTGTTTCACTATGAAAAATACGCGAGGAAAGTCCTGCGATTCCACTTCTAGCGACTTATAAATTCTATTCAAATTATACTAAGGAAATTCAGTACACTGCAAAGCACTAAGATCCTCTGCTCGACGTCATTGTAAACGTGAGACAGATATCGGGATGAGTAGCTTAACCGGATTAGGGTCTGGGAGGCTGATTATTCTGCCGGTTGATTTACGATGACGCGATACGCCCGCGCCGACCTGCTTACCTAATAGAGAACTACACGAAAACGGACAATTTATAGTGTCGCACATGCCGATAGGATCATTTACCGCAACGAGAAACTGTGAAATATGAGACCCCATGTCAACGTGTGCTTACGGACGAGGGTGAACAGATCCCGACCTGCTCCGCCTCGAATGGAGGTCAACTACAAAAGTTTCCGACATTAGGTATATTTACAAGAGGGAAAAGACATTTAAATGCGGGCCGCGGCAGTGATTAGCTAGGACGGGGTGCCTTTCGACCCGACCTTACATCGCACGTGAATTGAAACGAAACCTAGCGACTGACATTATCTTAAATACTTTTTTCCAAAGCCGTTTAAACGAGAATCTGCTACAGAATTGCAAAATTAGCTTCATGAAAGTCAAATAAGATGCTTCGAGATTTTCGTAACATCTTTCTTTACATTAATTAAGTTCTATAAAACGGTAGAGAGAAATTCTCACTTGTGTTTTAAATGGATTATCGCAAGGTAAACGATCGCTCAAGCATATCACCTAATATTGGGTTTAATTCGTTCGTCTGTAATGAATAAATGTCTGTAACAACCGCTGGGGAATAAAAATTCTAGCGAACAGGAAGACGAAACGTGGGTCGACCTCTTACCCGATGGACCGACGACTTCGTGAGAACCGCGGGAAATCGGTGGATGGAGAGGGCTCAGAATCGCTCTTTCTGGAAATGTATAGGGGAGGCCTAAGTCCATGTCCAGTAGTGGACTTCTTCAGACTGATGTTGATGATGATTGAATGAATAAATATTTTACTACATGGGTATTTTGGAGAAAAAATACCTGCTATTTAACCTTATAATGATCCATTATTTATTTAGGACGGGCCCTCAAAACCTATTTCTGTTATGTCGCCTACCAAGTTTCGTTTTAATTTTGAGAAATGGAATATTTACACAGTCGCAATAGAGAGGTAAAGACGTAGACAGACACTTACCTGAGTTGGGTTGGTTGTCGGAGTTGGGCCGCGCCGATGGTGCTCCGTCTCGCGCCTCCACCTCCAGTGCGTAGGCTCCCTGCTTCTCTCTATCGAACACAACCTTCGTGAAGATCTCTCCCGTCTGCATGCTGATCTCGAAGAAGTCTTTTCCCTCGTTCCTGGGCGAATCCACGATGTAGTAGTACACCTACGATCAAAACAAATGCTCAATTTATTCATAAGGGACCAACAAAATAAGATCAGTGCCCAGGGATTTCCATCCCTTTATTTGTTTTATTACAGAGCCAATGTTACGGTTACAATTGTCGAGATGTAGTCAGCTTTTGTAGAAAAATATTAGTGTAGTCATAATGGTAAAAACCGCTTTAAACTGTCCCAGTTATCCGAACCTTGTATGTATATGCATAATACGATGATGAAAACCTCCGTCGTCTTTTAATTCAATAACCCTTAATATTAGTAAATGAGGTCAGTATCATTACTGGGATTAATTGAGTTTTTTTTTCATTATATTCAATATTACGAGGTTTCTAGGCCCTACAGGTCCTAGGTTTGACATTCATCAAAATTCAGAAAACCTTTGGGCGCTGTGCCTGACGCTGTCATATCCGACATACGTCCAATTAGATTCGTATCTTTTTTACGGAAAATCGAGATGAAAATTATGTCAAAACGACAAAATATACGCGGTTATTTAAACCCGAGAGGTGAATATAATGGTTTCGTTTCGAGTAAGATTTACATATTATGGTTTAATGATGAATGAAAAAAATTGGGGAACCCCGTTGAATGTTACAATATTTTAATATTTTTTTATGTACCTACTCGTCTTACCTACATGTTTGCTTTTTTAACCCATTACAAAGAAACAAGCGAATTTATTTCCGTTAGCCAACTGATGAAATTACAACGAAGGCATATTGTACGTGATATCACATTTAGTTCTTTCAAACATTAACTTCTCCATTTCTTAAGATAAGAGCCCGTCTTGTGCATGTGTAAAATCTAGTTTTTTATTCAAGTTGAGTCAAGTAGAAAACTTGTACCGTACCGGGAGGATACAGGAACAGGATGAAGGAAATACCGGAGCCATGCGGTATGTAGGTAGGTATTATTCAGCGCCGGAGCCAAGCAGGGAAATATGAACCTTTATATACCTAGCCACAATCAGAAGTTAACGAATTCTCGTAATTCTGAATGATTTTTCACAATTTAATTGTAATGATATTTTCGTGAATTGGGAACGCGCTATAAAAAGTTGTCGTCTACACAGGCTCTTAGATTTCTCTCAGTTACTTGTTTCCACATTATGTGTCTAGCCGATTTGAAATTATTATGAAATCGTCATAAAACGCCAGTAAAGGGATGCCTTGTCAAAACTCAGAGCCTGCACAGTGGCTAAACGTACAATGGGCACAGGGTACAGCTTGAGAGTCCATGACACTAAGAATTAATTGGCTAAGGGACCGCGATGGGAATGAGCATCGAGATGAGACATTCATTATTCTCAAGAATAGTTTACGTTGAAGTCTCTTGAGGAACTCTGTACCCAGACAGTAATTTCAAGCACTTTCTTTTCAGCTTGGATACAGATTCTCTATGCAATAGCAATGGGAAAATCTATATTGATTCAATCAGTCGCCGAGTAACGAATTCAGAGTAGCTAACCAACAACCAAATGAAAATGCTCTACTTTCTAAGTTTAGAAGAAAATTGTAAATTTTCTTATATCTGGATTCGTTATTAAAAATACTAGGGCAGGGCTCCGCTTGTTTTTTTTCAGGACTGGTAACTATTTTGTAGTGACGTACAAATGAACAATTAGTTATTTCTAGTTTTTAGACCATAGTGATATTAAAATAATGTAGAGCAAAATCTCGACTCAAGAGTTTTTTTCCATATTTAGTATTTGAGTATTTGGTTTTCTGGCCCAATAGGGGCGCTTAGCGCGTCTTCACACAAATCCGGGCCCATAACTAAGAAAACTAAAACTCGGACTTGAGGACTCTTTAAGGTTATGTGTAATCGATTCTCTTCAAAGAGAAATGTTTGGACGGACCCCAAATAAATACGGCTTTAAACATTTACCACACAGAACATAGAATACATAAAGACCGAATAACTAAAATTGTTAATCTACTTTAAATGCTGTATATAGGTCAGTCTATGCTGACCTAGGGAAAAGGCAAGGGCAAATAATCCTAAGAAAATAGACAACTTTGAAGATGACCATAGTTTTAGAACACTCACAGTTGGATAGCTTTTAGGCTATTGCAAACGAGGAATCGAAATTTCTTTCTCTCAAAGTATGAGTACTTGATCCTTAAGAATCGGAGAAGATATTTACCGTGCCCAAGAATAAAGTCGACCAACAGTCCATTTATTTTTTTATACCATACCTTTCAAATCATACATAGAAACGCTGCTTGGTGGTAGAAATAGGCATGATAGTTATTCTTATAGATAGTACTTCAACGAACGATCCCTTCACAAAGAGCTCTATTATTCTTAAATTTAATTTCATAATTATAGTCTTAGAATAGTTTGTAGGTCGGTATACCTTCCACACTAATGGGAACTTGGGAGTAATAATAAGCTTGAAGCTAATTAGCGATGCAAAATTTTGAAATGTAACAAGTTAGGGACGGTGCGGTACTGAATAAATTTTAATTACTTGTTTTAAAATAACTTTAAATGCCTAGAAATTTACCTTTATAATGAGGGCCTTTAAGGTAACAGGCTCTATGGAACCTCGTTCGGTTTTATAATTTTATTATTTCCACTCGGAAAGGGCTCTTTATGAAACTTAGCAAAATTAGCGAGCGCTCTTTCAGACAGGGCGACCGCAACCCAGCCTTATTTGTATTGCCCTCGTATTAAAAAAAAAGAAAAAAGTTGTGAAGATAGTTAGAATACATTGATATTAAAGTTTTTTTATAGAAAACAGCTTTACTGGAGGAACGGTGGTCTAGCTCGAGGTGAGCTATTAAGAGAAATCGAATAATGTATGCTCATCATTTAATTTTTAACTTATTTTTGATTATAATTTTCATTTAAAATGGGATATTTACCATGATTTGTGAGTTTAATTGTTTCCCGATATTACGGCACAGTTGCATGCGCCATCATCACGGGTCGAACTCATCATCATCATCATCATAGTGCAAGCAACTGTGCCGAAATATCGGAAAACATTCAAACTCACAAACTATTTTATTAATTAAATCCCTCGCAAAAGCACTGATTCAATGAGGGCCCCGCATTTTTTTATCTACTTGCTGTTGGAACAAGCAGATGGCCCACCTGATATTGTGTTGACCATTACCTATAACAAAGCATTGCGTCGCAAGTCACGCATGTTAGGAACGTGCCCTATAATGCACTGCCAATGGTAATAGCATTGCTACTTGGCGGCTGAACAAAACTACACATCGTTTTACTGAAGTTACTCTATACCTCTACCGATCAACTATTTAAATTTCATAAGTATAATCTGCGCACAACAATTTAAACCACCCATACAAAAGCCATACATACCCACGCATAGCATACATTATGCTATGCAGAGGCTGTAGTGTTTAATTATTTAAAAAATGCACCTGTACTGGCAGAAGCGCAATCACTACTGAAAATTGCATTTTTATAACCGGAGCTCGCAAAAATTATAAGCACGTAAAACAAAGCGAGCTTGCAATATCCATTCTGATTCTAGATATGTCTCCGGCAAAAATGGATATGCAATCCGACTATTCCGTAAAACTACAGCATTAAGACCCACTTTATATTAAAGAAAATTAATAGGTACCGCCCGCAGCTTCGCTCGCCAAATAATAGAGTTTGTGTTAATATTTTGCATTCATATTTAAGGGTCCGTTCTTTTTCGTACCCCATTCCCAACAAAATTTCGGGATAACTATATTTGTTCTAGGTTCGGCGGATCGGTTCATAGTTCGGGCGTAGCCACAAACATCCAAACATCGTAACTGTCGCATTTATATATTAGTAGGAAAGGGTAGGATATATTTCACGAAATACAATTTATTGAGGTGAATACCGATGCCTTTCCTCTAGAATCTACACACCACATCTATAGATATGAGGGAATGTATTTCGTGGAATACAGGGGATCTCGGTTATGAGCATATTTAGTTTCTTTCGATTTCCGTCAGAACAATTGAAAAAGTTTTCCGACTTTTTGATCGACCGACCGAAGTTTTGACTACATTTCTACGACAGCTCCACTAGTAGGTAACACATATTTTTAGTAGGTTTATACCGCGTATGCGTGTGTGTTCGTGCATAAAATATGAGGGAGTTGTTTATTACTTGCGATTTCGAAACACGTGTTTGCCTTGTTCTGAGTGATATTGCAGATAATACTCGAGTAAAAAATTGCCACCAGACAAAAATATAAACTTTTAAAATGCCAATATTCTGGACACAAAAGAACTTCTATTGTCCCTAACTACAAGTAGGTGGCATGGTATACACTCAGCGACAAAAGAAAATGAATATTTCTGGAAGTCACGTTTTAAACTTTACTTAAAAGTCCGGAAGTAACGGGCAAGACACGTGGCAAGAAGGACTGACGGAAGATGGACAGCGACGATTACGGAATTTAAAATAGCCCTGCAGAGACGCTGCACGAGGCATGCGCCCGATGGTTGGATGATATTATGGGAAGGGCAGCAATGGCGAAGACTGGCACAAGATCAGAGAAAATGGAGCTTTAAAGAGGAGGCCACAGGCTAAAAAGCGATAGATAGAATGGTCCGCTTTGATCCTGATTTTTTTTACGAAATTCCCACACACACACTTACTGACATATACGTAAATATATCTGCTTATGCATTTCATATGCACATTTATTTTATTCATATGGATTCATATGATTCATATTTCTGTCATTGGCTGTCAATTATGATTTATATTTGACAGCCTTCACAGCTTAGTTGGTAGTAGCTCTGCCTTCTGCGCCGTAGGCCGTGGGTTCGATCCCCACCGTGAACAAACATTTGTGTGATGAACATAGATGTTCGTTCTCTGTCTGGGTGTTATTATATATTATATGTATGTATTTACAAAAAAAAAAGTATATATGTATTATATCAGCTATATGGTTCCCACATTACAAGCTTTGGCTTAGTTCGGGGCTTGATAGTGCTGTGTGGATAGTCCAAAAAAAAATAAAAAAAATATGGACATTTATTTATTTAAACTATGTCTATTTATTTAATAAATCTCGTTTTTTTTTTGATAAACCATTATTTCTTAGGTACTTTAGTTTCCGACTGTCCAAAGCCGGAACAAATATAAGCAGATGACGCAAACATTTATATAGCAAAGAAAAAACAATAACCCAAATTACTCGCATGAAATGATTTTATTCAAAAAAATTCAGGTATGCGAGTTCAGGTCTATTGAAAAACTATTCTGCAATGAAATATTGGACGAATACGTAAATTGGTTTATTTTGTGTATTGCTCACTGTTTAAATGATTGTTATTGTATATCAAACATTGGATCAGAGATTAAAAATGTAACGAAAATAGCCGTTATTTTAGGTATTTTTGCAGTGTTTACATGATACGGTTGTTACTGTGCAAACACAGAGCACTGGTGGTCTAGTGGCAGCGGCCCCGCCTTCCGATCCTAAGGTCGTGGGTTCGAAATCGGTCGTGCACCAATGAGTTTTTCTGTTCAAAGATGTATGTGCACAATGCCAATACTCTCAAACGGTGAAGGAAAACATCGTGAGGAAACCGGCATGTCGTAAAACCTAAAAAGTTCTATGACATAATGTGTCAAGTGCTCGAAAGGAGCCTCTTGAGGTGCACTTAAAATCCTTTCACCACACTGTTTCGAAAGAAACAAGTGACACGACAAGAGAAGAGACTGTGCAAACAATGAACGAACAGGTGAAAAACTACTGAAACTGCATTTATTTTTAAGTCTTTGTTTTATATTTTTGGTTCTTTTTTGGATGACATTTCTAGCATTTTATTTCTAAAAAACATAGTTCAATTAAAGTATAAAGATTAAGATTTTCGCAGTTTCGTGAGTGTTCGCTTTTTTCTTTGTTGGACGCGTAAACAGTAATCTAATATTTTAGTATGAACCAACAAATAATGCTTAAAGATTAACAAAACTAACGATTTTATCATAATTAAAATGAAATGAAAACTTAATTTCTAGCCGTCTGGTTGCCTACGAGCTTTATTTAATTTAGGTCAAAAAGCGCGGCTTAAAAAATATTTCTACGTCGTTTAAGTCGAAAAATCTTTGTGCAAACAACAGACGCTTGAACACGAAGTATAGTTTTAAATATAATCTACGAGATACTTCGTAGAACCAGGAGCATCCTTTTGAAAGCATTGTCTTATCTGTCATGGTTAGCTTCAAGCACCGATTCTGGCGTTCTGCCAGTTTCAGTGACATAACTGAACCCCAACTGTGTTTTATGAACCTACCTATCTACCTATTTTATCAGCTGTAGTACATTTTACTTATTAATTTTACTGGAATGTCTGTAGTAGTTACTTTTACAAAGTAAACCTTGTATCTGCATCTAAAGACGTCATCATTTTTTTAAAGGCAAATAGCAAAAAGTAAGTTCAGGCAGATAATGATGATCAAAACTTAAAATTCTTAACAGCGTTCATTTTCAACTCTTTCAAGCATCAGTTTTAAACGATAAAATTAATTGCTGTAAAAGTCTAATGAAGACGTGTATTCATAATAAGCTTGATGCTTGAAGCCCTTTAAAAACAACAACACGGATTTTCTCGGAAATAAGGTTGTTCTTCTAACATTTTAATTGTTCTATAAAGATACGCAGAAAATAAAGCTACGGCGTTCGTAGTAACCGGGTTCGAAAAACTCGTAGAGCTTAACTGCTACGAACATCGTAGACTTCGTAGCAAATTGCTACGAAACAGTGCTTTGTTACGAAATACAGGAAAGTAAAAGGTACGAATTACTTCACTTATTTACACAAAATTTTAGAAAAAAGAAGTAGCTTGATTTTTTCAAGAAGTCAAATACAAGGTGTAACACTAAAGGTTTTAAATAAGATGTTCAGACTGTTCAAACGGATCTCTGCTAGATAACCCCCAAAAAATACCGAAAAATTAATTCATATTTTTCGATGCATACAGAAATTATTTATAATTTTTAATATAATTCTTTAGTAACGTTTGAATGTACCTCTGACTACCCTCCTGAGACCTCCTTAAAGAATCTGGATTTCGTACTTGGTACTATCTTAGGGGATATCTACCGCGTCTCGTGAAGCTGTTTTAGTTCAGTTTTTCAATTCTTAAGAAGCCTGTACTTGATAAGATAATTATTTACAAAGTTTTGATGGAATAAGATAAGCATAAAGGCTAAACTGTAAAAATAGTTTTCTTAGAGAAAATCTTTGAAGCTCTGAGAAAGGTAAGAGTTAGGTAAAATGCTCCCGTTTTACCTCACCTACTAATAATTACCTACTAATATTAATATTTATAGGAACCTAATGGATGGAAGAATGCTTATACATTCAAACCTACTAACACTACATTATTTTGTGAGTCTCTCTTGTCGTGTCACTAGTTTCTTTCGAAACAATTCGGTGAAAGGATTTTAAGTGCGCCTTGAGAGGCTCCTTTCGATCACTTGACACATGTTATAGAACTTTTTAGGTTCTACGACATGCCGGTTTCCTCACGATGATTTCCTTCACCGTTTGAGAGTACTGGCATTGTGCACATACATTTTTGAACAGAAAAATACATTGGCGCACAACCGGTTTCGAACCCAAGACCTTAGGATCGGAAGGCGGAGCCGCTACCACTAGACCACCAGTGCTCTCGAAGTGCGTAAAGATGAATAAATAAATATTGGTGGACTTTCCACACAGCACTATCTAGCCCCAAACTAAGCCAAAGCTTGTGATATGGGAACCAGATAGCTGATATACTACTTATATACTTTTTTTTTGTAAATACATACTTATAATATTATATAACACCCAGACAGAGAACAAACATCAATGTTCATCACACAAAAGTTTGTTCTCGGTGGGGATCGAACCCACGGCCTACCGCACAGAAGGCATAGCTACTACCAACTGAGCTGTGAAGGCTGTCTAAATCTTGCTCGTGGCAGCATAGATTCTCCATGAAAAACAATAAGTTACATCCCCAGTCTATTATTGACTGATTTTCGTACGGAATTAATCAAACGAATTACGGTTTCAGCGAATAATCTAGGTTAAGCTACAAGGTAAGTGATTACTTAGCGGATATGTTTTTCCGGAAACAAAATAAGGAAGGGTATTACATATTTGTTTATAGAACAACTTACTATGTGCATGAATTCGTGCTTCTAATAATTGGTGACTATTTAGACCGCTTTTTTTTGGTATAGTAGTAGTTTTTTTAGTGGTATCCATCACCTATAATAAAGCAAGTCACCTCGCAAGTCACGCACGATAGGAACGTGCACTGCCCTGCGTACATCAATTTGAGGCATACAGATGTTAAGCCTCATGTGCCTGTAATTACACCGGCAACCACACTCTTCAAACCGAAACACAGCGTTGCTGCTTGGCGATAGAAAAAGGCGTGGAGGTAGTACTTCCCCAGACGAGCACTTCACAAAAAGAGCTCTACTACTCTTAAAACCTTACTCCGACTCTACTACTCTTATTAGCGACCTGGTTCCCATATTAAATTGACGCAGGGCAGTGCATCGTAGCGCATGTTCTTATCGTGCGTGACTTACGAGGCAATGCTTTGTCATAGGTGATGGATACACTTAACATTAGGTGGACCATCTGCTTGATCCATCAGATAGTTGTTATAAAAAAAATGTTTTTTGTATATACATACTTATAATACATTGTAACACCCATAAACCTACCTACTTATTAGAATGGTCAATTAAGATGGATGACCGTTAGAGGCGTTCTCATCTGAGGGCTTCCGTGCACCCTAGATGTCTCAGCTGTATGTATTCTTTTTCTTGTCGTGTCACTTCTTTCGAAACAGTGTGGTGAAAGGATTTTAAGTACGCCTAAAACTGGCTCTTTTCGAGCACTTGCCACATTTTTTTGTACTTTTTAGGTTCAAAAGCATGCTGGTTTCCCCATGATAAATATGTATTAGGTCATACAGACTTGCTTACGATATAAATACAAGGTGTTCCAATACTTGTATTTAAAAACTTCAGGGGGCTAAAGTACCCATCGATATGAATAACTTTTTCTAAGGAAACACTGTGAACGCGAAAAAAACACCTGTTTCATACATTTTAGCCAGGCAGATAATTTAGTATGAAATAGCTGTTTTTTTTTGTGTTCACGGTGTAGGTTCCTTAGAAAAAGTTTTTCATATTGATGGGTACTTTAGCCCCTGAAGTTTTTAAATACAAGTATTGGAACACCTTGTATAACATATCAATCCTCCTATCTATGGTTTTGACATTATGTGTTAAGGGGCTGACAACTATCAAACACCTTCTCGCTCGCACGTTTCGATATGTTGAAAGATATAAAATCACCAAACTCATTTTCGAAAAATCGCCATCAACCATTTTGTGTGCAATCTTGAGTAGGAAAACATGTATCGATCAAAATGAAATTTTTACTAAACTGTGTGCAATGTGATTGCACACAAAATGGTTGATTGCGATTTTTCGAAAATGAGTTCATTGATTTTATATCTTTCAACATGTCGAAACGTGCGAGCGAGAGTCACATTAGCTCTTGTCTTCGCCTTAAGTAATTCCCTGTGCAATATTCAAAACAATGTAAATGTTTATCTATTCCACTCTAATTCGATGGATTAGATTGTAAGTTTGACTTTTTTGAAAAAATACTAAAACACGAAGATGATTTGCACACTATACATACTATACATTTTGCTGCGAATTCTTACCTGGTTGTTCGGAAACGTTCCGTCCTTGTCTATAGCGTTGACCTGCGTCACCTTGGTCCCCACGGGCTCTCCCTCTAGCACTGTCTCTTGCTCCCGCTCAGTGAAGAGAGGTATCTCGTCGTTGACATCTTCTAGCATTATGTAGACCGTAGCTTCTGAAGCTAGCTGCTGGGCACCGTTGTTCTGAACAAAAAACACAAATGTGAACTTATTTACATACACTCATATAAAAAAAAACATACAGCTGTTGTTTTACACCGGTGATCAAGTGGGAGGCGAAGGTCCCCTCGTAAAATGTATGTGCTCTTAGTTATCTCTCTCTCTCTCTCTCTCTCTCTCTCTTTGTTGTGTCACTAGTTTCTTTCAAAACAGTGTGGTGAAAGGATTTCAAGTGCGCCTCAAGAGGCTCCTTTCGAGCACTTGACACATGTTATAGAACCTTTCAGGTTCCACGAAATGCCGGTTTCCTCACGATATTTTCCTTCACCGGCCAAGAGTATCATTGTGCGCATAAATTATTGAACAGAAAAACTCATTGGTGCACGACCGATATCGAACCCACGACCTTAGGATCGGAAGGCGGGGCCGCTACCACTAGACCACCAGTGCTATCTTAGTTATAAAAAAAATAGAGAGAAAAACATAAACAAAATTATTCATCAAACGAAACTTCAAATATCTAGAATGAATCCTGAGAATGCGACCTTTCGAAGAATAAAACAAATCAATTCTAGTTTCTGAACTTTCACAAAGCGATTAACATTATAATCTCTCTCTAATGCCTTTAGTTTGATAGAAATATGAAAAAGTTCCAGATTTATGGACGATTTTGAGGTTTCCTTGGAACTTTTCAACGATTATTTTATTATTCTTCTTTTAATTCAGTTATTATACAAGGTCGAAGGTTTCAGTATTAGACAAAACTAAAAACTTACAAGGGCGTAGTCTAAGGCATGGAGGTATATGATACTTAGTCTAAGGTCTAAGGTATAATGTGATATCCTGATTTGGCCGAAAATGATTCAAATGACGGCCGACTTGACTATGGACTGACTTGACTAAAGAGTATTCAATAAAAATCACTTGACACAGGCAAGATTGTCTGTAGAATGACGGACAGGAGCCATAAATGGAGAGAAGAACTGAACAGCCACAAATAAAAGAAGAAGAAGAAGAGATAGCAATAGTTTTATCGATCATTTTAGCTTTATTCAATACAAATCACTTGACACTGGCAAGATTGTCTGTCGAATGACAGACAGGGGCCATAAACGGAGAGAAGAAGTAGTGTAGTCCCGGAAAATCCCCGGAATCGGTGTAGAAAAACTGAACGAACTCAATAAAGGGAAAAAAACTGCTAACACGCCAGCGAAGCCGCTGGCGGCAGCTACTAGTTTATAGGTACATCAAAATAAGACAAAACTAATATAAACATTTTACTTACTTCCACTCTGATTGTCAAGTTGTATTCTTTTATGCTTTCGTAGTCCAGAGGATGATTAACTTTTATGTCCGCCCAAGTAAACCCGTTGTCGGCTCTTTGTTGTAAATAAAATGTGTGAAACTTGTTCGTTTGAGCTGTCGAACCGGGCATCAGTCGATAGAACACGGTCGGGTTATTTTCAATGCCGGAGCTGAAACACAACAATACATTATAGAAAAAAATCAACAGAAGAAAACACAAAGCTACGATAGGCACATGACAACACAGAATGTAGCGGATTTTATTTTCTAAGTACGGTAGCGAACTTTACTGGGGCGACAACAATGCCTACTTTCGAGACACAATTTCTGTAATAAATGATAAGGTCAACTCGGTCACAATTTTTACATTGTTAGAGCTACTTTTCATATTTGAATTTATTTTCATATTCCATGATCTCAAGTTTTTTTTAAATATCTTTAGTATTTTATAATCCAGCTCGTGAAGTTGGTACTCCATTATTAGCTCTGGAAATTAGCTAAGCTACTTCATGAAATCGGGGATAGAATTAGAGGGATAAAACTATAGGAAAAATAAATTCATGTAAGTACCTACATCTACAGTTCCGTGGATTGATGATTTTATTACTTAGAAGTATTTGTTTAAAAACAATCAGAAGAGTCTGGTTTTACAAACCCAGTGAAAATGGAATGTTAAAATAAGTGTTAAACTGTGACTTTTTGGACAGTTTAATGCCGACGTGACCCACCCAAAGTTATTTATTATATTAGTTATTTTATTGAAAAAAAATATACCTAAGTAAAAATTACTTTTTGTAGTTTTTGAAATATTTTAATTTTAAGACAAATTTTGGTCACCTCTTACCCCGAATGTTACCCCTGAAGGCCCGAAGGCGCTGTAAGTATTCTTCTCACTTTGATACTCTCATGTTTATGATGAGGACGATTTTATAAATAATACACCAATATTACGGATGCTCGCTCAATATTGGTTACTCAATATTGGTTGGCCGGCATTAAATTGACACAAAAAATCGACACTACAAGTTCGAGCCGTTGAAATAAACAGATTTCTTATAAATAGCGTTAGTACAGTGAGTTAGTAATGGTTTCGTTTCCACATTGCATTGTGTGGGTGAGTTTTGAAAGTGTTGTTAAGGACGAACAGATAGACAAATAGTTGTGAACCAAACTTTTCGATGGCCGGCACTCGGTGTGGTTGATGCACTATGAAATAAAATGCAGTACTTGAGTCAGCGTCATAAATAGGGAATATTAACTTATACAACGTGTAACATAATACCCCTATAAGACCTAAGACCAAGTGATCAGACCAAGCACTGGAATACTTTGACGTGTGCAAAGTTTGAATTCTTCGTTTTCAAAATTCCCATACAAAAGTTTAATTCATATTGTCTCAGATATTTGAAACAACCCTGATAATGTTTACGTGGCTTTGGTACATACGCTATTTGCATTTACTAATTGGTGGCCGTTCTGTTACCTATTTTAATTACAGTTCACAATTAAAGGTCAAAAAACAGCTGTAAATAGGGCTGCGTCACGTTAGTTTCATTTTGGCGGAAAGTTAAAGAGGTATTTCATGAATGAAAACCTTCGAAATTTCAAAAGTCTTATATCAAAAGTTTTTTGCCATGACCGGTAGAATACCCTGCTTCCGGGTTTATAGGGGTATTATGTTACACGTTGCATTTTCTTGTAGACGTAGAAAGCTAAACAATACATTACCCACATTTTAGTTTTGAATAGAAAACTATGGCATACGACTTGTCAAACGAATTAATTTTGGACAAGTAAAGACTGCGAAAAACGGAGAAAAATATCCATTTGATTTTTAAGAAGTAAATTATTTCTTATTCCTTAGTTATTTAACCTACCTACCTACTAAGGACTTAAAAAATTAGGGAAACATAAAATAACAACGTGACGTGTAAATTATGAGTTTAGTAGTTGCATCGATGATGGTAGGTATCATCAAGTATTCGAACTAAAAACAGGAATAAGTAAGTGTTCCTATGAAATAAGTAGGTATTTCAGCTATTTTGTCACTGACTCAGTGGTAAATATTATTGGTGGTGGCCCGTTGCACATTCTTTTCTTAGGTGCCGTTATTAATTACCTACTGGAACTTCTTACAAACAATTCTAAAATATCATGACATGGTTAGGTACTGTTTCTTTATAATATAGATTTAAATAATGCATTAAAAATTTTTAAGCATTTAATACCCCAATTCATCCCTTAATTAAGACTGATGACGTTAAAAAAGCTTCCCGAATAAAAATAAAACGGTAAATTGCCAACAAAAAATAATGGCAAGCATAATTTTTCAAGAAAAAATCTTAGAATTTGAAGTTTAAACTACGGTCTAAACATCGAAACATGCTTTTAAACCCGACATTATAAAATTTTGACAAATGAAAGGTTCAGTATGCACTGATGATTCTGCCTCATGCAATACAATGAACACATATTTGAAATACCGATTTAATAACTTTCACATCAAGCTCAAAAATATCTATGACATGCCAAGTAACTACTCTACTGTATAGATATTTTTGAACAAGTAAAGCAAGTTATGGTGATTCCCGTTCCACGAAAGCAGTGAACCGTTCTAAATGCACGCCGTGATCATCCCGTGTATTCGTGACGATGCTCATGACACGATCGTAATCAATCACCGAGTGAGACGGACGAGGGAACACGACACACGCGGCGCTGCGACCATCTCTCTACGACACTGCACAAATCACATCAGAATGACCTTCAATTACTAAAGAAACA
Organism: Chloroclysta siterata; assembly: GCA_932294275.1. NCBI lineage: Eukaryota > Metazoa > Arthropoda > Insecta > Lepidoptera > Geometridae > Chloroclysta > Chloroclysta siterata. Next base: position 10,090,230 of record OW028600.1, on the reverse strand, counting down.
TTTCGATATAATTCAGCATAAGAGTGCAGGAGAGAACAGGTATCACTCGCTAACACTTTATCCCCACGATAATTAAGTAATTAGTAACCGTAGAAATAGAGCAGTAGCAACTTATACCGCCTTCAACGAGATGGAAATAAAACACCCCTTTTCGTACCTGTTTGGACGAGACGATAAAGGCAAATTTGCAAATAAGCAGCATATAAGCCAATACAGTTTCATCGAAGCGAGTGTAAAAGAGATGAGGTGGTCATGTCCCAGGTCGGAGGAGGAGCCGCGCGCCGTGGCGGCGTGCCCCGTGCTGGTGGCGGGGCTGCGTGCGGAGCCCGCGGAGCCCGAGACACTGATACCTACGCACCTTGCTTTCACGGACACCACTTTGGCACCGACGGGCAAATTCTCTCGAATGTAGATCGGGCCGTACACCGTGTGATCCCACACGGGGGGATTGTTCGCGCGATCCACTACGTCTATCTGGACCTCCACGGAACGCGACAAGGGTGGGTAACCCTTGTCTTGAGCCATAGCCTCCAACTTGTACGTTTCTCGCTAGCGGGGAAAGAGGCGACGGAAACAGACAAAACCACGTCGTTAGTAGTGTTAAGGAGTGGAGGAGCGGCGGGCCCTCGGGCCCGCGGCGCCTTATACCAACCTTGCTTTCACACTGGTCACTACGGTACCCACTGTGACATTCTCTTTGATGTGAACGGGGCCATACGTGGTCATGTCCCAGATGGGGGGCTTATTGTTCCTGTCTACCACGTCTAATTCAACGTCCACGTCTGCGGAGGAGGGCGGGTCACCTCTGTCCGAGGCACGCACGCGCAGTCGGTACCTGTCCCGCTACAGATACACGGGTCAGAGGTCAGCGAGCGGGGGGAAACAAAACATAACACAACTCAAATAAACACATAAATACTCATCGCTAAAAACAATCAAAATAATTCAACAAAATAAATTTAATCAAGTTAAGTAAGTATGTCTCTTACGCTTCCTCATGATAATTATTGTATTGGCTGTTACACATAGGTGTACGTATGTAAGTACAAAAGTATTGAGCTCCCATCCATCACCTAGCATTCAATAAGCAAAATGAAATCAAGAGAAGAGATTACAGAAAGGTTCTACAGATTACAGGCACTCACGTCATCGCTCGCACGCTGTCTCCTTCCGCACGTACTCGTACTTACAGTAGCATTCCATGTAGCCAATATTAGTGGTGCAGTAAATAAATTGGAAACAAATGTTTATCGTATTTTACAGGTTTTGTCTGTACAATGAGGAAAGATAAACTGTACATTAGGTATTATTAAGTACTTTATACAGTTTTAAACTAAACTAATATAAAAATCAAAGAACTGAACAGAAAGCAGGCAAATGCATGCGGCACTGCATACAAGACATGGCAGAAGGTCAGGTTGTCGTAAGAAGGTTTGGCGACCTCGCAAGAATTACTACAACGAAACGACACTCATTGAAATGGATATATTACAAACGATGGACGTTACGGGTTAGCTGTACTGTACAAGTTTGGATTGAGAACGTTGCCCCTTTCACAGAAGGAATATGTCACAACTGGCCTGATGGCCAAACTGCCTTGGGGGCAATCTGACCATCACAATATAAAACTAATTATTATACAAGTTATATCAATATTGTGGCGCCCTGTAAAAAATTTCAAAATTATCAGGTGATTATATTACATGAGTAGTCGTCTACACAGCGGAACCGCACGGCCGGGATCGAACCGACCGGAGGTATGCACCGCAAACAAAATCAAAGATTAGTAAAAAAACATGTACTTAAATACTGAAAAGTATGTTCATAAGCGTAAGCTCTCCAAATCAATTTAATCGGTTAATACAATAAAATAAACTCGAAACTAGTCAGTGCGGAATATACAAAAGTGCTGTTACGGAAACTGTACATGTTTTAGAACTAAACATAGGTTTCAACGGTGAGATATTTACAGCAGTATTATCTGTTGTAGTAGGTAGGTAAGTATTATACACAAGTTATTTATCGTAAGATAGTCAATGCAAGAGTGCTGCGGAAATGAATATTTTACACCCCAATTACACTGCGGCGAGAGCGCACCGAACCGAATAAACTATAGTTTGTATAAATTAAAGTACCCTGAAGTGAAAGTTCTTCTTTTAGACCACAATATTGCAAGCACTGGTATTGTCTAAATGCTTGCGAACGTATTTATTTGAAGATAATACATGGATGGATAAATTAAGAAACCCGGTCGCGAGTGATAGTTACTATAAGAGTATGAACCTGCAAGTAAAGAATTCCCGAAATTCAATATGGATATTGTACATTTCTTAGATACATAAATATGTATTTCAGATATTGATCAGTAATTAAATGTTATCAGTAATTGAAATTATGACAAGTATTTACAGAAGTTTTGCTTAGTTTGGGACCAGATCGCGCTGTGTGAAATAACCACCAATGTTTTTATTTATTTTTAAGTTAATACCATAGCACGAAGGAAGTCGCAAGCACTACTTTCGGTTATACTACTTTCGGTTTTTTCAAAACTACACAAAGGTTAACTGTAAGAAAATGCTCTCTAGCATTAAGTTCGCGTTAGCATGTTACATTTTGTTCTGTGCAATAAAGAATTTTCTATCTATTTATCTATGTAATGTTTTTTTCTTGTCGTGTCACTAGTTTATTTCGAAACAGTGTGGTGAAAAGATTTTAAGCTACCTCAAAGAGGGAGCCTCTTTGTCTTTCGAGCACTATTGTTAAGTTAATATACACAAGTACAAAGCATTTTATATTATTAGTTACCCATATTATTTGTAATATTTTTTGCAGATGTCAACGTTTGCATTGTTTTTATTGTAAACCTTATGTTTGTGCTCAAATAAATAAATAAAATGTTTGATATGATATTCCGGTTCGGTTCGGTTCGGTCGCAGTCTAGCTGCAGTGTGCGGTAGAGTTCGAAGGTAGTGCGGAGCGCTCGCCGGGCGCCTGCGGCAACTCAAACTAAAAGTGCTGCAAGAAGAAGAAGCCCCATCGGCGCCCGTTCAATGGACAACCACTCCCCCAGGATTGACGGATTCACTCCTCTCCACAGCAATTTACAGCAGCGCTCAATTTGGAATTATTTACATTTAAAACTTAAATTAAGTGCCAATTGAATCCTAAGGCCTGTAGGTAGCCATCATCCACCAAACTTTGTAGTAAAGTTTCCTTTCATTCATCCCTCTTAGCATTAATCTCTGGAACTGTTAGTATATACGCTTTGGGTGCTTGCGAGTGTTCAGTATCCACTGTCATATGGTGATTGAGCTTAACCTTTTAATAAATTTAAAAGTGGTTTATTTGGTACTAAGAGATCTGAGGGTATGTCTACCGTGTCTGGACCTGCCTATTCATAATATTGCGAAAGTTTTTATGGGTATTATTTTAATTGGTAAAAATAGTATTCTTATATTAGAATAAAAATGTATGCTTGCTGATGGATTAAGCATAATATGTCCCACTTAACGTCTATTAACATCTTGTGGTATTTATCAGATCCAAAACAGCATCATGCATGGGAATATTTCCCATGCAGCGGATACAAAGACATATTGGTCAGAATAGCTCAATAACCACATAAAGACTCGTAACACCCAAAAGTTATCTCTCGTTTTGTTGATGTGTGTGGTTTCTTAACAAATGTGCAGATACTTACGTCCAGGGGCTTCTTTAGTACAATCCAGCCCGATTCGGGCTGGATCTCAAAGTAGTCGATATCTCCTAGGATATACGGAGCGCTTAGCGTGTAAACTATAGCTCCATTATTATCTGCATCCTCATCAGATGCAGACACTCTCAAAATATTCGTGCCTATACTGGCGTCTTGTTTTACATTCTCCACATATTTCTGCAATACAATACGTCAGTGAAAACCTCCTTCAAAACCTTATCATGCACTGTGAATTCATGCAAACTATGTGCAGCTAACTATTGTCACAACAGATCTTTAGTGCTTCTAAGTTATTTTTAGCATCGTACTATCTCGCTCTAGCTCGTTAAATATATACATGGGGAACTAGGACGCAGATTCTCAGAGCAACAAAGATATGTTGGGACTAATGTACATTGTGCTTACTTGTCTGTCGAACAGGGGCGGGTTGTCGTTCACGTCAGTAATTTCAACGGTAAATGAGCATACACCTTCAAGAGAGGGCTCTCCCTGATCGGTGGCCTTTACCGTTACAGAAACAAACTTTCCATCATCTCCCTCTCGATCGAACACTTTATTCGTCGATACCTCACCTGTCTCTTCGTCGACAGTGAATTTTGTGCCTTTTTGATTCGGCTGTTGTACTATAGAGTATTTAACTTGACCGTTCACTCCTTTATCTTCGTCTGTGGCGTGTACTTTTATGACTGGGCTTCCGTTTGGTGCGCCTTCTTCGACCTTCGGGAAGTAAGTTGTACAGTCTTTGAAAATCGGTTTGTTGTCGTTAACATCTGTTATGAATACCACTACGACGGCTGTGGATGTGTGTATGGTAGCGTCTCCATTGACGCAGCAAGCTCCATCGTCTAAAGCGGTAACGTTTAGTTCGTATTTGTCTCTGTCTAGGGAAATGGCTTTGTTATGAAGTCGGATGACACCAGTTATTTCTTCAATGACGAACTGTCCGGAGCTGGTGCCGCCACCGACGAAACCGAACCTCACATTATCTCCGTCTTTATCTGACGCTACTACTGTAGTAACGAGCGTGTTCGGTCCAGCGTTTTCGTCGACATTCGGCGTGTACACTTGTTGAGAGAACTTGGGTTCTTCGTCGTTTTTATTTTTGGTGTATACTCGGACGGTGGCGGTGCCTGTCTTGGCAGGTTCGCCTTTGTCTTTTGCTGTGACTGAGAATTCGTAGTACGCGTTGTTGTTGTCGGCATCTAGTTGCTTGTTGTTCGTTATTATGCCGTTGGAGTCCACGCTGAAGTGGTCATCTGAAAACGTAAAATTATAGCATTAGCATAGTAGAGTTCTCAACTTAATTTTGCTTATTGTTTGTTTCTGTAAATGAACCATAAATAGATAGATAGATATCGCTTTATTGTTCACCACACAGAAACTTAGTACAGGGTTAAAGCATACATTAAGGTGATGGACAAAACAATGGGCGACCTTATCGCTGAGAGTGATCTCTTCCAGGCAACCTTGGAAGGATAAAAACTAATCGGAATTGACGGCGGTGTAGTTACTTAAGGATTATATGATATTTTATTGGAGCTATACATATTTTGTAGCCAACTAGGTACCTAAGTACCTACTCAAGGCACCTAAACCTAACTAGCCTAATAAATGTACTTCTCTAGACTATAAGGAAAAGTAACAGCAGTTTTTTTTTATAACTACTACCACCTAGTACCAACTAGTACCTACTACCACTGAAAGAAATCATTACCATGAGGGGAGGAAAGTTTTTGTGAAATGAAATAGGCTCATGACTGTTATTCTCAGGAACCGTAGACATTTCCTCAGATGTCTTGATTCTCAAGTTCTTTGAATCATTATGGATGTCTAAGGGGTAGTTAGTAACTGGTTTGAACTATTACTTCTGATCTAAGTGTTAAACAATTTGTGCATACAAATAACAAATCACAGATTTTATCAAAAAAAAAGGCTTCAAGCTTCTTGATATAAAACTTTTTGACTAAACTGAACTTAGTAGCCATCATAAAATTAGATTACACATTTAAATAACAGATGGCGCCAGCTCACACTCACCCGAAACGAGGTATTCAATCTCGGCGTTCTTCCCAGAATCTGCGTCCATGGCCTTCACTTTGAGGATGCTGGTGCCCAAAGGGATGTCTTCGTCGACGTTATGTGCTTGGTAGTCCGGCAATTCGAACTTAGGTGCGTTGTCATTCACGTCTGTGACTCGGATCGTCAGCTGGAAAATTGAAAAAAAAAGACGATCGTTAAAGTTCGACGAATGACACAATTGGGTACAATTACCTACTAGCTATTGCAGTGGTGAAGAATCGGCTACTAACACAATTATCTTAAGGGTCTTGAATTACAAGACTGACAAACGAGCAGCCACTCTCTTCTCTTGTCCTGTCACTACTTTCTTTCGAAACAATGTGGTGAAAGGATTTTAAGTGCGCCTGAAGAGGCTCCTTTCGAGCACTTGGCGATCGCTTGGCTTTTTAAAGATATAATATCATTGAATGTAGGTAGTTCTGAAAAATCGGAAACCGCCAAGTTTCCGATTTTTCCGATAGAATCGATCGAATCGATCAAATCGATCAAATCCGATAGAATCGGCTACTAACACATTTATCTCAAGGGTTCTAGTTCAAGACTCTGACAAACGAGCGGCCACACTCTTCTCTTGTCGTGTCACTAGTTTCTTTCGAAACAATGTGGTGAAAGGATTTTAAGTGCGCCTGAAGAGGCTCCTTTCGAGCACTTGGCGAACGCTTGGCTTTTTAAAGATATACTAGTAGTTCGCCCCGAACTGAGATCTCGTGATGCGACCCGACGAACGCACCAAAACTTTGAGTAGGTGGTAGTCAAAGGCAAGTCCAAACATTATGTTTGAACTTTTTTCTGACTACCGCCTACTAACTTAGTACGGTAACCAAGCTTAAACTCTATTGGCCTATTTATTGAAGAGTTCCGTTGAACAGACCTTGGCTCCATCATCAGACCTGGTCGTTGTCACCATTTTATGAGAACTGAGTACCTCCTTAATTTATTTCAAGAAAAAAAAATAAGAAAAAGCAAAGTAACTGGCCGACCAGTAGAAAAACCTTGATGCCAACGAAACTCTTAGAGATGGGAGCTCTTGGGTCGCTGGTTATCTTAATTTAACTTTTTTGTTGTATCTCAAAAACGCGTCTCAGAAAAAAAGTAAAAATTGTTTTAGAATGTCCAAACAAAGCCCTTTCGTATGACATGTAACTTGATTTTTTTAAGTCACTTTTTTTATTTTTGCCCCCTAAAAAAACCCTATATCTTAAAAACCCTTCATCCGATTTTACTCATATACTTACCAGTAAATTTCTCAAGTACAAGCTGTCGTCTTATCAAATTTCATGCAGATCGGATCAACGGTTCGAAAGTTATGGCCAGACAAACATACATACATACATACATACATAAAATGCCAAATCGCCCAAGTTGAAACTAGAATCTTCGTTCGCTTCGCTCACTCGATCAACTAATATCATTGAATGTAGGTAGTTCTGAAAAATCGGAAACCGCCAAGTTACGAAGACTAGCATTACAAAGATTTAGCAAGAGTTCTTACCAAATATGGGATTGCATGTTTTTTATTGATAAGTGCGAAAATTTGTTTAAATCAAAATAAAAGGCGTTTTGGCGTCCGTCGCTGTCTGGTGGCTACACAATAAGAAGCACGGAGACATAACTAGGCCTTAGTCACATATTATCTGTCTTCTGTGCCTTAGTTATAGGCCTAAATATTGCGGTCATCTGCTATATTTCTCGAAAGGCGTTCCAAGCTCAATTTTTTAGGACTTTATTCTTGCTTGAATAAGACTTTAGTCTTAAAAAAATTGTAGTAGTCTATCATCATTTCTAGTAGTTTAGTCTTAAAAAATATACCTGTTTTGATGCATGACCAGTCTCGACTGTGTTTTGTTTTTAATGTAGGTATTAACTTTTCTTGGGCAAGATTATAGATTATATATTATAGGGTTATAGTACAAGTATTAGCGTCACCGAAAAGATTGACGCGGTTTATACAACAAGTACGTTTGACAGATACCAATATATAAAAGAAAATATATAAAAACGCACGGGAGGAACGTGCGAGGCAATTCTTTTTTGTAGGTGACGGTTACCATTTAACATCAGGTGAGCCATAGAATGGAAGCCATGATGCCCAGGAACGTTTCAAAGTGATGCTTGTGTTTCAACAGAATAAACATCTTTTGACTTTCACCATCTGCTTGTTAAGTACTCTACTACTAAGTTTCTGTAACTTATCAAGTAGTATAAAAAAAACACACCTCAACAGAAGTAGAAAATCCACCCGAATCCTCCGTAGCAGTCACCACGAGTGAGTACACGTGAGGTTGGCGCAGATCTTCGAAGTCGAGCTCCTTAGCCAGCTTCACTATCCCTGACGTGGGGCCGATGTTGAACGTCCCTGCGCCTTGGCCCTGGGCCTTCAGAGTGTAGCGGATCTCCCGGTCCGCGAACGACTTGGCTTTCACTGATATTATGCTGAAATGGGAAAGGTTTAATAAATACCACAATCACATATTTATTTGACAGCCCTAACAAACTAAGCTGCAGTTGGTAGTAGCTCCGCCTTCTGCGCTGTAGGCCGTGGATTCGACCCCCACCGAGAACAAACATTTGTGTGTGGAACATAGATGTTTGTATATTATGAGTATGAGTATGTATTTACAAGAAATAAACTATACATATTATATGCATTAGGTATATCAGCTATCTGGTTCCCATATTACAAGCTTTGCTTAGTTTGGCACTAGTTAAGAATTCTTACGCAATTGATCCGATCCATCTTGTTGAAAAAATATTTATATATTTAGATCGGGAAATTTACCTACTAGTCGAGTCTTCTTTCCATCTCGCAAGGTAAGTTACCAAATTTGAATATGAACTATCTAAAAAGGCCTGACCTTTGGACGTGTGACGTCTTTCAGAAATGATTAAGATAAATATTTATAGGCCGCTAAGTGAGTCAAACGATCAGGTTCAAAGGCCCCAAGCTTATTGAGCTTGGAGAAATAAATAAATACTTACACAATTTCGAAAAAATATACATGAATATCTATGAATTAAATGAAGGGAACAATTTGCGTATATAAATAATCTAATTTCAATCGAAAATGCTGAAGTAACTTAAAGCGTTTTGTATATTTCTAAACCTCGAAGAGTAGTAGAGCTATTTGTGAAGGGCTCGTCCGGGGAAGTACTACCACAACGCCTATTTCTGCCGCCAAGCAGCGTTGCAGTGTTTCAGTTTGAAGAGTGTGGTTGCCGGTGTAATTACAGGCACATGAGGCTTAACATCTGTATGCCTCAAGGATGGACGCAGGCCAGTGTATCGTAGGGCAAGTTCCCATCGTGCGTGTCTTGCGAGGCAATGCTTTGTTATAGGAGATGGTTACCACTCAATATCAGGTGGGCCTTCTGCTTATTCCATCAGCTAGTTGTATTAAAAAAAACCTAGAAAGGACCGATTTTGTCTTCAAAATGTTTCAATGACGAGTTTTTGTAATAATCAAAAAACCCCTTTTTTCGAACCATTTAGACCTTGCGGCGCGGCGGTCGTAAGCGCCACAGACGGTTTTGTTGTAAAGTAGAACATTTATTCGACGGTGTGTAGTTTTAACTTTCACACGTAAATATGCTAAACTGGCAACTCCAGCCACCTTAGGATACATTCAACCTGACGCGACCGAACGGATGCGACGCGTCGCACACGTAACGGGTAGGACAGTCAGCTGTTGTCAGACTATTCATTTTCATCATTGTTTCATACCTCTACTACGTTAGAGCGTGGGTGTAGACTGGGTTGATTTATAATTAATCGGAAACTGACACTATAGTCGCGTTAAACTCTCGCTGCAGGCTCGGTCATTAGTTATCGGAACGAGACAGCACTATTGCTCTCTCTCTCTCTCTCACACTTAGGAGAACGGACGATCCTTTTTTTTAAGCGTGTGTTAAGATGATTTATGACCGAGTTTGCAGCGGGAGTTTAACGCGACTAGTACGAGTAGAACTCTTTGTGAAGAGCTCGCCTGGGGAAGTATTACAACCAAGCCTTTATCTGCTGCCAAGCAGCGTTGCTGTGTTTTGGTTATAAGAGTGTGGGTGCAGTAAAATTACAGGCACATGAGGCTTAACATCTATATGCTTCAAGTTGGTAGATGCAGGGCAGTGCATCGGTGGAACGGTCTTATCATACGTGACTTGCGAGGCAATGCTCTGTCTGGTGATGATTACAACTTGAGCTATGGTCCCACCTGATGTTTATTGTTTCTGTTTGTTCTAAAAGCGCGAATGTTATAATAAGAATATTTTATTGTATAATACAGTACCTATATAAAGGTGATATAAAAAACCGGCCAAGTTTTGCATGGGAGCCCCCTTAAACATTTATTTTATTCTGTTTCTTAGTAGGTATTTGTTCTTATAGCGGCGAAAGAATTACATCATATATGTGAAAAGTTCAACTGTCTACGTTCATATTCAACTATCACGGTTCATGAGATACAGCCTGGTGACAGACGGACAGACAGACAGACAGACGGACGGACAGCAGAGTCTTAGTAATAGGGTCCCGTTTTACCCTTTGGGTAAGTCAAAGTCAAAGTCAAAGTCAAAATGTATTTATTCAATAAAATCACAAGGATCACTTTGAAACGTCTTAAAGCTAGGTGACTCTAGGTGCCAGTTCCACGCGACCAAAGCCTAGAAGAACAGGCAACAAACTTACGGCTTGGTTCCTACCGTTCTTTTGTATGATCCTTTTACAATGTAATAATATAATATATTATTGAAGTTTAGTGAGGCGTAGGCATACAGAAAAAGGTAAACATAATCAAATTTATAAGACAGCACACGCTACGCCTCAAACTAATAATACCTAATGCATAAATACAATCTATTAAATCAGAGAAAAATAAAAAAAAACACACAATAGTAGGTACAGTACAGACATTGCAGACATGTTAGCTGCCGATGGGCAGAGCGACCGGGACATCGGGCCACGCATTTTTATCAACAATATAGCTATCTAAAGTATAATAAGCTTTCCTTATTAGATTATTCTTAATGTACCCTTTAAATTTTCTAATAGGAAGCCCAGTGGCACTTTCTGGAAGTTTATTATAGAAGCGAATACCGTTCCCCATAAACGAGCCATTTACCTTTTGAAGTCGAAATTTAGGTATACATAATTTGTTTTTATTTCTAGTGTTAACGTTATGAGCATCACTCTTTTTCTTAAAGCTATCGATGTGTTTATGAGTGTATAATAGATTTTCATAAATATACTGTGAAATGACTGTGAGAATATTAATTTCTTTAAATCGCTCCCTTAATGAGTCACGTGGTTTCATTTTATAAATCGCACGTATCGCCCGTTTTTGAAGTACAAATATACTTTGTATATCAGCAGCTTTCCCCCAGAGCAAAATACCATAAGACATTACACTATGGAAGTAGCTAAAATATACTAGTCTAGCTGTAGCTTCATCTGTAAGCCATCTTATTGTGCGAACTGCGTATGCAGCCGAACTCAGTCTACCAGCAAGTGATTTGATGTGTGGACCCCACTGCAATTTTGCATCAATATTAAGTCCTAAAAAAATTGTAGAATTGACAAGGGTAAGTGATTCACCATTTAATTCAATATTGGTTGGTCGTTGAACCACATTTGGCAAAGTAAATTTAATGCATTTCGTTTTCCCAGCATTGAGCAAAAGATTATTAACAGTAAACCAGTTAAGTACTTGCGACAGAGATGCATTAACGTCATCGAAGTTAGTCTTCAATCTGTCGACTTTAAAAATTAAAGAGGTATCGTCAGCAAATAGAACTATTTCACATAAATCTTTTACAAAAGGTGGAAGGTCATTTACGTAAACTAGAAATAAGAAAGGACCCAATATCGAACCCTGAGGCACCCCTATATCAATGACCGATCCAGAAGACCTCTCACCGCCAACATCAACTTTTTGGATTCTATTGGTTAAGTAAGACTGTATAAGATCAATAGCCCGGTTTAGGATGCCGTAGTGTTTAAGTTTAGATAATAAAGTGGCATGACTTACACAGTCAAAAGCTTTGGACAGATCGCAGAATACCCCGATCGCATCTTGTGAGTGTTCCCAAGCATCATATATGTGCTTCAGGAGCGTCGAGCCGGCATCAGTCGTTGATCGACCTTTAGTAAATCCAAATTGATGACCATGAAGTATGCCGTTGACGTTAAAATGTGATATTAACTGATTAAGAACAACTTTTTCAAAAATTTTACTTAACGTAGGTAGTACCGAAATAGGCCTGTAGTTGGCAGGATCTTGTTCATTTCCAGACTTGTACAGGGGAATGAGTTTACTGTGTTTCATTAAATCAGGGAAAACGCCCTCATCAACACATCTATTAAAAATGTATGCTAGACATGGTGCAATATCAGTTATAATAGCGCCTAATACTTTTGTAGACATTCCCCATAGATCTTCAGTATTTTTAATATTTAAGGATTTAAATGTTTTGACAACATTATCAGCATTAATAAATTTAAAACTGAAGATATTATTACATTTTTGAACGCTAGACTCTAATAGTGTTGTCGCTTCAGCAGCTGAGGAATTTAAGGATGAAGTGACAACTTTAGGTATACTGGAGAAAAAACTATCAAACGCGTTGGCGACTTCAAAATTTTTTGTAAAAACATTATTGTTTACTTTTAAATTTATCTGTTTATTACCGAGCTTCGATTTGCCTGTTTCGTTATTGACTACCTTCCAAGTTGCTTTAATTTTATTTGTCGATTTTTCAATTTTATTTCTTATATGCAATGATTTTGCCGCGTGACATACTTTTTTGAAAATTTTTGAGTAGTTTTTTGTGTGTAAAATAAACGTTGGGTCATTCAGCATTGACTCCCTAGCAGCCTATAGGTCATATAATTTATTCCTACTTTTGTAAATACCTGGAGTTGCCCAGTCAGCGAACTTGACACTTACACTAGTTTTACATGTTTTAAGTTTAAAAGTATCATTATGTTCTTCATTTATTAAATTTGACAATTTTATAAAAAGATCATTTGGGTCAGTCAAGTATGGTAAAAGGGACACTTTCAGTTCAACATTGTTCTGAAACTTTTTAGTACGGCTATCTGTGATAGGCCGATAGGTGAAGACCTCGTCTACTGATATTTTATTAGCAAACCTAGCGCTATGACCGTAATGATCGGAACTAAAATGCTTAACTACAGACTTACAAATTGGATCATGACTGCAAAAGATGTTGTCTAGACAGGTGGCTGTTGTTAGCGTCACTCTTGTTGGGTCTTTAAACAAGCAGTGTAGATCAAAACATTTAAACAAATTTAAAAATCTCTCAGATAGTGGATGAACCGGAATATCTATATTAAAATCACCGCAGACTATTAAAGTTTTTTTACTATCGAAGGTCTTAAGCAAAACCTCTTCCATAGTGGATTCATACAACGCGAAGTCCGCGTCTGGGGGACGGTATACACTCACAACGATGTGCCGCTCCAGCTCCACACATGACAGCTCAATAGTCCTCTCAATACTGAGATTTGCAATGTCTTTACGTTCCCTGCATTTCAAGTTATTATTTACAATAATTAAAGAACCGCCATGTATAGCGTTCTTGCGTCTAAAAGAGCTCAATACGCTGTATTTATTATAAAAAGGGAGCAACTCTAGTTCTAATATCCAGTGCTCTGTAATACACATGATATCTATATTGAAACAATTCAAAAATAATTCTAACTCTAATACTTTGCTGGGAAGGCCTTGCATATTTTGGTGTACAACATGTAAAGTGCCAGGCTTTTCCATTGTCGAAGAAACCGGAACGGAACGGAACCCTAAAAACAGGTGGTGCTTGTTTTTATAGCACCTATAAGTACACAATGAGATTAAAATACTCCTTCAAATTATAGTGTTGCTAGGAAATATTATGCTACTTAAAACAAATATGAATTGTTGCCTGGATTAGTATCTAGACTACATTCATACTGAAAATTTATCGGGAACGAGGTAGAGAACATCAACGAACCCAATATAGGTAAAACGCCTTTACTATTAATGTTAGCAATCAAAACTAATACGCGGGCGAAGCCGCGGGTAGCTGCGAAACTCACGTTGTTGTAAAAAGAAACGATCGGGATGAAATTTAGAAAAGATATAGTTAATTTTAAATGTTCAAGCATAAAAATTGTTAATTGGAAAAAAACGATGTACCTACATTCTAAATCAAACATTGCTCCACAACGCCTGATAAAATCTTTTGGATAACACTGTGTCGCCATCAATTGTACACTGTTCCAGACTTCCAGGAATCAATTGATTGCGCGTCCAGTACCACGTACTGCATTCCAGTGGTATAGTGCAGTAGCTGTCTATTTCACTGTCAATTTGTTAGCTTCCGCGTTGTGAACTACACGATAGATAGTACTATGGAGCATTTTTGCATTAGAATGGATGGAGCTTTTGAATTAAAGCTTTTGCTGGTTCAATTTAAATGTGCGAAGTTGAATGAGTAATGGCGCCTGAACTAAAAAATATTCTCTACTCAGACTTACAGCTCATGCTTTCAAATTTTGATAGGCACTACCTAACTAGTTGAAATTGGCTAGGTATATTTGCTTTGGATCCCAGAAAAAGCAGGGGTTCTTTATACTTTTAATTAACTACAAATAGTTTACTTGTTTAATGTAATTGTGTCGGTTTATGTTCGGTGTCTTTATTTCTATTTTATTTTTTACGTGGGCATGTTCATACTCACTTTACTCACAGAGTTAAACACTATTTATAAGTAAACTTTCATTGCAAATCGGTCTCCCGTAATACAGGCTTTTCCTAGGGCGGGGGCCACCAATGAACATTCTTCTTGTGAAATGTATTGGTAAATAAATACTTTACGACTTTGATTCCGAGACACGGTAAATGTAAAAGTAAGAATAACAGAGCTCGATGTGTTGTGGTTGTGGCTCGTCCGGGGAAGTACTACCACCATGCCTTTTTCTGCCGCCAAGCAGCAACGCTGTGTTTAGGTTTGAAGGTTGTGGTTGCCGGTGTTATTACAGGCACATGAGGCTTAACATCTGTATGCCTCAAGTTGATGGACGCAGAGCAGTGCATCGTAGGGCACGTTCGTATGCTTTGTGTCTTTTGTGTGGTGATGGTTACCACTTAACATCAGGTGGGCCATGTGCTTGTTAAATCAGCTAGTTGTATAAAAAAATGACCCGACAGATCTCTTAGTACCAAGTATCCATTTAAGATTATTTTTAAAGATATCTAAGAGATGGTGAGGTGTTTGTTTTTTCTGTATTTTTTTATAGAGGTATATTGAAGAACTAGCGGCCTGTCCCAGCTTCGCATGGGTGGTCATAAATTTTTTGAACATTTTAGGATAAACTTAGACCGTGGGTTCGAGCCTCGCATCTACTTATTTCATACATTTGCACGCGCTTCTCCTTGAGTGAGTGAAATCGCACCCCGCGCGTGAACCGTGGACCCGTAAACATTTTTAATTTCGTCATATCTTTTGAATGGAATGTCCGATTTGAAAAATTTAAGAAGTAATCTATAGGTATTGAAACCGTCTTAATTATGAAATGATTTATTTGGATAAGGATTAATACCAAGGTACAAATAAAGACCCTTTTCTAGCGGAGGCATTTCAATTAATTTTTTATAATAAAAGAACACTTATTGTGACATAACTATAATAGTTAGACATATGCTGTCGCGACATTTTTTGTAGATGATAACGTGTTCTACAAAATCGTAGTACATTATTTTGTTCTATCTTCAATAGTTTTCGCAGCGCACGCGATGTAAGGTTTTTTGTTTTCCACCTTGGGTTACATTATTGAAGTTTTAGTAAGGATCCCTGATTTTTTTGAAAATATAACATAGCCTATGTTACTCAGGGATAATGTAGCATTCTAATGGTGAAAGAATTTTTGAAATCGGACCAGTAGTTTTTGAGCCTATTCGTTACATACAAAAATACAAAAATACAAAAATACAAAGTTTACCTCTTTATAATATTAGTGTAGATGTAGATGAAGAATATAGGATACACTTACTCGGAGTCTTTTTTCTGATTCTCAGCAATCTCTGCCTCGTAGCTTGGCAGGTAGAACTGAGGGGCTCGCTTGCCGCCCACGATGCTCAATCGCTCTTCAGGAGTTGACTGGAACCTTCTCTCATCGACTCTACCACTCTGGAAAACGTACAAATACAGTCTTTAGCAAGAGCGATCATACTTAAACACATATCACAGACAAATGCTGGACCATGTTTGTGACTCAATATCTCTCTGTGAGCCGATCGGGTTCAAACTTAGAATAAATATAGCTCGTAGCCTGGATTTTATAGGTTACTTAATTACCCGTAAAAATTACGGAAACGAGGTAGAAAATAAAAAATATGAATACACGACCGAAGCCGCGGGCGGCAGCTAGTGTTTAATGATTTGGTAGCTAAACGTATCAGGAAGAGAAATCGTTCTCGACACGTCAATTCTCGACGAATTTCTTTTCCTAGAATACTTAATACTTTTGTTGTAAACACAAGTTTGAGGATATATTTCTTATCAAAATGTCATGTTAGTTTTATTTGTGGTTTCATTTGCTACAAGGCTTTCTTCAAGTATGTATACTTACTTTGATAAATAATATATTTGCGGAAGATTTTCCTCAAATAAATCAGGGTGTACAGATCTAAAATTTTCTTTTCAAAAGTCTAAAATTTTGTTTTGCTTCACCCCGAAGGATGTTCTTAAACAGTTATATTTATTTATGTATTGCGTCATGTTATACAGGGTGTCTCAAAAGAAAGTTCACATTTGTTTTGGTTATTGCGTGAACGCAACTATTCTGAGGGGCGCGGGGGGGATGTCAATCGGTAGCCTGGCTTTTGGGAATTTAGTCGCTATGGAGCGTTTCTCGGGAGCGGACCGTGCGTTGTGCGTACGCGAGTTTTATAAAAATGGTAATTCGGCGACTGTAGCGCGTAGAAAATTCTGATAATTCCTCGCGCCGACATTGCGGCCCATACGGTGACTTTAGGCGAATGTAGGGGTGTCTGATGTTTTTGTTTTGGATTGGTTGCACTCCAGTAGCGGCAATTTTGCTTGTTAACATAGCCAGTAAGATGAAAATGGGCTTCATCCGAATTACGCGCTACAGTCGCCGAATTACCATTTTTATAAAACTCGCGTACGCACAACGCACGGTCCGCTCCCGAGAAACGCTCCATAGCGACTAAATTCCCAAAAGCCAGGCTACCGATTGACATCCCCCCCGCGCCCCTCAGAATAGTTGCGTTCACGCAATAACCAAAACAAATGTGAACTTTCTTTTGAGACACCCTGTACAACGTGTAACATAATAAGGCCAAAGACCAAGAGATCAGACCAAGCACTGGATTACTTTGACGTGTGCAAAATTTTAATAGTACTTTTTAAACTCTCGCGATCATAACACATATTTAAAAATATTACACGGGTATTTAACGTCGGGAAAATAATAAAGGTAAACGCGATAAATACCCGTGTAATACTTTTAAAAATTTTAATACTTTTTGTTCGAAACTCCCATGCAAAAGAAAGATTTACACTGTCTCAGAAATTTGCAACAACCCTGATAATGTGTAACCTTGGTATGTACGTTATTTGCGTTTCCTAATTGGTGTGGTATCATGGAACATTATTTTCTTAATTTAGATAATATAAAAAAAACGATCGCAAAAATTGATCTAAATCACTAACAATGGGAAGCTCTCCCAAGACGCTGACTGTATACCTGATGTTAAATGTTAAATTCTCGGAACGTACAAGCACGCTCCGAGATTTTACAACTTATACTCAGCCTAAGGTCCAAAGTCCATACAAAGTACTCCTTCACTTCAAGATTCTAGACACAATCGATATTCTTTTTGGATGATGTGAGTTGATGGTTACCACTTAACATCAGGTGGGCCATCTTCTTGTTACATCAGCTAGTTGTATAAAAAAAGATAACGTACGACTCCTTTTAGACGGGCTAAGCTGTAGACAATCAAGGCGAGAGGCAAAAAGAAAGTGCGTACTTGCTTTATTTGCTAAGGTTTAAATATTTCAATAAATTCATCAACTAGTAAATAGATTTATCCGATAAAAACTAACATTGAATTTAAAATTATCGTTGCTGCAAAAGCTTTCTGAATTGCGTAAATGGCTTCGGCGAATACAAACATTCAATTTGGTCGTACTCGACGGACATCCGATTTCATATTCATGGTCCGACACCGAGCAAAAACGAGTGAATGCAGATATATTAAACGAGATGATATAAACATGAAATCAAATAAGAAAAGTTAAAGCAATATCAGCAAAAATATATTTATATTTAACTACATGCTCGGTGATCTTTTGAAAGGTACAACGAAGTTTTATTACTATTCAATTATCTGAATTGTTAAAACAATGGACCAAAATGAACTGTATCACGAAGCCATCAAAGTAATTAAATTTGGCAAATGACAACAATTCTATTGGCCCTATGACGAACCAAAAGCCGCGAGCCAAAAGATTTTCTTTTTTTGTGAAAAAGATTTGTAACTGCAGTATATTCTGCATTTAATTTTAATATACATATAATAATAATAATTGTTTGATTTTTGTGAAAAACTTTACTTCTGAAAAACTATTATTAATGTGTATAAATAAAAAACAACTATTTTGGTTTTTGGTATCCTATTGATGAAAAATGTACTGTAATTTAATTAACACTCTTTAAAATACCTGATCTTCAGCCTTCACGTAGAGCACGTATTCCATATCAAGCTGGAAGGGGTCCGTTCCTCTTGTTCTGACCACCCCTGACCGTTCATCCACCTCGAACCTGCCTCCAGTTCTGTCTCTCACGATGAAGTAATGGATGTTGTGGTCAGTATCAGGGTCCCTCGCTTGGAGGGTAAAGACTGGTGTGTTCGGGGCTGCGTTGAGCTGGACCACAGTTTGCATTGGAAGCGGCCGGTTGATGAAGTAGGGGGGCTCATCGTTGACGTCTTTCACGTGGATTATGACACGCTGATTGTCAGTATCTGAAAAATAAATTGAGATTGTTTAAAAAAAATATATTAAGACGCAGACACCTAAATAACTTCTAGCTCGCACATTCAACATTTTTTTAATTTATAGTTATTAATGTTGAAATAGGTTCACGTTGTAGATTGTAGTTTATTCTCTAGGTGCTCATATACAGAGGCACAGGGTAAACAGAGGTACCTCCTAATAATAAATTTGGCACGTGACCACATTGCAGTAGTTAGTATTCAATAGATGAATGCCAGGCCCGGTTCGCGTGTTAGAATACAAACTTGGATGTTTCGTTCACCATTTAAGATCGCTGGGCCAATTGTATAAATTATATCGATACTAAAATCTCATTAAACTGTGAAGGTGGATCAAGAACAGGGTCCTAGCTATTCTATTCGTAGATATCGATATCACTAGGATCGATACTCCAACCACCAATCGCCCGGGCATCGCAAGATCTGTAACTTGTAACTTCTGTCTAGCAAGTTACTTATAAAGAAATTTATACCTACAATTTTCTATCAGTTCAACAAACAGTGATTTTACTATTTCATAACATTACCTGCAACAATTTTACATGTCATCCACAAAGAATGAAATATGAATAGGATTTTGTATACGGTCTTTCCTACAAATAATATAAAATGTACGTGCGCACTTAGTTAGGTATTACGAGCGCATATCTAGGTTACGTAGCATTTTTGCATAAATTCGTACGAATACATAAGAATATCTCTATTCAAAGGTTCAATGTTTCCTTTGCGAGATTAAATGACGGCAGGAAATGTTAAAACGAGCTCCGAAAGAGAAGTTAAAAGACACTATGTAAATGTTATCCAGTTTGTAGTTATGTCAGTGCCCGATTCGCTAGTTTGCACAGTTTCAGAGTTTCCGCCTTCAGGACAAAGCTCCTGTGTACACTCGGCGACAGTGGCATATTCGTTATATCATCACGCACTGTTCTTCTAGGCTTGGTCACGTGGAATCACGCGGTCATCTAGATTCACCTAGCTATAGGACAAAGATATCCTTGTGATTCAATTGAATAACCTTTGTGTTGATGCCTATCTAATTTTGATTCTCTTTTCTATTCTGTGGTGTTCTGTTTTGTATTATTTCAATTATTCGAAGTGTTAATGATTTTAAATTTACAATTATTTTATTATTTTAATCTGGAATTTACTTTTGAATTTTTATTATTTTAATGATTTTCATATACATGTTTTTAATACCTGTGTTAGCTGTGGTTGCCTTTGGTGGATAAGCACGGGGCAGGATGTTGTTTTGTTTGTGTCTAGTATTAAGTTTTGTGTATTATCTCTTGGCGATCCTAATAAATAAATAAATAAATAAATAAGTACTTTTTGACTTGGGACTGTTTATTGATCGAGTGAGCGAAGCGAACGAAGATTCTAGTTTCAACTTGGGCGATTTGGCATTTTATGTATGTATATATGTATGTATGTATGTATGTTTGTCTGGCCATAACTTTCGAACCGTTGATCCGATCTGCATGAAATTTGATAAGACGACAGCTTGTACTTGAGAAATTTACTGGTAAGTATATGAGTAAAATCGGATGAAGGGTTTTTAAGATATAGGGTTTTTAAAGGGGGCAAAAATAAAAAAAGTGACTTAAAAAAATCAAGTTACATGTCATACGAAAGGGCTTTGTTTGGACATTCCAAAACCATTTTTACTTTTTTTCTGGGACGCTCGGTTTTTGAGATACAACAAAAAAGTTAAATTAAGATAACCAGCGACCCAAGAGCTCCCATCTCTAAGAGTTTCGTTGGCATCAAGGTTTTTCTACTGGTCGGCCAGTTAATTTGCTTTTTCTATTTTTTTTTTCTTGAAATAAATTAAGGAGGTACTCAGTTCTCATAAAATGGTGACAACGACCAGGTCTGATGATGGAGCCAAGGTCTGTTCAACGGGACTCTTCAATAAATAGGCCAATAGAGTTGAAACTTGGTTGCCGTACCAAGTTAGTAGGTGGTAGTCAGAAGCAAGTCCAAACATAATGTTTGGACTTGCCTTTGACTACCACCTACTCAAAGTTTTGGTGCGTTCGTCGGGTCGCATCACGAGATCTCAGTTCGGGGCGAACTACTAGTTTTATTTTAATTTTACTTACGAAGTACGCATGTTAAAGATTTTTTATCTTGTTATAACGAATAATCAAATTATAAGTTTCTTTTGTTTTTTACTGTTCTTAAACAGTCGTGCAGTAAGAAAATTAATTATATTTATAGACAGCCTTCACAGCTCAGTTAGTAGTAGCTCTGCCTTCTGCGCAGTAGGCCGTGGGTTCGATACCCACCGAGAACAAACATTTGTGTGATGAACATAGATGTTTGTTCTCTGTCTGGGTGTTATATAATATTATAAGTATGTATTTACAAAAAAAAAGTATATAAGTAGCATATCAGCTATCTGGTTCCCATATCACAAGCTTTGGCTAAGTTTGGGGCGAGATAGTGCAGTGTGGAATGTCCACCAAAATTTATTTATTTTCTTGTTGATTCCTGCTTGTTTACGATTATGCAATTACCAGATTCATACAGCTACTTCCTGGCCACAAATACCGCAAAACAGAAATGGGAATCAAAACTTTGCTAATAATTATAAACATTCTTCCGTTATGGATATTGTTCATATTTAAAAAACAACAATCTTAGTGGTATTTTTTTCCCACTCCCATTCCAATTTCGGTTTTGCAATAAGTCGCCGTCGTCTTATTGCAAAAGTGTCCGGATCCGTATACGGATCGTTGAGTCCATAATCAATACACAGGGTGTAATAAGACGTCACTAGACGGCCAACCGACCGACGCGACGGTACATGAACAGTTACCCAAAACATAGCTGAATAAAATTGCTTTTAGACTAATTCGGCATTTTTTTCCAGCTTTCGGTGTTTTTCCAGCTTCTTAGTGTTTAGAGTCATGGCATGAAACCAATTTTGTTTTCGGGAGTCGTCTTATTACACGCTGTATAATGGCGATAACGTAATACAATACTTACATTTCAACGCCACTGTTCCGTAAGCATGAAAATAAAAAAATATATTTGTTAGCACTTGTAATAGTTAGTAAATATCATATCCTCAATGGTATTTGGTAAAAATCAATAGGTTATTTTATATTATATTATAGTATATATTATATATAATATATTATATAAACACATTAACATTTATAAATTAGCATAGTTTGTAGAAAATCGCCACATTTGAGATCGAAAGGGTTTCCCATTAAATAGATTAGAACAAGGTTATCAAGCACTTTAGTCTGGAAAAGTTTAGGTGGTCACAAATGGTGCAGACGCCTCATTATTATAAAAAATAGCCTTAATTCTTTTGTACGCAAGCGGTGTCCTTCCATCCGGCGGGAATCCACAAAATCCTCAGTATAAATCCGCCGTTTGGTGTAATCCCATTTCCAACGATCCAGTTTCGTGTATAGTTTTACACGCAGCTGAACACTTTCCACATTACAATACATTGACCCTTAGGTGGGGCCGGAGCAAGGGTTGAAACATTGACCAGAACAAATCTTAAGCAATAAAAACACGTGTAGTGTTGTGTGTGACAGGTACGTGAGAAGTTCATAAAACATTCAAATCGAGACCTTTACTCGTAAAGCCCAAGAACTTCACATCTTGGAAGCGCCTTCAGTAAGTTAGTCACTTAAACCGTCCACGAAACGCAAGACTTAAAGATATCCCTCGCTACGGCTCTGAACTCTCTCTTAACCACATCTTAGGATTTTATTCGGTCGATGTGTGTTGGTAATAGGCAGTAGCGTTATCTACTTAATGAACATCTAAATTGTTATTGCATATCCCAGGCAGCGAGGCCCTTAATAGCTTTCAATATCAGACTGAAAACCTATAGTAACACTCATCTCTTCATATTAAAACTTCGAGATAACATTGCGTAAAGATAAAGCTGGCACAGATAGTTTATAGTTTTATAACTTTTGCAATTGTCATCATACCAATAAGATGCAGCAACTTTGATGGTTTATACTTAGGTATATTTTATAGTTAGTATTCTAGGAACGATGAGCGATGAGCTTGCAAACGCTCACGTATGTTATACCAATATAATTCTAAGTAAGTATGGCAAATGTTATATTTGGACGTACCTCTGACTACCCCTCTTAGATATCCTTAAGGAATCTTAAGATTGTTCTTGGTACTCAGAGATTTGAGGGTATATGTACCGTGCCTGGGTACAAGCCGTGAGGGTGTTCCTGTTTTTAATACCTCATGAAAGTGCAATAAAATTTAATCAAATGTTTTATTTCTTGTTGAACTTTGAATTATAATTGCAAAACAAAAGCCTTGTCTAAAAACATCGATACAATCCGTAGCGCTCGTAGCAGGTCTACGAGACGGTCAGTGACTTTCAATTATTTAAATGTAATACTAAAATTCTAGTAGAATTACGAACGCCCCGATTTAAATGGAACCTTAATAAATTCATGAACTAATATAGAACCGTCCAAAAAGGAGCCTACTAAGGAGAATTCTGTTTAGTAGGCTCTTTTTTGGACGGTTCTCACGTGGGCGAAGCCACACCGGAAACTAATAGCTCAATATAAAACGCTATAGGAGATGTTGACGAATTAACTGTAGGGCCCATCTCGGCCTATGAAACCAAAGCTAACTTCGAGGTCATGAATAGATAGAAATGGGACACAATGCAGCTTCCGAATAAAAGGGAGAAAGCCATTTATCTCAATTTTGTATGATGATAAGCTACGACGCAAAAACGGTATCCCATAACTCAAGGTACTCTGACAACAACAAAGGCGAATGTCCGCCTAGGGTAGTCGGTAGTATGTGGGGAAGCTTCCAAATCTCTGGCCTAACGCCAAAAATCTCAACATATGTACATACAATCCATCCGCACGCGAGTACGTTTGGATATTTGTATGTTATGTGGGCAGTATTTGTTTTGGGCCCACGGGACTACAAATCTTTCAGTCTTTGTTTACCTCTCCACTACGAATCTTGAATACAGAATTCCCTGCAGAAAATACTTAATATCTTCGTATCCTGATTTTTGTATAATAAATTATATGCCTATTTTCAAAGCCGTTGAAATGAATTATCATGAAAGATTTAAGCCAACGCTTAACTAAAAGTTGAACTCTGGGAATTAACCCCTAACGTTCATCACTTGGCCCCTAGCCAGTTATTGATAATATCTGGTCGTGCCAAGACAAAAACCTCCTCTTAAAAGACGGTTGTGTCAACTCAGGAACATTTTAGCCGCACTGCAAAACGAATTTGCGAAATCGAAACTGCCAGATAAGAGAAACACCTAGATTACTTTTTTCAATTTAGTTCGGACTTTTCATTGAGCCAATATCGGATATTGAATTTTCAGTTCTTGATTGTTTGAATAACAGAGTCGCAAATGACACTGGTATTGCCGTGAACTAAGGCATGTTTCAGCATCGTGTGGAGTGAGGCGAGAGTGGGCTGGTGGCAGCCGGCAGGTGAGAGGGTGGCTACCATTAACCTCCCTGGAGCACGCTGTCACGTAATGCGCATGCGTACTCTACTCCTCTACAACCGCGTGTTTTCCTCGTGACTTGCAACGTATCGTCACGTCAGTGCTGTATGCCGAATGAAAAACAAACGTAGTTAATCTGTGGGATCTGCTACTATAAACGTACAAAAATCGATACCAAATCTCTGCCGCAATGAATGACTAGCTACTATTTTATGGATGAACAAAAAGATACCTTGCGTTAAATAAACGTGCCTTTTGAGTGCACTGATCGAATGCATGATGTAGACTTTGCTCGCATGGAGCAAGCACCTAAATTCACTTAATTTGAAGACGTTTCAAATGATCTCTTTGTAATTTTATTGAATAAATACCTTTTGACTTTGACTTAGAAGTCTTGAGCAATATCGGAGCATTGTTTCGTGTAACTAGTGTCAGTCATGCAAAGTCATATGTATAGTTAGGCCTACATCTATAAAAGATAATTTAAGCAGCGTCTAAGGTCAATAGGCACTTACGTTCATGACTTGTAAGGCCTACGACAGCGACAGGTACGACCACATTTTGTGCAAGAATATTGTGTCGTCCCTGTAAATTGTAAATGTAGAGCAGCACGTTGATGTCGCAAAGTGCGCTTGTGAGACAACAAGTTAAGCCATGCTCGGTCATGAGCAATGACTCTGTCGAAAAGAGTTTTCCTGCAACTGTCTCGGTCTTCCGCTTTTTCGTCCCACTTAGCTGGATCAGTTTCAAAAGTGTTCATATCGCGCTTATAGTGCTTGTATATATATCACGGTATTTATAGTAGATCTAAAATTGCATAAGTAATAAAGTTCCCAAACTATGAAATGTATTTAAACTGGCCGGACGGAGAGGCGCATGCAAAGTGGATATTACTCGCAAAGCGCTCGATATGGGCATGGGTGACGCGGTGCAGACAACGAGCCGGTGAAACTTTAATAAGTTCACTGTCTGCGGACTATGCGGTGCGATGGTAACGGCCATTTCGGAACAGACTGAATTACGCATCGACACTTGAAACTAGTTGAAAGTGTCCCTGTGAATTGGGATTATTCTGAGAAGTAAGAAGAGGTTTTAAGAGTAGTAGAGCTCTTTGTGAAGGGCTCAAGTACTACCACCACGCTTTTTTCTGCCGCCAAGCAGTAACGCTGTGTTTCGGTTTGAAGAGTGTGTTTGCCGGTGTAATTACAGGCACATGAAGCTTAACATCTGTGTGCCTCAAGTTGATCTGCAGGATGCACTGCCTCACACACACCTACGATGCACTGCCTCAATTGAGGGCAGTGCATCGTAGGGTACGTTCCTATCGTGCGTGACTTACGAGGCAATGCATTGTTATAGGTGGTATTTACCACTTTGTTTATTTTTTTTATTTATAGAATACAAATATTTGAAAATAATCATTCTCTAATTTGTTTATTTATAGCTACTCGAGCAATGTAGTTATATGTAGTTACTGTAAAATTTAAAAAAAATCCGAGACCTATCTGTGCCATTTAAATTCAAAAAGTTCTATCAACCTATAGGTGTATACTTGTTGTAAATAAAAATGTATCTAGATATAGTTAACACTGATAAAGAGGATTCAGTAGGTACAGAAAACCCACACCACTTTCGACTGTGTTAAAATTGGCTCCTAGCACGATTGTCTTGGTCCGGATTGGAAAGAACGATTCTATCCATTTCAGCAGACACCTTTAACGCCCTCATTCAATCTGTGGATATACGAAATAAGATATTTGTTGTTTGTTTGTTTGTTCAGGATTAAGTTAAGAATACATAGCTTATGTAAAAGTAATGTTTTTTTGTATCAGGTTATATGTTTAGTCATCTTGACAATCTGTAAGGCTTTAGACACAGACAATCGACAAAGAGTTTCTCGACCATTTCAAAATGTTTGGATTTGTTTTACTAGTAGTCCAACTTTTTTGACAGCCCTCACAGCTCAGATGGTAGTAGCTCTCTCTGCCTTCTGTGCTGTAGGGTGTGGGTTTGATTACCACCGAGAACAAACTTTTTTGTGATGAACCTAGATGTTTGTTTTCTGTCTGGGTGTTACTGCATATCGTAAGAATGTATTTACAAAAAAAGTATATTGCTATTATATCAGCTATCGGATTTTTTTATTACAAGCTTTGCTTTGTTTGGTGTTTGATAGTGCAGTGTGGAAAGTCCACCATATTAACTTTATGTACTATTTATGTTTTTATCAAATACGATTTTTGCTCAACCTTTGTGATGTTATTCTCCGAAATTTCATTGTTTGCGATTTTCCATTACTACATTCTTTGATTTTATATATTTAAATACGTTGAAATACACAAGCAAAAAGTTGTTTAAAGGTTGTCAACATCCACATAAACATTATCACTTACACTACAGCAATTGTGTAACTACATCTGGGCCACAATATCGAACCGCTCTGAAGCGATGCAGAATGAAACTTGTAAATCCCAAACTTGTAACTCGCGGTCTGCAATTTCGAATCCAATAAATCCTGAGATTTGAAAGTATAATTTATGGAACAATCCATTTTCTGGCCACTTAGAAATTATGAGAACTTTGTTTCAAAACGAAATGAGATAAATTATCGACGCATATTGCTTGATCATCGTAAAGTTAATTTAATTTTTTGAGTGTTTTTCCATGAGTCTCGTATTTTTTAAAGAAGAGTTTGTATTGTTATGTTTTTTTTTTTCTTGTTTTCTCAAAATTTAATAGATGAATCAATCATTTTTCAGTTCTCCGCCGGGACACCCAAATCTAAAAAGGTAGGTATAGCATCCTAAATTAAACTTTCACGTCCCGGATCATCGTACCTACATCAATCACTAAAAGGCGCCTTTAAAAATGCTAGCTTAACTTGCAATAAATCCCAAACTCTCTTGAAAAGTTCTGTCTTTGCAGATTGATCTGCCATTTATTGTAAGAGAATTTGGGATGTGTAAAACTTCCGAGTGATATTATCAATCATGTTAAACTTTGCATATATTTATTGAACACCAATATATTATTCGGATTTTGTAGACATTGCCTTTTTACCATTATTCTGAGCTGTTACGATGATGGCACAATAGTATTATACTAACATAATAGTATTTTTAAAATCGCCTTTTTTAGAGACTGTGACGTTAGTGCCAGAAGCAGTTTTGTCAGTGTAGGGTAACCCTACACTGACAAAACTGCTTCGAAACTGCTTAGAAGTTAATATAACAGTTGTGTTCTTTTATGGCTTAAATAACTCTTGTCTGATTTAGGGGACCCTTGACTTTATATTTAAATAATGTATAATTCAATAATAAACTAAAAGATTCTTATAAACTGCAAATGTGACGATTTCTTTTTCACATTTTACCTGCAATAAAAGAAAATCATACTTTAGACAATAAATACCCCTCCACATAATAAACCAGTACATTTTTCAACAGAGGCTTCACAATATTTTAACTAAAGCAACAATTTCTTGGCATTTGCGTAATAAATCAGGATATTACCATAATTCAAATCAGCATTTTCCGTGACAAGCGTGGCCGGGGCTACCTTTAGCGACTTTTAATTTTGTGGAACAGTGAAATATTATAAAAGTTCCTTGAACTCTTTTACTAGTTTTTGCTGCGATTAACTGTATTAAAACATAACCAGGGTTTTAAACTAAATAAAGAGCATTTCGTCTAACGAGCAACTCAATGTCCCAGTCCATTTCGGTTTAATCAAAACCTAAATACCAATTTCAAAATTGCAGTTTGGTGGTACCCTATTGCAGTGCAATCAGCAATCTGCGAACTGTCAAACACACCGTCATGTTTTGAGCGAAACGAGTTTTCATTGTGAGTCGAAGCGGTGCAGTTTAGCCACAACTGCGAGACTATAATACTGTGTACGTACATATATATAGCTTGTACCCAAAGGCTTAAGCCCGTTTCATTAATCCCGCTAAATTGGGTGCAGCAGACCTCTTTCCTCTATAGCCCAAGGCAACAATCTCAGCTATTTTCTTATGCTTTCAATAAACCCTTGTTTTCTTTGACTGGCTCTTACAGCCGAGGACTCTGGAATACGCATATACCATAAAACGCATAATATAGCTTGAAAAAAAAACACATAAATTATATAAAACTTTTTTTTTTATTTCAATCTCTAGGATATTAAACCCTTTTCACAATTGTACATACCGTTCCTTACGAGAATTCAAATTGTGAAATCAAATAAATCGACATCAGCGCACATTTTTGCGCGGGAATATTTTTATCTGACGGATTCAGAGGTGGTCAAACCGACACCGAGTTATTTCAATTGCTACACAGTACCAAAATATTGTTTGAATCAAGTAACGTGAGTCCCATACGTACGTTTATCCTGTTAAACACATTTTATTTTGCCTATATGGTCAAAAAGAAATCGTCGCCAAATGTTATTTGGGATCAGCCTTATTTTGAGTAAATCGTCACGTATCTCCAGGGAAATTGATTCATTTTATGAAGTCGTCACCTCAACAGATAAAACAGCGAAACAATCAGGCGTTTGTCTGAGCTGTAAACAGGATAAAGGTTTTACCAAAATCAAAGTACCGCAGATTACGAGGCAGTAAGTAAAGGTTTATTGCGCATGTGATGTGGGTTCCAGGAATTTAATTTTGTATGTATTAGGAGCAGCTGTTTTTAGTTTATTAAAACAGTTCAAAGGTAATATTCCTAATAAAATTTCCAATGCGAGCTTTGTCCAAAATTACTTTTTGTTAACCGTCGTACTAGAAGGGTAACCAACAATATCCAACAAAACTATTATTGTTTCCACAAATAATGCAATTTATAGTCCGAACCGCTAAGTTTAAAGAATTTAAAATAGTTGTTCCGTGTTCACTTTACCTACGAACAGCGACGTTATTATGAAATATCGTTTTATTCATGAGTTACTGTAATGTTGTACTTGAATTCATTTTAAGAGTAGTAGAGCTCTGTGTGAAGGGCTCGTTCGGAGAAGTACTACCACTATACTTATTTCTGCCACCAAGCAGCGTTGCTCTGTTTCGGTTTTAAGAGTGTGGTTCCGGTGAAATTACTTGCACGCCTTACTTAACATATGTATGCCGCAAGTTGATAGGGCAGGGCAGTACATCGTAGGGCACGTTCCTATCATGCGTGGCTTGCGAGGCAATGTTGTGGTTACCACTTAACATCGTGGGCCATCTGCTTGTTCCATCACAAGTAAATAAATAAATATTGGTGGAGATTCCACACAGCACTATCTCGCCCCAAACTTGTGATATGGAAACCAGATAGCTGATATACTACTTATATACCTTTTTTTTGTAAATACATACTTATAATATTATATAACACCCAGACAGAGAACAAACATCTATGTTCATCACACAAATGTTTGTTTTCGGTGGGGATCGAACCCACTGCCTAGGCAGAGCTACTACCAACGGAGCTGTGAAGGCTGTCGTATTATTATTATCGTAGTAGTATTAAAAACATTAAATTCCTACTAATGGAATAGTGGACTTATAATAAAGGTAGAGCCATTGACCGTGTTGGTAACAGGCGAGCGAAGCCCTACAACTCTGGTTTAATTGCCCTCATGGCGGCCCGTATTGCACTACAGCCCCAAATGACCCAACAAATTGACCGGATCACGCGATTCCTTGCTTAGTACATAAATTGTATGTATTTCCTATTCCCGGGGTTGTAAGGCTTTAGTGATATCAAAATTAATTTGTGGGCAAAACACTTGGAATTTGTGGAGAGAGAGCATAGCGATTATTTGGCTGGCTATTTTATCTGGTTATTTTCTCGTGTTCTTGAATTACATAAACCAATAACTTTTTATTGATTACCCTGACGAATAAGCTAAGTTACTACTTACAATTTGAGTCTCTTAAAGAGTGAATAGATCTTCTAGACCGTTCTGCTGCTTAGCATCGTGGCTTACGATAAGTTGAGATTGTAGCCAAAGGAAAGTCTAAATAAAAATTAGAATACACTTAAACCTAAACAACAACGTAATACAACGGGCGACCTTATCGCTAACAGGGATATCTACAAGGCCAAATTAATTATCTTAAAGGCCATATTTATGTACCTGTTGCTGTAAGGTCAATGACCGGATTAAATTAGATAATATAGATAAAATAAATTAGGTTTAATATACATTCTTGAATGATCCCTTTTTTCCTAACTAGTAGTTGACTTTGTATCAGAAAGTTCAAGGTAATAAAAGTTACTTTTCCAATTACTTTAACTACATTAGGCCAATTAGGTAACTAACTACTACATGCCTCTATATGTTGAAATGGCACCTCAATGGTGCTTTATTAGGCATTATAGTGTGAAAGTTCCATACTGGATTTAAAATAGATAACATGCCATGAATTAGCTTTATTATAACTGAAAATAATGGTAGGGTACTTTTGTATTATCTACACTGTAGATAATACAAAAGTACCCTACCATTATTGTAGATTCTACACAAGCATAATCTGTGTGAAATTTTTTCGAACAAAATAAAAGTTTTTAAATTATTCAGTTAGCCAAACATAACAATGTAGGTATTTATAAAGCTGTACATGTAAGATTTTAGATGTTTTATTTAAGCACCCTGTAGTATGCTAATAGCCTAAAATGTGTCAGAGCCAGGCCGCAATGTAGGTAATGCTAACATTAATTAGGCACGTCGACTGTTGCAATTTTAACTACAAAATAGAGTGGCCACACGGAAAGGAACACTACAAAGCAGGAATAAATTAAATCTTAAATTTCTATGAAAATAACTTAATTACGTGAAAATGACCTCGTTCGCTACTTTCAAGGCAATGCTTTGTTATACGTGATGGTTACCACTTAACATCAGGTGGGCCATAGGCTTGTTCAATTTGCTAATAGTTTAAAAAAGGCAGTGAGTGAGACATTTTGACAGCCCTCACAGCTTAATTGGTAGGTAGTTGTCCCTTCTGCGCTGTAGGCCGTGGATTTGATCCTCATCGAGAACAAACATTTGTGTAATGAACATAGATGTTGCTCTCTGTCTAAGAACTAATATCCTAAATATGTATTTAGAAAAAAATATACATGTATTATATCAGATACCTGGTTCCCACGTAGCTTTGCTTAATTTGAGGCTAGTGCTGTAGAATGTCCACCAAAATTTTTTTGTTTATATTTAATCTAGCACGGAGAACCGATAGATGTTGAGAAGAAAGGTTCTCGTGTGGAAACGACGCACCACTAAGCGCAGCGTAGTTTTATATATTAGAAGAAAAGACGACCTAGTGAAGGTTGCTGGGGAACTATTGGGCACAAAATCAGTCGCTGTGAAAATTGGTAGGCATATGTTTAGCAGTGGACGTGCTACGGCTGAAATTATGATAAGTTAGGTTCAAATGGCAATCAGGAACCGTACGACGAAGCGTAGGACACACACATGGACTGGCGACATTTTAAAGACCGCGGAAAGTTGGAGAATGGAGAGGGATCAAAATGGTTCTATCTGGAATATACAAGGTGTTAAAATACTAGTACCGAAAACCTCAGGGGGCTAAAGTACCCATCAATATGAATAACATTTTCTAAGGAACCAACACTGTGAACGCGTTAAAAAAAACTGCTGTTTCATGCAAAACTTCAATACCTACCTGGCTAATATGTATGAAACAGCTGTTTTTTTCGCGTTCAGTGTTGATTCCTTAGAAAAAGTTATTCATGTTGATGGGTACTTCAGCCCAATTAAGTTTTCGGTACTAGTATATTAACACCCTGTATACTGTATAAGGGTGGCCTGTGTCCAGTGGACTTCTCCTCGCTAATGATGATAATTTTTGTCATTTTACCCAAGAACATGTAACGTTCGAAATCGACTGTATTTGACGTGTAACTTTGTTATCAATAAATAATCTTTGAACTTTGGTGATGAGTTACGTGGTGACTACATGTATGTTGTATTTGCATGTACTTGCGGAGCTACCGATTGTTTCACCCTAATGAGGTTATTCATCAAGTCTCGCCTCATGACGCGAAGCGAATGGCAAGAATCACTCAATCAAGACACCAAATTGCTACGAAAGAAGTAACGCCAGTTTTAGATGACTAACAATAAATAATACCCTCTTTTCTGTCTTAAGTTATATTTTTGAGCCGTGATCAAAATCATAGCTATAAACACTACGCAGTATTTGTAGCCGCGTAGCTCCGAAAAGGAAGCTCCAATTTCAAATTAATTTGTTCAACTCTAATTAGGTATTTCATGACAAGGTCGGTACAGCCGCTAAAGTAAAGTGTTACTATAGCAAAACAAAGTGTCCCTTGTGTTAGAAAGGTGAATAAATAATATGACTATGGTGAATAAATTATATGACCGGCCTCACGACTCCGTTGGACTCCGTGGATCTGCCTCCTATGCTACAGGTTGTGGGTTCGATTTCCACCGATGGTCCTCGGGGTCCCATAGTACAAGCTTTGCTAAGTTAGGGTCAAGATGGTGCTGTATGAAATGTCCATAAATATAACTAGCTGCGGCCCGCGATTTTACTCGCGCATAGTACTGATTGCAAACATTGAATTTTTGCAAATTGCAAAATTGAATATTGAAGGCGTTTTCATGTTTTCGACACCTCTCCTGGTAACTTTTTGGGAAAAAAATTGCCTAAATGCTAATCCAGGCTACGAAAAATATTTGTTCTACGTTTCTGTTATTGTGTGATCGACCACAAATATCCTCATCCATACATCGTAACTTCCGCATTTATACTTTAGTAAGAAGATCGCGTAGCGTCAAACACGCTCTTGTAGAAGAATATTGGTTTTATTGGATAGCTGAAACATACAAGGAAGAAGGATAGAATGACACAGTCGGATAAACAGCCAGTGGTCTCAAAAGCTAGTATTCTGACAACCCTAATAGAATAAATACCGCCACACAGTTGTTCCAAATCAAAAATAAGTGGACATAGGGTCGAAAGTCGGAATTTCGATCTGATTTTTTTATACAGAATAGATCTCAGCTATCCTGACAACTTTTGTTCTATGAAAAATCTGTAAGAAGCGAAGTTTTCGAGAAAAAAAATAATCAATTATTTTTTGTATGGAGAAAAACATACTTTATTTTTTTTCTCGAATTGGATCAATTTGGCCCGTGTTTGGTAGGTACTGTGTCATAGCCCAGGTGAAATACTAACATAAAAAAAATATAACACGCGCAGTCACTTGCAGCCACGGGAGAAAATTGACTCTAAATAAAAAAAAAATTTTTTGCTTGTTTTGCGAAGAGTTCTTATTTCTTCTTATCTTTTCATGGATTTTCGTGTACTGTAATATATTTTAATTGACTCCGTGAAGAGAAAGTAATAAAAAACTACATTTTAGTTATATTTTTCTGCCATATTAAAAATTTTTGCTAAGGTACAAGAGACTGTTCGTATTTAATTGAAAGTGAAGATCTGAAATTAAATTGTAAAATAACAACGCAATTTCAGTTGTTGACAAGGGTTCAGTCCAGTACCCAAGCTAGGTGCAGGTAGTTTATTATTTGCAGGTGGCTAAGTGATTAGTGGTAAAGAGATTATCTTATTTACGATAAGGGCCAAGTATCTGAAATGGCTCATTCTTTCGTACAGGTCAAAATAAGTTTGTTTGTGTTTAAGGGATGAGTGGTAAAGATAATTAATCCTGATCTACTAACAAATTGGTCATTCCGGTACTGGGCTGTGATTGGTCGTTAATAGACAAACTCATTACGGACATAGCTGCAAGACTACAAATATATTGCAATGATTAATTTAATTTCATTCTATTTTCAACACTTAACTGTGAAAGATCTCGGAATAACGTTTTTCAATCTAAAATGGCTGGTTTCGGTTCTTATCTCGATTTGTTTCTGAGTCTTAGGGGGAGTGGAGATCTTAATAATTACAATCATCTAAGTGAAGTTATAATTTCGAAAATTCCAAGTGAATTATCTAAAGAAGACCGTAGGAAAATCATTGAGTTTTGCCGTTTGTTCGCCAAACGAGTAATAACGAAATGGGCAGAGTCAAGCAGATGCTTAAAGACATTTCTGAATCGGGAAGCTAATAGCAAATGGCTGGAGACAAATATCAAATGGCCTACCTGTGATACGGTTGATTTAGTTACCGTAATGGCAATTCCTGAGGACTTGGTTGATGTGCCAGAAGTGCCAGAATATTTGCCGGAACCTATTCTAAATGTCTGCACTTCAGAAGCTGGAACCTCTACAGAGAAGGAGAAAAGAATGCCATTCGCGGATTTGAGCAACAAGCAGAAGAAAAGGCGTTCTGGCTCCATTATAAATGACAATTCTGAAGAAGAACTGGAATATTGTTATATATCAAAGTTAAAAGAAACGGGAAAGTTAGCTTTGGCGAAGATTGTGGATCATCTAAGCAAGAATCCTGGCATTGTGTCAGATTTGTCAAAACAGCTTTTTAAAGAAATTAAACCAGAATAAATTTCTGAAGATAAATCATTGGCACTCTGCACATCCCTTAAACTGTCCAAGTGGCAGTACCAATCGCTAAGAACGTCCCTCAAAGAAGAAAATTGTTCCAGTGCTCTTCAGTCTTATCGGAAGCTTTTGTGCGCTAAAAAGAGGTATTACCCTTCCGATGAACATGTGAAAGTAACAGAGAAAAGGGCTCGGATCAGGTTATTTTCATTTTAAACAATCCTATAATATAATTATATTATAAAGCGTTGAGATTCACGTTATTTATTTATGTTTTTATTTTCAGACTACAAGGACTTTTGGACCACACTGTTCAAAGGATTTTGCTAGATTTGGGACCCATCGAAAGAACCAAAAAAGGGCTGAAGTTAACATGGAAATGGGGCCTTGACGGATCATCATCACAGAGTAATTACAAACAGAGTTTTTCAGATACAGAGTTTGACGATTCCTCTGTTGTGATGATCAGCATTGTCCCTCTCCAACTTATTGATGGAGAAGAGATGATGATTTGGGAGAACCCGAACCCTTCTTCCACATATTACTGTCGACCAGTGAAGTTCACGTTCACTTCAGAGACAGCGGAGTACACAACTCCGAACACACACTTGGAAATGCAGCAAGAAATTGCAGAATTGGTACCAACGAAGTGTGGGGATGCCGAGATAGTCCACGAACTCCACATGACTATGATCGACGGGAAAGTCGCTAATACTATTGCAGATGTACCTTCTTCAGCAACGTGCCCCATTTGCCTGGCAAAGCCAAGCGAAATGAATAATTTGCAACTCTTGGCTACGAAACCCATTCGAAGTGACCTGTACTAATATGGAATTTCATCACTACATATGAAGATAAGATGTATGGAGTGTGTGCTTCATATATCTTATAACATAGACTTTCATCGATGGAGTGCCCGTGGAGAACACAAAGAAATGAAACAAGCCAAAAAAATGCGACGGAAATACGGCAAGACGCTTTTTCGGTGACTACAAAAAAACGGCACAAATAACAGGAGTTGACGAAAACCTTATTCGTCGATTTTCAGTTATTCTCCAGGTTATATCTTCAAGAAGGAAAATAAGCATTAAAAACTTCCGGAGCTACTGTAGAGAAACAGCAGAACTTTATGCGCATTTATATCCATGGTACTACATGCCAGTCAGTGTCCACAAACTTTGTATGCATGGAGCAGACATTTGTAGCCACTTTTCTGTTTTGCCTATTGGTAAGTAAAGCAGAATCAATACTTTCTTTGCATAAAAGTAAAAATTTTATTCCTGTAATAATTAACCATGTTTTATTATCTTTAGGGTTCTTATCAGAAGAAGCTTCGGAAGCTCGTAACAAGGACTTCAGGAATATAAGGGAGAAAAACACAAGAAAAACAGGACGAATCGAAAACAATATTGACATTCTGCATGGCCTTTTAATAAGCTCAGATCCACACATTTCCCGAATCAGGCCTAAGTTTTCGAAGATAATCCATCATGATTTACTCCCAGAGGCAGTTCCACTGCTCGAGGCAGACCCGGAGTGGACACGCTTTGAAGAAGAGAACATGTCTCAAGAAGCAGAAAACATCGTTTTCTTTTGAAAAATATAACTAAAAATCCATTTGAAAAATATCTAAAATGCAGTTTTTTATTACTTTCTCTTCACGGAGTCAATTTAAATATACTACAGTACACAAAAATCCATGAAAAGATATAAAGAAATAAGAACTCTTCGCAAAACAAGCAAAAAAATTTTTTTTTATTTAGAGTCAATTTTCTCCCGTGGCTGCAAGTGACTGCGCGTGTTATATTTTTTTTATGTTAGTATATCACCTGGGCTATGACACAGTACCAACCAAACACGGGCCAAATTGATCCAATTCGAGAAAAAAAATAAAGTATGTTTTTCTCCATACAAAAAATAATTGATTATTTTTTTTCTCGAAAACTACGATTCTTACAGATTTTTCATAGAACAAAAGTTGTCAGGATAGCTGAGATCTATTCTGTATAAAAAAATCAGATCGAAATTCCGACTTTCGACCCTATGTCCACTTATTTTTGATTTGGAACCACTGTGCGCCAGAGGTCTCAAAATCTAGTATTTTGACAACCCTAATAGCATAGATACCGCCAGTGGTCTCAAAAGCTAGTATGTTGACAACCCTAATAGCATAGATACCGCCAGTGGTCTCAAAAGCTAGTATGTTGACAACCCTAATAGCATAGATACCGCCAGTGGTCTCAAAAGCTAGTATTTTGATAACCCTAATAGCATAGATACCACCGGTCTCAAAAGCTAGTATTCTGGAAACCCTTATAGCATAGATACCTAAGCATGGCGGCATAGCATGTGCCGTATTTATAATCATGTGCCAGCAGGCCTGCATTATCAACGACAATGTTTCAGTCCGGTAACCGTGCAGTGTGCAATTTTACACCGGTGTGGATGCACTTCCCCATTTAGAAACCGTAATAACGTCAAGTAGGCGCACAACAGTCTATTTCCAGTTCCATACTGTGCGCTTGCGGCTGTAATTCTGATTTTCAAACATTCCTAGGCGCATATATCCTTAAAGTTACCAATGAGGGTAGTCAGAGCAAGCCATCAAAATATGATCTGGTACAGAAACAGCTTCACAGCTTTGGTCCCAAGGTACGGTAGATATGACCTCTCCTCTAGAAGAGTCAGCTTAAGATTATTTGAGGATGCCTAATAAGAGGGGAAGTCAAAAGCAAGTCTGTGAACGCACATATTCTTTGGATTTTTCTAAAACTTTGATCTGGTATTACATGATTACTTATTTCTACCTAACTGCAGGTGGGTTTTTTATTTATATCTGGACGTTGTACGCGACTACGTCTCCCTGGCTGGTCCTTATAGTACTGCGTTTACATTTAGACATTCGCGCTGCCATTCGCGTGGACGGAAATGTTGCCGTCGAATAATGTCTGCGGCAGCGTCGCCGGCAAAGTGTGTTCACGCAACACGGGCAACGCGAGCGGCAACGCGAGTGGACATGGAAGTGGCCTGTTTACATTCTCGCATTGCCCAAGTCCCTGCCCATGTCTCTTCACATTTTTTTTTATACAACTATCTGATGGAACAAGCAGATGGCCCACCTGATGTTAATTGGTAACCATCACCTATAACAAAGCATTACCTCGTAAGTCACGCACGATAGGAACGTGCCTTACGATGCACTGCCCTGCGTCCATCAGCTTGCGACATACAGATGTTACACCTTATGTGTCTGTAATTACATCGGCAACCACACTCTTCAAACCGAAACACAGCAATGCTGCTTGGCGGAAGAAAAAGGCGTGGTGGTAGTACTTCCCCGGACGAGCCCTCCACAAAGAGCTCTACTACTCTTTCCACGGACATGAGCTGAAGCAATACCTGATATAAGATAAACCAAGAAGATGTCATTGGATTCGTCTCTTTGAACAATTATGTTAATCTATTACAATAAAACATCTTAATCACGAGCTCAGCTACGCGTTTCAAAACTTTTCAGACAGCGTCAGACTTGTTCTGTTAATTTACTTTCGCTCTACGAGAGATATACAAGGTGTTCCATAAGTTGTGTATATAAACTTCAGGGTCCCAAACCCATCAATATGAACAACTTTTTCTAAGGAACCAACACTGTGAACGCGAAAAAAAAAACAGCTGTTTTACACAAAAGTTCAATACCTACCAGGCTAAAAAGTATGAAACAGCTGTTTTTTTTTTCGCGTTCACAGTGTTGGTTCCTTAGAAAAAGTTGATCATATTGATGGGTACTTTAGCCCCCTGAAGTTTATATACACAACTTAAGGAACACCTTGTATATTTACCCTTACCTATTTACCTTTTAGCTTTAGGTGTTCGTTACATAATTTGATTTACCAGCAACTGCCAAAGGTACAATAGACGACAAAAGTAAATAAGCCACACGGTTTGTAGTACCTACTTGACATTGTTCAAATCAATAGAAAATTTACTTAGGTATTATCACAAGCCGAGTATCACTGGTAAAAAGTTCAAATTAAGTAGTTTTATGACTCTCTCTCTTTTGTCGTGTCACTAGTTTCTTTCGAAACAGTGTGGTGAAAAGATTTTAAGTGCGCCTCAAGAGGCTCGTTTCCAGCACTTGACACATGTTATATAACTTTTTAGGTTCTACGACATGCCGGTTTCCTCACGATGTTTTCCTTCGCCGTTTGAGAGTACCTAGTACCTACTAGCATTGTGCACATAAATTTTTGAACAGAAAAACTCATAGGTGCACGACCGGTTTCGAACCCACGACTTTTGGATCGTGAATTTGATGATTGTGAATTTTATAACTTACGCAACGAGTTTTATTTAATGTCTGTAAGTGCATCTTGTTTCAGATTCATCAAGAATTATTGTTATTTAAATTGTTTCCATCATCCCAGGATTTTGTAAAGGCCTTAATAAAACATGAATGACGAATGTAAACATGAATACAAAGCGTATGATTAGCTATCACAGGTAGGCAAGACCGGAGGGACACAAAACAATTCGTACAATGGTCAAGCGCGAGCACGCATGTTGACAGGGCCCGGATGTAGCTGTGGCACACCGGGAATAGAAGTCCTCACTTTCGCGAAATTGTTGATACAAAAAGCTTCAGAATAACATACGCCATACAGCATTTAAAATGCAGATAACGCATTTCAATATTTTTACAGATATAAAATCACTGTAGAATGAAATTGTTAAAAATCGCAATCTACCAACTTTTGTAGAATAACATTACAAAATGAAATCGTAGAGCGCGTGATTCACCGAATGCGAATTTCTATCAACAATCAACCGCTCATATGAAATTAAACACAATTTACATATTTACTCTGAATACGCTACGCCCCACCATTTTATATT
This sequence comes from Chloroclysta siterata, assembly GCA_932294275.1. NCBI lineage: Eukaryota > Metazoa > Arthropoda > Insecta > Lepidoptera > Geometridae > Chloroclysta > Chloroclysta siterata. The sequence continues at coordinate 10,050,497 of OW028600.1, read as the reverse complement.
TGAGCCTGATCAAAGCGCTAGTGATTGATGAAGAGAGTGGTGTGATAGTACAGATTTTGTAATAAGTAATATTAGTATAATAAGTAGTAATATTTTTATTCTTATGACTGGTGATGTGACGCAGCAACAGACGCAAGCTAGAACCTACTACAACATAATCTGTAGCATAAACAAAGAGTATTCCCTAGAGAATGTTTATTGAAGTGCTACATCGCGGATTGCGGTACCACCATCACGTAACATAGGGAGCATTACTTCGAGATTAGATATCGTAAACATAGTGGTTGTGAGGTGACGGAATGGACAATTTGACGTGGAACTTTTGAATTGTAAGTATCTGTGCTTTCTTGCAGGAACAGATTTTTGCTCAGAGTACCGGAAAAAAAGTCAAAATCAAAACTTTTTTTTTAGATTTACTTCTTCTCTCCATTTATGGCTCCTGTCTGTCTTTCGACAGACAATCTTGCCAGTGTCAAGTGGTTTTTATTGAATGAATACTTTTTAGTCAAGTCAGTCCATTGTTAAGTCTGCCGTCATTTGTTTTGAAGAAAATGGTGATTTTCACATAATACACTTTCATTCCAAATGCTTACACTTTGTGTTAAAACCTCAAGTAATGTTGGTTAAAATACCACCGAAATTACACAACACTACTCAAAATAACACAAGAAAAACAAATAAAATTAAAAAGCTATGTTGCTTCCAAAAATGCCAGAAAACGAATCTTTTAGATTTAGATTTATTTAATTTAATTACAAAGATCACTTTGAAACGTCAAATCTAGCTGCTATATTGCCACGCGACCCAAGCTTTGAAAAACAGGCAACAAACTTACGTACGGCTTGGTACCTACCGCTCTTGTGTATGACCCTTGTTACAAAATAATATAATAATGAAGCTCCAGCGTCGAGCTAATCGAACTTTGTGCGGCGTTGGCAAAACAGAATTATGTAAAGGCAATCATGCCAATAGCATACCCTAAGCTAAGAGATTCAAAAGAGAACGCTATTCGTATCTCTAGAGATTCTCTAAACATGTTAAGCTTCGGCACGAGATCCCGGTATCACCCGAACTACTAGTATTTTCTGTTACAGTACGCTGTCAATGCTGATGACCTAGAAAGAGCATTTACTGTGTAAAGTACACTGAATGACGATGAACTACTGGACATTATAAGCACCTGCCGGCACGTGCCAACTAATGATATAGCGCTGCGCCGCTGCGGGCTCCCGTAATGCCGGTCTACGAACCAACTACCTAGTATCTAAACCTACCTACTAGCTACCTACTTTAAACGTTCAATTACACATGATAGGTATGCCTGTGTTACACATAAGAAACTTTGAATTCTACGGATATTCTTAATGCGTAGTTTTTTATGACTAGGCTGATTTGGATGAAATAAAACTACATAGAAATATGTGTATGAGCGAAGCTCCCGGCGGAAGCTAATGACATACAAGCTTAAGCAACAGCAGATTCTTTTTTTAATTTTATAACTTTTATTACAGAAGTTGCCATAAACGGAGCAAGACGAAGAAGACGTTCTTCGTCTTGCTCCGTTTATGGCACCTGTCCATCATTCGACAGACAATCTTGCCAATGTCAAGTGAAATAGATTTTTGATCGAGTGAGCGAAGCGAACGAAGATTCTAGTTTCAACTTGGGCGATATGGCATTTTATGTATGTATATATGTATGTATGTATGTATGTATGTATGTATGTATGTTTGTCTGGCCATAACTTTCGAACCGTGGATCCGATCTGCATGAAATTTGATAAGACGACAGCTTGTACTTGAGAAATTTACTGGTAAGTATATGAGTAAAATCGGATGAAGGGTTTTTAAGATATAGGGTTTTTTATGAGGGCAAAAATAAAAAAAGTGACTTAAAAAAATCAAGTTACATGTCATACGAAAGGGCTTTGTTTGGACATTCTAAAACAATTTTTACTTTTTTTCTGAGACGCTCGGTTTTTGAGATACAACTAAAAAGTTAAATTAAGATAACCAGCGACCCAAGAGCTCCCATCTCTAAGAGTTTCGTTGGCATCAAGGTTTTTCTACTGGTCGGCCAGTTACTTTGCTTTTTCTTATTTTTTTTTCTTGAAATAAATTAAGGAGGTACTCAGTTCTCATAAAATGGTGACAACGACCAGGTCTGATGATGGAGCCAAGGTCTGTTCAACGGAACTCTTCAATAAATAGGCTAATAGAGTTGAAACTTGGTTACCGTACCAAGTTAGTAGGCGGTAGTCAGAAAAAAGTCCAAATATAATGTTTGGACTTGCCTTTGACTACCACCTACTCAAAGTTTTGGTGCGTTCGTCGGGTCGCATCACGAGATCTCAGTTCGGGGCGAACTACTAGTTATCTTTTAAGTTAAGTTAGTCCATAACAACGTCATTTGTTTTGAAGAAAATGGTGGCGGTTTCCCTTAATAGTTACCAAAGACAAAATGTCAATGTGACTTTAGTATTTTTTTTTTTTTTTAATAATAATAATAATAATAATTTATTTATTCATTCAAGCATAATAATAATTTAACATTAATGGTAAGTAACATTATATACAACATCGATCATTAGCTTGGCTTGTTATTACTTTGTTTTAGACAGAGCCTACACTAAGTCGTAAAGACTTGTGTTGTAAGCTCTGCTTCCCTTCTAGGTAGCGAAAATACCGTGTAGCCATAAGAATAAATATTAGCAAACCACACAAACAATAATTAATTAACAATCAACTCTTAGCATCTAATAAACTCATTGCACAAATTAAATAAATAATACAATCATAATAATTACATGCCCTATAATAATAATATGATTCATAAACTTTCATTTATTTTAACGAAAATAAATAAAGAATCTATTAAACCTATACATTTCAAAATTACGGAGCTTAATACATTAATTGCACAGTTAAGTAAATATCTAATCAAATTACATGCCTTATATTAAATTTATAAAATATTGTTTCTAAAACGAAAATAAGTAGAGAATCTGTTATTAATATATTCAAATTACCAGGAATAATATCAATTGTAAAATTAAACATTGAATCAAATAAAAAATAAAACAAAAAATAATTACTGTAATTTAGTTTAAATATTGTATAATATTTTAGAATCAACATAATTCATTGCATCACCTTCAACAACTTCTCAGCCTCATCATAGGTCATCCCCATTAACCATATTTTCAGAAACCTTTTGCATTCTGTTTTATTACAATTCACCAGGTCGCGAATCTCCTTACTGGCCCTGACTGTACTGAATTTTGCAAGATATACGTGTTTTACAGCGCCCCCGTATCAGCTTCAACTTTATTATATTATTTTGTAACAAGGATCATACAAAGGAACGGAAAGAACCAAGCCGTAAGTTTGTTGCCAGTTCTTCTAGACTTGGTCGCGTGGAATATGCACTTTTTTCCATACTTAAGTGATTCTTTGGATTCAACTGTATGTCCTTTAACTTTGACTACAAGAAGTCGCTAAGCCGCGTGGCTACTAGCTTAGCTTATACAAAATTGTTTATAAGCATTTTTTCCTTTATAGTTTTTTTGTACTTTGCGGTTCGAGTGAAAATTCTTACAGTGACTGTAAAATATTCTGTGACTACATAGCGCGAACGGCACGTCGCCACGGGTATTAGTTTTGCAGCAATGGGTTAAATAATTGGTTTAACCAAGCTATTGGTACACAAAATGGGGACAATTTTATAATTTTATTTGGCTATAAGTAAATTGCTTCCAGAATGCACCTTGTCATCACACCATGCATAATCTAATAATAAATTAAATTAAATATTGGTGGACTTTCCACACAGCACCATCGAAGCCCCAAACTAAGCAATTCTTGTAATATGAGAACCAGAAAGCCGATATAATACTTATATACATACTTTTAAATACAGACAGAGAAAAACCATCTATGTTCATTGCACAAATATTTATCAAAATAATGACAGAGCTACTACTTCCAACTGATCTGTGTGTGAGTCAAATATCTAGAAATAATATTGTAATTTACAGCTGTTTTTATACCTTGCCTAGTATCCATAAAAAGATTTATTGACTTCGGTCTAGTTTCAATAAACGAAGAGCAAGAGAAGCCCAACACGAAACCGTTTTACTTCGTTATTGAAATTCACAGTGACAGTTGTTCAATATCCTGACCCAAAACATAAAGGTTATTTCGAGAATGAAATAAAAGGTCTCGACTGAAACCTCTATGCCCAGTACATAACAGATATCCCTTCAGATACTCAAGATAGGTTATTTAGTTATTTTTGCCTAAGCGTCGGCACGCATTAGCGACCACTCAATATCAGCTATCTCCGAAGAATAACTGAAGCAAGATTCAATTAATCTAAAACGCTGCAAGAGACATCTCAAATCATAAATAACTCGATGGTGTTCGAGATTCGCAAGTAGCGGGAAATTGGTTGAGTCGCTAAAATTCGAACCGAACGCGATGGGACACTTTCATTACTGCGATGTCCGGACCAAACGGCACCGGTTCAATGTCCGGTCCTCTCTATTTTTAACACAACCATGCTGGACTTTAGGTACAGTCTACAATGAACAGCTAACTCAGATCGTCCGCGTACTACTGGAACAGAATTCTTCTTTCTTTCTTGTTACGATACTAGACCATGATATTAGGGCTGATTATATTGTAATGATGATGATGATGATGACGTCCTGGCCGATTTCGGCTACAGCGACTGTATAAACCAGATTTAATAAGATAACTTAAAAAACTAATTAATTAATTAGGACATAGTTGATCAGTCCTTTCATGCGCTCTATGATGACTTACGTACCCGATTTTATTGACGAAAGTACGAGCACACTTGGGGCACGTCAATATCCCCCTGACGTAATTATATATAATGGCCGCTGGTGGTCTAGCCTTCAGCTCGTCTCGCTTCCTATCGAGTTCATCACGACGCTCGGTTTCGAAAGCGTTCACCTGTTGATGAATGAGCCGTCTCCATACAGTGCGCTGTGCTGCTGTAATCTCCCATTGAGAAGGATTCTACTTCGCATCTCTTCATGTGTCTCTTCAGAACGTCCTTGTATCTCAGGTACTGGCCGCCACTTTTTCGCTTACCGTACTGGAGTTCTGAAAAGAAGATGCGTTTCGCCACTCTACTCTCCGACATACGAGAAACATGCCCACACCACCACATATTGTAATATAGCGGCGATAGGCTTGCAACCTGTCACGTATGGTATACGAACTAATGCAAAATTTGGGTATGTGCCAAATGTTTGGACGTACTCTGACTACCCTTAGACATCCTCAAAGAATATTTAATTAGTACATGGTGCTAAGATATTTGAGGATATTTACCGTGCCTGGGGAAAGAAGTCGCGAAGCAGTTTCTGTTTAAATACTATTGTGGCTCAAGTGTGCAGATTCTATTTATTTATAACAGGCATAACTTGCGCACCATAAACATGGATTGATGCTGTTCGTATGATGGCATTGCGATAGCGTCTCTGACTAGGAGATAGAAGCAGGTAATAAAGAGTAGGTATAAAAGCTCCATAAGCCTCGGCATTCTGCTAGATGCGGCGGTAACAACAAAATTCTAAAAGTTGTAATACTTCTGCTCTAGTTTAAAATAAAACGTGCAGAGCATCTAACAGCAGCATTCTAAATCCCAAGGATCGCGAAGTTACTAAGCGGCAAGTATTTATAAACTTCTTACACGAAAATTAATTACCAATTAAAGACCGAAGTAAGTATCCGACTTTAATTTTCTTCTACAACTTTTTATTTTTTAGTTCTTATTTAGGTATTTAATAAATCAATAATTACAGTATTCATTTGACAACTTCATACTAAAAGTTTAATTTCTGTATGCAGTATTGAAAATATATTTGTTTGGACAATAGTTTTTTAGGATAAACTACATCCCGTTCTCAAGTCTTGTATTTAATGTTTAAGAATTTCATAAAAATGTGCCGCCCCGTACTTACACCTAGTTGATAAAGATGAGAAGGAATAGTTGGGGTTTAGCATGGATAACTGATCTGCCCTTTGAACTTAGTAATATTGAATCCTTCTGTAGCGCCATCTAGCGATCTACATAAGTACTAAGTACTCGACGCCAAATAGAACGCACTAGCGGCGAGCGATACCTACTACCAACGCCATCTTTCGGCAAAGATCGCGCTTAATCCTGCTGAATACCTTTTGTCTGCTGATACTAGGACCCTGAGCCAAAAGTCACTCGAAGACACAAATTCTAACCTTGTCCTCTTACTATCCAACAAATATTTTCTAAAACGTGTTTTACAAATGATATTTTTTTGCATCCCGTTATAGTATTCTTTTTGGAACGAATGATCAAAGGTCTTATCCAAATGTTAGCTACGAGGACCATGATGTCTTTGAAACGAAATTATCAGCATATTACTTCAAACTGTTACGTAGTTATAGGGGACTGAAAAGTGGCTGAATTGCTTCAGGAAAAGGTATCATGAGGCTTCGCTCCCCTATCTGTGAGTTTTGTACAAGCTGTATCCCAGTACCTGTGTACAGCACGAGTGAACAGCAACAATGCGCCTATTTCGTACACACAGTAGGGACCTTACTACAAACACTCATCTCGTGATGATGCTCATTCGGTCAAATCGAATTCCATTCGGAAAAAGCGCACCTAATCAAAAAGTTATAATTCGCTTTTAGCTAGCGCAGTATTTGGTTTGAGCTACCTCGGTACGTTCTGCTATCTTGGTACTTTTTTTCATAAATATACATTAGGAATACCATTAGTAACCTCTTTTGCTCTAATTTTTAGTGATACCATTAGTTGGTAGAATCATTTCACAATAAAATACCCACCATACCACCATGTACAGTAGAGCATACCTTTTGCCCTCGGGACCTCTTGAGGTACTGAGGGAGTTTTCTTACATATAAAAAAAAACGTCTGACACGAATTTTGGTGACAGGAATACACCAAAAAGTGTTCATAGTGTCAAAGTGGTATAGAGCATATACAAATAAATAAATATTGGCCGACGCATAACATAGCGCTAACTATAGCCATAAGCTGTGAACTAAGCATAGTGTCTCTGTCTATAATAGATCAAACTTTGCTTAGTTTGGTTTTGGTCACACAGGTTTTGAGCACACACTTTGAACGCTACCAAAGAAGTCTGCGATCCAGATAGCTGTGAGAGATGACCTTTACTTTTAAATGGCCAAGGGTACGGTGGGGTTTAAATGTGGGTCGGACTCGAATTTTGGCGACAGGAATACGCCGATTGAGGTCTACTGTATCACTATAGAACGTCGTAAACAAACAACCAAACCGATGTAGTGGTTATTCATAGTGTTTTAGGTAGATCAGGTAAATATGACAACACACAACGCTTTCTAACCCGAAACTAAGCAAATGTCATGTGGAAAACCAGATCATCATCATCCACAGTCAGACTTCACCCCCTGCTGGGTATAGATAGGCCAACAGACAGTTAATATAATACTTAAATATTTATATATTTTTTTTGTTAATACATACAAAATAAACATAACACGCTGATAATAAACCAACACCATTTCTGGAATTAGACACTAAACTAATTAACACTGAGTCACGTATAAAAGTGACTCTTAATGAAGCCATTAGCGAGAGGCAAGGAAGCTGACATTTGTACTACCCCATCTTCTACTTAACTACAGAAAAATGAGGCATTAACATTTTATAGAGCTTTTTATAAAAATGCACCTAGCTAATGCGAAACTTTCATCTAGAATTTGTAACTACTTGAATGGAATATTAATAAGGCATTAAAGAACCATTTCTTGCAACGTGAGATCCTCAAATTAGCCGTCGTAGTAACAGTAGTAGCAGGTTTAATAGTAATAATTACCTCAGTTATAAAGTCTCAAGTAAAAGATGGCAAATAATAAGTCGAAGATAAGCAATTTGTCTGGCGAGGAAGGAAAATGCAAAAGTTTGGCGAACGCTGCGCTAAAATCAATATTTTCGTCTCGAGTCGCGGCCTCGCTCCCTCCACTATACGACACCGCGCCGCGCCGCTACACCAATTTAACAAAAATATAATAACGATAAGATAAATTTAAAAACCACAGTTCCAATTTCAATTTCAACAGTTTCAATATTACCAAAGAAGGGCTTAGAGGTAATTTTCAACGTGTGTTTAATCGGTCGCAAGTTCCCTGACCTCAGTCACCCTTAAAGTCTGGTGATTTCATAAAATAAAGTGGTAACTAGTACTGCAAAGTAAAATATGTGTAAGACAGAGAATTTTTCTTCATCATCAGCCTGAAAAAGTGTACTGGAATGGAAATAGGCCTTCCCTAAACATTTCCAGGAATCCTCCATTCACCAACTTCCCGCGATCCTCACAATGACATCGGTCCATCCAGGTAGGAGGGCATCCCACACCTCATAATCTTTCAGATCGTGGTCGCTATTCGAGAACCTTTATCACCCAAGCAGTATTTTTTAACTCAAAAGCTTTTTATTTTGGCATAACAGCCAATAATCGTTTTTCCTATTCACTCACGGAAATTAAGTTTTATTTTGAGTTGACTGAACTTCACTCACGTGAAGTGTTCATTGAATACATTCATTCTTCCGATCCATTTAACATTAAAATTATCCTTTCAGAAAGGATTCTTTATCCATAATCACCACCAAGCAGTACCTACGACCGAACACTTAAGCATGCAAAATCTTTACTCACATGTAAATATCTGAGTATTAGAGAAGAAACCCGGTTAGATTCCGAGTTTAGCCCCAAAGAGAGAATACTGCCTACTCAGCCAAAGCTCAGTTTATCGTAATATTGAGAGCCAAGTTGGCACCGTCACACGTACCATTTAACGTTCGGAACACGCCCGCAACTTGAGCAAAACATACTGGGCTAGAGAAACTTCCTAAACTCATCAGTTGGCCTCTGAGCACGCTCGGTAGCCTTCACTCGCGACCAAACTTCCTTATATTACATAAAGTTGCCGCTGTTATCATAGTGACGCGTAATCGCTTCAGAATAAACATTGAATCACCTTTTTTAATGCATTTATCAGCATAACTTTATTTCATTCAAATCTTGCATCGAAAGACAAGTAGGTATAGAGAAAAGTATCTTGAAAAAACCTGTATGTTTTTACTGAATATGAATGTATATTGTATAGCTATAAGCTTCCGACGACGCCTTCGCCTCAAAAGGGCGCTTTAGAAAGAATGCGTGCACTGACGTCGCGCCGGGGGACGCGATTCCAACATTTCAAAAGTTTTCTTCCATTGTAGAATCACTCCCCATTTACATACGAGATGTATGTACCCCTTCTCGCAATCATTCCAGGATAGGACCACAACGATAGCAGAATTTTTCACAATCTTGTCGTAGTAATAAGATGGTAAAATAAAGACATCAAAATAAAGAGTGCATTCTCGCCCACTTTAGCGAGAAGACGGAAAGCAATTTACTTGGAAAGCATTTTACATGGGCACAGAGCAGGCGATTACAAAGCGGAGGTAATAAACCCTCATCCAGAGGAACGAAAATATAACCCAGGATATATCGGCGTAAAAACTCGAGCCAACCAACTATGAAACAATACAATATCCTATCACAAATTCGAAGAGATATATACCTACTTACTTACTCTAGTCTACGGGCTTCCGACATCATACCATAAAAGCTTTTAATTTAATATCTGTTAAAATAGAAATAACAATAAATCTCTCATAAAGAAACGTTGTAAAAAATACGAGGGGGTTATCTCCCAGTAACACATAAAGCATCTTCGTGCATTCTTTTTATGACAACGTAAAACGTTAGAGAACAATATTCAGTATTTTTATCCGACTACGATGGATTTCTATGACAGTGGGCAGTTATTTTAATGTTCTATATTGTAGAGTGTCTCGAATTATCACCTAAACGACCTCCTTTCAGCTAAAAACTCTATTCGATTGTATACTTTTCACATTGCCAGCTAAATCGTGTAGCCAGAAAGAATACATTATTACTAATATAACAATCTGATCATGTCTTTAAACTAAGGTAAGGTATTACAATATTACAAAACTGTCGATATTTCAGCAGTTGCCAGGCATCTACAAAGTACGAAGGTAAGTAGAACAAGTTAGATACTACAAGTAACTTTGAGATAGGTATAGCTCTCAAAGTTTACAGCGGCATAAAGCTATAAGCAACCTTATTGCTGGCAAACCCAGTTTCAGAAGTACCTACTAACTACCTACTTTAATACCACTTGCATGTTTTGTCACAATTTCAGAGAATCGTGTGAGGGCTTTAAAATGTTTATTGATTTACAATCGTCAATATACACGTTCATTTTAAAATACAAGTAGGCTATCAGGTATTCTTAACAGACTTCAAAAAAGATGTTTTTTTTTTTCATGTTTGTATTACGCGATTACTCCAGCCAATTATTGAACTCATTTTGATTCTTTTTTGTTTGGTATATGATACTTCAGAAGTGGTCTCATATAAATTGTTTCGCAATTGATTGAGTGCTTTATGAAAAAAAAACAATACCTTACCCCTTACCTTATCCCTTTAGCAAAAGTTTTGTTTTATAATTTTCAGTGTACATTTCAAATAGTTTTTGCATAAAAGTTATATTATTGATCATCAACTACACTCAAATCGAATGGATCCGTGTCGAAATGCGTAATTTCTCGAAAGCTAGAAAACACCCTCTGTTTCAATTAAGTCAGAAGGTCTTATTGACGTAAAAGGCATTTCATTTATCCATACACTAAGTTTTATTGATTTTATTTGGGCGGTTTTTATTTCGATGTTGGCTTTCTTGTTTTCAGGATATTGGGGTTTGTGTATTCGGATTCATTGTTCTCGAGTGTATAGAAGCTAAAAGTGCGAATTTACTAAAGCTACTTTACGTAAGACTAGCTGCCGCCAGCGGCTTCGCTCGCACATAAGTAGTAATAGCATATAACGTTTTCTCTTTATTGGGTTCTTTAATCTTGTTCTTGGCCGTTCCAGGTAACTTTACAGGATAAAAAATAGCATATGTGCTAATTTATGTTACGATCTATATTTATTCGATCGGTTCAGTGTTTAGGGCGTGATTGAGCCCCAAACATCAACACATCCTAACATCGTGACTTGAATTTATACATTATTATTATTGGGACAGTATAGGTTAAGAAAAAAAAAGAGATAGAATAGAATTCATACAAAGCTTTCGGCTTCTCCGAAAATTATCTGTTACACGGATTTTTCTTCATACTCGCAAGCAGTTTTGCGAAAAGAGCCTTCACGCTGTTAAAATTGAAAATAGTTTTCCGCTACGCCACGACGAGAATAACTGACCTCGACTGACCGAGGATGATCGGATTCCTGAAAAAACCTACAAAGAGAAAACCTTTTTTATAAAGCTGATCTAGTAACAAAAAAGGTATATTCCTTTCCGTCATACAGTCGAACTGTACTCGTATATTGGAAATATATCTCTAGAGTACAGTTTGGACAGCAAAATCGGGGTCATTCTTTCTAGCTAAGCCAGTCTAGCCAGACTGGCCTGATTCTCTCGCATGCAGAATTCAAATGTGTCATTGGTTTTCGAGAAATGCTAGGTGATATAAATAGAAACAAATGCATATCGGATTTTTATTTGCCTGGTTTATAAGTTCCTATGCTGACCTCTTTTTCTTAAATTTAAGAGCGTAGCTCTTATCGGTGTTCTGATGAGTTTCCTCCAATTCAGTCATTCCCAATGCGGCCTCCTTGACTCTCTTATACGACATGACAAGGTCCTTCTCTGTTATCTGGCTCATGTAACTTATTCTAACTTATACTGACAACCGCTGGGAAATAAAGGTCTATAGATGGTGATCACGGAAACGAAGTGTGAGTCGCCTCCTCCCATCCGATTTATTTATATGATCCATAGACCGAAGACCGATGACAGTGTCTCTTTCTCTTGTCGTGTCACTAGTTTCTTTCGAAACAGTGTGGTGAAAGGATTTTAAGTGCGCCTCAAGAGGCTCCTTTCGAGCCCTTGGCACATGTTATAGAACTTTTTAGGTTCTACGACATACCGGTTTCCTCGCGATGTTTTCCTTCACCGTTTGAGAGTACTGGCATTGTGCAAATAAATATTTGAACAGAACAACTCATTGGTGCACGACCGGTTTCGAACCCACGACCTTAGGATCGGAAGGCGGGGCCGCTACCACTAGACCACCAGTGCTCTATGATGACATTGTAAAGCTCGCGGAAAGTCGGTAGGTATATAGAAAAGGTTCAAATTAGGGTATGTCCAGCAGTGGATTTCCGACACGCTGATGATGATAATACGTATAACAGTATAGAAACTTCAGCATCATCAGCCTGAAGGAAATCCCACGGTTCTCCGAAACCTAATGTTTGCGCGGGCGGGAAACCTAATCAGCAGGTAACAATAGCTAATCAAAACTTCTCCACTTTGCACCACAAACAAGCTTACCGCCAGTTACCGCACCACATTCCGGTATTTACCAAATTTGTGTATTATTAATGGAGCGCTGCAGTAAGGGCCGGTTTCACCATGGTCTGTTAGATTAACAAAGGATTAAAGGGCCGTTAAATATGTCAAAATGTATGCGTTTAACGGCTAAGGTTAGATTTAACGGCCTGTTAATCCTTGATTAGTAACTAACAGAGCATGGTGAAACTGGGCCTAAGAGTAGCTAATTGCCGGTTATGAAAATGTTTGGTACGAACAGCTACACCAATATTGTGTGTGCTACCGTGGAGTATCAAAACATTTTAGCAGGTCATGCTCACATATTATGCATAGCTAAATATTACATTCGAGAACTTTATTAACTACTAGCTTCCACCCGCAGCTTTGCTCGCCCGGCATAAAAGGTAGCCAATGCAGCCCTCACAACTCAGTTGGTAGTAGCTCTGCCTTCTGCGTTGTAGGCCGTGGGTTCGATCCCCACTAAGAACAAACATTTGTGTGATGAACATAGATGTTTGTTCTCTGTCTGGATGTTATTATACTACTAATATTATAAACGCGAATGTTTATAAGTATGGATGGATGGATGGATGGATGTTTGTTACTCTTTCACGTAAAAACTACTGAATGGATTTTAATGAAACTTTACAATAATATAGCTTATACATCAGAATAACACATAGGCTACAATATAAAGATATTGTGTGACTAATCCTCAAAGTCGCGGGCACCAGCTTGTACATTATAAGAATGTTATTACAAAAAAAAAGGATATAAGTTTATCAGCTATCTGGTTCCCATATTACAAGCTTTGCTTAGTTTGGCGCTAGATAGTGCTATGTGGAAAGTCCACCAATATTTATTTATTATTAATACATACCCTATCTATACACAGCATATTATTATGCTATCCCAATGCCCAAGTCACCTACATCTATTCCAAAATATGCCATCCACAGCTGGTAAGCCGCTACGGCGTAATTGAGTTACAAACTTCTAAATATCAAAACTTTTGCATTAAGGCTCTAACAACCGTCAGGCAACTTCTCGCTCGGACAGCTCAACGTATTTAGATGTGTGAGCGAGAAATTGTTGGTTGTCAGCGTCTTATAGAAGTGTAGTAGATACTCTAGAAACTAATATTACTCACAGAAATACTATTTCAGATTATATGGATTACTGTTTGGAGATGAGGATAAAATAGAAGAAACAAATCAGCGTGAGTAAGTAGGTAGTATATTACTCTTAACCCAGATACGAGAGATCAATGGACATTGGCAAAGTCTGCTGTCATACTTGAAATTGTACTACTGAGATGCTGTCCATTATTAGAATTAGTACTTAACCTTTACTTAAGGGGCTCTTGTCTATGCACTTAAGCAAGTAGCACAGAAACGAAAAAAACAAAATATTCTAAAACAATTTCACGACTTGAATCCCCGGTTAAGGCACGGTATATATCCCTTCAGATCTCAGTAGATACTTATTTTTTTTAAGGAAAAATTGTTGAAGGTATGACCTGATTCAAACCATCTTACGATCAGAAGGTGGAGTTACTCCATCTCACTAGACCATCGGTGCTCTCCAGATTTTTTTATGGATTTGGAGTTCAAAGTGCTGAACAGGGACAATTGTTGAAATACCTTACATAAAATATAGCTTTTTTGGTTGTTCCAAAAATACTTACTTAGCATCTTTAGAATCTGCAACGTCTATAAGCATTTAGATTTGGAAATCAAAAATCTCAAATCTCAAAAATCTATAAGCATTTAGATTTGGAGATCATTAGTGTTTTGTATCATTGTGTTTTATACGAAAAACAAATTGACCTTACGATGGTGTGTTCGCACAAAAATCCCTATGGTTTGAAATAAAATTTGAATATTGAGTGGCAATGTTCATCTGAGAGCATTTCCGAGCTTTTGAAAGCTTAGGCTGTAAGCTTAAGCTGGTGGTTCCAGGTATATCCCTCTGTGATAACCAGACTCTTAAGAGACTGGGGGAATCATGGAAGCCCATGCATAAAACACACACTCGCCAATTACTGCACGATGTAAGTTTATTACCATTTTTTATATGATTCATATGTATGTACTGTTTATTTTCAACATAATTGTAACGTATTTTATAACAGAACACTCCACACTTATAAATTTCTCACAAGGTTTATTGGCTGAAGGTCTCGGCAGAATAACAGCGCCTATCTTCTATAATAGTAGTAGTGAGGCATACGTTGAGTCGAGACCCTTTTGCTGCTGCAGCACACAAACACCTACATACCAACAAAGGACTGCAATATATATCTCTGTTTAGCCATTTCCTAGCTTTTATTGTTTTGTATGTGTATGTGTGTTTTTTTAGCAAATAAATGTCTGTCTATGTCTATGTCTATGTCTATGTATAGCAGTTGTTAAAAAATCTCATTGCGATTAAGACGTGGGCCCAGTTATTGATCGAAAATAAGACTTATTATGAATCAGTCTACGTGGGCCAAATTCTCAAGGTCCCAGCTACTTAACTATCAGTTCATACGAATTGACATAGTGAAAAGTATCTTGAACACGACAGCGCAAGATAAAAACAGACAGAAAGTGACTCTTGTAGTGCATTGACGGTCTACTAAACATAATCTCTCATACTATAAAATGGTGCATGCTTAAAATTAGCGCTGTCTCTGTTTGCCATTACGCATTGGTAAGAGATGGCAATAGTTTAAGCACAGTTTATCGTTAGACAGGTTTTTTTGTAGTAAGGCCGAATATGTTTAAAAAAAACTGCTTCACGACTTTGATATTGATACCCAAGTATAAGGCATAAACATAAGTGTCTGCCTATTGCTATATATATATAGGTATATATTCTCCTTTAGGTACTCTCCACAGCAAAACCAATAAGATGACAATAACCTGACCGTAGAGCATGAAAACAGGCAATCGAAGAGCTTCTGTATAACAATACGTGGGTCGCACCCGTTAATAATAAATCCTTTATTGATTTTAGCATGGATAACAATCAATCCGTATTCGTGTCGTCGCGAGTCAAATTGGCGACATCGGCCCTGCTTTTCGGGTGGAGATACTACTATCTTCATTGATAGAGTAGCCAGAGTAACAGAAAAGCCAGGGATTTTGTTTATTCTGCAGCTTTTATCAATAGTCTATAGTATAGGCTCTATTCTACACAGGACAGTATTATACTAGACAGGTCCGCTTCAACCGAGAGTACACAAAACTTAACTGAATTATAGAGGCAGTTGAATAATTTAACATTGTCACCAAATAACGTGTTATATAGACTTATAGAGTGTTTAGAAAAATAGTAAAATAAGTAAGTCATCTTTATATTTTACCAAACAGTTTATGATAGCTGACTGAATAGCTGGAACCTTGCTCAGAATCTATCCATTACAATGATGTAAACTTGTTTGTTGACCAATATTTTTTGAGGATGACACGGGTTATGTATCTTGAAGGAGGAAAATGCGAATTTCATAGGCTTGGCTGATAAAGATTTATTTCGCAAAAACAAACAAATATATCAAGTTTAGAAAGGTTTTTCTATGAATCAATTTATAACAGTATAGTCTTGTTGCAATTCTTGCGACACTAACAATATTGACGCGGAGAACAATCACTAGCGACAATGGCTTCATCCTCGTAACTTGCATTGATTATGTACATCCGCCCTTAGAATCAATAGATTCAATTCAAGATAAACACCAACCAAATGTGTCTTGTTTAAAGTACCAAGCTTAACAAACGATGGTAGGTTCGTCTTCAGTGAATAAGCAAAATAAACACAGCATAAATAGGAGCTGTTACAAGCCGCAAACGAGGCACGCACACCCATATCCTTTTACCGCGGCGGTATTCCTACTTCCCCCTTCTAACTTTGCACCAACTACCTATTGTATTATCTGTGGCTATGCTTTAGCCATACTACCCCATGCACTGCATTGCGGAACCAGAACTATAACTCATTTTTAGAACGCGAAACCGTCGTTTCATATCGTTTCTATTGTTGAAATTTTATGACGGGATTAACGAAGCGTGATGTCGTCTGCTGAAGTTAAATTGATAATGCAAAGCGACGATAGGGCTGGTTAGTTTTAATCAAATTACCGTTTAGAAACTGTTTGCCTAAGTTGATTATTGTTGCCGCCGTTTCAAAGCACAATTTTGAAGCTACGCGTGAGCATATTCGGTATTTTATACCCACATCATGAGGATTTAATAATGTTCAATATTTTAAAAGGGCAGTGTACCCTTTCTCACCCTCATCTTCTAGTCATGTCGTTTACGAAGGACTCCACTTGTCCTTGCTTATTATTTGGTCCAGCTAGACCGTCTAGGATGCATTTTATGGAGTTCAATGAGCAGAAACCTATTTCTCCCGACCTTCATTATTGCTTTTATTTTAATAAACAGTGACTGTGTGCATGCTTAGAAAAAAGAAATACTCGTATAAGTTTGTGTCTAGGCACGGACTAGTAAATGTCCTTTTTTGACCTTTTGGATAGCTATCAGTCGAGAGGTTCGCCCTTCCGTATATGAGATCTACAACTTATATGGCAGCAATAATTCTTTGGAATACTCCGATATATCACATCAAGGCCCATCGATAACTTTCTTCCATGTTTCCGTTACTGTGGGGGGATGATATCAATGAATCTTGTTCTCTATGTCCTCTTTAAGTATTGATATAAGGGGGTCCACTAAGTATGATGTGCAGTGCAATATAGCACATTTATTTAATAATGTACATTATTTACTGGTGATAAAGTTGCTTTACATTTAACTTTTGAATATAAATAGTATATTATGCAATTAGTGAATAAAGGACGGATTTAAAGCGAGGGCCATAGATGAACCACGAGCAGTTGAAGGATTGTAACGACTGAATCACGACCGTAGACCGTAGTGATTCATGATGATTGGATCACGAGCGTAGCGAGTGATTCAAGTGTTAGAATCCTGAGCGACGCAAGTGATTTATGGCCCTCGATATAAATCCATGTTATTCAAGAGTTCCATACTATACCTACTTTATAGCATGACTACAAGAAAAATAAAGATTTAAGCGAAAATAGACATTTAATTAAGAAAAAATAAAGGTTTAATAAATTAAAATAGAACCCAAAACAGTTATTATTCTAATGTCGACCAATCAAATCTCGAGGAGTTATTTGCCCAAGGATTTTGTATGTCGAGTATTCTTTGCACAAGGAATTTGTATCGAGTCTATTTTGCGCAAGGAGGTTGTATAGCATTGAGATGGAGGACGAATGTATTGGTGTGTTCTAAATTCAAACACCAAAACAGTGATTAAAAGTGCTTTTTATTCAATTATTATTAGAGGAGGAATGGTATAAAAAATATAGTTTGCTTAGTGAACGTAGAAAAAGTGATAAGAGCAGAGAATTTCATTTCACGCAGTAGATTCAAATTTTAATCTGAGAGCAATTAAGTATGTATATTCTTCGAGGCTTGGTTGCGTGGAACTGGCACCTACATTTACCTTGCTTTAAGAAGTATCAAAATGAATAAATATCTTTTGACTTTGACTATGTCCAGGAAAATGGTAATAATCGCATCACGTTCATATTTTGAAAGATTGGTGGAATATTTAATCCGTATCAGCCGGAATACCATGATATGAATTATGTAGGTAAGTTAGATAATCACAGAAATACGAGTCAAAGATCAACGTGCTTCAGAAGCCCAGCCTCTGGCCTGCGGCCCTGATCTCCGCATTCGCGTCACGACCATGGATTCGCAGCCAGATAAAACTTATAATAGGGTCACAACACAAGCTCCTTCGTTTTGATAGTTGGACATAGGTACACTACGGTCTATGGCCGCTTTTCAAGACTGTTCTGACAGTAGCAAGGCAATTTTTGGCAAACAGATAGCAATTTAAAATTAACAAAAGCTAAATTACACTTTCAGAAGAGATAACGTCGAAATTGCAAAAGTTCGTCAGACCGCAGATCTAAATAAAACATCAAAGATCAAGCAACTCAGACGGCGCGGCTCTTTTGATATTAAACATGACTACCTACAGTGTCCACACGTCTGACGTAATAAAATACATATTATGTAATTTGAAAGACGAAATCAATCAACCAAATTAAGCCATGTGAGTAATGAAGGTGCGACACGAGATGCGTGATAAAATATATTAACGTCGATATGTCTCAACGGCTTATCGGTGCGGGAGGAATTGATGCCGGCCAAGCCACCCTTGAAATCGCTTCCCCGTAGCTTTGAGGGCGCGTAGGGTGTAGGGGTGCAGGGGTGCGGGGCTGCGGGGGCTGGGAACAAAGCCGCGGCCGTTGACACGAATCTCCCGCACTATGTTATGTTTATGCATCCCCATTGGGATTTTTCCTACGGGTTTACGCGCGAACGGCTGCTCACAGATGGACCAATTTGTTTAGATTCGATCGAATAATAGTACTCGGTAGATCAGAAATGTCGCATAATAAATGATAGGTACTCTATAAAATTAGATATAAACTCAACTTTTGATAATTTTTTATTTAGTTAAATTCACTAATTATTGTGTCAAAGAAAATATCTTAGCGCTGCCGCGCTGCACAGTCAATTCGAAAACAAATAAATTTCATCCGAATAAACTTCGTTCGTCGGATACAGGAATGCGTGTTACTAAACTATACTAACGTAGAGATCAGTCATACTCATGCATAATCCCGAGACGCAACGTCATCGTTTATATTTAAAACCGCAACTTTAGCGCCACCAGCGGCGTCGCTTCTGTCCATGTTTTATTATCATGCGGAATGTCCCACAGGAAGAGGTGGAATTTTATTTGTTTTCACGCAAGTAGCACATAGAGTAACTAGGTATGCGCGCACTTCGTATTTCAAAACTTACAGGTGATAGAAAATAGACGATAGTCTTCCTAGGCCTCTTCATAAATTAGACAGCCTAATTTATCGGTATTAAAGCGAGAATTAGCTGGTAACAATATTAATAATTCAAAATAATTCTCGGGATTAAAATAAATAAGATTTTATTGAATATATTTCATTAAAAAGTATCAATAAAATAAAACATCATAGCGCGCTTTTTACGTACGATGACTGTTAAAATACTAAACGAGAACAATATATGAATTTAGATTTAGGTCAGCTAAAAAATACCATCGTAATTTTCATTGCTGTCTCGCGCGCCTTTATCTCGTCAGTATTATAGGTGATAATCTGCATACTATATACCCAAATTTACATACGACGTATAAAAAGCTCATTTCATTCAAAGAAAAGAAAAGTAAAAAGTTTGCCGACGCGTTTTTTATCCTTACGCGCATGCGGGCAACCCAGCAATAAAATAATACACCAAAACGAATTGAAAGGAGTCAGACTTAACCAAAATTGTATTCCTAACTCAGTTGTCATTCCATTATCGAACTCTCCAAAAGGCCACGGTGCGAGAACCGACCGCTTTAGAATGTTTGTGTAGTCTTCGTTGAATGCCATGTGGACAAGATGTGCTTCTAAGAATCATGAATCAGCACGTTTTGTTATTCGACTGAGATCAATTTTAGGACAATCAAAACTATATGAAATATTCATAAGAATGGTCGGACATTTATTTTGCTGTCTGTATCTTTGAATAATATTTTGACTGGGCTACCTAAGCTACAACAAGTATAAAAAAGTGGTTTTAATACATGACTTTTTAGTCCTATGAATACTTCAGCAAAATATATTACTAATCTGAAGGGTTTAACAGTTAAGTTCAGTACCTATTCCAAATTAAGCAATTAAACTGGAAATGGTATGATAGCCGCTGCCGCTTCGAGCTCGGAGTGTTTGATAAATGTGAGCTATTTTGTTATAATAGCAGATTAATTGAAGCTATTTTGTTGTAGGTTCGATTCCCACCAAGGAAAAATAATTTATAATAATGCTTTTTTCAACACTTGAATCTCAGATGGTCTGTTCGGCGGATACCTTAAATTGCTTGGTTTTTAGCTTGGCCGCGTGGAACTGGCACCTCGATTCTCCTAGCTTTAACACGTTTCAAAGTGATCCTTGTGGTTTAATTGAAACCTTTGACTTTTACACAACTTAAAGGGGCTTGTGACGTGTACTTTAACACAATAATTGTGCTATTTTGCAACTTTGTAGACGTAGTATATATATATTATATATTTCGGTTCTGCGTATATTTCGTAGACTAAATTTCCACACAATCCAGTTCCTTTTGAAACTTTCCCTTCTATTAGACGAGATGACACGCAAATAATTATGTTGTGATGTTGGTACGTACGGTTCTAAACTTTATTCGACAAAATCTAATTTAATTAAAAGCGAGTTTTCAGCGAGAGCGATTCGTCAAAAGTTAAGCTCGTGAAAACGAAGTACAATCGTTATTAAGTAATTTACATGCGAAGCTTGCTTCCCTTGCCTTCATTTTTGCTGGAATTTTTATTAATTTTACAAACGCTGTGTATGAAGTAGTAGGAACGTGTGGTTGTTTGTATTCGTTCCACCAGAAGACAAACATTTTTGTGATGAACATCGGTGTTTGACTGTGTCTGAGTATAATGTTGCATTTAACAATGTATTAAAAAAAAATCTTTTATTTATATGTTCCTATAGTACAAGCTCGAGAGCACTGGTGGTCTAGTGGTAGCGGCCCCGCCTTCTGATCCTAAGGTCGTGGGTTCGAAACCGGTCGTGCACCAATGTTTTTTTCTGTTCAATAATTTACACAATGCCAGTGCACAATGCCAGTACTCTCAAACGGTGAAGGAAAACATCGCGCGAAAAACCGACATGTCGTAGAACCTAAAAAGTTGTATTACATGTGTCTAGTGCTCGAAAGGAGTCTCTTCAGGCGCACTTAAAATCCTTTCACCACACTGTTTCGAAAGAAACTAGTGACACGACAAGAGAGATAGTACAAGCTTAGCTTTGTTCGGGGATAGATAGCGCTGTGTGTCACCACCGATAATTCATTATTCATTTACTTCTTCCTCTTTTCGTGTATAGTTCTTTCGAAATAGTATGATGAAAGGATTTTACAGATTTTTTTATTTACTGCAACGTAAATACACATTGTAATATTTGCACTCCTAAGCCGGTATATGTAAACAAAACAACTGTAAACGAAGCCGGAGGAGCGGAAGATAATTTCCTCATTCATAAACATGAGCAGATAGGATACATAGCATATACATACAGGTGCACGACTAATACAGCCGGATTACTCAAGGTGTGAAACAGTTAAGATGTATGCAACTAACGAAGTCTTTGTTAGTGATGTAATCTTCACAGTGCCGCTTGCATTGATAACATCGTCATGACTATGGAGATTGGAGATGTGCTTTAACAAACAGAGCATACTAAATAAATAAATAGTGCTGGACCTTCCACAGCACTATCTAGCCCCAAACTAAGCAAAGATTTTATATGGGAACCAGGTAGCTGATATTATACTTTATAATGATTTTTGCGAATGCATACTTATCCTACTAATATTATAAACGCGAAAGTTTGTAATTATGGATGGATGGATGTTTGTTACTCTTTCACGTAAAAACTACTGAATGAATTTTAATGAAACTTTACAATAATATAGCTTATACATGAGAATAACACATAGGCTACAATTTATAAAGATATTGTGTGACTAATCCTGCGCAAGTCACGGGCACCAGCTTGTAATATCATAACACCCAGACAGAGAACAAACATCTATATTTATCACACAAATGTTTGTTCTCGATGTAAATCGAACCCACGGCTTACAGCGCAGAAGGCAGAGCTACTACCACTGAGCTGTGAGCTTACACTGCCGTGTAAGTTGCAGGCCTATCGAGCGAGTGAGTCGAGATCTGTGGAAAGATGATCTCAGTCACAATTTACAATTAAACGCTCTCACGACGTAAGCTTTTGTTTTGGAAGTGAGTGCCGAGTGAGGAGTTATCGTAGTTACATCTCATAGAAGCGGTCACGATATTCTATTGTGAGAACCAGGGAATGGGGACTAGTGTTGCAACAGGATGAACATAATCCACCTGTTTCGTGAGCCATATAATGTTTGTCAGAGAATGTCCTCATATTACCCGGAGTCTAGGTCTAGTTATGGACCAATATTACGCTAAGAATAAAATAGTACCTACTACTAATAATTTAAGAGCGTTTTATATTAAAGAAAAAATTTTATAAAGAATCTTGAGTGGGTACTTGGTTTTGGTACAAAAAAAGGCTTGCGTCTATTTCTTTTCTTTTTTTATTACACTGATATGTATTTATGTAAAGCAATTTATGTAAAGAGACAATACATTTTGCAGTTTTGTGTAATGAGTAAATCTTAATTTTACAAAAGCAACCTCAAGTATAAACACAAGCATGAAACTCCGAACAATTTGTGGCGTCAAACGCTGGAGCCTTTATTCAAACAGCGGAAAAGCTACGTGTGCATCTGAAGAATTCAATTTACGTTCGCATAAAGCAAATTGGATTTTCAATCAGTGTCTAGAATCGCAAGTACAAGGTGTATATACAGCAATATCGATCGCGGCGTGTTTATATCTAACCGCACTGTTAACTGTTATACCGGCGGTAATTGAGCTCACACTTCCTTCCGGAGCACAGTTGTCTAGTCCAGAAAATGCCGGTATTAAATCAACATTAGCATTGTTTTTATTACGGCGTGCGGATTTAACGGAGTGTTGGAGACCATGTGTCTTTCAAAAACACATTATTCACGTTAAAACGTTAGCAGAAAACAGTGCGTGACCTTCCAGTTACATTCGTCAGGCTATTATGATACAGCTACCTGTGTCGTTTTCGAGAATGAATGGCGGTAAATTGAGCCACGCACTTCCTTCAGGAGCCCTAATGTTCATTCACTTAGGAACATTCCGGTTGTTTTATAGCCCAATTCAAAATTTGTAAGATCCTGATACACCACATACAGAAGGTAAGCCGAAAATAATACAAACGGCAATGTTTTTAAGCTTTAGTTTATACAATAAGAAAGAAAATTAGAAGCTGGTTATTTAAAACTTTCTGGCGTGATGTGACCGCTTCGCTTAAGGTTATGGTTGGTGGCACAGACCATCCAAGGACAGAGATAACGATGTTATATAGTAGTTTTCAAAGCATAAATATAAATAAATATATTAAGAGACTTTCCACACAGCACTAGATAGCCCCAAACTAAGCAAAGCTTGTAACATGGAAACTAAATAGCTGATAATACTTGTATTATTTTTTAAACAAACATACTTTAATTTATAATAACACCCAGACAGAGAACAAACACCTGTGTTTATTACACAAAGGTTTGTTCTCGGGGATCGAACCCACGGCCTACAGCGCAGAAGGCAGAGCTACTACCAACTGAGCTGTGAGGACTGTCATGTCGTGAGGACAACATAAAATCCATTCACTTTTACATTACCAAGCAAAATATGCAAATATGGTAAAACATTTTTAACACCAGTTTCGGCCAGCTTCTGCATCAATTCTGCTTTTCAATCTGTATTTTTCTGCTCCAGTTCATAATGTTTCCAACACGTAGCGAACCGTTGATTAAGCTAATTACTGGGCCATTGTGGCGATATATAATTTTATATGAGCACTGCGAACGTGGCTAGGGATTTGCAGCTGCATAATATTCGAACTTTGTTTGCAAAATTAAATTATAGACTATAATTTGATCGGCATTTTATGGAAAATATGTGGTAACTATATTTGCATAATAACGTATAACGAGAACTTGTTTAATTGACCGTCGTCAACAAATTTATAAGTTGTAGGTATAACTATTTTTAGCGAACGCGTGTCGCAGCAGCTGCTGCTCTACTCAGTATGGCGCCACTGAAAACCAGCGCTGTATGGGCAAGCCCATGAGCTCAAGAGCTCATACAGCAAATGCTGAGTGGTGGCCTTTTTGTCATCAAAATTGTAACGACTCTTTTGTTTTAGATTTTTAACAGACAAACTCGGAACACTACTTACGCAAGTTTTACTTAAATCTTGGATAATTTTTAGTTAAACAAATCTATCCCGCACCTATAAAAAATCTAACTAACCTACCTCTCTCGAAACGAGAGAAAAGTATCTAATGTCAACAAGTGTGTATGAGTGAGAGGTTATTATTTGCGCAGTCATTAAAAATTATCTTCTATTAACGCGAGTTATACCTTACTGTTTTCTGTTTTTTTCCACCCCTTTCTCTACAAGCTCGCTCTACTCCGCCGTTTCATAAGCTGTCAACGCTTCTCATTTGTTCTAGGCGAGATGATTACAAGAATCGCGAGCTGAGCACGTTTCTAGGAGTGTTTCATATCGTCGAGGTGTCAGGTTCTTGCAATTGTTCTCCCGACAGCCTTACATGTGCCGCGCCCCTTGCCGATCGATGTCTGACCGTGTGCAATGTCGCCCTCGCCTTTTAACGCCGTCTCTTTGACTGGGCACGAGATAATCACATCAAAAATGTACCCAAGCTTCAATGTAATATTTCTCTTAACAATAGCTTCATGCGAGACGATTTATCTTAGAACGTGTTTGAGTTACAAATCTTCCGCTTCTATTAAGGCTGAAACTAGTTCGAAACAGCAATGTTACCATTTGAATAGCTCTTGCTCGTTACATTTCCATATCGAAGCAATCATAGTTCACAATTCAATTTATTCTAGTTCCATTTCCGTCTCACGCCCACTATGCGCCGCTCATCCATCTACACCAAATGCACTTGTTTAAAAAAAGCAAACGAAACTTGTATGTGTAACAAGATGAATTCGTAATAGGATCGTACGTAGAACCAACTCCTCTCCCACGGTATTGTTCGCTCGATACGAGGACCGATATCTTTTTTTACGTCTCACTGTGAAAAATGATTCGATATCAATAAGAGTCCTTATTTGATCATTACTTCACATTGCGGTACAAGGATAGATCGATCTATTAAAATAGGTATATCTATTCAATGTTCACATATCTTTACAGTTTCACAAATGCAACAGTTTTACAACTAACCAATAGCTAATCTATCCGTGCTGCTCAACCAATTCAACAATCATATACTAAGCACATAAAAAATATACTATATCAAAGCGTGACCATTCTGTTCCCTCATTCATAGATCTGTGGCGCGCACGTGTGGCACAGTATGCGTACGCGCCGACCGCCCGGTGGCAATAGCATTGTTGGAAATTTCACGATCAATATGGGACGTATATATTTCGACAATGCTCGGAAAGGGAGCGCCTGCACAACGGAACCCGTTTTTGTGGGCTTGTGAGATTATTGATTTAGAATGCAGATCCCTTTCAATTGAGCAATCAATGTCTCAAATGCAAGAAATGTGCGTAACAATGCCGATATCTTTTTTATTTATTTATTTAACAAAATCGATAATTACAGTATTCATTTTACAACATCGTGAAACCTAGTAAGGTTTGTGCCGATGTTGGCATCTGAACTAATTTATTTTATTAAATTCGAATTATTCATCGTTTGATATGTATTTGGTTTAGGTAGCACATGATTTAATATCATTTAACATAAAAACCGGCTTGTCCATTTTGATTTGAGGAAAAATATGAATTAACGATGGCAATCAAAGAGGCTTTTGATATTTTAAATCTCTACACAACCAAAAATTCTCAACAATCGAATAAACCAACAGCAAAAACAACATTCAGCGTTGTACAACTCAATAAACGTCTTTACAAAAGTAATGAACAAAGATTTTTAAAGCTCAGATTGTAATCTAGATAGCAAATTGCATGGGACATGTGCTTTATTCAAAGAGACCGTACACATTGACGGCATCGATTAGACAAAGGCAAATTGTTGAATGTGTTTTTTGTGCTCATTAGGTTGACGGAATCTGCGGGTGCAGGGACTCTGGAACGGGCGCTAATAGGGATGTCAATTGTCAAACTAGAACGAAACGTACTCGCTCACATAAGTTTTTACGAAAAATTCGTTACAAGTCTAGCATAACCTATATTATAGCTAAAATTTCAACAACATTTAAATGAAAATATAAACAAAAACTTAGATTTGATAATAATAAATTAATATACGTCTATGAGTAATTTTTGACCTCAAAAATTATGAAAAATAATTCGTTTCAATTCAAACTTTTTCGCTCTTACTTACACTGTATCGGCTGGTTTCCAAATCGGATGTCAAGTCACTTGCTATCTCTATCTAATTTGATGTAATAGCTGAAATAGCAAGTGACTTGACATCCGATTACGTTTGATCGGGCTTTCAGAAACCGGCCGTCTGTCTTCTATAATCATTGTAACACTTGGCATTTTTTGCAATTGTTTTAAACTAGTAGTTCGCCCCGAACTGAGATCTCGTGATGCGACCCGACGAACGCATCAAAACTTTAAGTACGTAGTAGTCAGAGGCAAGTCCAAACATTATCTTTGGACTTTTTTCTGACTACCGCCTACTAACTTGGTATGGTTACCAAGTTTCAACTCTATTGGCCTATTTATTGAAGAGTTCCGTTGAACAGACCTTGGCTCCATCATCAGACCTGGTCGTCGTCACCATTTTATGAGAATTGAATACCTCCTTAACTTATTTCAAGAAAAAAAAATAAGAAAAAGCAAAGGAACTGGGCGACCAGTAGAAAAACCTTGATGCCAACGAAACTCTTAGAGATGGGAGCTCTTGGATCGCTGGTTATCATAATTTAACTTTTATTATTTTATCTCAAAAACCGAGCGTCCCAAAAAAAAAGTAAAAATTGTTTTGGGATGTCCAAACAAAGCCCTTTCATATGACATGTAACTTGATTTTTTTATGTAACTTTTTTTATTTTTGCCCCTTCAAAAAACCCCATATCTCAAAAACCCTTCATCCGATTTTACTCATATACTTACCAGTAAATTTCTCAAGTACAAGCTATCGATTTATCAAATTTCATGCAGATCGGATCAACGGTTCTAAAGTTATCGCCAGACAAACATACATACATACATACATACATACATACATACATACATACATACATACATACATACATAAAATGCCAAATCGCCCAAGTTGAAACTAAGATCTTCGTTCGCTTCGCTCACTCGATCAATGAATTTAGTGTCTGATGTTGACGACTCAAAAAAATAAATAAAAAGTCATGTACCTAAACCAAGCTCGGTATCAGTTAAGCATTAAGAGTTGGCGTTATTCTATCCATTAATTATCTTTAGGCCAACCCTACATCGAATGCAGGCATGTACCCCAATAAAAAGTCGGCAAAGACGGAGCGGGAACAGAGCAGTGTCGCACACGTGCATCCGCTCTGCGCAAAGCTATTTTAGTGCAGCGTTATTTGCCATGGCCTTCAACCTTTCCTATAGCTTAAAACGCTAGGGAACCAAAGTTTCTTGACTTTGTCGCGTGGAATTAGCTTCTAAAGCGATCGAAGTGTAATTTTATCTTTGTAAATTTAGAATAAAGCTCTCTAGATAATCATCAACCTATTGTCCACTGCTGTGACGTAGGTCTCTTCCAAAACGTGCAACTGAGCCCGGTCTTCGGCTCTTCACATCTAGTGCTTGCCAGCTACATTTCGCAGATCGTTCCCCCGCCTTGCCGGAGGCTGTAATAACTAAATGCAATTTCAGCTTTATTCCTCTTACATCGTCCCAATGCTGGAAAAAAGTCTCTCCCAAAGACAAACAATCTTCCAAAGGCATCAAGATCGTATCATACAAACTTGAGCTACTAAAATCATAGTCAAAGAGCCTAAAGCTTATCCGTTGAGTCTACGGAGTCATACAAAGGAGTAGATATATAGGGATAAAGTGTGTGTGCATCCGTTCTGCGCTGTTAGCTATTTTAGTACCGGCGCTAATGCCATGACCTCTCCTACCGCACTAGCATAAGTGCAAGTTAGTGCAACTGTCTACAGTCATATTTATGGCAATATATTATGTAAAGACGAAAAAACATGCTAAAGAAAGTCCAGTTACAAATAACACTATTCCAGTAAGTCAGAGTGCTCAAATTGATTTCACTGTGACTCAAGATGGCTCCTCATGTCGAAGGTTCAAAGCTTAATTACAACCAATCGACTAGTACGTTGATCTACAATAAAAAATGCTTTCACACAAACGCAATTGACAATGCACACCATGCCATATGTATAGTGGATTGGAGATGTGTGTGTAACTGATGCTTACAAAGCGTGTCAATAACTAAAACCCTTAACACCTTTATTTAATGACCAAACGTGTTGAGTTATTAAATATCATTTTCATTTGGGCTCATAAGATAAACAGTTTTTATTTGCCTTCCGCCGCCCCGTCGTGTAATCGTCCCAAGCTTAATTATGATATCAAAAGCTGCATCTTAAGCTTTTTCTGTCTCACGCACCAAGTACTGCGTATATCTCTGTCCTTTTCAAACTGCAGGATGAGCCGATACACGCTGCATCGCCTGCATCGCCGATTAAACACGTTTCTATGCGCGGCCTCGTATTTTTATGTAAGCGTTGGTTGATCCACTTCGCCGGACCCTCCGGAGAACAACAGACACAACGATCGAACGGGCCGTGAGACATTAGTAGCAGCAGGGTGACGCGGCAAAACGGCTTCGATTATCATTTTAATGATAGGGATTCAATTACATTCTAACTACAGATAGATTAATAAATGATAGGAACGTGTCGACGGTTTAGATTCGATAACGGTCTGTTAAGATGATGCGTTTCCGATATCTCGAAAGGTACGACTACGGTGAGAGGGCGTGAGAACGCTGCGCCGAGTTCGGGAGCGCTCGTGCACGCAAATGAAGTGCAATTTAGCCTGAGGCTGGATTGTGGCTTAGCCAGGCCCGTACAAAGGTTTCGCATAGGGGGGTATATTATTAATGTTACATGACATAGATGTATATTGCCGTCATGTCACTGGCTTTGATTTGTGATACCCTTGTGCCTTCTCAGCTATTACCAGTGTAGCTATGGTAGGTACAACATAAACATTCTACACAACAGTGTAACCGCCTTATATGCGCAAATATGCAGTTTTGGTCAAAACATAAACTAAGTATGTACTAGAGCCTTCTAAGAAAATTCCATGGGTAGTTCTGGATCACTTAATCTATCTGTAGACATTTTTTTAACTCAACTGTTGTTGTATTTTTGTACTGATTGAAATTGTATGTGTTCGTTAAATGAAAGAATACCTATATCTAAGTTTATGTATTTATTACAAACTTTAGCCCTTTATAAGTTAGCCTACATGCAGACCTGGAGAAATCCTAAGATGCTCTCGGAGTCAGAGTGGGCTGAATAGCAGGGCGCGGAGTCACGAATTGCATTGTTGCTGGTAATTTCATTAGATGAGAACATACTTGGCAGTGTATTGTTGAATGCAATTTTAAGTAATCTTGTAGCGTCGGCCTCTTTAGTTATAAAGAGTGTCTTTCGTGGGAACTTGAGAATTTTGGTCTTGGTCCAGAATTCAGATAAATGTCAAACCTTCTACTGATTTCAACGAAACAAGTGTGGACCTGTTATTTATAAATGTTTTAGAGGTACTTTATAATTACCTATACACACATTGTTTGAAAGTAAGGTAAATATTCGTTTATAGTATACATAAGAATAATATAACTTTTTGCAAATAAAAACCGACCTCAAATAGACTAAAAAACATAAAACAAAACTTTTTCTGAACAAAACAAAATGTCATCTGTGTAGGTTCCTATATATTTTTTGTTTTAGATTTTGTTTAAAAAGCGCTGTGTCAATTTCAATTTCAATGGGATCACCACTAAAATATGACCTACCAAAAAAATTGAATAATCAAAATGAATTCATAATTGGCGAATTTATTGCGTAAAAAACATCATCTCAGCCCGGTATCACCCACTGCTGGGTATAGGCCTCCTTCATTTTCTGCCAGCCTGTCCTGTGCGTCTCTCGTCCAGGTTTTTCCTGCGACCTTTATTATGTCGTCGACCCATCGCGCTTTAGATCGGCCCAGATTTTGTCGGCCCAATTTCGGCGTAAAAAACATACAAACCAAAAAAATATACAGTCCAATCGAGAACCTCCTTTTCTTGAAGTCGGTAAAAAAGTAGCTACAAAGAAGTAGCATAACCATTGCATCAGGCATTTTATTTCGTAATAGTTTACACATTCCTTATCCGATAAGAGTGCTTAGAAAGTTTACGAAGCATCCACACATCGCGTGCATTATCTCAAAGATAATCATCATCAAAACGAGAATTTTTTACGTGCCGGGTTGAAAGGTTACAATTGCTCTTCTTGCTTATAAGACGTTCTTTTAAACACGAGGTTTGAGGTTTCAAAGATTAAACTTAAAAGACCTACTATTATTTATAGGCACATCACTTTGAGTTTCGGAATTTCTTCAGCATAATCTGAGAGTTCGCCAAACTTACCAAATTGTATTAGCGAGGATTATTAATAAGACATGATGATAGCTTTAAAAAAAGTAATTGAAATATTGCGTCAAGTTAATTATAGAGGTATAATAAATGGAAAGTAATTAAATGATTACAGATGTGTTCCGAATTCTGCAATTACCTAATCATGGAAACGTCTTCGTCAGACCCCGATGAAGAGGTAGTGACAAATGTATGGGAAACGGGATAGGGAGTATAACCCTCCATGGTTTTTTACCAACAATGGGACATCAAAAAAACAGAAACAGCTCCACGACTTTGATCCCCAGGACTGTAGATATAACCTAAGATCTTTTAGTACCAACTCAAGATCGTGCACCAATGAGTTTTTCTGTTCAAAAATTAATGTGCACAATGCCAGAACTCTCAAAAGGTGAAGGAAAACATCGTGAGGAAACCGGTATGTCGTAGAACCTAAAAAGTTCTATAACATGTGTCAAGTGCTCGAAAGGAGCCTCTTGAGGCGCACTTAAAATCCTTTCACCACACTGTTTCTAAAGAAACTAGTGACACGACAAGAGACAGAGAGAGAGAGAGAGAGAGAGAGAGAGAGAGAGAGAGAGAGAGAGAGATAGAGAGAGAGAACTCAAGATTCTTTGAGGGGGGTAGTTAGAGGTACGTCGAAATATCACATACCTCACGTGACAGGTTGCAAACCCATCGGCGCTGGAATACTAAATGTTTTCCTTCACCGTTTGAGCGCACTGGTATTGCGCACATACATTTTTCAAAGAGAAGAATGCATTGATGCACGCCCAGATTAGAACCCACGATCAGAAGGCGGGGTCACTCCCACTGAACCACTGGTGCTCATATCACAAGCTCTTAATAGTGACACAATTCTGATGAAATTTTAAAAGAAATACTGTGGAATGGGTGCCAGCAGGTGGCACGACACGTGATTGACCCCTACTGCTTCGATTCTAGTATCCAGGTGAGAATTGTATTAAAACTGTGTGAATGCTATTAACTAGTGCTAGGAAGATTTGATCACCGAAGGTTCCTCTTTATGATACAGTTTGTGTTTACGTTGTTCTAAATGTTCCTTTACGTTATATTAGCAACAAGCTGGTGCCCGCGACTTTGTCTGCGCCGGATTAGTCACACATTATCTTTATAAATTGTAGGCTATGTGTTATTCTAATGTATAAGCTATATTATTGTAAACTTTCATTAAAATCCATTCAGTAGTTTTTACGTGAAAGAGTATCAAACATAAATACTTACAAACTTTCGCGTTTATAATATTAGTAGGATAAATAGTTTTTTCTCCTATTATTTATCTTTTTCGATGAAAAATATTTTAAAAGATTGTGAGTAGTTATATGCTCACGTTACTCAAAGTAAGTCACAAGGTATTTATTCATTTGTATCACAAGTAGCTCTATGAAATTCTAACGATCAAACCTAATCAGATGTCAAGTCACTTACTATCTCAGTTAAAATTGATGTAATAACTGAAATAGCAAGTGATTTCACATCTGATTACGTTTGATCGAGCTTTCAGAAACCGGCCTTAAGTGCCAGTTCTAATATTTTTTAAATAAATAAAAAACCAAATTAGGTATTTGATCTGACCTGTACTGACTACCAACAGAAATACATTAATAAAGAATTGCTATTTTATAAATTTTCATCAACTTGAGGCTTAGATGTTAAGCTTCATGTGCCTGTAATTTCACCGGCAACCACACTTCAAACCGAAACACAGCAGCGCTGCTTGACAAAAAAAAGGTAGCGTACTTCCCTACAAGTACTTCACAAAGAGCTCTACTACTCTATCCGAGGCGAACTCTGCCGAACTACACGAAACATTGCCAATATCACTCTTTGGCAAATTCGAAATGCTTTTCCTCGATGGATATAAATTAGAAATGAGAACACGCAAATATCCAAAACAAATTTTTGAATTTAGAACGTAGATCATCAGCCGTGACAACCACAGGCCGTGTCGAACGTCAGTTTACCAACCTGTCATAATCATTGGGGACGAATCAACTAAATAGTCTTTGCACGACACTAAAAAAACCGTTATCAAAACGCGCCGCACCGCGCCGCCACGCCAAACTATGAATATTACTAGGTACTTCGTGCAGAACATAGTACACTAGCTAACAATTAATGAATTTATATATATTGATTGACTTTCCGCACAGCACTATCTAGCCCCAAACTAAGCAAAACTAGTAATATCGGTGAAAGAAAATGATATAAGTATTTTAACAACGTTGATAGTTGATATAATACTTACATCATTTTCTTTTATAAATACATACTTATAATCTGGGTATATACAACGTGTATATTAAGAATTGTAGGGATCCGAAAGCAGGATATTCTACCGGTCATAACGAACAACTTTTGTTCTACGACTTTTAAAATTTCAAAGTTTTTCATTCATGAAATGCCTCTTAAACTTTTATCTAAAATGAATCTAAACGCATCATGAGGTAGCCCTATTTACAGCTGTTCTTTGACCTCTAGTTGTTAACCTTAGATAAAATAGGTAACAGAACTGCCACCAATTACCTAGTAATGTGCCTACCTAATAATGATGTTGCTGTTTTTAAAGATCTTGGTAAGTATGTAAAAGAAATATTTTCGCGACTGTAATCCCTAGTCACGGTAAACATTCTCTGAGATCTTTGGTACTAATACCTATTCAGTAACTAGGTACCTACGTGGCTACGTACTCAATATTTAATAGAATATTTATTTTTGTTTAATTACTAGATGTCGTAAACCAATGTTTATGATATTCATAGTTCTTTAAATTGTAACATGTTACTTTACCACCATGGTTCATTGACACGACAAAATTATTCAACTGCAATTTTGGGAAGTGTCTAGTCTGTCCTATTTAATCTTTGACTAACCTGTCTGTCATTGGTTGCATTTAAAAACGCATATCCAATCAGGACGGCCGACGGCCGCCGATCAGTGTTACCATTTGTGGCAGATTTCTGCCATTTGGCAGATTTTAAATATTTCAAGAAAAATCTTATTAGTTTGAATTTTTAATGAAATAAGATTTATAATTTATTTATTTTTTACCGAACTGGAAACTTCTTATTCTTTTTTACCTTTATTGATTTGGTTTCTAAACAACTTCTATCTCGTTTTAGATAACTGCAAACCGTTACAAACAATCAAAAGATAGTAACTGAATGTAATGTAGGTATTTAATTTATTCCGTAGCCACGAAGGAGATGGTATGAAGTCATATTTTTGGTATTTTTATCGTCAAGCTTGGTAGATTTTGACAGATTTTTTGGCAGGTGTGTGGTAGAACCGCCACTTTTGAGATGGTCACCCTGTTTGTGTTTACATGTGTTGTTGTACATTGTTTTGTTGAGAAAATGTCATCAAACGTGATAAAATGGTGATTGTTATGTAAAAATCCGTCGTCAGTCAGTGTGTGTATGAGCAGTGCCTACGAGGTAATGGTTTAGTGTGAAGTTTGAAGCCTGTGTCGTGCGAAATCTCGCAAACTTACCAAAATCCAGTTTTATCCAGTGTTATTATAGCCAGTAAATAATGACAAAATCCATAGGAACCAGTAAAAATATCGTGTCAGGGGATTGGCGGCGTACCTACCTACCTACCGAAAGGTAAGTATTTCAAATTATCTCGTAGGTTATCGTTGTTTTTCTCTTTCCTAGATAGAAGCGCGCGTGCGTGTGACCTTGACACGTACACAGACAGGGCTGTTGCAAATTTCTGAGAAAATATTAATTTTACTTTTCTATGGGAATTTCGAAAACGATGTATTCAACCGTTGCACACGTCAAAGTATTCCAGTGCTTGGTCTAAATACACGCTCTTTGTTTCCCTACATAACTTCATCAACACGTTGTATATAAAAGAAAGTCGTGTTAGTTACACTATTTATAACTCAAGAACGGCTGAACCGATTTGGTTGAAAATTGGTGGGGAGGTAGCTTAGAACCAAGGGACGGACATAGGATACTTTTTATCCCGACTTTTCAAACTTTTTTTTATATTTTATACTTTGTTGATATAAAATGTAGCTTCTATTTTAATCTAGGTTACGGACTATATTTGTTCTATCTTTCACCCCGACAGGTTCAGTGGCTAGAACGTGATTGAGCCACAAACATCCAAACATCGTAACTTTCGCATTTATCTAAGAAAGGAAAGTTGCTTAAATAGTCGTTTACAAATACAATGAATACCTAGATAAGTGCCTACCTGCATAATTATAACCATTTAAAAACTCAAAATCCAAATGATGGAACATTTTGTAGAAATAAATACTCGTTCAATTAATCATTGGCTCCAGCGATGCGAAATATAAACACCAGGAATTACAAACCTCGCGCACTATAATTCGAATTGATGGATGGACCATCTGCGTCAGTTATTCTATGATTCACCGACTATAAAGTAAAGTTTAGAATGTTTGATGGCCGGATTGTGGATCGTTGAAGCTTTTTCAAAAAATCTGCTCCATTTGTAGGTATCCTATGTGAAAGTTTCTATGTTTGTGGCACTTTTGTGGCAATCACGCCCTACCTGACGAATAAACGGGCACTAAGGTTGTGGAATGCGCTCCCTGCGGATGTTTTCCCTGGAGAATACGCATGGTGTTCTTCAAAAATGGCGTTCTAAAACATATTAAGGGTCAACGCGCGTGTGAATCCTCTGGTGATGCAAACTTCCATAGGCTACGGTAACCGCTTCCCATCAGGTGGGCCGTACGCTTGTTACTTGGTGGTATAAAAAAAAACTCAGGACAAATATAGTACGTAACCTGGATTAACATATTTAATCTTGAAAATTACCAAAAACAGGGTAAAAAACATCAACGAACCCAATAAAGGAAAATTGCCTAAAATAATATAGTTAGTCACACTAGTACGCGAGAAAAGTCGTGGGCGCCAGCGAGTTATTATTATTATTATTTTTTATACTACTCGCTGATGGAACAAGCAGATGGCCCACCTGATGTTAAGTGGTAACCATCACCTATAACAAAGCATTGTCTCGTATGTCACGCACGATAGGAACGTGCCCTACGATGCACTGCCCTACGTCCATCAAATTGAGTCATGAAAAAAAAAAACTATTATCATACAGATGTTAAGCCTCATGTGTCTATAATTACACCGGCAGCCACACTCTTCAAACCGAAACACAGCAACGCTGCTTGGCGGCAGAAAAAGGCGTGGTGGTAGTACTTCCCCGGAAGAGCCCTTCACAAAGAGCTCTACTACTGTTAAAATTAATATTATGGTAGGTCTAGCTCGCGTCAATAGAGAAACGTATCCTTCATGGAGTCGCTAATCATTGCCTCTCACTCATACACAGTTGATAACATTATTTTTTTTTGTTTTTACTCAGTCGCACTCGTGAGAGGAACAGATTAGCGATTCGTTTCTTTATTGGCTCAGGTAATATTACCACCTACTTTATTTTACTCGTAACTCGATTATTCCATCTATGTTGATTTCACTACAAACTGCTCTAATTAGTAATAAAGAGTTTCAGTAATACGTAACTATAACAATTCCGGTCATTATATCATAATGACTGTAATCATTTCAGCCATTTAGGACCACACAGGATACTCTTCTAGCTTTTTACGAACTGGTATTTGAAATATTATTTCTCTTTCTCACGGTTAACGTGAACAAATAATTCAAAAGCTTGAGTAAATAGTGGTCTGTAAAGCCATGCTATTTCTTGGGGTCAAAACAGAATTAAATTATGTTCCGTATATTCCCTCAGGAATCACACACGCTGCTGATAATTGTACCTCAATCTCTGAGGTATAATAAATCTCAATAAAGCAGCATAGTACGAACGTCCCTAATCTTCCATCTAACGTTAATAAATTAAGCACATGTTTGAACATACACCTAGGTGCCTAAATTACGGCGTCTTCTGCTAGTTTGTAGAATTTATGTTCTGTATAATTTCACACGTCCACGTAGAGCTACGAGCTTTTCAATATGTGTAATGCCTAAGTAAAACACGAACGCTCAACGTTAATTTTGTACATCTAAATAAGCCCTGTCACTATGCTGTCATATTCATTGCTAAGAGGTGGCTTTATTTTTTTTACCGATTTTTATAAGGAAAGAATTTTTAAAGTACAACTGCACAAACTTCTTCATTTTCTAAAGTAATACTATGGAAAAAACTAGACCATTTTAGACAAAGAAAATATAAAAGGGGAACTTCGACGCTTGGGTACAGTACAATACATCACGTATGGGTATGGGCAACAACTGCCTATAATTAGAAACTGAATGTGTTTTGGTCGTAATTCTCGGGGCAGGCGGTGAACTCGCCTATGACCCTGCGCACCATAGAATTGGTTCGAGGTGTCCTACTTGACGCTTCTCTACACAATCCGAGTATTTGCGTTGTGAAGCTAACTTGCTCTCAGAAACCGTGAGAGATGTTTTACTTTGAGGAGGTGCTTGTTTTGTAACCACCACAACTACCAAAGTACCTACTTAAGAGTTATAAATTCACAGAATCGCACCAAGAACTAGATTTCGGTTTTCCATATTAGGTACTTTGTTCTGTACATAACTACATACGACCAAACACTAGATTTTGGAAACTACAAGTACCTACCTACATTTAACTGCAATTTATTATGACTCCAAACAAAAATACACAAAGTTTAATGGTAAAATCCCTGTTCCCGTCTATTACATCCAGATTTCCCCGTACCAACAACAGTTGTTTACAAGGGTCTGAGTTTGCGCGAACAATAAATATGCCAAATGCTGAATCTAGCGTTCTTGCGTTGTTTTTGCAGCCCCCTATTTATTCCGGCAGGGTTGTAAGCCGTCTGGTAGGCTTGTGAATGTCAATCATGGATGCGGTGAGGGCCCTCTGCAAGGCTTGCGAAACCGAACAATGCGGAATGAAGTGGTCGGCCGACCGCAGTTGCACGCTGCTCATGAGTAGCTGCTTCTTGACACCCCACCCGACATGATACGGAATCTTACTCGTAGCTGCTAATTGTGAACATTTTCTGGCTTGCGAAAATATTTACGACTTTTTTGCAGAAATAATGCCAGCGTACAGAACAGACTTAATTATAAAAGGACTTTGTAATTTAATCATAATATATTAACTTTCACATTTCATACAACCTTGAAGGTAGACCTTGAATTTGATTTGTAAATAAGTAATGATATTGAAAGTTAACCTTACCTAACAGATTTAAAAATTCTTGATATGATTTAAGTACTCGACACAACAATAAACCAGAAAGGTGTTATCAGTATACTCGGGTCGAGAGAAAGGTCGACTTATTGATGAATATACCGAAGAAAATATTGATCGCAGTCATCAACAAGACGCTTTTCGATTCGGTGAGATCTATTGCTTCATTAATCCACCATAATCATTGTAAGTGCGGAACTATCGCATACAAACTTTATGAGATAGGATTAAACGCGTATCAAACAGCCTTGTTAAGCTCTTGGGACAAATTTTATGACGGGTGGGTTCGATGTTAGAGAGTCTGTAATCACAATCATGTTCTGCCATCCTTTGATCGCAATCAAAGCTGATAACGAATACAGGTAGACTATTGGTTTAACTTCATCTAACGGTTGAATTTTGCGCGAACGAAAACGTAATTGGAATGGGATTCATACAAACAAGAATAAACTATCTCACACAATGGAGATGGGGCGGAAATGTATGGAGCCCAGGTTCCGATCCGATTTTTTTCTTGTCTTGCGTAAAGAAACTACCTCTATTACAATGTAATGTCTAGATTGCAAATATGTCCTATATTTATTGCAAAGCAGTTGGAATTATAAGTCATAAGCTATATAAAAGTTACGTAAAAATGTTCACAAATTTCTAAACCTCTGACTTACTCAATACAAAATGACAGAGGCATGTTACTACTGATTTGCTTTGAAGGAAACTTCTTCGCGTTATCCATGAAGGAAACTTCTTCGTCGTTGAATACTTCGTCTAAGGTTATATCACTCATTTCACAGTATTATAGCCTTCCGCGCTTTGGGATGGGAGTTTGATCCCCATCGAGAAAAAATATTTGTGTGACGAGTACTACCTCTACATTATGGATAAGGTTACAAACAGTGAAAGTACAGGGTACAGTGGCTATCGCCGCTTGTAGGACACAAGCGGCGATAGCGATCTCTTCCAGACAACCGTTATACTAAACAAAACTTAGAATTAATGTTTTGCATAATGTTCTATGTTAAGTTTATTTGTGGTGCCCTCGTAGTAACGGGGAACTGTGTGGTGATGGTGAACCTATGTGTAACAAAAAGTCAACTATTCATCATCAGAATCAATTCTTTGATCATCATCATCAGGAATATAATATGAAAGCACGAGGCCTATATTCAATAAACATGTATAATTGGGGTAACTTTTAACAAGTGTGGTGGGTATCACAATTATCAATCTAACAACAATCGAAGGCAACACTATTTACTTACATTATTTTTGTCGTAACAATATCTGTATCAATTCAGAATTTAATGTTTTTGGCTTCTTTTTCAATCCTTCAGCTTTAAAAATGTTGCTGAAATAAACCGATACTTAAAAAATGCGATAAGAATTTATAAATAAGCCAAGTAACTGCAGAAGGAGACCTGCAACTTCCATGTCCTTTGACATTTGTTGAGGTTCGTATGGTAAGCGTAGCACGGTCAATCCGCGCAGTTTATGAAGAGTAAAGACCGCAATCAAGTTAAAATTAGAGTGAAAGCCCATAAATGGGCTATTTTATTGACTATGCCCTGATCTGTGGTTCCAGCCTCCACCGCACCGGGGCCGGGCGCGGCTACGTTGCACTCACTAAAAGTGTTTACAATGCGTTAAAAGTAATAATAAGCGAGATGGTTGTATACACGTGTGATGTGAACGCACGACCCCGGCCGATCTCGAGATCTTTGTTCAGATAGTGTTAAGTGCTTCACGAAACATCGATTCGCTTCGATCTTATTGTAATAATATTCAATCTTCACTATGACTGATAGCAGTCGTAGTGGATTTTAGAAATCTTTTATCACATTATTGTATTTTAAATCTTTTAGTTACTGTATAGAGTAGATTTTATTCATCAATACGCGAAATAACTGCCTAGCTAGCATATAAATACTAGCAGGACCTCAGTACTCGAGCAATAGCCCCCAGACTCATTATTGTAAATCTAAAGCACTTACAACTTTACCCCAACAACAATCCCCCAGCCAAACTCATTTCTTAGCTCTACAATATATATCGAACCCCAGCAGTTACCGAATCAGGGTTCACCATGACCACAACATTGAGATAGATCAAAATTAATGAGAGGGTAACTCTATTGAATTAACAGTTTACCTACAGACTTTGTTATTTCTTGGGGAACGTTTCTGCAATATTTTATGAGAAAATTAGCCGGAGTCTCTTAAAGCCGGATCTACTTAAAGTATAGAAGCTAAGAGAATAAAAAGAAAATTTCTCCCATGCAACAGTTTGTTTTAATTGAAATTGTTTTTTTCGTAATTAAAAACGAGACGCATCTTCATAAAAAGTAAAAAAGCTTAGCAGATGTGGTCGCTGCGGTCTGTGCGTTATGACGCGGCGGCCTGACGCGGGGTCAGCGATAGGAAGTGCGCATACGTAATTGCGTTCACTGGACACAATGAGGGGAATTGGCCAGTGCGCCGATTGTTGTGCGACCAACGCCCGCACCCATTGCCATTGATTGAATGAACGAATGAATTCAACAAACGACACAAACGGTCCGTAACCGGTAGGTACGACGCTTACCAATTTCATTCATAGCAATCAAAACATCATGCTATTAAATGAAACATGATTGCTTAAATGCAGGAATTTGGAGCATACATATCACGAAGATTAAATAGTAAATATATTCACAGAATGAATAGCGATTTTTTTAGTTGAAAACTGCAATGCTAGATCAGTCTAAAATGGTTTCCCGCCGCGCGGACCCCTCTGTCCGGAAATGCCAATTTCTAGCCAACCGACGGCATAGGCCGCAGATGAACGGCACACCACACCAGCTATCGCATTCAATTATGCATTCGACTAGACACTGCAGTGACACATTCCCGAAATCGATCTAATCAAGAATTCTATTAATGAAATCCCTTACAAACTATTGGGTTGGACTTGGTACGCTAGTCATTTCACTAGTTGTTTTTCGATCACACTTTGGCACACAGTGAAACAGAAAAGTGTTTTTGTTTCTTGCCTCACACACACTGGCACACAGTGAAACAGAAAAGTGTTTTTGTTTCTTGCCTCGTAACTTGTTTTGATTATCTTGGTTAGTATTTTTTGTCTGAATTACAGGGTGTTTGTTCTATGGGCTGAACGTGGACCATAAATAAGTTATATTCTCGTTTGTCAGAACAGTTTTTAAGCGTTGAAATATTTTTGAACATCATTCAAACTCAAAGCTCAATTTGAATGACCAACAATCACTTACTGATCGTAACGGTCATTCCATAAACAGCGGATGGATTTTCAATTATGTCGAGAGCATATGTAAACAGAATGCTGGGGATCAGTAGCTAGATAGAGAGGGAAGTGACTACTATACTTACTCCTGCTTTTGCATTGCTGGTAGCATAACTATTTCTTTGTTCTAGTCGCAAGTTTTAATAACTTGTAATTGATAACTCTAGGGATCCGTTGGACGCTCCTCCTTTAGTTACGTTGCGCTATCATTTTTGCAGGATTAAAATGCCACCTCCTGACTCGTTGTGCACCTGCACCGCTTTATTACAGTCAAGAAAATATTATGACAAAGTGTAATTTTATTCTCGAAAGTTATCTGCTCAGACTGCTCATAAAATGTTAATGCGAGAAAACGGGACAAAAAGGAGAGAAAAGCCACAGCGTCCGAGAGGAAGTCACTGCAACGTTAACTGCTAAAAGTTAAAGCGTATGAAGGTTTTGTAAACACTTGAAAGCGTTTGTCCGCCGCCGGCGCCGGCTCAAAGAGAAGCGTTGATGTTGGAGCGGAATTAATTTGCCAATAGAGTACGCTTTCACACAAAAGGTGCTTTGACGAGGTTCCCGAGTGCTACAGTGGAACTTTGCGTTATACTTTCGATATTATGATGCCTTATTTTTAAGCAATTAATTTTGATATTGATGACCTTAGTGGCGCAGCGGGCGCGGACTGAGCTGACAAACCGGCTGAGACAAAAGATGTGCGGATTCTATGGCCACGGCGTCAGGCCAAATGTTTGCATTATCTGCAAATACCTATTTGTTGAAAGTTATGTGTTGATGTTGCGGTGTCATGCTCCATCATACATAGTGATCGTGTTTCTAGTATCCACGAATGCTAGTGCTGGTTCAGGTACTATTATTGTTGGTGGACGTATTATTCATACGGCTAGCTTAGTTTTGAAAAATATTTTTATTTACATTACTTTTTATTTTTAGCTACGTCACGGTTTATCGAAAATTCTATCAACACAGTAATGATGATAATACTAGACAATTGGGGTGCTCCGCTACGCCTTGGGATGGGCCACCCACTATGGAGCTTACCCAGAATGTTGTAATTAAAACCATTCTTGATTTATTTTCATAAAGCCGATAACACCCAACTGGACCATGATTCGGTGTTTTAGATGTTCTTTATAGATTTTATGATTTTGGTATTTGAATTGTAACTGACGAATAGAGATTTAGTTAAAATTAGAGCCTCTACCGTGTAATAAGCAGCACATGAAATAATCGCCGAAAGTTGCGTGCTTAGGAAAACAAATCAGATCAAACCTAGTGGCATTCCACATCGATTCCGTGTCGTGATTGTCACGGTATATTATAATATTATTCTGTGGTCACGCCGACTTTTTCCGAGCTGTAGGTCGGACGGACCGTGCGACAGGTCTCCGATTATCAACGCATTCTGCACGGTAGCAACACAACCTGCTGCTTCTTAACTCAACAACTGTGTCTATTGAAAATTCCGATCGCAGTAATGATGATGTCGCTCGTGCATGCTAGACCGGATCTCTGACAGGTTATATGCGACGCGTGTCATATGATTGATGGCGTGAATTGGATATAATGAAGCCCTCTGTTAATGCAGTTTGCAATCCTGTACGCATTCACCGCTGACACCATCAGCTCAATCAATAACGCAAATGAGATGCCATGAGTGTAAATGGAATCTGAATAATTGATTTTACTTCAGTTAGATAGAGTTAGTGAAATACCTTATACAACTAATATCTATCTTCGACAACCCCTTTCGAACAGGGTGCGAAATTTCACAAAATCTTTTACTAGTGTTGGACCTAGATCCTAAATCCCTCACCCAGGAGATTTGGTGATAAGTTAGTGGATTTATCCTTTACGTGATTCCGATCTATAGTCGTTTTTATAGTGACGCATTGATTGCTTTAGAGGTTCCCTTTGACTAGTGACCGGGAAACCTGTCGACGTCACGTCATGCTCCAACGAGCCATTCGATACGACAGGTGTACACGGCATGTAAACATTACTATAGCAGTTTCCTAAGTGGCGGCCGTAATAATGCGGAGAAGGTAATGGCGCTAACTATTTTTAAAGATTTTAGGGGTTTGAACTGTGTTTACTGTTAAACAACAGCCACATGTTGTCGACTCAATACGGCACGGCAATGTTTATTCTAATAACGGTATAGTTGGTTTGGTAAGGTAAGGTTAAACCTACCTTACTAGCAAAGATGAGCAAGGTAACTAGGAAGGTACTAGGATAAGTAACCAACTGGTAAAATTACACCTTATTATGAAATCCCGTCAAAAGATGCTTTCGCCATTTTCAATCGCGTTTTTTGAAACATGAGCCCGTACCAAGAACGTACCGTAGCGTAAGTAGGTACCAATTCGTTTATCATAACGAAACTCAAGGGGTGGCCCCTGGCGTGTCCTAAACTAAAACAAAACAACTGCCGCGCCGCCATCAGTCTAAACTTCCCGAATCGTTTCTACCTGTCATGTCATTATCTCAATTTATTCCACCCTCGATTAAGACGTTGAGGCACGTTGAGCTATTATGATCATGTCATAATACCTTACGTTTTTTTTTATTTCGTAATGATAGCCCTCATTATTTACAATAAAATGTGGGCATTTGCCAAATATAGTTCTTGGTCGTGACTCTGATGCTCTTTACCTTAGACATCCCCAAAGGATCTGGAGTAGACCTGATCTTGTTTTCAGAAACCTTCCCTGTTCATCTTCCGAAACGCGCTTAATCAATTTATTGGTAGGTTTAAATTGCTGATTTATCACGAATGCCTCAATATTGTGCTGAGTTTGTTAAAAGTTAAAACTTACCTCCGTTTCCAGCATTGGTGATGGTCACCCAGAAGTCGATGGTCTTCTCAGGCCCCAACTCTTCATAGTCCCACTTCTTTTTAACTTTCACTACACCGGTTGCTTCAACGGTAACCCACGGATTTTCGTCTCGAATTTTAAAAGTCTCGCGGTCAGTTTCCTTTTCAAGGGTAAAAACGTTACGTCCTTCACTTTCACCATCAGCTTCGGTAAACTCGATACGTTTCGTCGGTCGAACCGCGCGGGTCACGCGGCGCTTCTCGCGGCGAAGCGTTGGAAGGTCTTTACGATCGCGCACCACGAATTCCAGAAATACTTGAGCAGGCTTGCTCTCTTTCGGTGGAGCCCCGGTGTCGTGTGCTATTACTTTTATTTCGGCTTCATGGCTGTCTGGTTCACCAGCCAGTATCAGCTCTCCTGTTTGAGGCACTATGACGGCTAAATTACTGGGCGACATCAGGGAATAGTACACTCTGTCGTAGTCGGCGTCGTCAGCTTTCACTTTGCCAATATTGGAAAACCGCTGCCAGCGAGCTGTACCATTTGGTCCGTTCACATCTTGTGTACCATTGACAGTA
This sequence comes from Chloroclysta siterata, assembly GCA_932294275.1. Classification (NCBI taxonomy): domain Eukaryota; kingdom Metazoa; phylum Arthropoda; class Insecta; order Lepidoptera; family Geometridae; genus Chloroclysta; species Chloroclysta siterata. Next base: position 10,005,658 of record OW028600.1, on the reverse strand, counting down.
AAATAGTAAACTTCTTGCTCGAAATACGGAGCATTATCATTTTCATTCGTTACATCGACCCTAACCAGGAGGTTCGCCTTGCTAACTCCGTGCACATCGGTAGCCTGAATGACTAATTTGTACTTGCTCTCGAGTTCAGTATCTAATGGGAGAGTCGTAACTATTTGAATTTCTCCTTCCGTCACCACCGATCTTACGTTTGGGTCGAAAACTCCTTTTAGTTTTTCCACTAGAGCGAAAACGCCCTCTTCATTTCCTTTTATGATTTTGTAAGCTATAGGGCCCACGTCAACTAACGCTGCAGCTTTGATGAGGGGAAGGTCTACAGTGGTTCCAGGTGGTGCGTTCTCTGCTATCCCGCCTATCAAGATCCCTGTAGTGGCGAAGTGTAGCATTCGCCGTCGATCGACCACGTAAAGCTGGAGTGAATGGGCAGAACTACTATATGGTGTTTGTTCCAAAATAGCAAGACTGACAGGTTGGTCGAGCAGTGGCGTGAGGTCTGCCGTGGTCATGAGGAGGCCATTATCAAGTAGCGTGAAAAAGGAGTTGAACTCGGGGTCTAGAAGCGTGTAGCGGGAATGGTTGCCGATGAAATGCTGGACCTCGTGGCCGGGGCGCACGTCGTGGGGCAGCAGCGTGAATGCGTGCGCCACGCTGAGCGCACAGAGTAGCGCTCCGCCCGCCAGCACTCTGCGAGCCATCGTTGGCGACTGTTGGCGACTGTTGTGTTAGTCCAACATCTCACACCTATAAAAATTATAACTTTAAATGCATGTTAGGTATGTAGGTGAGTCCTTTTTTTGGGGAAGGTCGTCGTTTGGTATTTTTTCTTAATAAATAAAAAAACTAGGTACCTACCTATACCTACCTACAACATATAACGTAAAAAACTAGCTTAGAATGTGCCAATGAATACATTTCAAATGATAACTAGGAAAATTTAAACTAGGTAGGTGAGACTAGAGGGGGTTCAACATTTATAGGTAGTTAGGTACCTATTTATTGTTTAATTGTTTTGTAGGTACCTATTTGAATCTTGTTTTTTAAACATTTATAGGTAGTTAGGTACCTATTTATTGTTTAATTGTTTTGTAGGTACCTATTTGAATCTTGTTTTTTATCTCAAGTCCCTCCATATCGTAAATTGTCGCATTGAGCAGGGTATGTTTGGTTAGAGAACCCTCTCAGCACGTAGGTAGGTACCTAGTATAACTCACACTTGAAGTCATTTTATTTGCGTTGTCTAGATAGATACATAAACCTACCTAGATAGGGTAATGTAGGTAAAGCTGGTCTGGTTATGTATATATTTGACTATAACCTAAATTAGTATGCGCCTTCTATCTCTGTCTGATGCCAAAGTAGCTCCTTAGCTATCTTATACCTACTAAGCTACCCAGTGGCGTAGCTAGGTGGACAAGGGCCCCGGTGCATAGAGAAAGAATCGGGCTCTCACCCCCTCTTTCCACATAGCTTGAACTTATATCGGCCTTCAAAATAAATCATTAAAACAAATTGTGAGCAGGCTCAAGGTTTTCTAGCTTCGGGAGCTGGCTGACCCTCTCTTTTAAAAGCATAGTTTAGAGGGCCCCCTGAGCTCCGGGGCCCTGGTGCAATGCACCGCCTGGCCCTAATATAGCTACGCCACTGTAGCTACCTACCTACCTACCACCCAGCCCACTGAACGGAGTAGCAAACACGGATTACGGAATCTGTAATAGACAGATGTGTAGGTAGGTAGGCGCCACAGCAAAGTACGTAGGTCCTAGGCAGGTAATCTTCGACCTCTGGTGTGATAACGAGCGAGCGGTGGCACGGCGGCGTGGCGTCGTGGCGCGTAGCGTTACTACGTCGAGCGACGACGATGGTGGTGGTGGTTGGTGGTGGTGTCGTAGTGGTGGTCGGCGGCAGCGGCGGGCGACTCGGCACTACGTAGGGCGGCGCGGGCGGGACGCACACATGCGATGCTTTATTTAGGCGGCAGCCGAACGCCGCCGGTGTCTAGCGACCCGCCCGCGCCGCCGCCGTCGCCGATCAATACCCTCGTTGCGCCGTCGCGCGAGCCACCGCGCGCGATTTTAGCCTCTAAATACACCATCGTTCACGACACCATCAAATATTCACACTCTCATTTCGCCTGAATAAAAGCGTACCAGAAAACGCTCACAAATCTAGTACCTACCAACTCACTATTCTAAACCTAGCACTGCCAACGGTTTTTCAAACGTTTTTGGTCGTAGGTAGGCACAGGCACAGGCTACTTTTAGAAGATTGAACAAGTTCTACTGGAACCGAAAATATCAATTGGGAACTTAATTACTGAAATGATTTAGCCCATTGCTTTACTTGCATTTTCTACGTTAATTAATTTTTACATTAGCGCTACGTAAACATGTGGTCCTAAATGTAAACAATTTACTAAAATGCAGGTATTCATAATCAACACATTTCACTCGGCGCCCACACAGCTTTCTCACCATAAAAACACTTTTTTATTTAATGGGTTATGGATACGTACTTGCTAAACACGTAGTGATTTTTTATGTTTATCGGAACGTTTGACAGTTGCGCGCGACAGCGACATACACCCGTACGCGATGGCGTCAAAATACGACTGGCGGAATGGACGAATCGCGAAGCTTGCCTGGCGCGCGCGCGTATCGAACGCGAACCCTCCGCCCGGCCCGCCACCCCCGCTTTTCAACCCCTGCACGCCCTGTCCCCGTCTACTGAAGCTTTCACCCTGCGCTGCGCTACGTTACTATAAATCCTAAATATCTGTTAAATGCTACTTATTCTATAGCCCCAGACACGACATGTAGGTTATAATAGTCTAACCATTTCTTCAATATCAGACTGAATGGTCGACCTAGGAAAGGTAGATGGGTACCTCCACGGGTACCTCAGTAAGATAGGTACCTATCTAATCTTACCTAGCTTCACGCGACCCCAGGGCAAAGCTTTACCTCACAAACTTTGCGCTTTTGCTATTGGAGGGTAAAAACGTACCTAGGTATTAAAGCTGCCTTAGTTTAGGGTTTAGGCCTGCACATACTTAAGTAGGTAAAAATAGTTCTATCTAAATATACAAACCCGGCTTGTTGGTTCCTAAAAAACAACCTAAGTACTGCTTATGGAAATACTGTATAGGAATGACCTGGATATAAGAGTTGAGATTTTGTAAATATTATATTATTAGGTATCTAAAGAAGTTTGGTTTGTGCAAAAATAAATCTTTCGTTGAAAGCGCCATCTGTTGACCTCAGATAAAAATCATCATTATCGGGCCCACAGAAATGTCTTTTCCAGAAATCTGTTCCGTGGGACATTGCAGACTTATCTATTGATTGAAGATCTATCAAGCAGGAGTAACTTGAAAAGGTACAATGGGAAATCGAAATGGAATTAATAACCACTCCTTCCTAACTCATGTGGGAATTATCGCCATCGACCGCTAAATAGTAAATAATTTAAATTAACAGATGGCGCTGTAGAACACCCTTAGTTGGAAATTCGTGTTGAAATTGGAAAACATTTGAAATAAAATTATAAAATAATAGAAACATCATTATATTAAAACAGTAATCATAGACTAGTATAAAAATAGCGAAAGCTAAAGCACTGAGCAATTTTGTGACTTAATAAACAGTATACATAAAATATATTTTTCCCAATAACTTATAGGTACATGTGCTATATTTTATACAAAATATTAATTTGATTTTACCATATTTTGCACTGTGTGCTGAACAGTTTGTAAAAATTACCTACTACTAAATATTGTGTGTAGATTGTTTAGGATTTGCAGTATCAGTAGAGTTCTTATATCTAATCTCCTTGATAGTTAGTTGTTTCCCTTGGTGTATTCTTTGCAGATGGCTTCTCATATCATAAGATCTTGAAAAGGATCGGTGACAAACTGGACATTGAGTTTTGCCAGCATGTGAGTCTTTGTGAAGAGTCAATGATGTAGGATGCTTGAACCCTTTTGGACACAATTGGCAACGGAACTTAGCGAGTTCCGAATCTGTAACAAGAAAAAAATATTATGAGCGGGGTTATTGAGAATGATATCGTGGACATGACTTTGTGCTGTACCAACCAATAAACACGTAAAATTGATATATTGATATATGTATATCATGTTGGATTGCTTGATTTTTATATATAGAGATCTGATGCTTGATCAAAGATCCTGAGTTATAATAAATTGATTGATAAATTATTTACAATTGATTTATAAATCACATTATTTATAAGTCACAGGTCCACAATAGTGTTTAATTTTTTATCTGATAAAATGTAGCAGATACAAAAATAATCAACAATAACTTAGATAACAATAAATGATATAATCATCCTATAGAAATGTTATTTACCAGTGCTATTTTTCTCTGTTAAGTCTTCAGCTGATGTTGACTGTATATCAATTTGCATTTCCTCGCTTGGAGAAACCTTTGGCTTCGAACTTGTGCTTTCATCAGCTCGTGCAGGTTCCGGCACCATGTTAACAGCATCATTTTCAGGCTCAGCAGCAAGTTTTATAGGGCTCACTATTGGAATGTATTCATCCCTTTCAGTAGGCATTGTGGCCAAATTGATTGGTTCATCAGAGAAAACAGGCACAATATCCTCAGTAAATCTACTTGACTTGCTTAAATCCAGGGATGTTGAGTCGTTTATTATTAAAGGTGTTTTAGATGATTCATCCTCCATGTTGTCAGTCAATCCTTTCACTTCCAAGAGCTCAGCTGTGTTCAAAAATGATTCTAACTGTTCTTGAAAGATATTAACTTCACCATGATACATGAAATTGATGATTGCATTCAGATCTTCATACTTAAAATTTCTGAATATGATTACAGGGTGTTGGCAAGGGTTTTCCTTGAATATTTGTTTGAAGTAACTGCTACATGCTGAAAGTAGCATTTTATGGGCTCTTATTTTTCCACCATCGCAGCACAAAGTCACGTCCACCAGATCATTCTCAAATCGGAGAACATTGAAAGCCTCCGTTACGTGGGACACGTAATTATTCCATCGTAGGGAAAACTGCGACGCATTATTCATAGTAACAACTTTAGAACCGAATACCTGGATATGCAATCCGTTTATTTCCAAATCCAAAAACTAAGTTTTAATATCGTTTATTAAACAAAACAGGTGATGGAATGGAGAAAGAACAAGTTCACTTCTTGGGTGGGTTTTGGTCATCTATATGTACTTTTTACTTTCACAGTCACAGCTGGCTTGTCTGGCTTCTGCTTCTTTATTATTTCTCATTCAATTAAAACGTCAGTTTTACAGTCAAAGTCAGTTACAGTAAACAATATTTCCTCCAAGCATAGATTTTGTATACTTGATCTAAGCCTCCAAGCTAGACACACGGGTGATTTTTTGACATTTTGGGAATGCCTAGCTTTTTCATTTTAATTGTTTTGTTGTGTTGAGTAATTTCGTTGGCATTTTAACCAACATTACTTGAGGTCATAACACAAAGAGCATTTGGAATGAATGAAAGTGTGTCATTTAACCGAAAATGTTCCGAATGTTTTGAAGAAAACCATGGAGGTAGTATATACTGGAGGTAGCCATAAGACTTACATCCTTTTACAACTGTGTATCAAACAGTGATCATCTATCTTTGTTCTTCCCATGTAGCCTAGCTACGAGTAAAAGAAAAGAAGATGTAACTTCACTCACTCCATCTCACTCACTCACTGTCTGAGTAAATCGTGTCCGTCAGTTGATGCATGTTTTGATCTTGTTTTGACGTTCTAGAAAAACTCGGTAGCAACATTGCGATGAAGCGAAAGAAATTATGAAAATATTAAAAGAATTATTATTGTCTAGGCAAAATATATTTGAAAAGGTGAAAGTATGTCTTGTGAAGCTGTGTTTTGTGTATCAAAAACAACAAAAGGAGGAGTTAAAGACCCGGAATTGTTATTTGATACGTAATATTCTTTTACTATTTTCATGCTAAAAAAATACGTTTTTTCTCCCATAAAGACTGTAGGAATTACATTTTATTAGTGCTAGTCATATTTTCCTATGTGAAAATGATGTAAACCCATTAATTATTGCAAAATAAAAATTATTGTTTTAGTCATCTGTTCTAGTGATGTACTTCCACCGACCAATTTAGCTTTATCATATGATATGAAACATCTAATGCGCCGGGTCAGGGGCCTTATGCTCACTTCGACAGAGATTATCTCACGTTAGAGATGACGTCATATCTCGTTCGATAACTATCTATCCCCATTCTCACTATCTAACTCCCCAATTTTCTCATACAAAGTTCATGCGAGACGCAAGGTCAACGAGTTATTGAACGAGATATGACGTCATCTCCATCGTGAGATAATCTCGCTCGAAGTGAGCATAAGGCCCCAGATTGGCTGTTCTGTTGTAGTTTCAATTTTTCACACCTTATAGGCGTCTCGCGACGGCTCAATATTTGTTAAATTTTACATTATTTTTTAAGGTTCTTATAAATGCCCAGAATGAAGACGGGAGTGGATAAAAGCTGTTAGGCGTGAAAACTGATAGACTACAAAATTTTCTTATGCTTGGACGAAATGGCCATAAGAAAGTGTATCGAGTGGGATGGACATCGCTCTCACGGTTAGGTCAATGTGGGAAACATTATTGACGATGATAGTGTTTCAGTGTCTATAATGGTTTTGGGCTTTCGCAATAAAAGTCAGCAACCAGTTAAAATTAAAAAGTTGAATTCCAATTAAAACGCCTTTTTCATCCATTTCTTATTCTATCGATAGATTAGTTAATGTTGTCCCTTCTCTAGTCACTCACGCGAATACATACAAACTAACAAAAAACGACCACGCCAAAAACCCGAAACACTCCGTCTATATGATACTTAGTCTAAGCTTGAGATACTTCGTCCAAGGATTAGGGCTCCCATCTTCGTCCGAGGAGCTTCCGTCATTCGACAGAAAATCTTGCTAGTGTCAGGTGATTTGTACGTCAAGTCGGCAAGTGTGACTCGTAAGTCGAGTCCGGTTATTGTACGACATGATAATGTACAACACGATAATGTACAGCATGATATTTGGAATCCACTTTGGTACCTTTTTGGATTCGTTTTATCTGGGTGTACATTATCGGGGTGTGCATTATTTGGATGTGCAATATTGTCACGTGTAGTTAATGTGCATCCAGTTAATACACAGCATAATAATGTACAGCACGTTAATGTACAGCATGATAATTGGAAGCCACTTTGGTACCGTAAAAAATAATTTCTGGCACTTCGGCGGCCGCTGCCGCGGCACGCTCACTTTGCTCGCTCGCCTCGTGCGTAATTTATATGTTTCAACATAACCTAACCAATCCGACTCAACGGTACTAAAGTGGCTTCCAATTATCATGCTTTACATTATCTGGGTGTACATTATTGACACGTGACGATATTGCACAGCATGTTATTGTACGGGATGATAATGTACACCCAATAATTCAAACCAGTGGACACGGATTATCTGGGTGTGCATTATCGTGCTGTGCAATATCATGCTGTACATTATTTGGCCGTACATTATTTGCTCCCGATAAGTCCCGCCAATATACGGTGATGCCAGATTGGGGAATCCCCCCAAAAAATGAGGTTTTTTTGTAGCAATGGAGGGATAATCGGGGGGACGATATTTTTGGGGGGATATTTGGAGGGAATTTGGAAACCTGATATCTGAGAAAAGCCGTGATGGTAAAAATATATTCACCACAAAACTGAAAAACGTATCGTAAATCGTAGTTTTCTTAATTAAAACTCGCAGTACTTTTTAAATTTAATATTACTAGGATTTGTATCCGAACCACTTTGTGGAGAGAAAAAATCAAGAAGAAGTTTGAAAACAAACAAAAGTTTCAAAGCTTTGAACCAATGAATATTGCCAAATTCTTTTTAGTCTGATTAATTTAAGTTTTATTTTTGATAAATATTAAAGTTTCCTTCAAACAGTGTATACGTTGTTTTTTTTTAATTTGTTTTTCTATTCTGTATTTTGTGGTTATTTCTGGGTTAGATTTGGGGAGAATGCGAAACCTTAAATCTGGCATCACTGTAAGACTCAGCAGACTAATAATTTTAGTCAGATAATTTTAATAATCTTGAAGTCTCTATTTCTGTAGTTATAGTTAGATTAGTTTGAGCAAATGGAGTTATGTTAAAATTAAAGAAAGAATCAAATAATTGAAACGCATGAACTAACATCGTTATTGTTTGTGAAAATTGCTGATCCCCCTACATTGTTTTGAACATTTTGAAGTACAAGTTCATCTATCAAAAATGGTATGTTTGTGCTTTATCGTGGGTACGTACGTTTCTACGTGCGAAGTTCACTCCACCAAATTATAATTCTGTTCTGTCTGAGTCTCCCACTGCAACTCCACCATAGTAGTTGAAGTTTCTAGTCAATCTAAAGTATACATAAGAATAGTAATGTGAAGGGCTCGTCCGGGGAAGTACTACCACCACGCCTTTTTCTGCCGCCAAGCAGCTTTGCTGTGTTTCGGTTTGAAGAGTGTGGTTGCTGTTGTAATTACAGGCACATGAGGCTTAACATCTGTATGCCATAAGTTGATGGATGCAGAGCAGTGCATCGTAGGGCACGTTCCTATCGTGCGTGACTTACGAGGCAATGCTTTGTTGTAGGTGATGGTTACCACTTAACATCAGGTGGGCCATCTGCTTGTTCCATAAGCTGGTTGTATTAAAAAAAGTTAAAAAAAATACATTCAACATAAAACAAATGTTTCATCGGTTTATCTTTTAAGAATTTCTTATTTTAGTACTGGTTAATAGAGATATTTTGATTTTATTACCAAAAATCTCCTAATTTTAAGATTGAGTTATTAACTAGGTATTCTTGTGTATGCAGCATGGCAGAGTGAAAGTAAGAACATCAGAAGAAGAGAAAGCTAGAAAAGAAAAAGAGAGACAAGAAAAACTTAAAGTTTTCAAACATGCTATGCAGAAGATTCTACATAAAGTAAGTGGCCTTCCAAAGGTAACAGCAGCTGTATGCAGAAATGTAGTAATTACCAATATTAATACCAAACAATAAAAAAAATATTATGCAGTGTATTATGTATTATGTAGCTTTAACATATTTTTAAGATTAGTATAACTTTGCTTCTGAATTACAACCTATATCTGATTTTATTTGATCAATTTCATAATATATTATTTTCTTACCTATTACAGAGAAATGAATCTGAGTTAGATAAGGAGTTGTTAGAGCTCACAGGAAAAGTTTTATCATCTAACCCAGACATTTACACTCTATGGAACATCCGTAGAGAAATTCTAGATATCTTTATGTAAGTTTTAACCATTATAAAAGGTCCATACAAGTATTATCCTTGAAAATATATATCATCAAGCATCAGTCTTCTGGTGATTACTAATTAGGTATGAATTTTTTTCAGGAAAAATGAAAGTCCTGAAGAGCTCTCTCAAATATTTGATGCAGAATTATATTTAACTGAATACTGCTTGAAGACTAATCCAAAATCCTACTGTGCCTGGCATCAAAGGGAATGGGTGCTCACTACGAGAGGAGATCCAGATTGGGACAAAGAACTAGCTTTGTGTAATACCTATCTGAAATATGATGAAAGAAACTGTAAGTTTTGAAAAGAGGCTAAAAGCGCTACTGTCTGCTGTAATTATTATTATAATTATGTGAGTGATTATATTACACTCAGTGGCAGTTTACCATTACCCCAACTGCTACAGTTACAGACATAATAGGTTTTTTAGTTTTGTCTTAACTAGATCTGAACCACATAGTTAATACATTAAGGGCCGGTTTCACCATGCTCTTTTAGTTACTAATCAAGGATTAAAAGACCGTTAAATCTAACCTTAGCTGTCAAACGCGTACATTTTGACATATTTAACGGCACTTTAATCCTTTGTTAATCTAACAGAGCATGGTGAAACTGGCCCTAAGTGATTTCACAATCCTGGACCATTGGCCAATCAAAGTGTAATCCATCCATCCATATTTGGATTAGTCTTCAATGGCCCTGAGCATTTTAAGTGGCTTACAATCCACAAGCTTTATAATGGAAAGAAAACTATGATTAAGTTTTCAAAAGATGTATTACATTTTGAATCTGATAAATAGCTAGGTTAGAATATAATTTACTTTTGTAGAATTTACATTTGCCTAAAATTAGAAAATAATGGGATATAGAAGAAACAATCTGTAACCAATTTTCAGTTCATACATGGGATTACAGACGATTTGTAGTAAGTCAATGCAAGCCACCATTGAAGGATGAATTTGACTACACAACAGAGAAACTGTATGACAATTTTTCTAACTATTCCGCATGGCATTACAGGAGTAAAATGTTGGTTGAATTGTATCCTGATTTGAAAGGTAATTATTTAGTTCCATTAGCCTGATTTTAAAGTTTTCATAAAATTCAAAGCTTTTACAGCGCCATCTTTTTGTATTGTATAACTTTTAACTACTTCTCGATAGATGGCGCGATATTAAAATTTTACTCTGTATCATATTGCTTAATTTATTTATCGAGAGATGGCTTTATTTTAAGTTTTTGGCTCATCTGCTACATTTGATTGAATGCGGTGGTCTTTCTACTGATTTTTCAGGAGGCAGACCCATAGAAGACAGTCACCATAAACATGAACTGAAAATGGTTCAAAGTGCGGCGTTTACTGATCCAGATGACACCAGCGCCTGGTTTTACCAGAGGTGGCTTCTTGGTAAAAAATAATTTTAATAAAATAAATTTTAGGTTTACGGCAGTTGATCGGCAATTGAAAATCAATCAAAACCATCAATGAAAAATAAACCATCTACTGAATTATTATAAACATAAGTAACTTATTAGCACTTTCGGCTCGACTGATGGGCACTTTGGCGTCTCTTGAACCAAATCGTCTGTCCGCGCTACTTAAACTCGATAAAGAAAAAAACTAACATTATTCCTGAAAAACAATTAATATGCTTTATTTACGAATTTTAACTGCAATTATCAATGGAAGAGAGGTTTAAGAAGCTTAACTTAATTTTACCATTTTCAGATGCAGTAAAAACAAGCACAAACCTTGTGGTCTACACTATGACCCCATCGAAAACCACTTTTGCTTTTAGTAGAACAGTGAACAAAAAGTTTTTAACGAGAGTTCGTTTATTTATCAACAATGAGGCTGTGAATGGGGAATGGGTGTCATGCACTGGAAATGTACATGATGTACTTTGGATTTTTAAACACCAGAGGAGTGTTGAAAATGGCTTAGAAGTGAAGGTATAATATAAACCCCAAAATATAAAATATTGTGGTAGGTTTTTTTTTATACAACTAGCTGATGGAACAAGCAGATGGCCCACCTTATGTTAAGTGGTAACCATCACCTATAACAAAGCATTGCCTCGTAAGTCACGCACGAATAGAACGTGCCCTGCGTCCATCAACTTGAGGCATACAGATGTTAAGCCTCATGTGCCTGTAATTACACCGCCAACCACACTCTTCAAACCGAAACACAGCAACACTGCTTGGCGGCAGAAAAAGGCGTGGTGGTAGTACTTCCCCGGACGAGCCCTTCACAAAGAGCTCTACTACTCTTGTACTCTGGTAACTCTGGAAAATCTAAGCTAATCAGAATAATTGGCCCAAGGTTCAAGTGAAACCAGTGAAGGTAGTGTTCTGAGTGTAAAAACCACTGAAAGACTGTCACACTTAAATGTAGCGTGTTATGAAGCGACACTATATTTATGTGCTACTTTTAGGTGCGTGCATGCTTTAGTTCTCTATAAACACCTCCCCACTTGTACAAATTCTTCATAAATGTTCTCAAATCTTTATTTATTCTTTTATGTTTTTTATAACACTACTTTAGCCTAGCTATGAGTATTCTCGACTGCTACTCTTCTGCGCCGGCCGTAGGCCATGAATTCGATCTCCACCGAGAACAAACATTTGTGTTCTGAACATAAAAGTCATCTAATAAAGTCGTTAAAGGCTGATATACAAACGCGAAGGAGACCATAAGTATAAACGTGCTCGTTTTCAGAAACTTGGTTTTGTATGTTTCAGGTTGAATTTGAATCTGAAAATGATGGCAAGAAAGTTATCACTAGCGTAAACCACAACCAATCAACCTACGTCGGGAAAAATGAGATTAGTTTTCAGAGGAAGTATGCTGATCCTGTTTTAGACGAGTTGAAAACGCAGCTTGACTCATGTCGTCAACTGCTGGCTTTAGAACCAGACAGTAAATGTAAGGAACATAATTCTGTTTAATTTATTTATCAGTGCGGTCCTGGTACTGATGACACGGTGCCACTCAAACTGTACCTACATAGTAGACGTAGTACCAACACGCAGTAAGTCTAGTTATGGGTTCTGAGGTCCGCCATTACTAGCTTTGCCTGCTGTTATGCGCTCGCACTGTCAATACCTACCAACATTAGAAAATATTGCATTTTAGACGCCTGTACAATAAATTAAAAGTTGTTTTACAGTGTAGGTACAGTGACGTGGAGTTATCATATCGATAGACTTGCTAAACGATACCCCACATCGTAAAGTACCTAAAGCCTGGCATACACTTGCGATTTTTCAGATGTTCAGTGATCTTTCAAAATGTTGAAATTTGCGAGCGAGAAGTACCTATTTTGAAGGATGTCGTGTCGGCTCCTTAAGATTCTTTGAGGAGACCTAATATTTCATTTGGCACAAACCCGTATGCAGCGAAAATAAAATTTATATTTTCAGTTACGATGCTGACCACCACCGTCTTTCTTCACTGCATTGATGCGAAACTTTACCACAAAGAAGTAATATCCAATCTTCAGAATTTGAAGTCTATTGACAAATTGAGAGCTGGCTACTACGCTGACTTGATCACTAAATGGAGCATTGAAGAACAGCTGCCAGCCGATTTTACGAACAATAGCACTTTGCAGATGAAAGTAAACTTTAATGAGAAGTTGATAAGCCTACCACATCTACAGTACTACAGCTTTTGTGAGGAAGTGGATCTGTCTGATCAGGATTTGACATCAGTTGTGTTACCTTCTTTGATTTTACTTCAGAACTGTAAGGTGAGTCTATTTGCTTTTAGTACCTACAGCTACTTTGCAACAGGTGACGTCTGTAGTCAAACAAAGCTACGGAAAAGCAAATCAAACAAAAAATGTGTCTCAGGCGGCCCTGAAAATACGATTTCAGTAGGTAACCCCTGTTAATTCCCCTGTTAATATACAAGGTGTTCCAATACTTGTACATACTTAAAACTTCAGGGGGCTAAAGTACCCATCAATATGAATAACTTTTTCTAAGGAACCAACACTGTGAACGCGAAAAAAAAACAGAAAGATGGGTAAATTAGCCCCCAAGTTTTAAGTACAAGTATTGGAACACCTAGCTTTAAACAGAGGCACGAGATCTTTACTTTTAAGACGCAGACAACCGTCAAACAACGCTCACACATTCAGTAATTTGTGAGACTGTTTTAGTTTATCTATGACCACAATATCTTGCATATGTACTTGGTTATACATAAATACAAATTGTTTCAGAAATTGAATTTAAGAAATAATAAACTGAAATCCTTGAAGAATTTTCCAGCACTGGCGTTAGAAGAGTTGAATTTAGAAGGAAATGATTTACAAGAAAGTGAAGTAGAAAAATTCAAAAAGGATGTTGGTTATCATATTGTTTATTAACACTTGCATACTATTGCAACTATGATAAAACTTAAGATAACAGATGTATTATTGGAATTGCCACGCTATTGTCGCCACGGAAGACCACTGCCATTTATCGTTGCTGCTGATGACCTCATTCTACACATAAGAGTTGAAAATACTTGGCGCAAGCTCACCTTCCGTTATCGGAAATTGATTTTCAACTCAATATTCATATACTCAAGTATTCTTTTTAAACTATCTTAAACCAAAATAAAATACATTAGATCAAATAAAAAACAGCTACGCTTTAAAGCTCTTCTAAACGTTACTAAAGTTTGAAACACTCAAAGAAAGCCCTGTCATTGTTTATTACCCATTGGTTATCAAACACTGATTATAATTTTACTTTCATGTACACATAACATAAACATGGTGTTAAAATATTATTTTAACACCATGTTTATTAAGAGAGGCTGTAAAGCATAATCTTTTATCCTTTGTGTACATGAAAGTAAAATAAAACTTAAAATCTCGAACATCTTCAGATCTGTGACAAAAGACACGTTGAACAAGAAATTGAAAGACATGACAAAAGACAATTGTAAACATAAGTTTAAAATTGGGTTTTCAGCTTTTACTTTTTAAGTCAAATTACTTATATGTAATTAAATTATTTATTGAATAATATCCTATTATTACATAAGTTTGACCATTTTTTTATGTTATGAGTTTTAAAACAGAAACAGCACGACTTTTATCCCCAGGCACGGTAGACATCCCTTCAGATCTCTTAAGTACCAAGTTGGGACTTGGTAGATTCTTTAAGGATGTCTAAGGGGGATAGTCAGAGGTGCAAGCCCATTGCCGCTACAGTTTTACCTACCTACATTCAATTAGTTAAACTTAATTATGTCAATACAATTTAATCTTACACCTAAATATCAATGCTATAGTGATTTACATAAATGGATTTTATATCATTTTTGTTATTCATTTGAGTTATGAATGTTAAAATTTGTAGTATTCAACTATATGTATACATTAAATACATAATATGCACTTAATAAAAAATCACTTTACAAGATTAAAAATATTCATAATTTTATACATGGACTTGGAATTTTTAAGTAATAATGTATCACATTAAACTAAGCGTTTGATAATATTACGAACTACCTCACAATAAAAATGGTTTATTCAATAAATGTAGTTTTTTTTTCAGTCAAGTTGGTTGCGCCATCTTTGTAACTTTCAATACTATTTCACTGACAGATTTCATCAGTTCATCATCATCAGAACATAGTGTTCCACAATCTTCACATAATATTGTTGGTTTCTTTGACACACATAACTTAGATGCATCATCTATAACAATCTGTACACCCTTACTGGTTTTGCAAGATTCATTTCCAGTAATGGCATATTTTGGTTGATATTGTGGAGGGTCATCATCACCTTCAGAGTCACTCAAAAAGTTTCCAAAATCAACATCATCATTATCATCACAAACATACCTAACATCAAGTGTTTTTTTTGCTGCAGCTTCATGAGCTTTGCATATTTTTTGCACCTGATCAAAGCTCAGTTTTTTTAGTTCTTTACTGTTACAGTGTAAACAGATAGTCAAGAGATCCTTTAGTTGTATGTTTATATTATATGTATGTATTATTTGGTGCAACTGATCCGCTATGGAGCCTTTTCCAACACATAGAATAGAACTTTGGGGATAACTTTTGTTTGGCGTGTTTTTAGGCTTTGAAACTAGAATAAGACGATCACTTTCTATGGCTAAATTTATCATGTCATGCCAAAGTACCGAAGATGGCCTACCAATTGTGTCAATTCCACAATATCTTAAGTAGGGCATTACATTTGCTAGCTTCATGTCAACCAGAATTTTAACATCAACAGGAGATTTTTCTTCAAAAGTAGGTATGGGAGCTTTGGGTTTTTTACCAATTTTCTTAGCACCTTCATCCATAACACAGTTACATATCTCTTCAAAGTTTAATCCTTGCTGTAGACTCCTAGTTTGTAGGTAATAATATATCCTAATTAAAACATCAGCATCTATGGCAGCATATCTGATCTGCGTTTCTCTCAATGGTCTTAGTTCCCAGTTAGAGCATTGTTCAGACTTTTCCAAAGGATTTCCAAAACATGTTTGCACAAGTGCACTGAGGCTAGCACCCTTATCACTGCAGTCCGGTAAAGATAATTCACTTTCCACCAGGACCCTCCACAAAACACTCAGATCAAGAAATCCTTCACCTTTGACTTTGATGTTACTCAAGCCAACAATAGACGTTTTCATTTCTCTCAAATCCTGTTCTAGGCCAAATCCTAGTTTTATTATTTCAGCATTTTCCAAAAAAGATTTGTAAAATGAAAACCAGAAACTTGTATACTCTGTCTTATTTAGCAGAATAGTATCAATCAAATAAACCATGCTACTTGTACCAAGTTGTATAAGAGCAACTTGACACTGTTTTGCTCCAAATGAAGGTTTCCATTCACAGTCCAAGCTTACAATATCTTTTTGTTTTAAAATTGAGATGAGATCATAAAATTGCTCTCCAGTCTCAATTATAGTTATTTGTTCTCTTGACAAAGGAGAATTATAGAAGTTTAGATTATTTGCTTCAGTTCCTGTATCCCAGTTTTCTTCAGGCACTTCTTCTATAGGAGCCCCTCTCAGCGCTAATGGCAGCTGTGTCTCAGGTAAATTTAAATATTTAGCCCATTTCAGAGCTTCAGCTCTATCATGATCAATTAAAAGGTCCAAAAATGAATGAACTGAGTCAGAATTTTGCCTCAATGAGTCTTTTACCAAATCTTCCCATACAGACATAGTAATATTATGCTCAACATATTTTCTGTACACCAAATATCTCAGTCCACTAGATGTTCTATTTTTGCTAAGGTTCTTGCAAGTTTCAATAGGAATATTGAACTTGTTACACAGACGGGCAACAAACTTTCCAAGTGGTTTATGATGTAATTTTTCATATTTTACATGTCCTATATTGCTTTTTTCTGCATAGTCTTGAACAAAGTCAAGCATTTTGAAGTTTTTATCCAGTAAGTTATCTAAAAACAATAGAAATGATGTAACATGACTAGGAGCTTCTTGTAGATAATCATCGATCATGTTTGGTTTGTCTAGCAAAACTAGTGGAAACAGCAGATCTTCCACAGGTATATCATCAAATAACTCCATGGCTATAACTATTTGCGAAGCTTGTTTGCTGTTTACATTTTTTATCATATCTTTTACAATAGGGATGATGAACTCTTTAGCTGTAGCAATCTGGTAAGTTTTCACCATGAGGCTTAGGAATTGGTGGTTTCTTTGATATACTGCTATATGAAATGCTGGCATTTTCAGTGAATCTTCAGCAAATATATTATTTGTATGAGAATACTTCAAAAGAATTTCGATGATAAAAAACGGCAAAGACTTGGGTTTGCTATCTTTGTACTCCTCACATTTTATGACAAATATAAGGGCTAGCCTGAAAGCATCAGTTCTAAAGCGGAATAAATCTTCAATGCTTTTTTCCATGTTAGCACTTCTTCTCCAAGTTTTCCAAATAACTTTCAGTTGATTAAGCCATGCTTGAGCATTATCATCCAACTCTGTATTCAGACCCATTGAGCTCAAGGTATCTTCTAGCGATGGAATAATTTTGATGGTTTGACATTTTGAAACTAATGCATTCATTTGCGACTTATTCATCGCGCATCAGTAAAAAGTGCAGCCACCTTCAAATGAATTGATGTTTTGGTTCTTTCTTGCACCAGTCAGTTACCACGATCAAATAACTAACATCGTATTACAGTAGTGTTCAACAAAAAAATGGCGTAATTATATACAATACAATATAAGTATAAAGAAACAATTTATTGTATTTATGTAGAATAAATTTAAGAATGACTTAGATTAGTAGAACAAGTATTTAGGATATTTGTGAATTCACTTCTTCTCTTCTTTACGTTTTGTTTTTTAATTATGCTCTAACGCTGGATACTTGCTCTTTTGCCATCTCTTATTTGCTATGCCAGGTCAATCAAGCAGTTTGTTTGTTTAAATTGTTGATCCGACTCGGATTGGTTAGGTGACGTTGAAACATATAAATTACGCATGAGGCGAGCGAGCAAAGCGAGCGTGCCGCGGCAGCGGCTAGTCAGCTGGGTTCCCTTCCCACTACAACTGATCGGCAGATTTGCTGGATACCGGACCGAGGTGTTCACATTACACCGGATCCCACAAGAAAATCGGACAGTCAAGTACACTTGATGTTAGGTATGTTTGTGATGACAGTCAAGTATTCACCTCAGTTGCATTTGGACCAGTACCCCAAGTATGGGTTTTGCTTACCATATTTGGTTTTTCTATGTTGCAAGTATAATGAAAATTAGTAGTAGAACATAAAGTTCCATATCGGTATCCCTATCGCGTCTTCATACAAAACCCGCAATGAACACGGAACAAAAACGTAAAACGAAAAACCAAATATGGTAAGCAAAACTCATACTTGGGGTACTGTGCGCACAAATAGACGACGAAATTGTTGTGTTGAGGTGGTATCATAATACCCAACGTTTTCTTTTTACTCTATTTAGCCTTCAGAGTAAAAAGAAAACATTGGGTAGGTACATCCTATTTTACGGGTAAGATTTTCACTTGGAACATTTGTATTAAAAATGGGTGAACAGAGAAGTGAAGAATCACGCCTTTTTCTGCCGCCAAGCAGCGTTGCTGTGTTTGGGTTTGAAGAGTGTGGTTGCCGGTGTAATTACAGGCACATGAGGCTTAACATCTGTATGCCTCAAGTTGATGGACGCAGGGCAGTGCGTCGTAGGGCACGTTCCTATTGTGCGTGACTTACGAGGCAATGCTTTGTTATAGGTGATGGTTACCACTTAACATCAGGTGGCTTCTGCTTGTTTCATCAACTAGTTGTGTAAAAATAAATAAAAAAACAAGTTCTTTAATTATTTTCGAATGACAGCATCCACTTTTGATGATTTACTGGGACTACTTTCAATAGACTTATGAGTACGAGATACAAGTTTCAGAGATTATGAATTAAAAATATAAATAAGTTATATAAAACAGTACCCCAAATAAGAGTTGTGTTTACCATTTTGGTTTTTTGTTC
Organism: Chloroclysta siterata; assembly: GCA_932294275.1. Classification (NCBI taxonomy): domain Eukaryota; kingdom Metazoa; phylum Arthropoda; class Insecta; order Lepidoptera; family Geometridae; genus Chloroclysta; species Chloroclysta siterata. The sequence continues at coordinate 9,986,787 of OW028600.1, read as the reverse complement.
TTGTTCCGTGTTCATTGCGGGTTTTGTATGAAGACGCGATAGAGATACCGATACGGAAATTTATATTCTACAACTAATTTTCATCATACTTGCAACATAAAGTTCCGTATCGGTAACACGGAACAAGAACAAAAAACCAAATATGGTAAACACAACTCATACTTGGGGAAGAAGAGGTAGTATGGTCAGAAAAACTTTAGCCTTATATATAAGGGGTAACAAAAAACGACGAATAACAAAATAAAAGCTCTATGAACGGTCGCCTCACTCCCTCCCTCCCTTGAACTCGAATGACAATACAAAATTTTACTTCTACTACCACTTTGTTTTTAGTTCGATTTCGGGGAATTGTATTGTGGTTTTAAATTTCCAACTCTTTGAAGAAGTAGTAACAAAACAGTTGTAAATCATGGAGTTGTCCGCTGAAGGAAAAACTCCCGAGTACATGGCGCTTGCGGGAATAAAATTCAAGCTATCTCTACCGCAGCTCAAAGGCAACCAGCAGCTAAAAGATGAACTGCTTCAAGGAATTAAAGCTGGGAACATGGCCCCGTATTACAGAGAAGTATGCACAGACTTGGACTGGCCGTTTGATCAGAAGTTGTTTGATGATATGACTAAAGAAAATCAGGACAGGTTATCCAAGTTCAAAGAGGATGATTCGGAAACTCCTGTGTGGCAAGATCGGTAAGTAATCGTCTCTAAGCTCGATCTTTAAATTTTTTGAAACAGCTACGTCTATAATCCCCAGGCACGGTAGATATCCCCTCAGATCTCTTAGTATCAAGTACTAACTCCAGATTCTTTTGAGGATGTCTAAGGGGGGTAGTCAGAGGTACGTCCAAACATTAAATTTGGTACATACCCACATTTTGCAGTAGTTGGTATTCCATACGAGACAGGTTGCAAGCCCGTCGCTGCTGTTAGAGTACTAACTGGTTTCCTCACGATGTTTTCCTTCACCGTTTAAGAGCACTGGCATTGCGCACATAAATTTTACGATAGGAAAAATCCATTGTTCATGTTCGGAAGGCGGGGTCACTCACACTAGACCAATGGTGCTCTTAAATTTTTTTTTACTGAATAAATGTTTAAGATTTTAAACAAATTTACATTTCTTTATTATATCTTGTATGTAAAAACTTTATTCTAAGCTCTAGTCATTCATAGTAATTGAAACATTTTTTGTGATGATCGCAGATTGGACTACCTCTGCTCCATTGGCGATAAAGAAGTAGCCACAACCCTCGCCACTTCTAAATATGAAGACTCTACTCTCACCACCAACAGGCGGCTAGATGCAATTTTTGCATTGTTCAGGATTTCCTATTTCCATGGTTGTAATGTTAAGGAGATGGGAAAGACTATAAATAAGGTATTTTTGGTCATTAATAATATTTTACACTCTTTGAAAATTAATAGACTTTAATTTTATCAATGCATGAGAGTAAACCATAATAAACAGACAAACAGGCACCAGGAAGGAGTATGCCTTGTGGCTGTTTGACTTTCTCTCAGAGAGACTGCAAACTAGGTAAAGAAATAACTACATAGGCATCAATCATAAATCATTTTATTGTTATACAGAGCTTCAGACCTGCATTCTCTTTTTATGACAATTGTTTGGAGAGTAATTTTAGTATATATTCATTTAGTTTATTTAGTAACCTTTATTAAAATTTTGCTATTTGACAATTCAATAATGTCATCATCATTTTCCTGCCCTTACCCCATGCTAAGTGGGGTTGGCACAACAGGTTTTCTTCTTCCACTCTCCTCTATCATTCATGTTTAACTCTAAATATGTTTGTGTTATATTATTTTCAGGCCCATGAACTAGTAGACAAAGGTGGGGACTGGCGTTCAAGGAATAAGCTAAAAGCTTATGAAGCCATCTACTGCCTTGCTGTTAGAGACTACAGCCGTGCTGCTGATCTATTTATTGATTGTGTATCAACATTTGAATCATATGAATTGGTTGATTTTGGTATGTTTTGGTGGTATTGGTATAGTGTTTATAAGCTAAGAGTGCTGGGTAAAAGTAAAAAAAAATTAGGTCAAAAACGATTATGATGAAATACAAACAACAAAGTAAACTGAATTAATTAGAAAGAAAAAAAGAAAACATATTTATTTGCAAATTCTTAGCTACAATAATTATTTTATCAATATTTAATTGATCGAGTGAGCGAAGCGAACGAAGATTCTAGTTTCAACTTGGGCGATTTGGCATTTTATGTATGTATATATGTATGTATGTATGTATGTATGTATGTATGTATGTATGTATGTATGTATGTTTGTCTGGCCATAACTATCGAACCCTTGATCCGATCTGCATGAAATTTGATAAGACGACAGCTTGTACTTGAGAAATTTACTGGTAAGTACATGAGTAAAATCGGATGAAGGGTTTTTAAGATATAGGGTTTTTTAAGGGGGCAAAAATAAAAAAAGTGACTTAAAAAAATCAAGTTACATGTCATACGAAAGGGCTTTGTTTGGACATTCCAAAACAATTTTTACTTTTTTTCTGAGACGCTCGGTTTTTGAGATACAACAAAAAAGTTAAATTAAGAAAACCAGCGACCCAAGAGCTCCCATCTCTAAGAGTTTCGTTGGCATCAAGGTTTTTCTACTGGTCGGCCAGTTACTTTGCATTTTCTTATTTTTTTTTCTTGAAATTAATTTAGGAGGTACTCATTTCTCATAAAATGGTGACAATGACCAGGTCTGATGATGGAGCCAAGGTCTGTTCAACGGAACTCTTCAATAAATAGGCCAATAGAGTTGAAACTTGGTTACCGTACCAAGTTAGTAGGCAGTAGTCAGAAAAAAGTCCAAACATAATGTTTGGACTTGCCTTTGACTACCACCTACTCAAAGTTTTGGTGCGTTCGTCGGGTCGCATCACGAGATCTCAGTTCGGGGCGAACTTCTAGTAATATAATTAATTAATATCATGACTTAAACAATTTTCTAATAAAAAAAAAGATCTTCCACAAAGAATATATGAACAATATAGATTAAATATGTATAATGTGGATAAATAGAAAAGGAATGGCAGGAAATGTGGTATGCTATTCAAAGAATTATTTCTTATTAATTGCCACAATTACAGCACTGTGTTCGAATAAGATAGTATAGGATAGCCGTTTTTCTTACTATTAATCTAACATAGTTTGTAAGTTTGTACGTACTAACAATTTATGGATCTTAGATAACTGAAATAAAATTATATTATTATTATTATTTATTTTTGGGCTAATCCATCTCGGCTCCTATTAGCCAGTAAATGACTAGCGCACATGGGCCTAAGCCAAGTGTGCACCAGTGACGGGTGCTGTTACGGAATCATTTGCATTTGGTGGTAACATTTCAGTAGCTTGGTCTACTTGTAAAAAAATTCTAACTATTCTGCATGTATTTAAAACCACAGCCTTTTTTATTACAGGAACTATCATCCAATACTGCGTGTTAGCGTGTGCTTTGGCTCTGGAGCGTCACGCATTACAATCTGCGCTGCGTCGCCAAGGCGCCGCGGTGCAAGCGCTGCGATCCCGCTTCCCCGAGCTGAGGGAGCTTGTGGAGTCCCTGCATGAGTGCAGATACGCAGACTTCATGAAGAGTCTTGCCTGGGTATGTAAATCCAGTGATTTTATTTCTATTTATTTAATTGATGTTTTTTTTTATTCGATTTCAAAACCAAACAATAAGAAGCATGTTCAAAATTCCTCAACACATAAGTAACAAGTATATGTATAAAGATATCAAGCTGAAAACAGTAAAACAAGAAATAGAATCCTACAGCACAAACTACCAATAAAGACTGAACAAACATCGTAACGAACTAGCGGCCCAATTCCAAGGAATAGGCAGCCTTCAATTTATCAAACGACACAGCCTACAAAACCTAGCGAATAGATTCGCAGACAAAGATTGAGAGACAACTCACTGGACGAATCTCTCACATGTCAACTAAAACAGATGGACAAATCAGACAGCAGTTTGGATTATAAACAGATCGCGGAGAAGCAGGATGTAAAAAGAAAACTTTTACTAGTAGTTCGCCCCGAACTGAGATCTCGTGATGCGACCCGACGAACGCATCAAAACTTTGAGTACGTAGTAGTCAGAGGCAAGTCCAAACATTATCTTTGGACTTTTTTCTGACTACCGCCTACTAACTTGGTATGGTTACTAAGTTTCAACTCTATTGGCCTATTTATTGAAGAGTTCCGTTGAACAGACCTTGGCTCCATCATCAGACCTGGTCGTTATCACCATTTTATTAGAACTGAGTACCTCCTTAATTTATTTCATGAAAAAAAAATAAGAAAAAGCAAAGGAACTGACTGACCAGTAGAAAAACCTTGATGCCAACAAAACTCTTAGAGATGGGAGCTCTTGAATCGCTGGTTATCTTAATTTAACTTTTTTTTTTTTATCTCAAAAACCGAGCGTCCCAGAAAAAAAGTAAAAATTGTTTTGGAATGTACAAACAAAGCTCTTTCATATGACATGTAACTTGATTTTTTTATGTAACATTTTTTATTTTTGCATCCTTAAAAAACCCCATATCTCAAAAACCCTTCATCCGATTTTACTCATATACCTTACCAGTAAATTTCTCAAGTACAAGCTATCGTCTTATCAAATTTCATGCAGATCGGATCAACGGTTCCAAAGTTATCGCCAGAGAAACATACATACATACATACATACATAAAATGCCAAATCGCCCAAGTTGAAACTAAGATCTTCGTTCGCTTCGCTCACTCGATCAATCAATTGAGTCTTCAACACTTCCTCATTGAACCATCTTAGTAACAAAACATCAAGGCAACCAGTTAGTATTCTAACTGGTTTCCTTGTGAAGGACTTACCTTTCACGTATGGAATACTAATACTATAAAATGTGTAAACAAATAACTTACAGGGTGTATTTTATACCTTAATAAAGTTATGTATGGTAAATACTATGAATTTATTATAAACTGAGCAAGGTTAATCGTAAAATATGCATGTGTTTGTGTATGCTAAGTTTTTATTGATTCATGGTCTTGGCGCCATGCCATCAAAACAAAACACTGCAAAATTACGGTTTCGAAAGTATAGACAGTGTCGAAGTGTAGACATAAAAATATCTGAATTATCTTTGATTCAAGGTTTTTTTATAACTTCAAATTCAGACAAACATGAGCTAATTCAAAAAAAGTACCTAGTTTTCTCAGAAAGTATTGAAAACTGCAACATGTAGGTAAACTTTACTGTGGTTTTTCATGCCACTCTCTGTTCGTTTATACATATTATATACTTGTAATACTATCCTTATCTTCCATAGATTTTGTATTTTTATTCATTACGTCATTCTCGAAGTTTTAAGGATCGAGTTTTATCGACTTTATGACTTCCCGGTCTTTACGATGATAAATCTTTTTCAGGTCGAGACCCAGATCTGCGTGGACCCAGTATTCCGTCCCCACTACCAACATTACATCCGCGAGGCGCGCATCAAGGCTTACGTTCAGCTGCTCCGTGCTTACCGCTCGCTTAGTCTCGACAACATCGCTGACACCTTCGGAGTCACTCGCGAATTTGTTGAGGAGGAGATCTCTAAGTAAGGCTTATTCATAGTTATATTATTTATTCACCAATTGGACCAATAAGGCCTTGTCACGTCAGTTGATCACATTATAGTAAAAAATAAAATAAATAAATATAAAGAATTTTGATGAACCTTCTGCGGCTCGCTTATTAGTAGTGATGCCTAACGTTAATATTTAAGCCGTTTCCTTTTTTTGGGTTCATGTGGTCTGTTCCGCTTCCGCTGTTCACCCGTTCTCGGTATTTTTTCGGGATACAAAGTAGTCCGTATGCTAATTCAAGTTACGAAATATATTTGTTCAAAGTTTCACCCCAATCAATCAGCAGCGGTCGGCAACCTTTTGGCAGGCAAGGGCCACAAGGTGGCAAAATAACCAAATAAAGTAAAGGCGGATCGCACCTGTGATATTAACCCTAGAAGCCCATACCTACCTACGTATGTATGGTCATATTACATAGAAAAAATAAAATTATATTAAAAATTGTTAAAACATACGGAATTTAATTCGTACACGAATTTCAAATCGCTTACTTACGTAGACCGTAACCTTATATACCTAAATGTAAATTAAATAGGTATCTTACACTTACCGAAATAAAATAAAAATTGTATACGTACGGCACAGATGAAATAACTTGTCGAAATAGACGAAGCTGCTGCACTTCGTCTACGTAACGTTAGCACTTTTATATATTTTTATTAGTAGGGTAGGATAGTAAGAGCTGATTTCACCATGCTCTGTTAGTTACTAATCAAGGATTAACAGGCCGTTAAATCTAACCTTAGATGTCAAACGCGTATATTTTGACATATTAAGGGCCGGTTTCACCATGCTCTGTTAGATTAACAAAGGATTAAATGGCCGTTAAAAATGACAAAATGTACGCGTTTGACATCTAAGGTTAGATTTAACGGCCTGTTAATCCTTGATTAGTAACTAACAGAGCATGGTGAAACTGGGCGTTAACGGCCCTTTAATCCTTTGTTAATCTAACAGAGCATGGTGAAATCAGCTCTAAGTAAGGTAAGATATATTTTTCTTTACAATAGTGTATTGTCGTAGCTTCACAGCGGCTGGTCGCCTGCAATGCCGCATTGACGCCGTGGCCGGCTGCGTGGTAACTGGCTCGGGGCGCGGCGCGGACGCGGATCGGTCGCAGCTCTACCAAGCCACAATCCGCGAGGGCGACCTGCTACTCAACCGCGTCAAGAAACTGGCCAGTGTAATCAACTTCTAATGTGGTTCGTACCTACTATAGTTTTTTTTAAATATTGGTTGTCTTTCCATGTTGTAGTCATATTACGAGAAGAGTGTTGGAAATGGATGTGGATGGTTTTAGAAGGAGAAGCAGGCCAAAGAAAAGATGGATGGATAGTGTGAAAGTTGATATGAGTAAGAAAGGAGTGAGCACTGAGATGACGTATGATAGAGGAGAGTGGAAAAAGAAAACCTGTTGTGCCGACCCCACTTAGCGTGGGATAAGGGCAGGAAGTTGATGATTGGTTGTCTTTCCATACAGCAAGGTTAAAGGCACATAGGTAAATATTACAAGGTTTGGCTTAGTTTGGGGCTAGATAGTAGCCCCAAACTAGATAGCTAATATAAAACATATATAAAATTATATAACACCCAGTCAGATTATATAACACCCAGTCAGAGAACAAACATCTATGTTCTTGTTCATCACACAAATGTTTGTTCTCGGTGTTGAACGAACCCACGGCCTACGGCGTAGTTCAGAGCTACTACCAACAGCTGTGAAGGCTGTCAAACGTTTTACAACGTTCTTTAAGTTTTTTTTTAAACGACTACCTGGCTGTACCTGATGTTAAGTGGTCCTCATCACCCATAACAAAGCAATGCCTCGTAAGTCACGCACGATAGGAAAATGCCCTACGATGTAGTGCCCTGCGTCCATCAACCTCAGGCATACAGATGTTAAGCCTCATGTGCCTGTAATTTAACTTCCAAGTAGTTGAAGAGCTCTGTTAGTAGCATCTTCTAAGTTCCTGATAATAACACTAAAATGTTTTTTTGAGAATTTTACAGTCTTCTTATAAATAGAATATCATATATTCAATGTGTTGTGATCGCAAAGCTTAAAAAATTGTCTGGCTAAAAATAGCCTGGCTTAATTTAAATACTTTAAATAACCTGTGGTAAATGATGTTTGTATTTAGTAATTTAGTTATCTACTAGCTGGTGCCCGCGACTTCTCAGGTGCTTCTTCGTCTGCGCAGGATTAGTATTTCGAGTAGCTTATATTAGCGTGGCGTAGTACATAAATGTGTAACTCTAGCGGTTTTGGCAGCGAACTCCGGAAAAGCTCGCAGATAGTAGATTTTTTCCTACTTACATGACACTTATCGTCATATTTTGGAAAATTTACACAATATTTTTATAAATTGTAGCCTATGTGTTATTCTGATGTATTATTGTAAAGTTTCATTAAAATTCATTCTGTAGTTTTTTACGTGAAAGAGTAACAAACATCCATCCATCCATCCATACTTATAAACTTTCGCGTTTATAATATTAGTAGGATTACTTATAAGATCCATATACCATCATAATTATGTTACTGTGTGTTGACACAAATAAAAATAATAAAAACAGTGGTCTCCAAATTATGGTTTTCGTCGAAATAGAGGAGGCCACTTTTCAGCAGTGAACTATTTCAGACTGACTTACTGATGATGATATCATTATTAATATTTGAGAGCACTGTTGGTCTAGTGGTAGCGGCTTTCCTAAGGTCATGGGTTCGAAACCGGCCAATGAGCCATTCTGTTCAAAAATGTATGTGCACTGTGCCAGTACTCTCAAACGGTGAAGGAAAACATCGTGAGGAAATCGGCATGTCGTAGGACCTAAAAAGTTTTAAGACATGTGTCAAGTGCTCGAAAGGAGTCTCTTTGTAGCGCACTTAAAATCCTTTCACCACACTGTTTCGAATGAACTAGTGACTCGACAAGAAGAAAAAGAAGAATTATTATTAAGTACAGATCGTTAAAGAGTTGATTCTCAAAAGCAATAACAACTTTTTTGCCGATTTTGTGGTACCATCATAATGTATTTAATTTTCTATATGTTTTTCCACCAGGTCGCCGCTTACGAAGGTTGGCACCGCAACTGTATGAAGAAACTAGCCAGTGTGGTCAGCTTGTAACGCTAAGTACATTTATTGAGTAATTTTATTGTACTTATGTTTAATCTTGAGTAATTAAAGTATTCTGTATGAAACTGTAGTGTTGATTGTAGTTAGTAACTTTAAATCAATTAGATTTACGAAAATTGGTGATAATGATTTGGTGAAATTGCCTCTGAGAGCCATTTTAGTGGTTCGCGAATCACTTCAGTTTACGATTTGATCAGTTTTTTGTAGTAACATGGTGATGGGTAAAGAGGTGTCACGATCACGTTTAAAAAAAAAAATCTAATAACTTTTGCATTCAAAACGGAATATTGCGATTACCATAGTGATAAATGCGCCGTTTTTAATGAATATTATGACAAAATTTAATTTAATACCAACTACTGCAAAATGTGGCGATATTCCAAATTTAGACCAATCAATCCTACCCTCCAAGTACTAACATACTTGGTACCAAGAGATGGGTGCCTGGGGATCTGCTTTTTAAAATCATTATTATCTTAACTCACTTCCTACGATAAGTCGGTACATTTTTTTTCGCTTACTCCTTTTAATGTCCTTTAATTAAGCAATTTTCCTTTGGCTACATTCATAGAAAACCACCGTTGGGTAACTGGAGTTGTTAATCAACTTATGTAACTTTTTTTTAATCAAAATCAAAACGGTCTTTATTCAGTACAATCACAAGGATCACTTTGAAACGGATTTAATGTCGGTGATAAACTACTGTGAACTATATGTCTACATATTTTAGGTTTCTTATCGCCGTACGTGTTACCAGAACCTTTTCTTTGTTTCAAAATAGTTACCACTCAATTACACCACTATTTCGTAATGCCCCTTACGATGTTCAAGCTATTTTATATATAATGTACTGTTTGAATTAACGCCGACCTTTATCATAATAAAATTGTCGTAAAACAGTTGTCAACTAACAACAGTCAGATTTAGTACCTTGTATGCTTTATCGATCGTAAACGCTTTCGACTTATGAATTATAGCCCAATTAATGTTACTAAAATATAAATTCTGGTTTCACAAGATTTATTATTTAAATATTTATACCTCTTAACGTTAATGTGGTCTCTGATTAGGTGTGTTCGTTATTATGGTCATTATAATCAAGGTAAGTAATATTTTATAATTTTCTGTAGTTTTTTAGAATTTTGCCGAGTAGTGTAGTTGGTATAAGTAGTGTGAAAACAAAAAGGATCGAAGGGTTAGGATAACATAAAAGAAAAGAGTGAATTAGTATAATTGTTTTTTCTTTTAAATAATTTGAATACTTTTTGGACATTTACATAAACATTTAATAATTTACAATGATTATTTATACTGACAATATGACTTGACATATCATATTCATGACTAAACACTACTCTCTAATATCTATTTGCAACTTGAATAATAATAAGATGTAGGTGCTATGAGAATTTTCTCTAAACAACTAAATTGTAGTACACGGCATATCACCTTACAAGCTTTTTAATACTAAGAGTATAATTTATAAATAATTTATTAGGACATTTATACACAGATAACTAGTAAACGCGAACGTATAAAATACATAAATGTTTAAGAAAAATAATTATTAGTAGAAACTGGACTAACGTGCCTACTAACAAGCATCGAGACAAATGCATATTTGGAAATATATCTTTTCCTAAAGTGTAGACATTTATGTCGTCAGTCTGCGTAAGGTGCCGGTTTAACTACTCACATACGCTACACATTTTAAAGTTACTAATTATCTTTTTTTTTTGACAAAATACCAGTCGCTCATAATTTATAAAGATATGTAAGTATTTCTAAAGCAATAATAGCTATGACTCTAAACACTTAATAACTATGTAGACCTCAAATGCAAATACTTTTAAAATTTACATGATATGAATATGTCATTAACCTCTGTTACCATTAACTATATTGAATAATTAGTGACAATAGATTTCTAAGTGCTTTTTATGCTACCAAACTGTTAGTTGGAAAAATGTGAATGATGGCAAGTAATAATGCCGCCGAAACAATGAAATTAACTGTTTGGAATGTGGACACAGAATCATGCATGGAGCACTCCAGCCAGCACTTTCATTGTACAATAAAATAATGTCTCTAATAGATATTTCAATTTCAAGTTTATAACTATAATTTTATTAGAGTAATACTATGATACAATTTATTTACAATAGCTTTATGAAATTATTTAATTTTTGGGATATAATTTATATTTAATTTTTGATGTCAAAGCACAATGGACTGCATCAGCAGTTGACGCCGCGACACGCCAGATAGTGTTCGGTGAACCGTCTCCGGTGTGCAAGACACAGCCTCTAAAATGTGCACTATCACAGAGTATGACATAAACTGGAGCCCACTACTACACTGGGCTCCTGATTGCCCCAGGCCCGTACTCGTGCATAACTTACTTACAACTAACTCTAGGCAATAACACGTGGAATAACAATATTACATAGCGCTACACTTTGCATCGTTATCATTATTCTAGAACAGACGTGCGTTTCGTCGTTTATCAGTCCCTTAAATTCAAGTAACGACTAAGTCTTTGTACAGTATTAACACGACACTGCTGCTGAGATTCGAAGCTCGGAAGGTCCGCAGTGCTGGAGTTCCGCCTCCGATGCAACATTCGGTCTGTGGTGGTTCTGGAATGTAATTGGGTGTTCGATCGGTCGGTTCAGACGGTGAGGCCCTCGGTGCGCGCGGGCGGCGGGAGGGACGACAGGGGGTGGGGTAGCTGGTGGTGCGGCGCGGGGGGCGAGGGCTGCGCGGACGCGGGCTGGTGGGGGGCGTGCGAGGCGGCCGGCGAGCGGTACTCGGCCTCCTCGCGCATCTGGCGGCTTCGCTCGGCGAGCTCTCTCCCGCGCTCGGCGAGCTCGCGCATGGCGGCCTGTCTCTCGTCTCCGCCGTCGAGCGACGGAGGCCTCTCAAGGGGCGACGCGGCGCCGGGTCGGCCGCCGGCGAACGCTCCGAAGCCTAGCAGTCCCGGAAATTTTCCCACGCCGTTCTGACCCGCGCTTTGCTGGATCACTGATATTTCATTCAGCTGTTGAACAAAACATTTCTTTACAATTTAGAACTTTGTATCGACACTAAAGTCTACGAACTACCTAAGATATTTGAACTCTTCTATCTCACAGCTGTAATACGCTTCTAGCGTCATCCTGATCTAGTTGAGTTACTGCTCGTAATTTTTTTCCAACGTCAGCCACTTTTGGTTTGTTCATTATGTTTTGATTGCTCGAGGGTTAGAGATCCAGTGGCTATTATATGTTATGTTACCTTTTGCTGCATGCCGTTGAGGAATGGCGCGGGTAGGTACGGGTAGAAGAGGTCGGGGCGTCGCAACAGCTCGTGCGGTTCGTGTAGGGGCCTCGGAGGCAGCTCTAACGACATGCGCCGACCGCGGCGAGATGCGCCGCCACTCCACATGTGCGTACCCATGTGAACCTGGGGATGGAAATACGCTGTCAGTATTTACGCAAAAGATGAGAAGAGCCGATGATTGGGCTCAGTGACTCATTTTGGGAGGTAGATTGATGTTGATATTAAGCGAAAGTCTTTATAGACTACGTCCGCTCCTCCGGGACTGATATCGCTTATTGACATTATTTGGTGACCTCTACCGAAACCCTGCTTAGAGCTACCGAAAGCTGCTTGGCGGCAGAAATAGGCATGGTGGAGTACTTCCATGGATTTGACACACACAAAGAGTTCTAACTAATCTATATATTGGAGGAGTTTTTTTCGTGAAAATAGGTTAACATAATATCATTGTTCGAAGGCAGGAAATATGTTGTTGGAATGTTTTACGAAAGATCTTGAGTCGTCATCATGGGAATCATAATCTAGTTAGTAATGCCACGCACCGCTAGATGGCGCTAGTTTAGTAAACTCACCTTGAGATTCCCTTTGGTTGTGAACGCCTTCTGGCATACAGCACAGCGGAAGGGCTTGTCTCCCGTGTGCGTGCGCATGTGGATTTGTAGAGCTGATGATGATGAGAAGTTCTTGCGACACACTCCGCAAAGATGTTTGGACGACATCGGCGGCGGTGGCGGGTGACTCGGTCCGGTTGGCACTGTGAAGAAGATAATGCTAGTTGTAGATAAAAGCTTTGACGAGGTATGCGCTTTCTGGCAACACATGACAAAAAAACATGAGTTTAATACCTAGGTAGATTATTATCACCTCAGATCTCGTAGTACCAAGTCCCCATTCAAGATCTTTGAGGGTGTCTTATAGGAGTAATCAGAGGTATGTTCAAATATTACATTTGACAGGTTACAAGCCATTTCAATCCCAATTATCAAAATTATAGAGCTGCTAAAACCAACGTCTTCGTATTGGCGGGTTTTGAATTGCAGTTATGTATCAATCCTCGAATAACTGTCTAAAGGGGAGAATATCGACCCAGCCATTGAAGTAGTTTTTTAAATGTTATATCATGGTTGATGGTTGATGGCTACTTATCAGTTTTCAAGTGATACAGATATTGTAGTAGCTTTATATAAAACTTACTGAGGAATTTCCGAGCAGTAGGTACTTAACTGCTGAGTCATTTGGTCGTCCTTGACTGATCGTTCATTCTACGTATTTGAAATTCTGCTCCAATATGTAAATTATCGGATAATGTATCGTCGTCCAGAGCGAACTTTGAAACTCTATACTGTTACTAAATATTCTTAAAATGTTTCTGATTCCTAGCCTGCTTGTAATAATGCTTTTCTTTAATTCATGTAAGGTAAATCTTATCAGATTTCATCTACACTAATATTATAAAGAGGAAACATTTGTATTTTTGTATTTTTGTATGTAACGAATGGCACCTTATAAAATGGGATTGAAAGCCTTTAGTAGGTAGGACATCTCACTAAACTAAAGGAATTAATTGATGGTCTGCACAAAAAAATCCCTGTAATTTATATGACTACTAGCTGCTGCCAGCGGCTTCGCGAGCGTGGCACCAGTTATTGCTCATAAGATATTTTAAGTTCGTTCCCCTCTCTCTCTTCCTATGAGAGCACTGGTGGTCTAGTGGTAGCGGCCCCGCCTTCCGATCCTAAGGACGTGGTTTCGAAACCGGTCGTGCACCAATGAGCTTTTCTGTTCGAAAATGTATGTGCACAATGCCAGTACTCTCAAACGGTGAAGGAAAACGTCGTGGGAAAACTGGCATGTCGTGGAACCTAAAAAGTTTTATAACATGTGTCAAGTGCTCGAAAGGAGCCTCTTGAGGCGCACTTAAAATCCTTTCATCACACTGTTTCGAAAGAATCTAGTGACACGACAAGAGAGTTCGTTCCGATTAACTATTCCTAAAAGTACCCTTCATGTAAAGGTTACGAATTACCTATATTTTATCCATATTTTATTCCAATCGGATCAATAGCTATGTGATTGAGTCACAAATATCTAAACATCGTAACTTTAACATATTAGTAGGAAATAGTAGGTTCCTTTATGATAAGAAGATAGGATTGACTAAAGTAGTAACTTACAGCTAGGTCGTTTCGGTAGTGGTGGCATATCCATGGGCGGTGCATGCGTCATCGGCGGTTGGGGTAGGGCGGGCGGTGACCTCTTCAGATCCATCTTGTCGGGGGACGAGCGTCTGTCGGGGCTCTCCCGCCCATCGTCAGACATTCCCGGCGCGTTTTTATCGAAACCCGGCGGCATATCGCGGATCTTGTGTGTCAGCATGTGTTGCTTCATGTTGCCCTGGAAATATGTAAAAATTAGCATTTCTATGGGTGTTTTGCGAAAAATTAAGCGAAAGCTGAGCGTGGTTCTGTAACTTTGATTTTAATTTCAACAAGTAGTAGATTATTTCAAATTGGAATATGAAAATCTGGTTAGAATCTACTAACTTTTTATAAGTCTGATCAGAGTTCGAGCTATCCCTACAAAATTTATTCGATATCATTTTCATCATTTTTGTAATAAGAAGTTAACATAACAATTATTATAGATAATATGTTCTCAGAATTGGATTTATCAACTAATTAGTATCCATTATGGATATAAGAATTTCTCGAACCATCGATGTCTTAACTGGTATTGAATCGTGTTAAGGTTCCAAGTGCTGTTATTGCTATTTACAGCTCGAAAGCACTAAATAATTAACATGTTGAAATATTACATACATAGTCTCTAATTACTGGATCTATTTGAATGAATGTAATTAGGTATCTAGTGCCTACCTAATAAGAGTTTGTTACGTTTATTCAAATTGCCCCCCATAATTCCAAGAGCGATATTTTTTCTAATTATTTGCATAAGTATCTACCTAAGTCTAAGAACTAATCTACATATTTAGGTTTGGCGTCTGGTATAATGGAATGTATTTCGTCAACAACATTAAGTAATTCGTTTAATTAAGCATTTAAATTAAAGCATTCCTTAGTTTGACTTAGCAGCAATGATATAACGAATATTAACCTACATTATTAAGTTATTATATTTATAAGCGGTTGCTTAAATAAAAGAAAAAGCAAAGACTTTACCAAGACCACAAGTATAGTGATGTACTTAAATCAGTTTCGTGATAATAGTTGTTGAAAACAGTTCTATTTTTTAAATGCCTAATAATCGTAAAGAAACCACCAAGTGTCATCTTTTAGAATTTTCATAGCGGTGATCTTGGTAAAGACGAAAACACAGCACACATATTCAATTTGACGTTATTACTATTCTTCTTCCGGTTTCTCAAACACTGATTATCGGAAAGTGGCTTAAAGCTCTAAACCAAATTAATTATTCAAACTACCAGCAGTTTATCAAGCAATAACTACTGAATTTTTAGTAGGATCCGAAAGTTGGACACCTTGCAGAACGTAGGTTTTATCATTCAAAAATGCTGCCCGCATATTGAAATACTTCAGTTTGTTCACTATCTATTTTTAAATAGTTTTATTACTGCTATTTTTGTATTTTGTACATGTGTAGTCGAAAAATTGCGTCATTACTTTTGTACCTACTAAGGTTTGGTAGATTCTGTCATTGTACGTGTCTGTCATTTACCTACCAGACGAGAGCACAACATAATTTTGGTTTAGGTATTATCATCTTTGTTAAAAATTGGTTAAAACTTTCGTAAATCAGCGTTCGAGAAAATGGCAGTTTGATATTTGTAAAGTTTCGGTGAAACTAAGCCGTAAGTTTTTCGCCTGTTCTTCTAGGCTTGATCGCGTGGCACCTAGATTCACCTAGCTTTAGGACGTTTCAAAGTGATCCAATTGAATAAATACCTTATGGATTTGGCTATAAATATGTGTGCTGCGTGTAAAAAAGACACTGTCATGCGTCTCCATTCATACCGGGTATACGAAGGCGTTCCAGAGGTCCAAAGCAGTGGCGTGCGGGGGGCGGGTAACGCGCGCGCGCCTACCGCACCGGCAACCGCCGCCACTGCTCTGGAACCACAAATACACACACACGTTAAACACACGGGATAAAACAATACGGTTAGACACTGGGATAAAACGATCAATGTGTTCCAATTACAACATTTATGAAACTGAAGAGATATAAAATTGTTAGTAGGTAAAGAGCTCACAAGAATCTGTATAGAGATACAGTAATATACAACTTTAACAGAACACAGCAACGTTACAGAACTTTCAGTTTACTCTGGGTTGAATAAAATAATGTATTAATTGACTTAGATGAGTGTACGATCAAAGCTAACATTATGTTTAATATTTACGACCTTACAATAATATGACAAAAGATGTAACAATATTTTGAAATAAGTTATTGTTAATCTTACCAATGGACACACAAAATTGGCAAGGCCAATTTTAACGTTTAAATGAAGAATATAATGTAATTGACTTTTATACTAAACTATGGACAAGAATTAAGATTCTCTGGATCGCAGATTCACGGTCAGAGTGATTGGCGGTATATTGATCGTATTAACACAGCCAAGGGGTCACAATATGCTACATGCTCAGAGAGAAAATTACGCTAAAGCTTACCAACACAAACTCTTGGCGTAAATAATTTGTTTAGATCAAACAGCCGACTTAACCGATAATTGTGTTGGTAAACTCTACTCAATGGTGATCGCATTCACAGTTTAGGACAATACAGAGTTTGAGGGTATACATCAGTGGCGTAACTAGCCTTTTCGGAACCAAATGCAAAAAAAAAATCGGATGGCCCCCCTTTGCCTATTATGAAAACGAACGTCGACTGTCGAGCGTTGGACGAAAAGTTGGTCACCCGGCAGTAGACACCTAAAAGCTGGTTGGTCACCTAATAGGTGAATTGAAACTGAAATTGCAATTGTTTTTTTATTTTCAAGAAAATTTCAAACGCATGTGCCGAAATTTAGGACACTTTTTACTTGCGGTTTTTTACTTTTATGAGGGCCCTCCTCGTAAAGTATTTTGAAATAAAAGTATCATTTGTGCCCCGCCCGGGGCCCCATGCGACCGCATTGGCTGCATTGCATGGCATAAAACCGCCACTGGTATAGATACTTGTGAAGGAAATACTTAAATACATGCTCTCAACGTTCTATCGTAGGTATACAGTCGCCTGCACTAAGATGTGGTACACATCATAATTTTTAAAATTATGTCCACGTCCACACTTGCTGGTACTGTCAATTTTTTCACAGAACCAACCAAACGTGAATACAAAAGAGATGAAAAAGCTTAGAAAATTATGAAGTGACCCTCTCAGTGCATTTGACTGTAAATTTTCCCTCTGAGAGACAATTTTATGATGCAAATAACAATTAATATTTTCATGCTACTCTTCTTCTTCTTTCGAGTCAATGACAATACACTTTATATGACGTCAGCCCAGTAGGAGGCGACCTCGATACCTCGTCCCGTTGCCTGGTTTAAGTCCTCGCGTGTGCAGGTGGTCGGGCATAGGGGACAGGACAGCAGGTGCTCCATCGACTGTATTTTTCCACAGCTACACTTGCTCTGAGATGGGTCGATGTAACCCCATTTGGCAAGGTTTTCTCTGCAGCAGCCAACTTGGGTCCTCAGCCGATTGAGAGACTTCCAGGTTGCCCACTGCAGTTCGTGGCCAGGGGGCAAGTGCACTGGTGTAGGGGGTGGAAAGGGGGGAACTTGGCTTCTAGGTATCGAGGTCGTTGACCGCAGAAAACTCTTACGACTCTTCAAACGGACTGGAGGTGGCTGATAGCCGTAGAGAGGATGACGGGAATCGGTTTCCTGCTTTAGTTTTTCGGCGTTGCAGGCAGACTCACGCCGAGCGTTTGGTGGAGCAATGCCTGCTAGCGAGTAGAGCATCTGAAGGGGAGTGGGTTTTAAACAGCCTGTAATAATCCGGCATGTTTCGTTGAGGGAAACGTCAACCTCCTTCGCATGGGCAGACCGGTGCCATACTGGGCACGCAAATTCACCTGCCGAAAATAAAAGGGCTAAGCCAGTTGTACGGAGCACGTGAGGGGATGCCCCCCAGGCAGTAGACGTTAAGCGCCGCAGCAAATTGTTTCTCGTACCAACTTTCTGCTTAGCTTTCTGGCAGTGAGCTTTATATGTTAATGCCCTGTCTAGTGTGATGCCTAGATATCGAGGAAAAGAGCAATGTTCGATGCTTATATTTTGCCAGGAGATATCCAGGGTCCGTTTAGAGAGTTGGTTTCGGAGATGGAAGACACAGGATTGAGTTTTAGACGGATTGGGTCGGAGGGCATTCTCGCTGTAGTATTTTTCCAGTTCTTTAAGTGCAATCGATAAGGTCTCCTCTGCCTCTTCAAAGCTTTTGGTTTGGGCAGTCAGTGCGATGCTACTCTTGATTATACACTTAGATGTTTCCTTGATAAAGTTTATTTCGTAGCAAAACTAAAATTATACATAAATACTGATAAACTTGCGCGTTATTTCTTGACGAATGTCATGTATTTTGATGAGGTTTACTTACGATGATAACTAGCAAAAACCACGTTTATGCCATATGAATTAATTTATCAAAATCGGTCTTGCCTGCGTCTCATAAGATTCGGACCTAGTTCAGTGTTGCAATAATTATTGGAATATCTGGCCGTTTATTGCGACTTAATTAAAAACTTATACTGAATCTTTACTACATGACTTGAAGATTTTTATTCTTTCCAGCGATATACGATTCATAATCCTATTAAGCTTCATTATTATATGAGAACTACCTAAGCAGCGCATTTAATGGGCCTAGGAGTTAAATGGTGCGATTGATTCATTTTACAGTATAATTTCATATAAAATGGGTAAAAATATCACCAACATCCTAGCGAATAATGTATAATACACTATTATACCGCCGGATTGTCAGCGTTGTTAATTGTAATACCTACTACTATTTGTACGCTATTAGGTATTACGTAGCAATTTATTAAAATATAGCAGGTTGCTCTTTAATATATTATTTATTATCATTCTGGCATTTATTATTTTTGGAAATAAGGTTAATTTTTAATAGACATCAAAATATGGAGAACTTATTGATATCTGAAATGCTTTTCCGGTTTTTGATGTGTTTTAAAAACACATTATTACGATAAGAGAACACGCTCCAAGTATCCAAATGGCGATTCACTTCATTGCAAATTCATATTTGTCGATCAATATGAATTTAAAACACTGGATTCGAACAAAACTCGAGTTTGTATAAAACGGTATGCAAATGCATTTTAGGGATCCGAACAAAACAGGGGTAACCAAGACCTTCTTACCTCGTTTTAATCGCAGACTGTTATATTATGCTGAAATTCTGAGCAACAATTTTATTTCCGGTTTCTTTCTCTACACGTATAGGTAGGGTTGATTAGACCAACAACTCCTTACATTATAGGAAATTAGGCCGCCCTCGCTTCGGAAGCCTTCCACGTGTGTGGTCCAGTTCGCCCTTGGCCAATGTATTGAAAATGCAGCCAACTCAACCCATACCTAATGGCTACTCAACCGTAAATGCTAAGTAATATAATGATATCACATGCGATGCGAGTTTTTACAGGCTGATTTATAAATGAGCTTTATGAAATGAGTTTATTTAGTGAAGCGGTCAAGTTCAGATCATGCCCAAACGAGGAATAAATGTAAAAAGTACTATGTTCATTATTGATGAAGATAAAGATAAAATATCTTTATATTGAGTAATGGAAAATAATAAAACGCATGTTTATTTGCCATGCGAAAAAAAACCTAAAGAAAGCTATTTTCTATCGAAAATGCTGAGTAAGTTCTAACCGACCGTAGTTCTCGTAGAGTGCGTTTTCACCAAAATATTAAAAAAAACTTCTTAATGAGTAACGGGTTTATTTAACAACTCTTAGCTCGTAAAATCATCGTGCTATTTTTTCACATTTGGACCTCGCGACGGACATAAGCGCCACAGCAGAGCGCGTGTAATTTTGTACTTTAATTCAATGATGTTATGTGTGTGATTTGAAATTAAGTCGAGACACTAGACTTGGTTATATTATTGGTTTATGTCAATTTAATAATTTTGGTAGGATTTTCTTAAAGTACCTCAAACTCGTAACTACGTGGGTATAGATTATGTCAATTCGTTTACATAGATAAACATAATGCAGAGACTGCGTTCGATGAATTCTATAGGCAGGTTGGTAAGTAGATATTTTATGACCTCTTAGTCATCGTGCTTAGGTCAATAAATTAATTATTATCTAGTTAGCGATAATTCTAAGAGTATCAATAAAGTGCTAGTTCTCACGTATCATGAAACACGAAACAGAAACATGAAACAGTTGTAGAACTGCCTGACTACAAAAAAATATAAACAACTTCACTTGATCCCCAGGCACGGTTGTATTTTTTGAATTTTTAGCAGGTTCGAGTCCGGGGAGACCATAAAATTTTAGAAATACATTGAATGCAGTTTTGTTTCTTTTTAAAAATAAAGGAATGTTTCGTTTAAGTAAAATAATCTATCTCAAGGATTTAAAGTGGTTTCCCTCCAGGGCCTATAGATTTTTTCCTCCATGTATAGGTTTATACTTACCTATGCTCATAATCAAAACCACAGATTCTATGACACGGAAATTCAGAGTGTATCCAGAAATTTCTGTTTCATTGAATATGTCTTGACATGAGCAAAGCTGAAACGTCTTCTACTAGTGTTTAAATATTTTGAATATGTCGTGAGATTTAGCGTAGTATTTCCTAGACATTTTAGTTGCAGTTGGTTACTTATTATTATTTACATTATAGTTAGTTAGTTATACTGCATACATATTTATATAGTATGTTTTATTAAAGGTTATAAATGAGTAATAAATTGCTACCTACTTCTTGTTACTGAAGCTAAAAGCCTATTAATTAATCGTTAAATATAAATATACCCAATGGTTTTGTATTTAAATACGAGGTCAGGTCACAAACCGATAATATTGATTTAGAGTTGGTGAGACTATGCTTTGATGATATTTTTATTTATGCATAAATATTAGGTTTCGAGGCATTTTGTAACATGTTTTTACCATACAACAGTTATAATCATTTTTTATTTTCGTATCACTTGTCTAGTTTTCATGTAGGCAAAGTAACATAGGTTGGCCCACTTGATGTTATGTGGTGACCATCACCTATAACATAGCTTTGCCTCGTAAGTCACGCACGATAGGAACCTGCCCTACGATGCACTGCCCTGCGTCCATCGTAAGTCACGCAGAAAAAGGTTCCAGATGAAGTCTTTTTACGCCATATAAATACTACGGAAAGTGCATAGTATAGTCTACTTGTAATTTTTTATGAGAATCTTAAAAAAGCAGGTGCGGTTATAAACAGTTGAAAATTAAGTAGGTAAATAATATTTTTGAGAATGGACTCAGAGTTCCCCGTGTCACAGATAAGAGAATACTAGTACCCGTGTTTAGTCAAATAAATGCATTATGTACTCGTACCTAATAGAACGATGTAGCTTTAAATAAAGGGCATTAGAAAGCAACGTTCACGCCTTATCCGCCGGGAGCATTCGGTTACAAGCACATTTAAAATTACAATAAGTGTCGGCGACACCGGTATTCACGAAAGTTCACGCGCAAAACAATTTATCGATTATTCCAATCTTGCTGACTGCAGGAGGTTCTATGAATTATTATCAAGTGGGAAACGGTAAGCGAACTCACAACTTTAAGCTTTCGACAGACTTGCATGCGCGCCGCACTATTACCAAAACAAGGGTAAAGCGCCTAAACGAATAAGGATCTCAGTATGGGCTTGCGCATCAGTTTTGTTCTTTTACTTGTATCTTGATCCTTATGTTTTAATTGCATTTAGTGGCGATCTGCCAATACTATGTTTACCAAAGTTTTAAAACGCAACGCTCCTTTACCACGTTTTTTATAACTCCATTTATTATAATTCTAATGTAGTAAAAATAGAAAATAATATGACCGTCCTTTACGAGACACTATGTTATATTCGATGTAATATTTGAATAAGCGAATAAGGGCAAATACGTAGACCTTGCTTAAATAGTAGTAAATCAGTTAATGCTACAATGTCTCCGCCGTGAGCTGTTCTTGTCAGGTATCTCTCGACATTTTTGAGTTGTACAAAGAATATAAAAACAAGTGAGAATATAAATGTGTGTACCATATTTAAAAAGCAACCACTCCTTTAACCCGATCAGAATTTTAATAAGACGGTATCATGAAAATGGAAAAAAACAGAATAGTAGACAAAGATAAAACTTTTCGTGTTTTTTCTCGAGCGATGTGCTTGCTTGAAAATTTATAATCGCGAGAAATACTGCTTACTCCTGAGAAATATACCTACGCTTTTGCCAAAATGTAATATTTGGACATCGTCAAGGATCTTGCGATCTGATCCTACAGCGTCGGATGTCTTACCGCTACGTCTTTGGATTTCATGACATTATTTTCAGAGACAAAACATTCAAATTTATTTATCGGTATTTACGAAATTTGTAGTTATTTTATGCTTGATAGGTAGTTTTGGTCGGTACTCCCATTGGTTAGTATTAAGTAATTAAGTTCAGTATCTACGACTTTTCTTGTAATTTAGGTTAGTTTTTTTTGTTTGTGGTTAAGGTGAAGCATTGAAACAGCTTCACGACTGATCCCCAGGCACGGTAGGTATCCCGTCAGATCTCTTGGTACCAAGTACGACTTTCAGGTTCTTTGAGGACGTCTAAGGTAGTCAGAGGTATGTCCAAACATTACGTTTGACACCCACATTTTGCAGTAGTTAGTATTCCATACGTGACAGGTTGCAAGCCCATCGGATCTGTGTGGTTAAGGTATTTAGTATTTATTCCTTTCTTTACTTTCTATATAACGAGTAGGCGGCGTCAGGTGAACGCATGTTTGTTTTGCTGTACCTTATTGAAGTTATCTAGGATTTTGGGTCACATCGAATGTAAATCATAGTAGATAGACGTAAATGCTGGCGTTAGTATTCACAGAAGAACTTAATTAAAGCAAAGGGAACGTTGGCGTTGTGAAACCTTTAAAACCGCGGCGCCCATCGTAAATAATCTATATTTTATTGATAAGACCCTTGGACACTTTAGGAAACATACGAAAAATGTTACTTTGTCAAGCATAAATAATCTTTTTATGACGAGAAGCGTAGGTAAAGGCTCAAGGATTTATAAGTAATAAATATTTTACGACATGAATTAATATTCCGATCGTTTTCCGTGACGTTGTTTTTATGACTTATCATTTTTGTGGCGCTGCGCGACGTTATGCGCCGAGCGAGTCGTGCGGCGGCGCATAACGTCGCAGCTTTTACGCGCTTGAAATATTAGCCGATCTTGGTATAATTATAAGTGCCATAAAAATGCTTTTAACAAGCTTTATTTATTAACGCAAAACTCATTTGATAAATCTTGATTAGATGAATCAAAAACGACCATTTATAAAATGTCATTCGTGATCGTCAGATAAAAAATGGTAGATCAACAATGGCTGTAAGTTGTAACACGATGTAGGAGTTGCAAAGGAGAAATAAATATTATTATTTGCACTAAACTTTTTCTACTGCAAATCTGACTTCCGATTTCTGGATCTGGATGATACTTTGATTGGTACAAGCATGCAAACGGAATAAAAAGCACTTTTAATCACTATTTTGGTGTTTGAATTTAAAACACACTAATACATTCGATCTCCATCTCAATGCTATACAACCTGTGCATCCTTGCGCAAAAAATATTCGACATAAATTCCTTGTGCAAAGAATACCCGACATACAAAATCCTTGTGCAAATAACTCGTCGAGATTTGGTTGGTCGACATTTGAATACGGTTTAAAAACGGTTTTGTGTTCTATTTTAATTAATTTAACCTTCCTTTTTTTTATTAAATGTATATTTTCGCTTAAATCTTTATTTTTTCCTAGTCATGGTATAAAGTATAGTATGCAACTCTTGAATAAAACGGATTTATATCGAGGGCCATGAAACACTCGCGTCGCTCAGGATTCTAAGACATGAATCACGCGCTACGTCCTTTAATCACTTATTGCATAAGATGCTATTTGACAATCCAAAAATACTACCGGAAAAAGTACTATTGAAAAGAAATGAACATACCTACAAAAAAATATTACGCTGAATTGAGAACCTCCACCGGTTTTTGTATTCTGTTAAAAATTAATGTTTGTTTTAAGTGTTCCAATTATTCTTATGAACGCTTTACGACTTTGTATCTAATGAGTTCTTACGTGAACCAGTTTAATGATATCTAATTTCTGAGTGGAATGTAAACTATTAATAAGCTTTAGTTTTGATTAAATCCGAACAAACGAGCCTACAAGTTTGCGAAGTTAGTCGTCAATTACTCGAATGTCGGCGTTGCTCGGATGCGACGGAGGAAGACAACAGCTTAAACTAATGTGAACTGGAGGCGTCGACTAGCGACTTGTAATTACTGCCTGCAAAATTAATGCACTGAAACTTGGATGAAATGAAACCAGTGCATGAAGTTAGTCCTCCAGCGAGCGGAGACTCGAGTGCAGCTAGACTTGCCGAGACGTCTCGAGTCTCGCCTCGGGTTCAACTTGGAATTCGACGCCTCGGTAACATCCATGTTATTTATCAAACACCCGATTATTTACGCTCTACTAGAATTAAGCGTATCATATACCTACACGCATACATTTAAGAACTAATTTAACTACATCAAACAATTTATTTTATATTCCTTAGATTTTATTGTCAATGGATTTCTTTAGATGTAGTGAAAATTAGTGGAAATGTCGTAAACACGCATGCTTACGCTATTTGTGTAACAATAAAGTATGAACTGGCTTAAAGCCAACGACACTCAATCTGAACTACTGATGTACTCGTAGGTAGGTTTGTGAGTATTACCTCCATGATAGCCATTTAACTACATTGTGGGACGTAGTAACTGTTAAAATTGAACCAATCAACCAGTGGTACTCGGATAGAGTAGGCGCAGTAGGTCATGCACTTGGAATCAACTAAGGTAAGGTTAAAATAATTTTGTTGTAATGTGCAAATTAGTTACCTTTGTGGAGAAGCCGCGATCGCAGACGGTGCATTTGAAGGGGCGCTCCTTGGTGTGGCTGCGATAGTGAATCTCTAGAGCCGAGTTGCAGGCGAACGTCTTGTAGCAGATGTTACATGTTGTGTTTCCGCGCACTGCACACAAACAAACACTGTTCAGTAGAAATTCCATGTCACTTTGTCTGGGCTCGATTTGGATCGCGCGATTAGGCACAGCGGATTGTTAGCATTGTTCAAAGTTAATTCGGTCAACCTTTTTCGGCGTATGATCTGAGAGCCCGATTATGATTAGTTTGCGAGCGAGGTATATGCAAGGAAATGGAAATGCGGGCGACGGGCGGACGGTAATACGGAATATGAGGTCCCACTATCGCATACCTGCGGGAGGGAACGCGAGTCCGAGTGGGCTGAAAGGCGATCCTCCAAGAGCGCCGAGCGCGGCCAGCGGCGTGGGCGGCGACGGCTGCGGCGAGTGCATCGGCAGCCGCGGCGGCGTCGACAGCGTCGACATCGTCGGCGATGGTGGCGAGGCCCGCGCCGATCGCCCGCTCTCCGAACCTGTCGCCGATGGGAGGGAAGCCGTTGTGGTGATGGTTTTTATTTCGCATTCGGACGCCGAGGCGCAGACGGAGAGCGGCGAAGTTCGACGATCCTTCATATATAAGTCGTCGTCGAACTCCCGAATAGCGGGCTCGTCCCGGCCGCTCTCATCGTCGGTCCCGCGGGAGTCCGCCCGTCGGTCGCCGGGAGTGTTCGGAGTCGGAAACATGGGAGCTGGGACGGGTCGGTAAGGAGAAAAGTCATTGACGTAGGACTCGTTGCTCAACGATGGAAAACTGTCGCAGTCTATACTCCCGAATTGATCATAAGGGGCGTTATTTCGTTCACTGGTATGAAGACGGACATGCTGATGCAATGTAAAAGGGTCAAAAAATTTCTTGTGACATACTGGACATTGATGCAACATTTGAACGGGTGGTTTAATGCGATGAACGCCCATATGAGTCTTCAAATTGCCTTTAGTCGTAAACGACCGGCCACATAATTTGCATCGGAAAGGCCTCTCACCAGTGTGCGTTCGATAATGCATTTGTAAAGCGCTTTTGCAAGACAGTACCCGATGGCATACTATGCACTCGTTCGGGTCGGACAGTTTGTTATCTATGTTATCTACTAATTGTTGCAATTTTGCTGTATCTGATGTTTTTGTAACTTCTATTAAACTCTCCCAAGAATTATCATTGCTACCTGGTCGTGGTAAGAGAGCGTTAAAGAAAAGTGGGTCACGAGTCAAGTCCACGTCGACGACATTTTGTGGAGTTCTGCGGAATGGAGTTAAACTACCTGAGGAAATACTACTAGGTGGTGATTGAGGGAACAACGGAAACGCGGGAAAGGTACGAAGTCCCGTCGCTATTGAAATTGGTCCAGATATCGGTGAATTCTTACTTGAGAGATTTTCCGGTTGGTCTGGATCGGGCTTGACATGTGGGCTATCTCTCCCAATATGCTCTTCGTTACTGTACTTTGATTCCATGCTGCAGTCGTCGTATGGTGAGGTGGAATGATATCGATCTGGTTCCGCATCTTGTGGTGCGTCAATGTCCTCCGGCTCTCGCTTGGGGGTGACGCGGTCTGTCTCTTCAAAGCTGGAATCTCGTTGACTTTCTTCGTCTTGGGGTTCAGATTTAAATCCATCAGGTGCAGATCGTAGGGGGCTCGGCGCGGATGGCTTACTGAGATCTGCCGGAGCGTCTTGTTCTTCGCGCATTGCGAACAGTGGATGCGGTGGTAGAGGTTTATCGCCCATAGGACGAGGCGGTAGCAAATCATGATGCGGCGGTCTATATAATGGCAAGCTCGGTGGGAAAGGATTCGGTCCACCGGGGTTGAACTGCAGTGGATGTGGAGGCATTCCGGGAATTGGTCCCGGAGATAGTTGCGCTAATAATGGCGGGTGATATTTGTCTAAATGTTCTGGAATCGGGTTAGGATTCATCTGAACATGGGGGAACTTTGATGTGTGTCTTTGGAAATGTACTTTTAAGTTCCCTTTGGTTGTAAATCGAGATCCGCAAACGTTACATTTGAACGGTCGCTCTCCCGTGTGCGACCTAATGTGAATTTGCAGCGCAGAATCACTTCCAAATACTTTGCCGCAGTATCTGCAACGGTGCTTGAAGAATGGTTCATTCCTTCCACCGGATTTCCCGTCGTAAGGTGACATTTTTCCTGATTTTCGGAATGCAAGTTCATCGGCGAGATTGTTCGCTAAGAGACCTTGAGAAGCATTATCCAGTACTTCTTGTGCCCTCTTTTGCAGCATCTCTAGCGTGTTTGGCTCGTTGAGGGACGGTGGCGGATCATTGTTCGTTATAATAGTGGATGCTAATGACGACGAAATGGAGCTGTAAGGCGGGTGGGACATCGATGGCGGTGATGAGGTTGGAAGTTTAGGAACAGAAATCGGTTCCGTTTTGGGAATGAGATGCGAATGAGTCGACGGTAAGCTTTGGCTAGTGGGAGGTTTGGATATGACAGGAGTAGGCTTCCGTGGCGGACGTGGTGGCGACGGTGACCGCGCTGGAGGCAGCACCGGGACGATGGGGTCCGGCTCGCTCGGCGGTGGACTTGGCGCCGTATCATCTTTTGGCCTCGTTAATGAAAGTTGGCTTTGGAGTTGGCGTATTAATTGCAGTTGGAATACTTGTTGATGTTGCAACGTAAATAGCGTGCTCTGCAGCACAGCAAGTTCGTGCAAGGCAGCTTCATTATCCGCGTTATTGGCCATTGCGGTTGCGGCGAATTGTGCTACGGCGACTTTTGTGTTTTGAAGCGCTTCAAGCGTCACGTGGCCGGCGACGGAAAAGGGCAAGCCGACTGCGGGTGGCCCGTCAGCCTCCGGCACTTCGGCCTCGCCATCTTCGAGGCTATTGTTATTTTCAGCGTCTTGCCGATGCCGACGCACTTGCTCTAACCGTTTGTTCGGACCATCCATTTCTTCGTCTCCGGAAACGACCATCTCCTCGGGGTCGGAGTGCATTCGCTCCTCGCCCATTTGCATCGCTTTCTCGTCACAAAGTCGCTTGTGATAGAGAAACTCGTGAAGGTTTTCGAATTGCTCCTGACATCGCGGGCACATGTGCGGGTCATGTCGGACTCTGACTTCGTCCACGGAATATTTGATTTCATCTTCAGAACACGATCCTGAGCTTTCACCTAAAACAAAGAAAATATCGCGTTAAATTTGTATGATATTTTTTTTATTAAGATATTTATTTGATAGTAGGATCGGAATAAAAAAAAAGGGACTTTTTTACTATTGAATCGAAGAAATCCTGAAAATAAGTTCAAGGAATCTAGAAAAATATAGTACATGGGAAAAAAGTTTTCAATCTAAAGAACCGGCACGTTCAAACAATGTAAAACTTGAATGTACCACATTACCGCAGCACATCGTGCAATTTCTTTACGCTTGTACCAAATATTTTAAATTACACATTTTTTTTCACAGAAAAGTAAAATTCAGAACTCTACTATTCTTTTGAGCGCATAACTCCGCTACTCAATGACAGATGGCGCTAGTCGTCTAAATTACGTTACATTCGTGAGTGTAAGGGTCAACCATTGAGGCTACAAACCTAGTGAATATTTTATTGTATTACTTTTTTAGCACTTTTAAATCCCGCGCAAAATAAATAGTGTTTTTACGCATGGTAAAGTGCGAGTAAACTGGCTCGTCTATGAAATATTTTTTTTTGGCATTTTTATATGTATTTAAATATTATATGTACTTAAATAATTCATTTATACCTTTTTTGATTAAGATTCACTCCGAGTTATTTGTTAAAATTACTAGCAAGTAAAATATGGATGGTGATAATAAAAAATATGTTTAAATTGAGATCCTGTAATATTTAAGTAAACCTGAATACAATATATACATAACAATCTACAGACCAGCCTTTCTACCACAATTATGTATCCAAAAATATTTTTTAATATTTACTATTATCATTTGGCTTGGTACTCTACGGTATTAGTAAAACACGCTTAACCATATTTGAAGTGAAATACATGATTATAAAAAAATATGTATTACAACCCAACAACACATTGTTCATGGACAACATTTTCAGCTTTCATAAACTCATAAAAACCAAGGGTAGAACTGTTAAAACTTTATCTAAACTGTTCCAAAAATCTAATAAAAAAAAATCGACCAAGTGCCTCGATCAAGTGCTAACTTTTGCTTTTAAAGAGTTATTTAGCCATAGGAATCTGCCAATGCAATTTCAGGCTAAGTATACGATCAAATAAATTTTATTTCTCCCTATTAATAATGCCCATAAACATATAAATAAATAATAAGACATTAATTTTCATCGTAGCTTTCATTTATCACCAAATACATAATCGTCATGATAGGTTTATCATCTCAAGTAATATTACAAGTATGGTACAGCATGAAAAATTGATGACTTTTTCATAATTTAATCATATTTTTTATAATACTAATTTTAGGTTCAAATAAAAAAAAATGCTAATTGGCATTCATAAAATACGTTTTAAACTCAGTCTCATCCTCATTTATTTTTAATGTTAACTGTACCTTAACACCCAGGCTCAGAACTGATATGTGCAGATTTTGAAAACACGACCTGAATTGAATTTCCATGATTTGCGTTTCAGCCGATTCAGTAGGCGGATAAAAGCGCAACATTTTGTTATATAAATAATAAAATTGATCTAAGTATTATTCAAATATTAACAAAAATAACAATGTTATCATGTTTTAACTAAGTTTCGGGATAATTTTAACTAAAATTAGTAGGTTGGGCTGTACTCCACCTTTTGCAATGATTTTTTTGACATAAATCCGAGTATTAACTAAGTTCAAGGATTTTATAGTATGTTGGTTTGTGTCTTCCTCTGCAAATTCAACGCATGTGTAAAAATATGCTATTTTCCAATACCAAATAGCTAATAGTTAAGTAAGTAACCAAGTTATAACAAAGTTTAGGATTTATATAAAATGTGGTATGCATTCTTCCTGTTGCAGATTCTAAACATTGATTTGGTCATTCAATTGGTAATGTGGTGGGATGTTGATCATGAATTAGGGATAAATGATAGCGATTAGGATATTATAGTTGTTCGCGTTAGAAATATTGAGTACAAGTGCTCAATATTTCTCGAATGATTTAGTTCGCGTCAAGTTATTTCCACGAATTTTCAAAAAAAAGAACCCTCTAAAAGTGAATGTGCCCAATTTCAGAATTCTAGGCTGTGCTGATTTGGAATTCTCGTGATAAAAGAGTGTATTCTTTTAATTATTAAATAGATAACAAGTTTAACGCAGCTTTACATATTTGTTTGCAAAGTTTGCAGCCTGCACACAAGTAGGTATGAAAAGCTGAGTAAGCTATGCGAGCTAAGCTAAACTAACTTTTTTTAAGTAGGTAAAATGGCATCGCATTTCCCTTCCGCCATGGGGGTGACGGAAAGGGGTATGTGGTGCTCGAACCCACTAAAAAGACAGTGAGACATCCTCCGCAAAGGTGTAGCGAGATGGAGTCGCGTTTGCATTCATCATCTCGAAGCTTAACTAACTTAGCTTAGCCCTTGGTTTGCAACCAGCATAAAGTTTGTATTTTATGTAGTAACCTATGGTTCAACACCAACTACGGTTAGGCATCGTTGCTAGGTATAATATAATAATAGGATTTTGTATATCTACAGCAACTAAGGCCTACCTAGTTGCTCTATCTGTTAGGTATAAAAATGCTAAACTTAATCAAAGAAATATTCGGTAGAATTAGCTTAATTTGGTCAATCGTCAATTGTGTAACTTAAAAAACTTGTTTTGATTCTATCAAATTAGCCGCGAGGTAGATACTGAATAAAACTTTCATATTTTTTACAAACTATTCAAAATGATTCAAGTGAATTTTCTACTTTATCTGTTTCCCATATTACAAGCTTTGGCTTAGTTTGGGGCTAGATAGTGCTGTGTGGAAAGTCCTCCAATATTTGTTTATTTATTTATAAAGAAAGTAATTATTATTGAAAGGGACTTCAGACTTCAGACTGTGGTTTTTTTTATAAGAAATATCAAAGCACTATTCATGATTTTCTATTTGAATGTATTATTTAAAAACTGTATTAATTAACTGCGACATAAAATCTTTAAACTCGTAAAAATATTTTATTAAATTATATATATTTATAGTTTTTATATACATAAATAGGCCAGCCTTACATTACTAATAACTAATAAGTGTGTATATGAACATATTCTTTTTAGTTAGTATTATTCGGTTTTATTGTTTCTATTTTAAATAAATCCTCTTCCTTACCTATTCTGAAGTGTAGGTAAATTAATACGAACAAAATAAGATAAATTTAATATATACCTACTTGATGTTCAATTATACCTACACGCAATCTACCCTTAAAATTTAAATTAAAATATTTTCAGTAGGTTTTGTTTAATTCCTAATTATGGTGCACTCACTCATTTAGACAGAAATCAAAATCTTGCATTTTTTTATACAACTAGCTAATGGAACAAGCAGATGACCCACATGATGTTAAGTGGTAACCATCACCTATAAATAAGCATTGCCTCGTAAGTCACGCACGATAGGAACGTGCCCTACGATGCACTGCCCTGCGTCCATCAACATGAGGCATACAGATGTTAAGCTTCATGTGCCTGTAATTACACCGGCAACCACACTCTTCAAACCGAAACACAGCGTTGCTGCTTGGCGGCAGAAAAAGGCTTGGTGGTAGTACTTCCCCGGACGAGCCCTTCACAAAGAGCTCTACTACTCTTAATTCAAAACCGCTGCGTGTTTGAACCCGAAGGCATGTAAATATCATACTTCTTTCTGCGTCTTCATTCTTATCAAAGTCAAAGCCAAAAGGTATTCATTTAATAAAATCACAAGGATTACTTTGAGTATGTACCCTGATCAAAATTAATAAATATTGCTGGACAATCCACATAGCACTATCTAGCCCCAAACTCAGATTGGACGACGAAAATCCGATAGCATACTTGTATACTTTTTTTATTATGTTATACCTACACATAGTTAAGATATATTTATAACTATGTATTTACAAGAAAATGATGATACTACCTGCGATATATAGGTATAAATATATATATGTGATATATAGGTATAGGTCTTATCAAAAATGTAAGAAACTTAAGGTGATTATCTTATACAAAAATATCAAAGAAGGGACTAGTTAAACAGCCTGTATTTCAGACTTTGTTTTCATTTTTGTATCTACTCATTGTTGTTTTGAGTAACCACCGAGAGTTACTATTAAGCCAATTATAGAAGTAATATTAGATACAGGATTAAATTTAATTGGCAAGGAAATCAAATTAAGTTTGTAGCTAGTTACCTAAGTTAAATTGTATTATAATTTTTATAATAATTGATAACTAGCTAAAATTACCGCAAGTCCATACCAAGCAGTAGGTGAAGTCAAACAATAATGTTTATAAACTGTATAAACTGTCACTGTTATAACATTATTTTATTCATTATCTATTAATTAATTGCGGACATCTACATCAATAAATGGCTTGGTCTAGTTTTAGCATAAGTTAAGTACATACACACGGTGAGGCACTGCAATGGCATGAACATATTCTTAATGGCACAATTAAAAAGAAAAAAGAAAAAAAAGAAACGAACAATTAGCTGATTTGAAATGTCGGAGGGTTAGCGCTTACACATCCTACTAATATGGATGTTTGTTACTCTTTCACGTAAAAACTACTGAATGGATTTTGATGAAACTTTACAATAATACATCTTATAGGTACATCAGAATAACACATAGGCTACAATTTATAAAGATATTGTGTGAATTGTCCAAAATATGACGATAAGTGTCACGTAAGTGGGAAAAAATTTACCATCTGCGAGCTATTCTGGCGTGCGCTGCCAAAACCGCTAGAGTTACATATTGTAACTACGCCACGCTGATATAAGCTACTCGAAATATTAATCCTGCGCAGACGAAGTCGCGCGCACCAGCTAGTAATTTGTAATATCAGTATCTTAGCTTAATAAAAAAAGAATATACATGTATATCGGCTATCTGGTGCCTATAGTACAAGTTTTGCTAATTTGGGCCTAAATAGTGCTGGGTGCAATATAAATTAAAAAAAAAGTTTTCTAAAGGTGCTTTTGGTCAAGATTGATTTATTTGTCAAAGGTCTATGACATTTTTGGGTGGCACGTGTTGCTTTTTTAAGTGACTAACTGCCAAGTGCGCAGTTAGTCACAGATAATTTTATTTTTAAAAAACTTGTTCAACTCAAATACCGCACGACGGCATGGTGATAGGTATTAAATTTAAAACAAATTGCATAAATTAGCTTATCATAATTTTATTAAATTTTTACCGTTAATATTTCCAATCTCTCTTATTCTGTAAGCCTTCGCATTTGACATAATTTTCAAACGTCAAGGCCTTATAAAGAGACAGGAGAGGTTTACCTTTTAGAATTTCACCATAAGTATTAATTGGCCTTAGTCAGAGAAGTTTTACTATAAGTATAGACAATGTAATTTTTTTTTTATACTACTTTCTGATGTCCCATCAATCAGATTCAGAATCAGATGGCCCATCTAATGTAAAGATTGGTAACCATAACCTATAACAAAGCCATCTCGCAAGTCACGCACAATAAGAACGTGCCCTACGATGCACTGTCCTGCGTCCATCAACTTGAGAGTCCACTACCTTTAGAAATGAAATTTTTTTTTTAACGAACGAACTTTTGATGAAATATTTCAACTTCATTTAAATTTCTGCATGTCGTCAAACCGAAGTTGCAACTTTTTTGCAAAATGCTGAGAAGAAGACATTGAGTACCTGATATTTTTCAGCTACTTTTGTCGGTGACTGTTCCTTAATGATGGATTTTTACAGCTTATAAATTTTCAAAAATAAAAACTTTAAAAAAAATGTTTTTCAGGTTGCCTTCCAACTTATCATTTCTATGTAGTCGTTCACTCACTTATACATTGTTTTTTTTTATTAATGTATAATCAAGCTTATCTGTATCTATTCTTCTCTCTTAATCTATTACCTACTTGCCTTACATCCTAGAAATGTGCCTAGTAATTATTTTTGGACTAACATTTTTATGCACCATCATTCAGTTAATGGTTTTTTTGTATAAATGAAATGAACTTCCTATATTATTTGAAATAGTACCTAAATTTCAATGTGAAATATTAAAATATCATTTGAATGTGTTTTGTGCAGTTTTCGTTTTGGATTGAAAGCGAAGAAGTGAACACCGTCACAAAAGTGAGTTATAATCCGGGATAATGTGGTGGTGAGGGATTAAATATCGAGTTTGTTGCAATATTCCGGCTTAGTGCAGTTATTTGTAAAGAGAAGGATTAGTGATGTCTGTTTGTTGCTGTTTAGTTGAGCTTTCGGCTCGCAAGCGGCACCGGCGGCGGCAGTCGTTCAAAAACGATACGTTTGCGGTAAACCGACCACGCGCGCCGCCCGTCTTACGCAGAAGTACAAAAAACGGCTATTATGTCTCCAAAGTGTTCCGCCGCTTCGAATTTCCTGCTAGATGCCATTGTCCAATGAGCACACACAAATATTTGCATATTATTGCATCTGTACCTGATGTTAAACGTAAACTACCTGAGGCTAAACAATTTTTGAAAGAGTTGGATAATTAGAAACCTGCACCGTAATGCTCTGAATAGCAGCTGAACTGAATTACTTTGATTTATAGGCAGTAAACATCAACTGGTCTTCAAATATCAATTGCGAGCAAGCAGGTAGCCAAGCTATGTATTTGAGCTATTAAGGATATGAATAATACTGCTATTAAATTAATATACTTTGCTCTATAGTTTCAAATCGGAGTTAATTAATCAACGAACAGAAAGTTCATAATTTATACAAAAATAATAATTATTCATTATTCAAGGTAAATGAACACCGATATGCATAGCAATCTTTCATATTAGCCCAAAACCAAAACCGGATTAGACGTTTTAACGAGTTTTTTTATTTATTAGTCGAACGAACAAACACTGGATGTGTATTTCATAAGAATATGAATAGGCAGGTTATTTCAATCGTTAATAGATAAAATGTCCATAGTAAATATTTTATAGAGCAGTCATAAAACCGGCAATGAGATAAGCCGAAGTATAGTGGTCAGTATAATAAAATTTGACAGTGTGTCACTCTCATAAAATAAAGACGTTTCATTTTGAGAAAACTGTCAATAGTTTATACCCGTTGATTAATTAATGAGTGTATAACTTGCATTAAAAGGAAGCGAAGCACATTGCATCTCATTACAAATATTGGCATTTGATCTAATTATGGAAAAATAAACAGGTGCACTACATACCTACATAATTAAATACCATTGTTATATCAACTACATAGGTCCTTCATTAAATTTCTGAACCAGGACTATATTACAGCACTTATTTATGAAATTAATCGTTCAGCCGATGATAATGAAATATGATTATAGTTATAAGTACCTAAATCATAACTAGAGGTAAGTCATTATTAGAGAAAACAAAAAAAATCTATGATGAACTGAAAATAATTAAGCTAAGTTCTAAACATCAAATGCGGACTAAAATAGTTGACATTTACATATTTCTTATTTTGCTTAACAACCAATATTATCTGCTTGACATTGTTATATATGGAAATAAGCTAATAATTTCAAGATTTTATACATTAAGCATCTACCAACCTGCAAAAAAATTCAATGAAAAGTCTAGGAACACAATTGAGTTTTGTTTGTTTTGTTGTTCCCAGTATTCCGGAAATGGCTGACGGAATTTTTCAGCGTTTACTTCAGATTTTTTCATAAAAAACAAGAATAATTTTGTTTACACAAAAACACCGCACTCTGTTTATGGTTCACCTCCTCTGTCCATTGAGCTGACAATGGTTGGGTAGGTGCAAAGAGACCACCAGTCATTAGAAAAAGCAATAAAAACTGTTTGAAAAGATCAAAATAAAAGAAAGTACCAAATATGGATTATATTAATGCAGTCCTAGCCATTTTGTCTATCTTTGTAGTACATTTCCATTGAGATTTGTATTGGCCATGTAGTGTCAGATTTTGGATATATTTACCAATTTTGTTGACTTTCAATAAAATGTGGCAAGGCGGTTTCTAGAGTCTGCTTGTTTTGGATTAAAATATTTTCTCCTTTAGACTGAGTATACTATCCCTACGAGGAAAACCGGCCTGCATACTTTATTCTACTATTGATTTTCACAAAATGTCTAGTTTTAAAATACTTACAGTGATTAAACAAAAAATACCAAAAACATGAATATTAGCACTGCACTGTTTACTCACCGCGCCGGTGACGATATTTATTGCTCACTTTTTGGTGAATGCCAAATTTTATTGTGGCTAACTGAATCATGGCCGGTATGAAATTTGCATGTGGAAAATCGACGAAAACAAAGCATGGATGGAAAGCACCAATTTTCTTCTCAAAAAAGTCACTGATCCAAAACATGTAGTGAATGAAGCGGTACAATCGTGTGTGATGTGCTGTGGTTGATTTTCGTATTGTATTGGTAAGTACCGATGGAAACGCGTCGGACGCAGGCTGGCTTGACGCGCGGCATGTTGTGTCGCGCTGGCGGCGCTCAATGCCGGCGCATGGCAGGCGGCGCGGCGCGGCGGTGGAATGGAACACTGGGCTAGAACACGCGCGGTACAGTCGGGGGTTCACTCGCGCGCGGAGCCCTCTACTCGGCTCGCTCGAAGTACGGACTGCGGAGCGGACACGGCGTGCGACCGGGCGCACCACTCGCCATCTGAAGCGGGACTGAGTGCGAGGCGGGCGGCGGCGGCGGGCGGCGGGCGGCGAGCGCGCGCGCGCACCAGGTATACGGTTATGACAGGGAGGCGGGGCCGGCCCGGCTCATAAATCAAACTTCGCCCATTCGCACGCGCTTCACGGACCCCCTCCTCCATATTCCATATTCGGGGCGGGGCATATTTTCATAATCATAACGCCTCATATTCATTCATAAGCGATATGTGGACGCGAGACTGCCGGCGCTCTACGAGGCGGGTGGTGGGCGGCGCTGACGCCCGCTAGATGGCGGGCGACGTAGGGCCCGCGAAGCCTCCCACATTTATTAATTGAACTTGCACGTCATAACTTTTTGTTTGTTTACCAACAATAAATAACCTATTAATTTAAATTATCATGTTATAAGCTTTTGCTAATTTATCTGGGATTTGTTGCATCCTATTCCTATGTTAATATAATACACTGCTTGAGCCGGTTCAGTTTTGAGAACTGGTTTGCACACCAATATAATTTATAATTATAGAAGCGCGTTTTTATTATGAGACCACCCTGTTTTTATAAATTATAATCAAGTCTAAATTAAAAATATCAAAAACCGATTAATTCCTCTTATAAATAAAAAGTCGTTTCAAATATGTATAAGTAGGTAGGTAAGTACAAGGCATAAACAAATTTTCCTGAAAAAATATTAATTTGCTTCAGATGATTCAGACTAAGCTTTTGACCAATACTGAAATAGTCTTAAATGGAACATTTATTGGAAAATCCCTTGATAAATAACCGTTGTGGAGGTAGGTACTTATTTACTTAGGTACATATATTATAGCTGTGCTTGTATGAACTTTTATTTTCAAGAGTTGTCTTTTTACTACAGGGTGTAAAAAGACAACTCTTGAAAATCAAAGTTCATACAAGCACCCTACAGTTAGGCTCAGACCTAACTATAGGGTGTTAAAAGAATGAATGAATGCAGATCGGTAGTTAAGTAGATTAAGGAAAAGATGGATAGATTGTGTGAAATTTGACATGGATACTGAAATGACGGCTGATAGAAGAGAGTTGAAAAATCCTGTTGTTAGCTCACATCAGATGATAAAAAAAAACTACTTGTGCACCCAAAAGTTAACATTCATAACGATTCTAATGTGCCAATCTACATTTTATATGTATTTGTCACAAGTGACTGAATAAAGTAATTGAATTAAAAAAACAATGACTTCCACTACTAATTAAACGGGGATACACGAATTGATTTTATGATTGAATGTGACTCAGATACCAAAATAATATAATACCTACCTATTTTCCTATCTAATGTATGTTGACTCGTTACTAAATGAACGTTCTGTCATTATAATCATTCAAAATAAAAAAGCATTTCATTGTGTAACAAATTCATTGCCACCGACGTCCGTAACTAGATCCATTCACGACAAACGATTTTAATTTTTGAATCAAATTTACTAGGACTCGTTATGAAAAGGCCGGAGGCCAGAGCCATGTTAATCGCTTTGTGTGCTTTAAATTAAATATAACCTATCCGTGTGACTGCCGGGCTACCGGCCCTGTCGGGATCCAATATTAATGTGATAGAAGCAATTTAGTCGATTCTGCCAGTCATCAGACCCGGCTATCGGGCCATCGACAAAACATTATAAACGGATACGGTTTTCCAGTGTCATTCCATGTAGCTCATGTTTAGAGGGAGTTTTTTTTTAATTATACGCATTGTTGGAGATTAATTTTGATTGGGTTTCAAGACTGCATTTCGCAGGGTGATTACGTAACTTTGTTGCAATCAGTTTCTATATGAAACCAATAAGTCAATAAAACAATATGAAAGTTTTGCGATTATCCATCAATAGAAACACCAGTTGTAATCTTACTTTGTTAGCAACTGCAGCTAAAATGTAACCGCATGGCCGTCATATTTAATTATTACAAACAGAAACTGATTGCAACAAAGTTACGTGATATTCCAGCAGAACAGGACGTGCCTTCAGTAGGTACCCTCGAGCTGTCTAAGATGCCTTAATCTACTTTGGCGTTTGAGACTGGGTTTGTCAAAGCGCAGTATAACGATACCTGTATGAAAGACAACCGCAAAATAATGGGGTCGACAAAAGGGTCTCACGGAAACTACCCCCTTACTTCTATATTCTAACCTCGACAATTTGAATCAATTGTTATCTTTGTTTTGGTTATGGCGGCGTCATAGATTTCTGTCACATTAATTTTTGTTTTCCATTTAATCCAAAAGATGGCGCTAACTGTCTAA
The DNA here is from genome assembly GCA_932294275.1 of Chloroclysta siterata. Classification (NCBI taxonomy): domain Eukaryota; kingdom Metazoa; phylum Arthropoda; class Insecta; order Lepidoptera; family Geometridae; genus Chloroclysta; species Chloroclysta siterata. The sequence goes on along the minus strand of OW028600.1, from coordinate 9,947,361 downwards.
ATGTATATTACTCAAAGAAGTTTATAGTCACAATTAAAGAATAAAGCATTTTTGACTTTTTTCATTTTATATTAACTTAGAGCATAAAGCACTTTGAATAAAGTATCCTATATGATTGTACGTTTATATAGGTTACTAACTATACACGTAAGTACGTTAACTATAATATGTATATTGGTTCAGGATAAAAATGTACATTTGATTTGAATTTTAAAGAAAACCAATGCATTTTTACTTTATTTATTGTTATGGTAATGTAGGAAGCAGGTGCCAGGTTGTATTTTAGCACAGCACAAAAGGACACTGCAAGGTGCCCGGCCCGGATCAACAATAATAACCTTATATTGGATTTGCTGATGTAAATCAACGTCCGCTTTACTTTATTAAACAAATTTTAAAAGAAATGACCATGGATTTAAAACGATATTACATATATTCAAATTATTAATAAGTAATTTTCTTAATTTAAACAGTTAAATAAAGTGTACGGTGAACTTTCCCTAGAGCTTACCAAAGTCATCGAGGTTTGTTAATATTTCTTAGACACTTGTTTACTTCTTTAAAATTGAAAGCCCATTAAAATTTCAAATACCTATCTGAAATAAAAATAAATGGAATTATGGAAAAGCTCTACTGAAACGTTCAAACATTGGACTATTTCAGTCTTGAGAGTTTACACTCCACGCCATAACTTCCATCTACAGTAGGTAATTAGTCGGTAGCTATGTTGTTTTTAACCTCAGCCGCCTAAATAATTCCTGTTTATGATGACATCTAATCCCTTATGAATTTAATGCGAGTTCTCTGAAAGTATTGGAGGTGTTATTCCAAATCCATCAGCGTTTACAGAAATAGCTCCGGTAACACAAGTCACATCGATTTAAATACACAGATTTTTGAAAACGTCTGTTTATTTAAGCTAAAGCTAGCGTTCGACGGGTTCATTCGAATTCTCCAGTTTATTTTGTTTGTGGTTATCGTTACGAAACGTTACTTTTGATCCGGAATGTTAAGATTTCTAAATCTTACCAATTTTGGTTGTAGATTTCCACACAAAAAGAAATTCATTACGTGGACTCGCCGCAGCTTTGTTAAAAAGCTTGGTTGTTTACTTTCATAACTTTTCAAACCAATCCCTGGGGGGAAAGTTAGGAGAGTCAAGTCGAGAGGAAAATACGCGTTATGAATGATTCAGAATTCGTTTGCGGGTTTCATTGCCAAACGAGGGTGAAATTTTTAAATGGATCGTCAAAATTGTGAGCGTTGCATAAATGACCATCGCGGGTCGTCGCCGGTGGCGGGTCGGCTGAGTGGCGGCGAGCGAGCGACGCGCCGCGGACGCGTTCATAAATTTGAATATAGAAGTGAGTTCTAATGGCGTCGCTGTTTATTTTTACTGCACCCCCAGAGCCGTACGCCCGAATGCGACGCCGAATTTATTTCCATGCATTTTAATATCTCCCTCTGAATAGCTATTGCCATTTTCACGCGGTTTTATTGCGAACTCTATAGGCTGTTATGTTCTTTGTTTTGTTAGGCCGCTTTACGATCGAACGCGATGGACAATATTGGTCGGTGGTGCCTCGTAAGGCTTCGAGGGAGCGAGTGTAATTAGCGTTCGAGTGGGGTTGCGATAACATAACCGTAGTTGAAGCGATAATAAGCGTTTGCAGTAATCATGTAAATTTTCCCTTTTATGAAGCGTTTTCTGAAGGAATTTCTCGGTTGGGTTTGTCAGAATTAAGTCATTAAAAATGGACGTTGATTGATAGGAGGTTGTGCAAAGGGCACGCATCGCGGAAGCGCACGCAGCGTGCACACGAAACTTTGTATTGCTTTACGCTTGTTCACGACCGACCATTACGTAGTACCACGGAAACTCGACCGTTTTTCGAAGCCGTTAACATTACTCCAAGTTACACCCAGTCAGGCTTTCCAAGGCTCTCCAAGTTAAGGTAGTATGATCAAATAGATACGCGCTATGTATGAGATTGTTCAAACGGTTATTACTTACTGGAAAAAAAATTGTATACCTACCTACAAGCATTTTGAGTAATTATATAAAAACTTAATAAAAATAAATAGACTAAAGCATTTTTGATGCATCAGAAAAAGAGATAAACTGAGTTCAATAGAAAATAACAAGATTGACTTGATGAAAGCCACCTAACTTTTTTTAAAGTCGTTTAAAAAAAACTGGGGTTTTCAGCATTTTCCTACCCTTATTTCACATTGTATTGTGAGTTCGGCACATCAGGTTTTCTCTTCCACTCTTTCTTAAATCATTCAAGAAGAATTGGGTGTATGTATCGAGTTCTAGGTCCGTGGTAACTCTTGTACAAAACTTGTGCAGCACTCAGTCGCTTACAGGCTTCCTCGGCGTTGACTTTGCGCCTTGTTACTGTTTACTTGCCTCAAAGCCTTCAACTGTAATTGTTTAAGTTGCTGTACCAGATAATAAGCATTTGAGATTAGGTTTGTTTCGTGTTTTTTAGGGTTCCGAAGTCTAAAGACAGTATAGATTCATCTCGTCTGTCTGTCTGTTAGATGTTTAAAAATCCACTTTCAAAAAAAGTCTTTAAAACTATTTTAAAAAACCTCCTTTATATATTTTAGGACTCTCTGAAATGTTTTGTACATTTTTGTTACTGTTTGACCGAGGCTAAGATTCAATCGCTTGCACTATAGGTATTGGTCACACTTAATAATTTTCAAATTGTAAATAAATAAATAAATATTGGTGGACTCCACACAGCACTATCTAGCCCCAAGCTAAGCCAAAGCTTGTTAAATGGGAACCAGATAGCTGATATAATACACATATCCTTTTTTTTGTAAATACGTTCTTATCTACACTAATCTACACTAATATTATAAAGAGGAAACATTTGCATTTTTGTATTTTTGTATTTTTGTATGTAACGAATAGGCTCAAAAACTACTGGTCCGATTTCGAAAATTCTTTCACCATTAGAATGCTACATTATCCCTGAGTAACATAGGTTATATTATATTTTCAAAAAAATCAGGGATCCTTACTAAAACTTCAATAATGTAACCCAAGGTGGAAAACAAAAACCTTACATCGCGTGCGCTGCGAAAACTATTGAAGATAGAACAAAATAATGTTCTACGATTTTGTAGAACACGTCATCATCTACAAAAAATGTCGCGACAGCATATGTCTAACTATTATAGTTATGTCACAATAAGTGTTCTTTTATTATAAAAAAATAATTGAAATGCCTCCGCTAGAAAAGGGTCTTTATTTGTACCTTGGTATTAATCCTTATCCAAATAAATCATTTCATAATTAAGACGGTTTCAATACCTATAGATTACTTCTTAATTTTTTTAAATCGGACATTCCATTCAAAAGATATGACAAAATAAAAATGTTAGCAGATCCACGGGTCACGCGCGGGGTGCGATTTCACTCACTCAAAGAGAAGCGCGTGCAAATGTATGAAATAAGTTTATCCAAAATGTTCAAAAAATTTATGACCACCCATGCGAAGCTGGGACAGGCCGCTAGTAATACGCAACACCCAGACAGAGAACAAATTAACATCTATGTTCATCACACAAATATTTGTTCTCGGTGGGGATCGAACCCACGGCCTACGGCCCAGAAGGCAGAGCTACTACAAACTGAGCTGTGAAGGCTGTCAAGGCATGTATCTCGTCTAATCTAATTTTCCATACGAGAACACAACATAATGCTATGTTATCTGGTTATAGATAAGACAGCCCTTATACAGCCACCAAGAATAAACATTTGTGTGTAATGTGGTCTTTGTTCTCTATCTGGTTATGATATAATGTATGATATATTAGTATTTACAAAAAATAAATATAATAATATATATAAGCTATCTGATTCCCATAGTACAAGCTTTTCTTGGTTTGGGGCTAGATAGTGCTGTATGAAAAGTCCATCAATATTTATTTATTTAAACTAAAGGTATCTGAAGTAAAAGCACACTGCACCACATAATCAGTTTCGAGGACTAAATTCGGGCCAGAGAGACGAGGCTGAGTCAACCCCACATCCCACATCTCGCGTGTCAAGTGTTCATTATGTCCACTTCCCTGACGCTGAGATGAAATTTTAATACGCTGAATTATCCCAGAAAAGTATTGTCGACGCGGACCGCTAACTACCCGCACTTTAGTCGTCAGAACCACTAAAATGATCATGAAGTTGTTAAAGAAAATGTAACCTGGCGTAGGCCTATGGTCCTCATTTTGATGTTTCTCGTAAGACATGTTGATGTCCTTATTAAGCTTGTTTCATAAGGCATGCTAAAAATCACACACAAGTTTTAAAATAACTTATGTAAGCGTTTACCCCTTGCTTGTCTGTTTGATGGTAAAATCGTTCGGTATCTGACGTGTTTATAACGAGGAGGCTCGCACTAGCCGTGGGAACTTGATTATGTTGAGGAACTTAGGTACTTACTAGCACCACAGACTAAATACTGTAATAAACAGCCTTTTACATTTATTCTGGATAATTCTAAGACCCGTTTATACCCATTACCCATGCCTCTTCTTAGAGGACACTGTAATGCCCGGACGTGATTTAGATGAAGGCGCAGCATCTTCATCTAAATCTAATATAACTTATTGACTATCTCGAGGCCCAAGAGTATGCTATACAGCATTCCCTTGGTCTCGAAATGATCAATAAGTTCAGGCAGTCTCTGTCATTTTCCTGTACGTACTTAGGTATTTCTTCTATATATTAAATTTAATTTGAAAAGTATAAAATTAAAAAAAACTTAAATTGATTAATTTGGATATTTGGGTGGTAACGTTTTTTATGGTTTTCGAGGTCACAATTTTTTGATATTTCCTCAGAAATCTTTCTACTCAAGTATAATATCATTGAATATGTATTAGATTTCTAGTGAGTGACATTTGGTACACACCATTTTGCAGCAGTGACAGGTTGCAAGCCCATCGCCCCGCTGTAACAAATACTGACCTTTCGATTGTTTTTCTCCACCGATTGACTGGCATTGCGCACATAAATTCAACTTAAAATTTGTAATAATAGGCACTACTTTACCAGCATTAAAACTACAAAAGGTTCGAGAGCATGAGATCTTAAATTATATAGGGGGAATGGGGGTGCTAGGACGACTCGCTTGAAATATAAAAGTGTCCGGGGGCACTCAGCGGCCGGACTCTCATATTTTGTTATTTTATTTATATTAAAAGTAATGGTTCGCCGCACGGCATACTGCTTTAGACGGGTTTTGCGCATTTTTCTCTTTTCTCTGAGTCGTATATTTTCACTTAAATGACATAGGTACGTGACCCTCTCTTTGTTAGCCAACATTGATGTGCTATAATGCGTTAACGACTTTAGGGTTTTGTGTCACAGTTACGAGTTGGATGTTGTATAAAGAATAATGTAGATAAAGTTACTTACCAGCATACGTTTTTAGAGTATATAATCTGTTTTAGGGCAGGTCGATTTTAGGGCAAGTGTGCTGCTGGGCTTAAACATTACTAGATTATTTTCTATGCAATCGTAAGTAGACGGTATTGGTAGAGTCTGCAAAGTCGTACATTAGCGTTTCCAACAGACATCGCTACAATGATACAAACAGTATAAATTTACTTACCATAGTTTTATGTTATCATAAACAAGAAATACAAACATCTTCACTATAGTGTAACGTTCCAAAACGGCTGAAGTTGTGGACTGAAAGCGACCGCTCGTTCCCGAGGCGATTTGGTTCTAGTGCATAGGGTGATAGAGGCGAAATCTGCACGCTGTTTAGTATCGTAGGAAGTGCGGGTTGGCAGCAATCTGCACAAGCAGAAGCGAGGTGTAAGTGAGGTGCTGTGGTGGTACGAGGCGAGTTCGCCGGCGGTGAGGCCCTTGTCGCGGGGGGATAGAGTCGCATTCGGCGTGGCTTGGTCCGTCGCGGCGCTTGCGGCGGCGTCGCTCTTCCGGGGAAGGCGCTATCTCGGGTGCAGCGGGCGGCGGGCGACGGGCGGCGAGCGGCGCAGCCACCACCCCCTCGTAAATAACGCGCGCTGGCGAGCCGGCGAAGCACCCGTGCCAGATTCTACAGCTAGAAACAGTTAAACGCTCATAATTTCGTGCTGGTTAAGCTTATCTTTGTCTCGTGTACGAAATTTTGCAGCGCCGCTACCGTCCCCCTTGCGCGTTTTCGTGGACATATTTTATTTGTTGCAACAAAACAAAGCGTTCTGTCGCGTCCGGGGCCAAAGTTATAATTGTCCTTCGACATACCGTTGCAGCTTCTGCATAAAGTTGCTCGACGACATTACATTGTTGAAATAACTTCATCTGGTTAATGTTTTAAGTTTTCCCACTCGGCTTATTTTGAAATCAAAGTTAGTTTATACATATATATACACTGTACACAGCGTGATTCTATAAGTAATCATTCCGTTTTCAAAAGATTCAGCTTGTCTGGTTTACGAAAAGTCCTTACGAATTAGTAAAAGCGTCTCGTTTCTAAATTTATATGTAGGGATATTTATTTACGCATCTACATCATCTCGTACAAAGTTGCAGCGTTTCCTTGGAGGTGAAGCAGAGGCTCGAGCGCGATAGTGCGGGGTCAGGCGCGGGTGGTGTTAAGCCGGCTTCATCCCACCTTAGCGCGGCGCGGGATTCATAATAATTTTAATACTCCGCTCCCCCTACTGGCGGATTTCCGTCGCATACTTTTATAAGCGGTTTTGCTCGGGTTTCTCTTCCCCGCGGATTCGCCGTTGACACCCTCGCGTGCAAGCCTTCTGTTTAGTCTACGCGAGTATCTGTTATGTTACTGAAAGCTCCTGTGGGAATGTTTACACCGTTTTTAGTTTTGCTTTTATAAACATGTTGGATTTTTGTATGAAAATGTTTTTAAGTTTAAAGTATATTTCGCATATGGAATAACGAGTACTTTACTTAAGTTGTGAGTGTTTTAGTACGTATACTGAGTTCATCCTTGCAGTATTAAAAGTCGTGCTTTTAAAAACTTTATATAATTAAAAGTTTGTACTTACCTACTAACAATTTAGTACCGAACGTGGATCATTGAATTTAAACAAGCGATGAGCGAAATACTCCACCACAATAAAATGCATTAATTGTGGCACAAACGCTGACGCAAAAAGCTCCCTAATTACAGACTATGCGAGATCAGCCAATTTGCCAAAATGGATATAACAAATGACAGCAGTAATAGAGGCACTTGAGTGGAACATTAATAGAGAGGCAGGTAGCCGGCCCAGGGCGGGCGGGAACCCTAACGAGCGTTTTTATCCAGGGCGGGCGGATGATGGATGACTCTACTTCCGGCCGCGACGTCCGCACTTCCGCTGCTTTTGTATATTTATCAACATTAATTTCAATGTGAAATTTTGCTTTGTGAAATGTTTGCTTGTGCCATTTGTTTTAGGTTTTGCCTTGTGAGTTATGGCTGTACATATGGCGGCTGTCCGTCTACGTAACAACTACAATGACCTACATTATTGCTTTCAGTTACGTTTATCTATTTATTTAGTAGATAACTATAGACAATTTTATAACAGCAAGGCTGAACTATATTCCTAAGTAGGTATACTTTCTAAACCAACTTCTTCTCTCCATATATGGCTCCTGTCTGTCATTCGACAGACAATCTTGCCAGTGTCAAGTGATTTGTATTGAATAAATACTTTTTAGTCAAGTCAGTCCATAGTCAAGTCGGCCGTCATTTGTTTTGAAGAAAATGGTGGCGGTTTTCTTCAAAACATTGGAAACATTTTCGGTCAAATCAGGATATCACAATACACTTTCATTCCAAATGTTTACACTTTGTGCTAAAACCTTAAGTAATGTTGGTTAAAATACCACCGAAATTACACAACACAGCTCAAAATAACACTAGAAAAACAAATAAAATGAAAAAGCTATGTTGCTTCCCAAAATGTCAGAAAATGAATCCTAAACCAACTTAGTACGTTCTTTAAAATGGGCTTATGGCAATTTAGAAATCTCAAATGAAAACAAAAGAAGTTACGGATACCTCCCTGCAAAATAACCCTAGCAAAATTGCAACGTAGAAATATACTAATGTTGATGGACGTGTCTAATCGATGCTTTATTATCCGCAGGGGGATGGATATCGAACGTTTGCTCATAATAGTTATAGGTACGGATGTTTGCCTACTGTAGCTATAGCTTTAGCTATGTTGGTATTAGTAGCCCTTCTTCACTTAGTTTTATTGTTCATACACATGTACTCAACACTTTCATAAAAAAAAAGTTTTATTGAATTTTTGTTTTAGATGCTGTGCATCTCTATAAAATTATACTAAGTAAACTTATACAACGTGTTTATTAAGAGTTGTAGGGATCCGAAAGCAGGATATTCTACCGGTCATAATGAACAACTTTTGTTCTACGACTTTTAAAATTTCAAAGTTTTTCATTCATCAAATGCCTCTTAAACTTTTATCTAAAATGAATCTAAACGCATCATGAGGCAGCCCTATTTACAGCTGTTCTTTGACCTCTAGTTGTCAATTGTAGATAAAATAGGTAACAGAACTGCCACCAATTACCTAGTAATGTGCCTACCTAATAATGATGTTGCTGTTTTTAAAGATCTTGGTATGTAAAAGAAATATTTTCGCGACTGTAATCCCTAGTCACGGTAAACATTCTCTGAGATCTTTGGTACTAATACCTATTCAGTAACTAGGTACCTACGTGGCTACGTACTCAATATTTAATAGAATATTTATTTTTGTTTGATTACTAGATGTCGTAAAGCTATGTTTATGATATTCATAGTTCTTTAAATTGTAACATGTTACTTTACCACCATGGTTCATTGACACGACAAAATTATTCAACTGCAATTTTGGGAAGTGTCTAGTCTGTCCTATTTAATCTTTGACTTACCTGTCTGTCATTGGTTGCATTTAAAAACGCATATCCAATCAGGACGGCCGACGGCCGCCGATCAGTGTTACCATTTGTGGCAGATTTCTGCCATTTGGCAGATTTTAAATATTTCAAGAAAAATCTTATTAGTTTGAATTTTTAATGAAATAATATTTATAATTTATTTATTTTTTATCGAACTGGAATCTTCTTATTCTTTTTTACCTTTATTGATTTGGTTTCTAAACAACTTCTATCTCGTTTTAGATAACTGCAAACCGTTACAAACGATCAAAAGATACTGAATGTAATGTAGGTATTTAATTTATTCCGTAGCCACGAAGGAGATGGTATGAAGTCATATTTTTGGTATTTTTATCGTCAAGCTTGGTAGATTTTGACAGATTTTTTGGCAGGTGTGTGGTAGAACCGCCACTTTTGAGATGGTCACCCTGTTTGTGTTTACATGCGTTGTTGTACATTGTTTTGTTGAGAAAATGTCATCAAACGTGATAAAATGGTGATTGTTATGTAAAAAGCCGTCGTCAGTCAGTGTGTGTATGAGCAGTGCCTACGAGGTAATGGTTTAGTGTGAAGTTTGAAGCCTGTGTCGTGCGAAATCTCGCAAACTTACCAAAATCCAGTTTTATCCAGTGTTATTATAGCCAGTAAATAATGACAAAATCCATAGGAACCAGTAAAAATATCGTGTCAGGAGATTGGCGGCATACCTACCTACCTACCGAAAGGTAAGTATTTCAAATTATCTCGTAGGTTATCGTTGTTTTTCTCTTTCCTAGATAGAAGCGCGCGTGCGTGTGACCTTGACACGTACACAGACAGGGCTGTTGCAAATTTCTGAGAAAATATTAATTTTACTTTTCTATGGGAATTTCGAAAACGATGTATTCAACCGTTGCACACGTCAAAGTATTCCAGTGCTTGGTCTAAATACACGCTCTTTGTTTGCCTACATAACTTCATCAACACGTTGTATATCATTGAACTTTGGAGACTCATACTTTGAGTTTTCGTCCACCTATAGGCGTACTAAATTATGTTTTTTTATCCATTCGCACTTCTAAACGAAACCTCTCTGGCTTTGATTTATAGAGATTCCATTAAAATGATCCAAATCAAATTTGCTGATTATAAAATTAAAAAAAACTTAGCGTAAACCGTAACCATTTACGGTAACCGTTTATCTTCGCGTTAGGGAATAAGGTCAGTGGCCATTGGTGTTTTTGATCAAATATCCACGTCAATATACAATAACTTCTGCGCCGGTTCAGAACGGAATAATTAGTTAAGCAGGCCACCATCCCATAACATCTATCCAAGGAAAAAGACATTATATTAATGTTTTATGCAGCACCTTCAATACAAATCCAATTAACCACGCGCATTCACTAAATCAATTATTAGTAAGCAAACAAACCGTAAAATAGTTTAAACAGACGTTTATGCTAACAAGAAAATGAATTTATAGTTCATAATGCGATTACGAGTGTCTACGCATACATTCACGTAAAGTACCTTATAATATAAGTATCAAACGGCCTAATTGAATTTATAGCCACGTCTTCAAATGAATATGAGTTGGACATTAGCCGTGTTTATGCTTAACTAATGCACCATCCCGGCTATGTCTGGTTTGACCATCGACGATTGCAAATATGGCTGCGATGGTACGCTATTAGTGGTGACTACTTTTACCGGCCGTCCTAATTGGCACGTGATCGCACGATCAAGGATATACGAGTATTCAAGCGATCAAAACATTTGCATCAAGTTTTTCTGACCGTGCAAATAAATTCGCTCTACATTCGGACATTCATTTTCAGATTTGGTTGAGAATTTGTTAATTTGAGACCTTTCTAGTAGAAAAAAGGACTTAGAATTTTTTTTTTTGTGACTGGTCCCATTTCATACAAAAGTCGTTCTCAAATAACATAATTTTTTGTTGATTTCTTCTATGTAATCTGTTTTGTTAAAAAAAAAAAAATAAGATACATGCAGCTGATACATGCTCTTCTATAGGATACCAACAAAGTATCATTGAATCCTAAAATATTGAAACAAACAAACTGACAGGCAGTTGTTCGAAGTATTCAGTCTCATCAAACATTCATCATGCCTCCACGAACGGTGAGAACCTCGTAACATAAATTTTGCGTATTATTTACGTTGACAAGCGTGCGTTATGAAATTATAATAGTCCGATTGATATGCGGGAGAGAGTGCGGTCGTGGTGCGAGACGTGGCCTTTGTAGAGAACTCGTACCTTTTGGTACCGACAGCGGAAAAAGAGAGCATTTAAGGCTACTAAAATGTTACAGTGACCCCAAAAATGGCCTAGCGATGAGTGCGACCTTGAGGCGATCAGAGATTCGAGAAATATACGATAAAACTTTCAGTCCTAACTCTTTTATAGTTAAAACTTACTGGATCTCCAACCAATGTTATCCAAAAAAAGAACCAGCGAGTTGCAAAACAAAAAAAAAAACGATCTTTAAAAACTAGGTCAAAATAAATAGCTTGAAATAAAATGCGTTGGGTGCGAACAGTACCCGCAGGGTCTTTATGATTCAATTCTAAGTGATACAAGTTTTTCCATAATATTGGGAACGTCTATTGTTTGTAAACGATTGCGTTTGTAACAATAGTTTGTTCTCCATAAATTGTTTTCTGTTTATAAAGCTTTTAGATCACGCAGCACAAGCGACCGGTTCTCTTAAGAAAATGAAAATAATACTGTAGATACCAAGGAATACCAACTATATAGATACTGCTAAATGTGTGACAATTTATCAATCATATCATATATTTAAATGTGTCTCTGACTACCCCCTTAGACATTCTAAATGGATCTTGAAAGTACCAAGAGATCTGAGGGGATGCTTGCCGTGTCTAGGGTTGAAAGTTGTGAGTTTGTTTGTTCGTTCACGTAATTTTTAATCTCACTCAAGTGAAAGTGTAGACTAACTGTATTGTAGGAACAAGAATGGTACATTAAAGACACAATTTAAAAAAATCTTCCTAAAAATTTTGCGTTCTACTTTCCTTCACTCATCATACCAAAGTAGGTACGAGTTTGTGGATAGATTCGCGCGAGTCGAAATAAAGCGAGCCAATCAATATTAACACGCCGCAAACAGCGTAAATTGTTGCCTAATGCCATACACGCACACTTGCACACGCGTTTGTGAACTAGCTTTTACTAGCCAGGGTGCTCTAGGCACACTTATAAGGAAGACGATTCACTATACCCCTGATTTAGTGTTTTGAGGGTTTAGCCACCTACTTATTACTTAAGCCGGTGTTAAGCGAGAAAGAGATAGGTAGGGACAGAGAGAAAGTAAAGCTTTACTGTACTATATGGGCTACAGTGTTTTTTATTTTAAGTAATACTCGTACTTAAAATGATAGGTTTATCTGGTATTAAAATATACCAGATAAACCTATCATTTTTAGTACGTTAAATTTTGACACTTTTGACAGTCTACGATTACTATTATGATTCTCAATAGCAAGTTTATCATGTATTACTCTCTAGTCTAGATCTTAATAACGTGGTCGATTATAAATAAATCATAAGTAATTATCAAAAATGTGCTTAAGAAAACCATTTTTCAGAAATCCGATGCAGTCTATTACTAAAAGAAGATTGCAATTTAGTCTGGTAGAATCACAGGTGTGACGTAGCATGCATCAACCTGTATGTTTAGAATATAACATTTACACAAGAAGCACACGCTCACAAGCGCAAGTCTTCATGTACGCGGATACGTTAGCATGCACGCACACCACACATCGCCCGGCCTGTAATAACTCGGAACCACAATAAATCAATGTGATTAATGTCATTAAGCACTGTGTGCCGGCCTCTCTATATTCCGTCAATATGCACTGTTTTACGACATGCCGCGCCACGATAATTAGTCAGCTTTGTTAGGACCGTTGACGAATGTTATGTTCCATCAGATGGTCCTGAACAGAAATTAGACCAATAACAAATTATCGATTTGGAAAAGAAAAAACAAATTACCTCTCCACACTTTTATTCAAATTTTTATTAGTCATATTCTTAGTTTGTAATGTAGTAATATTAAGATGTTAAAAAAATAAGTGGCTCATTTATTTATTAATTAATTAATTTATTTATTAACAACACTATAACATATAACATGTATATTGAGATGTTGCACCAATAAACCTTTGCAGGTTTGCGGTTAAAGGTGCATAATTATTTTCTGAAACCAAACAGTCTCTATCGTGATCATCTCATCATCATGCATCAGCTACATGATTATTGAATAGTCAAACAAACAAACACTCAAAACAGGTTACTTATTTACACCGCGACAACATTACCCTCATTAGGCAATTGAGTAAAAATATGCAAGCGAGTAGCGTCTGCAATACTACCGTCAGGCGAAAACGCCAATGTGACATGTAAAGATGAGATCAAAGAGAATTTATAACGGAGCGTTCATAAACACGTCGCTTGTGCAAAAAATGATCTCTGCTATTTCTCAAACCTGGATGTATGAGTTTCCACGGGTCGCAGTCGGTTTCCGGAGATTTATAGCGTTTTAACGTTTCTCGGTTTCTGGGAGTCGCATGTTTATCATACGTCTGTTTGATGGATCGGACGTAATTATAACGATTAGAACGGGATCGCAAATCATGGGAACGGCGAAGACAAGCTGCGCTAGTTGACAACATTATCGCCGCTTCAGATCTCGATTGTTGCTCGGGTCCTTACGGCTGTTCGCTGCGTTCGGAACGCGCGGCCAGTTTCATACTTTATTTCATTTCTCGTCCGCGGTGATCGCACGATGCGTGGTTACTCTGTTACTCGCATCGCAGATACTAATGTACGGAGTATCGATTCCGTGGCCCATTTAGATCGTCGATACCGCAATTGGCTGACGGACAGGACTCGCATTGGACACGTTCGATTTGAAGGAAGGAATGCCTTCAATACGCACTCGCTCAGCTGATTGTCCTAAATTGATTGCGTCTTTCAGGTTTGTCATGGTTGGTAGAATTTAGAACATTGAACTCTTTAATGGGAACAACTATCAAATTCTGCTATAGATCTGGTAAGTCTTTGGTTAAACTCAATTACGTCATAAACAAGCCAAGGTACTATGAAATTTGTAGAAGTGATTACCCACATATACAAACTTCGAAGCTGCTAGTGAAACATAATTGACAATGTTTGTAAACGACTATTAGATCTTATCCAAGACGGCAAGTACTGAGTTGCACAGGTCATCGGATTTTATAGGCTGTCTATAAAAATAGATTTTATAGGATAATTTGCTTAGTGTCTTGTTCGAAGGGCTGCATAGCGATGGCCATTGTGGCTTCAGATGCCGATGACCATTTCGGTTGCAAGGTTCTCTGCTGGTTCGCAATCAAATAAATATTTCGGCACAATTAAGAAAACGCCGACGAGGGTAGCACTCGTGACAATCGGCTAACAAAGACCTGTGGAGTATCTTTGGATTAGTCATGCTTAAGTTTTATTATTAATAAGAAAACTCTTAATATAAAATCTGCAAAAGATCGTGCGTGAAGTATAAGTATAAGTCAACCATCACTTGTTTTTGTAAACATTGCCTCTTTTTTACTTTGTCGTGTCTGATAGACGACTAACATAGTGTTTTGGGTCGCAGGTCAATATGGTAATATATCAATTGGGCAGGTACAGGGGCTGCAACCACAACGAGCAAACAAAAATATTATCTTATCTGCTATAAAGTAAGTGACGAAATAAAATATAAATGTTAAGTAACTAAATGTTTATTTCACTTTTAAAATCCTTACTTGTTTCGATATAAAATGCGTCTCAATTTTTAACTAAATTCGCGTTTTCCAAGTTTTGTTCGCAAAAATTTAGGTTTGAACCGGTAGAGATAATTAACGCGTTTTTTAAACGCGCTTACATCATAAAAAATGGTGCTTTATTTTATTTAGCATTAGAGTATTAGAGGTGGCGACTCCACTCCACGCATTTCCGAGTGCGTGCTCTCCGCTCTGCCCACATCCGCTGAAGTATTTTGTTTATTGCTAATGCGATTTTATTTTTTATTGCTTTTTATTTATCTTTATTCAGCGATTGCGGTTTATTGTATTAAAATAAATAAGAATTCTCGACTTTTTAATTTTATTCGAGACTGAGTACACGACAGCGCCGAAGAGAGAAAGAAATAAATTTTAATAAGCGTTTCTTTTTTAAGGCGTGATTCTTCAGTTAAAGCGATTTATTTTTTATATAAACTTGAAGATAACCCGTATTCATTAGAGATCGACTGAAAAGGGACTAAAATAAAAATAAACGTGGTCAAGATGGTGTCGTGGAGTTATTGTCGTTAATCAGCCTTCTCGGAGGCACGTTGATTGGTTCGCTGCGCGGGTAGCGATGACATTGTTCTCTTTATTTACATTTCACGTAATTATGCTGATCATTCGACATGTTCACTGCTACCATACTTTGTGATGATCTGTTTCTTCTGCTGTATGGATGGATAGGTGCATTCTGCAAATTCTTTGTGAACCAATTTATTATAATTAATAATTACCAATTTAGCTTCATCACTTATCTAAATGTAAACAAAGCTAAAACAATCTCGTCTGGCATTCACTCTCGAAATTTGAAGTAGATAATTAATGCGAACTCAACATTTGGACAAGTATTTTAGAACTCAACCAAGGCTTTGCCCAGATTTCGTTTATTTATTCCAGTTGGATGTTTTCTAAGAAATGATTTTGTCGAAACGAAGATACCCAATCAAGTTGTACCTACCTACATGCGACGGAAGTGCATAAATAATGTTTATCGATCGATCATCGGCGGGTATAGTGACACAGTCGTTAGATTTATGCCTTCATTGTCAGCGTCGTAAACTAGATCTCTATAAAAAAAAACACTTCCTATTTAAAATATATTAAAAGACAATGGTTGACAAAAACACGGCGCCTCCTCGCGATGTAAGCCCGGCTGCCCAGCGCTGCGGCGCCAACTGCCAAATCTCTATCGACCGCGCGTAAATTACGCCTTTTTACCTGGATTCCTGTTTTGACATATTTAAGGCATTAGTAATAATTATGAGTGCGTCCTTCGACGAGGTAAGTGATGCCAGTGTGCGTGCCAGTTAGTTTTGACACTATCTTAATGACGGACGTCGGGTGACAATAAATATTGAATTCTTATCGGTTACCTATCCGGACTTGAGTCAGACGGGCCTGGATCCTAATATAGACCCCCCAAATGGCGTTATTTTAACTTATTGGTTCCTGTAACGAAATTTTGTATTGAACGAGAATGCAGATAGAATTATAGTAAGACAACATAAAGCCGGACGACATCAGTAGGTGGCTAATTGCGAGTAAGTATGGGGTGAGAGGTTAGTAAGGGTCGCGCACATCTGCTGTTTTCGTCCTCCCACACACACGGAGCTCCCAAGCGTACTTCGATAGTTTTAATTGCAACCCGATATCTGCACTTTTATGTCATTTTCAGCAGTTGGAATGCTATAATGTTTGCGACTGTCGATCGTATTTTCAACCCCATCAGATTTAGACTGTAAACGCTTCGTATGAAAACCGACATAAAAAATTTTAGGCTCCGCAAACGATAAAAGCCGTCTATTGCCAACGCAGGAAAAAACTGAACACAACCGAAAAACCGATCATGTGTTTCGGGTGGTATGAATAAATCAGATATAGCGACGTGGTTGGCGTAGGCGCCTGGGGATCGGGGAGATCTCCCGACCGAGTTATAAAACATTTCAAAAGGTAAACTGAAAGATTCCTGCGTAAATATTAAGGGTTTACGATGGCTCATTCAGTCATTAGAGCGCGCCTTTTGTTTATAACCACGTCGTAGAGTCGTCGCTGGTGGAAGATAAGATCGGTCTCGACTCTTCATTATTTATGTGAATTTTGACAGAGGAGACATGAGCCGAGTCACAGTAAAATCACAATTTATGGCAAGTGCGGAGGGCACACGGTCGTAAATTACATGTCATCGAATTAAGACAAAAGCTAGTGTCGATAAGGCGCGCGATTAGGGCACGCCTCATTGTTCTGATGAATGCAATACTGATATAGCCAATATTTTTTCCACTTTTACGACTTCACTTCGAGATTGGTTTGCTTTGTTAGTGTTTGTTTTACTTATATGAGTGGAATGTATGTGTGTGGTTACTGGTCGCTGACTACTTACCTAGCTTTATGAAATTACATTACCTAAACAATTTCCGTATAAATATGCATTTTCATAACTTAACGAAATAAAACATAACGCATAAAGTTACACTGTGAAGGTCGTTATGTACATCTCCTTAGTTTTAACTTTTGGTAAGAATTGTTACCATTATCTTCTGTCAAGTTAAAAAAGGTTCCTTAATCAAGAATATTTACATTACCCATCAACTTTATATCTCCACATATTATACCTAATGCGCCTTACAATTTAACATTCACCCTACATCTGCTATATTTGCTGTGTAACCAAGGTCAGTTTCCAACGTTATCAATATTATTTAACCAAATAAAATTACTATGAATAAACATCCAAAGTCCATTGTAGAC
Organism: Chloroclysta siterata; assembly: GCA_932294275.1. Lineage (NCBI taxonomy): Eukaryota > Metazoa > Arthropoda > Insecta > Lepidoptera > Geometridae > Chloroclysta > Chloroclysta siterata. The sequence continues at coordinate 9,929,846 of OW028600.1, read as the reverse complement.
GGAAATAGAATTTATACCCCGTAATAGGGGTAAGGTGGACGAGGGTGGATGAAATACAGTTAATGATAAATCCACAAATGAGATTTGCCGGACGTCTGGCCACTCAAAACCGATGTCCTATTGTCATTGAATACTCACCTTTATATTACACACATCAACTTAATACGGTATGTCCATAGCTTTACACATGGTGATTATTTTTTTATCATATTTATGTTCGTTTCGATGTAAACTTATGTGATAATTAATATCATAGGCTTAGTTATCTTTAGGTACGAGTAAGTACCTCATATAACCAGATGCTCTTAGAGCTCTAAAGCCTTGGCCTTTGCGGTTTGTGAAGTCAAGGTGGTTTTGCAATTGTCTCATTTACAATAGACACAAGTTGAATTACAGCTTCTCTCCAAGAAAGCGTTTTTTCGCCTAGTTTACCACCATTATTGTAACAACAGTCTTGAGTGGACGTAAAAACTGTAAAAAAGGTGTAACCAGACCCATCAAAAAAGTCAATTGAAAAATTGTTAGTCATGGTTTTGACGTGAAATAAGAGCAGTAGTTGGACGTGATTCCTTTGACCAGAAGTTGTAATTCTTCATCACACAAATTCTATAGTCATTAACAAAAAATATGCTTACTCCTTTCATAACCTAGTAATTTATAACTTATGTTTTTGCTCATAAGTTTTTCTGTTCCGGGTTGCTTTATAGATTTTTTACGGTGGACCCCTTTGCGAGTATTATGGAGACCACTATGTTAGCTGGAATACCATACATACACCATAACAGTCACCATAGCGATGTTTTACTTGAAATTACATGATCTTCTTTGAGCTATATGACCTGCCCATTACCTCTAATTCTACGACCTTGGTCCGGGACCTTGTGGTCTTTTAGTGGCCCAAATACCCGCCAAAAACGCTGGAACATATATGGGTAACTTTTTATACAAACTCACGTAGCTATTTGAAGCGGTAGTGGGAGGATAGCTCTGCCTTCTGCGCTGTTAATTGTGGGTTCGATCTCCACCGAGGACAAACATTTGATGATAAACTTAGATGTTTGACCTATGTCTGGATATTATGTAGTAATTTTGGTAAGATTTAAAAAAAAGTATTCTGTCAGTTTACTGGTTCCCATAGCGCTGGTAGAAATTACCTTTATTGTACAAATTGACATATCTAAGAACATGTTACATGTGTAAAGAGGAAATAAATGAATATGAATATGCTGGGGGGTCGACTTGGATGCCTTTGAAGATAAATGGTGGGAGGAGGGTCAGAATAGGGAACTGGAAGTCCTGGGGGGGGGGGGCTTTGCTCAGCAGTGGGACGGAATAGGCAAAGGAAAAAAACTGGTATCCACCTGCAGCTGCTCACTAAAAAAAAGTAGCCTTTATGTTTTCCAGGTTTAAAACTATGTATAGGTATTCCAAGTTTCAAATCCGTACAGTAGTTACTGAGATTAGTGGAAACGCACATACACGTACACTCATCAACGGTTGTCTGATCTGCTATTTAGCGATAAGACCGCCCATTGTACTTTGTAGTTTTAAGTCTGTTTTTATGTTATACCTATGCATAAGTTGTGTGCAATAAAGTTTTTTCTAACTATCTCTATATCTATCTACACTTCGAATTTATAATATTAGTAAAACTGTACAGATATTTCAGCAGCTTTTTTTGTGCAGGTCCTGCCCCAAGCACCCTGTACGTCCAGTGTAGGTGTTGACGATCCAGATGGACGCGGGTCAACAGCTGCGCAGTAATTAAGCGGTGACTGGAAGTGGCATGCGTCGCACAATGCCGTTCAATTGAATGAGAGTAATCTTTGCACCCACGCGTCTTTTGTCTGCGTGGGTGGACCGCTGACCATCGGATCTGCCACGGTAAGTGGCTCTACTACGGTTTTGGGTGACATCTGCATTTGGTTTTGTTGTATGTTAAATATTGCTGCTATTTTTTTTTACTGAAAACCAATGGTAGGATTTTACACCTTAATGTGAATAATTCAACTGGCATAAATTCTTAATACTTGTTAGTTTAGTGGTTAAAAACATCTAAACTCAACATTGCTTATTTTAAATATACAGTTCAAAACAAACTTCATTAAAGTAATAATAATGCATTTCTTCTAACAGAGTCAACTTAAACATTTCAATACTATTCACAGACAATGTTGAAGAATGCTAAAACTGTTAAACTCAATTCTAAAGAAAACAGTAAACTCATATTTATTTGAGTTACCGTTGTCATTCTTTGTTTGAATTTGTTATTAAATGAAGTTGCCATTGTCATCTCTAAAAGAATGAAGACATACACATAAATCCGTTATCAATTTCGAAAAAATAATGATTTATTGCACCAAATATGTCAGTATTTATACCACTATTATAACAGTAAAAATGATTTGCAATTTTAAACAAATTCCAAATCTCAAAATAACAAACGCCAGTTTGTGAACCAGTTTAAAGTAGAGCATACTTCTTCCATCTCATCAAAAGCAAACAGTTATTGCAAAAATTGCTCTAATGATAAATTGGTGACCGTTTCCAATGTCCGGGGAAAGAGTAATTCCAGCCCGTGGTCATAACGTCCTCAAAACACAATGAGACTCTTTCGATGATTTATCTCTTAATTGTGCTCGAAAAATCCGTTGAAGGTTCTTATAATGGCAATAATTCTTTTCAATGCTCTAATATGGGCGATCTCAATCACCTGGTAATATTTTTTTATATGGAAGTTACAGTTATCGAATCTAACCTCTCTCATAAGCGCCAAGAACTAAATTATACTAGTGAAACGCCCGTGACTTTTTATACAAACTTTATTCTTCCGCTATACAACGTGTTGATGAAGTTATGTAGGAAAACAAATAGCGTGTATTTAGACCAAGCACTGGAATACTTTGACGTGTGCAACGGTTGGATACATCGTTTTCGAAATTCCCATAGAAAAGTAAAATTAATATTTTCTCAGAAATTTGCAACAGCCCTGTCTGTGTACGTGTCAAGGTCACACGCACGCGCGCTTCTATCTAGGAAAGAAAAAAACAACGATAACCTACGAGATAATTTGAAATACTTACCTTTCGGTAGGTAGGTAGGTACGCCGCCAATCCCCTGACACGATATTTTTACTGGTTCCTATGGATTTTGTCATTATTTACTGGCTATAATAACACTGGATAAAACTGGATTTTGGTAAGTTTGCGAGATTTCGCACGACACAGGCTTCAAACTTCACACTAAACCATTACCTCGTAGGCACTGCTCATACACACACTGACTGACGACGGCTTTTTACATAACAATCACCATTTTATCACGTTTGATGACATTTTCTCAACAAAACAATGTACAACAACGCATGTAAAGTAAACACAAACAGGGTGACCATCTCGAAAGTGGCGGTTCTACCACACACCTGCCAAAAAATCTGTCAAAATCTACCAAGCTTGACGATAAAAATACCTAAATAAAAATCCTTCGTGGCTACGGAATAAATTAAATACCTACATTACATTCAGTTACTATCTTTTGATCGTTTGTAACGGTTTGCAGTTATCTAAAACGAGATAGAAGTTGTTTAGAAACCAAATCAATAAAGGTAAAAAAGAATAAGAAGTTTCCAGTTCGGTAAAAAATAAATAAATTATAAATATTATTTCATTAAAAATTCATACTAATAAGATTTTTCTTGAAATATTTAAAATCTGCCAAATGGTAGAAATCTGCCACAAATGGTAACACTGATCGGCGGCCGTCGGCCGTCCTGATTGGATATGCGTTTTTAAATGCAACCAATGACAGATAGGTATGTCAAAGATTAAATAGGACAGACTAGACACTTCCCAAAATTGCAGTTGAATAATTTTGTGGTGTCAATGAACCATGGTGGTAAAGTAACATGTTACAATTTAAAGAACTATGAATATCATAAACATTGCTTTACGACATCTAGTAATCAAACAAAAATAAATATTCTATTAAATATTGAGTACGTAGCCACGTAGGTACCTAGTTACTGAATAGGTATTAGTACCAAAGATCTCAGAGAATGTTTACCGTGACTAGGGATTACAGTCGCGAAAATATTTCTTTTACATACCAAGATCTTTAAAAACAGCAACATCATTATTAGGTAGGCACATTACTAGGTAATTGGTGGCAGTTCTGTTACCTATTTTATCTACAATTGACAACTAGAGGTCAAAGAACAGCTGTAAATAGGGCTGCCTCATGATGCGTTTAGATTCATTTTAGATAAAAGTTTAAGAGGCATTTGATGAATGAAAAACTTTGAAATTTTAAAAGTCGTAGAACAAAAGTTGTTCGTTATGACCGGTAGAATATCCTGCTTTCGGATCCCTACAACTCTTAATAAACACGTTGTATTTATATACTTTAACTAAAGATAAGTGCGCTTTAGGTTTTTAAGGTATGGGTTTAGGCTATGGCATAATGGATAGTAAGAAAACAATACCTACTTATCATCATCATCTTCCTGCCCTTGTCCCACTTTATGTGGGGTTGGCACCACAGGTTTTTTCTCTCCACTTTGCTCTATCATCCGTCATCTCATTAGTCACTCCTTTCTTTCCCATGTCATCTTTCACACAATCCATCCATCTTTTCAAAAACAATACCTACTTATTATGAATTAAAAGGCGTTGTTTCATCAATAGATGGAGCCGGGGTCGGGTCTGTGTACAGTTTATATAATTATCGCTTAGCAATATAGTAACTGTTTTAACTATTTTAATTTGCTTTATTTTACTTCGTTTTCTTGCTCATCAAGATTTTATTGGTCAAGGAGAGCAATACAATGCACTAAAAATATGGCAGACTGACATGCGTGAATGTCATTTTGACAACTGTTGTATAAGTCAAGCTAGAGAATCATTACCGTCAAAAAATGCAACTAAACTGTCAAAAAATAAAAAAATGCAATGCGTCATATCAAACGTCATGTCAAACGTCAATTACAGACTGTCATGGCGGCTCTAAAAATGTGCACATAGTAAGAAATTCGAACAGATCAACATTTAGTGATGAACACTTTATTAACCTACATTTTTAATGAAATTGCATTTGAATGGTAATCTTCAATTTTTTGCAAATTTTTCTATTTGCGGTACATAGACCAGACCCAGAATAAACCTGTCCTTTAAATAGGAGGGTTCCGTTTAAGGTTGTTCTTGAAGTTATCACTTAGGTATTTCCGCTCTCAAATCGTTTCGGTGCAAAAAACAGCACTTCAATACTCTTTGTCTTTTTTATAAACGTATGTCATCCCTACCTGAAGAGAATCAGACAATATCAGTAGCAAAACAAACTAACAGTGGTTTCTTTACAAATATGCTGCACGACTGTTTTATTTGTTTTTACAAGAATTCAGGGATCATCAACATTCAACTTTGTTTTTCCTTAAGGCTATGTACCATTTATTTATTTCTGTGTTACTCAATTAGTGTAGGTATTGAAAAAAGAAACCCGAGAAAGCCTTACGACTTTGATCCCCAGGCACGGTAGATATCGCCTCAGATTTCTAGTACCAAGGCAAGATTTTTAGAGTGTATCTTAGGGGAGTAGTCAGAGGTACGTCCAAATAATACATTGGGTACACACTCGCACATTGAAAACTCATAATACAATCGTCAGAGGCAACTTTGCCCAAACCTTTATTTATAGATCGATATAGGACATCATTTTAAATAGACATGACTTGCTTAGCACATATACCCTTTAAAATAATAAGAAATAATGTATAATTTTTGTACCTGAAAATTTAATGAAAACAGGAATTTTCATATATAAATATAGTGTAAAAATTGAGAAAGATTTATTTTCAAAACCAAATAATATTATCAAAAATGATTTGCATATTTACCTAACTCTTGGCAACTGTGTTTACATTATTTCCAGAGCTGTATTCAATTGCACTTATTACCACGGCTTTGCCAATAAGTTGTGAAATTGTTAGAATGTTTACGACCTCTGAAACCGCCAGAGGCTTACTGGGCTCCCGTCTATTGATAACAGTCGGGGAGTAGCTCTAATATTAAAGTTATTTATTGTAAATTGTTTCCTTTCCCTCCTGCAATAAAGTAATATCTACTCTACCATGAGTTTGAGAATAGTTCAGTTGGTGAACCCTAATGTATTTGATACGATCATGCTTTTTGGGAAATATTTTGCGTTCTCACTTTGTCAGTGTGAGTAAAGCACCGGTTGAGAGGTAGCGGCCCAGCCTTCCGATCCTAAATTCAAAAGCAATACCACCAATGAGTTATTCTGTTCACAAATGTATGTGCACAGTGCCAGTACTCTCAAAACGGTGAAAGAAAACATCGTGAGGAAACCGGCATGTCTTAGAACCTAAAAAGTTCTTAAAAAAAAAACTTAAACATCTGTCGAGCGCTGGAAATGAGTGCGAATCAGGCCCCGTAGCTAACGCATACCTATAGGTTTACCTACTTTACGTTAAATGCAGGCTGTATCCGTGAGACATTGTTAATTTCTTCTTGGCACGTTTTGACGAAGCCTTGTTTGCCAAGTTTTAATTTCTAATTACCTTACGTTATTCCAAAAGTTGCTATGAGCATACCAATTAGGCTCTTGGGCCTCTATACTGTCACAGGCTGTAGCACATTCCCGTATATGTTGTTTATTGAAAAAGGTGACATCATCACTGCTGAAACACCATAGTTTTATTGATTGCTACCTACCTACCCGTATAAAAATGCAGAGGTATATCAGGTAATTATACAATACTAGTAGTTCGCCCCGAACTGAGATCTCGTGATGCGACCCGACGAACGCATCAAAACTTTGAGTAGGTAGTAGTCAGAGGCAAGTCCAAACATTATCTTTGGACTTTTTTCTGACTACCGCCTACTAACTTGGTATGGTAACCAAGTTTCAACTCTATTGGACTATTTATTGAAGAGTTCCGTTGAACAGACCTTGGCTCCATCATCAGACCTGGTCGTCGTTACCATCTTATGAGAACTGAGTATCTCCTTAATTTATTTCAAGAAAAAAAAATAAGAAAAAGCAAAGGAACTGGACGACCAGTAGAAAAACCTTGATGTCAACGAAACTCTTAGAGATGGGAGCTCTTGGATCGCTGGTTACCTTAATTTAACTTTTTTTGACTTATCTCAAAAACCGAGCGTGTAAAAAAAAAAGTAAAAATTGTTTTGGAATGTCCAAACAAAGCCCTTTCATATGACATGTAATTTGATTTTTTTAAGTAACATTTTTTATTTTTGCACCCCTAAAAAACCCCATATTTCAAAAACCCTTCATCCGATTTTACTTATATACTTACCAGTAATATACTTCGTTCGCTTCGCTCACTCGATCAATAATACAATACAATACAAAATCATCTATTTATGCCACACGCATACAGTTTATAAAAATACAAGACATTAAAAGTAAGTAAGTGACAAATTGGCCGTCACTCAGCATAAATGCATCTGCATAATTCCTGGTTCAAACTAAGTACCTATCTAATTATTTAGTACTAGCGGCCTGTCCCAGCTTCGCATGGGTGGTCATAAATTTTTTGAACATTTTAAGATAAACTTAGACCGTGAGTTCGAGCCTCGCGTCTGCTTATTTCATACATTTGCACGTCCTTCTCCCTGAGTGAGTGAAATCGCACCCTGTGCGTGATCCGTGGACCCTTTAACATTTTTAATTTCGTCATATCTTTTGAATGGAATATCCGATTTGAAAAATTCAAGAAGTAATGTATAGGTATTGAACCAGTCTTGAATATTGAAATATTTATTTGGATAAGGATTAATACCAAGGTACAAATAAAGAGCCTTTGCTAGCGGCGGCATTTCAATTAAATTTTTATAATAAAAGAACACTTATTGTGACATAACTATAATAGCTAGACATATGCTGTCGCGACATTTTCTGTAGATAATGACGTGTTCTGCAAAGTCTTAGTACATTATTTTGTTCTATCATCAATAGTTTTCGCAGCGCACGCGATGTAAGGTTTTTGTTTTCAACCTTGGGTTACATTATTGGAGTTTTAGTAAGGATCCCTGATTTTTTGAAAATATAATATAGCCTATGTTACTCAGGGATAATGTAGCATTCTAATGGTGAAAGAATTTTTGAAATCGGACCAGTAGTTTTTGAGCCTATTCGTTACATACAAAAATACAAATCTTTCCTCTTTATAATATTACTAGCGGCCTGTCCCAGCTTCGCATGGGTGGTCATACATTTTTTGAACATTTTAGGATAAACTTAGACCGTGGGTTCGAGCCTCGCGTCTACTTATTTCATACATTTGCACGCGCTTCTCCTTGAGTGAGTGAAATCGCAACCCGCGCGAGACCCGTGGACCCGTTAACATTTTTAATTTCGTCATATCTTTTGAATGGAATGTCCGATTCGAAAAATTTAAGAAGTAATCTATAGATATTGAAACCGTCTTAATTATGAAATGATTTATTTGGATAAGGATTAACACCAAGGCACAAATAAAGACCCTTTTCTAGCGGAGGCATTTCAATTATTTTTTTATAATAAAAGAACACTTATTGTGACATAACTATAATAGTTAGACATATGCTGTCGCGACATTTTTTGTAGATGATGACGTGTTCTACAAAATCGTAGTACATTATTTTGTTCTAACTTCAATAGTTTTCGCAGCGCACGCGATGTAAGGTTTTATTTTTCCACCTTGGGTTACATTATTGAAGTTTTAGTAAGGATCCCTGATTTTTTTGAAAATATAATATAGCCTATGTTACTCAGGGATAATGGTGAAAGAATTTTTGAAATCGGACCAGTAGTTTTTGAGCCTATTCGTTACATACAAAAATACAAAAATACAAATGTTACCTCTTTATAATATTAGTGTAGATTAGTGTAGATATTTTAATCGTTTCATTAATATCGCCATATTTCGGTATTTTTAATTTTTATAGGATTTTTATCTTAACAAGGTGAAAACTTTATTATTCATTTGGGTGTGTAAGGTTTTTGGTTTAATTTAAATATCATGCTCGTAATAAGGTGGTACGGAGCTTGGTAGTGACACTGAGCAGACGGTCGCAGCGGTGACAATGGCAACGCGAGGGGAGAATGTTTGCTCGTCCTCGTCGCGGTATGAATAAAGATATTCCCGTTATTTGTACTACAGATGTCATGTAATTTCATTGTGTCGCACAATATTTAGTGTAAACACGGGGAGACCGAGATAACATCTCATACTTCCGATGAGACCCGCATACAAACTAATAAAAGCAAAATTTATGATAGAAAAAAGTAGCGACCCTAATAAGGGATTTATTTGCAATAATATAAAAGAGATTAGTCTCTTTTATGATAAAAACGTTAAATTTGTGAAGCACAACAATGAAATGTGACAGTTTTGGCCGACGCTCCCCCATAACAAATTTCACCGCAAGATAAGCAATGCTTTCTAACGATTTTTTGTAAAAGCTAGTAACATACATCTACCACATGGTACTATAGTACTGATCGGTATTCATAACTCTAGCGCTATAGCACTACCGAATACCGTAGCTCGTGAATTTAATTTTCCTCTTTTCATTCCCAAAATTTAGAAGCTTTAGATAATTTAGAAGAATGTTTAATTGACAATTAAAAATTAATCTCATATATGCCGGGAAACAGAAAGGATCCATACGCCTTTGAATATTTTATAATTCTGTCAATCTAACTCCTACATCGAAGTTATAACTGAACTCGCCAGCCTAAACTTTAATTGGCACATTACCTTTCACAATGAAGCCAAATAAAATATGCATGCCTCACTCAGTCAGAGTAAAATTTGCGAACCCACATCGAAACACCGATATAGTGTTAATAAAATCATGGCAGTCATAGGCAATCGGGACAAGCCCAGCAAACATGAGCCCTCCATTAAATGATAATCCCACCAATTTATCGACAGAGCAAAAAATATACGGCATTGTGTTGCGACTTGTCGAACACGAAAATTATTTTATATAAACACATTGAATATTCTCGGGTCGCGACCTCCCCAACTCGCAGATTACGCGTATTCCCTGTCTTCCCCACTCGTCATCTGCTGACAATTTTTTAAATGGGGCGACCGGTAATGGAATAATAATAAACTGGAATTTACTTTTTGGTCATCACACTGAATCAGAAACAGAAAGGGGTGTGAACATATTGGTCGTTGTAGACTGTTTTCATTGTCGTCTGTCGGGCCAATACTGTGTAATCAACGTTTGGATAAAATGAAATGGAATCCAGTGCCTGAGCTATTTGTCGCATGTTTGACAGCAATAACAGGGTTCGCCGCGCATTAGAGCCACCATATGTCGGTCATATCAAATTTATTTCTGTTATTTTATTGAATTGGTCGCCAATGATTGCTTTCATTACCTTTATTGGAAGTCACTGAATGAATTTAAATTTATGGTCTCCGATATCTGTGATAGCTTGATGACTATGACAAAGTGAACAAAGCAATGAGGGTAATAAATAGCTTTCACGTTTTTCACGATATCATCCTAAATTAGTATCGTCCACCAAACTTGTTTACCCAAATATAGTCGGCACGGTTTAGTAGCGGCGGCGTCATCGATGTAGCATTAAAAGACGTTCTTTCATCGTTTTCAAATTTAACTATATTAAAGGAATACAATAGGTCCATCAGCGGTATAGGATTAAAATCATCCATCTAAATAACGTTTTTAAATAAATACTGCTTGGATAATAGGAACAATGCAATATTTTGTCAACTGCCGACTCCGCGCGTAGAGAGTGCACGTCTGCGTGAAGCGGAAAATCCTCGGGACATTCGAGGACATTTTTTGTGGGTTAATATCCGCACGACATTGTCAACCGGCTATTTAATACATCGAGTAATACAATACTTTAAATGCGACTAGATTTGTGCAAAATTTGAAATTGTTACGCACTGTGATTTTGTATGAGACTATTGGATTAATGTTTCTGTCTCCGGATTGGGATGATGCTTACCTGGCCTTTTAACATTTTAATTTGTATTGCGAATTCTAAGTAAAAATCGTATAGGTACTATGTAAACTAAGGCTTTATTTTAATTGGCTGCATTAGTCAAACGCGAGTTTCATTTTCCTAAATTATAATAATATCATAAAACAAAGATAAGATGAGCAATTTGTCATTTACAAAAAATATATTTCCTTATGACAACATCTTCCAAGTCCACCCCCATACATTTCCCAAATTGAATAGCATCAGAGAGCCCCGATGGCAGTAATTCTCTATTGAGGCGCAATAAAACAAGATATGACAAAAATATCCGATTTCATAAAGCTTTGGTTTCGTGACACGTAATATTATATTATTTAAGGGACATTATTCCTTTTGTTTGTGATTCCTTTCCAAGGTTCGTGTCGCTAAACGAGTCGGAGCACACTAAGTGAGATTTTTCGGCACCTCACAATAAGATACCTACCTCTAGGTAGTAAACCTATGCATTTTTTAAAGGAAATATTTTAAATGAAGTTACTTCATACACATAAGTTCATAGATAATCATAAATTTTTATCCTACGAATTTCATTTTTTTTTTATATATATTATATATATTTTTTTATATAGTATTAGCTTGGACGAGTCATACTCGGGTTCGTGTGACATAACTGCTGGCGTGCCTCAAGGGGGTGTACTTTCTCTTCTTCTATTTCAATGTTCTTTAATTGTATAACACAGATTATTTCTTCTCACTGTCATTATTGCGACGACTTATAACTGTTATGTTTATTTTATTTAAATTTATCTTGTTGTCGACTTGTCACGGTTTTAGTTTTGTATTGTGAAAGAAAATAAATAACTTATTACTTTACTTTATTGAAATGTATCGCATATTTGATATATCGTATAGGTTGAAATTATGTATTTTAGGTAACTTCATTTTAGCATTTTTTGCATGTGAGTTAAGGTTCTATTTTTGTATTTCTGGTTTATAATATCAATCTATTTTCACTTTTTATGCACACGAACCTACCTCTACAGTCAACTGTCTCTAGTCTCAAAGGTTTGCTAGAACGAAACTCTTGTTATGGCTAAGCTCGTCTTTGTAATGTTGTTATTTTTTGTCTCTTTTATTTATTGTATTGGTTATCTTTAATTGTTTAAGAATGATGTTGAGTTTAATAGTATTTTATACCAAAATGCTTTAGACTGAACGCGACGTTGAAACGAAATGCAAATGAGCTAAAGCTGTAAGCTTGACCCTTATTCTCATTATATGACGTCACTCCAAAACTTACAAAAGTCCGATCCATAATACAACCCGTGTGCACAGCTCATTGTAAGCAGGTACTTGTACTTAATATGACAAGAGAAATGATTACTGAAGAGCTCTCGGGCTCAATGGAAAGGAAATTGAACGACAATTATGAAGCATTAGCAATGAGGACAATGGTGACATATTTTTTGTAAGCGTCCCACATAAAGATTTCAAAAGTAAATACACAATGCGTACGCCTTTATGTTTTGAGAACCATTTTAATTAATTAACGGTTTTGTAGTTTTATTGTCAAACCATGTAGGCACATAGAGTATTTCGTAAGTTAATATGTCAGATATTTGTATGACACATATATCCTTATTATAGACAAACTACCCTACCTAAAAGTAGGGTTAACCCATAATTTGCTTCCAAGCCTCCGAAGCATCGATGAAATTTTGTTTCAAGTTTCTCTCTTTGAGAATTAGAAAAATGCTTATTTAAATTGCGCTCATTTATAAAATGAGGCATGAGAATAAGTGCGGGGCTAATTTCATATAGCTGTTATAAGAACTATACCAAGCTTGTATGTTAAAATGCTCTACATTATTATCACAACCTTTAAAATAAAAAATAAAAAATGTATTCATAAAAAGATGATAATAGCCAATATATTAAATACTATGTAGATAATGGTTGCCGATGAGTGGGTAGGTGTTTCTTGCCTGCCTGAAGGCGAATTATTAAGGTGCTTCTACATTTGAATTTCTTGATGATTTTTAAATGGAATAGTACCGCATCGATTGTAGTCCGTTTAGGCTGGAATAATGTAGTTACTCCATGACTTCGGAAAGATTAAATAAAAAAACAGAAACAGCTTCATGACCTTGACCTTTGACCCAGACACAGAAGATATCCCCTCAGATCTCATAGAACCAGATTTTTTATACAACTATCTAATGGAACAAGCAGATGGCCCACCTTATGTTAAGTGGTAACCATCACCTATAACAAAGCATTGCCTCGTAAGTCACGTACGATAGGAACGTGCCCTACGATGCACTGCCCTGCGTCCATCAACTTGAAGCATACAGATGTTAAGCCTCATGTGCCTGTAATTACACCGGCAACCACACTCTTCAAACCGAAACACAGCAACGCTGCTTGGCAGCAGAAAAAGGCGTGGTGGTAGTACTTCCCCGGACGAGCCCTTCACAAGAGCTCTACAACTCTTGAGAAATGCGAACACAATAATTATTTGACATCCTTAAATAATTCTTGAATTCGTCTAAATGGTACTATAAGGGGGGCAGTATAAACTTCAGTATAGAAATCATCAATATCAAGCATTCCTTCGTTGCTTTGGTTGACACTGACCTACATTTTCATTCAAGGTTCCTTGTATCTAAGAAGCCACCAGATTTACGGCGAAAATCATGATTATCCGGCAGTTTGTGCTGTCGCTACACAAAGCTGGCTTGTTAGTTTGACTCCTTACAAGTTGTTATAACTAGAAACACGCGTGACGAGCCGGTATCACGTCATCGCGCACGCGAGCGCGCGCCGATGGATTCACTCCTCATCCCTATGGCGCAATTATAAATGCGAAACTTGCCGTGTTTGTTCCTTTATTTGTCAGTAAATCACGCAAAACTAAAGTTTTTTATGTTGGCATTTTATCACTTTATTTTGGTGTTTGTTCTCTTAAAACAGTCACGAAGCCCGAGTTGTAATAGTCTGAAGTCTTTTACTGCATACGAAGTACAATCTAATTAAAAGAAAAAATATAAGCCTGCCTACTTTAATAAGCGACCGATCCCTGATCATTCCTGTTGGCAGTTACAATGAAAAAGCTTAGTCTAATTTTGGCTTATCACATTTCCATTGAATAGGATGGTCTGTGGAAAACACATGAATGAATTTATTTTTATCACAGAAAGGTCAGCATTTTGACTGACACCTCACCTGCTAAAAGGGTACCTCAATGTGTGTATAAATGTTTTCAAAGATAAAATATATCCCTACATTTTATATAATTTTCAATTCAGTCATAATAATTGTTAATGTCTCTACGACAGCGGAATGCACTACGCAGCAATTTATTTGTAACCAAACGATACTGAACCATCAGTCGTAGCGAATAGTCGCCTGTCGTGGACGTAACATGGTAGCTATGCAATTCTGAATTGTTTCGTCCAATTTGAATTAAATTATGAAAGTTCTATTAAATTTAATGAACTTCGAATCGTTGTTATAAGAGAGTCATACACTGTTACAATGTTAATGGCTTTATTTTTGTCTTGAAGAAAAAAGGTGAAGTGTGTGCGTTGGTGAGGCATTGTTGCGTGCAGAGGCTGCGTGAGGCGGGCACATTCGCGTCCGCGCCTCACATCGCACCCTAATTAATATAAGATCTCAATTAAATCGCGACACATAACGAGGAGAGGAATTTTTACACACCACTTAATATACCGCCTGCGTTTTGTCTCCAGAATAGGGCAATATCCACACAATCTGAGAACTCGTTTGTCGATGTCGCATGCGACCATACGAAAATAGAATAAAATGTTTATTAAAATTTTATGATCACATGAGGCGAGGAGAAAGCAACTGGTTGTTTTAATCAAGTGTCGTTATCTTTTAATGTAAGCACAGTTAAAATAGACAAACATTTAAGCAGGCGGCAGTCCGCTGACATAAACTAGAGCCAGTTTTCATGGATGTGTCATCCCTTCTTACAATATTATACACACGACAACAAACACGCGAACATTAAAACAATAATTCCGCTCGTACATCAAAGCGCATCTTTTCTTTGAAGAAAAAAATAAAATTATTGCTCCTATTACACGCGAGCACAAAAAGGGTCCGTGCATTAATTTTCAAGCCCACTTTAATTGACATTTTTTTATTACATATGGTCAGACAAAAGTAAAGTATTCGATGGCTGGTGTTATAAATGACCACTTCGCTGTTAATGGTACCCAGTGTTACTTACTTTATTCGAGATGGGCCGAGCTTTCGACGCCGAGGCGCAAGGTCTTGACTTGACCAAGTTTTGAATCGTAATATTTTGGGCTCAGATTACCGATGCCGATAACATGTCATCTCACCTTTATGCGGGGCTGGACTCAGGCACTGGCAAGGCATAAATAGATAAATGTTACTCATTCACAATAAGGTACGTTTTGTATTGTACTGCTATTGATAAGAAATCTCTAGCTTAGACTTTACACTGTTAAACGAAATTATTTAGTATTGCAATTTTTGCGAATCTTTCGCACGTACCTACTGCAAAAATGTGCACATAATCTAATTCTGCGCATGCCAAATGAGAAGCAACTGTATGCTGGTTATATAGCTGGTGCCCGCGACTTCGTCTACGCAGGATTAGTATTTCGAGTAGCTTATATTAGCGTGGCGTAGTACATATGTGTAACTCTAGCGGTTTTGGCAGCGCTCGCCAGAATAGCTCGCAGATGGTAGAATTTTTCCTACTTACTTGACACTTATCGATTTGACAGCCTTCACAGCTCAGTTGGTAGTAGCTCTGCCTTCTGTGCCGTAGGCCGTGGGTTCGATCCCCACCGAGATAGATATAACACCCAGACAGAGAACAAACATCTATGTTCATCACACAAATGTTTGTTCTCTGTCTGGGTGTTATATAATATTATAAGTATATATTTACAAAAAAAAGTATATAAGTAGTATATCAGCTATCTGGTTCCCATATCACAAGCTTTGGCTTAGTTTGGGGCGAGGTAGTGCTGTGTGGAATATCCAGCAATATTTATTTATTTATTTACTTATCGTATGACGATATGACGACGATTTTGGACAATTCACACAATATCTTTACAAATTGTAGCCTATGTGTTATTCTGATGTATAAGCTATATTATTGTACAGTTTCATTAAAATCCATTCAGTAGTTTTTAGGTGAAAGATCCATCCATCCATCCATACTTACAAACTTTCGCGTTTATAATATTAGTAGGATAGTAGGATTCCCGTATATTTAGTCAATGGTTACATATCATTCTCTATACCTTAGTCCACATCTGCAGCGAGCATGGCCAGGGCCACACGCGGTCGCAGTCCGCGGGAGGGGGGAGGTGCAGTTTCATTCATGTTGTTAGATCGGACCGCTCATAACTTAACTCCTAATTTATTCATCTTCAAAGCCGGTTATAGTGAGCCTTCGCCTTAACACGTCCACAGATCTAATAAGATATTAAAATAATTAAAACTAAAAATATATCGTTATGGGTAGCTGCTGGAAAACTTATATAATTGTAGCGTAGAAGTACATAATACGTGCAATATACCAATACATATATACCTTGTAGGTATACAAGATACTTATAAAACTAAATGTTATTTTCGCAGAATGTTTCCTCTGACTCGACAAATGTTATAGGCATTTTGAACACTGGTGGTCTAGTGGTAGCGGCCCTGCCTTCCGATCCTAAGGTCATGGGTTCGAAACCGGTCGCACACCAATGAGTTTTTCTGTTTAAAAAATTATGTGCACAATGCCAGTACTCTCAAACGGTGAAGGAAAACATCGTGAGGAAACCGGCATGTCGTAGAACCTTAAAAGTTCTATAACACGTGTCAAGTGCTTGAAAGGAGCCTCTTGAGGCGCACTTACAATCCTTTCACCACACTTTTTTGAAAGAAACTAGTGACACGACAAGAGAAGAGATAGGCATTTTATATGAATATACGGCTAATTACGTGTTTTAGTATAGTTTTCCAGACGTTTCGAGGCTATGTAGTAGCTCTTTATCGTATGCAACGCTCGCGTTCGACGCTAGATCGGCGTAACTACAGTAAAATATGAAAAAAGATTGGCCAAGTGCTTTGTCGGACCACGCACAGGGAAGGTCTCGAAAGGCAGTCAAACTTCGTTCGCTAATACGATAAAAATTCGGAACCTGGGCTCTATACATTTTCGCCGGGAAATAATAATGGTCCGAAAAACAAATTAATCTCCAGCGATCTTCGGCCGACTATTATACTAATTGAGCTGTCTTATAATGAATTACCGACAAAAAACCCAAAACATACCAAAATAAAATGTCTAATTTAACAAACAAATAAGAGCTTTTTCAAAATACAATTCTACTAAAAAAAAATGGATCTTCGAATAACAAAACTAAACTTACAAATAAAATACTGAACCTGACAATAACAGTGACATTCGTTTTGTAGTTTTGGCTTTCGTTCGGGTTCTAAATGTGTCAAAGAACCGACACAGAGCACCTCGAGTTGAGTAGCTTAGGTTCTAAATGTGTCGCAGAACCGACACAGAGCACCCAGAATTGGGTAGGTTAGGTTCGAAATGTGTGACAAAACCGACACAGAGCGTCCCGACTCCACGTAGTCTTGAGGTCCCTGGCGGGGCGACCCCGCGAGAGTTCTGGCTGAGCCATTCTAGAGTCAAATACAGGGCACCCCAACTTGAGTAGTTTAAGCTGGTAGAAAAGTATTATAGCAATAAACAGTCATGTAAATTTTTCGCAGATTTCAGTATCTCATTCGGTCATTTCATAATTCTTATTCGGACAAAAGTAGTCGGAGAGTTAGTATTTTAGGCAGTGGATTTAATATGTTGAGTAAGGGAAATTCTTATTTTTTGTCGGAGCTTTTATTACTAGTACTACCCATTTTCGCCCCATCTCCTTTGTAATACTTTGTAGGTATTCCTAATCAGCGGATAAACTGGTATATGAGGTGACACGCCATTCTAGTTTAACAATGATTACTTTAACGCTTTATAGTTTCCAAACGGTTCTCTTAATTGAAAATTGATTAATGAAACCTAAAATCGTCTTTAAAAGAAATTATCTAATGGCACCTAAACACAATAACGCTAAAAAGAAAATTTACCTACTGCAAGTTCGAGGATTAACGAATTTCTCAATTATGTGGGCATATAAGTATTTTATGTAAGTTTTATCTTGAACATTTTTTAGTTTAAAGGTTTTGACATGGCGAAACTATAAGGACTTGAAGACTACGAAACCCTGAAAATGCTTCACAACAACCATAGTTTAGTTCTATAACTGGTAGGTCTCTCACAAATCAAGTGATCGTACCGAGTGACAGGAAAGAGATCATAGAACCTTTAATTTACGGAATCAATTAAATGCCCTTTACAAAACCAACAAGTGTATCTTCAACCCATTCATAAAATAGGCAATAAAACCGATGGTCCTATGTTTTTCCCAACGACGTAGGCAACAATGGGAACCACTCAAAAATATCGAATTTCATTCCCAATCGTCAAAGTTTCCGTGTCGCCTCCAAGAGTTGAATCAAACTTTTTCCTTTGATATTTATGTTTGTCTTTAATTTTTACTCCTTCACCGATGTCCATTTAATATCGGATTGGGTCCATGTTAACGACCACTATATAAAATTTTATTTCAACGCATTTTGCGTTGTTTTTTCTGTATTCAACACGTCGTTGGGTTTACTTTTTATTAATAAAGATGGATACAAAATAAATAATTTAATATTATGTGCCTCTCAATGTTATCTTTCGTAGTTTTGCAGGGAGTTAAAATGGAAGGTCTAATTATTTAGGTATCCAATAGTAAATGTAATAATTGCTACTCGTTGTCTTAAGAAATAAAGGTCATGAAACTCTTCACTTCAGTTTTTTAAGAGATGCAATTTATCGATACTTATAATTACATGAATGAGTTGTTATTTATCTTAAATTAGCATACAAGGTGGACATAATTCTAGAGCAGGTAGACAATTATTTTACAATCGCTTGTACTTAATTCTGTGTTCGGAACTGGATTGGCCGCCTACGCCAATAAACAATTTCCATCTTAATTAATGAAATAGTTTAATGTAGATATTTTATTTTGTAGATTTTAATGATCATTTATCCACCTACACATTTATTATGGTTTCAAAGCCTCAAAGTTCTTTCGTTCTGATATCACCTATTTATTGAAAAGTAGCTATTGATTTTGGGGTTAATATTTTTCTGTAATGAGTTATAGAACATTTCGAAATCCAGATTATATATGATTATAAAACTACTTTGCATAAGATCGAATAGAATTGAGGTCACCCTAGTATGTAGATTAGGGTCCTGACATCATTAAAATCGTTAAAGCTCATATTCATCATCATCCCGAAGAAATCCACTGCTGAGCATAAGTCTCCCCATACATTTCCAATAATTTTGGGTTCTCCCCTTCCTGCGATAGACGCCTATGTTATGACATCCCAAAGGAAAATGTATAAAGTTAAATTTTCCAAATATCAAGATGACAAAAGTAAGGATGACGTGTATAAAATGAAGGAGCATCCATTGAAGGCCGCGAAGATTTGTGCAAGCTATCTCCGCGGAGCGCGCATTCGTGTAGGCAGATAGGGCGCATCGGCCGCCGCGCGCCGCCATCGCGCCTCGTTGCGCCCGTACCCGGCCCAACTCAACACACTACACAAATATATCCATTTAATGATTACAATTTCTCGTTATAATTTATTTAGGACGAAGCATAACAAGTTTTCGAATCAAACATGTCGCCCATAAAGATGCTGCGCCGAGGGTTGGACCCGAACCTGTTAATTCTATAACGAATTTTTGTTCCGAAACGGGTCAGCGATGAAATGGTCCCTCATATCATGTATGTAAGAATTAAAACCGGTCGTTACATCTTCGACTAGAATGATCGTTTCAAAATCGACCTTCCGCGGAGTTAAAGGGTTTCATGAGCGAGTACCGCCGCTAAATGAAATATTTCTTCTACAGAATAAATTAAAGTCTATAGTCGTATCCCTGCTGGTTGGCCGTAACAGCATTCTTATTTAGTCCTTAGAGAGGAACGGATAGATCGCGATCTGGCGTAGAGTGTGAATGAGAGCATTACGATAAAAGGGGAGGTGGAAGACGCGGAAAGGAGTCGTGGATAATTCTTTTATTCTTGAATATGTGAGCTCGTTATCTGCGGGCTGACGACGTAGCGCGACGCGACACATTCGTCTCTTTAGTGTGCGGGATGTTTGTGTCAGTACGGTACGGCACACAGGCAGGACGCAGCACAGGCACAGGCACAGGGTACAGCACTAGTGATGGTACTAAATAATACATAGGTATCGACATTCGCGTCTGCGAAGAGCGGCGGGTACACGACCGGATCAACATACGGCATCGACGGCAGATTGAACGATAGTTCCCGAGGAACTGGTTATCGTTATGGGGCGACTGGCGGATGAAATTTATTGGCAGCGCGTTGGAGAAATGTAGCGAGCGGAAGGGGATTGCGATTTTAATTAGGTAATGAATGTCGATGCAGATCTGCATATCGCTTTAACGGCTAGATTTATCCATTCGCTGCCTGTCCGTGTTTCAAACGCTTTGACTAAATTCCCAATTTACGGGTCTGTCAAAGCCCAGATTGGCAAATAGATCATCTATATTCCTACTACCCGGTTTCCATTTCTAAATTATTAATTGAGTTGAGTGTGTGTGTAAGTTTAGGACTTAGTAGTGAATACCAACTTTGACCTAGTTTTAAAATGTAAAGTTCCTACGTATACTTACTTAGTCATTCAGTGTTTTTCAGCGAAACTGGTTGATGGGAGAATATTGGAAACTTTAAGAAAACAAAAATCCTAGGATCATTCTTGAAGATATCAAACCATTGTATGTGGTTATGAAAATTCGCAAACCACCTAGCTTCGAAGAATTGGGCATTACAACATTACTAAAGTCCAGTAAAAATATTATTTGTAAACAAGATAAAATTAAACGGTGTAAGTCCCGAAGTGAGTAATTCCTGAAATCCTCTTTGATGAAAGAAAAAGTGACAAAATTTGCAGATCGCTCATCTGATGTTGAGCGGTTACCTCAGCTTATAACTATAGCATTACCTCACAGAGCTTGCCTACCAAGGACGTGACCTACGACCGGTTTCGATGAAACACTCGGCTCTACGTCGAAAGTTATCTCAATCGCTGCGACAATTGCAATTCCGACGAATTGTAAGTAGTAAGTACCCAAATAGCGCTTAAATGGTAAAAATAAACAAAACAAAGGTATGAAAGGGGATCCTTTGGACGGCACATTTCTCTTCAAAATTGACGTTTTTCAGAAGCGGTCGGTTTTTAACGTTTTAATTAGGGGCGCACATTACGGGACGCCATCACGTTCGCCCCTCGCTCTTTGGCTTACATTTTTGTACATTTCCGTCTATTTTGGGTAAATCTTATTTTTCGGCCACTGTGCGCTATTTTTGAGTTGCGTGCAGCCGGCGCGCGGTCTCGTTGGTAAATCTCTGTGGGAATCTTGTCTAACCACTTTATCTTGCTCAATACACATTTTTGCTTTGCTACGATTTTTATTCAATCAAAAACATTGCTATTTAGGTAATTCTATATTAATCTAACTACTAAATAAAAACAAAATAGAAACATTACCATTGCTTTCAATATAATTTCGCTTTTGGGATAGTTTTAATAGTAAAATCAACAATGTTTAAAAAGTTAATTTATTTACTCCAACAGAACAGGAAACGTATAACGTGACGGATAGTGGCGATGAATGACACCTTCCTTCTGTTGCGGTAAAAAACAAGTCCTTTCCTTCTAAAAAGTGCATTCATTTGTACTCTGTCATCGATAAATTCAAACAGAATATATAAAAACAATAGGTTTGAGACGTCAATCAAGCGTCGTATTTTCCTGTTCCTTTGTTTTAATTTTTTTTTGTTTCTCAAAACTTCCAAAGTAAAATTTTTAAATCTCTTCATGTTCTAATGACGACGTCAAGTCGCGTCACTCGCGTCACGTCATTTGTCGTCGTTAGCGATGACGCATGGCGCCGCTGACCTCGGCTTTGACCCGCTCCATCATTCTTCCATCAACAGATACAATTATGTCAGTTTGGATACAAAGCTCAACACTAATAAGACCTTGAAGTATTCGTTTGGTAGGTATTTTACAAATATAGAAATCATTATTTACGTAATGGTATTTTTCTAAAAATAAAACAGCTAACCGTTAACTCGGGAGCTTGCTCGGAGCGAAAAGTCATAAACAGGTGACAAAATAATAACTGGCAGATGTGTCACCCTAATATTTATTTCAACTTTCTTTTCTTAGAAAAGTAACATCAATAGTCAGTCATTTTGCAAAGAAATTTTGGAAACCTCCCACTGTGGTACGTGCACAAATGCTAAAAATCTATATTTGTATAATGACCCTGTATTGAGTAACGACGACCACCATTCAATGAGCCTTAAAACTGATTTATGACGATATGCAACCGAACAATCGGTCCGTTTTGACTTATGATGGTGCAGAGCGAGGTTTACTGCTACCCTTTGAGGGCAGCTTGAGACAAACCCTTTCAAAACGGGGTAATAAACTTTTTATTATATTTGCGAAACCCGACAAAACAAAAATGTCGTGCACCCTGCCGCTTTGCTCTGTAGCAGCGCCAATTAGTCATGTCTTCATAGAAAAAACAGAATATATTCCAAATTCAAAAACAAAAAATTACACGTTCACAAAATTTATGGCTCGACCGGTGGTCATAAGCGTCTGTGCTATTGTCTAAATGTTAATAAAAATTTAACACTTTGTAAGGTCGTCTTTATTACTCTTCTGTAGAAAACGGACCTACCTATTATCAACGTATGTTACGTTTAGTCTTGATGATGTTTGTTTAGCAGGTATAGCCAAGAACGTTTAATTTTAAATTCCTCTCAAAAGTTATTTCTTATTCGCAGATTATGATAAAACATATTTCCTGAGCTTGTAATTTTTTGGCAAGTGATATTTAAATGGCATCAAAATATAAGAGATAACAAGAGATGACTATAGTTTAAGCATCGTTTATATTTTGACAGATTTTTATAGCAGGTAAGGTATTTTTAAGTTCCTAGTTCAATCAGCAGTTGCAACAATTGAGTTCGCTGTTATGTCGCGTTACTGCGATTGGCAGCTGACACATGTTTCACACACGGCACGCGTCTGTAGACATTCGATATGACATTATACTATTTCTGTAGTACGGTAGCTACGCTATGTGACGCGATGTGCCGGGATGCGCCCGGTTGCATGCAAATGGTGCGTGAAGATGTGTGACGTAAGCACGAGTAGACTGCTAGTAAACCCCTCGTTACTTGCTAGCTAACGAAAACTGTAGAGACGACTGCTTCTGCCGCGCGTATGATCTCTACTGGCAGTCGGTCGCGTCGTTGCGTTTAATAATGGTTTGTAAGTACATTAAACGATTGTATGGCAGTAACGTGGTACACGTATCAAGAGGTCGTTTTCTCTTCTGTTTTTTTTTAAAGACTTTTTATCAAGGCTTTTGATGCATATAATATAGACATAAGAACTCCCCATATTTGGGTGGGTTTGCCGTAGTCATCTTGCGAATCGGTGACCGTACTCATTGGGTGGTTAAGTACTCATGAGATGCCGCTGCGCATAGTGTCCATGTTCTGGTGCGCTTCTTTAATCTAACAACCTCTTTTGGAAATTTAGGTGATAGATTAAGGTATTCATCCTTTGAATACGATATTCCATCCATATCAGTACGGAAGTTAAGGCGGCATTGAATGTTATGTATGAAGTATGAGTAAAAAAATCAAACTTTTGCATTTACGAGTACCTATAATAAAATATTATATGTCGGAATATAATGTTTCTGTACTCATCAAAGTATATTCCTGATATAAGATTGATTATATCAATGCGTCTCCCACGATTTCCTTTTCTAGTCATTTAGTAAAACTAAAAATTTGTTTAATTTACCGCATAGTGCAAACGAAGTTTCGCCATTATTCTTCCTTAGAATCCATATCCGATTGAAATAAGTTTTTGTCTCATCACGACACGCCTCTATAGCTCCTGCCGTCATTTGCATTGTTCCCTCGGAGCCTGCGGTTTTAAACTATAAGCATCTATATCGACATGCACACTCGCTAAATACATTTCAATAATACCACAAACGTTTTGTTTGAAAAAAGAGAAAGTGACGTCGTGTGCGCACCATCCGCTCTGTCAATGTAAATCACTATCTTTGTTATGCAAATGTCCATCAATTTTACAGCTTTTCGGCAGTCTATGATGCTGCTCATTGTTGCTAAGATGGTCCAAAACATGTGAATCTTTCCGGGAACTTTTCACTTTTATTTGACTTTGAAAGAAGAACAAGAGGTGTAAAGGGACATTGTTTTATTTAAAATTGGTACTTAATTTATTGCATTTTAATTTATTTGGTATTCGCTACCGCGGCGGTTCGGTAGTGCTCCTTCCCATCTAATGAGCAAGCGTGTTCGACTCAATTGCACACAGGCTCTTATTCACCGGCAATTTATTTCATTTTTGCCTCTGATCGCGCCTTATTGAGCGTCTTTTTATCTTATTGCCTTCGTGGGTCTATAATATGCATCCTGTTACTTGCAAATGAGACAAACCGAACATGTTAGTGTTGGTTGGCTCATGATGTTTGGTACGTACGAATAATTAAAACTACCTTCTTAATGCATTATTTTTATTGTATTTAAAAGAAGGTCGTGGGAAGCTAATTATCAGGGTTGCTCTTTTTTATGCTTATTTACATGTATTGATAGTGGGTATTTGAATTCGTTTGGCTAATCCTTCTTTTCCTATAAACATGTTTGATTTTAGTAGACCGAATACCTAGACGTCTACTGAGGTACATTGTTATGAGTAGACAGAAGAGTCATTACTATAATAACCATTTTTGAATCCATGCCAAATGCTTGTCGGATACGACAGGATGGAGAGTGGGATGATCGTATGAATATTTGCTGCAGAAATAAAAACAATAAATTGTTGAGATTGTTTTTTTTTAATAAATCATACAGCAAAAACCCGTGGGTTTGGCGGTAGAGTGGTCTGTAATGAATGATAAAGTTCTTTTGATATAATTAAATGAAATGTTCCGATTAAAATTAGAAATCATTATATGCCCATTTTGTGCGAGTAGTAGAGCTCTTTGTGTGTGGCTCGTCCGGTACTACCACCGCCAAGCAGCAACGCTTTGTTTCGGTTTGAAGAGTGTGGTTGCCGGCGGTGTAATTACAGGTACATGAGGCTTAACATCTGTATGCCTCAAGTTGATGGACGCAGGGCAGTGCATCGTAGGGCACGTTCCTATCGTACGTGACTTACGAGGCAATGCTTTGTTTATAGGTGATGGTTACCACTTAGCATCAGGTGGGCCATATGCTTGTTCCATAATCTAATTGTGTAAAAAAAAAGCCCAGCAGAATCTTAATAAAAAAAACATACCTTCATATTTCACTTAGCCATGAAATTTTGTATGATTACAGTTCTAAAGGGGAATATTTAAAAAGTCATTAGACCTGTCGTTTTCCGTGGATCCATATGCCACAAAAAACTTGGTTGAATGAAGAATTATTTGAAGGAGAGTGTATAGGTGTATTAGAACTTTGAAAGTAAGTGACTAAAAAGTTGAGGACCAATAGGTTAAGCGATACCAATACGAGGAAACAAACAAAAGTTGAGGACCAATACGAGCATTTGTAGTAAAAAGTTTAATATAGCAAATAAAACGTAGGTAAGTAGGATGTAGTAGAGGTAGGCCAAAAGAACATGGATAGATTTTGTGAAAGATGACATGGGTAAGAAAAGTCTGAGATCTGAGATGACTGTAGCTGATATAGAGAGGTGGAAGGAAGCAAACATATGCCGACCCCAAATGAAATGAGATCAGGGGAGGAAAATTGTGATGCACCGTTCTCAGTTTTATATTGATATGGCCTTTATTAGAATTTGTTGTGGAAATTAAAAATAACCTACAATAACTTATACAACGTGTTGATGAAGTTATGTAGGGAAACAAAGAGCGTGTATTTAGACCAAGCACTGGAATACTTTGACGTGTGCAACGGTTGAATACATCGTTTTCGAAATTCCCATAGAAAAGTAAAATTAATATTTTCTCAGAAATTTGCAACAGCCCTGTCTGTGTACGTGTCAAGGTCACACGCACGCGCGCTTCTATCTAGGAAAGAGGAAAACAACGATAAACTACGAGATAATTTGAAATACTTACCTTTCGGTAGGTAGGTAGGTACGCCGCCAATCCCCTGACACGATATTTTTACTGGTTCCTATGGATTTTGTCATTATTTACTGGCTATAATAACACTGGATAAAACTGGATTTTGGTAAGTTTGCGAGATAGCGCACGACACAGGCTTCAAACTTCACACTAAACCATTACCTCGTAGGCACTGCTCATACACACACTGACTGACGACGGCTTTTTACATAACAATCACCATTTTATCACGTTTGATGACATTTTCTCAACAAAACAATGTACAACAACGCATGTAAACACAAACAGGGTGACCATCTCAAAAGTGGCGGTTCTACCACACACCTGCCAAAAAATCTGTCAAAATCTACCAAGCTTGACGATAAAAATACCAAAAATATGACTTCATACCATCTCCTTCGTGGCTACGGAATAAATTAAATACCTACATTTAGCCGTGGGTAGAAGGAGTCAGACGTACTCGTCTGGAGCGGCTCATACCATAGTGAGCCGTCAGTACCGGCCCTATTTCTTTTGGAGCGGCTCAACAGCTCTCATGCCAGCCTAATATAAATTTTATTCCTAGGTTGATAGGGTCTACATTAGAAAAAAGAATTATCCAGATCAAAAATTTTGCTAAATGAATTTGAATTGTTTCGTCTAGATAATAAGATCCAATTAGAAGATCCAATAAGATTGCTGATACACAACTCAAACGGTTCAAAGATTGGTTTTATGATAAACAGAACCCTGAACCGTTTGAGTAGAATATTTATTTTGATTCATTGGGAGGTTTACTACGTACTCGAACCGTTGAATCGTTTGAAGTAATATCTGCGCGGGTGAGTGAGTCGAGTTAGGATGAATTGAAGGATTATGGTTCTTTTTAGAAAAACATGTTTTGAAATGGTATGTGTTACGAATTTGAATTATTAACTTGAGTTATTTTAGCAACAGCCCGTGGATGCCCTCGCGTTTTAGCATACATATTTAAGGATATTTTGCGTTCTAGGCTCGTCATAATTTGCATAAATATTTTCCATTTTATCGTTTAATCAAGTAAGGTTCATTTTGAATAGTAGAACTTTTACTTTAGTTTTTTTTCATTCCGTCGTTCATTGTTAGCAATATTTATTAGTTATTGCTAACATACAAATTCACGATTTTTTTCCTGTTTATTTCCCGCAAGACTCGTTTATTTTTCTACAAAATTATTTTTATCGTAGTATTTTTTTGTTTTGGCGTCTAGTCCTTTTGCCAAGTCTTATCGGTGCTTGCTTGGAGTCTTTGAAGGTACCATGAAAATAAATTGGTCCTGAAATTCGGAGCCGTTTGAACCGCGGTTCGGCTCCGGCTCGAGACTGTAAATGAGCTGATGCGCTGCAGATCATGTTTTTTGAGTGAGTTACCCATGGCTACCTACATTACATTCAGTTACTATCTTTTGATCGTTTGTAACGGTTTGCAGTTATCTAAAACGAGATAGAAGTTGTTTAGAAACCAAATCAATAAAGGTAAAAAAGAATAAGAAGTTTCCAGTTCGGTAAAAAATAAATAAATTATAAATATTATTTCATTAAAAATTCAAACTAAAGATTTTTCTTGAAATATTTAAAATCTGCCAAATGGCAGAAATCTGCCACAAATGGTAACACTGATCGGCGGCCGTCGGCCGTCCTGATTGGATATGCGTTTTTAAATGCAACCAATGACAGACAGGTAACTCAAAGATTAAATAGGACAGACTAGACACTTCCCAAAATTGCAGTTGAATAATTTTGTCGTGTCAATGAACCATGGTGGTAAAGTAACATGTTACAATTTAAAGAACTATGAATATCATAAACATTGGTTTACGACATCTAGTAATTAAACAAAAATAAATATTCTATTAAATATTGAGTACGTAGCCACGTAGGTACCTAGTTACTGAATAGGTATTAGTACCAAAGATCTCAGAGAATGTTTACCGTGACTAGGGATTACAGTCGCGAAAATATTTCTTTTACATACCAAGATCTTTAAAAACAGCAACATCATTATTAGGTAGGCACATTACTAGGTAATTGGTGGCAGTTCTGTTACCTATTTTATCTACAATTGACAACTAGAGGTCAAAGAACAGCTGTAAATAGGGCTGCCTCATGATGCGTTTAGATTCATTTTAGATAAAAGTTTAAGAGGCATTTGATGAATGAAAAACTTTGAAATTTTAAAAGTCGTAGAACAAAAGTTGTTCGTTATGACCCGTAGAATATCCTGCTTTCGGATCCCTACAATTCTTAATAAACACGTTGTATAATTGAGTGTGATGAGCTGATTTTAAATTACTGTTTATGATAAAATATTTTATCAAAGGAAAAGTTTACTCACTCATCACGAAATTTGTGGCTCAAAAATATTCAAGGCACAGGCGTTCTTTGAGGGGTGTAATGCTCACTAATAAATGTTTTTTTAAATTTTTTACTCAAGGGGTTGAAAAGTGGTGCCCTGCCAAAATTTGTGTGGTAGGTAATATGTTCATACGAACGACTTTAAGCTGGATTCTACAACCAACATATTTTTTTTGCTTAATTTTATACGTTTTTCTATAACGTCCCAAACTCTGGGGTAAAATCGTAAATTAAATGAAAGATCCGTCAGTTCGGGAAGGAGTAAATCAAGGCAGACGGATTGCCCCTAATAAAAATTATAAGAGGCACAATGGTTCGAATGTGCGTCGAGACCGGCAGCGCAGTAAAATCTTGCTATGTTTGTTTATGGTGCACTAAAATATGTTATAAACTAGATAAGTATAATCTAAATAAACTAACGTATAATTAGTATCATGATATTTGTATTAAGTCCCTTCGAGAAACGCTTTCTGAAGGTTTTTTATTGACACAGTTTTATGATGTCTCCGGCTCTGTTCGTTCATAATGTAGCTGAGGGTTTCTGTGGACATGCCCGTTGTTTTAATTTTAATCATCCACCTAACATTGATAGCAGAACTTTACATTTATCTTAAAAAAGCTGAATTCAAATAATGACTCTGTTTAAAGAAATACAAATCAAGTTGCGATAATATTTCTTTGTCCGGGCAGCCAATGGTGCGCGGTCGACATTGACATCTCCTGCTGAGCTTTTTGTGCTCTTATTATATTTTGAAGGCGCTTTTTGAAAGATCTTATTTGTTGGTTCATACCCGGTCGTAAATCTGGGGACGGGTATGAGGATGAATATAATAAGCAGGTGTGCCAGCCAACCCTTTTAATGTACTCTATATTTTTTATACAACCAACCGTACATAGTCCCATGATGGTGGGTATAATTTCTGTTTTGACATTTGGAGTTTAGCGTAGATTTAAATGTTATGCAACTCTTTATAGCTCAAATATGTTGATACACCACGTTTCTTCTGTTTCTAATCATAGAGTTGGTGCTATTTCAGAAATAGATTATTTTCGTGTGTTTACCTTTATGTTTGGAAGATGCCTCATTTATTACATTCACAAATGTAAATGAATGCTTTCGAGGCATACTCGCTTACGTGAGAATATTTGTACTTATTTTATTTATGGCGGGCGCAGACGAGGGCGGTGTGTTTAAATATCTTTGGATTTTAAATACGGGCTCACTTCGAGTAACTCTGAAATCCATTAGGTTAATATTGGTTATCTTCTGTAGATTAGTGATGGAATTTATTTTGAATGAAATTAATTTGTTGAAATTCCCGTTGTATATCAATGGATTTATAGCCTTAATTTGCTTGAAATAACATTCAGATACTAACGTGTTCTTTTAAAAGTGTTGTGTCTGTAAATAATTAAGGGAAGTATTACAATAAATACCTAGATACCTACCGTATCTTATCTTATATAAATTGTATAAAACAAAACAAAATACCTCTCGAAAACGCTAGTTCGATATTCGGCATGACGACGTTAGAAGTTTGATGATATAGTTGATTTGTGAAAATATAAACACACTTCGCTATTCTAAAAGCACGAGGCGTGTCATAAAATTAGGCGTAAAATAAAAAGAAATGTCAAGACGTTAGTATCTCCATAATTTAACTGAATATTCAGCACTTTTGTGTAATGACTCATTAAAATCGGTCTGAATTATAGCTTATAGGATGCTCTTTCTGATGTCAACTTTAAAATTTACCGATGTAAATTATTGGTTGGAATATTCCTGACGATTACAAACGCGCTAACGAATTTATATCTGTGCTGTCTTTGCGTACTTTGTGAAGATTATATCGTCTGAAATCAGTATTTTAGGATCTTTATTGAATTTGAAAAGATCTGTGAAAGTGGATTTGCTGACGGTTATAAAGTGTAACGAGGAACGAAATGTCTAATGTGATTTCCCTTTGTGAAGCGTTGATGGCCAATATTTTACGTTGCTCTTGCAAATTGTATGGTATATGCATACAATTTGCAAGAGCAACAATGGAAATTGGCTATTTGGAAATATTTCTTATTATCTACATGTTAAAATGTCCATACGATCCTGAAACAATTGATATGATAACCTTGTGAGTGTGGATGCTTTAAAGAGCTGTTGTTTAAAAAACAACAAATATAATTCTTAGATATCTTACTACAAATGAAACAAAATGGATAGATCGTTTATTTAATTGGTGCCGTAAGTGGGAGTTGGTATGACTGTAACGTATACATTTTTTTGGAGTTTGGTGGGTTTCTGACATGCGTACATCAACACGATACAAACTAGTCTGCCACTTCGTAAAACATAAATATTATCTCGAGGAAGGCCGCTCTCCATCGAACTTATTTTTCCGTCTGCCGACAGTTATTTCATATAAATTAATGGTGCGAGTCGTCACGGCGCAGACGCCGACGTCTATTTATAAACTGACGAATGAGACGAGCCCAGCACACGCGCACGCGTCTCGTCATATTCCAATTACAAATAGCTGTCATCGTCTTTACATGCCTATCATGTTATTTTCTCACTTTTTCATAAATTCGTGTTTACAATTAATATTAAAACTTCAGTAAACACATTCTCTTTCATGCTCTGTACGTACTACGACACTAGCGAGAGCGAAATGGAAAATTACGCGTAGGAAGATTTAACGGTAGTCGTAAAATATAAAATTATGAATTATGATATTTGGAGCGGGGTTACAGCATCTCTTTTTCTCCCAAGACGTTGTTCGACGAGAGAACGAGACGCAGGGCGGCAATGCGCGTCGCGCCGCCGCCGCCGTCGTCGGAAGGGTTATTATATATGAATTATGATGACGCCGCAACTCCGTCGACGGTAATATCGTTATGAATATGCTGAGCTCCGCTCGCCTATTGGCTTAAAGCACATCCGCCTCGATTGAGCGGGAACGCCTCCGGTGGGCTTTTTTATTCCTTTATTGACATTCAGTTATGCACATTGCGAGTGGCGATGCACAAACTGTAATATTTTGCCTGGTAGAGAGATAAGTCGAGCGAACTGGCGCTGGCGGCCGAACCGAACATTTGGGATGCAAATAGGTACGAGTGACTGTCGTATGTAAACGAACTTATGCTACCCATGCGGTATAGGTTCTCGGGCCCGCTATGAGGCCCACTCAGACGTTTCCTGCATTATATCAATTTGCATTTCAGCTGGATACCTACACGTTGCGAATACCAGGGTAGATATGACATTTGCATTAATATATATGTACATAATGTACTCATTTCTGTTGGCCATTGTATGTATTACTTAGTTAGACTACTAATAGGCTTTAAATGTTAACGGATTGTTCATTGGATTCTTACATTCTACTGATTTTCCTGTTAGATTCAAATGTTTGAACTTAAATCAAATGAGACATTCTAGCATCTATAATACTAATAATAATTCGCATAACAGAACTGAGTAAGTCGCTTATTTATTATATTGCCACAAATCCGGAACTAGTTTCCTAAAGAAATAATAGTAGACGCAATCAGTCCATAGGTACTAAAAATAAATTGATGGAGTTCGTTTCTTTGGTTTAATTTTGATCAACACGCGGACCCCAAAAACAATCTATAAAAGATTCCTTTGAAAAATAAAGTTTTCAAGTATTAAAAAATATTTTTAACATAAGTTAAATAAGGGCAAATAGTCAAACGATCGAGCGACTGAGGTGAGGACAACTCAGCGCGTGCATGTCCTCAATAAAGTGGAAAATTCAGCGTCAATATGCGGTTGGCGCTGATCCTGGCTACACAGGCAGGGACTCATTGCTCCGTGGCCGGCAAGCTTCCAAAAAATGTACCGCTAATATTCTACCTGGATCAATTCAATGTTTGTGAGCTTTTCATAGATTTTGCTTTCGTTTGGTTTAGCTGTAATCTCTCTGTTTGCAGTTTGAGGTAAAATACGTTTTATCAAAGCTGGTCTGAAGTGCTTTGATAATACTGTTTTGTCAAAGCTTTTAACAAACGATAACCTCTGGGGTGGGTTGAAAGCCTCATTGTGCGCCAAATGCCAATAAGAATACGGTGTCTTCTTATTAGAAGAGTCTAATTCTGAGTTAGATTTTTTAACTCTACCTAAATAACCTTGACTCCTAGACTACGTTTACAATTGTTTACAATTTACGCGATGTGTATTCGCACTATTTCAATGTTGACATATTTTGTTCGATAAATAAACTTGGAACAGTGTCGAGCGTTGTGAACTTGTACCCCTTTGAAGTTAACTCCGTTCTTTGGCTGCCATAACTCCGCCGCAATACTAAACACGTGTTCCCACCTGTCGGCGGTGTTGTATCGTGTTTTCTGTATGACTAGATAAGCGGACATTATGACAATGACTATGCGGGATATATTTCCGAGTGTCGGGTAAAGTGGGTTGTTCGACCCGGAGTGTGGTTGGTGGCATTCACCTTGTTGGCACAGCTCCAGTAATCGCGCACGCTCCCGCTTCAGCATCAGCTGAGCGTTGTCACTGTGGGAAGCAACTATGAATTGTTGTAAACTAAGATTAGCTTTATTCGTTTTTTTTAATTCGTATTATCATTGGTATTAACTGCAAACAATCTCTTGAAAATGTAAAGTCCCATTGAAACCAAAACCACAGAATACCGGTAACTGCCAGTACAGTACGTACTTTACTTATAAGATATTCAGTTTGAAATGTTGTATAAAAGAGAAATGCTACTATAAATTACAGCAAAAAGCACGCCATTTCGAAGTTAACTAAACATTTCAGTGTAACATACATATTCATTAAGACATTAATATGTGAGCGAGAAAGACGTAATAAAGTGATTTGCTTGTTACTGAGACAAAATGCTGGTATCTCTACGACCGCCGCAGTCTTCTGGGAAAGCTGAGAATTTGTCAAAATTAAAATACAAAGGCCTTTATGTAATTAATAAAAAGCATTGCGTAAAAATAATCACCCATTGTATGCGGGTTACATTCGCGGTGTAAGGTACATTTGGATGGCCCAGGCCAATTTATTTCTCTATAACACTCCGTTGGAAGCTATTAATTAAGAGGGATGCAACTGCTCAATCATCATAACGGTTATTCTTTTTCAGTAAGAAGTAGAAGCATTGACCGGAGAACGGCTTTTGAATATGCAGAGTTAGAGCAGTGACTCACCCGTAACTTTTTTTAGCTGGAGTAAACATCATCATCATCATCATCACTTGCTCTGATTGTTGAATTGCAGGAATTTCTGCAAAGTCTTCATAAACTCACAAAAATAACTAACTGGTAGTAATTAAAATAAAATAAAAATAATTATTACGACACACAAATGATACGTAGCACTAGAGTAAATAAAATGTTAATGTTATTTCATACTAAGTTGGTAAGTATATTGATTTTACTAGTTTTGGTCTAATTCAGCCATAGTCACAAAAATTCAATGTGCATTGAAGTAACTGTTGTGCTTATTAGTTTCTTACCCCGTTCTAAATTAGAATATTATTTTGTTTTACGACTACTATAATATATAGAAGCTTGTATTGCTTCAATTGCAAGACTTTTTAAAAAGTACGACTAAGTGTTATATCTGAGAAGCTAATAGATGCATACCTAATTAGAGGCTTCCTTTCGAGCTTGTAATTTAATGTAGCAAGTGTTCGGAACGATTCAAATAGGGCGAATGTTCTGTCGGAAGTTAGCAAATTATCACTGGCTCGTAAAATTAACGCTTCTTATCGATCGAGAAATGATTTTAAAGTTGGTGTCCACGCAGGAACTTGTACACTAGAGGCAGCTCAGCAGAGATCAATTTCGAATAACGCGTGCAGTTGAAAAGACGAAACTTATTTAAAAGGTAACAAAATGTTTTCAATTTTATTGCTGATTTTATGTTGAATTCTTTAAAAATGTGCGCTAGAGTGCGTGCGTGCTATGCGTCTGTGTCGACACCCACACTGGCGTAGCGCGCGCTAGGACAAGCCGTAAGTCGCTCTCGGCGCAGGCCGTAGGGTGCAAACCAGCGAAAGCGCACCAGAATCTCAAATTTGCCTGCTGGAAGTGGCAGTTCCGAGATAAGATCTCACGATGCCGCAATAAAAAGCGCTCGTACCTCGTCCGTTGTGTAATGTGCATTCAAATTGCATTGTGCGAGAACTAATTCGCCTTAGGCCGATTCGCATGTTACGATAAACACATGTTTCGATTAAGTGTTACGCTAATGTCGACCCCGCGCTTATTACCCACTCGACTCAAGCCATCGCACACTGATGGAATTGGTAGGCTCTTGCATTTTGCTATACCTATGTGCAAACGTTAAGAGAATGGAAATTGTAACTTTATGTGACGGGTACGTTACCTATTATTCTTTAACGAATAAGACTAATTGGAATTCCAAATTCATAAAATAACAATTTACCACTTACACGTAAACAAAAAGAAACAAATTATGTATATAATTATCGTTCCTACAAAATAAAGTACCTATACCTAATATCTATTATTTGTAAGGAATAACTTATTTGTGCTGACATAATAGCGAGTGTTATTGAGCTTAAGAGCTGTTGGGAGGGTTCTCGAAGAGACATCCGTGGCGTGTGAGATAAGGGTATGACAAAAGCCATTGTTCTGTACACCAATTACTCGCGGGCCGCGAATTACCTAAGCCTCATATATAAATTAACCGGCGGCAAACAGCGGAAAGATTTCTCTAGTTATACGCCAGCACAACAATTATTCGTAAATCACTTTACTATATGTTGAAATTTACGAGAACTCGCTCGTTGGAGCCAACCCCGGCTGTAATATTCCGCTCCTTTCATGCGAATTCTAACTGATGGCCCCAGATAGTAAGGTTTATATTGTTGCCGCTTCGTCCGCGTCGGTAGGAACGTAAAATTCCGTAGCGAAGAGAATATGCATGGCGATTTCGTGATGAATATTCATTTCCTACGGGGCATGAAATTTATTGTGTTTTACATTTATATTCAAGTCAGCTGTCTTATGTAACGGTAGCGACGCGGAATTAGCGAATTGTGAACGTTCACATTACTATTGTGTCGCACGATTCTCATTCGTGAGCGGTTAATTTTAACCGTCCTTAATAAATTAATGAAATCTCCGCGTGACTTTCTAATGACATGTGAAGGCGATCCTATACCGTTATTCAATAAAAGAAGCTAATCAAATGGGTTTTGTGCCAGCAAAATTACAATGCCATTACCTATTTGCCTGCATGTGCAAACTATAAAATGACTGACTGTGCGTCCTTGTCATACTAATGGGCAGTTTGTTTCATTTTAATACTAATGTGCGGCGGAGTAATATTGCACCGATTGATGATCGCCTGGCCACCAGGTTCCGGGGAGTAGATCGGTTGCTCAATTTATTTGACATTTGAAATTAAATTTGGGGCGTAGCAACGTTGTTAGTCATCGGCGATCGAACTTTGCGAACGACACACTTGGCACCTGTCGAATATTTAGCGCATAAATCCATAGCAACAACGGTTCGATCGGCCTGTTCGCTTGATGAATTCTGAGCTATATTTAATCAACGCGGGCACGACACTTCGCCGCATTGTTTTCTCGATTGGATCGCTCGAGCGTCTATCTAAACTTTATGGGGTGTCGATTGAAATTCATTATATTAAGTATGCTTACATTGTATCTAATATGTTTTTTATTAAAATGTAAGTAAATTAGTAGTTGGGTAGTTGGGCGGGCGGCGGCGGTGGTCGAACGGAGGCGGGCGGCGGGGCGGGCGGCGCCTGATTGCAGCGGCCGCGTCAAACAATTGATTAGTCGCATAAACTCGGTTTGGCGCGCGCTAACGATGCATCATCCCGGCTGATAATTAAATTGTAAATTAGCTAAGCCGATGCTAGCTCGCAGCCTCGCCGCGCCTCTGCGGTTGCTGTTTGTCCTGACTTCTGGTAACTTTGCTTTGTTATTTGACCGTTCGTTTCAATTTTATCTATTTAGATCTCTATTATTACTTTCTTAACAAAATAATGACCTACAAATTCGTATATCGTGTTTAACGTTTTCTAAATAAGTAGATAAGGCTAAACCAACGCGTTAAATCTGCGTGCAATGGCGTGTTCGGTGGCGATCTCAATTTTGTGATACAGTGAGCAAAGGAAGTTCATGACCATTTGATGACTTAAACTCTTGAATAACTCCATGATCAAAATAATGTCAAATATTTATAGATCAGGTCTAAACATAGGTCATAAACGGAAAAGTCCAAAAAATAAGCGTAAAATATTGGCTTCCCGCATTCTCTAAATACATCCTAGTACCTACCTAACTATATCGTAAATATAAATAAACGCGTGCAAAGCCACGGCAACAACTAATACGACAGTATTAAGGCGTATGTGTTACCAATTAAACACAGTAGTAACGCGTCTACAAAACGATTCATCTACTCAAAAATTGCTACGGGCTCTGCACGCGCTGATTGCGAAAAATTCAATTCTTGTTTCGTGGAAATTTAATTTAACATACAAAATGAAAAGCGGCTCTCGCTGGATATGAATCGATGTGGGCCGGCTGACTGCTCGTCTGTGTTTGTGGACGCGGTACAAGTAGAGCAGCGAACAGTCGGCTTTACATACTTTCGTAGTGCGAAACAATATTATACTAAATTACTGCTACATTTATAAATAAATATTGGTGAACTTTCCACACAGCACTACCTATATAGTCACGAAGCAAAGCTATATGAATGTGGTACCAGATAGCTGATTTACTTATATATATACTTATAATATACAAAAACAGGAAAGGAAGAGAACAAACATCGATGTTTATCACACAAATCTTTGTTCTGTGTGGATATCGAACCCACGACCTAACATTGCAGGAGGCAGAGCTACTACCAACTGAGCTGTGAAGGCTGTCTCTATACATACACTGTGTATATTTGAATACCAATCCTTTCAAACTTGATTACTTATCTACCTAGAACTGAAGTTATTTTTTCAAACTGGATTAAATGACTTTGGTGATTATCTACAGGAACCCTTAGATGTCCATGTGATTCCATACAATATTTAATTATCTGTCTTGTAAAAAAAACGGTTTAATATTCGTCGATAGGGACAATTTGTAGCACCTTTTTGTCTTTCACTCTGTGTGCATATCGTAATCAATTGTCGAATGTATTCATTTAAATTCGCAGTTGCAATTTTGACGCTTACTTCATACAGAAAACTATATTATTCGGCACATTTTAATGAAAACAACATTTAAAAGTTGTAGGTAGTCTGCAGTACTATCTAGTTTGGTTATGTAAATTTTGGTTTGTGGATATGGTAGACTGAAGCTATTTTGAAATTTGTAGACTGGAATATTTAACATCTAATATTATTGGAATCAAAGTCCTGACTGACTGATTGACATACAACTAAGTCGTTACGGGTCCAAAATTAAAATGAGAAAGTTTTGTGAATATTAGCGAGTTTTTTTTTCTGTAATAAATCTACTCTAAAATTTCGGCAGCGGCAACCCTGCGAACACTGTACAGTTTGTTTTGCACCGTTTTGCTATAGCGTTGCAGATTGAACTATCCAGATTTACGAGGAAAAAAACGCATCACGGTGCGACCCAGCTGTCCCGAATATTAGCTTATTGAACTTATTGAACCGAACTCGAGGACTTTTTCGCGTGCTCCGAGAACCGAGATCGGTCAAGCAAGTTCAACCACGATATCGTTCAATTTGACCCGCGCGGTAACCATGCCCATTACGCGTGGTCGCTACGTTAGCCAATGTTCGAATGTTTGACGACTGGTAGTCGAAAAGCGGCTAAAAATAAATGAATAATTTAACAAGAATAATAAAAAGTAAGCTATGGTTCTATGTTAAATAAATATTTTGTGAAATGAGATCATTATTTTGAACCATACAATACTGGGAATCGATGAGTAACATTTATTGGAAGCGCGAGTTGAGTTGAGATGAATTCATCTCGGTCCGTGAGTAGCGAATGTCGCGGCTACATACCTGCGTCGGAGTGCTGCATCGTACATAAAATATATTAATAGCAGTTCGTCGCACCTATCGCGGGGAGAATTTGCGTTCCGATGCCTTGTCAATAATCGTTAATAGATATTTCAGAAGACAATGCAATCGGCTAAGTATAGCGCGTCGTGACTAACGTCCCGTCGCGCGGTGGCAGCGACGCGGCGGCTAAACACATGCCCAACTGTGTTAATCTTATTATGGCGACGATATTTATTTATGATCCAACCTGTTTGACAGCCGACGCTTTATTTCTCTATCGCCATCTATTACGTGTTTTGGTTTTTCCTTTGCATTCTAATTGATAAAAAAGGTCACCATTCCTAAACATTAATTAATCTATATTCATCATTGACAAAAAATTCCGCATAGGGTCCATATGCTCGCAGACGTCGGAAGTCGTAACTCACAGTTATGATGCGAACGACACCAGTTTCATAAACATTGTTTTTCTTCGTTTCGTCCCTAATATTTATATTTATCAATCCATCTACACATTTATTTATAGTCCAAAATAGTGAGCATCCGAGGGTGCCCTGGGGGCGCGCCGTCATTACGATTTATTGTTTTCTTTGGACATAGTTTGGGGTCCTGCGCGGACTTCTTAGCAGGATTTTCAGATTACTTACTGCTGACCAAAAAGCACCAAACGTTTCCCAAGAGTACCTTGTAGATATTAATAGAGCTTTCAAAATGTATTGTTATTTCAGAGTGTTTGTGCTGTTGTCGCACCAGCTGCGTGTAAACCTGATACCTAATTTACTCCTACGTAAAAGTAAAGGATATAAAAACAGTTTTTGATTGATAAGAAGCCAAAATACCATTGACTGGTAAACTTGTCTTATTTAAATTTGTTCCACTTCCTAAAATGTTACTAGACATTGGCTGCTATCGTAAGGCCGCTTTGAAAATAAGTATTAGGTACATATCTATTTTTAAAGTTTGCACACGTGGTCGTTATTGTAGAGAATGGGAGATTATTCTTAGGATTAAATATTGCAGCATAACACCAGGGTGGGAAATGTTCATAACTCATTTGTATAATCTGTGGGTGTTTACTTTATAGTCAATTACAAGAGTCGTGAGGTGGAAACGCCGCCATCTGTGTGCTATAGAAGCGCGTGCGCAGATCGATCTCTGACGACCTTTTGGGTCGCTGAACTCTACTAAATGCTAGGTAATGTTTTATCGCAAATATGTGTGACAAAATAGCGAATCTATTTGTTTAATTTAGAAATATAGCTTGTCGAAATTATTGATTTATTGGGCAACGTGGGTGTTAATGGGTCTGTGAAATATATTTATGGATATACATGTAGGTATGTATTTAGATGCTTGAATAATATTTATAGGTAGGCAATAACTGGTAAAACAACTCACAACTATAATACACATCCATGCTAGATTTCCTTGCACTAAACAGAAACAAATCCAAAAAACTACGTTTGGCACATGCCCACTTTTATTGCAGTTCTTCTTTTTTCGTGTTTGTGACATGTGATAAAACCATAGTCGCTTACAAGAAACACAAAAGTTTCAAACACACTTTAAACCTTTCAGATATGGGACCTACCGATAGGTACAGATGAGTTGTTCACAAGAAATCGTATTGAAATGTTGAAAGAATACGAATGGTTGTTCCTTGATAGGAAATTGATTAGAATAATTGGCAGTGGCAGTTAAAAGGAAAATATATTCGCGATACATAATTTTACCCAAATTCGTAGCAGACGTTCCTAATCCATCTTGTCAAAGATCAAGAAACATAGTCAGTGAAATAACACGGCACTCTTCTCAATACTTGACATATTTATGTACACAGTAGGTGCAACACGGGACATATGGCGCGGCAATTTATGAAGCTGAGGGCCCATTACCATTTTAAATATTATTTTTAGGGAATTTTGTGTCAGATCTCGCTCGTCGCTGGCCCGTATATTAGGAGATGTGATCCTCTGATTAAGTCGCCCCGATATTTGTGAAGCTGCGCGCTCAAGTTTTCTGTTAATTAAGGAAACGTTGAAGTAATAAAGTGATTCGTCTTACAGTAATCGTGGAGTATTTTTAAACTCCCCTTACTTCGTATGTTGCGTTACAGTTTTGGAGATATCTGGCGTAAATACAAATAATCGTATAACGTTCGTTTCTAAGAGATAAGCAATTAAGTCTGGGCGAATGGTCGTGAACAGTGCGTTTGTGGATGGTAAAGGCAAACAAAGCTGGGTCAACCGCGCCATTAAACTTTATGAAACGGAAGCCGTCAGCGGCATGTGCGCCACCCGCTCCTCTATCTGTCAATACAACGATCAGCGCGTGCGCAGCGCTACCGACATCACTACTCGAGCTCAACCCTTACGCACGCCACAAGTTTAGCTTTTAAGGTAAACATCGAATCGGGGAAACTGCGACTCCAACATATGGCGAAGGATACGTTACATTTAAATAATATTAAATTTCGGAAACATAATAATGACGCTTAATCTAAACTGATTTTGTTTCGGTGAAATTATCAGCGACTACACACAGTGAAACACATTGTCCGCTGAATGTGAAACTACATCAGATGCGTAAGAGGTCAGAAATGCGTTCGGCGTAGCTTAGTCACGTGGTTCATCAAAGGGCAACTTATTTGTCGCTTAGTATATTCTCATTGAATAGACTATTTCATTTCATTTA
Source organism: Chloroclysta siterata (assembly GCA_932294275.1). Taxonomy (NCBI): domain Eukaryota; kingdom Metazoa; phylum Arthropoda; class Insecta; order Lepidoptera; family Geometridae; genus Chloroclysta; species Chloroclysta siterata. The sequence goes on along the minus strand of OW028600.1, from coordinate 9,888,400 downwards.
TTCAGTCATAATTATTTTAAAAATTATCTATTAATACCACTTACATAAAAAAAACACAAATTTTATGATTAATCTAAATCGAACTATTAACAATAATAATAAAAAAGAAAAATCACAGTAATTAATAATCAGTTCATAATATATAATACAATACAAAATTATTTATTTATGCCAAGGTTGCCTGGAAGAGATCGCTGTTAGGGATAAGGCCGCCCATTGTATTACTATAACTCTTTTATTTATTTGTTTAAGTATTTCCTTTTTGAACAAATCCACAGCTCTTAAGATACAATATAAATACTTAGGTTTCTAATATACAGCCAATAAAGGATTTACATTTTTAGTTTTTAAGTAAAAATGTGTATCTTTATTTGTTGTGGTAATCAATAAAGAGTTATTTATCTATCTATAAAATCAAATAAAAATGATCATTGAATGGAATCATGAGGGGAATGCCCACCATGAATGGGGAATAGGCAATTTTTTTGTGCTTTGTTTATGCCACAAAATGTAACTCCGCAATAAACAAAAAAGGTAGAATGACTCAGAGCATGGTAAAAAACCACCGCAAGTATTTAATAGTTTACCATATACAAACAAGCTAGTCAGGCTGATGTGAGTGTTTATAATAAGAGATACCAAGATATGAACCTTATCACGTTGAAATAAAAGTAATTACGATACAGGGACTGGGTAGTGCAGAAGTCAAAATGTCTATACGGACTGTTTAATTGTCAAAAAGTATGAACGTCAAAATGAACAATAATTATCATGGTCACAATGTTTTAGTGACAAATGGTACCAATCTAAAAAAGTATATAAGTAGTATATCAGCTATCTGGTTCCCATATCACAAGCTTTGGCTTAGTTTGGGGCTAGATAGTGCTGTGTGAAATGTCCACCAATATTTATTTATATTTTATTGTCCACCAATATCTCAAAATGCACGTATAACTTACATATTCAAATCAGAAACGATATTGAATGAAGACATGACGGTCTTCCGGGCCTCAAGAACCTATTCCTTATATTTTAAATTAAACAAAACACTTTTTTTTTAAACCAAAAAGGGTTGTTTTCTCTATGTTATCTATAATTGAATGGCGGACACTTCGCTGATTTCTGTATAGCTTATGAAAAGCTATATCCTAGTTTTATAAACGCGAAAGTTTGTAAGTATGGATGGCTGGACGGATGTTTGTAACTCTTTCACGTAAAAACTACTGAATAGATTTTAATGAAACTTTACAATAATATAACTTATACATCAGAATAACACATTGGCTACAATTTATAAAGATATTGTGTGAATTGTCTAAAATATGATGATAAGTGTCAAGTAAGTAGGAAAAAATCTACCATCTGCGCAGAGAAGTCGCGGGCACCAGCTGGTATAATTATAATTGTACAATAATAAATTAAAATTATATTCGTTCCTTCTTAAATTAGATATACCTACTAAAACATTTTATCAAAAACGTAACTAATGTCTAGCAATTCAGGACAACGCGTGAATCATTGCATTTTGTTTCTTATATCAGCGACATAAAGGTTACCGGATGCGTCTTCGCGAAATGCGTGAACAATAACCTGCTGTAACATGACGACGTTCTTCAATCATAAATAATTATAATAAAGACCAGCGATCTATTGAAATATTGTGAGTGTCGCTCAGTGGGCTGTGACGATGTGACCGGACTCTGTGGTTGACATCGTGTACTGTCGTGCACGAATACCTACAAGTTGGAAAAGACAATGAGTTCACATGGCGTGAAAACGGACTGAAAGTAAAAGTGCTTTCGGCAGGAAATAGTGAACTGTACAAGCACTCCTGAGTTAAGATGATGGTAGCATTTTGCAAGAAGCCCGCGGACCATCGCATAGAAATATTAGCCTGAAATCGCTTACACTACACAACTTTCAAACCAAGCCAAGAATAAGTGAAGATGAAGTATAAACTTTACTTTTTGAGTTCGTGTCGTAATCGTTTATTATTAACTAGCGACCCGCCCCGGCTTCGCACGGTTATTGTGGGTTATCCCTAAGAGATTATGCTTGTATTATGCATATAAACCTTCCTCTTGAATCACTCTTTCTATAAAAAAACCGCATCAAAATCCGTTGCGTAGTTTTAAAGATTTAAGCATACATAGGGATATAGGGACAGAGAAAGCGACTTTGTTTTATACTATGTAGTGATAGTGATAATGAGTCATTTAGTTAAAATCAGGCAAGTATTTTATGTGCCGTTTTAAAATTGAACATAAAAGTTTTTGTTATCGACTGTACATAGTTACGCAGGCTACATCAAACGGAAATATCGGATTTATTATCGACATCTATATTCATAAAAAGGTCATATTGTTTATTGCGTTGACATTTTACGTAACGGGTTTTAATATCTTGTACCTTTTATACCAAACTGGTACAGTCAGCAACAAAAGGAAGTGAGCTTTTCTGGTTTGTTAAGTTAAATTATTTCATAAACGAGTACAATTGAGAAAAAAGTTGTAACTTAATTTGAAGATCCTCTTGACCCTCAATTATATTATGCTGTATTATGTGTCATTCATGACAGTCCAGAGAACAATGGCATTGAATAACTAAAATTTTTTAACTGCTTTTGTCGATGAATGTACGATTTTTTGAAATTTTTTGTGCGCGTGGTTGCTTGTGAATTTTTTTGCACATGAGGCTTAGCATCTGTATGCCTCAAGTTGATGGACGCAGGGCAGGGCCTTCGATGCAATGCTTTGCCATAGGTAATAGTTACCACTTAACATCAGGTGGGCCATCTGCTTGTTCCATTAGCAAGTTGTATAAAAATAATCAATATACGATATTCACTTCAAATCATTATCACAAAATTAAAGTAATATGTTAGGAAAATACAACACATTATTTTGTCCTAACCAACGCTCAGACCAAACCCTTCAATAAGAATCACGATAAGACCTACTGAACCAAATCGTAACAGGGTCACGAAACCCCTCCATAAGAAATAAGTATAACCCTATTCAAAGGAAATATAAATACTGTCCAAAGCGAATATGCGGCGATCCCTCACACAAGTGGGTAAGACGACCTGAATTTTTAATGTTACACTCAGACCGTTGCAAACCGTAACAGTTTTCTTGTCATTGGTAGAGTGGAGATGTGAAATAAATTTTGCAGAGTGGCCCCATCTTTTCGTCTAACATAAATCTTTAATGCGAACAGGGTACACTTCATATTATGTGGCGTGTCTAATGCCATTTGCGTGCAAAGTATGACGCTTTTACTTTGATACTCCAATACTGAAGCCACTCATGAACGGCTTGGCGAATTAGAGGTTAAATCGAACAGCGTAACGTATACCTAAGTGTTAAATATGTCAGTACCTAAATTTAACAATGTCAAGCAAATAACACGAAGTTTTATGGCAAAACAGCATCGATAAGCTAAAATTTTAAACAATTTATTTAAAAGAAGTTTACCTTGAATGCGTAAATTAACTTCCTCGTAGAGGCCGATAATATTGACAAGACGCTAAAACAATAGTAGCTATTAGTTTTTATTTTTCGGCGGGAATCGAAGGCCATGTCCAACAATACACAAAACAAAGTTGACGCGATTCGTTTCGCCATATAATTTCAGTAATCAAATGCAACGTCACTGCGAGGCGCGGTTCGGAATCGATTAAAGCGTTCCATTTCCGGTGTTTTTATAGAGAATAATTATTGGAAAACTGATCAAACAATCAAGGACCACTCGTTTCCGCCATCGAGTAGGACTCTGTCAAGAAATCGCTTCATAGAGCTGTGGATAATCTGTAGATACAGCCAACTGTGACGCTTCCTCAATTTTTATTACTTGTTTGATAATTTGTTTTCACAACGAATAGTTTTTTTTATCAGCCATCGAGTTCGAGGCCAGGCTGCACCGTCGCACCTGCTGCTTCTCGGATGAAAGCAGCGGTCACTTTAATTAATAAAACGATAGTTTTTACGCTATTTAATATTGCGGCTATAGGGAAGTAGATCACCGTGATGATTACGAAAATCTTTTTGCTAAAGTTTTTGACAAGTTTTCAGTGGACCGTTGCGTTATTGTCTTTTTATCGATGTTGGAATGTCGCGTCGCCGACGGGAAAGCGTTTTGTAAACGGAAGTGTAGATTATGGAATGGGCGACGAAAACTATGAATGGAAACACTGAAAAATATCTTATGGCCCCGATTAAATAATAACTCCCATGTCAATGTATCACGATGGAGATTATAATAAACATCAAAGTGTCAGTGGAATGGTAATGGGCGCGCGCGAGCAAGACGTCACGGCACGGTGTAAATGAACACGCTGCTAATGGACTATTAAACCTCCTGCTGCTAATTATTAATATTTTATTTTTATGACCACCTCTGTCCAAATTTAACGACCACTTTCCGGTCTAACTATAATGTTAATATTCTGAATGTCAATATTTGCTCAGCGATGATTGAGGCGGTCGCGGGTCGACGGTTTTGTCAATGTGTCACAATAAACGGACCATGTTGGGCGCGATATAGTGTTACAAAATAACCCCGTATTAAATTACTTTATAGATGTTATAACTGATATGAAAGGTGCTGTCATTATTAATATAAATTTTCATAATTTGAAACATGATATTTTTTGTCATATCATTCGATGCGTTGATATTAAAATCGATTACCTCAAAATAAGTTAACAAGATGAGAAATTTGTCCAGCATTAACACATATATGAACTATTTAACACGTGTTCTAAATAATTTTCATGCTCGATCTGTCAAACTTATCCGAGATGTCAAGGGTTGACAGCAGTTCGTGGCATCCGGTTCGACCTGTGGATAAGCCATTACAATGTGGTACAACGGTTTCGATACGTTTAAATGTGAACTCTAGTAGCTTTACTTACGGACACATTCTCATTGAACTTTCATGCTCCACATGTTACTCTCCTACTCTCATTCCTAAGACGTCACTTTTCACAAAGCTTCAATATAGCTTTTCGGTCACAGAATTTTCAGCTTTTAGCCGAAAGTGTAGAGTTGCTTTCTGTTCGGAGCAAGTAATCATAACTTCGACAACGGAAGGAACAGCTCAGTGTGTGGCTCTACATTTGTGTTATTAAATGATTTATGGAGGAGGATTACGGAGAGAGTTTTGCTGAACAATTTTGAAAGTTATTAGTATTAGGTGTTGGGTACGGTATCCCTCGTGGGGTTTGTTAGTTAATCATGCGCGGTAGCCGTGTGTTGATCTCGGTGTAATTGAGTTAACTGACGCGCTGATGACTTATTTGACAGAGTGAGACGTACGTTTACAGAATGTGTATTATCATAATCCATGAGGGATCTGATTATGTTTGTTATAATTAGTCAAGTTTTGATGTGGTGTCAAACGATTTAAATGGATGTTATTGAAAAACAAATAATACAAAGGTAGAGTTTAAATAAAATATTAAAGACTCAAAAACTGGTGTCGTTTTACCTTACCTTAAACGCATATTTTGTATTAGTACCAAGTCATAAAAACCTACATTATTTTTTTATTATATACACTAACGTCAAATCATAGATCAAATGTAACATACATTTTATTTACCTATGATTTGACGTTATAATTTATTACAAAGGTTGTTTTTGTTCGGCCCACGAAAAGACTACCTCATTCGATAAACTATGTGGATGCAAACAATCGATAAAACCAGAAAGTAAGCACAAGAAAGTCCACCACCGATTCATCTACAGCGCGTTATGTTACCACATCGAGATATCAAATTGATAAGTGGCGCACATTCGCGGGCGGGCGGGCAAAGCATTATGAAATTGGCCGTACGTTAGACGCCGTTACTTCCGATAAAATATGACCGTTCTACCCGCTCATATCTGTCGAACTCATGGAATAGAGAAAAAAATGGATGAGCACGCTCATATAATAGAATTAAATAAGCATTTATTTGCTTCACAACCAAATATTGAACTTCTTCTGTGCTGCCGAGGGCGCGTTAAACCAACCGTCTAACAAATTGACACAGCTCAGTTGGTAGTGGCTCTGCCTTCTGCGTCGTAGGCCGTGGGTTCGATCCCCACCGAGAATAAACGTTTGTGTGATTAACATAGATGTTTGTTCTCTGTCTGGGTGTTATTATCTACACTAATATTATAAAGAGGAAAACTTTGTATTTTTGTATTTTTGTATTTTTGTATGTAACGAATAGGCTCAAAAACTACTGGTCCGATTTCAAAAATTCTTTCACCATTAGAATGCTACATTATCCCTGAGTAACATAGGCTATATTATATTTTCAAAAAAATCAGGGATCCTTACTAAAACTTCAATAACCCAAGGTGGAAAACAAAAAACCTTACATCGCGTGCGCTGCGAAAACTATTGAAGATAGAACAAAATAATGTACTACGATTTTGTAGAACACGTTATCATCTACAAAAAATGTCGCGACAGCATATGTCTAACTATTATAGTTATGTCACAATAAGTGTTCTTTTATTATAAAAAAATAATTGAAATGCCTCCGCTAGAAAAGGGTCTTTATTTGTACCTTGGTATTAATCCTTATCCAAATAAATCATTTCATAATTAAGACGGTTTCAATACCTATAGATTACTTCTTAAATTTTTCAAATCGGACATTCCATTCAAAAGGTATGAGGAAATTAAAAATGTTAACGGGTCCACGGGTCACGCGCGGGGTGCGATTTCACTCGCTCAAGGAGAAGCGCGTGCAAATGTATGAAATAAGTAGACGCGAGGCTCGAACCCACGGTCTAAGTTTATCCTAAAATGTTCAAAAAATTTATGAGCACCCATGCGAAGCTGGGACAGGCCGCTAGTATATTATAATTTACTTATAATATGTATTTACAAAAAAAAAACAGCTATCTGGTTCCCATATTACAAGTTTTGGCTTAGCTTGAGGCTAGATGTGTGAAAAGTCCACCAACATTTATTTTATATTTTTATTTTATATTCAAAAATTTTGTTGTGCGAGCGAGAAGTTTTTTGACGGTTGTCAGCCTCTTAATCTGTCATTGTATGTTATTTTTCATATTCCAACTGTCAGTATACTATGTTATCTTACTGGAATAAATAAATGAATCGGAAAAAAAATCCCCGACTAAGGACTTGGGTGGCATAAACTTTATTGCTAAAGTTTGCCACTATAGCTCATACGAACGAGCTTACTTGACTTCATTCAAAAATCACACTTGCTTTCAACATTAGTTGTTTAACCTTTAAACCTTGAGCCTAGTGGTAGTTAAGTACCCTAAGGCAGGGTTTAATCCGGTTTCTGAAAGCTCGATCAAAATCTAATCGGATGTCGCAAGTCACTCGCCATTTCAGCTATTACATAGAATTAGATAGTGCATAGACCTGCGAAATTGCATACCCTCTGTATGCAATTTCGCAGGATTGTGGAACGCGCTTTACACTCTTTATACCGCATCCACTACAGACGCAACACCTACAGAATCCCGTAGTTTAAGTCGGCATTTTCTTAGTAAGCTCACGTGCTAAGCTACACCCATCATTTTGCTTACGGTGATCAATAAATCCAACATTAACTGTTTGTTGCTCTCATGTAAGTATTTAACCGGTTTCGATATCTCATTTAAGAGATTGCTTTCAAATAAACAACTTTTTTTGAGTTTTTGGTTTGGTACCTAAAATTAGTTTTATCTAAAATTAGTATTAGTTTTATCTATTAGTGTCGAAATGGATAATTACATAACTTCAATACCTTTGAAACAGTATCGTAAAATCTTTTTGATCTTGCAAATTGTTTCCGAGGAAATAAGGGAAAGAAAGGCTCTTTGTGAAGGGCTCATCCGGAGAAGTACTACCACCACGCCTTTTTCTGCCCCAAGCAGCTGCTGTGTTTCGGTTTGAAGAGTGTGGTTGCCGATGTAATGACAGGCACATGAGGCTTAACATCTGTATGACTCAAGTTGATGGACGCAGGGCAGTGCATCGTAGGGCATGTTCCTATCGTGCGTGACTTACGAGGCAATGCTTTGTTATAGGTGATGGTTACCACTTAACTCCAGGTGGGCCATCTGCTTGTTCCATCAGCTAGTTGTATAAAAAAAACATACATAAATAAAACACACGTTAGTTATATCTTTAATATAAAAGGCAAGAGTGATTGACTGATGTATAAACGCACAGGCCAAACCCTTAGGGCTAGCAACTTACAATTTCGCACACATATTCTTCTTATGACGTAGGCATCCACTAAGGAAGGATTTTTCAAAATTCAACCCCCAAGGGGCTAGCGGGCCGCCCGAGTATGTAGAGATTTTTAAATAAAGTACCTATAAAGAAAGGTTAAAGAAGTTCTAAAGTAAACGTGCGCGAGCGAAGCCGTGGGTTAAAGCTAGTTATTAATAAAGTAAATATCACACAATTAATTGATGTAATAGAAGAGTAGTAGACCTCTTTGTGAAGGGCTCACCCGGGGTAGAACTATCGCACCATGCTTTTTTCTGCCGCCAAGCCGTGTTGTTGTGTTTCTATTTGAGAAGCTTAGGCTTAATATCTGTATGCCTCTAGTTTATGGACGCAGGGCAGTGTACCGTAGGGCACGTTCCTAACATGCGTGACTTACGAGATAATGCTTTGTTATAGGTGATGGTTACGTCTTAACATCAGGCTTGCTTTTTCCATCAAATATCAAAAAGTTATGTTTCCTAATATAAAAATAAACAGATACTGTTGTGAAACAGAAATAAGTATAGTGTATTATATGGATTTTTTCTCATAATACCTACCTACTTGAATACATATACGTCTATAATATGTATAAATTATAATGAGTTGACTTAACAGTATTCAAATTATGTTTTTTATAGTTTTCGACATTGCTCAGACTACTAATATCAAAAAGATTTTGTAATCTTTTTGATACAGTTATACTACAGTTTTATGACGATTCATTTGGCTATCGGTGACTCGCTCACGTTAGAAATACTATATTTAATTATTTAATTCATTATACATCAAATACGATATATAAATTGCCTAATATTCTATATCAAAAAGGTCACAAAACATAGAGGTACAATAATATTTAAGATTTTAGTATCACCAGCTCTTTGCTAGATTTTATTATTCATATTTTTTTATACAACAAGCAGATGGCCCACCTGATGTTAAATGGTAACCATCACCTAAAACAAAGCATTACCTCGTAAGTCACGCATAATAGGAACATGCACTACCCTACGTCCATCCACTTGAGGCATAGTCAAAGTCAAAGTCAAAAGGTATTTATTCAATAAAATCACAAGGATCACTCTGAAACGTCTTAAAGCTAGGTGACTCTAGGTGCCAATTCCACGCGACCAAAGCCTATAGAAGAACAGGCAACAAACTTACGGCTTGGTTCCTACCGCTCTTTTGTATGATCCTTGTTACAATGTTGGTATTATAATACAATATTGAAGCTCCAGAATGGTGCCAATCGAATTTAGTGAAGATGTCAAGCCTCATGTGCCTGTATTACAATAATAATTGTAAATAATGGTTCGACTTCTCGATGCTGCTGATGAACATTTTATTTTGTTTTAATTGGTGAGAAAGAATCCTTTTGTACGCTCAAATCTATCCTTGAAAATATATCGTACCTTGTAATGGCGGCGGAGAATAGATTCTTCCATTAACAAACCTATAAAAATCCAATCCTATAAAAAAACGAAAATTCTGTTTTTTCTGCAAACTGTATTGCACAACACGACCCAGTAGATAGCGTAATGAATAAGGCTCAATCCAGTGGTTAGTCTCGTATCTCTAACATCAGATGCATTGCAATATATCGCAGTACACTAGCAGAGAACCAGTATCTAACCTTCGAACGACGAGCCCGGCCTAATGCACACGCGCATACACACCACACTCTATTGATCCTCTTTTATTGTTAAGAATAATGTCACTTAATTTTTAATTCTTTATTGCACACAATACAATAAATAGAAAAAAGACAGAAATAGAGGACATGTACAAAGGCGAGATTAACCCTAACAAGAGTTTTCTTCCAGCAAACCTTCAGAGGCTAGAGAGAGGTGACTGTGGTAGGTTTGTGTACAGACAAAAGATGTAGACTAATATAATACTTAAGGTATAAATTAAAATAATGGTACTAAAATACTCAAAATACATAAAATACAATATATATATATATACATACTAATATATATATATATATAATACATAAACAATACTTAACACACTACTTACTTCTGAAAGCGGGCGGAACGCCGTTACTTAAAGTCCTTCAGAAGCTATTCAATTCTGTTATCTCCGAGGGTACGACGCCAGAGGCATGGGGCAGGAGCGTGGTGGTACTTTTCTTTAAGAAAGGTGATAACACCCTCTTAAAGAATTATAGGCCCATCTCGCTGCTAAGCCATGTCTATAAGCTGTTTTCGAGAGTAGTTACCAATCGTCTCGCTCGTAGGTTTGACGACTTCCAGCCTCCCGAACAAGCCGGGTTCCGAAAAGGCTTTAGCACCATAGACCACATCCACACGCTCCGGCAGGTTATGCAGAAAACCGAAGAGTATAACCAGCCACTTTGTTTAGCGTTTGTGGACTATGAGAAAGCCTTTGATTCAGTCGAAACCTGGGCAGTCCTAAGGTCACTCCAGCGATGTCAAATTGACTATCGGTATATCGAAGTGTTGAAATGTCTATACAGTAAAGCCACAATGTCTATCCGACTCCAGGACCAAAGCACGGATCCTATCCAACTGCAAAAAGGGGTGAGACAGGGAGATGTAATTTCTCCGAAACTGTTCACCTCGGCACTGGAGGATGTTTTCAAGCTGCTGTCCTGGAATAGGTATGGCATCAACGTCAATGGCGAATACATCACTCACCTTCGATTTGCCGACGACATAGTCATAATGGCGGAATCGCTGGAAGATCTAGGCACGATGCTCAGAGACCTCGATATTGTCTCCCAACAGGTGGGTCTTAAGATGAACATGAGCAAGACGAAAATCATGTCTAACGCTCATGTCGCACCCGTGCCGGTATATGTTGGGAGCGATATCATCGAAGTTGTAGACCACTATGTGTATCTGGGTCAGACGATCCAACTAGGTAGGTCCAACTTCGATAAAGAGGTCAGCCGACGAATCCAACTCGGATGGGCAGCGTTCGGGAAGTTACGCCGCATCTTCTCGTCACAGATACCGCAGAGCCTCAAGACGAAAGTCTTCAACCAGTGTGTGTTGCCAGTGATGACGTATGGAACTGAGACGTGGTCGCTCACTATTGGCCTCATCAATAAGCTCAAAGTCGCTCAACGGGCTATGGAGAGAGCTATGCTGGGAGTTTCACTACGAGATAGAATCAGAAATGAGGAAATCCGTAGGAGAACCAAGGTAGCCGACATAGCTCGCAGAATCAGCAGGTTGAAGTGGCAATGGGCAGGTCATATAGCTCGAAGGACTGATAACCGATGGGGAATAAAGGTCCTCGAATGGCGACCACGAACAGGAAAACGAAGCGTGGGACGCCCTCCCACCCGATGGACTGACGACATTGTTAGGATCGCGGGTGGTCGGTGGATGGAGAGGGCACGGAATCGTTCTTCCTGGAAATGTATAGGGGAGGCCTATGTCCAGCAGTGGACTTTTTTGGGCTGATGATGATGATGATGACTTAACACAATTCACAGAGACAGATAGTGCTCCTTTACGTTCCTCTTAAATATGGAGTGCGATGGACTGGTCACTTTATGCTGATGTTAATACTTAGGTCTATAAATATCCATCGTTTGCAAAACCAAAAAGAGTGTCTGTGCTTGTTTTTTTTGTATACAACTTGCTGATGAAACAAACAGATGGCCCACATGATGTTAAGTGGCAACCATCACCTAGAATGTACCGCTGAACCGATTTTGATGGAAGAAATCAGTCAGAGTTTAGCATGCATTCCGAGGATGGACTCATAATGCGATTTGCATGGCTGGAAATTGTCTTATGGTGGATTTAACTGAACAAATATAAGGCCTGTCTCCCTTTTAAGCTAAATTGACTGATCTTACCATTTCACAACTAAATTCAAAGTTGATAGTCAATCGTTCAGGTGCTTACCAATAAAATATTTTATAGGTGTGTGTGCGTTTGTTACGTTGATGTTGTTCGAAGCTTATACACCGATTCTTCAAAAGGTTATTGAGCTATTTATCGCAAAGGGTAGCAAGCAGGGGGCACAGCCAGTCGGTCAGTAAGGTTAGAGATTTATACCCCCATAAGCCGCTTCCTCGTCGGTAAAACATTCCAATGTATCTATTCATTCCATTTCTATCGTTTATTTTTAAGACAGCTCTTAATCTGCTATAGGTTATATACCTATACTAAGGTATAGGTATATACACCCAGACAGAGAAAATAATAGTACTAGGTAAGCCTAGTACTATTATTTTCTCTGTCTGGGTGTTATTATATATTATAAGTATGTATAAAAAAAAGTATATATGTATTATATCAGCTATCTGGTTCCCATATTACAAGCTTTGGCTTAGTTTGGGACTAGATAGTGCAGTGTGGAAAGTCCACCAATATTTATTTTTATTTTTTGCTAATAATAATACCTTCACTTCCATCATCATCAACATTATCAATATATCCTGAAAATAAATATGGAGGAAGTCTATTCAAGACTTCCTCCATATTTATTTTCAGGAAAATGATTTCTTGTGTGACTTCGGTCGTCGGTGTTTCGTGTGGAGGGGAAGCTGTCTTATAGTTCAACCCTAATTATTCAGAAAACTTTATTTATATCTAAACTACACAATTTAACTGGCTATTTCTTTTATATTTAGAGCTTCTAGCATTAGGTTATTGATTAACTCTTATGACTTCTGAGAGCGATGGCAGACACACTGACACAGTGAGGCAATAATAATCTCATTTTTCCTAAACTGGATGAGAATACTTCAAACAAATGATCCTCAATTTATGACGAAATTTGGAACTTAAATAGTAAGATGAAAATGTGAATATGTAAACAATTCATAGATAGGTACATAAATTAAAAAGGAGATTTACGAGTAGTATAAAACAGTAACATATTTTTCTGTTTCTGTTTTTAAAGACTTTTATGTAATAGGTTAAACTATTCATAGCCAATAAACGCTGATTTTTAATAGTTAAATTAAAAATTCCATGGAAATGTAAATGTAGAGCAACTCAATCGAAAAGTTCTGAAGTAGGTATGAATTATATTGAGTACATGCCATATTCAGGTTAAATTCATGTGTTAAATTAGATAATTGCATAGATAAATAAAAATATTTAAAGATTGAAGTATTAATGAGTCTGAAATTACTTAAACAAAATCCAGGTAGTAAGCTTTATTCGATCCAATTTTCATCCGGATCGGTTCAGCGGGCGTGATTGAGCCACAAACATCCAAACATCGTATCTTTTACGTTACCGAATATCTACTTATATACTTTGTATTCATTGTAATTTTCTTTGTAAATAAATGCTTGAAACTTATATACTTTGGCATAACTTAGTAAAAAAAGTACTTTTTTAAAATTCGGAACGTACAGGTGCCGTTGACACTAAAGCGTTTTGTCCCAGCCATGGTGGGCCCTATCGCGAGTAACTAAAAAGGTGTCGTTAGTGATGGCATTCAAACATCATAAAGATGTCAGGTGGCTGTTACCCGATTGTGACTATCGCCGTGTAATAGGCCGCGCGTAAAGTAAAGATAGCATTGGTTTATCGTGCTCGCTTTCGGACAAAACTTGTATTTACATGTTTTTCGATAGTCTAGAAATACCTACTACTCCGGGTACAGACTGAATTTCTTGAATCAGACGCTTTTCAAATCAGCAAGATTGAAGTATCAAAGTCAAGTTTCTACAAAACTGTAAGGATCGTGGCATTTTATGTTTTTTTATATTCCTATTGTTTTTTTACTGCAGAATTTGCTATTAAAATATTGATCAAATTGATTGATTGATTGTTTGCTATGTCTTCTTTACTTTCCACTTGTCGCTTGTCTTGCTGGCTGTACCGTCCTATAATCTCTTCATAAGTCACAGCGAACCATTGTCAAGGCTTATCAGGTAATTTTTTGATAGCCACTAGTCACTTAACACTTTGAATTGTTTCGGATGGTGTTTTATTTATTTTAATGGCACCTCGGCTGTTAAAGAGCATTCCAGTAATCAAGGAAAGTGCACTTTCAAATGAATATGATGACTTTTAAACGTAGGTAATTGATACAAATGCTTGAACTGTGTGAATAAATTCACAAGTTATTGTCATTGATCAAAATAATAATATCCTTTAAGTAAAAACAAACGAATAAGTTGAAAAAGTGCTGACGTATTCAAAGTTACATGTTACAATGTAAGTAACATAAAAATGAAATATGATTACCATAAAAGCGTACCAAATCTCTGTAATAGAATATTGTTATTCGGCTCCCCCAGTAGGTAATGTTTATGCTTGATTTGCTATTACAATCAGCGAGCGGAAATTTTAATTTATGCGCTAGAGATTGTTTGTTTTTATGTTATCGCTACTTTTTATGACAAAAACATTATGTCGTTTGCGGAAGTTACGAAAATTGGTTCTTGTCGAATAATGAAACACAGACGGATGAATTCGATAATCTGGAAGCGATTGTACAAGTTGTTTTATTGTCGAATTACTCGCCTTGCCAGCGATCGATATCTATAAGTAGCACGTTTGTGAAATATTATCCGATTGATGTCCATGACTAACTTCCATACTACCGCATTCGCCATGCTTACAAATTTAATCTGAGAAATGACTAAGCTAAAAATTTGATGTTTTTATTTCAATTAAATCTTTTATCTCTTGTGATTTATGATGGTTAAATGAAGCATGTAGCTGGTATATTCGTTAATGTGTTAATAGGCACATCATTAAAATCTGTATCTTCGTGACCTTTAAAATTTCTTGCTGTGTAAGTCCAGAAACAAATTGTATTTTTAATTATACTTGTTGGTTTATAATGAAGAGTCAGCGGTAGCTATCGATTGTCCACGGGCCGCCGACGGAAGTGGAAATTTGAACCCTGCCATGGCTCCGACAACCGTGACTGAACCCACAAATGTTTTACCTCACGTTTGCTTTTTATTCCCATCTACTGGCCATTGTCTCAATAGATTGAATAGAAAGTCAAATACGAATACGGTTTTTTCCGGTCTTGTCGTCATTTTACTTCGGCTTCGCATTCGCCTTGTTAAATGGAGACAATAATGCCGTTTCCATAAAGCACGTTTTAAATTAAGATGCAGTAGCGTGTATTGGTATTTCCAATACAGTCGTAGTAGCAAAATACCGGACAGCAGGCGTGTCGGTACAATGCTTATCTCGATCAAGGCGTTCCGAGAAAAGAAGAGTCTGCTACCAAATATCATGACTGTCGTCTTACAAATGAGAAAATTTCGCTCTAATTATTTATGAATGTGTTATCGTCATATCTCCTGAGCTCACGATCCAGCCTCTCGCTCCGTGTGCACGACACGAGCAAAACCGCAATTAGCAAATGTGGCTTTCTTTGTTCTCCCGTACGCTCTACCATCGCATCGCTTTGCATCTATTACTACAATACGAGTATATGCGAGAGTAGTGGCGTCCATGTCGAGCGTCGTTAATAAACCTCCATTACTTTCATTAAGGGATATCGGCGGACAGTGGTCGTATCGAGATGTCGGCGGGCGTCATGCCACCGACACATGAAATTAAACGCGATGACGTTATCTGAGCGCGCGCATCGAGCGGTCGCTGCTCGTTCCTCGCCGCTATCCGCTATCCACTATCCGCACCGCAACGCGCCGTCCCGCAACGCACCGCGCCGCGCCGCCGCCGTCCCGCGCTTGCTTAATTGCGAAATGCCAATGAATGTCGATTATATATTTTAATCGGTACACCGAGCTCTCATCGGTGCGATCCTAAATCTTGTTATGGACACGACTCGAATACCTAGGCATATGTTATAAATTACGTCTCAGATTATCATATGATCCAATCGTAAATTAAGACAAGATACATAATTAAGGCGAATATATAAAATGGTTGGCATTTCGACGGGAGCACGTTCGATTCCACCGGGCCGATATTCCCTCCATTTTGAGCTATCAGTCCCTTTTAATAAAGTGTAGTTTGATTCGTTACATTTAATTGCGATTCAATCGCCAACAATATTGAAAGAGCCGGGAGTGCGGGGGCGGGACGGGCTCTGAATGTCACGACAAGATTTTTAATTACGTCCAAGATATCATCTAAGAACTGCACTCCATGCTGCCGAGGACACATCGCGAAATAACAATTCAATAATTATTATCCTCGCGGCGAAATATTTTTAATTAATGACGGTTTAACTGTTTGTTAACATGAAAGTAACCGCGCCGGGCGGTAGGTGTCGTGTCGCGGAGTTGAGCAGTTAGTTTAGTGCACGTGGGATGGGGTTCCGAACAGGTGAACTTTGGATTCCGCCAAATGCATTCAAAAAGGCTAATTCATAATGTCACTGATCTCATAAAAGATAAACGTGAATGTTTTGTAAGTATAGTATTAAAGTGACTTAGCAAAGTATATCGTGGTTGGTGGTAGTTAAGAACGAGATGTTAAAGTAAGCATGGGCTGAGTGGAGCGTGACAGGGCTGGGGAAGGTAGCCGGATGGCTGCTGGTAGCACACTGATGCCGTCTTGAATATGATCTCAGGTTATTTTCGTTCTTCTAATGCGTCTTCGCTGTCGTCCGGAGCACAATTAAAAATACAAAAAGTGAAACGTTTGTTTCAGACGTTCATTGTCTCCGTTATTAATAAATTCATTTTACAGAGTTGAAGTCGACGTGTATTTTATTCGCTTTAAGTGGTTTCACATTGTTTTATATTTATGTGCGGTTATTTTCGGTAGAGACATTATAATGCAGTTTGTGGGGGAAGATGTGAAACGGCTCACTCCATTAGGGATATTTGAAACTTGAGAGTGCACTCATAAATTCACTTTGTTGGTAATAATATGCGGCGCGTGCTCCAAAAATACTATTCATTGTTCAATTATGATATTTGTAGACACATGTCTACTCTTATTGTCAGGAATAATTATTTAGGAACTTTTATAAAAAAATATTTTTGAAAAGGATTCAAAATTTTTTTTTATAAAAATTCTTTTACTTTATAGTGGAGCTATAAACTTTTTTTATTATGATATGGTAGCCAAATCCTCGCGTACTTGTATTTTTTCGTCCTCATGGAAACAGCGAAAGACACGTCGTGACTTTAGCTGCAGTGCATTTACTTTATTACTCTGATATTTTACAGGTAGTGCTCTTAACTTCCATATGTCCCGCTTTTATAGTCCGCTGTACGCGTTATGGCCTAATGTCACGTGATGCTCTGATTTGAGTCTTATTTCGTGTTTGTCTCTATGTAGAGCTCTCATAAAAATCTTTGATAACAACAGAAACATTTGGGCTCAGATTGTTACAAATAGTTACGTAGATCTGAAAAAAAAATCATTCATTGATATGAGTTGCATTATAGAGTTATGACTAATGATAGAAACTATTCAACTTATCCACAAAATCGTCGAAATTGTTAATGTTTGAAGTAAAACAAAATAAAATTAAGAGGACACCAGGTGGTTTGCTGAAAATACCCCCTACTGTTAAATGGTTGAGCTGTGTTTAAATTGAGACACCCCTTGACTCAGTTGATGTTTGGAAACTTCAGTTTTCAGGGGTCGTACAACAAGGTGTTTGTAATTTTATTATCCTTGTATGAAAATGATCAAAACAAAGAGCACTGCAGACTCATGAATTTCCCATTTAAAAAAGGATAGAGGCCACGCAACAAAGTGAAACAAGATCCACTCTACTAATCCGACAAAAGCGAGCCTTGTTACCCTTCAAATTTATTTATAAGAAAACTCTCGGACAAGTCGTTAATACCTATAAAGTAGGGGCGAGAGAGGCGCGAGCGAGTTTATAACTCACGTACCGAACTTTACTTGCCGACACATAAAATAATAGGTGTAAAAACTTACACGGGAATGTACTCAGTGAGCGAGCGGGCCGCGAGATGGACGGCGTGCGATGGTGCCCGGTCCACTCTGTACTCCGCACGCGTGTACGCCGCCGCCGCGCCGCCAGCGGAAATTATCCGCAACAACCAATGTTGCTCAAATAGATCTTTATGCTTTAAGGTTGCGCGGCTGCTGTTAAGATACCCCCTGGTTTATTGTAGTTGGCATACACTCAAAGGGTTATTACACCTATTGTAGCATTTATTATTTTATTTTTTTAATGATAAAATTACAAACATATGCTTCTATTTCAAAGGAGAAGGATGCAACCTTTACAAAGTAACATAACCTCGCATACTTATTAATACTTTGCCTAATCAGTTGGCAGGTGTTTGACATCCAACAATGGGTGAACCATAAGGACCTCTACAAGAAAATAATGAATATTCTGGAGTTCTATAATTAATTTGGAACGTTAATCAGTACTATAGGGACGGCACAAGAAATATATTATCTTGCATAAATCATGGTAATGAGCACCTTTCGAGCATTTCGTATCGCCATTAATTCAGATATCAGTGCGGAAACAAACGTCGGTTTATCCCGCCATCTGTGGCGCATGCGCGCACCGGTAATCGTTAACCCCGAGGTGATATTATTTTGAATATCCATTTCCTTTATCATTATTATTCGTATCACCCTTAACCGAGGGCTCTAAAGTCCAGTTTACATAATACTGCGTCGACGTTACCTAAGCACCGCGAGCATAAAGATGTATGACACGAATTTGAATTCGGAACAGATATTGTTGTGGAGCCGCGGGCGACGGGCACGTGCGTAAGCGCACCTTGCACAACATTCTGTTTGTGAACGTAAAATTAAGTGCTATTTTATTTATAAGATGTTGTATTGCCTATTCCATATGTTTATTGGTGATAACTACACGCCTAAGTACATTTTTTGGTACAAATGACCTGCACTTAAGTTTTTACGAGTTCAATTTAAAGCACACTCCATGTTTCACACATGTTTCATTTTCTGTTTCTTATCGTTGGAAAGTAACCATATTAGCGATAAGCGCTCAATTTTTTACACCGAATTCAACAATCCGCTAACTTATTTTTTTTATTTGTTTCTTATTTACATTTAGCTGCATTGAAAGCTCTTGAGCGTCTACCTGCAGATCTAAAAAGAGCATGTAAAATCGATATGCAAAACTTGGGCACGCGTAGTCCCGGGATGCGGCTGATAGAACGACTCATTTTTAGCATTCATGCGAACCTGTTATCCTTCCATTGACCGAGGTCAATCAGCGACTATATCCCAACTATAAATTTCATTTAATAAGACACAAATACAACTTTATGCTCGTTTTTGAATCGCCAACCAAAGAAATTTAAATAAAACACTTTTATCAGATTCGACAGGTGGAGTTGTTTTTCTTATTCGTTTTAACTTCGCTGTAGGTTAAGGATTAGCTGGTAACTAATCGATTATCGATACGGAACGGGAAGTGTCCTTTTTTGATTAATTACGTTTTGCTATTGTTATCTGGCCATATTAATACTTTACTTTACGAATAATGATTTTCTATTATCCAACTACAGGTAAAGTTGAATGAAGTTTGAATAATGTGCTTTAATATAGTTGCCAACTTTCTGTTAATGTATTGTAGGCAATAGCACTAACTAGAACTGGCGTAGCGTTTGATGTAGCTCTGGCTTCGCATAAAGACAACACTGCAGACTATAATAAATAATCCACCGCACCGTACATCGGATAGAAGGCGATAGTTTAATATTCATCGTGTCCTAATCAGCCCCTGGGAGCCCACCCACGTCTGTGACCCACCATTTCTCCACCATCAGTGTAGCCATCGTCATACTAATTTAGCCAGGCTCCGGTTGCCAATACACTATGTGCAATAAATATTTAAGATTAATCTGATTGGCTCTGGAACTCGTTAGAATACTAACGACCGCGGAGAAATGCCGTACGCTTGTAAAACACTGTCTAATTGTGATGGCTGCCGTGATTACTGCTGGTGGTCAATTTTACTGGATCTAAGATTTGGAAACTTTTGAGATTCTGTTGGCTAAAGACGTAAAACTTTCTGTTTATTGCTTGTTTTACCATGCGCTAGTAACGCTCATCAATAGATGAACTATTTAAACTCTATAGGATGCAGTCCTTCGATAAAAAAACAAAAGTAAAGATGGCACATGGCAAATTAATACAAACGCATTAGGAGTTCAATAAATGGCGATACCATCTCATACTCGAAATTTCATGAGACATTTCAAAAAATAAACGATGTAGCTCTGATAGAACACCCTTTATACTAAAGTTTTGAATTAACTTTGCAAATCTTTCCTAATAGAAAGGTTAGTAAGAGATTCGTTAGACTTACGTACCTATCGGGTTACAAATTGTGTATCTAAGATCGATACCGCCGTAATGAAGAGGGCTTAGCATTTGAATACATTTGCATATTAGAATGCGCTCACTCGATCTGCGTATCGAGTACCGATTGAGCGAGTGCACTGCTCGTACTGACGAGTTTAGTTGACAAGTAACTAGATTCGATAACTGAAGACTCGATAGTGAGAAGCTTGGTCTGTCGTGTTGTGCTTTTGGTTTGTAGAGATAGATTTGTTAATGTGTACCTCTAGATGTGGATCACGGTATCTATAGTTTCATTTAATGAATTCAAGAAAAACTACTACCCTATACACTACACTATAAAAAAAACATCAACGTCTACCTACTTGAATGAATGTCCATATTGTAGCCAACGTTATTCTCATATTATTATTATTTTTTCATAATTATTGCCCCATTTGAGGAAAACGTGATAAATATTTTTGAAATACCTACGAAATAATTAGGTGGTAAGAAAATTTTATTACCTACATTGTACAAAATTACTTCTGATCGAAAAGTCGTGGGTTCGAATACGGTAGTAAATCAATGGATTTTTCTCTTCGAAAAATTTAAGAGCGCAATGCTTTCAAACGACGAATTTAAACCTCGTGAGGAAACCAGTTAGTATTCAAATAGCGGCGTTGGGCTTGCAACCTGTCACTTATGGAATAACACGACTGCATTAATGTACCTCTGACTAACCCACTAAGATATACTCAAAGAGTCTTGAGTTGGTTCCTACTTGGAGCTAAGATATCTGAGGGGATGTCTACCGTGCCTGTGTATAAAAGTCGTGAAGCTGTTTCTGATTATACAAAATTAGCAGTATAATCCGCATATACCCAACATTAGGTTCACTTACCTGTAGTTTATTTATTCAGTATCGCTTTACATTCACCTCCATATTCCACAGTTTGTTAGAATTAAACATATAATTACCTTACAAAATAAATAAACAGTGACATAAACAATTCTAACCCACAATAAAATCCTGTGTAACAGAGATATAAAACCAATATTTTCAGATGGTAGAAAAAATTGTCCTGCCACGGGATTCGAACCTGTACTACCTGCGTTAGCCTGTTACACGTCAACTGCACATTGTTATCGATCTAGTTTTACACTACTAGGTTTATGAGGTTTTTTTTATACTACTAGCTGATGAAAGAAGACGACGGCCCACCTGATATTAAGTGGTAACCATCACCTATAGCAAAGTATTGCTACGCAAGTTACACACGATATGTACGTGTCCATCAACATGCTATAATCCTCATGTGCCTGTAATTTCACCGGCAACCACACCCTTCAAAACAAAACACAGCAACACTTCTTGGCGGCAGGAATAAGCATGGTGGTAGTACTTCCCCGGACGTTTACCATTTTTAATAGTAGTAGAGCCCTTCACAAAAAGCTCTACTACTAATGTCTTCTTGAATCTTTACCTAAGTAGGTTTGTTTGCCGTACAAAAAATGATCTTTGTCCTTTTAAGTCGCCGTGTTATTGCTAAATATATAGGTGCTTTGAGAGTTCAAGAACCAAATGATAATACGTGTGCCCGTGAGCCAATTTTGTATCCTGTCACTATTCCCATACCATAACATAGGCTGTGTCCTATTGAGCCTTAGTTATAGGTGAATAGGAGCTAGGTCGCAACGATGCGCACTCCGATACCAACACCAATTAATATGCAATGCCGTGGCACTCGTAAACCAGTCACGAACATATGCCAATATGCCGGTGCAGTTAGGCAAAGGCTATTTGTATAATTCGGACGATTTACTTTGTGGTACCGCGTCTTGCTACCGATTGTCTGTGACTGTCTTCCTTCTCTTGTTCGATCGAACTGTATTAACATCGTGATTCATTTTGGCAGTTTTTCCTTCTAATCTTTTTAGTTGAATTTTGTAGTGAAGATACACAATTTCAATAAATATACTCATGTTTTATTAATACATTCTGTTTAACAGGATATATCTTAAACCTCTAATTCTGTTACCATAACTACCGTTGTCCATGTTGAAACATTGCGATGATTAAAAAAATTAAAAACATTTCCAGGCACGGTAGATATCTCCTCAGATCTCTTAGTGCCAAGTACCCAACTCAAGATTCTTTGAGGATGTCTAGAGGGGGTTATTAATACATTCTGTTTAACAGGATATATCTTAAACCTCTAATTCTGTTACCATAACTACCGTTGTCCATGTTGAAACATTGCGATGATTAAAAAAAATAAAAACATTTCCAGGCACGGTAGATACCCCCTCAGATCTCTTAGTGCCAAGTACCCAACTCAAGATTCTTTGAGGATGTCTAGAGGGGGTAATCAGAGCTATATCCAAATATTACATTTGGCACATGATACGATGATAACACCCTTAAAAAACTGAAACAGTTTCACTACTTTGATCCGCAGGCACGGTAGATATCCCCTCAGATCTCTTAGTTTACAAAGTACTAACTCCAGTTTCTTTGAGGACGTCTAAGGGGGGTAGTCAGAGGTACGTCCAAACATTACATTTGACACATACCCACATTTTGCAGTAGTTGGTATTCCAATAAACTATAAAATACAAAACTAGGTGGTATAAGTCCTGGGGACACTGCCACTGCACTCCTGCATCACAAAAGTTTATTATGCATGCTATCACGGCGCGTTCATATAAGATTTCACGTGTGGCATCACATTAGCAGTACTAAGTGCAGAAAGTGCGCATGGTAATGCATTATCACATACATGTCGCGACTGTCGCCGTGCTATCGCGGCATCAGGCGCCACCGGCTGGGCCTGGCCTTGTGTTAATGGGCCCTGATTTCATTTACTAATCATATTGTACCATTGAACAAACTAGAAAGGAAAAGGACCTATCCTTTTTCATTTTAGTTAAAATGTATTCTAGTTTAGACCTACGAAAGAAAATGGTGCAGTTTTATTTCGTTTTGTTTTTATGTTGGGTGATCTTAGATCAGATAGCTGATCACAAATCAGCTAAAAAGACATGAACTGCTACTATGAAAGTGAACTAGCAACCTAGTTGTATCTTTCTCCTCATACATAGATTATATAGCAATTTTTTATTACAAAAGCGACAAAAATTAACTAGTTTTTCATCTTAAACGAATTCCGGTTTGGTAAAATCGACTTAAGAAAATGAGTAGCCTATCGCCACAGTTGACTCTATGTAAATATGAAGTGGTAGACGCAGATGGATAGGCAACCACAAACACAAGACAAGTATAGGTAAGCAGGTAGGCTCGCGGACGGTAAAGCTTGGAACGCACAGCATAATAATTAGTCATTAGAAAGTAGGCAGCGAGGGAGCCGGTGGGAGGAGGGAGGCGGGAGGAAGGGCGGGGCTCGTCTGTTTCAGCTTATCTGAAATTACATCTTTTATGGGTATCCGCGATTATTCCGCGCTGCAGCGGGTTGCGGCGCGTTACTACCGCCTGGAAAACAACTTCACATTACCATCGGTGTTCTACATAATCCCTACTATTGCTTTTTACTGCACGACTACTTTCGCGCCTCAATCGCCTTTTTGTCACCCATTCATTTCCACGCAGGACGAGTTTCCAGATCTCCGATCTTTACTTTGCCATCTATGTGTATTAGAGGTACCGTTTACTAAGTGCCTTCTCAGAATGCTGCTTACATAATTAGCCACGTATTCCAATGATTTTCGAATGCTTTAGAATAACTTAACAGAAATTGACACATATTGTAGAAATGGACAAATTTATTCACACATAAACCTGTAAATTACCATTCAATTCGCTATTACACTGCTAGGAAATTTATACGCAGATCTAAAACACAGAACTGGGCAAATTCTAATATCCTTGTTTGTTACACAAAAGCGCTGCTTACAACAACAGACAAACAATTCAGTGGAGCTAACTTGAATTCATAATCAAGTAATTTATGTGCACGGCGAATAAATTAGTCGCTCCAGCCCGCGCGCCGCCCATAACTTACCCCTATAAATTGCCCTAAGCGGGCCAACTTCATTTTATCTCCAAATACTAATAAGTACTTGTACCTACGTACGTGGGCTACAGCTTTTTATTTTTATTTAACCAGTAAATTTCCACCCCGATATGACCGTTTTATGATGGCGTTACGTGAACTGATCACCCACCTGATAAGCGCACTAGCTCGGCAGGGCCGCGCGCCGACGGCGGTAAACAGCCGCAAGTGTCACTACAACTACGAAAATGTGACTTACGAGCATTGCCTCAATGTGTAACCATGACTAACTTGCATTTTTAATGTTCTAATTTTTCTAACTGGGGTGATTGTGTTCTCTATTTTATTGCAAAGCCAAAATCAACCTTATTTTCTATACCATGTAAATGGATATTTAAATTTTCCCCTTGGCAGCATTATCTGTACGTATTACGTTTCTATTTGTACTGGCGAGCTCACGTATCAGGTAGCACCTGCTTTGCATAAGGCGTCATGTCGAGAACCCCACGTTTAGGTGTAAATTTTGCGATTAAAAGTATAAAATTGTGAATAAACTTTACCGGAAATTGCAGGATTTGGTTTGTTTTAAAGTGTATTTATTTTTAAATTAAATTAGGTATTTAATTCGAGATTTAAATTTGAATGGTCAAAATTACTATTTAGAATTTGTTCCATACATGCTTTAATTGTGTTATTAAAAGAACTTATTTAATATTCATACTTGACTGTTATTCAGATTTTGTTGTATTTGAACTAAGACATTATCTTTCTACAAGCTGCAGTCGTTAATTTGACAAAGAAAACATTTGAAAACGAACACATCGCGTACAGTCGACCTTACAAAAGGTGTCACGGTGTCCGAATCGTCCTATAGAGCCAACAATAAAATTAACATAGTCGAAAGCGAGGTGTCACGGCACAGGAAGTATTGTGTAATTTGTAAGCTTTGTGATTAATAAAGTGTACTAAGTGTGTCCCGAATAGGACAGATTAGCGGCCACTTTATCACATCTATTCCAAGTTAACGTCGCGTGACGGATCTCGTTTGAAACTCATAAAGAGTCCAAAGCAAAATATACTTGTAGATAACGCTTAGGTACTTTACGTCTCGGGCCCTTTTCCACTTGCCAACTTTAGGAATCACCCGGGAGGGTAAACTCGCAAGTTTATTTAAGTTTACTACTATTTTGTAATTAAATTCTCGCTTTATAATCGAGTCAGTGGGTGTTGGGGTGCTTTACGGGTTTTAAGGAGAATCTCTTCAGTCAATTAATTTATGTCGTCCCACGAAATATGGGACGAAACAAACTTTATCTGCTGACATAACTTCTCGCTCGGAGGTGAAGATGGTTAGATTGTTGGAATTGTTCGTGGGGCAAATATTTGCGAATCTTTGAGATTGAAACTTTAAATAACCCTGCTGAGTTAATAATTGAATGCTTAAAAGATTAACTTTTTAGGGGAATCTAATAGATGAGTGTATAAAACAAGCCGTAAAGAATTTAGCAAAATATGGCAGGAACAGCTTTACATAATGTTGCAGGTGTCAGTAAGCGACGGTACCGCTTATCATCAGGTGGTCTTAAGGCTAATTATGATAAAAAAAAGTATCTATTCGTTTCAGTTTTTATAAATATCGCTACCTGCCACATTGCAAACTTGTTGTTTCTTGTAAATTGCATGAAAACTAAAATTGGACAATGGACAACAACATCGTCTAGCTCACATTCGGACAGATTGATGGAATTGCGCTGGCCTTATACGAAGAACAAATGGTTATAAAATAGTCTTTATCAGATTTTACTTTGACCTTTTTGTTACAAATAAGCACGAAAATAAAACTATCCAATTCAGTAGATGGTTTTTTTTTCATGAAAATATTAAGCTATCTGATTACATTTTTTCATCAGAATAATGTTACTTGTTGAGTGTTGATTACTATACTTCTTTGGAATAACTTCTACACCATCTTAATTAAAAATGTACTAAAGTTCATATTTTATTCTTGTCTCTTTCGACATCGAGATCCGATGGGATGTTTTGCGTTATCAGATGGGGAGTAATCAGAATCGCATGATCCGATGATATAGATAGATAGACCCGACAGGCGCACAGACAAACGGACATATATACCTCTATATTATGTATACTGGAGTAAGACCAACACGGGTATCGTTTTTACTAAACTGGATCATATAACTGACAACTGCTGGGGAATAAAATTTAAGGCTATATGGCGATAATAATGGCGACCACGAACTGGAAGACGAAGCGTAGGATGCTCTCCTATCCGGTGGACTGACGACATCGTGAAGATGTCAGGAAGCCGGTGGATGGAGAGGGCTCAGAATCGTTATTCCTGGAAATGTATAGGAGAGCAGTCCTGGGTTTAGCAGTGGACTTCTACATGCTGATGACGATCATAACACTAAAAACAAAAAACAGTATTTTTATAATAACAATTCTAAGCCATAAGGCTGTTTATTTTAAGGCTTTGTAAATTATTTAGACGAAAGGTTCCTTTTGTCTGCTAAAATAACTTACGCTCTCGAATCCGCCATCCCCCACCTTCGCATTATAAACGTATTTTGTAAGGATTATAGCTGCTTTGGATTTACATAACATTTTCCATCATTTGCTTATCGCTCACATGACAATTCTCGTGCATTAAACATGAATAAATTTGACATGTTTTAGCAAAAGTCGTGGTGTGAAATACCTATTCAGGAATGTGCGCGAAAGCCGAGAGCGCGCCGAGTCGAGGCTTACTCCGATGAGTATTTGAATAATCGAGGAATGTTCCGAGTCCACGGCATTATATGATAATAATTTCACGCACGAGTGGTTCGCGCCGGGTGCCGGGACTCTGCCCCACACCCGGACACCTCCGAGGAATGTGTGAAAAAATTACCAACGTCACAAACCGAATACGATTGCCACAATTCATATCGAAGCAACACGTTTTTACGCTATCGATATTTATTATTAAGCTCACTGCTGATACTCCCCCATCATTTCATAATTAATTGATACTCCAAACGTTAAAAACTGGTGAAGTGTTAAATAACCGTGTAGGGTTGCTAAGGTGAAGCAACATTTCAAATTACACGCGGCACGCCAAGGTTTTAGGGTTTCATAATTTTATTGGAATCATTATTTTTCCCTAACTAAGAAAACCAGTTTCCTTTGTTGATTCTTTTGATACATATTATATTACAATTAAATATTATCTTAACAGAGTATACCTATTTAATTATTGATGACATTGTTAGGATCGCGGGAAGTCGGTGGATGGAGAGGGCTCAGAATCGTTCTTCCTGAAAATGTATAGGGGAGGCCTATGTCCAGCAGTGGACTTCTTTAGGCTGATGATGATGATGATTTAATTATCATCCATAACTTTTCTACTCATGCGAATAACAAACCATTTTCTGCTGTACGCTCTACTGCAGAATAGGCAGAGCATGAAAGCTTATAAAATCATAAAAAATCTAATTACCCTGCCACGTGGTAACGTAAGTGTGAAGTTGTTAACTTAAGTATCATAATATAGCTAATTGGTATGTGAACGCGTCGTAAAATTAGTTATTCATAACAGTGTTGTTTTTAGATGGTGTATCAGTAAACGAAGCGATGTAATTTTACGCCCCTGTAATTATTAATTTGTGTAAAGGCACGATTAAAGAGTTCAGCACATTTCATAAAATTAAATTATGTTTGTTACTACCTCTTTTTAAGGCGTTGAACTCTTTTGTCAAAAAATTATGTTTTAAATATTAAAAGTTTGCATTTATTAAAGCTAGCATTAGCAGCAATTAAAGCTGGCGGCAGAAATGAGCTAATGTATAATTTTCATAAAACCTCATCATTCCGCAGGCGTGATTGCAAACAGAAAGTTGATCTTGTCTAGACACCCTGGTCGCCCACATCCGTTCAGTAGTGCTATTCCGTAAATAATAAAATCACGGGGAGTATCACCTAGTGGATCGCCGATCACTTCGATCACGAGCTTTTCCTCACCCACGTTGGCATTTTCACCGCTAAAACACTCACTCGGGTGGCGCTAGTGATGGGTGTATTAAAGAATGCTAATCTGAATTCCGAGGTCATTTGGGTGAGTGTTGTTGACAGAATAGCACTAAAGCTCATTCAAATAAAAGGTAAGATTTTAAGAGTAGCTCTTTGCGAAAAGCTCGTCCGGGGTAATACTACCACCACGCCTTTTTCTGCCGCCAAGCAGCGTTGTTGTGTTTCGGTTTGAAGAGTGTGGTTACCGGTGTGATTACAGACACATGAGGCTTAACATCTGTATGCCTCAAGTTGATGGACGCAGGGCAGTGCATCGTAGGGCACGTTCCTATCGTGCGTGACTACGGGCTATCTGCTTGTTCCATCAGCTATTGTATAAAAAAAAGGTGCTTCATAGATCACCCACGTCACCAAATTATAAAACCTATTTAACGTTTTTGTTTGCTTTATTTTAGCCTTTGAATAGTTATCTATTTAGAAGTAGCCTTTAAAACTGTTATAGCGATCATTTTTTGTTACGATTTTGTTGTCCTAATCGGAAATATAGGTAGGTATTCTAAAATAACAGTGAACTCAGTTCTAACTTGCAGTTGGTTTATTATTGTATTTACTTGCAGTTTGTTTCATAACTTACACAGTTGCAGTTGCTACTACGTTAACAGAAACCACAAGACATAAACACGACAGCGCTAGAAACTAGCAGAGATACCTGTAGTCAAGGAACTTGCAATTTTCATAAACCACTGCTAGATTGCAACGTGCGCTCTGTAAATACATTCGCTTGCTAATTAAAGATGCAGTTACTAATTTTCGTTCACCAAACCATTTAAAACCGACTCCGACCAAAATTCAACATAATTTCATGCTCCATGGAAAATACCTATTACCTTTGATATATCTATATTTGTTTGTCCCACGATAAGCTTCAACTAAGTACGACTAATTTATACACTTCCTTTTGTAAAGATAATGCTCGCTCTTTGTGGTAACTAATACACATTTTAAAAAGCGAATAGCTATAAAACTATAATTAACTAGGAACTTCATGCACCAGTAAATGCAGACATTAATTTCCACACTAGTTTATCTATTTGGGCGCACAACCCGCCTTTATCTGTCATCGTTGCTCACATACTGAGTTCTATACGAGCCTCTTCAACAATAAAGCTCTAGGGGATATCATATTAAATTACGCTAAGCATAAAGTTTATTTTGGGAACACGGACAAAGCCGAGTAAGCCGTTTCGGCATAGCTCACTGCGGGTGGAAGGCAACTTCACGTATTGCGTTTACTCGAAATTATTTTAATATGCAAATAAGAAAATGTAAAGGAGAATTGTGTTTCGACGTTGTTGGTAAAGTCGGTTACGCAGACGTATTCTTTAAATTAATGTCTGTGTGAGATTAGAGTACTGCTAACTGCGTTACATGGAGCGGGCTTACACCGCGAAGCTCGCTCGTTTGTTCCGAGAAACAGACAAATGAAAGCACATAATTACTAGGCCGCCCCGTTCTAAATGCAACAAGGATTAGAATTTACATGCGCGTGTTAACAAGCACGCGTATGGCATTTATGACTTTGATATTTAAATATACCTACTGTGCAAAGGCATACGTCTCCTAATGTAGCTGAACGCTACGTCAGGCCCCGTTGTTTAGCTTGAAAAATACTATTAGTGTTCATAATACCTGGATACTATCATGCTCTAACAGGTACGAATATATAGTCCTGACTCGAAACTTTAGGTTTCCCTCTGATTATCAGAGATTACTGAATAACTGGGATATTAAATATACTTGTTCTCTGGGTTGAATCTTTGAGTAAAAATCAAAGATCAAAAGTGTGATGGTCTTTGATTTTTTTATGAGAAAAGCTAATGGATCAACCAAATTAATATTTTAATTTTAAACACCCACACCCTGATTAATTTCAGAATATCAAAACATACCGATAGTCTCATAATCCGACGCTTGACGCTGCGTTCGGCGTAAATAGCAGGCTGCCGCCTTATTGAACTAGCTACATCTTGGCAACCATTCGATAGATGCCTGAATAGTAAAAGGTTGAATTGGCGTCGAATATGGCTTGGCATTTTCCTAATTTGCATAAGGCTTTATTCATCTATCGACTTGACTTTCATTCACCTTCCTCATCATAAATATCAAATGCTATTATGTAATAAGCCGTAGTTCAATACCCTAGCTCACGATTTTCAACTAAGATGTATCTTGTGTAGTTTGAAACAATTTAGTATGTATATGTAAATACAATAATTATGATTCTTAAATTCCATCATTTTTTAGGTGTGTTAAATAGTTATGACAATGTAATTATGTATGTATATTTTAGTTTTTAAGGTATTTATGGTATGGGCCTGTATTTGAATTTTAATTACTATGTTGCCTGAAAAAATGTTAGTAAACAGAACAGACTAGACAACTTCTTTCCCAAAAATTGCAGCTTAAAAAAACAGTGCCTAAATTTTAAAATGCGTATACGATCAATTATATATTTCATACGAAACAGGCACATAGAAACTCAATGCTTACAAACATAAGGCGTTCTTAAAGGTTCAAGATTATCACAATAGACGACAGATGACAATCTATTCTGTATGATAATTATTCTGTTCTATACATTTGATCCCAATTAGCGAGCGTAACCAGAACAGCACGGCACTGGCAATCCATACGAATGTCAGTGAGCCGCAAATATGAGGTGATGGATGAACACAACCACCTGCTTTACATACAATGGAAAAAATTTACTAAAAAACCCGTCAAGCGGACACAATACTATGAACGCTAATTAAAGTTAGAACGTTCTGTAACATATCTTGGGAGTGTTAAGTTTTGGTGGATTTATAATCTGAGAACTAGCACTCTGTTATTTGAATGTTCTTAGCTAACATTTAAAAGGATCAATCAAATGGAAGGTAACCGTTAGGCCTGGCGCATTGATGTCTATGGTGTGTTTGTAACAGATGATAATACCTAGTTTCCTGTATTATTGTAAATTAACATTCTCGAGTTAGCTGCAATGAATCCGAGGTAACTGCTCGCGCTTTAGCGTTTTTCTCGTCAGGAATCGAAGCGTAATTATAGACGGTGCACCGATTAACATCTGTCGACTATTAAATAAACGGATTATAAGGGTTCAATCAATGTAAGTAATTATTCTTATCCGTCGGATGTTCTCAAAGCGCCCTCGGTCGGTTGTGCGGAATAATTTTCACATGATTCGCGAGGAAATCAAACTGCCCTATACCCGTTTATTAGGCAGTCACATTGACGTGACTGCCTAATGTATACGGACCTATGTTACCTACAGCGTAAATTATAGACGGCAACCATTATGTAATTCTGCTGCAGATTTCCTTAGGCTTGCCTGCGAATTGCGATTTCAAATAAAACTACTCAGTTCTTTTGATTGAAAGGACTTTGTTGGGAATTGTAAAGGTTTATTTTATTCCGTTTATCTCGTCATAAATTGCTCTACAGCGACTATGCTACTTATATTTCCCGTTCATCGGATAATCAATCACGGGATGAGTCGATAGAGGTATGTGTGTGAACGCAGATAAAGAGTTCTGCGTCGGCTCCTGCGCCTCTTGCAAAAAGTGGCGGTGGTAACCGAACGATTATATTATATTAGTTGGTCTTTAATTGCGCCGATATAATTATGTCGGTAAGGCGTGCATACGTGACGATATCCCGCGCAGCCTCAACCTCCGCCGCCGAGATATTAAGAGGCATAACTCCGTCACAGTCTAAAACTGAAGTATTGAACCAGTTGTTTCCTGTCTTCTCCAATGCATAGAAAACGTTAAAGCTCTTTAAAGATTTCATTTTAATGCTGTAGCGAATCAGAACTTATCATCTTATCATCGTGTCTTTTTATCCTAGAGTGAAAGAAACTTTGTTGTATTCTATGTTTTAGACAGAAGAGTTTTCAACTTGTGTGTCGATCATCCAGTTTCTAATAGCTGACTGACCTGTGGCTAGCATAGGCGTGGTAAGCATATTAGCCACGAAATTCAGTTCAGGCTATGGCAGTACATTCCAATAGGAATGAACTGGCCGTAATGTTTTGGGCTATACCGAGCCGATCGAATGTTTCGCGATAATGAGCGCCGGCCGCGATCGAAGTGTCATTAGGAAGTCTTAACCGGCGATGTGCGCCCTCGAGTTATGCTAACCTTCCCTTACTGAGGAGATTAATCTTCATAATTACCTGCATCGAGAATAAATACGCCAGCATTAGTAATAACGCGGGCTTTTTCGTCCAGCCTTATAAGATGGCGATCAATTTGTTTGTCCTGATGCGATAAAGTATTTTTAAATTACGGCCTAAGAAAATATATTTTATGGCAAGTTTGTTTCAAGTAAAAAGTTGCACTCGGATTGTAAGTGGAGTTCACATGGATAATAATTGGGAGATAAAATTTGTGTTGGAATCTAAAGGTTCAGAGGAATGGCATTAGCGGCAATCGGATAGTGTCGGCGCGGGGCTAACATCCTAATGATTCAATGAGGTGATAGTCAACTGTGGGAATAAACTGATGACACAACGAGGTCTATTTGTCCTCTCACTATAACTATTTGTGAAATAGAGGATAGATATAAATGGTGAATGGAAGATGTAGTGACAAAAGCTGCAGAAAACAGTTATGGTTTGGGAGATGATAGATTAAGTTATTTTATCAAAACGGGTGCATCACACTTATCGTAATCAGACGATTTGGAGAAAAGTAAGGTCAAGACTATCCCAAAACCGGGAAGCATATATGAGGAACGCTATGGTATGGTAGTGAATGAAGCAAGAGAGGATGAGAATGTATGGATCGTATTTAATGGAAATGATCCGTGATCTTTCGCCGTAAAGGGAAAGGCGTTGATTAGATGTTTTTACTATAGTCCAGTGTTAAATTGGTATGCTAGACCTCTTTCGTCATTTGGTAATACACTATTTTTTGTGCAGTAACAACTATAATATCTATAATTTTCAAAATTGGCATGAATAAACGCCCATCAGATTTCAGTTTCTGTCTCAAAGCGTAAAATACTTTTACCGAATTCAGTCATCGGATAATCGTGTTATGGTAATCGTATTGAGGTATTTAATTGTGTACTCTCCGAGTTCAAAAACATTGGACACCTACGTACATGGTTAAAATTATGAATTAATCCTAAGAGGCGGCACCTCACAGTCGCGCGACATACATCGCCCAGATAAGGAAAAGGCTTATAAATGACTCTTTATTAAACGTGAAAGGAGCGACGTCGGCTAATGGGCCGATCATGCGCTCCCATTAAAGATTATTTAATATTCAAAAGCGGCCGGCGATAAATCACGATCGCCCGCCATGCTTCTTTGACTATACTGCACTTTTGAAAGGATGAAGTTAGGTTTGTATATTGTCTTATTTCAATCGTTCACTAATTAAATTAATATTTTGGCTGGTATTAGCAAAACTGTTTATTTTTACTTAACTTTTCATAAGTACTTATTATTCTAATTTAAGCTGCTTTAATTTATTTCACATTTATTGTTTTATTGTTCTAATACTTGTTTCACTGTTCGAATACATATTAAATATCGAATCGAATGTTCCGTTCAAGATTTCAATGTTAATATTAATAAATCAATTTATAAATATTTTATTAAACGTATTTAAATGAAACGAGATTGAAGTAAACAATGTTTGAAGTAGAAGTGGAAATACTTAAATGGTATCAGATTTTACAGGCGTAAAAGTGTCGCAAATTGGCCGTGCTTGTCAGCTAGTTATGTCACAGTCCTACTAAGAACAGCAGACTCAAGGCACATTAATAAGAGATCTACTAAATAATGGATATAATGCTGTTTAGCTCAAAACCACCATAAATCTACATAAATAAATAATAAATCTACATAGGTACACTTTTTACATTTAAAACAAAAATAAACAGTGTCATTGAAAAGCTGATTTTATGATGACTGTTAATTAACACAGTTAAAAGTCGTTTATATTTTCTGATGGGTTTCAAATGCCATCCAATGTTTACCCACTACACTTCTACGTCAGTGCCACTGCCAAACTGCCTGCTTTGATTATTATTTTTTAGTAAGGAATGCTTCTTTGTTTTATTTGCGTTCACTGGCTGTACCTTATTTTATAACTAGCTGCCGCATCAGCTTCACTCGCGTTTTAGTAGTAATTGCTAACATTAATATTTAAGGGTTTTATTAGGTTCGTTAATTTTTTTCCTCTTACCCCTTTATTTTTTTAGATGAAAATGTATAATGCTAATCCTGGCTACGAAGTATATTTTTTTCTAAATTCCACACCTCAATTGGTTCATTAGTCATTAGTATTGGGCGTGATGAGCCACAAACATCCTAACTTTTGCATTAATATAAAAGTAGAATTTTATTTCATTTTATTCATACTACTATTAACATATCCTACTAATATTATAAACGCGAAAGTTTGTAAGTATGGATGGATGGATGGATGGATGTTTGTTACTCTTTCAAGTAAAAACTACCTACTGAATGGATTTTAATGAAACTTTACAATAATATAGCTCATACATAGGTTTAAAGACATTTATTCTCATAAAAACATAACAGTTCACTTATAATGAGATAAGAAAGGTGGCGTTATATAATATAACAGTATATTTTGCCTCTGGATGGCTGTCGTTTCTAGGTAGGTAAAGTTAGGTAGGTACAATTTTATGATTATTTTTCGTACTCATTCTGGGATATTTACTAGTAGTAGCCGCCTTTCTTGCATTAATATCGCGTGTCAAAAGCTTAAGATAATCTGTAAAAAAAATGTTAACAACCTGGCAACATTCCACAACATATCATTCGTTCTTTTGCGCGCTATCGCGGCGTCTGCGTTTTCACGCTATTTACAAAACTTTTGGAAAAAAGTTAGTAATAAACTAGTAAAGTATGTTATTTTCATCAACATTCATCATGCCCAAGCGTAGGGCTTCTTATCCAGACAGAAAAATACTAAAGTTGGAGAGGAAATTTAAGAATATATACCTTTATACTTTGAAAGGAAGGTAAGAATTTGTAGACTATTTACTAAGTTTGGTTTGTATTGGATAATGTACAATACATTTCGTGCCTAGCCGACGTTATTTACACGGAAAATAGTCCTGTTATGAGGCGTAATTCTTTAGCACACGGTAATGCTAATTTGCCGGCCGGCCATTATGGTGCTGGCTGAAATCAAAAATTACGATTAACTTTATTGCACAAATCAAAGTGAACTCTTAGAATTATTCCTAATAACCTACAGGTTATCAATTACATAATTGTGTGACAATGTATGTACGTTCCCGTTGGGAAGGCTATGTTGAAGCTGATGACAACTTCAGGCTAAGGGTTATCTTGTTCCTATTAACTGGTGTACACACATTTAACCAGTATGGGTCAGCCGGCTGTCCCCTGCCATGTAAAGAGTTAACCTACATGTAATCAAATACATTATTGTGTGACAATATGTACCTTCCCGTTGGGAAGGTTATGTTTAACTCAAAATATCAATAATAAATTATATTGCAATACCTACATTTAATCTAATGCATATTGTGTGACAGTATGTGCCATCCTGTTAGGAAGGTAATGTGAGCTCAAAAAATCAAGATGAATTATATTGCAATACCTACATGTTATCAAATTGCATATTGTGTGACAATATGTAACATCCCGTTGGGAAAGTAATGTAAGCTCAAAGAATCCAGATGATTTATATTGCAAACCTACATGTAATCAAATTGCATATTGTGTGACGATATGTACAATCCCGTTGGGAAAGTAATGTGAGCTCAAAGAATCAAGATGAATATATTGCAATACCTACATGTAATCAATTGCATATTGTGTGACAATATGTACCTTCCCGTTGGGGAGGTTATGTCAGCTCAATGGATCGAAATAAATACAATGACAATTTACATATTTATAAACAAATAATAAATATAAACAATATTGCATAGTTATTGCAATTTTACACTCTCTATGAGAGGAAGAAGTAAAGGAAGATCTTTTAAGACATTAGACTTGATATACATTTTTCAGAACAATAATGTGTTCTAGAATTGGATCTAATCCAGTTTGAATGCCTGGAGCAGAGGACCCCTGGCACTTTGAATCCTGATGTTGAAATCCGTGAGACAGATATCACAGATGCAGAGACAGATTCTTCAGAGGAGGCACTCATAGCAGAAGCTTTGGGAGAGCCTACCTAAGATAATGGCTACAGTGATGAAAATCATCCTTATTTGGCATTGGTGATGGAGACCATTCTAAAAACGGATTTACAAAGGCAGAGAAAGAGAAAATTGTGGATTATAAATTCCAAACAATTGCTAGCTATTAGAGGCACCCAAACTAAACATAGAGCTGACTGGTAATCTGACACCAGCAGGCAAGAGCCAAGATGAGCTGTTGCAGAAGCATCAGCAAGTGCTGGGACAGTCAGCTGCTAAGCTTGCTCAAGCTATACAGTCTTGTCAAGAAAATTGTTTTCTTGAGGTTTTAAAGAAACAAGGAGAATCCTCTCGTTCAATTTGTAATATCCATTTTCAATATACAGACATTTGCAGAAAGCTCATAAGTCCATCCTTGGACAAGAACTTAATGAAATCCTTGAAGAAAAGCTGGAGGGGAGAAAATTTTGATTCAAACTTGGAGGACTCTGTGAAATCTTTATCTTAAAAGGCTGTAAATCTTATTAAACCATGAAATGCAGCAAATATTACTAACAAAAGAGGTTCAATCAACCAGCAGGCCACAGTTTCAGTAACACAGCCAAGGCCTATGAGGGGCTTATCACTAGCACCCTCAGCAACAATAGGCATACAAGCCCACAGACAGCCATCATCAGGCAGGCCCATCCAACAGAGGGCATACAAGATATCCTTAGAGATATGTTTTGCTGGTAGATTGTAGTATTTCAATGTGTATTGAAAAATAATTACTTAAGAACCCACCATTTTTGAATACTTTATGGCATAAGATACCTTTTTAAGTTTTGCTGGAGCAAACATTATAAGTCCAATAAAGTTAAACTGATTATATCAGGAAAACTTATGATGGAGACTAAAATTTTAAAAACTTAAACTTTGGGGCAATTTCATGATGCTGTATATTTAGCATATTTTATCTGAATAAAGTTTAATAACTTATCTGTTTAAACTGGAAGATATTGACTGTTAGTAAATTACTCTCAAGTAAAGACTATACTATGTGCACAATAGAGTTGAAAAATGGTTATTATTTAGTCCAATTAACTCATATTATGATATATTTCGATTTGAGTTTATGTGTGATATTATGTGAAAACCACAATACTTACTATAAAAGCTATAGAATTGTAATTTATTTCAATAATTACATTTGCCTGGGAGCTTCATATCATGAATGTATAACGAATATCATGATTGTGTTTATGCTATTATATGTTTTGGCTTAGTATTAAAACTGATTGTAGTAAAATCATCACATCAAGTATTAGGAAATTTTCAGGCTTTGGATCAAATTTAATTCATAGGACACAGAGTCCTATAAAAAGAAAGACATAACTTATAAATATATTCTTAAAACTTTAATGATCTATTAGAGATTTTGCCATATTATTAGGCAGTCTTGGGTCAGTTTATATTATGTCTTTGCTATGTTTATACAAAAAATTTAGCTTTGGAACGTAGTGGGGGATCTATGATTACCATTGGAAATATGAAAGCAGTTAAAAATATACCATTCAAATCAAATAGTTAAAATCATAGTTCAAATTATACCATTGGAAATATTCAAATTATTTTGTGGCAGAAACATATATGTTTGACAGCAGTCAGTAATAAACAGCAAGAAGTAGTTGAAACCTACAAATTTCAATGGTGTTAGATTTATGGATTTTTGTATGATACTTTAAATCAAAGGATAATACCTATAGAATCAAATTTTGACTTGTTTGCTTCTCACTCAAGCTTAAAATTTTACAAATATATTGACATGGAGACCCTTCTGCATGGAATGTAAATGCCTTCACCATTAAAAGGAGTTATTATTTATTTTATGCATTCCCTTAATTTTGAAAATCTAACAAAAGGTTAGAAAAGACAAGGTTTTGGTATTGTAGTGCGTCCAATTTGGCCAACCCAGGTTTGGTATCCTTTAATGAAGTTTGTAACAGTAATTATTGAGTCATCATCAAAGTATAGCCTATTACAATATTACAGTTGTATTTAACAGTGATGGTGTATTGCAAGACAAATAATCAAGATCTAGGTAATGTGTGCCTAAAGTATTATCATATTTATAAAACAATAATACAATACAAAATCATTTATTTATGCCACACATAAATACAATTTATAAAAAATACAAGAAAAGACATTAAAAGTAGGTGACAGAAATGTGCTGTCATTCAGCATAAACGCTATAGCTACGTATACGCTATTATAATGCTGTTCTTCCGTGACCAGTACGCGACAACGCAACAACTGCGTCATCCATGTCATCGTCAGGAAATAATAATAATATTCTAGTTAAAACTATATATTTAATGATGAAAATTTTCAATTAGGGGACCTCTTACCAAACATATACCTAACTGCCATCGTTCGGAACATTCTCTCATAATAGGTAATGATATTATGAGTATTTGAATTTAATATTAAATACACATTGTGAATACACATTGGTATATTACAAATTAATATTTTTATTTTATTTTTATTATTATTTAGTAAGGTTTTATTCTTTGAATATCAAGGAGTGCAGTGATCTGTACAATGTATTACCAATAAATAACTATTGACTATTGCACATTGGTTTTTGAAGGATTATTCAAGTAAAGGCCATTTGCACCTAAATGTATGCTCACTTGGTACCCAAATATTGTTCTCACTTTTTTAAAGTTTCTTCTTGTAGTTTAAGAAACTAACCAAAATTACAACTACAGCTCTTACAACAGGTCAAAGAGTTCCGACATTTAGGGACGAGGAGGAATCATTTGATTAATTGTTTCTATGTTTTAAAGACCCCTTTAGGAGAGCCACTTCCCAATTAATATTATAATCAGGTGGCTTAAACAAGTTATGAAATACAGTAGAATTGACATTTAAATTTTCACCTCTCATTCTACTTACAGTAGATAGCATGTTGAAAGCAGTAGGCTATTCCAGTAGCTTTGCAGGTCAATGACTTTTGCAAAGCATTATAATAGGCCACTACAAGGTAGTGTTAATGCTCAATTTTCAATTGCAAATGTTTAGTTTATATTATTATATATTTGTAGTTCCTCTAGTCAGAAGTAGAAACTAGACATATAAGCATTAAGTTAACAATTACTAATGCTATGTATTTTGCTGTGATTTCAAGAATAATGATAATTTGGTACTAAGGATTAATGTTCCTGGATCTCAGTTGTTCCTTAATGGTGGTTTATTCCTTTTGAGTTTGTGATTTAGTAGATTTTATCTACCTTTAAGTTAAAGGAACATATTAAGACAATATAATTAGTTAGTCGTTAGGTTTAAAAAACACTCATTGTTTTTATTTAATAATGTGATTTTTATATTCTATGTTCATCCCTCTAAACATCTACTAGTAAATATCCCAGAATGAGTACGAAAAATAATTACAGGATTAAACGAACTCACCTGAGTGATGTTCTATCCTGATTATTTAAGTACTCATTCTGGGATAAGAGAGTCCCACCCTCCCAACAGCTATGACATCATAGCTTCCCATTGATAGGCTAATATGCTTATCTGAACTTTAAACGTAATGATATGTTGTGGAATGTTGCCAGGTTGTTAACATTTTTTTTACAGATTATCTTAAGCTTTTGACACGCGATATTAATGCAAGAAAGGCGGCTACTACTAGTAAATATCCCAGAATGAGTACTTAAATAATCAGGATAGAACATCACTCAGGTGAGTTCGTTTAATCCTGTAATTGTAGAACAGCTGCTGTAGGTTACAATGTGCGTACGTGTTTGCTGAGCTTTGACTTGAACGAGTGAATGTTATCGCATTCTTTAATGTCATTAGGCAATTGGTTGTATAGCTGTACTCCTTCAAATAGTATTGTTTTCTTTCCGTAGTTAGTTCATACTTTATTTAAATGTAGCTTATGTTTATTTCTGAGGTTGTGGGTATTTTTTTTTTGTGTAGCTGAATATTTGATTGTATAGAATTGTTTGAAATATTTTGAATAAGGACGCAAGTGGAGTATATATAGATTTGATGCAAGTTGAGAAGATTTGTTCGTTCGTATAGTTGTTTAGTTGGCGTTAAGTAGTGATAGCAGTGTAGTAATTTAATTATTTTATTTTGTGTTCTCTGTAACACGTTAAGGTTTGTTATAGCGGCCGATCCCCGTACATCGGAATAACACATAAGCTACAATTTATAAAGATATTGTGTGCATTGTCCAAAATATGACGATAAGACGAAGTCGCGGGCACCAGCTAGTATTCATATAAAAGTAGAACTTTATTTTATTCATATAATAGTATAGTAGAAAGTAGGATATGATAGGATTATCGAGCGCAAAACGTTAGTCAGCTGATCTCTGAGGACTATGGTCACGCTTAATGCCGTGTGTGGCCTTTTGATAAGCATCGAGATATCCGCAAGGCTTCAATCGTATAAGGCAGCGCGCGATGCCATAACACTTGTTCCATCAGATGTTTACTGCGATACCGGCCTTCGGCTGGACTTTGGCGGGACGATTATTGAAAGGATCTGCAGGACTTACTAGTACAATGTGGCATTTTTTGCAGGTACAGTTGTTTTATTATGAACTTT
The DNA here is from genome assembly GCA_932294275.1 of Chloroclysta siterata. Classification (NCBI taxonomy): domain Eukaryota; kingdom Metazoa; phylum Arthropoda; class Insecta; order Lepidoptera; family Geometridae; genus Chloroclysta; species Chloroclysta siterata. Next base: position 9,847,101 of record OW028600.1, on the reverse strand, counting down.
ACAGACAGCCTTCACAGCTCAGTTAGTAGTAGCTCTGCCTTCTGCGCCGTAGGCCGTGGGTTCGATTCCCACCGAGAACAAAAATTTGTGTGATGAACATGGATGTTTGTTGTCTGGGTGTTATATAATGTTATAAGTATGAATTTACAAAAAAAAAGTATTTATGTAGTACATCAGCTATCTGGTTCCCATATCACAAGCTTTGGTTTAGTTTGGGGCGAGATACTGCTGTGGAATGTCCACCAATATTTATTTATTTATTTATTATTTAAAAATGTTGGTTGTGTTATGTCCCACAATACAGACTGACAGTAAGCATCGTATCGTATACCTATATAGGCTGTAATAAAACTACAATATTATAGGTATATTTTACAAGGTGTATGAATATAAATATTTTCATACATATCAATTAGACACGTTAGTAGCTATATACCATAAATGCACGAATAGTTTTATATAGGTATATAAGTATCTACAAGCTACGTGAAATCACTCCACAGCAGTGTTTTACTTTTAAACACCGAAATAAAAATCAATAATATGATTCAAAGAAAAGCTATTCGTATTGGTGTATCAAAGTTGTCACGAAAACTTATACCCGCGTCCGACCGATAGACGTTTCTATTTTTCGGGAACAAATGGCAAAACAATAATTCGTACCCTTGCGCAAGATAATAACAATAAAATAGAAGTTCGATCAGTAACGCGGGTCGGCGACTTGTTCAATCAACGCGAGTCAGATTTATTTTTATGAAAATTGGCATAAAGTCGGCGGGTCAGCTCCGGCCCAGTGGCCCCGCGAGACCGCACGCCCGACCGTTTACTGCATATCGTTTCCTACGAGAGAAGGCCGCCTCGAAATATTGCCAGTGGTCATAACTTTTTATATGCAACGATGACATTGCAGAAAGTGGCAGGGGTCGATTGGATTTTATTAGAGCTGTTACAATTTTTACTGTTGTTTTATCGAAAACGACTAGTGTATACGTCATTCGTCCATACAGCTATACGTAGGTAGACTTAAATGTTTGACAGAGGTCACCTTATCCCTACTGTAGGTGCTTCCATTTTTACCGCATTCAAATAATTACCATCACATCTCATAATCATTCCATATTGATTTTCACTTGCCCGTAAAATTTTCCACAACTGGACAATGACTCTCCTTGAATTTTCTCCAGAGACATTTTAAATGTTGGCCTCTTTTTTTCTGTCACAGTTCCAACATCACTGACACACCTGAACGTTCTCTTCATAAACTTGAAAACCTAAATGTCGATGGAGTGTTGATGTGTCAAGCGGGTGTCGAACTCGTAAAGACGTTTCTCTATTATCGTCCACTCTCACGAGGCCCTTACCTTAGGGTCGTCAATAAGATTCTACTGTGGTGCATTCCAATTGTCTATATCGGACGTATCCAAACATGGATACGTCTGACACAATTACACTACCATTGCTATGCCAAAACCAGTTTTTTCTAAAAAGAAAATATTATTAAGTTTCATAATAATAGTCCCAAAATGCCTGATAAAAAATATTCCGCTATTTAATTGTTTTATTTAGACAAACCACGTGGACAATGTATGCACAATTCAATGAAATTAATACAGAATGGAAAACTACTGTATATAAACTTTTGCGACATGTTAAGTAACATGCTAATATAGACTTATCAATCACTTATCATAAGTAGTTGTTTGACGTATTCTAATACATAGTGGTACGTAGGTATATATATGCGGGTATTTTTATTAATATTCCTAAATACGAAAGAGTAAATATACAGGTTCCTGACATTTGATCCACTGAGTATATTCAATTTAAATTGAATGAATGATGATACAGTTTCATGTTTATGAAATTAGTGTTAGCAAGTAGGTAGCTTATATTCAAATATTTTTACATTGTATGTTTTTGACATGTGTACTTTGATCTACAATACTGGCAAAGTAAATACCTAATAGACACGTGTACCTACCTACGTGTAGTATTTGCAATAAAAACATCCAACGCTGTAAAGCAAACCTTGTTTATAATAAAACAGTATTTCAATAGTTGCACAGAACAAAACACGACATAAAGTTTTACGTGTAACATAAATCTAGGAGTTATTCTCACGGGATGATAAGGTGGGGGTTCGTGGATTCAACTCTGACTTGACTGCGTCTACTCGGCCGAGAGTTGATGGCCGACCGGGGTATTCGAATGCACCCCGCTAAAAGTTGTTTTATCATTTACATACCTCTACAATTGTCGCCTGACGTTGTACCGGCTTCGCCGTCGAGATGTTTGTGTAGAGATTGTGTATTTCATAAAACTATCATATTATAAAATGTATACAGCTATGTGGAAATAAGCTGACGTAGGTATTATTGACATCATAACCCAAACGTGTTATCGGATGAAAGGCCAGATATTTGAGATAAAGTTTGCAGAAAACTTCAATAAGAGATCCTCTTTGCAGGATAAGAATGTTCCATTCGTTTGTTGAATAGTGCGCCCCTGCCTCGCGGCTAAGCCCGAGTTTTCAATCTTGCCGGTTATCATTTTACCAAAGCAAACCTTCGATAATATTTGCTCGACTGAGGCCACGGTGAGACTCTTCGAATTTCATATTTATTCGCGGAAGCAAACACCACCCGCACCCACGCGCCGGAACTGATATTATTGTGCATTCCGTATAATATTGTTTGCTATTTGCCACATTCGCTGTTTGTTTTCGTCTCTCATATGAAAGGGGAGCTATAGACGCGCAAACAGATGGGTGACAATCGACCTCTCAAAGCTTTTGTACCGGGAAATGCTATTACTGTGAAATTGTAAATTTTGTTTCTCCGAGCTCTATGATAGTTTCAATTTTGTGAATAGAGATGTGATACAAGTGGAAGATGTACAAAGCGTTAAATCACTATACGTGATCATAGGAGCGCAAACATTGTGTACGTTTCGGAATATGAAAGCGAGCAATCCATTAAACCGAAGCGGGACCTGAATGTCGGCCGGAGTCTCCGAGACGCGACTCTGCCTCTGATAACCCATAATACGCTGATATTTTTGCGTTGCTTATATGTTGGAAGTAATGGCTCGTGCTGGCTAGCTAGTGGTAGATACTCCAAAATATCTATCCATGCACGTATCATGTAGTAGGTATGTGAATCGGTAAGTATTTTTGAATAGTTCTTGTAGACCTATGGTATTTCTCTCAAGGTTAGCATATTAAATCCAAAGCTTGGAAGCTCTAAAGCCTGTAGAGCCTATTCTCTCTGTAAAGCTTTATTACAACTCTCGTACTCAACCTGTTATCTATAGGTATTTAATAATTGTATAAAATACAGAACACATAGTGGTTTTCAACTAAGCAATACAACGATTGTACAATTAGTAAGTCTGCCATTCGACGATCCACATTAACTCGATCTGATTGTTACAAATGAGTGTGTACTTTGACATTTTGAAATCCTGATTAAGCTATACTACATTATAAATACCCTGTTTTTTAACGAAATGCTTTGAAGACTTATCCACATTATGCCATACGAAGAATTGGAAACCATAATATATTATATTTGGCATATAAAAGGCTCGCTTATCTAAGGGGTTTGACTGGAAACGAACATAAAGGGTGATCCTCTGTGACAAATACCGTGATATACCGAGCGACAGTCGTAAGGGAAATATTTTTATAAGATGAAACATTATTATTTTTGGGGGCGAAAGGATCAGAAGTTCTTACGATGGATTTGGCAAAGATGCTTTTTGATTTTGTGAACCGACTACGTGGTTAGTTGCTTTTGTCGACAGAGTCTATGGTTATCCGCCTTGTCGATTCTGAAAATGTTTCAGTATCCCGTGTATTTGTATGTGCCCAACAATAGTAAGCAATGAAATTCTAATCAAGCAGGGTTTAGACAGGAAACAGTTAAACATTTAAAGACGTTAATAAAACAAATTAATGCGAGTTAACCCTAAAATTGGACAAGTTCAGTGTAGAGGTCATTACCACTATAGGAAATTTATCCTCTGCAAGTATTAACACTGAAATCCGTTCGTTGTATTCGGTGTCATTAAAGTAGCGGTATGATGTCGAAGTAAAATGTGTTTTATGCGGTGAGGATTAGGGTCGGTTTAGAACGGCTTTCCTAGAGGCAGCCAATCAAAACATACAAGGAGCATATTGATTCCGAGAAGTGTCGCTGTTAACGTGGAGGCTGAAGCTGAATACATTAGCCAGCGGCGTAATGAAGTCTCGTTGGTTGTAAACAAACATTGGGCGCGAGCGAGAGCGCGCGGGTGAAGCGTGCCCCGGGGCGCGAGCGCACCCCGTCACACGCTTACAGGAATTCTATTTCCACTACAGGCGTCATGCTTTAATTAACTGCTTACTTCTCGCACCTACGATATTGAGATATCGTCACGATGCCACTCTTGTTATTACCCGGCACGGTGGCTTATTGCAAACTGTCTCTCTGTTGTGCCGCATCGACTTAATATTGCTTTGATAGAGCTCGGGCCGACTTGATGAATCTAGTATAAACCTTGTCACTGTTTCATTACTCTCTCTGTGAGCGCTTCGAATGTGTCGCGTAGATATTAATAGCGGTAGCAGATGGTACAAAAACAATGTAACGGATACCTTAGTCAATGACACATCTTCATAGGAATCTGAAGGAGCACTTGAGGAAAGTTATGGGTGTTCCATTTTCGTAAATAAACAAGATTATTAAAGAGAAGCTGTAACCACATAAAGTGGAAGCGCCAGCTGCTTCTTACCGCGCCTTTATGATGAAAGAGGTTATCCTAAAAAGCCCGCCAGCCACTGGTATCACGTTTCCTGTTATGACTTCAGATTTTAATGGCCCTTTGTTGGACCTTTTTATAATAAAGAAGCGCTAACAGCCCTAAAAGTGCCTGTGAAGGATTCTTGTGATGTCCCTCGAACCGTGCTCATGTTTTATCGTCTATTCTTCCTTACATTATTTTGAATTTTATGATGTTTCACACATTGTTTATTGGGGATGTGTAGATATCGTGATTGTCCTCACATTTATAGATAAAGAATTTTATTATACGAGTACATATAACAGTAGTAATATATTATTTAAGGAATGAAAAAATATTTCAAATTTTCGTAGCATTTAAGTAAGTAAATGTGGTAACTCTTCGATTTATCTAAAGTGAAAATAAATTGTACTAGGTATAAGGCACAAAAATAAAACCTTTTGTTTGGTTATTTTTTTGTGCGTTGTAAGTACAATTTGTTTCGTTGCAATGAAGTATTTTTTTTTATAGAATGGCAATAAAAGTAACCGTCTGTCGACCAGTCAGTCTTGTTTATAATACCTACTTACAGATACTCGTGAGACGGCGCCATAACTCTGCATTTTCCTATCACACTCGTCATGCAAAATAGGTTTACCATTATTATAGATTTTGAGGATTTGAAATAACAAAAAAACTTACAATAAAACTTTGTAGTTATTTGACTGGTATCGATTTCCTACTAGTTTATTTTTTACAATTAACTAAAACCAATTGACACCACTTTTGGCAGTGTTTGAAGATTTGCAGATACCAACACAATCAGCAAAAGTTTGTAGTATGTATGAGTTTGTCAGTATTTTGTTAATTTTGGTCATAATTATGTAGTCGCAATCTTTTTGTATTTAATTAGGTAAATACTCGTAATATTAGATAGACTAGACCTGGAGAAATACGTGAACAACGGCCAAAAGACCGACAAATCCAAACGTTTGGTAAACCTACATGTAAATGGAAAAGCGCGACGAATAGCTCGTAAAGTTCGCTATTTGTTCTGTTTACGATAACCGCTATTTTATAAAATGTTATATCGAACCCGTCTGTGGAATTTTGTAAATCGCGTATGTTGCATGTCGCTGTCGCGTTGTCATCACGTCGTCGTCACGACGCGTGTCTGTCGTCGGATAAAGTCTGTCGGCGACCCGTTAGCGGTAACAGGTGAGGCCGGCTTGATGAGCAGCACGATAATACCCAAAAATTATGCTCAAGTGCGACGTATCTGAAAGGTCAATGTGGTTTTCCAAACTGAGAGATTTATAGAACCTTAAATGTTATTTTTATATCATTCCAAAGTGGCTCTTTTTGCAAGTACCCATTTTTTTTATTTTTTATACAACTAGCTGATGGAACAAGCAGATGGCCCACCTGATGTTAAGTGGTAACCATCACCTATAACAAAGCATTGCCTCGTAAGTCACGTACGATAGGAACGTGCCCTACGATGCAGTGCCCTGCGTCCATCAACTTGAGGCATACGGATGTTAAGCCTCATGTGCCTGAAATAACACCGGCAACCACACTCTTCAAACCGAAACACAGCGTTGCTGCTTGGCGGCAGAAAAAGGCGTGGTGGTAGTACTTCCCCGGACGAGCCCTTCACTGAGCTCTACTACTCTGTACTAGTGTGATTAAGGACCATTGTAACAAATAACCATTGTAGTAGATATAACAAGATATAACATTGACATCCTTCACTGTTCAGTTGGTAGTAGCTCTGCCTTCTGCGCTGTAGGCCGTGGGTTCGATCCCCACCGAGAACAAAACTTTTGTGTGATGAACGTTTATGTTTTTCTCTGTCTGGGTGTTATATAATATTATAAGTATGTATTTCCAAAAAAAAAGTATAATTGTATTATATCAGCTATCTGGTTCCCATATTACAAGCTTTGGCTTAGTTTGGGGCTAGATAGTGCTGTGTGGAAAGTCCACCAATATTTATTTATTTATTTATTATTATAACATTTGAAACTATCATTGGTTTGAATTTGGAAAACTATGTATTTGCGGTCATTATTATATTAAGTTTTAATTTTGTTGACTTTCATGAAATAGATTGGTTGGTAACTAATTGAAAATTGCGACGCAGTCAATGCAGAGACGATCCAAGCATGAATTTCATAAAATTTTTAACGTACCAAGCGTACACACCTACTCCTAAGAATAATCATATATACTGGGTTTCGTCAACCCATTATAAAATGTACTTAACACTTTTGTAATATGCAAAATATTCGGTTATTACTGGATAATTAAAATTCATCACATTAAAATGTTCCTGAATCTGTATAAAATGTTCATGTAATTGCTAACTGTGGTAATTTATTATTTTAATAGTGACTTGTCTTCTATTAGAATGTTAACAATTGAATAGAAAATATAGTAATAAAACGAGAATCACGACTTGTTGGCGAGAATTAGTCATTCTGGCAACGAGTCAATGAGAGACAAATTAAATTATAGCTCAGTTTTAAGATTCCGACTATTGTTTTAAAATAATTATAAAAAAACGCTACTGTCAGAATTTCTTGTAAGATTGTGTTTGAGCGCACACAGACAAAAAAATATTTAGAACAATTTGTGAAGATTAAGATCACGTAGAAAAATATTATGTTAACATTCCGTCCGAGATAATGTTGATTTTTGGCACAGATTTTTTTATGTGTGGCAATTTTATAGTCGTCAAGATACAAGAATCATATTATGAGAAAGCATAATTGATTGGTAGGACAGCTGTGGGCTACCACTGACCACTTTACATTGTTCTACGAATAGTCTGATGCAGTGGCATGACATATAGCGAACACAATCGTTTACGACGAATTTTCTATTGGCACGGTTACCTTTCATAGTGCGCCTATACTATGAGTTAGCCCATTCAAGAAATGCAAGGATTTTTTCACTGTAACTTCTGTTTTTTTTGCAATTTGACATTTGCTAGTCGACTCTTAAAGTTAATTTAAAAATATGTATTTCAAATTCTAGAAATGTATGTCACCTCAAAATAAACGAATTGTTTATCCTTACTGTGTTCTCTGCAAAAATAAGACTGCCTACAGTAACGACATAGGTTTATCTGTACCAGTAATTACGGAGTAATTTGGTCAATCTACATTGACATTAATAGTTTCATGTTATGACTAAGGATGCGTACAAATTTACGGCATCACTAAGTGAAGTAGCTCATGAAGGAAAGGCTTGTTTGTATTACGAGCGGTCTATAAACACGTCTTAATTTCTCGTTGAATAGAGGCTATTAAAATAAAGTTTAAAATATGGAACACCAGATTTTATTTATGTTGTTGGGATTTATGGGAGTTTGGCGGGCGAGTGGGGTGCGCGACTGCGCGTGCGCAGTGCAGGCGCATCCACAGAGCGACATCGCGTATGACAAAGCGCTGATGGTTATATTTTCCAGACGATTTATTACGTTATAAGAGTGGCAGTGCGTGCCGTTTATACGCTTTCAGATACTTAAATAGTAGTGATTTTATTTTGATGTCTTACAAGACAAGCGACGACGTGTTTAATTGTTTAGACGTGTCTCTTAATATCGTGACCTATTATTAGTCACAACAGTTTTCATAAGAATATAATTTATAATGTAGGTTTTATAGCGGCGTTAACGAATGAATTATCTGTTTAAATGGTTTGAACGTTTTAATTATAGTTCTGAAAATCTCCTTGTAATACTGAATTGAGATATCTCAGTTGGGAATACTCACTGTACTCTTTGGTACCCACTCATTTCAATGAGTCGAAACAAATCGTTAGCTATATACGCGCGCGAGTGTATTTTGCATTCAGATTGTTTTGCCAATAACAGTTATGAGGCAACATACCTCCATTGTTGTTATTACTTTACGATTTCTGAGAGCAACAATTTAAGTGAGCAATCACACAAATCAGACGTTTCATTGCACATTATTTTCAGTGCCATTCTCGACACCTCATTGTTTTGAGTTTTTCCGGCGAAGCTAAATCAAGCACTTAATTGATATAATATCGCTTTAGTGGTCGCGTTAAGACATTACTCCGATGCGAGAACAAAAGCAGAATTTTGTGTTGAAACCGCAAATAAATGCATCGCAACGTTAATACGCGTAATTATTTCAGTGACTCGCTTTGCTGAAAGGTGGTGCGATATTTAACCTGAAACATTACCTGAAATACCTATTACTAATTGTTCGTTCATTTTGGAAACAGTTTTCTTTTTAACTTATAATTTTACTTACATCAATGACAAATAGAATCGTAAGCTCCCAGTATGTCTACCGCACAAAGTCAGGAATAGATCAGCTGATGTATGGGAAATCATAGCAGAGATCGTAAACGGGCGTAGTAGGGCGTAGTGGCATATTTCATATAGCGTAATGGAGAATTTACAGGCTGTCAGAGCGAAATGACTCCCAGTGGCGCTCGCGACTCGCCAAGCTTACACGTCTGAGAAAGATAACGCGTAAGTGCCAATTTAATGTTTTTGCGTTTTTTGTAACACTTAAAACAACTAGCCCGCTTATAACCCGCTTCACCAGCTTCACATGCGTATTAGTAATGATTGCTAACAATAATATTTGACGCGTTTTTCCATTATAGAGTTCTTTCGTGTTTTCTTCCCAGTTCCTGGTAATTTCTCGGTAGCCTATATCCAGGCCAGTCCAGGCTTCGAACTATGTTTAATATACTTTTATTTCAGGCATAAAAAAAACCCATAAATTACAAAATATAAAAGCAACCTAGGTTAAGAAGTTATGATGTGATTGAGCTTCAAAAATGGATATAGGTATCCAAAATAGGATAAGATTTTTATTTTATAACGATTTCTTGTTTTGAAATGGATATTTTTGTATTACGACCTTATACAGCTAGTGCCTAGCAATGCCCGTTCGGCCAGCATTATTATTTATGCCCTCGAGAAAACTACATTTATAACAATATTACGCCGGACCGCGCCCGCCCTCGGAAAATGATTTTCCCATTTTCTGAAGATTGCAGGTGTATTATATTTCATGAACGTTATTTATGGTGAGACTTTTATTACAAATGCGTGCGATGTCTCTATCCGTTTTTTATTGCCTGAATTATTTGATGGAATTCTTATTTTGTGACAAATACTGATACGACTATTTATTGGCTGTATCTTGTTATTGCTGTTCGATAAGAAATCGACGATATTGAATTCTTTGTTCGATATATGAGTTTGTTATTGCTTAGGGTTGTTTTGTTGTTTGTGAAACTTCTAGAACACTGTATTACTATAGCTGTTTATAATTTTAGGTAGATTCGGAATATCCCCCGAAGACGGATATATCCGTCAAGCGAGGCACCCTCGCAGACCGCGGGTGAAGTCCGAGGTGTTACGAGGCTCGCGGGAATATCCTGGATCCGATCAACTCTGTCCATAACCAATAATCGTAAATAAACTGCAGACCTTCCACGCCTTGCAAAGCAACATAACATGCGTCACATGAAATTAGAAATTTATTTATGAAAATAATCATCATCATCGACCTGCCGTAGTCCATAGCTGGAAATATGTAGGTCTGACTTCTGACGCCACTGAGCCCAGTTTTTGGCTCTTCACGTCTTATAAAGGAGGATATAGGCGGATAGAAACTACACGATTTACATAGAACTCTTGATTTCAATTCTGATATTCAGTTATTCAGGGTAGGTAACAAACATAACTGAACTTTTAAACCTAAGGTATATAAATATTATGACTAAAATAGATAGACTCTTGAGTTGATGCTTTGTACTAACAGACCTCAGGAGATACCTACCGTGCCTGGGGATCAAAGTCAGAAAGTTATTTCTGTATTTTTTAAGCTATTTAACTTTATAAATGAATATACCTACTCAAAGTAGTCAAACCAGCAGCGATTATCGAAGTTTCATATGCAATAAAAAGACACAAAACTCTGTAGATATATATAAATGTATATATTTTTTGCAATGCCACTATCCACTAAGGTAAACATAAGTGCCTAGACTTTATTATCTCGTAGTAAAATGTACCGAGAAAATAATAGCATACATCTTGGTGCGATATAAAATATCCTCAAACGATTGGCTGCGTTCGGCTATCGTTTATTTTTACCTGAAGCCCGCGATCCTGCGCATCTCTCCCTATTAAATTTTGTTTGCATTTATTTTAAAGGTGCGACGCTCGAAGAGACGTGGTATGTGAAAAATTACACCTCAGTCCAATATTTATGGGTGATATTCGGCAGCGGTTCCTTTGTAGGATGAGGGTGTATAAATAACACCTCTTATCGCGTGGGAGCTTACCCTTAAATGGGATTTATTTTAATTATTTATCAACATTACTCTCTGATGAAATTTTTCAGACGTTGGTCATTACTCATTGACCTGAAAACGTTACCTCGCCATAAAACAAACAAACAACGAGGATTGTGTGATGACAAATATTTGTGTGATGAACATAAATGTTTGTTCTCTGTTTGGGTGTTTTTACAAAAAAAAAGTATTTCGTATCTGATTTCCATATTACAAGCTGTGCTTAGTTTCTTAGGCTAGATAGTGCTGTGTTGAAAGTACATTTTTTTTAATGCATGCTTGTGACTAATGATATAAATTTCATATCTTCTTAGGACGCTAGCCGCACGCTAGACGCTAGACTCTAACCGCGAATATACCTCTCGCTCGCACACTTCTATATTTTTGAAGATATCAATTTACTGATGGTTGAATGAAAAATTGCAAACAACAAAGTTTCGGAAAATACCATCCCACACCAAAAGTTCAAGAAAAATATAATTTTATTTAAATACAAGTTTTCTTTTATAAAAGTTTGTTTAGCTTATTTTATTAATATATCAAACGTTCGTATTTAATCAGTAGGTCTTTTGGGTAGAAAAACTTATTTGTAATTTTGAATAAAATCAGAAATTAAATTACTTTAAAAATGTAGAAATGTGCGTGCGAGTAGTTGTTTGACGGTTGTCAGTCTGTCTTAAGTCCACATGTTATAACAGGTTTCCTATCCTCGTATGCTATGACTAAGGTTTTACATTAATACATTAAATTATAAATAAAGTTGTCTCTTTTCATTGTATATGCCGGTCGGTGATGATAGCAAAAACAAAACACTGTGCAACTATTTCTAAGATATCCTGTTATTTGTAAGGTTTCGAATGCACTTTGTGTCATTTTAAAACTCAACTCCATCAGTAAGATTGATGAGTTCGATATCATCAACACTAAATCAGAGCCAGATCTAAACTTCGCACGCTATATTTTGCTAAGCACGCAAAGAAATGAATAAATTATGAGCAGTAAACGGAGCGAGTGGCTATTTTTGTGTGCATAATCGCTGTGTATGACCATAAATTAGTTCTATATTTAATTTTGGTGGCGTTGTTTTGCGTACAGACAGGCCGTCTGCACATGCGTGCAGCATCAATCTCAATTCCGAAATATTTTTCGTCTGCGCCACGGTCGTAGCCGTAGGTGTTTGTTTATCTATATTCTTAAGGTACACTTTATGGGAAACTTCTGTAGATGGAATCGATTTGTATAAACTTCCACTTTCGGCTAGAGATCACAGACGAAATTAACATCTCATTTTAGTGGGGTATCTGAGTGAATTAAATTTTGTCCAAAATAAACAAATCTGTTTTGGAATGGAATTATTGTTTCCTTAATTTTTAGATTCCTTATATAACTAACTGTTATGGTGATTATTTATTTATTGCCACAGTAAAATTATAGTGTCTATTTAATGTGATATTAAAGAAATAATCACCATGTCCTTTGCCGGTCATGGTTAGACATGATATTTAGTTACTTAGGTATCTGATGCTATTTTTGAACGAGTTGCATAATAAAACTATCTTTCTTTCTTTCGTTATAAGCATTTTTAACATTACATTTAATATTTTTTTCTGAAATAAAAAGCTTCTTAGGTACAATATAATTAAAAAAAAAAACCAATACTTTAATAGTTATTTTTTCAATTGATTTGTTGCAGATTTCGCGATCTTCTGATGGGCAGCTGCTGACCCTTGCTGGCAAAAAGACCCCATTAATAACAGTAAGAAAACAATTTGTCACTTACCAAGCCCCTGACCCCTAAAAAGATAAATCCATAAAACAGATATGAGTAGTTTTCCGCGTTGCTTGAAACGAATGGGCAGGACTTGCGATCCGGAATAACGTCTCGATTACCTTCACTTATGTGGTCTAAGTTATAGGAATGTTCTTTTTGAATGAAATAAGAACAGCTTCACTACTTTTATCCCCAGGCACGGTATATATACCCTAAGATCTCTTAGAACAAAGTACCAATTTAAGATGCTATAAAAATCTCTAAGGGGGTAGTTAGAGGTACGACCAATTACTATATTTGGCTCATACCCACATTTAATACTGCGTTTACATTTAGACATTCGCGCTCCCATTCGCGTGGACGGAAATGTTGCCGTCCATATGTCTGCGGCAGCGTCGCCGGTAATGAGTGTTCACGTAACATGGGCATCGCAAGCGGCAACGCGAGTGGACATGGAAGTGGCCTGTTTACATTCTCGCATTGCCCAAGTCCCTGCTCATGTCTCTGCACATTTCCACGGACATGAGCTGAGTGTAAACGGGGTATAACAGTAATTGGTATTCCATACGTGACAGGTTCCAAGCACATCGCTGCTGCTAGAATACTACCTGGCTTCCTCACGAAGTTTTATTTCTCTTTTTAAGATTTTTACCCTAGCCTAGATAAACCCAAAAACTTGAAGTTACTATAAACATTAAAAAAACTAAAGTTTAAAAAAACTATAAACATTAAAAAAACTATAGTTTACTGAAAATGCATTTAAAAGCTATATGAATTAAAATTGACTAGTAATCTTCACCAAATAAAAGTGTTAAACGTCGTCTCATAAAATATACGTAGCAAACGTCGTTGGTAGACATACCTTTTTTAACTAACTTACTACTACTTAAGTTAACTAACTTACTTTGTTAGCTAAAATATTGCTTTAAAGGCGTCGCTTACGTGTTGCACCGCACCGCTATCAGCTGACTAGTGGAGCGGCCTCACGAGGGGAAAATGATTGACGGCTTCGAGAAATTTCATTTTGTGGCTTGTTGAGGCTCCTTCTTGACATTGACGAGCCACTTCAGCACCTGATTGCCTTATCGAGGGCTGTTGTCACTCGTGCCACACTTCATTTCACTCGTTTTGTGCGAATCCACCACTAATTCGAGGATTTCACTCCAATTTATTGTTAGATTTCGTGAGTGCATGGACATTGTTCGCGTTCAGAGTGTCTCATTTAATGTAATCAAATTATCAATAGAGCTTGGGTGATCGGTGAGTCGACAAGTGCCTGGCATTTGGTCGGCTAGGTTTTCCACTGCGATGCTATTTCAATTTATTCGCTAGGAAGGATGGTGGAAAATGTCAAACGCAAACATTGCTTGTAAGCACGCTGTAAACAAATCACGATAGGACATTTTTATGCTCATTCAAATGTCATATAATTTTGCATACAATATTTTCTTGGGGAGAAATGAGAACGAGCCGTGACAGGGGAATTTAATAATGACAAAATAATACAAGGCAAGTTTAAGGGCAGCCCTTTCTGCTGTCCGTCATACGGAGCGCTATTCATTCTACGTATAATATTTCTGAGATGTTTGCCGACTAACTATTCGCTAATTTATTCAACTGCAACTTAATTGTTCTCTGCTGAAGCTTGGCTGAACAGATTTAAACTAAGAAAATATACTATATTCGTTGAATTATTTCAATTGTTTTAGTGCAGTTTAAATAATAATCGAATTGATTCAACATAATAGGGAGAGATTCCCGAAGTTAATCGTGGACACGATGACAAATGCATATCGCTTCATCTCGCGAGCCGTGATTAATGTGCGCGAGCCGAGCGCGCCTAGACAAAACCTACCGCCTGCGCGTACGCATCCAAGCTCCACCGACTTGCCCCGAGAACGCTCACGCGACGCCAACCACTATCTTGTAAGCAATGCCGCTTATTATTTATCAACACACTATACCAACTTAATCAAACTGAAATCTTAAACACGAGTACAGAAAAGTTTTCCTTATTTCAACGCGGTAGAGCTGGAATTACTGCGCCGCATTTTGTGATACGATACAATAATGCTCGCCGTTATTGTCACCAGAGACAATAATGACATGTTCGTAATGTAAGCATGTATAGTTTGATCTAAAATTAAGTGAGATGAAAGAGAATTTTGTGCTTGATACAAAAAATATTAGTGGAGTAGAGTATTGTCTGTGCGCGGCGCTTTGTGGGGACAAAGCCATGTTAACACGAGCGCATTCCGCTCGATTAGCATCATAAATGAGAGAGTGTCGGATCTAAAGAATAGCAGGTGTGTTCTATTATTATAATTTGTCATTTGTTCTCAATTCCCATCTTTCTTAATGTACGTCATTTTGTATGCCACAAGGGCTTATTAACATTGAAACTGGTCTTTTTATGTCCCTTTTGTGACTAAGTGAAGGTGTCTATAATTATAAAACTGCTCTGCCATTGTGTAAGGACTATTAAATTGACAAATGTGTCAATTAAATGTTCTTAATCGGGTTAAAGTATGAAGGGGCAAAAGTGAAATTTATTTAATGTGTAAATATAATAATCATCATCAGTCATCATTATTGCAGGAATTTCGAATGTTTCAATAACACTGTTGTTTAAAACTGCTCTGTGGTTATTTACCAACATGCTGGTAATAAGGTACTTACAGACCACTTGCCACTATGTTTATAGAAAGCTATAGGAGGAAATAATTGATCCCTAATGCCCTCATAAAACTGTATGACTTCCAATTATTACAGAAACAATATAAAATTCGAGACATCTACATCACACCTACACGTTAATTCATAGCCAGTTTATTTTAATCGAGGTGAAAAATCCGATTAATTGTTATCAGTATTTTATTATATATATTTTTTTCATTGGAATACCTCTTTATATATGTATGTAATATACCAAGTATTAAGTGCCTTAATACCAGTAATATGCCAGTGCTCTTAAACGGTGAAGGAAAACATCGTGAGGAAACCAGCTAGTACTCTAACAGCGGCGATGGACTTGCAACCTGTCACGTATGGAATACCAACTACTGCAAAATGATTGGGCGTACCTCTGACTACCCCCCTTAGACATCCTCAAAAGAATCTGGAGTTAGTACTTGGTACTAAGAGATCTGAGGGGGTATCTACCGTGCCTGGGGATTAAAGTCGTGAAGCTGTTTTTTTTAAAGTAGTGAATGTAGTGAAAAAACGATGTTAGGCCAAGCTGTCAACGCCTAGGAATTAAAAATTACCGTACAAATATGTCAGAAGAGAGTTGTAATTGCGCCAGGACTGCGCATTTAAAGTGCTTTATTGTTGTTTCCCAAATGAAACAAGCGTTTTTGACCGTTATCTGAATGACAATTACCAAATATAATCCAAATCTAAACGCCAGGTTCCACACAGAATATCAATGCTTGGTTCATCCTGGTCGCTTGTGAACCAACGACGTGACGTGTCACCATTAACCATTGCTGCATTAATGAACGATGCTTGCACTGGGATCTACCATTTTTATAAATTCTGACCCGTATCTCTCCGTCATAGACTCATTTCTTAGGTCATATGCATCACTTGAATCTATGAAATCCATTACAAAAGCCAAAGCACGAGACACGTGTACAAAAGTATGGTGTCATTTTAGCTTTTAAATTCGTTCCAATGTAATATTTTTATGTGCATAGTTTAGAATAATCTTGGTCAGCCGAAGCGGCATAACTGCCTTATTAGCGACAGTTTATCGTCTCAAATTATACCATTTCATCTGTACGGCGTATGTTTTATTGAAATGGATATAATTAATCGAGTATTACGATGCTGGACGTTATAACCGGAGGTGGGTATACCGCTGTGCACCGCTGTTTAGGAACTACCTGCCTCTTATAAATCGGATCCGCCGCAGAGTCGCAGTCGCTTCGTGGATAAAAATTGACATTTATGCACATATTGCTCCATATAGGTTTTTTATAGTTGTAAAATATGAACCTAGAGTGATTTTCTGTTTGGCTCTTTAACTCGATATTGTCTGTAAATGGCGATAAAAATTAGCATAATTGTATGTCCCTCATTTTAAATACAAATTATATGTATGTTCAGTTACTTAAACGCGGTTGTTTACGGTGCTTGAAGTTTAGAGAGGCATTAAAACTGCCCACGCGAATTACAAACATTTCCGTTTCAAAAAGAATTGATAATATCTAGTATCAACCACTTGATGAATCAGTGGAAATCTCCTAATTTAGATTTTTTGACAATATTTTAAATTAAGATTATTAGAGCTCTTTGTGAAGAGCTCGTTCGGGGAAGTACTACCACCAACGCCTTGTTCTGCCGCCAAGCAGCAACGCTGTGTTTCGGTTTGAAGAGTGTGG
This sequence comes from Chloroclysta siterata, assembly GCA_932294275.1. Classification (NCBI taxonomy): domain Eukaryota; kingdom Metazoa; phylum Arthropoda; class Insecta; order Lepidoptera; family Geometridae; genus Chloroclysta; species Chloroclysta siterata. Next base: position 9,829,827 of record OW028600.1, on the reverse strand, counting down.
TTGCCGGTGTAATTACAGACACATGAGGCTTAACATTTGTATGCCTCAAGTTGATGGACGCAGGGCAGTGCATCGTAGGGTACGTTCCTATCGTGCGTGTCTTACGAGGTAATGCTTTGTTATAGGTGATGGTTATCACTTAACATCAGGTGGGCCATATGCTTGTTCCATCAGCTAGTTGTATAAAAAAAAACGTTCCAAGGACGGACCTCTGAATACTAAGAGATCCTCAGAGAATCTTGATTTTGTACTTGATAATAAGAGATCTACCGGGCCTGGAGATAAAAAGTCGTAATGTTTTTTTTCAAAGCAACTGTTATTTTATTGAATTACGAGTAAAAGTAATGTCCGTATCAAAATATCCGCCAGGTAAAATCTGTGATCTCTACTTGCCAGTATGAAATAGATGTAATTAGATTTTTTTATTGGTATTAAGCAAGGCTTCTAATATGGGAACTAGATAGCTGATATAGTACTATAAGTACCTACTTCAAATACAGAAAATGAACTAACTACCTATGTTCATACACTTAAATGTTTGTGGCGATCGAACCCACGACCTACGGCGCAGAAGGCAGAGCTACCAACTGACTGACAAATGTATGTATGTAAAAATTGTTTTTGAATGTCCAAACATAGTATGTCCCTTTCATATGACATGTAACTTGATTTTTTTTTTGTAACTATTTTTATTTTTGCCCTCTTGAAAAACCCCATATCTTGATTACCCTTCATCCGATTTTACTTATATACTTACCAGTAAATTTCTCAAGTACAAGCTATCGACTTATCAAATTCCATGCAGATCGGATTAACGGTTCTAAAGTTATCGCCAGACAAACATACATACATACATACATACATACATACATACATACATACATAAAATGCCAAATCGCCCAAGTTACTAAGATTTTCGTTCGCTTCGCTCACTCGATCAATTATGTGTTTTGTATTTTTTTGTTCTAGGCTCTAGCTCTATTTGCATGATATTTCCTTGCACTATTTCGAAAAAGCCATATTTGCTACATATAGTTTCCCACGTGGTGGTCGGCGACATCGACACGTAGATCTGATAGCGAAGACAACATCCACCCGTTATCGAGCGACGTGGAATCGATGAACGGAATTATCGCATTGCAATGCCACATCTTAGCCTAATTGCTCCAAGTTGATACTATCTTTACAAATATTACTAGCTCGAAAGTTTTAGCGAAAGTCTCATCATCATCATCAGCCCTAGTAAGTCCACTGCTGGACTTAGGCCTTCCCTATACATTTTCAGGAAGAACGATTCTGAGCCCTCTCGCTCCACCGACTTTTCGCAATCATCACAATGTCTTCTGTCCATCAGTGAATGATGGCAATTTCAGAATTCGGTGAAGGAATCTCAACTCTAAGATAGTGTAAGTAAGCGTTAAAATGTGGGCGACATTTATAATTTGGTCTTTTAATTTGTTTGTTATAAACTATATCAAATCACGTATCACACTTAGTGACACAGATGAGTGCAAAAGTGAGTGTATATTGTTTGTTTTCACTCGACATTATAACTGCCGAACCGATTTGGATGAAACTTGGAATACTTACCTACTTTATGAAAAACAGAAACAGTTCTTAAACACACAGGTAGATCTCTTAGTACTCAAAATTTTTGGATGTCTAAGGGCAGTCAGAGGTACGTCCAAATTAACATTCATTTGACATACCCACGTTTTTAGTTGGTATTCGGGTAGTTTTTGTAGTTCATAATCTGGAACGACATAATTATAGGCAAGGTATCATATGTATATGTATACGAGTCGGCACCAAGCGAGCAGAGCCATAAGCGAACACTAGTATTTATTATAATTTTAGGCGATGTACCATTTTGTTTTCTTTTAATGAATAGGCTATTCTTAGCAAACCATAATATATAACTACGAAAATATGTCTAATGCCTGCCTTATGGCAGCTATTGTCGTGCTTTTAAAATGACGCGGCCGAATAACAACAGAAATATAAAAGTCTTTATATCACAATTAATCACCACTTTATTGGAAGCTGAAAGTTATGTGTGCTTGCTTATTGCAATAAGACTTTATTACTGGGGAATAAAGTTGAATTTCGTAGAGTAACGGGTCCTTGTAAACGTGGTAGCAGGAAATACCGCAATGGAGTCGTGTCAACAAAAAATCTAAAAACACGCATCATGCTGCTGAGACCGAGATTTAACTCATTTCATATTTGAGTAGACTTTTGTTGTCGACGCCACTTTATTTTATCGCTTAATTTATAGATCGGATTTACATCTAAGAATAAGCATTGTTTCGGATGACTGGCAATTTACATTAATTTACAACTTTATCGGATTATGTGATAAAAAATATTTACAACTAGCTGACCCGACAGACGTTGTCCTGTCTTAACTATGAATATTGAATTCGAATTGGTATAACACACTAATCAATCGGTGTTGTCAATTTTATGTCAAACGTCTTACGGTTACATCAAAAAAGTTTATACCTATTGACCAAAGCGCTACGGTTAGATTAGAAATAATTTAATTTGGTGGTTAAGTATTCTGACATTTTCTAATTTTCCGCGCAATATTCTTAATTTTTTCTTTCATAAGAACCTTCTGACAATAGCAAACACAACAAAAAAAAATAAGCGAAATCGGTCCAGCCGTTCACGCGTGATGGCGTGACCAAGGGAAATAGGGATTCATTTTTATATATATTGATTGATGATTGATGATAGTTGTTGACCGCATTTTTACTATTTTTAAGTTATCTAAAAGATAACAGCTTCACCACTTTGATCCCCAGACATGGTAGATATCTCCTTAGATCTCTTAGTGCCAAGTACCAACTTAAGATTTTTAGAGGATGTCTAAGGAGTGTAGTCACATTTTGCAGTAATTGGTATTCTAGCAGCGTTGAAGGACTTGCAACCTGCTACATAAGGAATACCAGCTAATGCACTTTAAATTATCAATAAAACTTTTTAAGTTTGGCTCTGAAGCTTACATTATATTATATTCAATTGCAACAAGGATCATGCAGATGAACAGTAGGAAACAAGCCGTTAGTTAACCTAGCTTTAAGACGTTTCAAAGTGATCCTTGTGATTCAATTGAAAAAATACCTTTTTACTTTGACTTACTTTGGCGAAGAAGATCTAGCTAAATGCATGTGTGTGCATGTTATACCCTATATTTCTGGTTATACATATAGTGTGTTCCACTCTGTAGAATGTTTTTCCATCTTTCACTATAAATAAATAAATAAATATTGGAGGACTTTCCACACAGCACTATCTAGCCCCAAACTAAGCCAAAACTTGTAATATGGGAACCAGATAGCTGTTATAATACATATATACTTTTTTGTAAATACATACTTATAATATTATATAACACCCAGATCTGTCTGGGTCAAACATCTATGTTCACCACACAAATGTTTGTTCTCGGTGGGGATCGAACCCATACGGCCTACGGCGCAGAAGGCAGAGCTGTCAAAATATATAGTGTTCTCCAAAACGTTATGCTCACGTTATGCTTAATTTAATCGAGATACCGGGCTGGTAAGGTACGGTACTGCTTGTAAAAATAGTCCTAAAACGGAGCGCCCGATGAATTATTAAAACTACAAGTTTGGAGACTAAACGGCTAGGGCGGGCATTATATCAACATGCATGACATATTTGTCTCTAATGATGATAAATGACATTGTTTAAAACGCTCCCATTCAAGGTGTCTCAATAAATTAATCTGTCTCGCGTCGGACCACAGTGGAACGGCAATTAAACGGCCAGGGAAATTACCACACAATGTGCGTTGTATATCATCACATGACGGGCATTGCGCATACGCGAGCCGCGACTAACCACCCGTCATATTCCAGAGGTGGATGCGAGGCGATGCGACCAAATAAACGTGGCTTTTTTTGAAGATCTTGCACGCTAGAAAACAAAATCTATAGCCATCTCTTGTTTTGTCACACATGCGGAAGGAAGCCGCAACGTCACATTAAATTGCATGACTGCTAATTTCCGGGTTTAGTTTTCATACATGTGGCTCAAATTGTTACATTTCTTGCCTAGTGTGTCTACTTCTCAATCAAAGTTTTTTTATTTATTTGAAAATAGAAGTTTAATGAAATGTCAAAAATCTGCATAAAACTCATCATTTATTTTAGATGCTGATATAAGATATAAGGTTTGCTTAGTTTGGAACAAGATGTGTGTAATGTCCACTAAAAAATATATGATATGTATTAAAGTAAAGTAAAATGTAGTTTATTAACTTTCACAACATTCAAAAACAGTACTTAGATATTTGTGAACTTAGAAAAATGGGTGCTTGATGTAGGCTCGCATGAACCTGTATGGTTTTATTTAAAAAAATATATACTCATTTATTTACCTTTAAAGCTACATTATACGGAAACTTTTTTGCATAAATAATTTCTAAGAAAAAAAAAACAATATAATATTTTTGAGAGACTGCTGCCTCAAAACTACTGTATGTTATTTTTATTTGTAACTAGTGAACGAGACTGCTGTCATAATTATCAGTAGTAAAATGACACAGAATATTTTCTTGTGTTAAGACCTTATTTCGTATTTGGATTATTACTTTCAATATTATTTAGCTTTATTATTAAAGTAAGTAAAGGAAAGTATTTACTAAATTGGAGGATTGGACAAGGATCACTTTGAAACGTCTTAAAGCTGGTTAAATCAATGTGCCAGCTCCACGAGACCAAGCCTAAGAAGAACACCCAACAAACCTACAGCTTAGTTCCTAAGGTTGTTTTTATCAAGATTTTAGTTTATATACTTTATAATAGTAAATCAGTTATTTTCTTGTTTTTTTAGAGTAGGTAATAAGAGGGTCTCAAACCCATGAAATGTACTACATACTAAGTTTACTGAATAAATATTTTGTATTTTTTTTGTGTGATCCTTATTACATAACACCCTATGAAGTCCTATTACACTTCAGCTACTAGTTTTCTACTTAGTTACAAGCACCCTGTACGTCAGGCGCTATGACACTCAATGAAGTTAGCTGGAATGCTTGTAACGAGCTCCACGATAATTTATACTCTTCACGTCCTATTACACTTTTAGGAATTCCATGCACTTGAAAGAGTATCTAGTAGGGGAATGTGGTTCCTATTATATTTTGTCATTTTATTACATTCAACTACTTAAATAAATATAATCTCTTGGCCCTATCAATGCTGCTAAAACAAGGAGACGTGAAGAAGTGGTAACCATCACCTTTAAAAAAAAACCTCGCGTCGCAGGTCACGCATGTTTGTAAGGTACACATTGTATAGTAGGAATCGCGTTGAAAGTCGGTCGGTTAGAAGAAAAAAATATTCGTTAATAGGTAACAGTATCCTGTTTTTAATGGAAAAAGAGCCGCTTCCAAGTATAAGTAGTGAAAAACATATTTACTTAAATCATTTTACCAATACATTATACTGACTACAGGAGACAGCGACCCTGTTATGAGTTTTTTACGAACAACTAATATTTATGGAGGTGCTTATTATCATATCGGTACGGACTCATAATAAAATGTCCATTTTTCATGCATTGGTAATACAACTTTCGAGCTATCTCGTGGGTCACAACGTGAATAACTAATCAGAAATTCATATCAATCTTATTTCAATTTCATTAGGTAAAACTTACGTAGATACTTTTAAAAGTTTCATGGTTATGAACATAAATTTCATTTAAAACAGGACATTTACCATGATTTGTGAGTTTGATTGTTTTTCGATATTTCGGCCCATTTGTAATAAATCCCGTACAAAAACACATTATTTAGATTTTATTACAAAATCAACAGCAGTTATTATGAACAGAGTTTAAACTTATTTAAGTATTATATAGCAAATTAAAGGTTTTCCTAAATGTACTATACTTACACATAGAATACTTTATTAAAGGAGATGGTTACTGCTTAGTATCAGAGCTTGATCTATCTGCAAGTTGGTAAAATAAATTGAGCTTTCTAAAATCAGAAACAGACAAACAAACAAATAAACAGACAAACAAAGAAACAGTTTATATTAGTTGTTTTTATATTATATGTTGTTTTATATTATGACTGTTGCCTAAAAATAGTTATTTCTAAACTTTTAACTTCACAAAGACAGTCTGACAACAAATCTATCTTATTACGGTTTCTGTTTCGCTTTTGTGGTATGGAATCCTAAAAATAACGTTCTGACAATCGGTAAAGTATGGAACAGTCTACATCAAAAATAACCTTTCAATTTACAATTTAAAACGCTTGTTATCCAATACTGAAATATTCAAAAAGCGTATTCGAACATTTTTACCGAATTAATCAGGCTGTCAGTCTGTCGAACAGGAAATACGCGACGTTGATTAAAAGTGTTTATTAAAATTGTAAAGGTACTTGTCTGATTTTTCCATTTCAAATCCAGTAACATTTTTCATAGTTAAGGACTGATTGACTAAAGAAAGAAAACAGCTTTGACGAAAAAAAGCGGATTTTATCTCCAGGCACGGTAGATATCCCCTTAGACCAGTGGTTCCCAACCTTTTCTTGACCAGGGACCACTTTGATTTCTTTGCAGTTCGCAGGGACCACGATGTACAAGAAAAACAAACATAATCCATCCAAAAATAAACTTTAATCAAAAACTCAATGTAACTTGCATTAACAATAATTATTTTTATAGAAACTATGAAATTTTTGTATAAAATCAAATCAGTTTTGTTTCAATGTGATTTTTGAGCTTCTATCTTTTGCGCAAGTTCGGTAATCCTAGGACTAATATTATTAATCAAAGCTACACACAAATCATCATCACTTATTTTCAAGCGATTCCTGCCCAATTTTGTCTAACCATAACTGAAGTTTGCAAATAAAGGTGCGAAATTCGAAATCGTTCGCAGACCATATTTTGACTCCTGCGGACCACTGGTGGTCCGCGGACCACTGGTTTGGAACCACTGCCTTAGACCTTATAGCAAGTACGTACAAGTATCAACTCGAGATTATTTAAGAATGTCTAAAGAGGGTAGTCAGAAGTACGACCAAACATTACATTTAGTACATGACCAAAACATAACCGAAACATCCGTTTTCGGTCTCTTAAAACATTGACGAGTAGTCAAAGGCACATCCAAACATCCCTTAGACATTCTCAAAGGACCATGATCATTTTGTTTTAAAAAATTGCATGGTAGACATTCCTTTCACAGGAGTCTCATTAAGTCGTGAGAGTAGTGATACCACTCGTATTTATCTTTATTTTTATGTTAATGTACTAAAAATAAAAAACATGCAATGCTATAATTATATGAGTAATATGAGTACCTAGTGAAGCGGTTAAGGTTTACAATTTCTATGTATTGTAATGAGAACATGTGTTATGACGCAAATAAGGATTTTATTTTGATGATATTCTGCCCGCAGTTCACGTACCAGGGTACATGCGTTCATCGACGTCTAGCATTCTAATGACGTATGATTTCGTCCGACGATATCGATGTATTCTTTACTTGAGCTTCCCTGCCTCTCTCCAGTCCTTACATTCAATACTTTCGATGAAGTATTCGATTGAGTACTTAGAGGCCAAGTAAATTTGGCTGCCTCATCCATAGACTTGCGACTAGTTGCGACCGAGTTTACATGACACGCACTAGTTTTATTACCCTCATGTTTCTAAATGGCCCTCATTTTGTTTCAACGAAATTATTTATATTTGAATACATGGACAGATCGTTTCCCAATCAACTGTTGACCTAAAAAGCATTTGTGTAATGCAGTGAAGCGTTGACAAATTATGTAGATGGCGGGATGGTATCGCGGCGCGAATTGTTACCGACGCATACGCATGACTGTTCGTGCGGACATACCGAGCGGCATTATTGAAATCACGTATGTATTATTATTCTGTTATTATCGATATATGACGAACTGAAAGGCAAAAAACGTGGCGCCCTCCTATCTTAAGACTCCTATTAAGAGTAGTAGAGAAGTACTACCACCACGCTTTTTTCTGCCGCCAAGCAGCAACGCTGTGTTTCGGTTTGAAGAGTGTGGTTGCCGGTGTAATTACAGGCACATGAGGCTTAACATCTGTATGCCTTAAGTTGATGGACGCAGGGCAGTGCATCGTAGGGCACGTTCCTATCGTGCGTGACTTACGAGGCAATGCTTTGTTATAGGTGATGGTTACGACTTAACATCAGGTGGGCCATCTGCTTGTTCCATCAGCTAGTTGGATTAAAAATAAACCCCCCGATGGACCGGCGACAGTCGCCGCGGGTGAGGTGAAGCGATTGTGAGGATTGCGGGAATTCGGTGGAGAGGGTACAGAATCGTACTTCCTGGAAATGATTTACTTTTATTTTTGTAATCTACTTGCTGATGGAACAAGCGGATGGTCCACCTGATGTGAAGTGGTAACCTTCAATTATAACAAAACTTAAGTCACACACTCGTAAGAAACACAGCGCTGCTAAGCGGCATAAAAAGGCATGGTGGTAGTTTTTCCCCGGACAAGCCCTTCACAACACAAAGAGCTTTACAAGACTGACAGAGATTTGCAAAGAAAATTACAATGAACACAAACATGAAACAATTGAGGTGTCTGCAGTATTTTTCTACATTATTTATCACAATTTAGAAATTAACTAGATGTTACCTACCCATTCCTTCAACCGATCTAAAAATAAGAATATTAAAAGTATGTAACGTATTTGACATTATTTTATTAGTTACGTGAACGCACTTCAAATTAGATTTTGAAAACGAAACCATAAATTTATTCAATAATCAACCTTATAAAACAAAGGCTCTTTCCTCCTACAGAAAACGAATTCAAAAACCCACACAATACTCAACAATGCTCGTCCATAACAATTAAATTAATAAAATGGTTATAAAATACTCCAGTGACTATAAATAACCACTATTATTGGTCGTACTGTAATTCGAGTGTAATTGATTGTTTACTTCCATTTTACTTCAAATGGAACCAAAACTTACAATGATGTGAATCATACTGCTGTGCAATGTACAGGGTGTTCTTACTTGTAAAGTTTACTTCATACGCTAAACTTATTAATATGATGAATTTACAAAATCCAATTCCCAGTCCATTTCAAATCTTGACGTCGAAACCGCAAGCATCTTACTGTGTTTTAAATATGTATTCACAGTGATTAAGGGGCTGACAACTATCAAACAACTTCTCGCTCGCACGTTTCAACATGTTGAAAGATATAAAATCACTAAACTCATTTTCGAAAAATCGCAATCAACCATTTTGTGTGCAATCGATACAAGTTTTCCTACTTAAAAGTATGCTTATGTACGAAAACTAGTAAAGCAAACTTTTGAGTAGGAAAACATGTATCGATCAAACTGAATTTTTTACTTAACTGTGTGCAATGTGATTGCACACAAAATGGTTGATTGCGATTTTTCGAAAATGAGCATAGTGATTTTATATCTTTCAACATGTCGAAACGTGCGAGCGAGAGTCACATTAGCTCTTGTCTTCGCCTTAACCCAATGAAAATATACACTACCAACACTAGCTTATTGTGTTCGACCAGTATTTACATAACTCTAGATATCTACTACAGTATTTTGAAAATGGACACCAAATTGACGGGATGGAGAAGTTAAATATATATATTATATTACATTACATTGTAACAATACGACCATGCATATGATGAATTTCCCAAACACTGTATGACATTTTTTTCATATAAATTAAGCATCTATCTATAGATACCTACCACCAATTGTGTAGAGTTTTTTATTTGTGTCCTACGTGGAAAGTGCGAAAAACAATAAAAATGGTTTACATGAATAGTTTTTCTAATTTGCATTTTGATTATTTCACTTAATAACAATGTCTACATTCATTGCATTTATAGAATGATGATTTCCACGCAGCTACTAATCAACGCTAATATATTGCCCAAAACATTTGAGTTGCCAACAAAAAACACGAATTAATTGTTAGAACGTTCGAATGCAACCGCAAATGCCTGGGTCACCTTTGGATTTTATCATTGTTTTAATTTGTATTAAAATTTATGCGAACCGTTGTTACACGTATCATTAACATGGTTATTTTTTTATAAAAAGTTTTATTACTCATTAATGACTAGCAGGTTTTACCGAAAATTGTTGTTATCCAATGATTTGGCATGTTATAGTATCCGGCATACGAGGTACCATACATTTGGCAATTCATAATGTGCCTTTGATTATTTTATACATAAATAAATAATATATAAAACCTGATGGACATTCCACACTTCACTATCTAGCCCCAAACTAAACGACGAAGCTTGTCTAATAATATAATATATAATAATATATTATAACACCCAGAAAGAGAACAAACACCTTTACATAAATATTAGTATTAAGTGCGGGAATCGAACCCAAAACCTACAGCGCAGAAGGCAGTGCTAGGGGCCAACTAGGTACCAACTGAGTTGTGAAAGCTGTGCTTTTTTTCCAATTCTGGCATAAACTGTGATGGGACATGCTGTATATGAAACGACTGTCTATGCGCTGATCAGCTGTTAAGATGTTGATTTACGTGGGTATAGAACGCAACCAATTATGTTATTAGTGGCCAATTTATCGTTCGTCACATTAACATATGGACGAGTTATGTGAAAGGGAGCCATTTGTCAACAAGTACCTACTAATGCTATTTGGATTCAAAGAGCTATTATACTAATATATTTAAAAAAACCTTTTCAGTCGAAATTCAAATATAACTTTGTGTAGGTAAATGTTCGGCAGCAGGTAGTTATCGAAGTAGGTCAAAAATGTGGAGCGTGTTCATTTTATTTTTAATTATTCGTCGCGTGATAAGTGGGTGACCTGAAAACAATGAAAAGTCATCATAATAAAAAGAAAAGGTGATGTTGACAGAGATGGTTCCTTCTCGTGATGAGTATCACCAATAATTCGCTTCCACTATCTGCGGGTCAATATTTTCTCATGAAGCTTGACGTTTTGTCACACAAAATAACGTGTTTTATTGTGGAACGTTGCTCGCTAAATGTTTTACGGCAATAAAGAAAAACAAAAGCATATTGTCTTTCTCATTCTGAGAGCATTTTCTTACGCAAAAAATACAATCGCTTTGTTTTATTAATATTTATTAGTCTGTTCTAAAATGCTTCAGTGGTAAGCATGCCGCTGATATTGCGTACTAAATTAAAACCATGGCGTTGCTTGAATACTTTCATTGGCTTTAAGCAACAATGTAGTTTTTATTGGTATTTATTTAATTGAAAAGCAATAAAGTCTTCTTCAGTAGGTACAAGTGCAGGAATCACAAACTTTTTAAACAGTTTATTACATTCGACAACAAAATCATTTGCAGAACCACTTAATCCTTTAACCTGCTATAATTATGCGCGAGCTTAAGAATAAACGAGTGAACATCATTATCATCAGCCTGAAGAAGCCCACTGATGGGCATAGGCCGCCGCATACATTTCCCGTTTTTCCCCATCCACCGACTTCCCCAACATTTTCAATGTCGTCTGTCCTTCAGGTGGAGGTCTGTTTCTGTTTTTTCATTGCCACTTCAACTTGTAATGTCTAAGAGCTATGTCATTGACCTTGGTTCTTTATTAATTCTGTCCTTATTTTATGGACAAAATAAATGATGTTGTATCGTGATTTATTCAGATTATTTCCTAGTAATGGTCTATAGGACATCTGCTTCAAATAATAATTTCATATTCGCATCAGCAGCGTCGTTCGCCAACCGTGATGACTGATACAAATGCCCTCTGTACATTTCTGAGAATTTGATTAGCATCGCCTCAAACAACAGGCTCTTTTGACTCTTACTCATAATCCGATAAATAATTCCATATTACTACACCGATCCAATGAGGTCAGATATGGAAGTTTTTTGTGTTTATTTGAATGTTTTTATACACTAATGGACTCTAGTTTTCTCTCATAATCATCATCATCAGAAGACCTATTGCTCTTTTTTTTAATTTTAATTTTATCTATTGCCAGTCCTAACAATCTTGTAGTTCCTATTGTAGGTTGTTGTACCACCTTCAGCCTAAATAGTCTGAAAATAAACAGGTACAGGTGTACCTATTTCTTTTTACTACATATAAATACTTGTATGTCTATTGTCCCAATTCAATACGAATACTTTAAAAATAAATAGTAATAATGTAGGTAATTTATTTAAATGCCAAGTGTTGGTCGGTATTCTAATTTTTTAAAACTTTGACCTGTTCATATTAGCATATTTTTGTTAGAATCCAATGCACGTAGTTTGGAGCGCGAAGGAAGAATATCATAATTGTTCCAATGAAATATGACCAAATTATGTTTGATATTCAAATAGTTTAGTGGCTTCCGCTGGGAACCGTCCGGTCCGGCCGGCTGTAGGCAAACGGCGCGCGGCGGCGACGGCCGAGCTCTCAACTGCTCGTATTTTACTGCTACAATCGGCTGAATAATAACACGCTACATTAGTTTCCCATTATGCCTGCGAGACAATAAAATTTGCCCAATTTTACGATCACATTAATAATTTTATGAATGGAAGCAAACGGTTTAAATCTTCGCTGAGACGAATAAAAAGTGATTCGGTCGGGTCGATTGGGGTCGTATCGTGGGTGCTAAACGTAATGGGATGTCGGCGGGTGTCTTCGTGCAGTTATGGTGAGGTTAAGGTTGTTGGAGGTGGTGTAGCGTGCTAGAAGGGTAAATGTAGATACCAATACCGGCCGGCGGAAGACGGCGGGTTCCCAGGGTATCGCTTGCACGGACGCCGGACGCTGGCGATCGCCTTTGTACTTGATATAATGTCGCTACCCGCGCGCACCCTTCTAGTCACACGGCATCTTTATCGATTAAAGATGTGATTTATTAACACTATTTATCGATGACGAAATTATCGATACTTAAATTATCATCTTTTATTAACCGAATTTCACATTCACACATAATCACGACGATAAATACTTGCAATTTAGTTCACATACTAACAACTTTTAAGATGAACGATTAAGATGTTGGTAAAAAGAAAAATGAATAATATCCCAAAGTTATTCATCTTTATGTTACCTTTATCTTTCTGTAGGTGTAGTTAAACACTATATAACGAATAAAATATGAGACGTAACATATTTCTAAATTCTAATTGTGTATAATATAAAAGTTCTTTTACTTTTTACGCTAAAGTCTAAGTCAGTACGAGTATACCACCTCAAAAAGACATTCGTAAAATTAGTATTTTTCTATTCAGTTGCGGCTATAGGTATTTACATGAAATAAGGCAACACCAATTTACTAAATCATTGTAAAAATGTAGCAGTGTCTTTAACTAACATAATTTGACAGCACTAAAAATGATGCAGTCTCTTTCTTATAAGCTGAAACAACGAGGACGGCAATAACTTTAGCACTGTCTAATTAAAGCAACAGCAGAATCTACATTATTTAACGAAAAACTGGGTCACGTTAAAATAAGTTATCGATGAAGTGCTTCACTAGCGGTGAATTACAAGGATGTGCGAGACAACGTGTCTCTATCAAGTTACGCGAAATGAAACCGCAAAATCAGTGCCAGCCGCAAAACAACGGAAGCCGTTGCCGATGAGGGTCCCCTACTCTCTCACGAACTATCTGTGACTTATTCACACACTCCTTTGCAAATACACCTACATCTAGCTAGACAAACACGTTGGAATACACGTAGAGAATACAAAAATATTATTTTCAAAAAAACTTATAATTATTACATAATAACCAACTTAATATGACGACAAAAGGTAGTCACTCAATATTTGCTACAGGGGCATAGTAGCTCTTGCAGCGCTGGTTTTCAGTGGCATCACAAGAAGCAGCAGCTGCAACACGCGTTTTATATTATAATTGTTATGCATATTATGTTATGTTTGATACCCTTCACAGCTCAGTTGGTAGTAGCTCTGCCTTCTGCGCCGCAGGCCGTGGGCTCGATTCCCACCGAGAACAAACATTTGTGTGATTTTGAATGTTTGTTCTCTGTCTGGGTGATAAACAAAATTATAATTATGTATTTACACAAAAAAAAATATAAGTAGTATATAAGCTATCTGGTTCCCATATCACACACCACACACCATAACACACCACCACACACCCTCATACACTCATGCCCATAGTACTTAATTTAACTCATATCATTGGTTGGTTTTCTTTCTTTCGGTTTATTCCCTGGAATCTAGGGCCGATATAGATATTTAGTACTAGCGGCCTGTCCCAGCTTCGCATGGGTGGTCATAAATTTTTTGAACATTTTAGGATAAACTTATACCGTGGGTTCGAGCCTCGCGTCTACTTATTTCATACATTTGCACGCGCTTCTCCTTGATTGAGTGAAATCGCACCCCGCGCATGACCCGTGGACCCGTAAACATTTTTAATTTCGTCATATCTTTTGAATGGAATGTCCGATTTGAAAAATTTAAGAAGTAATCTATAGGTATTGAAACCGTCTTAATTATGACATGATTTATTTGGATAAGGATTAATACCAAGGTACAAATAAAGACCCTTTTCTAGCGGAGGCATTTCAATTAATTTTTTTATAATAAAATAACACTTATTGTGACATAACTATAATAGTTAGACATATGCTGTCGCGACATTTTTTGTAGATGATAACGTGTTCTACAAAATCGTAGTAACTTATTTTGTTCTATCTTCAATAGTTTTCGCAGCGCACGCGATGTAAGGTTTTTTGTTTTCCACCTTGGGTTACATTATTGAAGTTTTAGTAAGGATCCCTGATTTTTTTGAAAATATAATATAGCCTATGTTACTCAGGGATAATGTAGCATTCTAATGGTGAAAGAATTTTTGAAATCGGACCAGTAGTTTTTGAGCCTATTCGTTACATACAAAAATACAAAAATACAAAAATACAAAAATACAAAAATACAAAAATACAAAAATACAAAGTTTACCTCTTTATAATATTAGTGTAGAAGTGTAGATTAGGATCTACCTGTTTATTTCTTTTTGGTTTTTTGTTACATTGGCCTTTCTACCTCATCTTGATCATAACTTGATTAATTCTCTTATTATAGAGTATATTTACAAATAAGTTATTAAATAGCACTATCCGCATTGCAATTAGCCGAAGCAGTGATCCCTTGCGTCTAAACACAAGTTTCCTACTTAGTTAGAGCAAGGAGTCAAACACTTGACTATGCAAGGTTTACGAGTGCATCTTACTTAAAACTTTACTAAAACTTACTTAAGCTTACCTAAACGTTATGTGTATTTTAAAATATATGTAAACTTGTCTAAAAATGTAAACCTTTTAGAAAATAAATATATATATTATTATTATTATATCACAAGCTTTGGCTTAGTTTGGGGCGAGATAGTGCTGTGTGGAATGTCCACCAATATTTATTATATATTATTATTATTTATTATATATAAGACTATTAACATATAAAAAGATTGAAATATAAAAGTTGCTAAGTAGTAATCAAAAAAAGCAAGCATCGGTTAGACTGAAAAAGGTTAAAATGACGAAGTTTACGAAATCCTTATCTGAAAAAGCATTGAAAAAAACTCGTTATTTACTTATCACCTAGTACTGTAGTAGTAAAATTGCAAATGGTCGGTGTTTTAAAAACGAGGCAAATACTAGGTACTCTAATTGAATAAAGTATTCCATCATTTATTTGGATCCCCTGGTATATGGACTACTTTTGCTTAGTTTGGAGCTAGATAAAATTATTCGAAAATAGCCTGAAATATTTATCTTTGTTATTTATTTAGTCTTCAAATTGAGAAAACAATACTAAACCATCAGAATTTACTGTATTTTCGATATCCCTCGATAAGTATTCCAATTTAGGGTGAGTCATAAGAAATAACGATATGTGTACGTATACAAATATTTTTATAACCATCAACAGTAAAAATATCTTCAAGACCGATCCCTTCCACTTTGCATATATAAAATTGTAATAAATCTTTTATTACACTCTATCTATTAAAACCATTCTTGCATAAAACAAATACTAATTCAGTTTATCTGAACCAAATTGCAGTCATAAAAATGAAGACCATTTATGGCATTATTCGAAGGCATATCGAAACTGGTGCTTTGTGTATTGAAATATAATGCAGTGCAAAAAAAGTATCCATTTTAATAAAGATTTTTTAAATTTCCCAAAAGTTACTAATCCGAGTGGATAAATTTATAAAGTTCTTTATTTTTGTAAGTGTAGATAAAAACTATAAAATGTATATAAAATGTAAGTATATCTTCTTTACTTCTTTTATCAAACCTACGTCATCAGTTTTAAACTTTAACCTAATTGGAATAGAATATAATTATGCAATGCACTTAACTTATTTAGAAATATTATAAATGTGTATTTTGTTTCAACATAGTGTATTTAAATTTAGTTTTCACAACAGCTGTTTATTTGAACATAACAATCGTAACCGACCGTCGTAGCAAAGATGAATTCGTAACACGTCGCAGATATTATCAAAATAATACAAGCCGAATCTTAATGTCATTCAAAATAAACTGTCAAAATGTTTGAAACTTTTATGGGCCCGCAGTGTACGTGAGAAGTTATAGGTTTCATTTGCGGGCGATAGACGACAATTTTCAATTTTCTTGCGCGTGCGTCCCATTTGAATATTTTAATTTGGGGGGCGGCGCGACTATTTCAATTTATTTTATGAGCTCCGCTCCAGAAGGGGTAGGCGACGCTCTCACCGCCTCAGATTAGTAAATATTTGATAGCTTTATTGCTCGGCTTGATATATTTATACATGCTTTTAAAATAAAGTGAAGTTGGGGGCATATTTGGCTACAATAGCTTCTACGATATTATGAACTTACAGAAACGTTGAGTAGAGCTAAGTCAACATTCAGATTTAAACCGGACTTATGTTTTAGAATAGATATTGACATCTAGCCCCAAACTAAGCAAAGCTTGACCGTTTGAACTATAGAAACCAGATAGGTACCTAACTGACAGGTACAATATTTTTTTTGGAAATCCATACTTATAATATTAAGAATGAGATTAACATACGTAATATTTGAAGTTCAAATATCCCTTATTATATTCACGAACTATAAAAATATGATATGATACCTGCTCCATACTTGTATATCTCAATAGATTCCTAATATCGTGACTAGCCGGTGCAAGCAAGGGCGCTCCCCGTATTTAACTCCACATAGCTGTTTCATGTAATAGAATTGTGAGCTCGTTATCTGCTCAGATTAAAATATTCAGTATTTGAGTGATTTCACGAGCGAGTGAGCGGCAAAGGGTTGACTAGTCGTTTCGCCCGCTTTGAACACTTGTGGGGAGATCCACCACCCGCCATGCACGAGGAAGCCACCACGCCGGGGCCGTATAGCTAAATATTTGCATGTATTTTCATAAAGCTACATTCTCCACAAACGAATTTAATTCCGACGTTATAAAATAAAGAGTGACACATATCGTTAACCCAATTACTGCGCCTCCAAAATAGTCGCAAATATTTAATAACGAGTTACATGAAATAGCGATCAAGCCGCAACTGTCGTATAAACAAATGAATTGTCGAATTTCACTGGCTTTTTCCGGCGTCTGCCTCCATGAATTATTCCATTTATATAATGGCACCGACCGCATCAAATATTTCATTCCGAGTTTTGCATATTTAATATCGACACAAACTGTTTCGGAATACTTTACAGACTATTTGCTTTCCATTCAGCTCTGAATCAGCATTATCGTAAAATCAAACTTATTTAAAACTCGTATATTCTCCAACTACAATAACAATTTTATCGGATCGTGATATCATTAATGTATTGATATCCAATTTGTGTTAAAATGTTGAGTCATATTTACAATGAATAGAGCCGTCACGGTGATATTCTATACATAAACTGGCGGATGCTGTCGACAGATAAATATTGCACTCCACCCATGGAGAGCTAATTTTATGAGTGAAATTAGTTATTCACCTGTTGTTGCCATTTATTATAGAACACAATGAGATCGGCAGCGGAGCGAGGCGACCGCCCGGCCGCGCCTATACCATTATTTGCGTATAACTACCTACATCAAAACCAAAACTAAATAGGCTATTCAAATCACCCACGAAATTCTGCATTTCAATCTATCGATGCATTGGGCATCGGGAAATGATTTATAACAAGATTAATTTTAATACAATATAAGTTTTCGCCACGTCATTCGGTCCAAATTTTACTGTCTGTCGAAGACGAGCAGCGTGCTTAATTTTAACACTCATTTATTGGATGGCTAAGTTTTAAAAATAAAAGCCGCATCACGATCGACTGAGATGTCCGTTTTACCCTAGATGAGCAAGTTTTTATAATTTTTGTAAAGTGAACGATTGACTTGGACCATATAATTCGTGGTGTACGTGACGCTCAATTTTTCTTCATCGTATTCTATAGCGCTACGTCTGCTCCGTGAATCTATGCCTAAACAGGTTGATCCATTGTTAATGAGAGCTCAACAATCATTGTCACGTAACCAATGGTGTGTTGGGCTAAACGTAGTAGAAACTAGCTGTTTGAATTACATATTTAAATAAGTTTTAAATATTTTTCGGACGCTCTAACCTAACCTAACCAATAGACCGACGACATCGTGAGGATCGTGGAAAGTAGGTGGATGGTCAGGACTCAAAAACTGTCTTCCTGGAAATGTATTAGGTATAGGGGTGGCCTAATTCCAGCAGTGGACTTCTTCAGGCTTATGATGATGAAAATATTTCGGCATGCCAAATGGACATCAAAATTTAAATAAAAGTCGATAGTGATAGTGAAGGCCGAAGGGCATTCTGTTTTCATCGAACATAGGGTCATCCCTACCCTACTCATTAGAAATGTTTATCGATAAGATTAAAAAGAGCCGTACCTATTACCAAGCATACTTAGCAGAGATTATGTTATAGAAGGAGATCAATTATTATAAGATTCAACAACTTTATTACGCCTACATACATATGGGCACTTCTTCGGTGTACGTGCTGTTAGGTAATGTAATTGTTATAAGCAGAGCTAAAGTAATTAACATTAATGTTTTTTTAAGCAGTTATGTAACTGGCTCTGTCAATACCTGTAGCCAGAAGTTATATAAAGTTTAAATAATATATAAAGTTATTTAAAAATAATAGGTCTTAAAGTGTGAATTTACTGATTACAGTGTAAAATTAACAGTAACTTTAAGAGAAATTAAATAAAGTAAGCTAAATGACTATTTCATACTGTCTAGTCTAAAAGGCGTCTAGTCTAAAGGCGGTTAAATAATAAAAAGGAAATAAATATATCTGATACGGGTTTCTTCACGTTGTCCACACATAATCGAACCGCATTCGATATTCATCCGTGCCTAATCGATTACACCGCGCTACTGGGCATCGCCAGCTACACTCGCGTACATGAAAAAATATACTCACACAAATACCAACTTTATCTCTAACTCAAGTAGGTACAATTTACTATCCACCACTTCCAATGGTTATGCAGAGGTTTTCTTCGAGTATCGATACTTGTAAGTTTTATATCGACTCGAACAATTACTTAGCACCATGCCTGATGCATCGGAATCTTTTCATTACTGGAGAAGACTATTAAAGAATTATTTAATAATTTGTTCTTATGAATTTTTTAATACTTACGTATTGAATACCCATCGGTGCGTTTTTATAGTTCTTTGATAAATGAAATAGTGTATATGATTGAGTAGTATTAGAATTAAATCTCCCTGAACTTACAACATAAATAGCATAAGCATAAAAAAATAAGTAAGTTAAGAAAAAAAATTACAGATCATGTCAATATTTTATTTTCAATTAAGTAAGTAAAAAAAGTAAGTAAACCTGCAGCACAAGATTGCAAGGACTTAGTAGGGTCTTGAATATTAATTATCTGACTAATAATAATTACTCTAGTTTGTGGCAGAGCGTTCTATTTTTTGTAAATCAATTATGTGTTTGTATTGCCTAAATATATAATTTAAATTTACGGCAGGCCTTTACTTGACTTCCCAAAATAAATTCTTCCCTATTTATATTTTATCTAGGTCATTGTCATTTTCCTCGGATCTACCATACAACACTACCTAACGTTTGAACAGAAGGGTTGCAAAAAAAACAGATACTTGCTTTGAAAAACAGAAGCACGTAATAAGGATGGCTTGATACCGCATCGGAACCAGTCAATATTATCACAATGAGAATGAATGCCGAAATGTCTCGCGTCGCCACGCTCCGTGACCGAGGAAACCCGACGTGATCTTCAATCATTTTGATACTCTGAAATATATTTCTAACGTGAATATAATCGATGTAATGTAATCGAATGATAGATCAGAGAGGGAAAAGAAAACCGGTTGTGCCGACCCTATTTAGCGAGGAATTAGGGCAGGAAGATGATGATGATGACTTGGATGTAAGCGTAAATAGTAACATAATGTCCATATCATATCAATGCTTCATGGCAAGAGTTCTGTGAATACCTACTCGAAACCTATTTTTAATTTGATAAGAACAATGAGAGTCCCATTCCGACCATTACCCAACAAAATAATTTTTCTCCTTATACCTAAATATGTATAGAGTTGAAAAATAGAAGTACAAAAGGTTATTCAAAGTATCAAACCCGTTTTGTCCCAGTTCGTATGCTGGTAGTGGAAAGTTATTATTTTCTGTACAGTGGTCATTAAAATTTTTGATTAACAACGTTTGATCCGTGTCGATACCATGACTAGGCAAGTCCATCCATACCTACTGTTCGGGTCCTTCGAGCCGTAGCAGCCGTAGTTTTGTGTGCATTTTTTATTGAGATATTGTACATTATCCTCGGAATATCAGGAATGCAGCCCAGTTCCTTTTATTTTCGATTTAATGAATAACATTTTTATAATCAGTAAAAAACTGTTTTATATCTCTGATGATCTTAAAATGTGATCATACTCAATATAAATACAGGAATAGGATTTACTGTCTTTTTTTGTAATGCAATTTATGTTTAGAGCGTTTCAAAACGCATTGTTTACCTTACCGTTCTGAATAAATCTTGGCGTATCATGGTCATCGGGATGGTGGCTGATTTATGGCCGCCGATATCTATTTCAGAATGGATTGACCAACATGTCGTGTGTGGAGCAAACATCACAATCGGCCCCACCTCGGCACGAGCCTATAGAAACTATCCATTCGTCATCCATTATTCACGGCCTAAATTGCACAACTTTAGAGCGCCATTTCTAAATGACATCTAAATCTGTTACTGTATTAACATTGTGAATAAAATTTATACAATCAATCTACATAAATGTCCGTGAGCGTCCGTCCATTAGTCAGCTGGAGCACAAAGGGCACACGTACGTCTCGTAAATCAGACGCATGTACTCGTATTGAGAGCGCTTGCCCAAATCGCACTCAATAACCGATGTGTGCCAGTGTACGAGATCGCGCGTCTCGTGCTGCGACGTCTACCACTTGCGTGGCGTACTCCGACAACCGATGCTGAACTCCACCCATTAACGACCCCTGACGACAAACATTTGTCATTACGGGGTCATGCCATTAATTTTAAGTGACATCTTGAGACAATCCATTGGATTTGTTTTATAGTTAAATTGTGTTTAACCTGAACGCTTGTGAAAATGAATGAAATACCTACTTCTTTTATTTATTATTATATTTTTTTTAAACAAAAGGCAGCGAAATAGGCCTTTGGCCCACCTGATTTTCAGCGGCCACCTTTGCATATAGCAATTGCAGTACCTCACAGAGCAGCGTATACGCCAAAGATATGCCTTTGCATTGCACTGTGAGACTGTCTATCACTATGAGACCTAAATAAATTTAAACAATAATCAACGAGTAGAAAAGAACATTCCATCCAGAATGCATCCTGCCTTGCAATTTGCATCCTTCATCCTCATCCGATAATCTGTAATAACTTTGTCACAACAAAACGTATAATTATTCAGAGTGCATAATAAATACCCTAAACGGTTATTAAGATATTAAATATTACGTTTGGGAGCGTGCTCAGGTCGAGAGGGGCGCGCGTCGCCGCAGGGGGCCCAGCGGGCGGCGCTACCGGGCCGAGTCGCGCCAACTAATTGTAGCCAAGATAAAAAAAAACTAATTGTTACGCTGATACGCTTGACCCCTCTTACCTGACACCTTGCTATAAGAAATGTCGAGACACGCCCGGAATTCAATGCAATTTGTTTCAAAACTAATAATATCTAGTCGGTCACGAACATTTCAATTAAATATTTGTTGTTTCATGCTCATTTTTGCATTACAACGCATTTTTGAGCCAACTTAGAAAACTGTCAAATTTAAACTCAAAAAAAAAATACCATCAAATTTTAACGCCTCTGGTGTTGCAGGTGTCTATGGGCGACGGTGACCGCTTCCCATCAGGTGGCTCGTAAGCTCGTCTGCCAACTTTGGCATATAAAAAAAACCTTTCTTACGACACGTTGTGTGCATGGTAAACTTCAACACATGCTAAGAGATCATTAGCATCTAATGTTCCTTGCTTATGCTTAGTGTAGTCGAAGGCAAATTTGTCACGTCCATTTCAGTCCTTTTTGCAGTAAAGTAACCGGTTACAAGCCCACCATCTCTGCTAAAATATCTACTAACAGTAAGTACAGTAAATGTTAGCGGCGTCAAAGTATGGGTAATTTATTGTTAGGTACTAAAACGTTTGACCCTCTATAAAATAAAAAGCTAATGTAATTCTGACAACGAAAACAAAACAGTATGACAAATATTCATAGATTTTTACATCCTGCCCATTAAACATAATAGACAGGACGGTACCTGGTTTAGTATCGAGTTACATCAAACCGCTTTACAAAGAGCTTATCTCTGTATCTGTTAAATATTGTCGCCACATCTGAAACGGCCGCTGAGGGCGCGCGGGCGCAAGCCTCGAGTGTCGAAGCCAAGGCAACACTAAATAGGTAAGCATATTAAAATAACGATGAGAATAAAATAAACGGATACTTATTTGTGCATAATAATGTTTTCGGGGGAATAAAAATGAAAGAATCCGTTGAAATATCTAAATAAAAGAGTGGGACATCATAAAAGGTACGGGCCGGGCCGCTGCGCTAGATGCCGCAACCCGATTGCGCCGGGCCCGCTGCTCGCAGGAGGTACCACTATCATTTATATCATTTCATTGCGGCTGTTTACATTTCATTCATAAGCCAGATTGTCCTATCGTAAAACCTAACTTTATATTGCTTTTATCATTCTCTTCTAAAGGTTTCGCTTGTAACATTTCATTCTACGGTTCCCAGGCTAACGACTGCAATATATTTTTAAAATTGAATTAAAATTGTGAATTTCTGCGAATTGATAAAACGTGAATGTTTACATTTTACGCCTACCTTTACGGACGAAATCGGTGTAATAATTTAACCCCGTATAAGAGGAGGAATTTAATGAGTCAGGTCAGCCATTAAAATATGAATATAAGAGACACTGCTATACTGTGAACAGCGATCGTTTTCATTATTTTTTATTTTAATAAGCCTTTGGCGTGTACGTGTCGCCGAAGCTCGCACGTTACTCCTTATTTATTGACCTATTAGAGATAACATTAAGATCAAGATGCACGGCCAAGGACCTTTGTTATAAAAATGTCTGCTTCATTATTCTATAAAAAATAAGGAAGGACGTAACATGGATACAACACAATTTATGGCATGGAAAAGTCATAAACAAACATGGTTTATAACGATTGATTCAGAAAAGGTTGCACTTTTTTAGGGTTCCGTAGACTGCATAGAGAAAAAAACGGGACTTTTATATTATACTAAAAAGTTATCATATCTTTTTTGGTTGTCTGTAAGTAAACAGTAATTTATTCTGCTGAAGTTGACTTATTTGTTAAAGTTGACATTGCCTTATTTATGAAAATGTCACCAACTTTCGAAGCTGACTGGCTATTAGTGTATAAGTATTCATTTGTCAAAAAAGTATATAATCAAAAGAAAAAAACAATAACTTAACATAAAATGCCTAACATAAAATAAATAAATAACAGGTAGTACAGAAACGTCAAGTCGCATGTCTTGCTCACACTTGGCCGTATTTATTTCTATCATTTCTTTCATTCAGTATGGATATGAAAAGATACAGCAAAATTGTGGGAACAATTTTTGTATCTTTACTTAAACATCCAAAAATAAATAGAAAAATGTTTGGTTTAAACATAGTTTTGTCATATTTTATTTTGTTTATTAAACAAAATTCACAGCCTTTAATGTAGTACAGTAAAGTCTTTATTTATTTTTCAACCGCTAGTTGGCTCTAGGTGAATCACCAAGGCAGATCCACATTATGCCTTTCGAAAGCAAACA
Source organism: Chloroclysta siterata (assembly GCA_932294275.1). Classification (NCBI taxonomy): domain Eukaryota; kingdom Metazoa; phylum Arthropoda; class Insecta; order Lepidoptera; family Geometridae; genus Chloroclysta; species Chloroclysta siterata. Next base: position 9,805,359 of record OW028600.1, on the reverse strand, counting down.
GATGGCGGCATCCACTCGTTATAATTTTTCCCAGATTTTTTAATCCGAGTAATTTAAATCAATACTCATTATGGCCTTTCAAAGGACCGTCATCTCGATTTTTAACATAGGAACAAAGAACTTGTTTTATAATCAGATTTTTAAAGGCATCTTAAGTTTTATGGCCCGACTTGATAAATAATCAAAAACGTCGACACGGCCCCATAACGAAAATCTGTTTTAAATGTGTGCCTCAATGAAATAACTTTGCTGATATAAATCTATACGATTCTTGGGGAAGTGATAAGTTTTAGCAGCGAGCTACGTACAGATTTTTAAGATATGATATTGTTTAGTGTTTGTGATTATAATTATTTGTTTTATAACCATTCATGAGGAGATAAGCGGATTTTTTTGTTACAGATACCTACCGCAGAGCTTCTGGACAAAAGTCTACAATCTGTGTGTGTTGCCAGTCATGACTTGTGAAACTAGGACGAGACATTGTGAGGATCGCAAGAAGTCGGTGTATGGAGAGGGCTCAGAATCGTTTCGAATCCTGGAAATGTTTAGGGGAGGCCTATGTCCAGAGGTGGAATTCTGCAAGGTTGAGGTGATGATATTATTGGACTCTTTGTAAAATTGTTATAATATTGGTCATCATTAGGTGTATAAACTAGCAGATGCTCTTTTGAGTTATAGGTACAGCCTTTTTTTATTTAAATCATTTTTATCTGAAATTGTTAACCATACCCAACCCAAACAATAATTAACCCATAACATCATAACTCATCGAAGAAGTTTCAATTTTAATACCGGACGCTAGTAATAAACGTACAATAGATATAAAATACTTATTTATGACTTATTCATCGATTGAAGTTCTTGATATAAGTTCTGCAGATAAATCAACCAAATTCGATGTATTTTGTATTACATTGTTAGAAACCCTTTATTTGTTCATGTTTTCTAGTCCGTTCCCGGTAATTTATCAGAACCAAAAATAGCCTATATCCTAATCCAGGATACGAACTACTTTAGTTTTAAATTTCATCCCGATCGGTTCAGTGGTTAGAGCGTGATTAAACCACAAACATCCAAACATCGTAACTTTTGTATTTATATAATAAAAGCTGGTGCCCGCGACTTCATCTGCGCAGGATTAGTCACACAATATCTTTATAAATATTGTTCTGTGTTATTCTGATATATAAGCTACTAGCGGCCTGTCCCAGCTTCGCATGGGTGGTCATAAATTTTTTAAACATTTTAGTATAAACTTAGACCGTGTGGGTTCGAGCCTCGCGTCTACTTATTTCATACATTTGCACGCGCATCTCCTTGAGAGAGTGAAATCGCAACCCGCGCGTGACCCGTGACCCATTAACATTTTTAATTTCGTCATATCTTTTGAATGGAATGTCCGATTTGAAAAATTTAAGAAGTAATCAATAGGTATTGAAACCGTCTTAATTATGAAATGATTTATTTGGATAAGGATTAATACCAAGGTACAAATAAAGACCCTTTTCTAGCGGAGGCATATCAATTAATTTTTTATAATAAAAGAACACTTATTGTGACATAACTATAATAGTTAGACATATGCTATTGCAACATTTTTTGTAGATGATGACGTGTTCTACAAAATCGTAGTACATTATTTTGTTCTATCTTCAATAGTATTCGCAGCGCACGCGATGTAAGGTTTTTGTTTTCCACCTTGGGTTACATTATTGAAGTTTTAGTAAGGATCCCTGATATTTTTGAAAATATAATATAGCCTATGTTACTCAGGGATAATGTAGCATTCTAATGGTGAAAGAATTTTTGAAATCGGACCAGTAGTTTTTGAGCCTATTCGTTACATACAAAAATACAAATGTTACCTCTTTATAATATTAGTGTAGATGTAGATATTATTGGGAAGTTTCATTAAAATCCATTCAGTAGTTTTTACGTGAAATAGTAACAAACATCCATCCATCCATACTTACAAACTTTCGCGTTTATAATATTAGTAGGATAGTAGTAAGTAGGATATGATTAGAAAGATTTGTGTGAAAGTTTTAACGCTTGAAGTTTGGAACATGTGGTGCTATTCCGTTAACAACATTCACCCAAGTGACTGCAGAATCCACAGCGCCCACCACTAGCGCCACCGGCGTGAGTGTTTTGGCGAGTCGAAATGCCCACGTGAGTGAGGCGAAGCTCGTGATCGAAGTGATCGCGGATCCACTAGGTGAAACGCTCCGTGATTTTGTTGTTTAGAGAATCTAAACCCTGTCGTAGAACGAGCAGTTTGCTGTCAGAATCTTCATGGGCGGTCCTATAGACCTATTTTATGGGCAGTGAGCGATTCCTTGATAATAGTAGTTAACCCATTAAATACGTAATCGATGTTTTGTCTACTAAAAATATCCTGATTAAAATTTTGCTATTATGTTTTACTGAAGAAAATATTAGATGGTAAAATGATTCTGCGTAATACAATATTATAGAGGTAGAAAATGATAATCTGACTGTTTCAATTTATGGTCGTGAAGAAAAAAATCTATCTTAAACGTTTCCTATGTGTAGTAAATACTATAAAACTAATAAAAAACGATTAAAAGTTTAACTATGATGAAAGACCAAATAGTATCTAACAAGAGCCTGTGAAACAAATATAGATAGAAAGGTAGATAGAGATATATAACTCTTAATTGTTCACCACACAGAAAAAAAATACAGGGTTAAGGCATACATTTAGGTAAAACAATGGGCGGCCTTATCGCTGAGAGCGATCTCTTTCAGTCAGCCTTGGATGAAAAATCTAAATTATGAAGTTGAAATTCATGAAGTTCTGGTGCTGTCTGTACGTCTACAATGTCTACAGCAAAATAAATAAATATTGGAGGACTTTCCACACAGTACTATCTAGCCCCAAACTAAGCCAAAGCTTGTAATATGGAAACCAGATAGCTGATAAATACATATATACTTTTTTTTGTAAATACATACTTTTATTATTATATAACACCCAGACAGAGAACAAAAATCACAAATGTTTGTTCTCAGTGGGGATCGAACCCACGGCCTACGGCGCAGAAGGCAGAGCTACTACCAACTGAGCTGTGAAGGCTGTCAAAAGCGTGATATTGCACGTAAAATAAAAATATAATGGTGATTATTTTTCATTTCATTCGGATTTTACTAATTTCAATTAATTAGCTTCGTATCCACACAGACGCATTAAAACAAGATTTAATTTGCATTTGATGTAAAATACAAATTAATAAATAAAATGCCTCAATTTATGACAAACAATAATATTGAAACTCGTTTTAATTTTTATCTGCCATAAGTACAATCATTATTAAAGGTAGGGTAAGCCTGCGACTTCATTTGCATGCTCTTATTTTCTTACAGCCCTTTTATATTTGATGTTGTGATTTATTTCACAGCCTTCAAAGCTCAGTTGGTAGCAGCTCTGCCTTCTGCGCCGTAGGCCGTGGGTTCGATCCCCACCGAGAACAAACATTTGTGTGATGAACATAGATGTTTGTTCTCTGTCTGGGTGTAATTATACCTCTATATTATAAGTACCTATGTATTTACAAAAAAAAAGTATATATGTATTATATCAGCTATCTGGTTCCCATATTACAAGCTTTGGCTTAGTTTGGGGCTAGATAGTGCTGTGTGGAAAGTCCACCAATATTTATTTATTAATTTGTACAGCGCGTCCACCAAAAAAAAGGTATCAAATGTATACTCTGTGAAATGTCATTGTTGAGTAACCACATAATATGATTATTGTTTTACTATGTACCTTATTTTTTTACGTATTAACGACATGATAATAAACAACACTCATATCTCCTAAATGCGAAGCTCTTCTGCACTTTTTAAAAATTGCTTTTTCTGGCGCCAAGCAGGCGTTCCTATTGTGCTTGACTTACGAGGCAATGCTTTGTTATAGGTGTTGGTTACCACTTAACATCAGGTGGGCCATTTGCTTGTTCCATCAGCTAGTTGTATAAAAAAAATAGGTTTAATAAATGTACCACCAATGCTCAAACTATACAAACTATGAATACATATTTTTATTTTATATAAGGCTCCCTTTATTTTTGATGGCAGAATACAAGTTGTTCAAGGTGCTGGTATTAGATACAGCGAACAAGTCGTTAGGTGTGAAATGGATTGAGGTTTCGTGCCACAATCACACCGTGACTTCTCAGAGTAGCCCTAATTGCTGAAGTTGAGACTGCAGCGGCCCACTTGGGTCTATAGTCTGAGACTTAGGCCTAATTTCACCATGCTCTGTTAGTTACTAATCAAGGATTAACAGGCCGTTAAATCTAACCTTAGATGTCAAACGTGTACATTTTGACATTTTTAACGGCCGTTTAATCCTTTGTTAATCTAACAGAGCATGGTGAAACCGGCCCTTATAGGTGGGCCATGGAAGTTTATGTCTTGCAGCTCGTTGGCAGGTACGATGAGTGTGATGTACGGGTATGTGCCAAATGTTATACTAGAGCGTACCTCTGATTACCCCCTTTCGACATCTATAAATAACCTTCTCCATCGTCGTGTTTTAGAGGAAAATTCATTTCCTTTCCTTTTTTTTTTTCAAAAATCTAGACTTCCCTAGATTATTTATTCTGTGATAGTACTCAATATTAGACTATGGAGGTACTAGGGATACCAATAGGTTTTTTTTTATACAACCTGCTGATGGAACAAGGAGATGGCCCACCTGATGTTAAGTGGTAACCATAACCTATAGTCGTATAAGTATGTCACGCTCGATAGGAACGTGCCCTACGATGCACTGCCCTGCGTCCATCAACTTGAGGCATAGAGATGTTAAGCCTCATGTGCCTGTAATTACGCCGGAAACCACACTCTTCAAACCGAAACACAGCAACGCTGCTTGGCGGCAGAAAAAGGCGTGGTGGTGTAAATCGTGAGGGTGTTCCATTTCTTTTTTTTTACTTACCTTTGGTACTTGGTGACTGACTGGTTTCCTTGACTAGGCTGCTGGTGGGTTCTTTTGGCGTTTTGCATACCCTAACAGGGATTTAAGGTGCCTATTTACCTACCAAATAAGAAATCCATTCAGACGATAAACCCTGTATGATCACTTTATATAATGACTCGGTGAGTTTATAAACTAAGGTATTCACGCTCATTAATCAGAGAGAAATGTTGAGCATTCCTATTTTTAAATTCGCTCCTGTAAAACAAAAGCAAGAAGGTAATAAAAGTAGCCTAATAAATATCCAAGAGAGTTGTTTTAATTTCTTCTTTACACGGAGTAGATTGTACCAGGCGCGATCGGCAGAACTTCCTTGTTTTTAATTTTCTTTAAAACATCCGCTTTTTTCTCTCATTTTATTTCCGCTGAATAGGTGGAAGGCTTTCTTACTTACAAAACAAATATATCTTACGAAGGATATAAAAAGCAAGTTATACAAGGTGTTCCATAAGTTGTGTATATAAACTTCAGGGGGCTAAAGTATCCATCAATAAAACAACTTTTTCTAAGGAACCAACACTGTGAACGCGAAAAAAAAAACAGCTGTTTCATACATTTTAGCCTGGTAGGTATTGAACTTTTGTATGAAACAGCTGTTTTTTTTTTCGCGTTCACAGTGTTGGTTCCTTAGAAAAAGTTGTTCATATTGATGGGTACTTTAGCCCCCTGAAGTTTACATACACAACTTATGGAACACCTTGTATAATGCCATTTTGAACTCTAATGACTCTGTTTGAAGTACTATTATCTGGCAACGGAAAGATTTTTTTAACCTTTTTAATTGCTAAGTAGAACCCTAACTTTACCGGTGGCGCTTCAATTGTTTTTAGAGATCCGCAACCTTGATTCAATAAGACTTCGTTTTCAATTTGCTGTTTTAAGCTACAAGTAGTTTTAAACCATTTATATAAAGCTTGAGAAGTTGTTTTATAAGCATTGGTTATTTAGGTAGGTGGTGCCTACATAGTTAAATATGTATCACTACATAGTATAAAACAAAGTCGCTTTCTCTGTCCCTATATCCCTATGTATGCTTAAATCTTTAAAGCTACGCAACGGATTTTGATGCGGTTTTTTTTAATAGATAAAGTGGTACAAGAGGAAGGTTTATATGTATAATATATAACAGAAACACTGATAATTTTAGGGGTTTTTAATGTGAAGTCGTAAACATACGCGCTTACATTGCAAACGATGGCTGAACCCTACGATCAAAATAATGTACTACAGTATTTTACACCTTAAAAAGGTCTACAAAAAAGTTCGCGATGGTATATCTCTCTTATGATGCCTATCTCTTAGGGATAACCTACAACAACCATGCAAAGACGGGGCGGGTCGCTAGTACCTACATAATATACACCTAATGACGAAATGCGAAGGTGAAGTAAACACTACAAAAAAGTATTAAATTAAAAAGCCTTCAAGTATAAATTGAGTCTATCCACTTCAGCCAAATAAACTTTAAACAACTGCAAATTTTTACTCAACAATGACGATAAAATTGAATAATCGCCCGTCCCCTAGACTAGACAATGTATTCTAATATCGACCAGGCAAATTCTCGATCATGGGAAAATTACAGATCTCTGTAACAATCGTAGGGAGAGCGGGCGAGCGCCGCGGGCACACCTTATCAAGCAAGCTTCGGAACCCATTGTATGGCATATTCCTCACATTTGCAATACTATTGCCATTCGACGAATACTGTAAAGATTGTACGGATTACAGAGTTTATTGAAGGAACCATTATTGTAGATGAGCGTCTTAGGGACTGGCGGATGAGAATTTATACCGACGATGTTTTTCCTAAAACTTATGTATAAATTGATAAAGCTTTGGTATTTAATGAACATCCAGAATGCTACTATAATAAGTCAAAAATAATTACAGCATCAATGTTTGTACAGTCGCCGCACTAATAACAAGGTAACACTTTTTAAAGGAGTTGTTTCATCAATGTATGGAGTCTGGGTTGTGTCTGTGTACGTTGTATATAAATATCGCTTAGCAATATAGATAACTGTTTTGATTGCTTTTTTTCTTCATTCTTCTAGCAACACAATTTACTAAAAATAAGGAGTCAGCCCTCCCTATTTTGCGTGAAATGTTATTTTGACAACTGTTGTATATGTCAAGCTTGAGAGTGGAACTCATTACCGTCAAAAAAGCAACGAAAGTATCAGAAAATCAAAAAAATGCAATGCGTCATGTCAAACGTCAACTACAGACTGTCATGACGGCTCTAGAAGTGTTCACATAGTGAAAAATTCATCCAGATAAATATATAGGTATCGCAACTTTATTTGCCTACAAATTAATGAAATTGCACTTGAATGGTAATCTTCTGTTTTTCCAAATGTGTATTTTCATGGTGTCCATGGACCAAACCCAGAATAAAATATGTACTTTTATTAATTACGTTATTACTTTAGTTTATAAATATTTAAAAAAATAAAGTGAAATCATTTAGTGAATCGGATTTTGGTAATAAAATACCCCTATAGTACAGTAACAAGTTGAATTTTAGTAAGGTAAAGTAAGGTAAGGTAAGGTAGTAAGTAGAAATAGCTATGGTGTCTTTTCACTATTTCATTAAATTCCACCCAACACCATATTTTTTAATTGTAAAGATTAGACCAAAAGTTGGGTGACTTTTGGTCAAACGTACTTGAAAACTAATGCTTGAGGCTGAGGAATGGCGTAATAAACAAGAAGCTTAGATATACTTATCGTACTTACTTGCAAGCGGCCTGAAATGATGATGATGATTACAAATCTTACCTGTTGAATGTAACGTTGATATACCTACCTGCTCTCACCATAAAACTGATCCAGTTATAGTTTGCGAAAGTAATTAAGCTGTAAAACTTGGTCTGCTCTTAGAACGAAATATTTCACTTTAATAATTAATGTCGGCCGTTTATTGGGGTAATAATGTGGATAAATAAATATTAATGATCCTTTAAATTATATTTCCGAAGGTTTAGTAAAACATAAGCAATTACAATCAAACGTGGGGTAATTAATTGAACCTTCCCAGGATCAACAGTACACAGTACAGTACAGTCATCAAATAAACAGTAGAGTTTTAAGAGTAGTAGAGCTTTTTGTGAAGGGTTCGTCCGGGGAAGTTCTACCACCACGCCTTTTTCTGCCGCCAAGCAGCAACGCTGTGTTTCGGTTTGAAGAGTATTATGGTTGTCGGTGAAATTTCAGGCACATGAGGTTTAACATCTGTATGGCTCAGGTTGATGGACGCAGGGCAGTGCTTTTAAGGGCACGTTCCTATTGTGCGTGACTTACGAGTCAGTGCTTTGTTACCGGTAATCGTTACCAGTTAACATCAGGTGGACCATCTGCTTGTTCCATCAGTAAGATGTATAAAAAAACAAGTAAGTAGGTATATAGTTGATGACTAGAACTTCTTATTATTATTCTGTAACTGAATTAATGCATGCAATAGGTAAGAATAAAGGTTCTCGAATCTCCCTCTCTTGTCGTGTCACTAGTTTATTTCGAAACAGTGTGGTGAAAGGATTTTAGGTGCGCCTCAAGAGGCTTCTTTTGAGCACTTGACACATGTTAATGAACTTTTTAGGTTCTACGACATGCCGGTTTCCTCACGATGTTTTCCTACACCATTTGAAAGTACAGGTACTCGAATGGCGGCCACAAAATAGAAGACGAAGCGTGGGACGATGGACCGACGACATTGTGAGGATTCCGGGAAGCCGGTACATTGAGAGGGCTCATTGTTCTTCCTGGAAATGTAAAGAGGAGTGTATCTACTTATATACTATCTATACAAGGTGTTTCAATACTTGTATTTAAAACTTAAGGGGGCTAAAGTTAAAGCACCCATCAATATGAATAACTTTGTCTGAGGAACCAACACTGTGAACGCGAAAAAAAAACAGCTGTTTTTACATTTTAACTAGGTAGGTAGTTTCTTTAGAAACAGTGTGGTGAAAGGATTTTAAGTGCGCCTCAAGAGGCTCCTTTCGAGCACTTGACACATGTTATATAACTTTTTAGGTTCTACGACATACTGGTTTCCTCACGATGTTTTCCTTCGCAGTTTGAGAGTACTGGCATTGTGCACATAAATTTTATTCAGGCTAATGATGATGATTATAATAAAATATTTTAAATATTAAATAAATAAATATTGGACATTCCACACAACACTATCTCGCCCCAAACTAAGCCAAAGCTTGTTATATAGGAACTAGATAGCTAATATACTACTTATATACTTTTTTTTTGTAAATTACATTCATATAATATTATATAACACCCAGACAGAGAACAAACAGTTATGTTCATCAAACAAATGTTTGTTCTCGGTGGGGATCGAACCCACGGCCTACGGCACAGAAGGCAGAGCTGCTACCAACTGAGCTGTGAAGGCTGTCAAATTTATATACATACAGTATTCATGCTCGTGACTGCACCTATCCACTTATAAAATTATTTTAAGGTGTGTACATCTTGCACACTCTATCCATACATCAGTGGACGTTCACGCTTCTAATTAGAAAGATGCCTTTTATATCAAAAACGTGTAAATTATACCTATTAACGCAGGTGTAAAAACCGGTTTAATCCATGAACACGGGTAGTTAATCAGCTTCGTATACCTAGTTGAATTGCTTTTTAGGCGCCTGTTAATTACGTAAAATGCAACGCGTACGGCCGGTTTCTGAAAGCTCGATCAAAACTAATCGGATGTCAAGTCACTCGCCATTTCAGCTAATACATCGAATTAGATAGAGATAGCAAGTGACCAGACATCCGATTAGTTTTGATCGAGCTTTCAGAAACCGGCCCTTAATGTGTGGTGAGCAGTACCTACTGCGTAAAGTATTTTTTATTTTTTCCCTTAAAAGGGAGAAAAATAAACTCTTTACACAAGAAACAAAAAATCATGTAAGGATTCCTTCCTTTGTGTGATTTTGATTTCAACGCAGTTTTCCTGTTCCCTCGCAAAACGCTCGGGCGTCAACTTTAGTCAGTTTATCTGAAATTTTTGCTCTGGATTCATGTAACCATTGACTAAAACTTTAGGCTCTTTTATTTTCTTTCCTTATTTTTAGTTCGTATTTGTTTTTTAGATTTAAATATAAACTCTCAACAATAAACTATTACAGAACCCATAATAAACCAAAATGAATAATTTTATTCTCTTAATTAGACACAAATGCTCAAATTAAGCACCATTAAAGTCATAATCGAGATTTCAACTGGACAATAATGAATTCTATGGACAGACCATTTTTATAGCTATAATTATTTAAGCTAGGCGCTACTATAAAATAATCATAAGCCTTAATTGGGAAAAGATCACGCAAATAATTATATAAATAAACGTTCACGAGGGTGGTCCTTTTGTTTTCGCTGCGATACTTCGACATAGTAAAATGCAACGTCAGATTATAAATTTTACGAATGAACGCGGTCTTGTATGTTTAATGTATGACGTTCGTACATGACATGTCTCCAGCTAATTAATGTAAGCACTGCGCAGGAGTTAATTAATTGTCAGCTACCCATGCAACTCGCATGAAACATTTATAAAATTCATAACAGTGCAGCTAATTATGAAACATGGACGCGCGCTCGCTTTGCGCCACCCGCCGAGATCGGTCCCCGGCCCCCGGTAAAAACTAATTTCTACACCGGATTTACTCGTTTATTAAATTACTCGTGTAGGTACTGTAACGGAATGCCTGCTACAGTCACATTGTAAATACCAAGGTTTTGTGGCTATAGCCGATGGTCATATGGGAAAATTTATTTTTCATAGTATCTTTTATTAAATACCTTTATTTCAAATTATTCTGACGATCTAAGGTAGCATATTAAATAATACATACGTTTAGCAACTACGATGTGCAAATTATTTATAAACTTAATTGCTAATGGCTTTTTTATCGTGGTACTTATATTATTTCTTTTGTGAGAATGAGGTAGAGCTAGGTGCATAACATTTGCGGATAACTCGTCTACAGAATAGTCAATTCATATTCTCTTGGTGGACGATATTAAGTTCTCAGAGTTCGTAATCTTTGGTGTGTCCAGTCTCCATTTATGGTTAAGTCATAAAACCCTCTCCCCCGATATATTGCTCGAGATCCTTAATTAGACTGGCCGGATTATTGGGCTAATAGTTTAACGCTAGTTGCTGTTCACTGATTTATAGTGCAGTGCAATAGTGCATTGGGCTCTTATTACAAAAAATAGATAATTTCCGAGCACCAATCCAGTTCACCGGTACCATAAAATTAGATTGTAAAGATTGAAATTCATCTGCGAAACGGCAAGAACAAGGCGGCCGTTAAATATTTATCAGCGAATTAGTATGACTACTAAACCGTCGAAATCAATTAAGTACTTTTTTGTGGTCGTCAGGCTTCCTGGCAGATCCAGGATTTCTTATCGACGTGTGCCGTAGTCAGTATAGTTGGAAGACTAAATAAATACTTAAAGTTAAGGGAAAATTAAAGTCAAAATTATTTAGTTGAATCACAGGGTTCACTTTGAAACAACTTAAACTACTAGATGAATCTAGGTGCCAATTCCACGCGACTAAGCTTAGAGGAACAGGCAACAATCATAAAGCTTGGTTTCTACCGTTTCTTTTGTATGATCCTTGTGAAATATAATTATTAATGTACTTACTGGGCGTGGACCACCCAGCAGTGGACTTCTCGTGTCTCTTAACGATGACCCTGATATTTTTTACCATATTCGCAGGCTCGTTACCAATGTGCCAATTCCACGTTACCAACCTAAAAAGAACAGGCCACAAAACTTAAGCTTTTAAAACCCTTTGTAACAAAATTTACTATTAATATATTAATAGAGGTTTGAGCGAGTAGAGATGTAGAGCTAGTGCGAGGAGTAGAGCGAAGAACTACCACCATGCCTTTTTCTGCCGTCAAGCAGCGTTCTGTTTCGGTTTGAAGGGTGAGGTTGCCGTTTAAATTACAGGTACATAAGGCTTAACATCTGTATGCCTCATGTTGATGGACGCTGGGCAGTACATCGGAGGTAACGTTTCTACGTTCGTGTCTTGCGAGGCAATACTTTGTTATAGATGGTAAGCAGTACATCAGGTAGGCCATCTGCTTGTTCCATCGTAGTATAAAAAAAGAGATTTGAGCCTCCTATCCCCCCCATTCCCCCAATCGGACTCCACGCCTGTGGTGACAGTGCCGCGCGTGGCCGACTGTCCGACAATACAATGCCGTGTTGTCGAATGTGTAATTAATTCTTAAATACAGCTTTAACATTGTATCATTTCTCCATACACGAATGCATTAACAGCGTTCTTGTAATACCTCGGCCCTGACAGGTTTCTGAATATTTAGAGCGGCAATGTCTTTTTGGTAATGAATAATTGGCGGATATTTAGAACTAAATCAAGAAAGTATTGTATTATGGAAACTATAAGCGTCACTAATTGAATAGGTAAATCTGCTTACTTAGAAATTATCCTTTAGGCGGGGCAGGTCATATTCGGATTCAGCCAATTGAGCAAAACTGAGTAGGTGAGAGACAAAAACTGAGTAGGTATGATTATGAGATGGCTAGTTTCTTTTTAATTCGGAATCTGAATAGGTCAGATTCTAAATAGGTCATTTATTGAGGTAGTCAAATTCCTAATAGGTTAGATTATTGATAGGTCAAATTGTAAGTATGTCAGATTCTTATAATTTCGGATTCTGAGTAGGTCACTTAATTATATACCCAGATGCACAGTACGTCTAATTCTGAGTACGTCAGATTCTGAGAAGGACAGATAATATATAGATCAACTTCTGGGTAGATTAAGCGAGAGTACAGTCAAGGAAAAATAAACACATTGTTAAATTAAACTCGTTTATTTTTAATGAAATGTAACTTATATACCGCAGCTTATTTCGGTAATAATAAAAACAAACTTAAAATACCCCGTACGCCCGTTTCCTCCATGCATAAAGGTAAAGAGTATTTTTCATGGGAAAAGTAGGTAGCAGTATTGAGTGATGCAAATCCGCGAGATCTTGTAATGTCACCTTAATTATAGGCTGTATTGGTTCAAAGACTCCGCTACCTTTTCTTTGCAGGAGAACATTAACTAACTACTGGGATTTTATTCCCATTAGATCTGTTCACAGAACTACTGGGAATATATTTCCCATGAATCTAGTGATTCACAAAAATTTCTTCACCATAGGAAAAGTCTTTGACAGCTGTCAAATTGACACTTACTGTCAGATGTGACAGAAACTGTCGCAAATGCAAGATAGTCATGGCAAATTGAAAAAAAATGTTTCGTTCAAAATTGACAATGAATGTCAAACTGACAGGTGTCAAATTGAAAATAGATTTTGTTCTTTCGTTTCATTTGAGCTAGGAACTGAAAGTCTAGCAAGAGTAGTTTCCGAGATATAATTGTTTTAGTTTTTACATGTACTGTCAATTCAATAAAAATTCAATAAAACAGACTGTTTTAGTCAAAATTGTCAATGAATTAATTGGCAAAATTGTCAAAATAGTCATTTGTTTTAGATTTTGGATTTGTGACAGTTTATGTCACATCTGACAGTAAGTTTTTGCTTCAAGTGTTTGCATTATCATATCTGTTTCAATTTGTATTAAGTCTCAGTAAGTAGTTCGTAGGTATATTTTTTACTAGATTGTACCTGGCCTTTTTAGAAAGCATATTATTTAGAATACATCCTTTTTAGAATCTGTCATATTTTAAAATCGACTTAATGCAAATCATTTGATAAGAAACTGTCTTTCTCCGAATCTGTCCTATTACTAATTCGACATACTACTATCATATGACCTGACGTGCTACGAATCTGACCTACCCAGAAACTGACTTAAAGAGAAAGTGACTTACACTACAACAGTCGTATCCCGAAACTGTCTGATCCAGAAACAGACCTATCGCAATTTAGACTTGGCCAGAATCATACCTACTCAGTTTTTGTCCTAAAGCTCAATTGACTTAATTCGAATATGACCTGCCCCGCCTAAAGGCCTAAAGCCTTGGTTATGGCAGACGGTCAGACATAACCAAGTGATCCTAGAAATAAATATAAAAGTATTTTTTTTTCCTATTGAGGTACAGAGGAATAGCAGATCGATGTTTCAAAGAGATCCTTATGATTTGATGTTCCTTGGGGTTCGAATCTTACTTTGATCATTTTTTGGGACCACAAATGTGGAGACTCATCTGACTGCGAAGTCAGGAAGGGTTAGTTTTTACTTTTTGGTGACAAAACCCTAAAAATGAAGTCGGCACGAGTTAGGTACCTACTTGAAGCATTCTGTCACGGATTTCTCGACACAGTTACTTTTTGGTGAAAATATACATTTTTAGAAACCGTAAAGAGAAGGAAAAACCAGTACGTGCTGGGTCATTTGGCACTGCTTATATAAATATCACGTCTCTATGTTTGATTTAAAATACTAATAAGTACAATTCGGATAGTGGATCGAGGTAAATGTGAAGATAGCCGTTTTGGCTGAGCGGCAGACAATTTACTCCCTTATGCTAATAAAATCGTATTTGCGATCCCATGACTAACTTTTTTTTAATGGTAGAGCCAGACAAACGGGCTTACGGCCAACCTGATGATAAGTGATTAACGTCGCCTAGACACCAACAACACCAGGGGCGTTGTCTTTGCGTTGCCTGCCCTGAAGGACTTTATTAACTTTATTCTTGAAGCTGTTCACTCAGCTGAGCGGGAAGGCACCGATGGTAGCTCATTCCACAGTTTAAGAGTATGGGGAAGAAATGAACTTCACGATTGCCTGGATCGCTCGACCGAATACTATAGGTATCAACTACTAATATATTTACTTTACCTATACAGCACTGGTGGCGATGAAAAAAAAAGGTGGATGGACTGTGTGAAAGATGACATGAGTAAGAAAGGAGTGAGCACCGAGATGACGAATGATAGAGGAGAGTGGAAGAAGAAAACCTGTATTGCCGACCCCACTTAGCGTGGGATAAGGGCAGGAAGATGATATACAGCACTGGTGGACTAGTGCATGGGTGCAACACCGCCTACAATCCTAAGGTCCTTGGCTAAAATCCAGCCGTGCATGGACGGATATATAGTGCTATGGGTTTTCAAAAACGAAAAAGGTAGGTATGTGCGCAAAGTTGTGCTCTCCAAAAGAGAAGGAAAACATTGTGAAGAAGTCAGCTGTTTAGTCAAATATACAAGGCGTTCCAATACTTGTGTATAAAAACTATATTTTAGCCAGGTAGGTATTGTAACTTTTGTATGAAACAGATGTTATTTTTTTCGCGTTCACAGTGAAAAAGAAAAAAAAAAGAAATAGAAAAAGTTATTCATATTGATAGGTACTTTAGCCCCCTGAAGTTTATATACACAAGTATTGGAACACCTTGTATATTGGCACTATAACGTTTTGAAAATAGGGGCATGATTGAAAAGTTGCCCCTGACTTTGTATACATATGTATACAATAGATGCAAAAACCCTGTTCTTTTACCTACAGAAACTTCTGGGGATCGCGGAAAAATGTTTGTGCAAGTCTTCTGGCGTTCCTGATGTGGCCGTGAGGTTTTATTAAGTAGAAGTCATCACGTGTCACTCTATTCCATCGTGGATTTCCTCACGTAAGTATGCTTTCAATCCAAAAATCATGATAATTTGGTTTTAGTAAAAATCCTTGCGGGAGTCAATCCTGCCCCCTAGGGCGTCCTAGTCGTCAGGACGTCATAGAGGTCTTTTAAGGGGCTGACAACTATCAAACAACTTCTCGCTCGCACGTTTCGACATGTTGAAAGATATAAAATCATTAACTCATTTTCGAAAAATCGCAATCAACCATTTTTCAACTCAAAAGTTTGCTTTACTAGTTTTCGTACATAAGCAAACTTTTAAGTAGGAAAACATGTATCGATCAAAATGAATTTTTACTAAACTGTGTGCAATGTGATTGCACACAAAATGGTTGATTGCGATTTTTCGAAAATGAGTTTAGTGATTTTATATCTTTCGACATGTCGAAACGTTAAGAGTAGTAGAGCTCTTTGTGAAGAGCTCGTCCGGGGAAGTACTACCACCACACCTTTTTCTGCCGCCAAGCAGCAATGCTGTGTT
Organism: Chloroclysta siterata; assembly: GCA_932294275.1. Lineage (NCBI taxonomy): Eukaryota > Metazoa > Arthropoda > Insecta > Lepidoptera > Geometridae > Chloroclysta > Chloroclysta siterata. Next base: position 9,789,204 of record OW028600.1, on the reverse strand, counting down.
TCGGTTTGAAGAGTGTGGTTGCCGGTGTAATTACAGGCACATGAGGCTTAACATCTGTATGCCTCAAGCTGATGGACGCAGGGCAGTGCATCGTAGGGCACGTTCCTATCGTGCGTGGCTTACGAGGCAATGCTTTGTTATAGGTGATGGTTACCACTTAACATCAGGTGGGCCAAATGCTTGTTCCATCAGCTGGTTGTATAAAAATAAAAAAAAAAAAACGTGCGAGCGAGAGTCACATTAGCTCTTGTCTTTGCCTTAATACTCTTTCTCTTGTCGTGTCACTAGTTTCTTTCTAAACAGTGTGTTGAAAAGATTCTAAGTGCGCCTCAGGAGGCTCCTTTCAAGCACTTGACACATGTTATTGAACTTTTTTAGGTTCTACGACATGCTGATGTTTTGATTGCCTCACGATGTTTTCCTTTACCGATTGAGAGTACTGGCATTGTGCACATAAATTTTTGAACAGAAAAACTCATTAAGGCACGACTGGTTTGGAACCTACGACCTTAGGATCTGAAGGCGGGGCCGCTACCATTAGACCACCAGTGCTTTCAATACTAATCTAACCTACCTAGATATTAAAATTTCAGTTCAATTTAATATTAGTAGACATTTCACACAGCGCCGCCTATAGCCTCAAACCAAGCAAAGACTGTAATATGGGAACGATTATAGTATCCACTTTTTTGGTAAATACTTACATAATTAGGTAACAGGTACATTATAACACCCAGATATACAATAAACATCTATGTTCATCACGCAAATGTTTGCCTTAGGTGGGAGTTGAACCCACAAAATATCAACGCAGAAGGCAGAGCTACTACCAACAGAGTTGTGAGGCTGTTTGTTTAGACAACTCTCTTCTCATCCTTACATCAAAACAAGTGTGGATTTGTAGGGGGGAAGTGCTAGGCTCTTGTTACTTCAACCCTGCTCACAGTGCTAAAGGAACTTTATCTTGTTGTACTTAGATTCCAAAATGGTGTGGCTTCCAAGAGTTTGAAATAAGAAAATAAGGAGGTGCTACCCATTAGTTTTGAAATTACACTCAAATGCAATGAATGCAGGTCTAAAGTACAAATCTTGTCGAAACTTAGTTCGATTGGCACCGCACTGGAACTTTATAATTTTGTAACAAGGATCACACAAAATAACGGTAGGAACCAAGCCCTAAGTTTGTTGTCTGTTATTCCAGGCTTGGTCACTTGAAACTGGCATCTAGATATACGTAGCTTTCAAAGTGATCCTACTGATTCAATTGGCTTTGACCTTTTAACTTTGACTTTGAAAGCTCGGAGCGCTGGCTTGATATAAAAATAAAAGGTTCCGTCAAACTCCCCTGACTTCCATATTTTGCCAGATATGACGATTTTTTTTATACAACTGATATATGGCCCATCTGATGTTAAGTGGTAACCATCACCTATAACAAAGCATTGCCTCGTAAATCACGCACGATAGGAACGTGCCCTACGATGCACTGCCTTGCGTCCATCAACTTGAGGCATACAGATGTTAAGCCTCATGTGCCTATAATTACCTACACCGGCAACCACACTCTTCAAACCGAAACACAACAACGCTGCTTGGCGGCAGAAAAAGGCATGGTGGTAGTACTTACCCGGGCGAGCCCTTCACAAAGAGCTCTACTCTTGACGATACGGAAAACGAAAATCCAAACTCAGACTTGGGGTACAGCTCTTGTTGCTGTCAGAGTGAGAGTTCCGTAAGTACGGACTGGTACTTGTTCTGTGCCGAGAGGGGCGAAGGGGAGGGGCGTAGGGCGGGCCGAGGGCGTGCAGTCGCAGGCTGCAGCGGGTGACCTCCTTGCACTCTGCACCGGCCGGCGAGAAGACGCGCTCAAGGCGTCTCAAACCATACTTCATTTTCTCACATTTAAAATGATCGATGGATTTTATTCAATTCAATATATTTATTTCGGAACAATTAGAACCATAGATTTAGAACACACACATAATACTTTACTAAAGCAGAAAATAAAAACAAAAACCATTCAAGAATACAATTTTATACGCATTGCTGTTACATGGATAAAACATATTGAAACATGCTCAATGGATTCTAAGTGTGAAAATTGTGCATAGATAAAAAATATTGAATCTTAAGAGTTATGTAGGCAGGCTAACTTAATGAATGATCAATCAGCTTAACCTTCGGGTAAGTGGGAAAAACATTCTTTAGGTGGCGGTTTTGCATTTTTTAATGGTGAATGTCAAAAATAATGATGCTAACATCATCGGTTCCTTGTAAGGAAGTCTAGATACTTAGAACAAGATGCAAAATAAGAGACTATTAATATACCAATTTTGTAATATTTTCATTCGGTAGCCTACATCTTCTGTTATTAAGCCAATATGCAGAAGAGGCAGCATAATTAACAAACATTCGTTTAATTCCGTTTTTAATATTCACATAGTAAACAGATGAATTGGTTTTGCAATCAACTGTTACGAACGGTACAAATAAACATGGAAGGTACTAGTAGCGCCATCTATGAGCAGGTAGCGGAACTTAAAACTCTACATTTCTTTGAATATTTTTGTAGAGCAATACAACATTTCTGTTTGGAAAAACAGATTTTGAAGATCAAAATCAAGTTGTTGTATTTGAACCCATTCCTAACGTATTTTGTTCAAATAATTGTTTTGAATGCAATTTCTCATCCTTCTATCAAAAGTGATCAAACCTTTAAAGACCTTTTTAGAGCAGGGCTATAAATAAAAAAACAAATATACACACAAACATTTCACATTTCATTTGAACCATTATGGCTAATATTCTTAATATGGTGAATGTTTTTTTAATCTGCCCCAAAAATTGTACCTATACGCCGAATAAATTCAGCAGCCATATTGTTTAAAAATACGATACGAGTAAATAAGAGTATAGTATAATTTATTCTGATATTCATAATCATAACAACTTTATTGCAAATATAGGTAGGTATACAACTAGTATATACCTACCTACCTACTAGCATATTAAAAATAATATTCAATGTGGTGAATGTTATTTTTAATATGCCCCAAAAACTGTATACGCCGAATAAATTCAGCAGCCATATTGTTTAAAAATACGATACGAGTAAATAAGAGTATAGTATAATTTATTCTGATATTCATAATCATAACAACTTTCTTGCGAATATAGGTAAGTAGGTACATGGTTTTATACAGATTTCAGGGTTTATAATTTGATCCTCCATTTTCAACTTAATAATAGCATGCAATAATTTAGATATACAACTAGGTAGGTAGGTATACAACTAGTAGGTAACTATTCCCAATAGTTTGTTTCAGAACGCAGTACAATCATTTGAGGGTTGTCATAAAATTAGGTGGTTGGCATAAATCGTTCTAACCAAAATTCGTATCAGCGGAAATACCGACAATTTGAAGCCAGCCTTATTCAGGGTGTAAAATGACTACTTTTAGGCTAATGCATCTACCAAAAAAAGAAAAAAATAATAGTTATTTCCGATCCTAAGATCGAAATTCATAATAGAGAGATTTATCTGGAGCTAGCATCAGGGGCCTTATGCTCACTTCGAGCGAGATTATCTCATTCAAAGTTAAGTTGATTGCTTCATGCGAGACGCAACGTCAACGAGCTATTGAACGAGATATGACGTCATCTCCACCGTGAGATAATCTCGCTCGAAGTGAGCATAAAGCCCCTGATCTCGTTTTACCAACTCGAAGTAATTTATTGTTTAAAGTTTTGTTTTTACCTATATATTTTTATACGAACTTGTTTTACCAAGATGTGAAACCACCTTGTCAAGACATTACCTAACATGAAATATAGGCGGTATTTAGTATCTATAATAGTTTTGGCCCACCATAAATATAATATTTTGCACAGCAGAAAGCTTTGAAACTGTCAGAACCTGAACGTCCTGGATACAGCCATTCTGTCGCATGAGCATATCAAGGGGTAGTTCTGCATGCTTAAGTGTTGGTCTTTTCACACCCTGTATAATAATATGTGGGTATGACGAGCGTCGAGCATGTGGTTATTTACAACTATGACGACGATTACAAATTGTAATTGTAACATCCGCGGGTAGGTACCTACAACGCAATTTACATGCAAATACATTAATACTCAAATGAACATCCTGTCCCATCGATTTGCATATTTTTAATCATATCAGGTAAACAACAAAGCCGCCGTTTATTAAACGGATGACGCTCTATTGTTAGGATTTCCGGCAAATTTATATGCTTATATTATTCATAAATTTGAATCAAGTATTCTCGTAAACAGAAATGATTACCGATCGCATGTTTTGTTGATGCCATTTGAAATTGACTAACTTGATGCTGAATTCTGAAATTTATTATTAAAATTCTGTCTCAGGCCCTAAGCGTCCCGTAAATATTAGCGATGTTACGACTCGGGTTACCAACCCGGTTCAACCCGGGTTGAGCTTCAAACCGTTCAAGTCGGGTTGAACCTATGCCAAACCGATCTGGACGAGTTGAGTAAGCGAGCGGTTTGTTGATCGCTGTCCCTCTTCAACTCACGTACGGTGCGGCGCGGAACCGCGCGTCGGTACTTCGGGTCGGACCGAACCGAAATATGAAAATGAGATTGACTTGACAAAGTCGATTCAATTTGTTCTTGGGTTCTACGAATGAGTTAAATTTGTATTTATACCGGATTATGAATACAAATTTAACTCATTCGTTTCGGTTTCCATAACATAAAATTCTACAAATTGGTTCGTCGTATTGACTTTGTCATTTCGGTTTGTAACCCGGTTTGAAACCGGTTTACATAGATTTTTGCGGTTCGATTTACAAGTCGGTTTGCTTATTTTTCAGATCGGTTTGAACCGGTTTGAAATTTCGAGATCGTTACATCGCTAGTAAATATGGGTTCGAGTGATAAAATGCCTTTGATGCGGTTCAATTTATGTACCTCCTTAATATAGGTACAACTTCGATCAACAATCAACCTAGATTACGTGTGGCGGGCTCAAAAACGGCCCGAGAAATAAGAGCACAAATAAATTTGTGTTCTTATTTGAGTTTAGTATGCTCCAACCACAGCTAACGTGCGGACGTGCTAAAATGCCTCAGTGTGCTTTAAAACTGCGAAAATAACCCCTAAAACAGTAAGGTTTCAGAAGGAATGTCTTTTTTTTCGGTAATTACATGTCAGTTTCCGTTTTGCGATGCTTAAATCATTGTTAACAATTAAAAACAAATATTTTGTCGTTTATTCCGCCAGTCCGCCATCGAGGCGCCTGTAGTGTGTGTGAGGAGTAGTAAAATACAAAGAAGCAAACAGAAACAAAACGAAACGAAAGTAATAATGTAACTCACAAAGTAATAATGGGGAAAAGTACTTTATTTGTTGCAATATAAGGTTGATTACACAATAAATGTTATTTAACCTATGTCTTTTAATTTCAAGGTGACGGCTGTAATTGACGAATGATCATAAGTGTAAGATAGTATTTTGTAGATTTGTGACTTTATTACAAGGGTTTATGGTTGTAATTAGGTTGAACTTGAAACTGTTTAAAAACCTTTGAATCAGTTCGATGTAGCTGTTTATGTGTGTGTAAGTAGATGTTCAAGCGGACAGTTTTTAGCTTTGATTTTGTATGTGACACGCAATCTAGTTGATTGTTGATCGAAGAGGTACAAATACAAAGTCATATTCATGTTTTATTTATTAATTATCCGTAACTTGTTTTAATTATCCATCTGCCATCTTTTATTAAATACATACAAACCTATTCTAAATTTTATTCCAAATAATATAACTGACGCGCTTCTTCGGGAAGCATGTGCACAACCAGCATTTTTATATTCACTGACCATGATAAGATAAAAATAAACAAATTAATTTCTTATTTATAAGGTAGCGATATACCTACACTAACCTTTATGTTAATTAAACAAAAGCGGGTAGGTTTTAATAGCTTTCAGATATTTCAAAGATATTATTTTATAGGGCGGGTATTATAACTAAAGGGCTATAATGTCAAAATAAGGCTGTAATTATGTTAGATACAAGTATTTTCCGTCTTTATTTGTGTAAAGTAGGTATAAACTGCAGGTGGAAATATTTCTGCCGGATAACGATACTTTGAGTTGATAGAATCCACCCTTATGTAGGAAAATTACCCCTACATCTTATTAAGGTATGGCAATAAAAAAAATATTGGTGGACACTTTTTACAGCGTTATCTAGTCCAAACTACGCAATAAGTATCAACCAGATAGCTGTTTTAATTCTTTTTTATGACATAGGTCCTTGTACACCCACAAATAACTTTAGGTTTTTTTTTATACCATTATCTGATAAAACAAGCAAATGGCCCACCTGATGTTAAGTGGTAACCATCACCTATAACAAAGCATTGCCTCGCAAGTCACGCACGATAGGAACGTGCCCTACGATGCACTGCCCTGCGTCCATCAACTTGAGGCATACAGATGTTAAGCCTCATGTGCCTGTAATTACACCGGCAACCACACTCTTCAAACCGAAACACAGCAACGCTCCTTGGCGGCAGAAAAAGGCTCCACCTGGTGGAAGACTAAACTGCTGGCAAAGCGGCTTTGAGTGAAAATTCCCGATTTATATATTCTTATATTTTGAAAGAAAGAATTAAACATATTTATTACCGAATACCTACTAACTCAGTTACATAAAACGAAAAACTAATATAAGGAGCCTAGTCATGCCAATGACCACCTAAAGCTATTTGAATAAAGCAACTAATACCAGATATGCACTGTAAAAAATGAACCCTCTTATTATTTTCTATAAAACAGGCGTAAAGAAATTGCTTTGTACAATTTATGATACACAAAGAAAGTGACAAATTGTGTAGGTAAAAGATATAATCGCGACACCTGCACGGAAGCGAGACGTCTCTACACAAAAACTACATTAGCTGCCCAATTATAAACAACACTTGCGTTCTATTATCAAAATTATTCAAATGGAAACATAAACAAACATACACCTTATTTTTGAAATGTGTTAGCAATGTGTACTTCTCTAATAAAGATAATATCACCCAATCTTTCATGTTACTTTATCCATTGTGGAACCTATAGGTAGATACTTACCTACCTCACTACATGCCTATGTATAATATATTTCTCTGGGTATAATAGAATCAGACGCCTTTTTTTTATAGTTTTCATCAATTGTTTTATTAATTTTAAAGGGAGGAGGAGATTACAGTAAGTAAGTACACCAGCTTTTGTAAATTTTGCATCTATTTTGCAATAATTTTCAGAAGCTATGAGATGTTAAATGGTAGGAAGTGAAAGAACCAATAAGCAGACCACATCCAGATGTTTCAAATCCAAATAATTTCTTATGCAGTAAATCTCATTTGATACAAAGTACTCGTGTATTATAAACATGCGAGTCTGAATAAACATACAGGCAGGTAAATCAGAATGGTAAATGACTAACTGTAATACAAATATCAGAAATAGTAAAACTAGCAGCGCACGTTAGAATCAAACAATCTTTCAGCCGCTTCCACAAAGCTTTACATTTTAAAATGAATCCGGTGAAGATCGTAAAATATTCGATAAACAGGGCGTGTATGTTTGCTTTCGCTGAGTTTAACATTGCTATTAAACAGTCGTGAAATGGACAGAAATAATCGGGTCGATCCGTTATATCGCATCATTCGTATGACGGCGGCGTGTGAAGACGCTGCGAGCTAGGACTCCTCGCGCATTGCTATGCCACTCGACGCCCGCCACTTTGTTACTGGGACATTTACCTTATTTGCCCAACGCTGCAGAGATACATGATTGACAAATTATACAAAATTTGGAGAGCTACCATTTTATATATCTCATCCATTCTCTTTGTAGGTAGTAGGTAGAGCACGTACGGTGTCACAGTCGCAGCTGAACGCGGTAGCAGTATGATTGCTGCGATTGCGCGCTTACACGCGCGGTCTTTTACAGACGTGGTCGGTGGAGTAACGCGTGCGCAAGCGTCCAAGGCGACCAGACGGCTGTGCGTTTTTGTGAGACGAGACGCGCGCCCGCGTCGCCGCCGGCGGCGGCCCTTCGCCGCCGATTCTCCAAACCCTCTGATACAATACTGGGAACTAGAACATTTCACCGACTACGCATATCTACCGCTGCATAAAAAATAAAAATAAAACCTCCATAATAAACATTAATTACGATCGAATCAGATAAGCGACAAGGATAAAGTTGATCCTACACTGTCGTACATGATCTCCGAGTAGGTATATGAAGGAGCGAATCAGATGATAGATCCGATAAACCATGTAAGGGCACCTCATGAATGACCGATCATTGCCAAGACTGATAAGCTTAGAGATGTATAGCGTAGTAAGTAGGAAGATGACGAACGTTTTAATCGTGTGTGCAGTGTCGCATGATCTGCGTTAGCGCATAGGCGACGGCGGCGGTTGCCGCAGTGGCGGAGGGCGCGCGGGTGCTCCGTGCCTCCCGCGGAGTGGCTCTGGCTCAGCTACTTTTTACCCGCACATGCTCGGCTCGTGTCTTTTTCGCTCTTCCCGATCGGAATTCGTTGAGGGATCGCCGCTGCCGGTGGCAGACGTCTTGTGACATGTCAGCGGCTGTACGTGCGCTGCGTACGAGCCAATTAACCAGTCATCTCACTTGAATCCACCACTCGGATGGAATCTTCGTACCGAGACGCCTCTGAGGCTTGTCTTTATTCAAGGAACAGCCTTGGAAATACTTTAGAACAAATCGTTAATTGAACTCGCTAATTGTTGTTTTTTTCTTCAGACACGAAAGAGGAATTTATTTTGTGGAGATATTTCATGGTCATTCTGTGAACACTCCTTCCTGTGAATGGATGTGATTTTAAAGTACCTTTTTAGTAAGCTGTTGGAATGGCAAACTAATACCTTGCTGAGTTCATAATAAATTGGTATACCGGTCTGACATGATTTTTGCACTGATACAAGGAAAGAGACTGTGGTCTCGGATCTACATCATTTAATTGGAAATAAATACATGATTAATCATTCGCATAAACCATTAAAATCTATTCAGGTGTTTATAGATAAAAACAAAAAGATATCAGAAATATAGCCCGTCGCTGACGCGTCGAGGTGGTAGCATAACAATGACAACCCTTACAATGGAAACTTATGTTTGACAAAAGGAAGGGGCCAACGCCGACGAACGGTGTGAATAAAATAAAACGAAACATGAAGACAAATCCCAGCAACCAGAGTAGGTTAACAAAAAGGGGAGATAGCTTCTACGTTTCCGAAATATTTTGTCTATCTTTAACTGAAAACCGAGTACCTAAGCAATAAGGGGACTTCAAAGGATTGTAAAAAAGTACCCAAAACTTCTTCTTTCGATTGTAAACTTCTTAAAAGCCAAAGTACTCCAAATTGATCATTGTACTGTGCAAGAATGGGTATAATATCGTGACAATTATGGAGCAAGCCGGCGGAGGTGTCGACAGTAGCGCTCTACACGTGTTGCTACTTGCATAATGCACGCAGGGCTAGCTACTGAAGTGACAAGCATGCTCTCTTTTATTTTATCCCATATTTATTTCCTCAAACTCGTTGAACCTTGTTATTAATTAGAAGGGACATTTTCAAGCAGATAAGTAATGATACCAGCGACCACAGCCGAAAAGTAAAAGTTGCTTAGACTTAAGAGTTTCAAAATTAAAATCAGTTCTAAAGGTCTTCAAAGCCTGTCACTCATGACTGGAGTTATCAAAAACCAAATAGCGAGGCTGTTGCGCTTTAGAAAATTTTTGTACTTTTTCAATTATCCCCAAATATTTGTCGGATAAAAAACATAGATATATTAATCTATGGTCTATATGTGTAATCATATAGATAAGTTAGTAAACGTAGGACGTAAATACTTACATTAACAAGCTTTACTTAAGATTGCGGTTAGATGACGCTGGTGTGATATCCACCAATATTTATTGTTTCATACAAGTACTTAAAATCCCGAGAATCTAGAGTGTTCCAACACAAAGAGTGGAAAAGAGGACGGAAGACTTTTACCCTTCAGTACAGCGATAATCACTGAAAATATTTTCTACACTTATCTACATCTACACTAATATTATAAAAAGGAAAGATTTGTATTTTTGTATGTTTGTATGTAACGAATAGGCTCAAAAACTACTGATCCGATTTAAAAAATTATTTCACCATTAGAATGCTACATTATCCCTGAGTAACATAGGCTATATTATATTTTCAAAAAATCAGGATCCTTACTAAAACTCCAATAATGTAACCCAAGGTGGAAAACAAAAACCTTACATCGCGTGCGCTGCGAAAACTATTGATGATAGAACAAAATAATGTAGTACGATTTTGTAGAACACGTCATCATCTACAAAAAATGTCCCGACAGCATATGTCTTACTATTATAGTTATGGCACAATAAGTGTTTTTTTATTATAAAAATTTAATTGAAATGCCGCCAATAGAAAAGGGTCTTTATTTGTTAGCGTCAGAACCCCTGGACCATGTGCGATATTTAATGTTTGGAAACTATCAATATTTAGTACCTATTTGGTACTATTTGGTACCTACATTAGATTATTTAGTACCTCAATGAACAGTGAAAAAACATGAAAATAAAGTGGTCAGACATTCTGACGTCAGGTTGTCTGGACCACATTTTTTTCACATAGTTAGAGACAATATAACTTAATTATTTATTTGCAAATATTTAGTACCTTTTTAGTACCTTTCAAAACTTTTTTTTTTTTAATTTTATGTAGTCCCAGAAAAAAGTTACGGTTGAAATATTTTTTTTTAAAAACAAAATTTATTTTATGGATGTTTAATTTGCAGCGTACATACTGTATTATGTGAATGTATGACTGGATGGGAGTTGACGTAGATGGCTCAGGATAGTGCTCGTTGGCGAGTTTTGGGGAGGCCTGTGACCAGCAGTGGACTGATATAGGCTGATGATGATATATTATGTAGTTTGAGATATATATTCATTGTAGATAAATACACTATTTTAAATAATAACTTTAATAATTAGAATTGACATAACATCGCATCACATCACACATCACATCAAACATCACATCACACATCACACATCACACATCACACATCACACATCACATCACACATCACACATCACACATCACACATCACACATCACACATCACACATCACACATCACACATCACACATCACACATCACACATCATACATCACACATCACACATCACATCACATAACATAACATAACGTTACAGTGCACTACACTACACTACACAACACTACACTACACTACACTATACATTACATTACATTATCAACATGGGGGGGGCTGAGAAGGGGGTTGAGGCACCCTTATATCAATGAACAAAGTAGTTAAAAATTGGGGTATCTGGATCAACAGTTATCCAGCTACCCCAATTTTTATCTATTCAAGTTTTCATCTATTCAAGTTTTCATCTATGCAAGTTTTCATTTATTCAAGTTTTCATCTATGTAGTTTTCATCTAGTTTAGTGTATCTATTCAAGTTTTCATATATTCACGTTCCATAAGTTCTACCTATTATTCAGGTTAGGTTAGGTTTATATACTATTCATCTGTTCAAATTTCTACCTATTCCTCCTTCTATTTATGTATTAAAGTTTTATCTTACCTATTATTGATCTGGATCAACAGTTTATCCAGCTACCCCAATTTTCATCTATTCAAGTTTTCATCTATTCAAGTTTTCATCTAATCAAGTTTTCATCTATTCCACCTTCTATTTTATCTATTCAAGTTTTCATCTATTCAATTACAGTATATTATTAATTATTTACTAAACCTAGGATAGTAAATAAAATAAACATTATCTTGACATAGCCGTCTATTCAAAATAAAACTTATAAACTAGTATACATTGCATTGTCCATCGATTTAAGGATTTCTTTGAGTTTTATATAAATATGATCTGAATGAACATTGCTAACCACGTGTTGAGCACATATTTCTGCATTACACTTGCATGATGACTCTTCACTAGTTGTGAATTGATTAGCATTGTAAATCTCAATGCGAATTAATGTCATACCACGAATGGTTGTTTTTAAACTCTATGTTAGCATCTTACTTTCCATGCTAGTAGTAGTAGCTGAATATTTAGCGTTTTCTTGAATATTCTGAACGTTTTGGTATTCAAAAACGCTTCCCATTTGATGAAAATCAGTAGGAGTTACTGGTGGTGATAAAATCCAGTTTGAATACTGTAAAAACGAAATGAGTGATAAATAACAAATTAAAATATCTAAATATACAATTCTGTATAGTGACATAGGTACTTATCTAAAAATTCATATTATTATTATTAATATTTAAAATAAAATCCTTACCGACATTTCTTCAAGACAAGCTTACAATGAAATATAAAAAAGGTTCTGATTCAGATATAAAATATTCCTGAGCTTATATAGAACGTACATTCCTCGTCATCATAGCTATATTTTGTTATTTTTACTCCGTAGAGTATGAAAGAACCAGCGTTATGTTTGTATTCTACGCGGTCGGGTTTCAAACCCTTGACCTTAAAGTTGGAAGTCAAACTGAAACCATAATAGCATCACTGTTTCTTAGATAAACAAGGTTGAATAAAAAGTACATAAATAGGTAGGAATTATACACAGGTAATGTGATACTAAAGATAGAACTATGTCATAGTAAATAAAATAATGCTTTAATTCACAGTGACATGGTTCCTAATCAGAACTTCCTTAGATAAACAAAGTTGAATAAAAAGTGCATAAATAGGCACGAATTATACCTTAGGTAATGTGATACTAAAGATATAAATTTAGCATAGTAAATAAAATAATATTTTGATTCTCTGTGACATGGTTCCTTATTCGAACTGAGGTAGATATAAACTAACGAACTTTGTCACAGTAAATGGAATGATTGGCTAGAATTTTACTATGATAAGGTTCTATCCCAACCCTGGAACATGTAAACCATTATCTATCATCATACCATGCTAACTTTATATAGCTATCTAGTAGTTATTATAAATAAATAACCAACAACAGGACAAAAGTGCATCTAAATACCTACCTACTAATTCAACTAATTGTTTTATAACTTTTTTTTACACAATTACTTACCGGACCGGAGAAAAAGCCAACATCGACATTCTTTGTCAATATTGAGCGCAACCAAAACAATAAGGCAGTAAAAAGCATAAAATATATCTACAACACTTCTGTCACTATTGAAGATCCTAAGAAAAGTAACACCGTAGTCCAATGCAACAAATGCCAACAGTATGGCCACTCAAAAAATAACTGCATGAGACCATACAGATGTGTCAAATGTGCAGGTCAACACAAAACAAGTGAATGCCAGAAAAAAGACCGCAGCACCCCAGCAAAATGTGCTCTGTGCCTTGGAGAACATCCTGTAAATTACAAGGGTTGCCAAGTATACCAAGAAATACTAGAAAACATAACCGCAGAACCTTCTTCAACACAATAAGGCAGACTTATACCTCTCCTGCGCTAGATGGAGACTATATACCGCAAATAAGACAACAGGAAAAAAGAAAAAACAACCGCCCTGAAATAAATAACTTTGATAAACAACAAACATCTGAAAGAAGTGATGAATTAATACGAAAACCGCAAAGCTCTGAACCAAGAAAAGGACGCAACAACCTAAAACAGTACTTTGAACCAAAACCCCAACAAACTGCAAACGACCCACTACGAAATACAGAGAACAGACGACAGCAAACCTACTCCGAAATAGTGGGAAGTAAACCACGACAAATACCTGAAAAACCAGTAGAAAATAGTAAAAAGCCAAAACGAACCGAACCAAGAAAAGAACAAAATAACAACACAAGGATGCCCTTACAACCCCAAAGCCAACAACCTATACAAGACGACCACCTCATGCCAACTCAAGTCATTCAAGACTTATTAATTAAACAAATGGAAAAATAGGATATGCTTCTCAACCAAATGAGCACGCTGATGGGCCTCATTGTGAACCTCGTCGCAAAGATGTCACAATGATTTCCTTAAACATAGCTGCGTGGAACATCAACGGTTTAGCTCCAAATGTTAATGAAGCTGAAATGTTGCTCAATATACACAAACTCGATATATTACTAATATCGGAATCTCATTTCACGGACAGGAGTCAAGTAAATATCAAAAACTTTACAACCTATAGCACACAACACCCCGATGGGACTGCACATGCAGGCACAGCATTAATAGTCAGGTCTTCAATAAAGCACCATGAATTACCTTCATATAAGACTGAACACCTTCAGGCGACCACCATAGCAGTTGAAGGGAAAACAGGCAACTTCAACGTTTCTGCAGTATACTGTCCACCTAAGCATTCCATGAAAGAAGAAAAAAAAGTAGTGGGTCAAAGAACAATTGACCCACTACTTCACCACACTAGGCCCAAGATTCCTCGCCGGAGGAGACTGGAACTCAAAACACCCACACTGGGGGTCAAGGCTTGCAACTACAAGAGGTAGACAACTTAAACTGTCAGTAGACAAAAACAACCTGTCAACCATATCAACCTCAGAACCGACACACTGGCCCACTGATACAAATAGACTGCCAGATGTTATTGACTTCTTCATCACTAAGGGTATGTCGCAATATTCTACTATGATAAATTCATGCTTGGATGGCTCCTCAGCTCACACTCCTGTGCTACTGACTATCGGTACAACGTTCCTGGAGTACGAGACTACCTCGAGACTATATAGTAAGCACACGGACTGGGACTCCTTTAGAGAAATAATTGAAAGAAAGCTCGAGCTCCAGATTGCCCTCAAAACCCCCGATGAAATAGAGCTGGCTGCAACCAATCTTACGAATCTTATTCAAGTCGCATGTTGATCGACTACTCCTGAAACCCCAGCCAAAAATCTCAGACATAATTCAGAGAACCAAAATCAGAGAAAAAATAAGGCTTCGTAGAGTATGGCACTGCAGCCAACATAACGAGGATAAAAAGGCCCTTAATAAAGCAATAGCAGAGCTGAAAGATCTCATAAGCAACGCTAAGAATGCAACGCTAACACAGTACCTGGACTCACTTACAGCGACTAAAGCAACCGACTACTCTCTATGGAAAGCCATGTCAAACATCAACCAACCTAAGAACACACGACCACCCCTGAGACTTGCTGACTCTAAATGGGCCAGAACAGCACAACAGCGAGTAGACGCCTTTGCAAACCACCTGAAAGACGTATTCAAACCCAACGACCACGCTAACAATAACAACGATGACACCGATATCAACTCGATCCTTGACCAGGACTTGATTTCAAATTGATAAACCGCTGAAACCAACCAACCCAAGAGAAATATTGCGACACCTACTAAAACTTGATAACAAAAAAGCACCAGGCTTTGATCAAATAACAAAAGAGATTTTAATCCAGCAGCCAAGGAAAGGGATGGTATTCCTTACAACGCTTTTCAATGCAATCCTTAGAGTTGGCCACTATCCAAGCGTCTGGAAAATATCTGAAATAATAATGGTTCACAAAGAAGGGAAACCATCGAATGAAGTTGCTTCGTATAGACCAATAAGCCTGTTACCAGTCATTTCCAAAGTATTCGAAAAAGTTCTGCTCTCACGTATACTAATTGTCCTTCACGAAAAATCAATAATCCCAGATCACCAATTCGGATTCAGACAAGAACATGGCACAGTCGAACAGGTCCACAGGGTCGTCGACCAGATAAGAAAATCACTAGAACTAAAAGAGTACTGCTCCGCGGCCTTCTTGGACATACAACAGGCATTCGATAAAGTTTGGCATAGGGGACTCCTCACCAAGATAAAAGCCTTGCTTCCACACCCGTTCTTTGGAATATTGAAGTCTTACCTCTCACAAAGAATATTCCAAGTAAAAGACGGCGAATACACCTCGAAATTTCACGAAATACAAGCAGGAGTACCTCAAGGTTCAGTACTGGGCCCTGTCCTATATACCATCTTCACATCGGACCTCCCAGAAACCCCAGGCGTCGTAACTGCTACTTTCGCTGATGATACCGCTATTCTGGCTAGTAGCAAGGACCCAATCGAAGCATCGTCAAACTTACAAAACGGGCTCGATAAAATAGGGCAGTGGTTAGCCAAGTGGAGGATCAAAGCCAGTACCGCAAAGTCAACTCATGCAACATTTGCCCTCCGCAAAGGAGACTGTCCACCAGTTAGCCTCGGATCAAACATATTACCACACAACAACGCTTTAAAATACCTTGGAATGCACCTAGATCGTAGACTGACCTGGAGAACACATGTGAAAAAGAAGAGAGACCAGCTAAACCACAAATACCGTAACCTTCATTGGTTACTGGGCAGGAACTCAATTCTGAGCACCGACAACAAACTCCTAATATATAAGGTCATACTAAAGCCAATATGGACCTATGGCATCCAGCTATGGGGATCAACCTGCAACTCCAATAAAATCATAATGCAAAGAGCCCAAAACAGTATCCTGAGAAACATATCTAATGCCCCATGGTTCCTTATGAACAGTGAGCTGCATAGCGAACTGAAAGTCAACACAATCAACGACGAAATAAAACTAACCTCAGCGAAATACAGAAAACGCTTGAACACACATCCTAATCACCTAGCTGCACAGCTCAGTACCATCAACTACCCCAAGAGGTTACGCAGACAGCACATCATGGAACTAGATGGGTTGACATGATGCCGAAGAAAAGGAGAAGCACTCGCTGGAGTGCACCTTCTAAAAGACAAATGACCCACCACAAACCTGCTCATAGTCTGAAGACTGATCGCAGATGAAATTGGAACAAAAAAAAAAAACACAATTACTTATTAATAATATAAATCAATACAAATATTAGTATACATTTCACACAGCACTATCTAGCTCTAAACTGAGCAAAGTTTGTACTATTGGAACCAGATAGCTGATTAATACTAATATTTTTTTGCAAACAATAGTTATAATATTATTACACCAGATGGATTCAAAAACATCTGTGTTCATTATACGAATGTTTGTTTTCAGTGGGGAATCGAATCCAAGTCCTACAGCGCAGAAAGCAGAGCTAAGACGTGAGAGCGGTTAATAATGTTTTGAGAAATTACATGTGTACATTCGTATGATATAACCTAACCTGAATAATAGGTAGAACCTATGGAACGTGAATATATGAAAACTTGAATAGATACACTAAACTAGATGAAAACTACATAGATGAAAACTTGAATAGATGAAAACTTGCATAGATGAAAACTTAATAGATGGAAACTTGAATAGATGAAAATTGGGGTAGCTGGATAACTGTTGATCCAGATACCCCAATTTTTAACTACTGACCGACCCAGAAGACCTCTCACCGCCAACATCAACTTTTTGCACTCATTGGTTAAGTATGACTGTATAAGATCAATTGCAATCAGTTTAGGATGACGTAATGTTTAAGTTTAGATATTAAGGTGGCATGACTGGCAGAAAACCCCAATCGCATCTTAAGAGTGTTCCCAAGCATCATAAATGTGCTTCAGGAGCGTCGAACCGGCATCAGTCGTTGATCGACCTTTAGTAAATCCAAATTGATGACTATGAAGTTGACGAATGAGATAATAACTGAATAAGAACATTTTTTTCAAAAATTTTACTTAGTGTATGCAGCACCGAAATAGGCCTGTAGTTCGCAGGATCTTGTTCATTTCCAGACTTGTACAAGGGAATGAGTTTACTGTGTTTCATTAAATCAGGGAATACGCCCTCATCTACACATCTATTAAAAATGTATGCAAGACATGGTGCAATATCAGTTATGATAGCGCCTAAATCTTTTGTAGACATTCCTTCAATATATAATAACAGCCAGACAGAGAACAAAAATCTATGTTCATCACACAGATGTTTGTTCTCGGTGGGGATCGAACCCAAGGACTACGACGCAGAAGGCAGAGACTACCAACTGAGCTGTGAAGGCAGTCAAAATCCTGTCAGATATCCATAAAATAAGTTTTGCTTCTTATAAAATTTCATATAACTTTTTTCTGTTGTAAATAGGCATGCGTCATGTTGTGTTAGTTTCATTTTGGAGGAAAGTTTAAGAGGCCTTTCATGAATGCAAAACTTCGAAATTTCAAAAGTCTTAGGATAAAAATTGTTCGCCATGGCCTGTAGAATACCCTGCTTCCGGGATTATAGGGGTATTATGATACACTACAGCAAAATTTCATTAATCTGTAACTTTTTTCTGGGACTTCATAAAATTAAAAAAAAAAAAGTTTTGAAAGGTACTAAAAAGGTACTAAATATTTGCAAATAAATAATTAAGTTATATTGTCTCTAACTATGTGAAAAAAATGTGGTCCAGACAACCTGACGTCAGAATGTCTGACCACTTTATTTTCATGTTTTTTCACTGTTCATTGAGGTACTAAATAATCGAATATAGGTACCAAATAGTACCAAATAGGTACTAAATATTGATAGTTTCCAAACATAAAATATCGCACATGGTCCAGGGGTTCTGACGCTAACCTTTATTTGTACCTTGGTATTAATCCTTATCCAAATAAACCATTTCATATTTAAAACGATTTCAATACCTATAGATTACTTCTTAAATTTTTCAAATCGGACATTCCATTACAATATTGGCTGCTTCGAATTTGGTCACAAAGCTTTTCAATAGAAGCAGAAATCACGCTAGAACAAGCAATACCAACGAGCCGTTGCTCTTGCATACCTATTAGGTTCTTATGAAATTGTACAGGTAGGTAGGTACTGAAACTTTTATGAACCTACCTAACTGTTCTTTATGATTTCTTACCAACATTAATATTAATAACAGAAAAGATAGTGGCAACAAAGCCAAAAATATGATGAATATTTTACCTGGAGGTGCCTTATTAAAATATTAAAAATAAATAAAAGGATAGAGTCCGAATGCTTGGTGGTAACCCTTGCGAGAACAGAAAGGAGCCGCTTGCCTTTCCATTGAATCAAATTCATATATTTTGAGATTCAGTCGCCAATTTTATTTGTACAGTTCGCAAAATATATTTTGTCTAAAATTTTACATTTCCATGCATTTGTTCAGTTACAGAAACAATAGAGAGAAAGAGAAAACGAGATTTTGTGATTGTCGCTCTAGATATTAACTTGTTCATCAATGGGCCAAAGGTTGCTTTTATTTATAAATTAAAACATCTACATTAAGATACATGATTGCGTTCTCTTAAATCAATCTTCTTCTTCTTGAAAATCTTTGTTTTATGAACAAGTTTTGAATAACATGCATAAACGGCTATTGCTTGATTCATTAGCTTATTAAGGTGCTGTCAAGTGTCAGCAATGTGCTAGACCTAAAATTTGGTTAAACCTCGAATTGTTTTTAATTTGTTCTGAAATCTCGGTTCCCTGCTGCGATAATAACCGGTGCTGACGGTACATTCCGCGGATTGTTTTATTGGATTATGCGGTGAGGCCGCGAAGCAGCTATAACTATTCAGTGTCGTCTTTTGTGTTATGGAAAAACTTGTTCTTGAACCCATGTAGTGTGAAATGTCCTTTATTTGTGCTGTTTAATGTTACATATGTACACATATTATCGCGTTCTGTGTGCGACTGTCATCACATCGCAGCGAGCGCGCCGACAACGTGCGTTGTTAGCGCGGACAATGCGTGAGCCTACTTGAAGCCTTCACCATTATCGTTCACACTTCACACCTTTTTATTTTTCCATTTGCTGTGAATTGTTTGTGCAAGAGGATACTGGCTCTTTATTTGCATAGTGCGATGAATTACTAGGTTTTTAGAAGCAGTAGTAGAAAGTTCAGTGAGAGCGTAAAACTTAACTTAATAGTTTAGGTTTATGAAAGTGATATTTAAAAGTGTTTTAATGAAAATTAGTGATTTACTATACAATTGTCGCATGGACTGGACAGAACCCTACGAATCCTTATTCAAGTTGCCGTCGACTAATGTTTATTTGGACATATTTATGGCTATAGTTCCGCTTTTTGTGCGGATGGAAATATGTGTGGCGGATCGCACGTCTTCGTGAGATTTCGGACACCTCTTCGCTTACTAAATTTAATATCGTCGGCTTTTGCGCCGACGACAGGCCGAATAAAAAAACTATGAAATCGCCATTGTGTCGGCGACACGGATGGCAGTTCGCGCCTACTGGCCACTCATGAAAATTATTTTGTTTTTATCTCAAAATGTATGTTTATGATAACACCTGTTTCGCTGATGCCTCCGCGATCGGTGTCATTCGGGGCTTGTCTCGATTTTTTGCCAATTTAAAGACTATAAAGACGCCCGCATCGCCGACTAATTTAACCACTGTTCACCGAATTACGCATTCGTTTGCTCCGATTTGGAAAATAATACAGTTTTATTTATAAGCTTTCGTCTTATATCTAGGTACTTTACACATTAATCATTTCATATAGAAAAGTAGTTTACTACATTGCCTAACATTGGTTCCTTATGTTGGCACTCATATTATGGTCATACCTGTTTAATTTATTAATATAATGTTGAATTTGCTATTCGTATATTTATGAATTCAATAAATTGCATATTTATCAATAATTTTGTATTATAAACCACTCATAAATCTTTCGTATTATGTCAACAATAATGATGCTGTCGTCAAAGGCCGCCGCGGCCGCGGCCACAGTCCAGCTTTTTGCATAATTACGTCTCGATGGACGGAATGTCGTCCCTATAATATAATAACAAAGGGAGATGACCGGCTATGATATTATTGCAGAATTTATTGCTGGCTGGTCCGGCGGCTGTGAGAACCATGATGCTTTGCACAAACTATTGACCATCGCTCCAGTCCCGTTATAAATCAATAATTACTTCAAAATTTACGAATTAACCTTTGCTATACTAACTTGATTAATGCTGTTATTTGCTCCAAATAACATGGTAATTGTGAACCAAGTGAACACGCGGACATAGATTAGACACGGCGAACAAATATGTCTATTGCCCTGTTCGCATTGATAAACAACATGAAATCAAAGATAGTGGGCCCTCCTTAACGCACGCCACGAGTTATGTATTTTCGTAATACAATCCATAAGAAAACACTACAATAATCGTACATTTCTCTTGACAATGTTCCTTTGAATAAAGAGAGTTAAGGCGAAGATACAATGTCGAAGATTTGTTTACTCAGCGCTAAGAGGCCAGCTTTGCGTGATTACCTCAGCACCGGGTCCACTGGGAAAGTAGACTTTCCGTCGCAGGAGTATAGGAAGGAATCCCCTTGATGCAGTATCGAGCCTGTATCATTGCGCAGATAACGCACTCGCGAGCGGTCTTGCAGGATTAAATTAGTACGTACTCAAATGTCATCGTTCACTATGATATCGCAATCAAAGTTGACGTGGGAAATATGCTCGTTTGTGAGTGAAGGTACAACGGCTGATGTCCATAAATTGTACAATGAATTATAGAACTGTTCTAGTCAGCGACTTCGCATAACTCAATCATACCTAATCAAAGCACGCTCGACGGTTGCAAGTGACGTTTGCTTTATTCGGATGCATAATGAAATATGCTGTCGATTCAAAACATAAAATAAGTTGATAGTAAAAAGTGGATCGTAAATGGTAAGTGCATGTCATAATAAGTGGAAAAGCTGAAGCAAACTGGTAGCACAGTATGCAGTGTCCGGGTGCGCATACGGGATGTGAACGGTACGGCCCTACCTTCCGTCTTAAAACCCACTTTTTACAAACTACATGAGACCGCATTCGCTCACTTCTTTGGTACTTATAATACTTGTCTAGAATAATTATCATTGCATATTCATTTTAATTTGTAAAGGAAATGTTGTTCACTCAAAGATGTGCAAGTGACTTTGATGTGGATATTACGGGCTGATTCGATGCAAAACTTCTATTATGAGTATCTAAATATTTTATTGTTCAATATTGGAAAGCATGAATAAGGCTAGTTCTCATTACGCAATATAATTACCATAGCGCTACTCTGAGATGGTAAATCCCGCCCTTAGATTAATAACAGTAAGTTTAAAATCAAAAATATTTCTCAATCAGTATATTATTCTTCAAACAGAGAGCCTCCGAGGGTTCATGATTATATTTTCTTACAAAGAGCAGTACTTTCTTTGCAAAATTGACATCCAAATCAGATTAATCCAATCAATGGAAATTTATGACGCACCCGAGAAGCGGACGGGCTGCGATCCATTGAGAGATCCGTAGCCCTTGCTAATCAGTTCCCAGCCAACAAAGGTAAGGCAACTGACGTTTCTTGCATTTTACGATATTCAAAAATTGATACAATAAGTAATCGTAGATATATTTGAACGATTCTAGTGATCGCCAACGGATTCGTTGCAAAATCGCCTGGAGGCGAGTTCAGAAATTATTCTGAAATTTGCCAACGTCTTCGAAAATCACACAATGCGTGTTTTTGCAGCAATTACGAAGACGTGCAGAGCGGTCGCCTTCTTTGCAAACATGCCTTTGATTTATATGTCTGCCTCCGCACGAGATGAGAGTAAAATATGAGACGACCCATCAAATATTCAGCCTTTTTGGGACTCGGGAGCGACTCTTAATGCTCATTATAATAAAAATACTATAGCTCATATTGAAACATACGTATCCATAAAACGTTTATGCTATCTATAGCAGCTCCATTTTGGACGTTTGCAAATCGGGTTCTCATAGTTTTGATCGTGATACTAACAAGATTAAGTTAAGTATAATTTATTTTTATTTTATAATTGTTTTCTGTCCAGAATTTAAGACCACACTGTATCGTAGCACTATCTCGCCGAAATATATTAAAACATCCAGAAACTAGACTGAAATTATGTGAATTTACAATGGTAACCCGACTACATACCTATATACTCATAATATTTTTATTGTTAATACATTTCAAGGACATCAAACCGCAGAACAGCAACAAAGTACCACAGAGCTAAAGCTCGGTAAAGTATCAAAACGTTTCGGTCTGGTTCCCGCACGTTGGTTGTATTTCATCAAGACTTGTTGTCACATGATCCGCGGGGAGATTCATCTTTAATTGGGTGAACCAAGCCGAGTGCTCTTTGGTTCTCGGCATTTGTACAAACTTTTGGGTTATCTGTGACTTTATTAGGAATCTTGGGATGGACGTCATACGTTTAGGGAGAGACATCTGCGTGATAAACTTTTGAATATCTAAAGGCCTTATTAAAAAAAAACCCCCGGTTACGAATGTAATCCGCGGCTGATATTCTCTCAGTTTTTTTGGTACCTTCTAGATTCTAGATTTTGATAATATATTTTCCGTATAGAAAATATGTTGTCTGCAGTTTTTATATGTATCTATTAATTTAACCGGCTATAACATTCACTGTTGCGAGATTCTATTATTGATGTTTCTTCAGGGCTGGGACTTCTTAGTTTATTTTATTTTCATCCCCATTTCTTAGATATACATAGGGATATCACTATGCATACCTATGACATAATTATTATTTTAAACCAAAATGATGCAAACTAATCCATAAAGATTTGACCACGTGATAAGTTTGCAGTGACGCACCCTTCAAATATGTTGTCAAAATAACTACTTTATAACTCCTAATATGAGATTTAATGTAAAACAAACCATCACATTTTAATGCAATAAATAAGCGGATACCAAGCTTAGCAGGTCCTTCTACGCGCAGTTGGATATCGATTACTCATGTTGCTTTTTACTAAATGTTTATTATTAAATACTGTCCGTCCTGAAATGGAAGTTGTATCAGAACTCATTTTAAAATAATTAGCAGGAAAGCTCCGGGAAAGGAAACCCAGCACTATTTAGCAATTTTAGTAATACTTTTTCATCAGTAACTCTTTATAAAATCGATCTCCTCTTGCTTCTTCTAGAGGTATATATGTATGATTTTTTTTAATATTAATGGTATCAAACAGTTCGGAAATTTTTTATCATTTTTTGAACAAGGTAACATATACTATTTTCAATAGTCGTTCTGTTATATTGGAATAATTATTTGAGCAAAATCAAAACAACGAGCGCAAATAGTTGAAGATGCCTAACAAAACCAGTAATGGTTAAATGTATGGCTGTTGTAAATTTCATGTCGCATATTCAATTAAGAGTCGTGGATTGAATGACATAAAACTTGTGAGATAGTGCAATAAAATACTTGGCAATTACAGGTCAAAGACGGAGGCTTTTACCTGAAGTGCCGACCGATCTTCGTGGGACAGTTTGGAGTCGGTATAATTGCCTGATATAAGTTTTGCAATTTTTCAGCAGAAATGCGAATGTTGAGATGGATGTGTGGAGTGACAAGGATGGATAAAATAAGGAATAAGTACCTATATTAGAGGAAGTTTGAAAGTAGCGCCTGTGACGGATAAGTTGAGGAGCGAGGAGCAATAAGTTAGCGTGGTATGGGCATGTCATGAGGAGGGAAGAAGAGTGTTAGGTATGGATGTGGATGGTTTCAGAAAGAGTGGTAGGCCAAGGAAAATATGGATGGACTCTGTGAAAGATGACATGAATAAGAAAGGAGTGGGCACCGAGATGACAAATGATAGAGGAGAGTGAAAGAAGAAAACCTGTTGTACCGACTCCACTTAGCGTGGGATAAGGGCAGGAAGATGATGATGAAGTTTTGCAATTTCGCAAAAAGTCATTTTATTTCACAAAATCCCTTGTTGCCACGGCAAGGCAAAAACAAAAATAATACAAACACTAGTTTTTATTTTTGGTAGAGGTCAGTCAACCGTTTTAAATGTGATATTAATGCTAAAATGCTTACTTACTTGTCTCTAGGATAACTTAGATACAAGATGCATTGTGATGCGCGATCTCAGCAGAAACAAGTTTCTAATCACCATTTAATAAACCTCGATGATAACAATCATCCAGACCCAGAACTTAAATTAACTTAACTTAACTTACTTTGCCTAAGCCACCCTGTGTCCAACGTTCAACGAAGGACACAGTAAAGTTTAGGTAAAATAATATCTGTCTGTCAAGTCATAACTTAATGTATAAAAATATAAAAGAATCATTGTTGTAATCATAATCATAAAATTATTTCTTGTTTTAAGTTATGAAAATAGGTCTATAAAGGTAATGACGTCATGACATGAGCCATGCTGGGGCATGACAATATCATTTTTTATAATGCTAAAACATATAACTCTACAGCGTAAATGAAACTATTTGAAAGGAAGTTAGACGGTTTCATCGTATACCTTAACGTAGGTCACCTATCCACGAAATTTAGTAAAAGTTAGACAAATTGCGATTACACTAATCCGTCAGTCTTTACTAAGTCATCATCATCATCATCAGTTTAACCTCTTGTATGCCGGAACTACTACTGGACATAGAAGTCTACACTACTGGACATATCCTTCCCATATACATTTCCAGGAAAAACGATTCTTAGCCCTATCGAGCCACCGACTTTTTTTTTTGCCAAAGCTGGCAAACTTTCCTTAATCCTCACAATGTCTTCGGTCCATAAGTGAGGTTGAAGTAATAGGTTTACAGACAAGCGAACATTATTTGCTCTGACACTAAGCTAAGATGATTCTATGAACTAATAAAAAATATCGATACAAGGTTCATTATTAACTTCAATTATTATGACAGTTTTCCTTATAGGAATGGTTCGCCGTATGGCAGCGGGCACTCGCTTTAAAAAACTGGCATTCGTCTCATGATGAGTCCTTCTATATAAAGGAACTTGACAACTGATAAAAAAAGCTTTATGGAGCATTATATTAGCTACCGTGATGTTAACGATATTTGTTTGGGCTGAGATAACGTCACATTACATTATCCACAATAGATTGAACTTGAAAAGAATAGGGGACACTTTAGAAGAAGTTACTAATAAAGTTTCTTGTGTTATAAATAGTAATGAATTGCTATTAAAATAAAAGTAAAATTACATAAATAAATTGGAAATATGATTTGGTTTTGATTTATTCACATAACTATTTTCGATTTAACAAAACGTAAATAAAAAAAGCGCCGTAGGCCGTGGGTTCGATTTCCATCGAGAACAAACATTTGTGTGATGAATATAGATGTTTGTTCTCTGTCTGGGTGTTATATAATATTATGAGTATGTATTTACAAAAAAAATGTATTAAATGTATTAAATCGGCTATCTGTTTTCCATATTACAAGCTGTGCTTAGTTTGGGGCTAGATAGTACTGTGTGGAAAGTCCACCAATATTTATTATTTATTTATTATATCGCCAGTCCATCTATTTGCCACACTGAATGAGTATTTTCATCAACCAGTGAGTTGAATTTGTTTCTTGCCTTTTGTTGCCAACATCGACACAAGCCATACTAGTTTTCATGATGTTGTAAAATTAATATTGTAATTATTATTTTATGTTAAATAAATTATTCCTGAAAAACAGAAACTCCTGAAAATTGTAAATAACATACTCAAAATGAATCTGAAATCCATTAAAAAGTATAATTCCAGCTATGCATGATATCTTGCTAACAATTCTTCAACAATATTTTTATAAACTGTAAGGATCGGTTTTTTGGTTGTTAGCTACAGTAACGTCATAGTTCTCTAAAACAAAGCAGATCAGTTGAGCGCAGATTAGATTATTGATCTTAGAGCCGAATGTTGAACAAGGACTTGCAGTCGCCCGGACGACCATGTTTAATTGTAGCTATTAGACCAGATGGCTTATTCATTTGTAGAGCAGTCGGTCGTAGCGCTCATGTCGTAAACTGGCGATTCGTTCCCGTTCTGATGTTATTGTAGCGTTTTGTCTATGCTCTGCCATTTTATTGAGCATTTTGTTGTCTCTGTGACGGACTTTTTGATCCCAATCGGACTAAACATCCATGTCCAAACATATTACCGAGTGAGTCTGATTGCGTAATTACTTCTCAAGAGCTCGAGACGGTTTTAGTCACAGTTATTTTTCCAAGATTTTATTATACTTGCAACGTTACGACTTTCACAGAATTTTCGGCGACTTAAGTATCTGATAGCGCTGAACTTTGGCATATACCTGTCAAGTGACTACAATACAATATAGGATAATTAAAAGCTGGCACTTCCAGTGGCATCGTCTCGCGTTACTTGCTACCTAAGTTAGGTAACCTTCCCACTTCAATGATTTTATGTTGAAACATAATGTTTTCAAACGTTCTGACTTTAGGCAAGCCCAATGGCTAGCAGAAACATTCGCGGATATTTTTTTACGCACTGAGCCTTTGCACTGACTTCTCGGTACTCCGCTGGCCGTTTCCAACTGAAATTAACGAGAACATTCAAACAGCTCTTCAATACAATAGAAATATCTAAAAGGTTTCGCTTATCTTATGCATAGCAGTGCCCTAAAATGTAAAGGGCAAAAAAGCTAATTCATCACATGTCCTGATGCATATGACATTCCGAAGGCCGATCAGCGCATTCGGTATTGCTCCAATGCACAAGTGTCTGTAAAAGGCGATGACCACATCCCATCCAGGACATGCCCCTAATCATACAAAACACCGTATCTATGTAGGTTCTTATACCACAATAACTTATGTAACGAGCTACAAAAGATTGTGTGGCAAATCAGTTTTTATTCTCTTCTACTTTTCAAATCAAAATCAAAAATTATTTATTTGGGACAACAAACAGAAGTACAGGAACAGATTGAAAAACGATGATATCCGCAGGAGTTTTTCTTCTTCTGCTTTGCTGGTTTTTTTGGTCAACTATGTTTTTTTCAAATTATACCGTTAATATGAGCACCAGGCTTAAAGGCAATTCCTGTAATCTACTTAACAATGTAACCTACCCCCGATAACTTATTAGTGCTTAGCGACCCCCAGTCTCAGAGGGCTTATCCGTCAATGAAAGTAGCAAGTGATGAAGTAATAAATTCCACGGTACAAAACAAGTCAATTAGCATTTTTATTGCTGCTGATTGTAGTGATAAGGGCATGTTAACACTGTCACGCCTCGTCAATGTATGCGGACTTGCGGTGGAGAGCATGCAACTGTAGAGACCCAACACCAACAGGCCAAATGACGTACCAGTAAAAATATATCAGATGTGAAAATATTACTCTCTCTGAAGTTATTCTTTTCAATTCGTTTCTCATCGTCATCATTATCAGCCGGTAAAAGTCTTCTGAGTGGTATTGAGCTCTCTTCATTGGATTTCGGCTCGATCAATCCATGATCAATGTAAAAGTGCTGATGTATGTCATCTGTTATTTATGAAAATGCGTTGAAAAAAGTATTACTGCCGGTATAAACCTCTTACGGCAAATACTTCGGGTAAACCATTGCGTTTACATTGTAACGCAACGGTAAGAAATCTCGAAGAGCTGGTTTGGGTTGGAGCTCTTTTCTTAAAGAGTATATACACTCATGTTTCAGGAACAATAATTACCCTCAGGAACTATAGCGAGTTTGCATGAACGTGACCTCGTCGAATTCAAATTCAATTTTGCTTACGTGAGTGGTAGAAATAAATAAAAGTAAACGAAGCTATGATACGAGCTGGTTGCGAGTTATTGGTCCCTGTGCGCCGCAGCGCTCGTTCAATTTCTCTAATTAATTAACGATCCCTTAGATAACACACGCTGACAACCTTATTTGTGGCGAACAAATCTTCCAAACATAAATTCTAGTGTACACGCTCTAAACTTGTAAACTCTATGCACGTCTACATGCACGCCGCCCGTAAAAGATAAATTTATAATCCCACCGATAGATACACCTCACCGTTACTGATATTCGCAAATTATATGAAGCGGTCACGAAGCTAGATGTATTGGCACAGGTAACACATTTAAGTATTCCCAAAATGTTTGTATGACCAGTTTAATGTGCTTAGTCCACGACGTATCCGCGATTAGAAAAGTTATACTATTTGAAGATTCACGATGCGTTTACTGTGCGTTCTCGTACTAAATATTCGCGAAAGAATCACCTGACAATTTACATTTGTCACATAAATAAAAGAAGCAAGCGGCCTCATTAGGCGACAGTGAGCAACACGCTGCATGCCTACCGCGCACAGCGCTGCGCTGCATTGGTGCCCCCAATGCCTATTCCCCAATAACATGTATTTGTCCGGAAATTTCCACATAATTGCTAAGGAGATTCCGATAATTTTATTCGTTCTTTTCCTAGGGGTTAGAAGGGTTAGCACGATTCCAAACGTCGTTAGATTCACTAAGAAGCTGAGCGGACGAAACACTTTGGGTCATTAAAATATTTTTTCTGCGGCTTATTTTATCTCTGTTACTATGTCTCGAGTTAAGTAACGTAGGACAAAACTAAAATCTATTAAAGTGCGTAATTTATTATAGGTTTACACTATCTATATGAAAGCGAGCCTGTCCGACGGTCCTGTAGTTTGACCCTTAACGTATAAGCATGGGTCGATTTGTCCACCTTGTCTCCTATCGTTTATGAACATTTTTTCTGTTTTTATATGAGAAGTTATGAGGATTTTAGAGAGGTATTTCTTTATTGCAGTAATTAAGATATGATTTCATATTGAAGCTTTTAACCCAAACTTTTTTTTTCTACCCAACAGATTTTATCCTAATGATTTATCAGTTTAAAATTATTTTATTAAAATTCAAGACATTAACTGTATTAACGTACCGATAAGCCCTACCGGACCTGTTTTAGATCGATGTGTTGGTTGACTAAAGAAATAAGTTATAAATCAGTTTTTTCTTTAAAATCAAAATATTTTAGGACCCTTATTTTTATTGCAAGTACATTCTGTTTGTAAGCGACAAAACGGAAAACGAAGGTTGTTGATGATTACGAACTGGATGTAAAATAGTTGATGCAATTTAAAATACTACTTTAAAACTCAAAAGAAAGCAGCGTCGAATCAAAATTCAAAGGATGAAATTATCAGCTTCGATCCACATATGAATCTGGCACATGGTTACCATATCATTATAACGATTCATTTTACGGCCTGGGAACTTCGGCCCGTGGACATGCCACCACAAAGTTGCATTGCATTGTCGACCTAACGCTAAACGCTCCAATGATTTCTGAATCATAATGAGGTGGCTAAAATAACAGAACTGTTCGTCTGTTTTCCCGGCCACTGTTTCTAGGACTAAGACAATGGTATTATATGATGATAAATATTTGGATCCCTAATAGATTCAAACCAAATCAGAAGTGACATGAGAGAGAAAAATAAAACCAGTGTTAGAAAACAGATTTTATTTGATAAAATGATACGCGATTAGAATTAATTCTTTTATGTTTCAATAACTTCGCAGAGGTCGACATGCAAGTAACGAGCATATAAAATATTCTTTAGACATTGTGATTGTCGCGCAATACAGACGCCGATGGACACTTCTGCGAAGTCGTTTGGAAAGCAGGCTGTGATTTGCAAGGTCACGCGTATAACACGGATGTTCCCGATATTGAAATGTACAGACGTGCTTTATTCACCTACATATCAACACATGTAATTCGTTTAAAAAGATCCTCGCCAAGAGACAGTCACCCCGTCAAAATAAACCTTGCGCAACAGACGGAAGTCACTGTTTCGCTCGCTCGGTGAAACGCGCCCGG
This sequence comes from Chloroclysta siterata, assembly GCA_932294275.1. NCBI lineage: Eukaryota > Metazoa > Arthropoda > Insecta > Lepidoptera > Geometridae > Chloroclysta > Chloroclysta siterata. The sequence continues at coordinate 9,758,522 of OW028600.1, read as the reverse complement.
CGAATGTTGCTCAATGCGACAGCGCTATGAGAATCAAATACTCATATTGAATACGAATCGGACGAACGGTACGACACTTCGTATGGTAAATTCCGTATTGCGAATTATTAAATTATTTATGCCGCATATCGCGGTGCGCCGACTGCCGATCGCGGAACCACAATATCGGGAATCCCTGTTCGCTACTAATGCAATAATTTGGCGTATTTTGCAATCGCGTATTGAATATTGAATAGTTGGTAAATAGTTTATGTTCTGAACGTGGATTTCAGAGTACGTGATCCGGCGCGGTGACTCGTTGTGAAATTGCGCGACACACGGATAACATACGCTAAAAAGTGGTCGTTTCGAATAAAATTTTATGTTCTCGTTGTTGCTTAGATTTATATCTGATGGTCGATGGATCACTTGATCTATTTCTCTGAAACTCGTACCAGTGCGCTATTGGCTCGTACCTATTATGTGATTGACCCCAATGAGTGAATCGGAGTCCGCGGATGTTATAACACCGCGAGTTGTTAATACCATTATGAGTGCATTTTATAGCTCTAAACGGAAACCGGGTTTACAACTTTACTGCCATCAAACACGATAACTGGATGAGTTTCACAGGTAGTGAAGTTCGATATCAAAATATTGACATATCGACACAGGTGACAGGGGACAGCCCTGGGTCTAACATACTGTAGATACTTAGCATTAGTGTTATTACAAGAAATAAAGTTATGAACAGATCGTAAATCTTAGTTAGCGCGGTGTCATAAATAACTTCAATGATTAAAACATAAATCAAAGTTAGTTGCGTCTAACTCTTGTGGGATAGCGCAAGGTGAACGAATGGCACATGGCGCTTACTGCAGCATAAAAATAAATCATCGGTTAAAGACCGTTGCTCTACGTTGCTAATTAACTACTTCGTAAGATATTGTTTTTGTCCCATCAAGGAATAAGCTAGGTTCAGTATTTCTTTTGAAAATCTCTTGTGATGACAGGAACCTCACCGCTGGCACAGAGTCTTCAAAGTTTAATCTCTAACGAAGATGTTTATAGTATTCTGAAAGGTATTATTTATTTATTATTCGTGGTTAAACCACCATCAGCTACATTTAGAATACAGCGAATTAGGATGTGTATAGGTACGCATAGTATAAGTGGGTACAGAAGCATCAAAATAAAAAATGGTAGACATCATTCAGAACTTTATTAAGAAGAAATTTAGATGGGATTTGTCAAAACTTTTTTATTTTATTTTTTATTTTAAGTATAAAGGGGAGAGGGGCTTTCTAACAAACGTTACTTTAGTTGCTCAAAATTATCCCTGTCACTGTTTGTCATTACCCATCTGTAAGAGATGACAATAGAGAAAACACCAATCATTTAAAGCTGAAAAAAATACATTTCATCAACTTTAATGTAATAATAATAATAATAAAAAATTGATGGACATGCAAAATCATTTAATAATGCTATTATAAAAACAATTCATAATTACAAAAAATATCTTAGGCATGAAAAGTAAGTGTCATAAAATTGGCCACCACTCAGCATGATTCGCTACTATAGCGCTGATCTTGCGTGACGCTAGTAGTATGTGACAACGCAGCAACTGCGACACCCATGTCATCGTTATAAAAAAATCATAATATTCTAACTAAAATAGTTACAATAAAAAACAAGTAAAAAAAACTGACGACTCGAAAATAAAAACAGTTCCTAGTCATATCCACACCAATCCAACGCCTCGTATCGCGTGTGTACAATCACAGGCGAAATAGAAATGATTTAATTTTGTCGGTGAGTGGCTCGGAGGGAGAACAGAGTGCCGCGCCGCTACACCACCGTTTGTCATCTACCATCGCGTGACCTCCTGTTGACTTAATGGAGTGCTACCGAACAAATTTAAAACACAGCTTGTTATAACTTACATGATTTATTGCGCTCTACGAGCTTTATAAGGTGCGTTATTGTAGACGATGGGCAGTTTTATTGTACAAGGTAGTTTATTGTGAGTGAAATGTAGTCACGGGTAGATACGGGCTGAAAAATATCAGGAAAAAAGCATATTTCGGCTTTGCAGCGCAAAGTTTCTTAAGTTACGTCCAGCGCGATTACCATGGGACTGATAGGTGATCTAAGCATTTTATCAGAGCTGCCATCTGAGCTTTTCCGTGTTTCGACTATAGCTGGCTATAGCAATCGTTATAAAGCTATAATCTATGAAGCCTTTCGGAAACTTAAAAACTCGCGACACCAGAATTGGGTACCAGCTGATGACTAACGTAAAAAAATGGTAAGATGATCGTGTAAAGATCTTTTTCACCGATCAAGTGAAGTAGGGCGCTGAGAAGTTCGTATTTTTTCATGAAAATAAGATAGAACTAAGATGTACTTACACTCTCTAGCAATATGGGTCACCAACTCAGAACTCAACATCCCTGAAATTAAGAAAGCCAGTTCATTTAAATAAACATTGTTTCATAAACCATATTATCAACAGCTCTTTATTTATTAATTCTCCTAGCTTCCGAATCATCAAGATGCAGATACTGTGATCCGAATTGCTATTGCTATTGCTCTCGTATGTACCTTCTGTTTTATATAGACTAGGAATTTCAGGCCATCAATTACTGCAAATAAATGTCGTTTTCAACGCCTTTTAGGAAAATGCAAATTGTTACTGCCAAGGTATCAATAACAGCAATGTAGCCCTGCGTTGTATCTACATAGGTATCTGTTTGATAACCGGATTCAATTTGTATATCAGCTCGTGCCTATATAAAATTAGCTCTTTTTACCTCCTGCGTGGCATAATGTGACACTTCCTGTGGATAGAAAAAGTTTCTAGTATAATTAATGCTCCTACTAACGAGTTAGTTTTCCTACAAGAATCTTGAATTGAGTAGGTACCTACTGTAACCTGCATTGAAATTGTTACACTCTGTTATTTTTAATTATTTTTTGTGTTTGCTTCTGTCCTGCTTCCTGCGATTACTTTTGTATTCAGACGTAATTTTATAAACGATTAATTTGTAAAAAAACAAGCCTAAAAAAATTGCTAAGATTACTACAAACTAAAAACTATTTCAAACTACTAAAATGCCCGAGATATCTTTAAATAAAATGCTAGAAAGTCCTAAAACAACTGCATGAATGTTTATGTCACGTCAGTTATGTAATCTTAAGAGCTGATTCACCTTGCTCTGTTAGTTACTAATCAAGAAATAAAAGGCCGTTATTCCTTGATTAGTAACTAACCTTAGATGTCAAACGCGTAAATTTTGACATTTTTGACGGCCCTTTAATCAAGACGGTCAGTTATGTTACTAAAAATATATTCTCATTAAAAAAATCGTTAGAAAATCGATGCCGTGTATTCTAGAGTCATTGCTTCGGAAAATGCGATTTCCGGCCTTAAGCATACATAGCACCTCTTTTATTAGTCAAAAGTTTTCTCTTTTATTAATAGCATATACAAGTAGTTTCGTACCTATTTATTCTATTCTAACAATTATTATAACTAACAACTTCGTAAAATTTTAAATTTGAAAAAAAAAACTGGAGGTTTTCCTCGAGGCGCACCCAGATGACGCTAAATAGGTAGTTAGGTATGCATTAAAATGTACATAGTACTTTCATATTCACATTACCCAAATGTTACTGAATTACGTTTCATCAATGATATCGACACATTATTATCCCATTACTAGACCCTACATTATCATTGGTGCGCCACGAGGAATAAAAACTAAACATTTATACCTACTGAATGAAGCGCACCAATACGGGTGCTCTGAGGAAGTACTTTGGTGCGCTTAATCTGGGTGCGCCTCGAGGAATATCTCAAAACCTGAACATCTCTCGCTTTACCTTAAAATACGACAGCTCCCAAGAGTTCGGAGGAAGGCAAAAATATTGAATATAAAAAATAAATGCCGAGTAAACAGGGTCTTGCAGAGTTAACCCCGAGGCGATGCGGAGCGGGGTCGTAATTGAAAAATAAAAGGCCGTAATAATAGAATTTACATTACGTGCTCTCCAATGACAAATTCTGCTGTCTGTCTTTGTCAGGAGAGCGACATTGACTTCCATGTAGTCCTTACCTACCAATTTGTGCCTAGCCCCTGCTCTTTTTTTAATCACTTGCAGAACTTTCCGGTTAAATTAAAACTAAGGGTATTTATTTGTATGACATAAATCAACTTATTGTTGGTTGTGTTTATTTGTATTTCAAATTCAGAGTCAAATGAATTTTACTTAGAAACTTCTTAAAGCTTCGTAAATGTAGGTGCCAGTTTCACACGATCAAGTCTACATAGTTTTAGTGGGTTACTTAACACATTTACTTACTGCTTGTGTCCTATACACAAGCAGTAAGTAAATATTGAAATCCGTAATATTTTTTGTTATTGTTTTAGTTAATTCTTCAGGCTATTTCAGGCACCTTCTGTATACGATATTATCTAAGTATGGACCTATGTATTTTTTAACCTAATTATTTTTATTTTATTTAGTAAAGTCAATGCAACAAATAGTTGGGCAAGAAACCGTTTTCCGAACATAACCATGTTTTTGAATACAATGTTCGCTTAGTAAACTAGGCAGTGAGTCTACGTTCCAGATAAACTATGAAATGCTCGCGGTCACATGCCTAAACGAAGTTCCCAAACATTTGTATGCAGATATTGGCATGCGCGCACCTACTCAGAACTAGCACAGGTTTTGAGGACAATGTCTGCAAATATATTATTACTATTTTTATTCTACTTGCTAATGAAACAAGCAGGTGGCCTACCTGATGTTAAGTAGGTAACCATCATCTATAACAAATTATTGCCTCGCAAGTCAATATGAACGTGCCCTAATGATGCCCTGCCTTGCGTCCAACTTGACTTCATCAACTTGAGGCTTACAGATGTAAAGCCTCATGAGCAATAATTTCACCGGCAACCACACTCTTCAAACCGAAACAGCAACGCTGCTTGGCGGCAAGGCGTGGTGGTAGTACTTCACAGAGCGAACGAGCTCTTATAAGTGAAGTGATGTGAAATAACATTGAGTGCAATAAAATGCTTGTCATGATATTGATTACTAGGAGGCGATCTGCAAGGCATAACTGGCAAACACTGAATAAGAAGAGCTGTGGCCGGGCTCAGTGGCTCGCCTTGGGAGATACCTACGTTTAGCAGCGGACTCATCATTGACTAATAATGATGATTATTAATTACGGATATGGTTCTCATATCTCAAGTCCACTGCAAGTCAAGGTTCATGTGAGAAGTTACTAGTCACATGAGAAGTACTTATTAGCTACTGCAAACAGTGAGCCTCTAACGACCTATAGATATTCTCAATTGTTATGATTGCTAAATCGCATTGCCGTCCGCACTGTGAATACCTGCAGGGCTATTTTAAAACATTTCGAAACTTTTCCGGTTGAAAATGTCAGTTTATGTCTTTTTTATCATAAGCAAACAATACAAGAACAAGAGAGTCTAATTCTGACAGATCCGATCGGGGACGCGGTTCTAGCCATCTACATAGCTATTTTAAAATAATCAGATACATTTCCGATCGAAAAGTCATCTTTTGTTGTTTTTGTCATTACCAAATTAAACAATTGAGAGAGAGACAAATTCCGATAAAATTTTCCGACCGGAAACGTTTCCGAATGTTTTAAAATAGCCTAGCTGATAATGTTTGCCCCCGTCTGACGTCACCTTGATGCGTCCCGATCTCAGTAAATAGGATAGTTTCGTGCCAATATTCCCGTACAATAGTTTGTCCGAGACGTGCTAGTTAGCTGTACTGTAAGTGAGATGTAAGTATGCGCGGGAGCAGGGGTCGCCTTCGATGCCGCATTGTATGGTCGCTTTGCTACGTTTCTGGTTTGAATACTTCTTCTCTAAATTGTTCACTAATGGACGTACTTTTAAATATCTGTCAAAAGACAAGCAATTATGGTATCTCTTTCTAAAGGGGTTATTACGTTATATTTTTATAAGGAGTATGTATGCTCACCGTTAAAAATCATACAAATATGTCAAGGACAATCAAATGATGAGCTTTTTCCCTACATTGTCTTTCAAAAGGCCAATTTGTGTAAAAAATAAAAAAATATAATTTATTATATCAGTAATCAACTAATTTAATAAAATTGAAGCCCTGTAACTTACCAACTGATACATTTAAATTTCGTAATCAAAATAATAGTTGAACTCCCAATGTTTTACGTCTAAAGAGATTTCCTGATCGGATGAAAACTTTTACTTTAGAGTCACACTTTACCATAAGGAATACGCAAGTTAAGACCTCAGCTAAAACCTTTTCTGAACCATAAAATACTCTCTGATGGGAAAAATAGTGGAGAGCGATGACGCGCTCAGAGTACAATAGGTACCTACATCTAGAGCACCGCATGACCGTTCCAAACAGTTTGATTCATGGTTTATTCAACAGTGCGCGTTTTGCATAACTTATTATGACGATAGACAGTACCGGAACGCACCACACATTTTAATATTTTGTGTGAAAATGTCTGTTGGACAATGGCTGTATAAAATAACAGGAATCGGGATGATAAACATTAGCATTTGAATCAGATGAAGTTGACTAGCATCACAGTTAAGTTTATAGTAACTCTGCCTACTGCGCTGTAGGTTATAGGTTAGTAGGGTTCAATCCCCACCGAAAACAGAAATATATCCTACTACTATATTATAAACGCGAAAGTTTGTAAGTATGGATGGATGGATGTTTGTTACTCTTTCACGTAAAAACTACTAAATGGATTTTAATGAAACTTTACAATAATATAGCTTATACAGAATAACACATAGGCAACAATTTATAAAGATATTGTGTGACTAATCCTGCGCATCCTTCTTGGTCCCACCAATAAAGTATGTGTTTGTGTTGTATGTGTTTGGGGTGAAAGGATTGGAATTTTGCGCCCCTGTGAGGACGCTCTTTTCGTGCAAGTTGAACACTGGTGGTCTAGTGGTAGCAGCTCCGCCTTCCAATCCTAAGGTCGTGGGTTCAAAACCAACCGTGCATCAATGAGCTTTTCTGTTCATAAATGTATGTGCACATTGCCAGTACTCTCAAACGGTGAAGGAAAAACATCGAGAGGAAACCTGCATACTTACCATAGAACCTAAAAAGTTCTATAACATGTGTCAAGTGCTCGAAAGGAGCCTCTTGAAGCGCACTGAAAATCCTTTCACCACACTGTTTCGAAAGAAACTAGTGACACTACAAAAGAGACAAATAAAGTAAAGAGAAAAACTTAATTTTATTGAAATACTACAGAATAAATTAGACTGTGCAAGAATAATAGTATTCATACCAACCCGACCATATAGCAATTTTATCCCTGACTTATAATTGCAACCTTAATAACAGAATAATAATCACCAACTTCCATTTCGAGGTATCATCAGCGTATCAATCAAGCCTCCATCTTGTCTCACCCAACAATTTATTGCGTCTCTTCCTCACATTTGCATATTATCTTAATGATGAAGAACCACCTCCTCACTTATCGCCATATTCCAATTAATGTTGGAAATATGCGTGTGCTCCGCAAAGCCATGTTTTATTAACCTTTCATAATGCGTCCTTTATCGAGGGTGTTAAATCAACTTTAATGTGTAACAGTTCAAGTGAACATTTCTTAAGTTTCGCTTTAAACGTTGGGATATATTAGGGAGATTGGCTGGGAAGGGAGCATGGGCACGTCACCTATCGCCTTACTCAGGTACTTACCGGGCATGGTTGTTTCGGTGAGTACCTGAGTAGGATTGGACGCGAACCGACCCCACAATGCCACCATTGTGGGTGGGACCGGGATTCCGCGCAGCACACGCTAGAGCAGTGCTCAGCGTGGAGCGTGGAGCGCGGAATTCTGGTCAACAGGATCGGGCAGGACCTCTCTCTACCAAGCGTAGTCGAGGCTATGCTGGTAGATGAGACGGCTTGGAAGGCCGTGGCCTCCTTCTGTGAGACCGTTTTGGTCCAGAAAGAGGCCGCCGAGCGAGATCGGGAGAGGGCCGATCCCGCTCGGAGGAGGCGGCGGCGGGGTGTTGGCAACGGCCACCCCGCGCTGCCTGCCCCATGAGGGGCGAGAGTGGTACCCCCTGCCAAACAGGGGGCCTTTCGGGTCTGTGGGCGGTCGGAGCGAGGGCTTCGGCTGGTCAATAGCGGACCCCGGGAGGGCGGCTGGCACATCGTGGCGTGTGCAGCCGTAGCACCACGAGTGCTGGGGGCGGCAATGGGTGTCGTTCCCGGGACGTGCTTTTAGGCGTTATGCGAGAGGGGCACCGAAATGTTCCTTTTGGAGTTGTCGGAGCCCCTTGACATGCATTGAGGCTGGCCACCGGGGTGGTTTTAGTGAGTCGACGAGTCCGTCATCCTCACACTACCCTATCGCATCCCTCGGTGCGGTAGGGTGTCTGTGTGCAGATTTCCTCCCCGTTAACAAAAAAAAAAAAAAAAAAAGGGAGATAGTTTTGCTTGGTCATTATCATCATTGGTTTTTTTTTTTGGCATCTCAAAATGCCACTAAGGTGTCCCTCTGACATGGAGATCAGAGACTTTGTTATTACTACTTATGATTCTATACAATTAAAAAACTACTAATTACCTCAAAGAAATTTTTACATTGCAATTATTTTTTACTTAAGTTAAGCCAAATGAGTTTAATCTAAAAGAAGATTTTTATATTCCAATTTTTACTTAAGTTATGCAACTGAATTTAAACTAAAAAGATTCTTATCTTCATTGGTTGGTTTTAGACATAGTTTATACTACATACTACTTGGGTATATATTAGATGAATGTCACACCACCTATGATCTGATCAGTGGCTTAGCCCTGAAAACAGACACACTTTAGTATTTATAGAATGGTTTTATTGTACTGTTAAGTAAGATGTAACTAAGCATTGCTCAAAGTTAGTCAGGGGTGGCAGTAGTTTATTACATTGATTATCTTTTGAAACATTTTGGTTTTACGTGATTTCTATGTGTAAGAATTGTTTGTAATTATTAAGCACACTCTATCTCTCAACACTTCTCCTTCTACAACTTACTGATTTCGTTTGTGCTTATATTCACAATTATGTATAGGTAAATAATGTGTATAGAAAACAAGAGTAAGTTCATAAACACAAAGTAAATAAACTTAAATTTAACAATTGATTGTATCCGCTAATAAACACTAAGAGCGCTCATTGAAAATCTTTACGCGCAGAATTACTGACATTTCAATAAAATATCTACTTTTATCTGAAGAGTAGGTATGCGAAATGTGTGTAAAGGCGGCCGCAAGGGTCCATAATTTTATACCCGCGCTCTTTAAGTGTATGCAATGGAAATAAAGCCCGATCTACACTCATCACTGGCTTCACAGCTCAGTTGGTAGCTCGGCCTTCTGCGCTGCGGTTTTTACATAAACAAACTATATGTGTGATAAACGAATTTAAGTTATCTTTTTCGTGTCTGGGTGTTAAAATGTATTCTATCAGTTAATCTAGTTCTCGTAGTTATATAATTACCCACCCAAAATTTAATATTTATCATTCCAATTTTTATAGTATACAAGCTTTCTTAGTTTCTTGCTGGCACTGTGTGGAATGTCCGCCAAATATTTATTTATCGTAATCTGAAAAGGATTCGAGGTTCAGCCCCGGTTTACAATTTTCTAATATTTAAAAAGCAAACTTATATGTTTCTCTAGGTATTCAATTTGTTCACGAAAGTTATTATATAAACTTTTTTCAGCTGAATCGATAATCACAGAGCAGTATCTGTAAAACCAGTGTGAATAAGCCTTAAACGTATGCAATAGTGTAAATAATAATGGCGCGAGCGCATGCCTTGCCCTAGACACAACCATGCCACACCTAATTAACCCAAAGACGTGACGATCCCGCATTATAAATTTTAAATCTCTTAACGCCGCGCCACAAATAAATAAAATTGAATAAAATAAATATCGAAAGCAAGAATAAAAGAAGTGGTTCGGAGTCTTATTTATTCAAAGCATTTTATATCGCGCTGACAATGGGACACCAATTAATTACTTTTAATTATCTTTATGTAAGGCTGTTGTTTAAAGGTCTTTGGTAATAATAAACAGAATAGTTTTTTTTAAAGAATAAGTTTATTTTAAAACTAAATAACGTTCTTCAAATAAATGTGTAAAATAGGAACACAAAACTTATTTATCAATTTATACTAGTAACCAATCCAAGGGGTAGACATTTAAAACATTCAGAAACGTTTTTTTTTTTTTTTATACAACCAGCTGATGGAACAAGCAGATGGCCCACCTGATGTTAAGTGGTAACCATCACCTATAACAAAGCATTACCTCGTAAGTTACGCACGATAGGAACGTGCCCTACGATGCAATGCCCTGCGTCCATCAGCTTGAGGCATACAGATGTTAAGCCTCATGTGCCTGTAATTACACCGGCAACCACACTCTTCAAAACGAAACACAGCATTGCTGCTTGGCGGTAGAAAAAGGTGTGGTGGTAGTACTTCCCCGGACGATCGGAAACTTAAAAAATCCATTAAAAGCGGATATTTGTGGAACACGTAATAAAAAAACATAAATTTTATGAAAATGACATAAGATTGGCGTGATCATCTGTCAAGATGGTGTCATTTTCAAACAATTTTGACTTTCCGGATACTTAAGTACCAAACTTAACTTAAGTACGAACAAAGTGAGAAGGCTTATGTAAATACAATGTTTAATGTAGGTATGCTATAATTTTATGTACCTATGGCGGTTAATCAAAGTGAGTACGTTAATAAATGAAGGTTTTTAGTCCAGTGAGTCTTGCCTTTTATAATCTCTAGGTGCGTTTTACTTTGCAAAAAACTCTAGATAGGTTTGTTTTTACAAAGCAAAAGTGACTAAAAGGTAATTAAAAGAACTCAAGCTTGTGATAGATGCCATTAGACTGAGGTATGCCAAATATCAATAAGGTTCGACCGTAATTATTCTACTTTTGCTGGCTCTAATCACGCGTAATAGCATGTTGCTACATTTGTGATTTTAGGGTTCCTTGCTGAATCCCGCGCATGTTCGTTCGCGCACTTTTCATAAAAAGTTTCTTGTTGTGAGCTGAAACTGCTGCAATATCTACACCAAAAGCTCCAAACAGTTTTTTGATAATTGAGTGAGCGAAGCGAACGAAAATCTTACAATGAACTTGGGCGATTTGGCATTTTATGTATGTTTGTCTAAACTTTAGAACCGTTGATCCAATCTGCATGAAATTTGGTAAGTCGATGTACTTGATAAATTTACTGGTATAAAGTGTATGAGTTAAATCGGATAACGAGTTATTAAGATATGGGATATAGGGTTTTTTAAGGGGGCAAAAATAAAAAAGTTACACAAAAATATCAAGTTACATGTCATATGTAAAGGCGGTAGTCAGAAACAAGTCCAAATGCTGAATGCGATGCGACTCGAAGATCGCATTACGAGATCTCAGTTCGGGGCGAACCACTAGTGTATGTTTAAATGATTTTAATGAATATACAACCGTGTTTGCACTCAACTGTGAAAAAACATATTTGACCATTCATAATCCTCAACATAAGGTTGATAAGTCAAATACAATTTACACATTTAACAACTTTTTTTAGTTACTTGCGAAAATATTACATTTATAATGATTTTGGTGCAAACTCACAGTTAGTGCACCCTTAGCCTTAAGCATGTACCAAATTTTTAATCTCTAAGCACTGTAGTTCTTGCGTGATTATGCGTTATGTGAGTGGACTTTTCTGTTTTCGGTAATGACGCAGATCCTACACATATTTTTTCATTTAGATTTTAAAACAAAGTAGGGTCAATGTGTGGAGAATATATATTTATTTTACCTATTAGTATTCTAACCGTATACCCATGTGCTGCTGTAGTGTTACTTAGATACAGGAGGGTTTTGTTGAGGTTTGTGTAAGGAAACGCTTTCCATTGAAACAATAAAAACATGGTATAGTTTCTTGTATAATATTATAAGTATGGGTGTTATATAATATTATAAGTATGTATTTACAAAAAAAACGTATATATGTATTATATCAGCTATCTGGTTCCCATATCACAAGCTTTGGCTTAGTTTGGGGCGAGATAGTGCTGTGTGGAATGTCCACCAATATTTATTTAATTTTATTTGTAGATGTGTCAATGGGATATATTTTTATACTGCAACTGAAGCAAGATCGGCTCAGCAAAATAACTATCGGCACTCTCAAGTGGAATCCTACTCAACCTTGCCCGTCTTTGTAGAGAACACGTAATTATTTTAGAGCTCACTGCTGCCTCGCCGTCCACTTAGGTATCTATCAAAGTTCCATAATCGATGCAGATGTTGATGGGGCGGGCATCCAACCTAAGATGCTAATCAATTTATCCGATCCTTTTAAAGTGTGACGATACATTGCATTTCTTTTATGTACGCGATCTCTCGTCCATAAGCGAGGAGCCGTGACGTGTTTTATGGCAAGCGCTAGATTTTGCATGCAATATCGGGTTGCACTTAATATAGAAATATCTTTGCTTGGATATAGAAAACCGTTCGAAACATGCGTGACGTAATGGTCACTGTAGATTTATATAATAATGTGTTTAATTACCTTGTACTAGTTCTGTATATAATGTTATACATAATTTCTAGTATAAAACTGTGTTTTATGTTGTCACAGAATAAATAATATAATTGTTCTCACATTTCCCGGTTTTCATAATTGAGCCGGAACAAAACAGCAAGGAATCCCTCAGTTTCATACATGAGTTATACTTAATCAAAAAAATACCTTTAGTTTCGTTGATTTTGGTCAAGATTCAATGAAATGATTCTACTTAGGTACTTAAGTCTTGTCTTTGCTGTACAAGGGCAATTCTAGTATACTTTTTTGGTAACGCCTGTACTGTAATACGTTAGTGTCTGTCGGTGTGACCGAGGCCAGTCATAACAGAGTGATAGCGGTTAACGTCCTCTGCATAAGCGACTCCCTGGCAGTTGTATGGTAAGCAGGAGCGCTACCGATCATCCCGTGAAATATATAAATCGAGGCGTTATCATGTTTAGCGATCACCGCGGACGGCTCGGGCGAGCGAGACGTGAAATAAATATCCATTTCCATACTCAAATGCGCTCAAGAGTGGAGCACAAAGAGAGGCAGCGTGGCGGCGGCGAGGGCGCGTCAGTCCGCACCCGACACTGCGACGCGCGCTGATCTATAACTCCTTATTATTATTTGAACGAGATCTATTGATCCGCGAGGTGTGGAACCTTCGATCCGATCACGCGAAGATCATTTTGTTCGACTGGAACGACCGCTTTTGAACTAACTTGACGTTACAATGGTGGCCGGTGACGGCAATGATTTAAAATCTGTTAACAGGACGGTTCTCTTTTTAACGATTGGTATACAATTTCCATAAATGGCTTTTATCTCTGTATTCAGAATACGTTTCACATAACAAGGTATAACGCTTCTTGCTATTGAGATTGGTCCCGCCTCGTCTAGTTCTAATGTATACGGAAAGTGAACAATGATATGAGGGATAAATGGCAAGAATGAAGCTAAAATCCCCAACGTAATGAGGTCCCGTTCAATACGCCTGGTATTATCTCTATCGCGAGTAATTATCTCGTGCGAATAGCTCTCCTAACTGATTCATAGAGAAATGAACACTTCAATCTAAACAGAGATTGCAATAAATTGAATAAGTATTTATGGAGATAGTGGAGACTCGTTATAGAACGAAATAAATACCTTCATATTAAGAATTTCGAGGAGTAGAACATGGCATACCAGATCTTTATAAATATATACGAGCTGATTTTTAGTTTGGGTAATTATCTAGTCGTAAGCTTAGTTCAAAGTAGGCAAACAGAATGAAGAAAAGTTCAACACAAAAATTAAGGAGCTAATAGTTGTGACTTGGTCTCATCGAAACCAACATCTCAATTCACTTGCTGAATTTCAGTCTGTGAATCAGGACACCGCAAATCCATCCACGAAATTAGACCAAATTGAGTTCGATTGGTATCTGGCACAGAGAGTACACAGACTTGGAGTGTCGTAAACTAGTGTCGAGTATCCCGTGCCAATCATCGGTGATAAAATAATGGCTCCTCGCAGGAAGCGCGTATTCGCAACCCGCGCATAGGGGCTTTTAATCAACACTTTATTGTTTAATGACCCCTCGTCCAACTCTAAATTAAAAGGGTGACGGATCAGACCCTATTGACGGTTGCGTAATATGTGAGCGGATTTAATCTGAATATCAGATGATAGAATAATTGTCTCGACTCGTTTGTGGATTCCTATGAACGCGCTGTGCATTCTCTGGCAAATGCGTTTAGATCATTAGGTAATTGCTGTTTGGTATTTAGAGAATATAGTTACGTACAACGAGAAAAGAGAGCGTATGACGTCATTGGATATCTAATAGCAGAAGCGTTTGTGATCTTAAATATTTATTTAGAATTTGTTTGTCTTAATTACAATACATTGTAAAAACTTAGCATGACTTGCATTACGGGCAATTATTATAATTAAATTATTATAATCGACAAAGGGTATTCAATTGGGCAGGTTTTGTCTTCCGTGCATGAGAGTAAACCACCTAAATACATGTCTTATAATTTTTATATGGTTTATTTACCTACACGGAAACTGCAAACATTTAATAAAGAGTGGGGTTTGAACCCACAACTTTCTCCGTGATACGAAGATGTATTTTTTATATTACTTACTGATGGAACAAGCAGATGCCCTACCTGATGTTAAGCGGTAACCATAACCTAAATCAAAGGATTGCCTCGCAAGTCACGCACGATAGGAACGTGCCTTCGATGCACTGCCCTGCGTCCATCAACTTGAGGTATACAGATGCTAGCCTCATGTACCTGTAATTTCACCGACTACTACACTCTTCAAAGAAACAGCAATGCCGCTAGGTGGCAGAATAGAAATAGGTATGTCCTAACTAACTGGGATCTATGAAATCTGAATCTCACTTGAGTGACTCTACTCCACCTAAAGATATGTCATTATTTTGTTATTAAAATCGACACCTACTTCAACAAGCTAGACCTGTAAAAAATGAGTGAGATCATTTGGCATGTTGGCATTAGGTTACTTCAGTCAACGTGCACAGAGCAAGCCTTCGTCGCGTGCGCTCACTTTGTTTGGATGACTTCAACCGTGCCATAAAAAATACATAGAGTATACCATAATATATTACTGTCAGTTTTGTAAAACACATTTAAAAAAAAACATTGTGAGTCCAGAAATATATTTCCTAAAGATTTTGAGCTTAAATAAAAGCAATAATTAATAAAGTAAAAATGGAAACGTATTTTTTAAGTAGAATTACAAGGATCACTTTGAGTCATGCAAGAACTTCACGACTTTGATTCCCAGGCACGGTAGATGTGCCCTCTAACTCCGTGTATTCTGTCTATTTAGTTTCAGAAGGTAATATGTGCTCGTGATACGTTGAACGAATCAAGTTGAAAACTGACGAACCTTTTCATTACATCACTGTACTTTATAGAGCCGCTATAATATAGCGGGAAATATTAGTAAGTGCCTTAATTATCAAAAGTGAGTATTGACGAAGTTGCGACTCTATAGTTTTGTGCTCACAGTATTATAGGCATTTGATCCCTGACTTTTAATGCTTCACCCCCGGCATTAAAATTATGTGTATATTTGTATCACGCTTGCTATTGTAGGGCCTCTACTACTCGTCGGCGAAACGGACACCACCCTCCAAGGTCTTCTCTATAAACACATAAGTAATTATGTCATGTACCATGCACTGCTATCAAGTTTATTGTTTTGTTTCTTGTTACTTTTTAATTTAATGCACAGGACTTTTTTAATTTATCTACTCAGCTTTTTTTTTATACAA
This sequence comes from Chloroclysta siterata, assembly GCA_932294275.1. Taxonomy (NCBI): domain Eukaryota; kingdom Metazoa; phylum Arthropoda; class Insecta; order Lepidoptera; family Geometridae; genus Chloroclysta; species Chloroclysta siterata. The sequence goes on along the minus strand of OW028600.1, from coordinate 9,742,568 downwards.
CTAGTTGACCCAACAAGCAAATGTTAAGTGGTAACCATCACCTATATATAACAAAGCATTACCTCGTAAGTCCCGCACGGTAGGAACGTACCCTACGATGCACTGCCCTGCGTCCATCAACTTGAGGCATACAGATGCTAAGCCTCATGTGCCTGTAATTACACCGGCAACCAGTCTCTTCAAACCGAAACACAGCAACGCTGCTTGGCAGGAAAAGGTGTGGTGCCTCCCAGACGAGCCCTTCACAAAGAGCTCTACTACTATTAAAATAGATAATAGATAAGAACCAAAGTCCGGACTAACTGAGACGGCAAATATAGGCACTCTCTAGAACGGAATTATGAAAATTCTCATCCTTAGGGGTCATATTGAGATTAATCAATGTTTTTTTAAATAGGCGAGTCGCTGATATAAAATTGTTCATACTGATGATCACAGTCGTGAGTCTATTTTATTTTTTAATTTTATTAAATAACATGTAGCAGTGAGATTTAAATTTCTCGGTGTAGGGAAGAAAGGCTTAGCCACGTTCTCAGAAATACGAGGGGCTATAACTGTAAATATTTATATTCAATAATAAAATAAGAGTCAGCCCCCGGCGCTAATTACTTGAAACCTGATATCATTCATTAGAGATCCCAAAATTATTGGAGCTGAGCGGAATTCTTAATTATATCTCTTAAATTTCTAAGCAAAATTTAGCCCTAAGCGCCGACGAAGCAAAATGATAATGTTTGTAAACACCAACATTAAATATATTAGCGTTAATGTTAATTTAGGTATACCTACTTTGCTAATATTTACCTATATTTTTTGTGTTACAATCATGTTCTGATTGTTGTCAAATATGTACAAACAAAAACAAATCTTCTAAAAAAAAACAGTCGATAAATGTGTTTATTTCCTCAAGTTTAACCGAAAATCATACTATTTACTTGCATTCAGAACTTGTTATTTTCAAAACATCATAGTTATTATATTTTTGTTTTACCTAATATTTTTTCATGTTTTTTCGGTTGTCTATAGATTCCGTTCCAAATTTCGAGTTAACTTATTTTTGTCACCAAAGTATACAAAGATTACCAAGGGCGGATCCAGGATTTTTTTCTGGGAGGGGCAAAAAATCAAAAAATGCAAAAAATCAACAATAACTGTCTTTTAACAATGAAACGAACAAAATTTGCAATTCCAGCCAGAATTAGAGAAGAGTTTCACTCAGTTCTTTCTGTTATTCAAATATTTTAACAACTCTGATAATTTGATTTGCTTCTAAGTATGTACTGTGCTTCTAAGTATGACGGGAATCTCCACAGTACACAAAAATACCGTCTGGGTGCCCCCGTACCCCCCCCCCCCCTAAATCCGCTCTTGTAGATTACCTATTTAACTACCTATTTAGAGAATTATGAATTCTCCAGTTCATTTAACTCGTGTTAATTGCTCAGGTAATATGTTGAAGGAACTCATCGCCCCTCCAATTAGCTGGATAATAACGTTCAAGTTATGAATTTAATAAGTGGGGGAGGTGGTGTCAAGTGTCTGCAAGACGCGTGCTGACTGCCGACCTATGATTGACATGATGACGTTAATGATTATGGCAAGTGCTCACTTGGATCGTTCGATCATAATTACGAGTTAGGTAGTCTAAATTTAAAATCTATAGCGTAGTTTATTTAACTGGGGAAGTCCAATGGATAGAGGTCATACATTTGAAAAAGCATAAGATAACCTTTTTTGTGAAAACAATTTTGATACAGTATTTTTTTTGGTCAAGTGTGGATTGACCATATGAATCAATGATATTGCCAATCTTTCTTAATATATATAAATTACGCGTCAAGTTGTTGGTCCGCTATGGACTCCTAAACTACTTAACCGATTTCATTCAAATTTGCGCACCGTGTGCAGTTTGATCTAACTTAAAAGATAGGATAGCCTTCATCTCAATTTATAGCCGCAATATTATTTTATTGCAAATTTGACACCGCCCAACAAAGTGTATATAATATTATCTTACCAGAATCAATCAAAGTTTGAAAAGTAGCTGGACTTACCAGAATCAAGTGGATAATATTTAAATTCCTTTTTTATTTCATGGGGAACGAAATCGGGGCAGATGCCAGCTTCTAGTCTGTTTGCGCCTCTTGATTTGAATTTGGCGGCAATTTGCTCGCTGCGATTCGTGGACGGAGGCCGCTCGGAATCTCCTTACAAGTGGCGCCATCCTACTACACTACACTCGGAACTAAGAAGAAAAAACTTGGCGATTCTATTCGGCTTGTTACAACGTGCGCGTGCGGTCGAAACTTTTGAATAATTAAAATACATTGGTGCTTGTGTTTGTATCTGTCGGATGTACTGGCATCTCTTAGTGGTGGACAATTATCATCATCACAGGTGAGGAAGACGCTACAGACGAGCTGATGGGCACGCTGAAGTACACTATCAAAGGTCAGTGAATTGTCGGTAATTTCATTTCGGAGACGCAAACCAAAAAACCAAGGGATTCCTCTCATCATCTTCCTTTTCTTTCGCACATAGCTAAAATGACCAATCATATTATTTGTTTATACATTTTTTTTTCTACAAGTATGGTTCTATAAGGTAAGTATTTACTAAAACAGTTTAAGTATTTTGTTCTGATCTAGAACTTAACCATACAATAAGCCAAAATACAAGAAGCGAAAACAGACCGACAGCAGACACGAAGTGAGGAAAAACAAGTGTACCGTTTCTCCAAACTTCAACCAGAACACTAAGCACAGGAAAAACGACGCTTTGTATATTCATCTCGCATTCAGCAGTAAGCCTTCAATGTGTTGCTATACGAATCATACAAACGTGTAAACGTGTAAGAAAAAACCAAGAACTTCTTTCATACAATTTTAATTATCTAATTCACCCCACGGCGCCGACTGGCAAGTAATTACAGTAAAAGGTCTTGAGCGTGAATGTTATGACGGTGTTTATGAAAAGTATTTCACTCAAAACGAAACATTCGAATTTTCTTTACAGCCGTCTGAATGGTTACCGCACAATAACTTAATCACCGGAATTTGCTCTGATGTTCTGCGTTTTATAATCGCGAAGAACCTCTGCTTGATAAATGTATTTTACTTCACGTTTAGCCTTTTTGACATGATAATAATTCGGAGGGAAGAAGTCGAATTTAATAGCGAGTTAAATGATACGTGCCCTGATTGGAAAATGTATGCTTATTCAGGTCGAGCGGGCCCTCCGTCCCTCCGCACGGCTGATTTGAAATGAATGGTAATAATGGATGAACATCCCGCTCGCATCGTTTTGTATGATTATTCCAGATTAATTATTTGTTGGAATTCTGTTGGCTAATTTTTCGGAACGGGATTTTTCCGATTTGACTGACGTTTTAATTCGAACTTGCTGTGGGTTGGAGTTCCTATAGGATGTGTTTTGTTGGGCAGCATTGTATTTGAGCAAAAGGCTATGCCAAGCTTAATTAAAAGGAGTAGTTTTTAAAGTGATTATTCATATAGGTATCAGTTAGGCGCTAAAACCAAAATAGATGCGAATAATGGATGCGATTGCATATTATTCCATAGCCGAACGGTTATAAAAACATCGAACTTAAGAACATCGCTATTGAATCACGTGATACCGGTCCCAAAGGGCCACCGGCTGATGCGAATATCAAATCTCTGCCACCCCTTGACTCCATAATTCCTATATCCATTATGCGACAGGGGAATATGCCACCTATGTCTATCAAACGTCTACGCACTTACCCAACTTGTCACGACTCATACAAAAACATAGCTTGCAACAACGGGATACGTTATCACCGAGCACAAGAAAACTAAAAATACCTCATTAACCGTGGCATTTCTTCATTTGCCGTTGGATCCACTTCGCTCGATATTCGCAAATAAAAATCAGTTTTATGAAGATAGTCGAAGAGCCAATTTCGTTCAGCTAAACACTGGTGTTTGTTCTCTCGCTGGACTCTCCCGAGGGACCCGAGCTGGCACATTCTGACGACTGAACTAAGAAGAAAGATAGAACAGAATTAAGCCGGCCAATTATCCCGTATTGGATTTATTGGTAATCACTGCACGAATGGGCGCGAGGGTGCGATTTGATTCGAGCCAACTTTTGACGATGCTTCTATCTGGCATTAGGAACAAAGTTGTTGCAATTTTTATGAAGGAGGATTTATTGTTTGCCTTCTTATTATTTCACCCTCGGCTGTGTGTGGACAGATAATATACAGTCCAGAAGCGTTTTATTACAAATTAATCAACTACTTATATAATGCACATAGCTCATATTAGCTTTCGATAGAACCTTTTTTTTATACAACTTGGTGATGGAACAAGTAGATGACCCACCTGATGTTAAGTGGTAACCATCACCTATAACAAAACATTGTTTCGTAAGTCACACACGATAGGAACGTGGCCTACGATGCACTACCATGCGTCCATAAACTTGAGGCATACAGATGTTAAGCCTCATGTGCCTGTAATTTCACCGGCAACAACACTCTTCAAACCGAAACACAGCAACGCTGCTTGACGGCCGAAAAAGGCGTGGTGCTATAGTACTTCCCCGGACCAGCCCTTCACAAAGAGCTCTACTAAATCCTATCGAAATTATATTATTATTTTGGATTATTATTATTATTTATTTCTAAAAACTAAACAAGAATAAAACTGACTGTTGAATAGCTTCACAGCTCAGTTGGTGAGAGAACTCATGCCGAAAAAATTTAAGATATGTGGATTCTTTTAGGATTCTTCAGGATGCAATTAGCACAATCCCTTTACATCTCTATATACTGCTATGCACCAAGACAACAACAACAATACACTCAACTCTCTGATAGAACTAACTCACCAATCAATGGTTTGATCTGCCGCTGTCTTTAAGTCAGTCAATCAGTCAAAACTTTGATTATTAAATGTAAATAAATAAATGAATGATAATACTTTATTGTACAACAAATAAAACAACAGTACACTAAAAGAAAACTGTACAAAGGGCGGTCTTATCCAGACAACCATTAGATAGAGAGGATTATAAAAGTATGGAATATTAGTCGCAGGTGCACGCGGAAAATAAAAAAATAAATGTCGGTAGACATTTTGCTCAGCACCACGCAATCAAAGCTATGTACTATGCGGACTGGTTACTGGATTTGAATCAAATATACTTGTTGTTTTTGTATATACATACTTATGATACAATAAAACATCCGTCTGTCACCATTAATGTCTTTGTCTGGGCATAGATATAAATGGTGAGAGACGAATGGACAGTCACCGAAATGAGACTATAAACATGGTGATACGGCAATATTAGTCGGTGCGATCACAATATTGCAAAATAGGCAAATACTTTGCAAACAAATTATCAACAAAAATAAAAAAGCTGATTTCGCAGTCGATTTTACCCTTGTCACAAAACTGTCCAGAATTCCTATGTTAAAATGCCAAAGTAGTATAAAAGAAATTGATATATTGATATAAAAGCAAAAATATGTTCAGAGTGTATTGGTAAAAAATCGCAGCCCATACATCATAGCCGTCAATCTAGCGGGCCCCTGGGACATTGCGTAAAAGTTTTCGTATACCTACTTGCATCTACTAAAATAATATTTCAAGACAAAATGGATTTATCCCAATATTGGTTTAGTTTATTACTAGTTCATTCAATGGATGCCAGTTATCATGATTCTAGAATAAACATACAGCAATGTGTCTCCCCAATTCGGAAATCAAATCAATCGTTCCTCTATCAATTAGTATATCCAGCTATCTGTATATTTAATATTGTTTTTTGGCCAAGTATGGCTACCTACCAAACATGCAGATAAAATATTTATTTTATCTGCACTTTTGGTAGTGCTCGGATAAAACTGAATACTTACATCCAAGAGAGTTAAGAGAGCCTATTTGTCTATTTATTTATTTATGTCTATCTTAACGTATACCTACACTGTGTTCTTCACGTTGTCCATAAACTTTAGCGAACGCTACTATAGCTTTAACCAAACCAATCTAACAAAAGAAGTAGGTAGTACTTAAAAAGGCTTCGTTACCAAGATATTTGTAATTTCATTTAACGAAATTTAATTGAGCTAAGCAGTATGAAAGGGTCATAATTTGGCCTATGTTACCGCTTAGTGCAATTAAAACGACAAATCTATCAAATAGGTACTATTTGCATTTCATTTGCACGTACGAGAGAAACCCGAGAGATAGCGAAGATATGACGTTGCCAATTTGGATAACTTACGTCAAGGTATTTAGTTTGTCTGAAAATTACCAAAAAATAAAAAATAAGAATTCATTGATGTGTCCATGATTAAAATTGCTTATTTCTGTGGTCTGAATCTCTGGTCGAAGTTTGTTTATATCGTCTGGAACACGGTGTATATAGTGTCGGTTTGAAGATATCGCATCGTTCGATCAGGTTACCTTTTTTTATACCTACAACTTGCGGATATATGAAGCAGATGGCCGACTCGATGTTAAGTGGTAACCACTAGCCATCACCTAATAACAACGCATTCCCTCGTAAGTCAGACGCGATAGGAACGTGTCCTACGATGCACTGTCCTGCGTCCATCACTTTGAGGCATACAGATGTTAAGCCTCATGTGCAACAGATGTTATGCCTCTTTAATTTCAAAGGCAACCACACTCAACAAACCGAAACACAGCAATGCTGCTTGGCGGCAGAAAAAGGTATGGCGGTAGTAATTCCTCGGCTCTTAAAACTTACCTACCAAATCTAAGGTACCACAAATGTGGATAAGAAACGGTATTGGATTGTAGAAATGAGAATTAGTATTTCAAGTACCTATCTGATTATAGCCAAGCATGAGTCGAGGGCAAGTATGAATATTTTATGAGGCTCGAGGTAGTTATCTCCATAATGTGGCCATTACCAAAATATATTGATAATTATCGTAGATAAAGTGTTACACTTCTTATAGTCAGTAAAACAACGTATATAATATGTAGATAGTTAGGTATGGTAAGGCACAACTAAGTAATACTTATAGGTGTTTAAACCTATGCAAAAAAATACCTATTTATGAAAATCTTGTGAATCATGTCAAGGTCGGAAATAGGTTAGACTGTTTAAAAGTATTACACGGGTATTTATCGCGTTTACCTTTAGTCTGCCCGCGACCACGGCTATTGCAACATAGCCGAAACGTCGGGAAAATAATAAAAAGGTAAACGCAATAAATACCCGTGTAATACTTTTAAATATGTGTTATGATCGCGAGAGTTTAAAAACTACTAGGTTAGACTGGACCAGGATCATGGTAGATGCGCAAGCTAAGGGAGGCTATTCCTAGCAGTGGATGAAGTCGGTGATGATGATGATGATGAGTTATTAACCTGATGACGGCAATTTTTATTTAAATGAAAAAAGAGTTTTAAACATATTCTTAGTCTCCGAAAATTACTGATTTCACAAATCTTCAATAATGTTGAAATGTTTGTGTGAGAAGCAAATTCTGCAGCTATTATAATTGTTCTGTCTTTAATTATTTGATTGTAAGTGTTTTTGTTCCGTTTGTTTTTCAAATACGTAAAATATTTGTGAAATAGCTACTTTACCTTTACCATAAGTACTATAATATTGTGCTGACGATACCTGTTTAATTTTTATTCTACAGATTAAGCGCTGATTTCACCATGCTCTTAAGGTGCTCAGCTCTCAAGGTTAACTAGAAATTGTATTGGCTATTAGTGAAAATAAAATGAAATAACTGAGCTTAAATATAACTACTCCATTTGCTATTAGTAAAAAAACTAAGCTTAAATATAACTACATACATCGAATTCGAAAGCAAAAGGTAAATTGTCGTTTCGTAAAAAAGGATAGCTTTACTTATAGTCTTTTAATAGTTAAGGGGTAAGACAACCGAGTCAGACCTTTCTAGACACAGTCGCCTCAGTTGCGAATGCTGCTGATGTTACAGTCTCAGCTGCGTTTGTTACAGTTGCGAATGCTGCTGATGTTACAGTCTCAGATGCGTTTGTTACAGTTGCGAATGCTGCTGATGTTACAGTCTCAGCTGCGTTTTTTACAGTTGCGAATGCTGCTGATGTTACAGTCTCAGATGCGTTTGTTACAGTTGCGAATGCTGCTGATGTTACAGTCTCAGATGCGTTTGTTACAGTTGCGAATGCTGCTGATGTTACAGTCTCAGCTGCGTTTGTTACAGTTGCGAATGCTGCTGATGTTACAGTCTCAGATGCGTTTGTTACAGTTGCGAATGCTGCTGATGTTACAGTCTCAGCTGCGTTTGTTACAGTTGCGAATGCTGCTGATGTTACAGTCTCAGCTGCGTTTGTTACAGTTGCGAATGCTGCTGATGTTACAGTCTCAGCTGCGTTTGTTACAGTTGCGAATGCTGCTGATGTTACAGTCTCAGATGCGTTTGTTACAGTTGCGAATGCTGCTGATGTTACAGTCTCAGATGCGTTTGTTACAGTTGCGAATGCTGCAGATGTTACTGTCTCATCTGCGTTTGTTACAATTGCGATTGCTGCAGATGTTACAGTCTCAGCTGCATTTGTTACAAGAGTCGCTGCGTTTGTTACAAGCGTCGCTGCGATTGCGTCGTTGTTGTCTTCCTCTAAGTTTGTAGGATCTGTACCATCAGCTTTCAGTTGATCCGGAGTTATGATGTTCTGATTCGGTGAACCAGTAACATCATTTAGAACTGGTTGTGCTGGAGACTGCGTTGAAGATGCTGGTACTTTAGATGGATTAATTGGTTGAATATCAGTATTATCAGGAAAAGGAACGTCTCCATATATTTCATAGTCGTTTAAGGGTGAAAATTTATCTATCGCTGATAATTTAGTACTATTTTTTTTTGCCCAAGAAGGTAGTCTAGTTGTCGGTGCGCTCAATTTCCAATTTGTCGGGCTCAAGTTAGGTGGCTTATACTGAGCGATTTCTCTGTTGCGCTTACATGTGCAAATGCAGTTTTTGTCAGCGTGTGCCATTTGATATCCCAAATCTAAACATTTTCTGATACACAAAAATGCTTTTTCAAATACTGGACATTCGCGAGTATTTTGAAATCCATAGCGTAAGGTGCCCTTACTAGCATCCAGGTTTGTGACTGAAATAAATAAATAAGTGAAATAATGACGAATAAATAGTTTATTGAATTTTTTTTCTTTCTAACTAAAGAAATTCGAAAAAAAAAATCGTGAGGATCATAGGTGCTGTACAAGCTTGTTTTCATCTTAAATTCTAAACGAGGTACTTACTATATGTAAAATTTTAGACGTGTCTCGTAAATAGGGGCATGACTATTATTCAAAGTCAGAGTTTTTCAAAATTGGAATAACAATAGAAACTTACTTACTGTTTTTGTACTTTTCAAAATCATGTGGTAGCGAGCTTTGTACTGTATCTGATATAAGAAAAAATATAGTATATCATTCAAAAGTTATTCGCCATGACCTGTAGAATATCCTGCTTCCGGGGTTATAGGGGTTTTATGTTACACGTTGTATATTGTAGTATAATGTATAATATATATATTTATATATTTCATACCTTTTGTTTCAATAAAGCGTGCACTTACTACAGAGCATTTTAGCTTTGCTATAATTAATAAAACAAACAAAAATACGATCTTCATTCTTACTTTCAAGTAGAATTTAGGAACACTACTTTGTAAGTATGCACTAAACTTTGATTAGGTAATAGTTAATTATATATTTTTACGATAATACAATTAAATTTCGCTGGAATAAACGAAACCTACTTCCTAAGAGTAATTATTATTTAGAATGACTAACCGCCGGTTTCTGAAAGCCCGATCAAAACTAATCGGATGTTAAGTCACTCGCCATTTCAGCTATTACATCGAATTAGATAGAGATAGCAAGTGACTTGACATGCGATTAACTTTGATCGGGCTTTCAGAAACCGGCGGTTAGGTGATGAAATAGGTATTCAAATATTACTTGTACCTTTCGCCAACACGGGAAATAAGTTTGATGCATTCAATCAGTACTTAGCTACTGCATTTCAGTCTGGGGAGGAGCATGTAAAACAAACCTAATCAAACTTGAAAGAGCCCAGCGATCGGTATTGAAAGTCATGGGCTTCAAACCCTTTCGGTACTCCACGGAGCTTCTCTATAAAGACTCTAACGTATTAACGATTCGACAAGCATTTATTCTACAACTTATATTAGCATTCCATAAAAAACTTCCTTTCAACCCACAAATAACTTCCCAAAACAGATCTACAGCCAAAGTGTGTAATATTCCGAGGTGCAAAACAACATTCGCCATGCGCCATTCTCGTTATCTAGGACCATATATATATAACAAATTAAATAAAATCCTACAGTTCTATCCTATGATCACCCCTAGATGTAAATCCACCATAAAAAGCTGGTTACTTGGAAAAAACTACACTGAAACTGAAAACATTCTCACAATTCTAACTTAAACTCATTTATATAAAACATTACCGCATACCCACCTTTTCTTTCTATATGCACACATTGCATTTTAACTATAAATTTAAGTATATTTTGTCACTAGTTTATAATATATAAGTAAAGCGTTAAACTTAAGCTAGTACTCTGTTACAACTAGTTCTCCGGCGGAGGGTATAGGTACGCCATCTTACAGGTCTTCCTAGTTTGGGTACCTATGTCATCCACTCAGGATTGTATTTTATTTACTTAAGCTAACCTGATGTATTCCTACTATGTCAAGTTTGTAATGAAATAAATTTATCTTTATCTTTATCTTATCTTTAATGAATTAAATGCAAAAATAGGTCGAAGCTTTTTTGTTTGAAATAACTTACAAGGGAGGTTTTCACAACTTATTGTCAACCGTACTCTCAATAACCTACTTTCTGGAAAACATAGCCATAATTTAAGTATCTAAGTATATTATAAAATAAACTATGAATAATGAAAGTTTTTTCTTACTTACTGACGCACCGCGACTATGTCCGAGTTTTCAAGTATGTTCTTACATATAATGCACATTATGCATATGTAGGATATTATTGCACTGAGCATTCCGGCCCACTATCCCGATCTGTCCCGATATGCTGGCGTCAATTGAGCATAAAAACATTGACGCAATTTTTGTATCAGAGTCTTGGTTAAAGCCCTGTATCCCTACAACCTCTTATTCCTTACCAGGTTTTGTTCTCATAAGAAATGACATGCAGCAGTGGCGTTGCCATATATCTCAGTGCCCACATTTATTTTTCAATTGTAAGTGTATCAGCGCGACCATCACCACCTAATGCCGGTGAGAATTTCTTTTTGGAAATAATACTCTCGCACAGAAAAAAAATATTCCATTTCATTGTCCACCTGAACGCATTCAGTATTTCCACTCCGTCGTAAAAACTCGTAGAAGATTTTTGGTCGGTTCTGTTGATCACACTATTGTATTTATGAACACCTTAAGATCGATCATCGGTTACTCAAGGATTCGCAACTTGCGAATTTTGACATGTTCATAATTTGTTACTTATAACAATCACTCATTAATGAGCTTTTTTACCATTGTACATTTTGACGATGGAGCGTATTAACCCAAGTACATGTACTTCTACTCGTTTAAGTTCCGGGGCGAAGGAAAATGCGTCCAATTTGATCATTCATCCCCTTAGCGCTACCCATAATTTTCTTAATTGCATGCCCTCTCTTCTACACTAATTATTTGTATATCTCTGAACCATCTATGTATAGCTATGGTCAGTGTCCCGCGGATGCTTTTTCTTACCATGGTATAATTTTCCTGTCTTATAAAGTTTGTCTGCCTAAAATTCTAAAGTTTTTACTATCAATATGCACATTCCAAATTCAAATAACTTTTCCTCGTTAGGGCGGAAAAGTGCTCTTCCAGACTAGGGAGGAAAAGTGAGCGAAATTAATTAGTCTCGTCAAGACAATACTACTAAAAATTTGAACATAGATTCTTTAAATAAACACTTCTCCACTTTTTCTATGTTCGATAGTAACAAAAAACTTTAGCTTTAGAAAATTGATTGAGCAAATTATGGGGGAAATTAAAAAAAAATACTTATTTAAACAACTCTTTTTCGAAATAAAAATACAGAACAGCAATAATATTTAAAAAGTAGCTGTTGACGTTTCCGTTTATTTATTTATTTAACAATAGAACTACAAAATTAAATTAAATTAATTTAACAGGCAGAAAATTAATTAATATTAATTCAAATTCATTAAAGTTAATTTAAAATTAATTAACCTTTAATCTGCCCCTGTCGTTGCGCCTAGATGATCAGTTGTTACATGCGCCGCCGCAATGGTTGCTACGTCTATAGTAGTGGTTTTTTCTGTCAACTTCTCGGTTGTAGCTTCTACGTCTGGTTTTACAGTAGTAGTTTTCGCTGTCAAATTTTCGGTGTCAAGGACGACAGCATTTGTAGTTTCTATGTGTGGTTTTACAGTAGTGGTATTGGCTGTCACATTCTCGGTGTCAAGGACGACTGCTTTTGTAGTTTCTACGTCTGGTTTTAAAGTAGTGGTTTTCGCTGTCACCTTTGTATTTGGTACTGAAACATGGCAGTCTGGATGTGGTTCATTAGGAATAAGGGTTGTGCTTCTTCTTTTAGAAGGGGACAGAGTACCAACGATACTCCATAGCGCAGGACTTTTAGTTAAATGCACTTTCTGAGTGGTTCCAGTTGTCTTCCATTTAAAGTATGGTAAGATGTCAGCGGATTTCTTTTGGTGGCATGTACATCTACATTTGAAGTTAACCCTGTAAATCTGGAAACCTTTGCTTTTGCACGTAGTCAAGCATTTGAATACTTTGACATATTGTTTACATCCACTATTTAAATTTAAGCCGTATTTTCTTAAATTGACATCATTTGCAACAGCATAAATGCTATCAACGTTTGCGCTTTGATTTTTTATACTAAACTCTGTATTTAAACTGAAACTGGCGGTTATCCACACAACAAACGACACTACGGAAAGAAACATTTTGTCTCGCAAAACAATAAAAACCTAAATGCCGTGAAATTTTAAAAATTCTAATTTTTCTTAAAGGTGTAATAATTAAAGACTTTAATTAAATTCTTGCGATAACATACTACTTTTATACATGGTGTTCTAATTGAGTTTACTTGGATATGATAATATATTTTTTCTTTTATGTCATGATGACGTAATGAAAATGTTCATCAGTTTTCAACTTGATTCGTTCAACGTATTGGGCCGTTTAACGTAGTGAATTGTCAGCGTGTGAAACAACCAGTCGACCCTTATGGGTGGTTGAGTTCTCAGTTAAAATCGTTGTCATCCATAATCTCTTGCCAGTGGCTCCAAGTAGCTGTCTTTCATGCAGCGGCCAAACCTCGGTAACCACGTCGACTCGTGGGCTAAACCTGGTAGAGGGGGGCTTGAGTGTTTCGGCACTTAAGACTTAGCGGTTACTCCCCGCTTTGCGTACAAAAAGCCTGCCTCGGCCAGGAGGCAATACACCTCTGGCGGCGGGGCAGCAAGGTATTGTGGAAAGCCTAAGTTGACGGTAGGGGTCTTGTTGTCGTTACCTGCATCCTTACTCTTTTCCGATCATATCGGCTATCTGTTCCATAGGGTAAAGGTGAGTAGGGACAGGAAGGTGCGTCTGTGTTTGCGAGAACACTTATATGCATCTTATATCCTGCGCAACGGACTGTTTCTGGATACTGGCACTCAAAACTTAAAAGTCCTGTGGCGATAGATTGAGGTAGAGAGGTCTGGCTTTGCAAGTCCAGCTTTGTATAAGGTCTGCACACAGGCGGCAGTAGGGAGAGTGGTCATTTCTACGCTGCATTGGAGCAACAGCGTAAATTACGCAGCACCCTGTGCGACAAAGCAGCCCTATTTAGGGAGGCACTGCTTTCCTCGCTCAGCCGAGGAGAAAGCTAGAAAAGGTGCTCTAAAAATTGCTTGTTCCACCTTATTAGGGGGGTAGTAACCACGGCTGCCTTTGCATGTCATTCGGCGTGGTCTAAAAACAAATAAATCTATAAAATATAAAAATCAGACCCAACACATCCACTCTCATTTTTGGTGCATTGAATGTACGCACCCTCCTTGTCCGTGATGGTGGCAAGAGAACTACGCTGCTACAATTACAGGCACATGAGGCTTAACATCTGTATGCCTCAAGTTGATGGACTGCATCGTAGGGCACGTTCCTATAGTGCTTGGCTTGCGAGGCAATGCTTTGTTATAGGTGATGGTTGCCACTTAGCATCAGGTGGGCCATATGCTTGTTCTGTTAACGAAGACATTCGGGAGTTATAGAGTTACACTCAGCGCTACCGTCAAAAATAGAGCTTATTAATCCTCCATCACTGAAGGAGGATGTTTAACCCATCAATCAGCAGCAAAACAAGAAGGCAGTGGGTGTCGATAGCATTTGCGGAGCAATACTGAAACACGGGGGAGACAATCTACATAAGACCTTGTGGTTGTCTTGAAAGACCCAAGCTCTCCTCAGTGGGTACCTACCTGAAGACAAAGTTTTCCTACCTTTCAGACGGTCACTATCGTAACTTAAGGTCCGCTTGACACTCTCTGCCTATCAAATCCCAGACATTTCTGGCTATGGAAGATATTAGTTCGGCTGTAGGTTTGTGGAATACACTCCCTCTAAGTCCATGATTATTACTTAAATATATAAATACATATATATTTATTTTTATTATTTTGTAGTTTTCTTCTCAGTGGTGTACAATAAAATAATATTATTTTCTATTCTATCAATGTATACTAAACTAATAATGTATTCTCGTTGAGGTTGTCGGGCGTAAAAACAATGAATAGGCACATATACTGAGTGCAGAAAGTGAAACCTATACACAATGTGGAAATTTTGTTCGGAGCTACAAAACTAAAACCTATCCGGCTCTTTCTAAAAACAAGCAGTATCGACAGCTGTAGCTATAGAATGAGACGTTGTTTGATTATTTAACAGATTTTTGTATCAGAAAATCGCCGTATAAAAAAAGGTTTTTGACTATATGACTGTTAGGTAACTAGCTCAATTAGACAATTATTTCATTTCAATTCATTTTTCTTCATTACAATTACAAATTAAAACTATCGCTTATTCAATTCATTCTTATTTATAATCTGTCTAATGAAGTTGGAACCTTTGTTTTACCGACCAACATTTGCAGAATCTTCTAAGATCTAATTAATAAATCAGGAATGTGTTAATGACTTTGATGCACATCGAAAAGCAACCTGAGACAGAGTTCTTGGAAGCGAGTTCTCTATGGCCACCCAAATGATGATTTCATTATCAGTATGATTTTGATTGATGTAGCAAAAGAAACTACCGACAGCCGAATTCTTTTCATAACGGACGTATTTATTACTTGGAACTAATTGATCTACGGCGCCACCGTTTTTGATCGTCCACGAATAGTTTTAGGCAGGGGAAACTATTTTATAGATAAACTAAGACATGCTTAAAATTACGCATTTATAAACTACACTATGACAGCACAGTTGACTGTCGCACTAATTTCTGCACAGACAAACATTTGTGTGAAGTTTTTTCAGTGTCTAGGTTTTCTATCGTATATTTTATTAACAAAAAATAATCTATCAGGTATGAGACTCCCATTAGAACCGTTTGCTTAGTTTGGGCCTGGATGGTGCTGTGTGAAATGACCGCCAGAATTCAATAAATAGTTAAAATATTATTTTACACACACGGTTTATAGCATGGTGGTGAGCAATCTCGAAAAGATTTCACAATGCACTAAAATACCTACCTTCTGAAAGTTATATACTCGTGCTAAAGCGCTTCCTTGGTAAAAACGATTGTCTTCATTATGCTTCCATGGACGATATGACCTTTATTTTATGATGTGCCATAATCTTGCAGCAATAATCTCGCTGAACGCCGAGCGCGCCTCTTGTCTGTCCGTACGGAGCAGACGGTACAGGCGACGTCGTTCAGAAAAAACGAACCATTATCATGGATGCCATCCGATCCGGAGAACATTTATGACGGAGACATAATTTTGTCATCGGACATCACCAAGCCCATAATTCAGACTGGAACGCCGATTCACAATCATTTTTATAAACGGATACTGTCAGTATTCAATCTTCATTTAATAATTAGTTTATAACCAATTTCTGAATGTAAAAACAATCGTAAAGTTCAGTTGTTTATGTGTAAGCGAGCAATAAAATAGGCATTCAGGAGAGACAGCGAGTCCGAGAAAGGTGACAGGTCCCCTCGGCTTACGCCAACTACGGTACAAATTGCGATATTAAGCACGAGGCGTGATGAAAAAACACTAGCTGAATATAAATTAGGCAGGAGGAGCGCCATAATCAATATAAACGATGCTAGAGAAGATTAGAAAAATCCCGTAAGAAAACAAATTTCACAAGATCGAATAGAATCTTTAAAGAAAAGCCACTTTGTTCTATTCTGTGTTTCTTACAGCCATGCATTCAACATATTATTATCCTCTGCATGTGGTCGGTTTTTTATTATTATAATTATAACAAAACATAGCAGAGTTTCGAACTTTAATCAATATGTAGTAGTAATAATATGACTCCAATTTTAGAAAAGTTCATTGGTTAGGATTGTTTTAAGGTTCCAAGATATTATACAGGATGTTCGTTCAGCAGACAGTGTGCCATAATTATGACACATGACTTTATAAATACAGTATCAACGCACAGAAACAGTAAAATCTCAGCTGAATCAGGGAATACAAGCGTGTTGACACCACACACATTGCTTGATACCCATGTGTTATCAAAGCAGGCCATTAATATGGCCATTTTTGTTAGGATGTCTGAAAAGTTTGCAGTAAACCTGTTTTGTGGGGTAAATTATGAAGTTTGTACGCATTTACATACGAATCAAGCTACAGAACCAAAGACGCTTACTACAAGGATATAAAAGAGCAGTGTATAAGCCTGATGCGTTTCTGTATATGTATACATTATAATGGACATGAACCAGAGAAGTTGGAGGAGCATAAGAGCTGAGTCACTTATAGTTTATTTATATGTAATGCAAGTTCCAACTATGTTATAGTTTTTTTATAACTCATTTATATAACCAAAATAACCATTTTAGTGCAACAGACATTATAGTACAACCACAACAACAATAAACGTTAAAATATATTGATCTGATAGAAATAAAAGTCAGCGAGAAATTTGAAAAGATCTCATGTTTGTATTATTTTAATATTACAATTGGGTATACCTGTGCCCCCATAACGTATAAAACACTATCTGTCGATTACCCTGTAAGTATATCAAGAAAAATACATACTTGAGATTTATTGTTAGCCAAATTTGAATAAATATTTTTTGAAACCTATGTGTATTTTTATGGAATATAAAATTAGTTTAATAAATAAACTCCTTACTACGGGTATATCCACAATAGCCTTTCAGTTAGCGTGGTGAAGTAAAACGGTTCTAAAAATCGTGTAAAAAATGCAAAAACGAAATTGAATTTGATTCCGATACATAAATTTTACTTTAGACTATTTGTCTCCCTTGGATCAGGCGGGGAAATAAGTGAAAGTTAATTAAATTTGCTTGTCCGAAACAATGTCGACTGAGTTTTAATTGTTTCTTATCTGTTTGTTTTTTTATCATAAAAAAGCAAATATATCTCCACGAATACATGTGATCCACGAATGCCCCTTAAACTTAAGGGGAAAGTTTACAAGGCGATCTTATGACCTGTCGTACTGTATGGATCTGAGTGTTGGGCAACCAAAGGGACGGATGAGAGAAGAGTGCATGCAGCAGAAATGCGAATGTTGAGATGGATGTGCGGTGTGACAAGGATGGATAAAATAAGGAATGAGTATATTAGAGGAAGTTTGAAAGTAGCGCCTGTTATGGATAAGTTGAGGAGCAATAGGTTAGCGTGGTATGGGAATGTCATGAGGAGGGAAGAAAGTCATATTACGAGAAGAGTGTTGGAAATGGATGTGGATGGTTTTAGAAGGAGAGGCAGGCCAAAGAAAAGATGGATGGACTGTGTGAAAGATGATATGAGTAAGAAAGGTGTGAGCACTGAGATGAAGTATGATAGAGGAGAGTGGAAGAAGAAAACCTGTTGTGCCGACCCCACTTAGCGTAGGATAAGGGCAGGAAGATGATGATGATGATGATGATCATGATCTCCGCAATAATTATGTAATACCACCTTACCTTTTACCATACCTTTTCTTGCCCCCAAGCGGCGTTGCTCTGTTTCGGTTTGAACGGTGTGGTTGCCGGTGAAAATACAGGCAAATAATGCTTGACACCTGTATGCCTCAAGTTGATGGACGCAGTGCAGGGCAACGTAAGGCAGGTTTCTATCGTACGTGACTCACGAGGCAATGCTCTGATATAGGTACACTCTCTGATATGGCCACTTAAAAGGTGGGCCGTCTGCTTGTTCCTCAATAGATGTTTGTGTCTCAATTGTGGCACTGAACCATACCACATACCACTGAACTGATTGGGCTGAACCTAAAAACAAATATAGTTCTTATAGCAAATCGGCTACTTTTAACCCGAAGTTTTTCGAAAACGCCTTATGGCCAATACAAGAGCTAATTAATGTGACTCTCGCTCGCACGTTTCGACATGTTGAAAGATCACTAAACTCATTTTCGAAAAATCGCGATCAACATTTTGGGTGCACATGGCACATAGTTTAGAAAAAAAAAACATTTTGATCGATACATGTTTTCCTACCCAAAAGTTTGCTTTACTAGTTTTCGTACATAAGCAAACGGAAAACTTGTGCGATCGAGAGTCACATTTTGAAGTCCTTCATCTATTTGATCGGGACATTCAAATAATTAATTTTAATTAATATGATATCTGAATTTTAATAATTGTACTAACACATTTGACATGTTTAATTAAGTTCTACTAACAAATTATGGATCATTGACATCTGAAATAAATGAATTGAATTGAATTAGGTCTTGTCTTCGCCTTAAGTGTTATTTTTCGCAATCACCTAAAAGCGAGTGAAGCCGCTGGCAGTAGATAGTCATTTATATGAACAGATACATAGATTAATGTATCCATACCTTCGTACTAAAGTCGTTATAAATGACTTGAAACAACAGATATTTGGTTTACGTGTGTTGTGTTTACATAAAGATTCTTTGTGTGGGATTTTAATGGTTTTTTGTTCAACCGATTGTAAACAAATGAAAATAGATTATGGCCAGTTTTCCCGTTATTAGTGTTCATAAATCATTGGGTATCCGTACCGACTGAGCCTTAAATATAGATCTGAAGTGAAGGAAACCAAAACTATTGGTTTATGTATCGATTGTATCAAACTCAAAAGAGGAAGGTCCACAAAAATAACTGCTTAGATTATTAAGGGGCTGACAACTATCAAACAACTTCTCGCTCGCACGTTTCGACATGTTGAAAGATATAAAATCACTAAAGTCATTTTCGAAAAATCGAAATCAACCATCTTGTGTGCAATCACATTGCAAACAGTTTAGTAAAAATTTCATTTTAATCGATGCAAGTTTTCGTACTTAAAAGTTTGCTTATGTACGAAAACTAGTAAAATAAACTTTTGAGTAGGAAAACATGTATCGATAAAAATGAAATTTTTACTAAACTGTGTGCAATGTGATTGCACACAAGATGGTTGATTGCGATTTTTCGAAAATGAGTTAAGTGATTTTATATCTTTCAACATGTCGAAACGTGCGAGCGAGAGTCACATTAGCTCTTGTCTTCGCCTTAAGCCCCCACTAGGCTTAATAATCTAAGCAGTTATTTTTGTGGATCAGCTAGTTTTCTTAGTTTTTTTTTATACTAGCTGATGAAACAAGCATATGGCCCCCCTGATGTTAAGTGGTAACCATCACCTATAACAAAGCATTACCTCGTAAGTCACGCATAGGAACGTGCCCTACGATGCACTGCCCTGCGTCCATCAACTTGAGGCATACAGATGTTAAGGCTCATGTGCCTGTAATAACACCGGCAACCACACTCTTCAAACCACGCGTGGTGGCAGTACTTCCCCGGACAAAGAGCTCTACTACTCTTAAAAGTAGTAGTTCTAGTCATTATGCATATATTAATAAATTTTTTTTATAAATAAATTGATATTTTCATTTAACTACGAAATTTTTCATAAAATTTATTAAGTTGTACCATATTCTTTGATAAACTTTAATTATTAAAGTAACATTATAATATCGTGCGTGATATGCCAGGCAATACACTGTTATAGGTGATGGTTACCGCTTAACATCGGGTGACATCGGTCTGACTGTTGCATCATAATGTAATATTAAAAAAAAGTGTACCACTGCGATGTAACGGCCGGTTTCTGAAAGATCGATCAAAACTAATCGGATATCAAGTCACCATTTCAGCTAGTAGCTGAAATGGTGACTTGATTGACATCGGATTAGATAAAGATAGCAAGTGACTTGAGATGCGATTTTTTTTTTTTTTTTTATACAACCAGCTGATGGAACAAGCAGATGGCCCACCTGATGTTAAGTGGTAACCATCACCTATAACAAAGCATTGCCTCGTAAGTCACGCACGATAGGAACGTGCCCTACGATGCACTGCCCTGCGTCCATCAGCTTGAGGCATACAGATGTTAAGCCTCATGTGCCTGTAATTACACCGGCAACCACACTCTTCAAACCGAAACACAGCATTGCTTAGTTTTGATCGGTCTTTCAGAAACCGCCCGATAGTCTCTTTGTAGATTTTTCTAATTATGCCTCATTGAACGTTTTTAACAGTTATATGCATGGGACTAAGGCAGGGGCGGAACTAGGATATTTTTCTGGGAGGGGCACAAAGGGCAAAAAAATTAACAATTAAAACTGTCTTTTTACAATGCAAGGAACAAAATTCGCAATTCCAGCCAGAAATAGACAAGAGTTTCACTCTTGTTCTTTCTTTATTCTTTATTGTACACAATAATAACATTTAGTGAACTTAAATATAAAACATGTACAAGGGCGAGCTTAACCCCAAAAAGAGTTATCTTCCAGCAAACCTTGAGGGAAAGAGAAAATTTAAATGAGAGGTGGGTACGTGTACAAAATGAAAGTTACAAAAATATAATTATATTAATATTATTAAAAAACAAGATCAAATACATTTAATTCATATATTTTAACAACTCTGGTAATTTGATTTGCTTCTAAGTATTTACTGTAATGGAATCTCCACAGTTCACAAAAATACGGTCTAAGGGGGGGCCCGTGCCCCCGTGCCCCCCCCCCCTAAATCCGCCCTTGGACTAAGGTAAAACTAACAATACACTAGCGTTCTCCAGTTTTATTACTTCGTTTTTTACTTTTATATTAGAATTCATTTGTTTAACATTTGATAGAACCGAATCCATTTGTATTTTTTTTTTGCTTAGTTAGTTGTTTCTATTGAAACAGCTTTGGCATTGTTTACATCGTTTTAGTTAGTTTGGTGTTGTTTGTCTGTCTGTCTGTCTGTCTGTATGTCCTTAGTGAGCACAGACAGACGGATGGACAGAGTGAAACTATAAGGGTTACTTGTAGGACTTTGGAACCTTAAATACCTATTACAACACATTACTTTAAGGAGATGAATGTCTAAAGGCAATTCTTTGAAAATTCATTAACCTTAATATGATACGCGTTCAAATCTAAATAAACACCTTAAGGGCGCCCCCGCATGTATCAATCTAAGTGAATGCTTTGAATTCAAATCTTCCGTATCGCATTAATCCGTGCGAGGGTCGTGCCTTAATAAATTCCGTATTATACGTACGACACGCGTATTAAAATAAACATATAAACATGTAACACCCTCGCTGTGTAGGTGCGCTGCTAAAATGATCATCTATTAAGTAGTAATGTCCCCAAAAATCTGGCTAGTGTTATGTGATTGCAAAGGAGGTTATATTTTTTTTTTATGTAAGTAAATACATACTTCTTTAACAATTCTAAATCGGAAGATCCCGCTAAGGTTTTGGGAGTAGTTTTTTTTACACCCTTAGAAATGTAAGGTACTTATTTATTATACGATACTATTTAAATATTTATTATTAAAAAAACGCTTAAAAGTTATTATTCGTTTTATTTACCATTCACTTTAGAATTGTAGGTACCTACAGTCACCTTCATAGTATTCCTCATTGTACCAAGAATTGTAATCAAACAAACTCCGCCCCTTTCTCTAAAAACCGTTTAATTCAAGAGAATTCCCAAATCGCGCTTATAATTTATAATAACATGGAGGTCCCTTTACGAATATACCGTTTTGTAGATAGGTATCTATCAAATTACGACACCTTCCCCTCCAGCGCCATTGTTGTCTAACACGGAAAATATTCATTTGAATATTTACTTAACATGGATAATATTTTAATCTTCCCCTTTGAATTATACATTTTCCAGCGGAGACAATTTCATGCCCGTTTCGGCGAAACGGATTAACTCCTACATCGCGTGCATTCAATTATAAGTTTGAATGGTGCAGCGATGGGTTGAACTTAAAGTTCAAAGTCGCTTGTGATTCTCACAATATCAATTTAACAAGATATTCCTTTTGTTAATATTCGCACACGCTTTATCAAATTCTCCAGCGGGGGTGACAATAAGCCGCTGTAAGTACTCTCTCTGACATATGGATAAAAGCTTTCATTTCACTCTCGGCTCTTTTGAGTGTGATGTACTTAGCTGATGAGTGTTGAAGTTGACTACCTCTGAAATTTTATGAATAATTATATTATACTGTATATTTTTCATAACAGTTTCATTAAATTTCTAGGTAGTTTTAATTGAATCCTTTTTTGTTGTCGCGTCAGTGAAGATTATGTACTTACCTACTGTTTAAAAAATAACTCACAGAATCTATTTAATTAAATAATGATTAGTATAAGTACAACAAATGTATAAGAAGAGACATCGGAGAAGGAATGAATAGACCTCTCAATTATTCGATTACCGGCTCAGCCGGGCACGAGTACACCGTTGTATCAAATTATATCATAATTCTATTGTGAAAACTGTTAACTGTCTCGCGACGCCCCCCTGACAAAAAAATGGTGCACCGGGGTCTTGCCCTCGCCTGTTTAATAACATAATAGCACAATTCCCTCGCCGCATGATTCAATTTGGATTTCCTCCAGCCTCCCTCCCTCGTGTAGTCTAAAAAATGACAACTTCATTATATTGTTCTCTGTCCCTGGGGCGACTTGTTTGCCAGAAGGATTATAATGATTAATTCCGTAAAATATTAATACGCGTCACACCCGCGATGCACACTTGCCAATTTTTAGAAAGGGCTTATTGAGATTTTAATGCAAGTGCGCTTTTGTTTGGGACGATTTGTCAGCCTGTTGTGGCGATTAGCTCGTCCGTGTGATTTAAATTTAATTTAATCTTGACAGGAGTTTTTTAAGTGCCTGAGGTACTAAAATATTATCATATCTCTTTTGACCGACGAAATACAAAATGCGTAACATCAGAGATTACGTACCAAAGGAAGTCGTGAAATAAAAAGTGCATATATTGTCAGTCTGAGATCATTGCCCAGTGAGAGAACAGGCCAAAAAAATGTTGCAAGTCCTTACAGCATAGACCAGTTTCTAAGAGCCTTTGTCTGCGCAGAATAAAAACTTCATTTCTCTCCCTAAGGAATTTAATTTGGAGTAATGGAAGTGTTATATTGACTTAACAGGCCAGAAGCTCCCCCTCGCTACAGTTACAGTTATTAAAATGGAGAAATTTATTATTAGCATTTCGCCGTTCCACTATTTACATTTTAATTTTATTTGTTCTATGATTCCATTAGTTACGACACAATGCATTTGCTCAATAGTTCAACGAACGTGGCTTCAAGATGGTTTTCAAATAGAAATTCATTAGTCAAAGTGACATTTTAAGATTTTTGGGGAAAGACATAAAATATTGATGAATGAGTGGTTTATTAGTCATTGGATTGTATAGCACTTAGGTTTGGAAAAATTGGAGCCTAGATTCACCAAGTTTACAAGACGTTTGAAAGACATCTTTGTAATTAAATTGAATAAATAGCATTTTGATTTTTGATTGCAATAAATATTTATGCATTTATGTAATTAAAAACCAAAACTTTTGTTGGGTATATTTTAAACATTGTGAGAATGGAAGTTGAATGAGTTATGTTTCTATTGAAAAAAACATCGTGGTGCAAAAATACACACAAGCTCCAATTCCTAAGATTTTTAAAAAGTTCGGGTTAAGCTATAAGTTTTAAATAATTTTCTTCTCAATGTTGTCTAAAAAATAAATAAATAGGATATATAAAATTATATCCTCATAGACACGTCCTCTAAAACACTTCACTGTTTTGGATGTATACACATAATTATTATGGAATACTGTACTGGGATACTAAAATCATACAAAGACACTTTCACATGGCGAATTAAACTGTTACTAAATATTTTATTATTATCTACCGCACAAAAAAATAATCTTTAGAGCACCAATTCAGGCATTAGATAAAACTTAATCGTCAAGATGGTGTTTTTGTCACCCCAACACGGAGGGGATAATTTTAAATTCGTGTAACAAGGCGCACTTGCACCCACGACCCTGAGTATATCATTTATAGTCCTTTTGTCGCCGAAATTATATTTACAGAAGTGAGCAGACAATTTCACGCTCTCTTCCCAGCACCCCAACACGTCGGACTAATCAGCGAATATTGGAATAGTGTGGACACGCCCAATGTCCACGCACAGTGCCTGCGGTATATTATTTTTAGCTTAGATTTACTATATTGCTAAACCTCACACACAGCAATACAGATCTTTAAATAAGATTGGTAGATATTTCACTGGGCAATAAAGGTTCTCGAATCTCGAATCACAGGAAATAGGTGAATGGAGATGGCTCATTGGTGATATTTCTTCAGACTGATGATGATGATGAAACATTTTAGACAACATAATCTAGGCTTATCTATTTTTGTCAGTGATGAATGATGGACGGGCTGGCGTATGATAGAATCGCTGGAAATCAGTCCTTTGGGGAAAAAAATTTGAAGGACCCACAAAGGTTATATGTCTTCATCTATATGTATATCAACTACGTGAAAATACCTGCTTAGGTGTAATAAATTAACTTCTCCATTCCAGTAAAACGCGTTTAGTTTTTATTATTTCGTTGAATCACTTTGAAACGTCTTATAGACTAGGTGAATCAAGTGCCCCAAAGCCAAGAGAAACCAGACAAGAAACGTATAGCTTAGCTTCTAGTGTTTTTTTTGTAGACTTCTTTTTTTTTTCGTGTCACAGTTTCTTGCGAAACAGTGTGGTGAATGATTTTTAGTGCGCCTTAAAGAGGCACCTTTCCTGCATGTGACACATGTTTTTAGAACTTTTTAGGTTCTACGTCATGCCGGTTTCCTCACGATGTTTTCTTTCACTGTTTAAGAGTCATGGCACTGTGCACATAATTTTTTGAACAAAAAAGCTCATTGGTTTTGAATTGGTTTTGACAGGTTTTGAACCCACGACCTTAGGAAATGAACATATCCATATTATAATATTGTCTCATCCCCTGTACCAATAAAAGGGTGGTACACATGAGCGTGAAAGATTGTCCACATGTTGTGGACGCCCCACGGTCCGCTTCGATCGGCTTATCGGCAGCACATCAAATCAGCTGATACGCTGTGTCATTTCTGTTTCACCTCTAATGTGTCACTGTTTATTACTGTACCTATTTTATTTTATGCTGTGTATTTTTATCCTGACCTTTTCAGGCGTCAATATGTAGGTAGGTAGTTACTAGGTATATAGAATCATACTACTCATATCCTATTTTCTACCCTTATTCATTCATCTACTTCTACTAATGTAATAATCCTATTTTACAAGCTTTTATTTAACAGGCCATCTACTTCTACTAATATTATAATATAAAATGCGAAATTTAAGATGTTATACCACATTTACACTCAGCTCATGACCGTGGAAATGTGCAGGGACATGGGCAGGGACATTGGCAATGCGAGAATGTAAACAGACCACTTCCATGTCCGCTCGCGTTGACGTTCGCGTGCCCGCGCTCCCTCAGTGTCCGGGCTATATGTGAACACACGTTGCCGGCGACGCTGCCGCGGACATATGGCCGGCCACATTTACGTCCACGCGAATGGCAGCGCGAATGTCTGAACGGAAAGCGGTATTTGGATGTTAGGATGTATAAGGCTCAATCACGCGCTAACAATGGACCGATTTGGACGAAACTTGGAACAAATATACTCCTAGTTCGTAAACTGTAATCTTGGCTACTTCTCATCCCGAAAAAATACCGGAAACAAGATAGAAAACCCTCATCATCATCATCATCAACGTATGTTAGTCCACTGCCGGCCTTCGGCTCGTCTCAACCAGTGTTTGCCAGCGACTACGCCTTGCCGGAGGGCGTCCCACACCAACACCTACGAAAACATTAATGATCGCAAAATAGGGAAAACGCCATAATAATGTAAGCAATCACTATTAATATGCGAACGAAGCCAAGCTAGTTTTCTATAAATAAATTAAACGAACTCGCATTCCGGTAGTAAGTATCTGCATCAGAAGTTTGAAAGTCGCGCCATTGACAGAGAAAATGAGATAGTACCTGAGGCGTAGGCACACCGTGAAACTCTTTAGTCATATTTTTTTGAGCCGAGCTCAAATCCTTAACTTTTTTAAATTTATTTATCAAAACTTTATATATCAGTACAATTGCAGTATGAATATTGTACCCTATAAACTTCTTGTGATTTTAACAACTTAGTTGATTGCAATTTATCATAAACTAGCGGCCTGTCCCAGCTTCGCATGGGTGGTCATAAATTTTTTGAACATTTTAGGATAAACTTAGACCGTGCGTTCGAGCCTCGCGTCTACTTATTTCATACATTTGCACGCGCTTCTCTTTAAGTGAGTGAAATCACACCCCGCGCGTGACCCGTGGACCCGTTAACATTTTTAATTTCGTCATATCTTGTGAATGGAATGTCCGATTTGAAAAATTTTAAAAGTAATCTATAGGTATTGAAACCGTCTTAATTATGAAATGATTTATTTGGATAAGGATTAATACCAAGGTACAAATAAAGACCCTTTTCTAGCGGAGGCATTTTAATTAATTTTTTATAATAAAAGAACACTTATTGTGACATAACTATAATAGTTAGACATATGCTGTCGCGACATTTTTTGTAGATGATGACGTGTTCTACAAAATCGTAGTACATTATTTTATTCTATCTTCAATAGTTTTCGCAGCGCACGCGATGTAAGGTTTTTGTTTTCCACCTTGGGTTACATTATTGAAGTTTTAGTAAGGATCCCTGATTTTTTTGAAAATATAATATAACCTATGTTACTCAGGGATAATGTAGCATTCTAATGGTGAAAGAATTTTTGAAATCGAACCAGTAGTTTTTGAGCCTATTCGTTACATACAAAAATACAAAAATACAAATGTTTCCTCTTTATAATATTAGTGTAGATAAGTTCAGTGATTTTATGTAACGGTTGGCAGCCCCTACAAGCTCGAGATACGCTTAGATTTAAATGCAGTTACAAAATTAAATGATGATCGTGCAAACCTTAAGGTGAAGACAAGAGCTAATGTGACTCTCGCTCGTACGTTTCGACATGTTAAAAGATATAAAATCACTAAACTCGTTAGTAAAATTTCATTTTGATTGATACAAGTTTTCCTACTTAAAAGTTTGCTAATGTACGAAAACTAGTAAAGCAAACTTTTGAGTATCAAAACCTGTATCGAAAATGAATTTTTACGAAACTGCGTGTGCAATGTGATTTTTCGAAAATGAGTTAATTATGTGATTTTATATCTTTCAACATGTCGAAACGTGCGAGCGAGAGTCAGATTAGCACTTGTCTTAGCCTTAAGGTTTGCACGATCATCATTTAATTTTGTAACTACATTTAAATCTAAGCGCATCTCGAGCTTGTAGGGGCTGCCAACCGTTACATAAAATCACTGAACTTATGTACGAAAACTAGTAAAGCAAACTTTTGAGTAGGAAAACTTGTATCGATCAAAATGAAATTTTTACTAAACTGTGTGCAATGTGATTGCACACAAAATGGTTGATTGCGATTTTTCGAAAATGAGTTTTGTGATTTTATATCTTACAACATGTCGAAACGTGCGAGCGAGAAGTTGTTTGATAGTTGTCAGCCCCTTAATAGACAGGTGTGGCTACCAAGTAAAGTACGCTACGAGCGCCTCAATTGTTCCTCAGCCCCGGACACTAACTTTTATATAGAAATATAAGTTATAATTATATGAAACTGTTTCGACCCCACGAACTTAGGAGCCGCGTGTCGTCTTCCTGAATTTGACAAGCAAATAAATCGTGAGATCAAAGCTCATAGAGCCTGGAAAAATATCGCTTCTATAGGGGCGGGTACCTACTCCAGTCGGATCAGCGGAAGCGGAAGTGACGACGAAGAGGAAGCGATGCACGGCGCCGGATGAGCCCACTTCCGGTGTGCGCGACGCCTTCACTTATCTCAGCAGGGTGTACAGAAATTGCCCGATTATACGTCATATTTAAGCTAATATTATATTTATAGGGTGGACTATAAAACTAATGGCAAGTAAAATCAGAAAAAAATACATTGGTAAGTATATCTGTTTGAGCTAGTAGCTGACTGCAAAGTGATTAGGTTCAAACGTTTTTTACAACGACCTGGTGGAACAAGCAGATGGCACACCTGATGTTAAGGGGTAACCATCACCTATAACAAAGCATTTCCTCGTATATCACGCACGATAGGAACTTGACCTACGATGCACTGCCCTGCGTCCATTAACCTAAGGTTTGTATACCTCAGGTAAATGGATGTTAAGCCTCATGTGCCTGTAATTTCATCGGCAACCCTACTTTCGAACCAAAATACAGCAACGCTGCTTAGTGGCAGAAAAAAGCATTATTATAAAAGTATTGAGGTACTTTTGCTTACAGTCTAATATGCCCGATCTCCGTAACTTATATACTGTAAGCTAAGGAAGGAATCGGTTCAGCACGAAAACCTCGATCAGTGGGTGCCCTATCCAGATATTGACTGTGCGACACATATCGATTTAGGCAGATAGGTACTCAGCAGATATTTTAAAAATAACAAGAGAAACCACGCCTCAGTGATCGCAAAGTCAAAGTCAAAAGGTATTTATTCAATAAAATCACAAGGATCACTTTGAAACGTCTTAAAGCTAGGTGACTTTAGGTGCCAGTTCCACGCGACCAAAGCCTAGAAGGACAGGCAACATCTTACGGCTTGGTTCCTACCGCTCTTTTGTATTTTCCTTGTTACAATGTAGGTATTATAATACAATATTGAAGCTCCAGAATGGTGCCAATCGAATTTAGTGAAGCGTAATATAGGAGAAAAAGGTAAGGGTAATAAAATTCATAAAACAGCTCACGCAAGAACACTTCAAAGTATCATAGTAAAGTTTTTAAAACGATGATATCCGCAGGAACTTCAAACCACTACTGGGGCCCTTACTCTTAACCTGCATGCTATAAAGAAATACAACATTTGTTTTTACCGTTAAGTCCGTACAAATCATAGATTGGGATCTTAACATGCTGATAACGGATCAAATAATAAAAACTGACATTAAAACACAGAAGTAGTTATGATACGAGCTGCGGTTAACAAGTCATTTCGAGGCAAATCGGAGGCATCGCGTGTTACTAAAATTAATTTCAAGTCGGTTGTGTTGGGGTGAACAATGAACATTAGAACGAATGTTCGTCAAGTTTTGTTAAGAGGCTGACAACCGTTAAACATCTTATCGCTCACACTTCAACATTTTTGAAGATATAAAATTACTAGAGGTAGTTTTGAAAAATCGCAAACAACTCAAATTTCAACAAAATTATCATTTTAAAAAACAAATTTGTAGTTTACCTAGTTTACTACCTAACTGTTTGATTAAGTATCTATACAAAACTAATTAAAAGTTTTTTTGATAGGAAAACGTGTGCGAGCTAAGTGTTGTTTGACGATTGTTTGCGTCTTAATCGTATAACAATTAACGAACTCGCGCGTCGAAGATGATTAATTTCTAAATTTCTAATAAGTAGATACTATTACTAGTGGTACTAAATTTCGTAATACGATCCGAACACCCCGAAAATTAAAGTAGGCGGTAGCCAAACACCGTGTTTGGACTTGCTTCTGACTATCACCTACTAACTAATTATGGAAACCAAGTTTCAACTGAAATAGCCTATTTATTGAAGAGTTCCGTTGAACAGACCTTGGCTCCATCATCAGACCAGGTCGCTGTCACCATTTTATGAGAATCTTCTTAATTTACTACAAATAAAAAATATACGAAAAAGCAAAGGAAAGGCCGAAGAGTAGCAAAACCTTGATATCAACGAAACTCTTAGAGATGGGGGCTCTTGGATCATTAGTTAACTTAATTTTACTTTTTAGTTGTATCACAAAAACCGAGCGTCCTAGAAAAAAGTAAAAATGTTTTTGGAGTTTCCAAGCATAGCCCTTTCATGGCATGTAACTTGATATTTATCTGTAACTTTTTATTTTTGCCCCTTTAAAACCCCATAACTTAATAACTCGTTATCCGATTTAACTCATATACCTACTTACCAGTAAATTTCTCAAGTGCTATTTATCAACTTACCAAATTTCATGCAGATCGGGTCAACGCTTCGAAAGTTATGGCCCGACAAACCAAACATACATAGGTACGTAAAATGCCAAATCGCCCAAGTTAACTGTAAGATTTTCGTTCGCTTCGCTCACTCAATCAATTACTGTGAACGCAAAAAAAAAACAACTATTTCATGCAAAAGTTCAATACTAACTAAAATGTATGAAACAGCTGTTTTTTTTCGCGTTCACAACATTGGTTCCTTAGAAAAAGTTATTCATATTGATGGGTACTTTAGTCCCCTGATATTTCGGGAGTGGTATTTTAACATCCTGTAAACCAACGCTGTGTTTTCAGTTCCTCAGAATTAGAAACGTAAGTGTTATATAGGCATCGCACATCATGTGTTTTGCACATTTTGCGAGAGGTAATCTTGCCGTTAATATTTAGCTCTCATTGCAAAGATAATGAAAACTTTTCAGCAGGTAGTCGTCGAGATTACCCCAGCAGTCCTGAAGAAGCGATACATGGCGCTGAGTGCAGAACAGTGTTGTATAAACAACTTCAGCTAGTTTCGCTAACTATCAGCGACAAAGGTAACCAATTTTGCTGCTCCGAGCTCCTGTGATAGCGTCGTCGCAGAAGTGAATTTATAGCAATTTCTAGTAAGAAATTATACATAACTTACGTAGGTTTATACCAACATTCTTTATCGTATACTTTTTAAGTTTTATTATTTTGTGGTATTTTCTTTATTTAACATTTTTTTAATTTCATAGACTAGGGAAAATATTTACAACTAGCTGGTGCCCGCGACTTCGTCTGCGCAGGATTAGTATTTTGAGTAGTTTATATTAGTGTGGCGTAGTACATATGTCTAACTCTAGCGGTTTTGGCAGCGCACGCCAGAATAGCTCGCAGATGGTAGATTTTTTCTACTTACTTGACACCTATCGTCATATTTTGGACAATTCACACAATATCTTTATAAATTGTAGCCTATGTGTTATTCTGATGTATAAGCTATATTATTGTTAAGTTTCATTAAAATCCACTCAGTAGTTTTTACGTGATAGAGTAACAAACATACATCCATCCATCCATCCATACTTACAAACATTCGCGTTTATAATATTAGTAGGATTCAAACACAAACAGGCAGTGTGCAAGCTATATTTCAGTAATTATGTTAGTTTTGATCGTGCTAGTAAGTATATTAAATTTCACAAAATACTCCTTGATAATAGTCTCCAAAAATCTCTTTAGCCATGGAACACAAGTACTTAAAATCGAATCCGTAACCTGCAAAAGTCTCCTTAATTTCAATAAACTTGGGGTTTTTGGACATCTTCTTCATGATTTCCATAAATTCCGGCGAGTTAATGGTTTCAAATAGTTCAGCTACTTCGGGGCTGGTTTCCAACTTACTTTCAAACAGTTCTTTCATTTCTTCCATTGGTAGAGTAGCAATTACGTCTTCAATGAGTCCCGTCATCCCTGTACCCTTGAGGATCATATCACCGTTCTTTGGCGCATCAAGTTTGGTATTTTCAAAAGGAGGTAAATCCAAAGCTGTGTTTATGAAATTAATTGCTGAATCGACGTCATATCCTTTATCGGCAAGGAATAAAAATGCCTGGAAATAAAACGAAAATATGTAAGTTAACCATGCCTAACAACATGTTAGACAACCATCACAGCTAAGTTGGTAGTAGTTTCTTTCTGCCTTCTGCGCCGTAGGCCGTGGGTTCGATTCCCACCGAGAACAAACATTTGTGTGATGAACATAGTTTTTTTTATACAACTTGCTGATGGAACAAGCCGATGGCCTACCTGATGTTAAGTGGTAACCATAGGTTAGCCATCTGCTTGTTGTTAACAAATCATTGCCTCGTAAGTCACGCACGATAGGAACGTGCCCTACGATGCCCTGCCCTGCGTCCATCAACAGGCATACAGATAGATACAGCTAGATGTGCGAGTATGCAGTTCTATGAAATATTATTATTTACAAAAAAAACAGTATATAAGTATTATATTAGCTATCTGGTTCCCATATTACAAGCTTTGGCTTAGTTTGGGGCGAGATAGTGCTGTGTGGAATGTCCACCAATATTTATTTATTTATACAAGAAAATGTTTGTTTTATTCTTACCTCCTTAAATTCTGCCAAAGTTTCAAACTCCCAAACTATCTGTTTGAATTCGCTGCTTACAACAAAGGTTATGAAATTCATGACTTCAGGGTCATTTACATACCCTAAGAAAATGGCTACTACTTTTTCGACTTCTATCAAATCAACAAAGTCTTTGACATGTTCACCCCAAGTTGAAGATATTCTGTACTCGAAATTTTGAAACTGGGTATCTACAACATTTTCAGAATAAGGTACTATTGCCGCACGGTATTCTCCGAAAGCCAAATATACTAAAAAAATAATGCTTGAAACTTTCAACATCTTGATATCACACTTAGCAAATTCTGAAAGATACTGTTGTTTTTTTCAACGGATTCTATTTATATAGTGATCTCGGTTACGAAATAATAATAATTGGGTCAAATACTATAATCGTTTTCGAAACAATGCAATATTATCTTAGTAAAGCGGATTAGATATGTTTATTGCGTCAAAGTATAAATCAATCAATAACCATTCTAGTATTCAAGTCGTCTCTTGATATCTTATCTATGCCACTCACGCATGATTTGGTCATAATATTCATCACATCGTTAATCCATGAGTGTAGTTAAATTTACGCAACCTGATGGAAATATGGGCTAATGGAATTTTCCTCGTAGATGAGCTTGGTTTCGTATTTGTAGTCAATACACCTAAACTATTTTTATTAAGTAGTAATGATGTTCCACTTATGTATTGTATTGTATAACTAGTACAACTAGTATAACTAGTATTCTTTAACCTATATATGTAATATATACACATATAGGTTATAGAATACTAGTTATATTATATTATAGTTGTCGTTTTATGTTGATAAATAAGTAATGTTTAAGTTTATAATTAGTTTTGTAAGGTTCAAATAAAGCTTTTATTATTATTATTATGTTCCACTTACGCATGCATGAAATCTAAAATATATTCCATTTGTTAAACGTGTTCAAATATGTTGAACAAGCTATATGTGGTAATGCAATGTTATAAGCCGCTGAAGTGGCCGCAACATCAAGTGAGCATTAAAACTGTCATGTTTTTTTTATACTACTAGCTGACGGAACAAGCAGATGGCCCACCCGATGTTAAGTGGTAACCATCACCTATACCAAAGCTTTGCCTCGCACGATAGGAACGTCCCTACGATGCACTGCCCTGCGTTCCTCAACTTGAGGCATACAGATGTTAAGCCTCATATGCCTTTAATTACACCGGCAACCACACTCAACTGAACATAACTACTCCTTTTGTATGTTGACATGATCGTTGACACTTTAACACATATATTATAATCATACTCGTTTCATTTAGGTTCTTCTTCTTCTTCTTCTTCTTTTCTCCGTTAATGGCATCTATCTGTCATTCGATAGACTATCTTGCCAATATAAAGTGATAAAGTAAATACTCGTACTTTATAGTCAAGTCAGTCCATAGTCAAGTCGGCCGTCATTAGTTTTGAAGAAAATGGTGGCCAAAACTTACGAAACAACTTAGTTGTGACCTAGGGTCCTTGGTGTCGTACGTGGGTAACGAAAACTTACATCACCACCGATATTTATTTACATATTAATAATAATAGTGGTATTAACGTTTAGACAAGCAATGCCGTGATTATCAAGCAGAGGTTTACTTGATAGGCAATATTCTGAGCACTTAAGCACGATTACGCAAGTGCAATGAGCAGAACTGACAATCGTGTGACTGCGATCGGACGCTGTCCATCTACCCGACATGCCTGGAGGGTCTACTAAGTATAATATACAGGAATGTACAACTCACTACTAATTCTATAACAGTTATTTATTATTTTATTTATTTATTAACAACACTATAATATTACATATATATTGAGATGTTGCACCAATAAACCTTTGCAGGTTTGTCTAGGTGCTCACATTCGTCTATTTTACTTAAATAATATCAAGGCACACAAACCCTTGCAAGTAGGTACAAGGTATAGATAAACAGAAAAATAAATATAAAAATTAAAGTTTGAAACATTGTTCAAAGTTCAAACTTCTTGCAAAAAAGTGGGCTTGTGTTATATTATATGGATGTGTCTGTGAGTACTTAGGATATAAGTATTAAGATTAAACATCTTCGAGAACCTTATGTATCAAGAGTTTTAAAGGAGTTTATCATACTCAGAGATAACAATGAACCAATATAAATCTATATAAATACAAGAACCAAAGTCCTGACTAAGGAGCCTGACTAACTATAGGGGTCTGAGGAAATCTGGGAGACGGAAGGGAGACCTAACGGGACTTTTTGGTAAATACTCGTAGAAGATCTGTACCTATATTTGATTAATTAGACCTCCTTTAAAGACTTCTTATAAATCGTGATAAACAGAATCTAGATGATGATAACGCTGTAATTACAGGCACATGAGGCTTAACATCTGTATGCCTCAAGTTGATGGACGCAGGGCAGTGCATCGTAGGGCACATTCCTATCGTGCGTGACTTACGAGGTAATGCTTTGTTATAGGTGATGGTTACCACTTAAAATCAGGTGGCCCATATGCTTGTTCCGTCAGCTAGTAGTAATAAAAAAAAAAAAAAAACGCTGATTAAGGATAGTACTCTTCAACTAATAGTTGTAAAGTGGTCGTTTGTGTGAACTTTGAAGTTGCCAGCATCCTTGTATCGATTTCAGGGCAAGAATATAGGCCCAAATAACTCTCAGGAAAAATCTCACAGTAAACAAATTCCACACGGACAAAACACGAGCAACCAGCTAGTCTTAATAAACCATCATCCTACACATTTTTCACTAAACTCTCACCGCACTATCAAAGCTGCGGCTCCCAGCGGTGGAAACATAATAGGATGCTAAAGCAGATAGAAATCTAACTTACAGCAATAGCCATATTTCATCGAAGAACGATAAAGTCAGTTATTTTATATGCCTAATAATATCCAGGCTCTAATAGTCCAAAGAAATTATCGACACAACCCGAAGGGAGCAGTGCATAGTTGAAATTGGCATTTTATATTCATTGTAATGGAATTTAAATTGCAGCATCCGATAGCTTCCTTAAAAACCATTTTAAACTCGTTTACTGTGAGGAAACACTCGGTTGTAGTCACGAAGTTTCATGGTATTTATTAATTTGTCGTGGTTTTGGTACGTTTGCCTATATTAGCGACAAGTCGCTAGCGAATAAAGGTGAATCAGGACATTATCATTTAAAAATATATTACACTAGCGGCCTGTCCCAGCTTCGCATGGGTGGTCATAAATTTTTTGAACATTTTAGGATAAACTTAGACCGTGGGTTCGAGCCTCGCGTCTACTTATTTCATACATTTGCACGCGCTTCTCCTTGAGTGAGTGAAATCGCACCCCGCGCGAGACCCGTGGACCCGTTAACATTTTTAATTTCGTCATATCTTTTGAATGGAATGTCCGATTTGAAAAATTTAAGAAGTAATCTATAGGTATTGAAACCGTCTTAATTATGAAATGATTTATTTGGATAAGGATTAATACCAAGGTACAAATAAAGACCCTTTTCTAGCGGAGGCATTTCAATTAATTTTTTATAATAAAAGAACACTTATTGTGACATAACTATAATAGTTAGACATCTGCTGTCGCGACATTTTTTGTAGATGATAACGTGTTCTACAAAATCGTAGTACATTATTTTGTTCTATCTTCAATAGTTTTCGCAGCGCACGCGATTTAATGTTTTTTGTTTTCCACCTTGGGTTACATTATTGAAGTTTTAGTAAGGATCCCTGATTATTTTGAAAATATAATATAGCCTATGTTACTCAGGGATAATGTAGCATTCTAATGGTGAAAGAATTTTTGAAATCGGACCAGTAGTTTTTGAGCCTATTCGTTACATACAAAAATACAAAAATACAAAAATACAAAAATACAAAAATACAAAAATACAAAGTTTACCTCTTTATAATATTAGTGTAGATTAAAGGTTCCGTTTTCCTAGATCCGATGCAGAACCACTTTGTTTATATAAATTCGTTCAAGCCTACTCCCTTCTGTTTCTAATACTGTTAACTACTTAATTTTTGATGACGCTTCCGATTAGCACGGATTTGGATCAGTTGAGCTCTGGATCGTTTGCATCGGTCTGCAGATAGCTCAATTGTTTTATATGTATTTTGCACATTTTGTTAATACTTCTAGGTATTCATTGTAATTTACTTTGTAATTAAATGCCTTTCTTTATTTAAAAAAAAAACTTTCAACTTTGAAATCTTTACGATGTAAATTATAGAGAATTCATTTCTGATTTCTGACAGGCGCCTTTGCTGCGTCGCCGTTGCGTGTTGAGATCATGACACAACGATATTCTTTATTCAAAAAAGATGACATTCAAAAATGATCTAGGTGAGCTAAGTAGCGCTCAAGGCTGAGGTTGGGGTACAATATCACCTGGTGACAGCGTAGTGTGACGGCTCCGGCGCGGTAGCGCGGCGACACGGTGAGATAGATAACGCAGCGCGTGCCCCGCAATCCAATGAGTTCGAAACGGCCTAAACATTCAAATTGCAAACCGCCCGCGCCCGCCCGTATCAAATGTTGTTTTATAGCTAATTCCCAAATTCGGTTATGGCCTATAAACGATCCACTGGAATAATTTAAATGCGAACCCGCCTGTATAATGTGCGCACTTTACTCCAAAATTAGGTATTTGTATGTGAAATGCGTACCGTGAATTCACCATCGATTTTATTATACGCAGAGTTATCACGATGAAAGTTGGCACTCTTTATTTAGTCAACTTTTGTAGGGCGTTGTTCTTCCTCGTTTGTGTATAGGTACTACAACCAACGGTGCCCTAAATGTGTCATAAAACTCATTTCTATGCAACGACTTAAAATAAACATGGTAAATACATTAGTCACATGGTACTTTCGTACATTTCGAAACGGCTACAATATTATAATAAACAAGTCGGTTTTTAAAGCTTTTACCTTGTTTTCGAACTAATTTCCAGACGGACATTTCCGCCCATTCAGTATGAACTATTGTTCATTGACTCACTCTGTTTCGCAAAACAATCAGCTAAATTACTTGACAGTTTAACGGCACTATCTGTATCTTCTAATTTTCCTGGTGAATTGTTTTCTTGAGCAAGACGATGTTCCTCAAGTATCTTCCAACTTATTATACTGTTATATACCTAAAACCTCATCATATTGATAGCTTAACCTTATAAATCTTATCGAAAACATCGTTATGCTTGTAATAAAAAAGTAAATTGGTTACTAATGTCAATATTCTATTTGACGGATTAGACCCATCCAACATTCACCAATTGTAACGGTGTCCTAATAGACGAAATTTAATCACGACAGATCGAATGCCAACTATTTATGAAGTCGAATGACTTAACAGGTTTTTAATACGATTCACACGTTAGCAGTTATAGTTAGTTAAGTTTTTGTGCCGATACATTTCACGGTAAGATGTATTCAAGTTTTATTAAGTATATTAATGTGATACCTCATACCGGCCGCTGCGCGCTGATGGGATCTATTATAGTTGATCCACGGATGAATATTCAATCATTGTGCTACCTCACTTCCACTTGATGGATTCTCTACGGGCATAAAAAAGACACATTAGTTACACTGCTTCAAACCTAGTTAGAGCTATGAGTAGCTTGGACTCTCCCTAGTCAACAAGAACGAAACAATTCAAACCAGATAAAACATTCGAGTAATTTTATACAAAGAAAATGTTGCTGCAGTTTAAAACTAAAACAACTCTAAAAACAAGGCATAATCACAGCGCAGAAGCGCTTTAATTATAAGGCTCTTTCGACTAATCTATACAAAACACAGAAATCAAAGTATCTGTGGAGAAGCCAGTATTTTCCAGTCGGGATAAAATGAGTGCAAAGTGCATACAAAATCGTGGTGTGGCCTTTTAATCGGTTCCACGTTCATTCCCGCGCTAGTTTTTGTATTCGAATTTCACTTTGCCAATCTGCAAGCTTACTGCGGACCAGGACGCGTCGCCTTCGCCTTGGCTGAATGTGAACTATGCGTCATCGGCATAGGACACATTTCGGCAATGGAAATGTGGGAGAGTACTGTGGAAATAAGATAAAGGCGGACCCATTTTGTTTTGCTGCAACTTCGCTCCAATTTACGCGAGGCGAGGTGACCATTAGCATAAGTCCTGCGCGAGCGTGATGTGTGCGCGATTCGCGTCGTCGTCCGGAGCCGTGGCCGTGACGCTGCGCCCGCGCACCCCGCTGCCTCGCTAGTGTAATTGTGCCCGCGCGACACATTTGTTTACTATTGTAAGCCGTGAAGATGCCATCGCGCCGCAACACTACAAGCAACTCCTTCAAATTAGCACACTAAACGCTCCTCATGTTGCTTTCTTTACATTCCTTTTTGTGCACAAAGAAACAGGGTTTTAAAAATGATATTTTTTTTGCAATTATGCTTTTCCGATTTTGTTAGTTGCTTCTTTAAGCTCGATGAAATTTTGAAATGAATGAAATGTTGCGACACCATAACTAACAACTTAAAGGCATCATAGTTTCTGGTTTCGAAAACCAATCATCGTGAATATAAAAACTTACTTAATCTAAAATGAATGCATATATTTGTAAATCTAAGATATCCGCATGTGAAAGGGCAATCATCGCGTTCGATTTTGTATATTGAAAGTCTCCGTATATATCAAAATAAATTTAGATAAACGCTAATCACTAAAGTCGAATGATAACTCACCAATTTGTTCGATTCATATTTAAAATCTTGAAAAAAAACAAATCGTAAGCAAATATCGCCATATATAATCTTATACCTTCTTTGTGTAAACAAATGAGACTTATTGTCAGTAGTTTCCCTAAATGATAAAGATTAATTTATTCCACCCATTGCATAAAAAAATACGCGCAACTTTATTAAATTGCAAACAGTTATGAACATACTCATACTTACTCACACACAAATTCACAGTATGGAATATGCATGAATTGCATGAATGTTTTCGTTCTTTAAAATGTAATTGAATGAGGAGGAAAGGGATAATTTTTCCAACTAGATTATAATGCAGTTACTATATGATCTGAGGCAGTCACGTATCAAATAAATACTAATGATGTTAATCAGGCCATGTAGAATATACCTAACTTTGAAGACGCAATGTACCTAAGTATGAGCATGCATGGATATTAAAACGCAAGACTTCATTCTTGATAGCTGGTCACTTATACTAGCACCATGTGTTATATCTTGAGGTGTGGCTTCGAAATCAGGGCTGGCAGTAAACTAAATATATATCTAAAACTTTATTTCTTAGCTTGACGGCCACATGTTACCATTATTATACCAATCGCTTAACTGCTGTTCAGCCTAACTGAGAGCATTGGTGGTCTGTGGAAGAGGCGCCGCCTTCCGGTCCAAAGGTCGTGGGTTCAAAACCATAGTCGAGCACCAATGAGTTATGAGTTTTACTGGTAAAAGTTTTATGTGCACGTCCGAACATCACTGCTGATTTTGAGGCTTATTATTACAGCATTCTCAATTCGCTAGGTTACATAAAAATATGTTCATGACTAGAAAGAAAAAGTTTACCTGTTACCTATATGGGGAGGTGTTCTGGTGCCTAGTGTTAATTAAATAAAGTTACTTAGCATACTTGTAGCTCAAAGTTTACAAGACTACGCTGAAGCACAGAAAAGTACCTACTTTCTAAATACAGAAGAGATCTCAGGCAATTTGAACTTGTAATTCTTGAATCAAATATTTTCCATTAGATTTTGTTATAAATTTGTGTTGTGGCAGCCCTGACTTGTCTCAGACAAGTACCGGCGCACGCGCTCGCTCGCAAACCATCATTAGAATGTAGCATCTCGAGCGATTTTCCTACTTTAGACGCGGTAATGTCCATAAAAACCACCTCTGAGGAAAAACGCACCGCATAAAAATATTGAATCCTTATAACCAGTGCCATTTCTGAAAATCATACGGAGCCGGCCGAAGCTGCTCTAGCATATTTTGCCATACAAAGTCTCCAGCAACGAATGCGAGGATTTTAATGCTGGCTAATGTGACTCTTATGTATTACCTACATATGTATACCGTATTTTTGCATACGCTTGTAGAATATGCTAATGAAAAGTTGCCTTTATGGAGCACTAACTACCACCCATGGCTTCGCTCGTTATTGCTTACATTCATATTATTTGAGGCATTTTTCTTTTATTTTCTTTTATTTGGGTTCGTTTATTTTATTACATAATTATTATATCTATATTATATCACTGTTATTTTTTGGGATAGAAAAAGTTTCAAGTTTTTATTTTTATACAACTAGCCGATGGAACAAGCAGATGGCCCACCTGATGTTAAGTGGTAACCCTCACCTATAACAAAGCATTGCCTCGCAAGTCACGCACGATAGGAACGTGCCCTACGATGCACTGCCCTGTGTCCATCAACTTGAGGCATAGAGATGTTAAGCCTCATGTGCCTGTAATTACACCGGCAACCACACTCTTCAAATCGAAACACAGCGTTGCTGCTTGGCGACAGAAAAAGGCGTGGTGATAGTACTTCCCCGGACGATCCCTTCACAAAGAGCTCTACTAGTCTTAAACTCTAACTACTATTTCATCCAGTCATCAAATCACGCGCTAGCCACTGCTAGCGACTCCACAAACATCCTAACATCCAAATTGTAACATTCACCTTCATATTAATAAGAAGTTGGATCAGATCTCAAGGAAATGACGGGACTGGCTAGGACCAAGTTTCTGTAGCTACCTTTGTGTTGTTAATGTTTTTTTCAACCTTATTTTATCAATGTTTTATTTTTATTTTTAATGTGATATTATGTTTTTATTAGGTAAGAAGGTACCTATTCTGTTGGTATGTACCTACTGTAGCTGTCCGTTCTGTACTTTATGTGTAGGTATGTCAAATTAATGTACCTATTTTCTTTCTTTTCTTTCTAAATGTCAGTTGCTGATAAATTTTGCGATTTGAGTGGTAAATGCCAAGTCACAAAATATTTTTTTGTCAAAAATGAAATGCGTGACATCGGTGCACTGTCGAATGTAAAATAACGGTATTATAATCAATTGGATACTCCATTAGAATATCTAAACGAAGCCTGTCACTCGAAAATGGTCGCTTGAATGCCGGCAAAAAATTAAATTGATTATGATTATAAAACTGAATGCCAGTTATCGCCGTTATATGACGTCCCGTTTGTGGGCAGGCATCATACTGTGCAAGAAAAGATACAAAAAGCTGTATATCAATGCATCCAAAGTGGGAAACGGTCATTAGATCCGTGCCATAACCGATACATCCTGAATATGGTTGGTGGTGAAGCGTGCCCTGACTTGTAGCATTCCTTACTGCGAGATTTATTCATTCATCTATTGAATTTAACATATGTAGGTATGATGCTCCGTTAGGAGATACTTAGAAAAACGGTGTATAATAATAATAATAATAATAATAATAATAATAATAATAATAATAATAATAATAATAATAATAATAATAATAATAATAATAATAATAATAATAATAATAATAATAATAATAATAATAATAATAATAATAATAATAATCATAATAATAATAATAATAATAATAATAATAATAATAATAATAATAATAATAATAATAATAATAATAATAATATCAATTGCTCAAACAGATTATAAGTTCAGACATGACCAAGTAGCTAATATAATACATCAACGGTTAGCGACCAAATACAATCTCATAGAATCACCTACAAGGCCAACTCCATATTACAAATATAGCCCAGAGACAGTGCTGGAGAACTCTACCCACAAACTTTATTTTGACAGAGCCATATTAACAGATAAAACTACTCATTATAATAGACCTGACATAACTTTAATTGATAAAACTAGTAAAACAGCGCTCCTTATAGACATTGCCATCCCCAACACACATAATTTACAAACAACAATAGCCGAAAAACTTTCAAAATATATAGACCTAAAAAATGAAATAACACGGATGTGGAGGCTTGAGAAGGTGTCCATTATTCCCATAGTTCTGTCCTCAACTGGAGTTATTCCAAAACAACTCTTTACGTCACTCGCTCTGCTTGATTTGCCCAAACATACCTTTGTTCTTTTACAAAAAGCGGTAATTTTAAATACCTGCAGAATTGTTCGTAAGTTTTTACAAGCAGACCTTTCCTCTGATACAACGCATACAACAATTTCCAGTACCCAAGAACAACCAACTGGACCTAATGATGTGCACTTGGCTTAGGCCCGTGCTCATCATTCATTTCACCGACTCTAGTAAGTCGAGTAGCTAAGAAGCTTTACACAATAATAATAATAATAATAATAATAATAATAATAATAATAATAATAATAATAATAATAAGCCATTTATTTCCCAAAATAACTTAAATAACGGTGTATAATATTATGTTAAAAAAACATTACTCGAATGATACTAGAAACCAAAAAGTTGCGTTTGTCAGTCTAGCTTAGTGTGTTAGTAATTCGAAATTGGACTGGTCATTCAAGGATGTGTCGGTATGTTCAGTACAAATTGAGGTAATTACATTTACATTATCAAATCATTTAATTAATAAACCGAGGCATGACGTGTGAGAACACTTTGAATGCCAGCGACATTAGAAAGCGCACGAATCTATTACGTATTACAGTCACAGCTAGCGTTTGTTAAACACGATGTAAGTGGGTAGAAAAACTAAAATAATAATTAGACAGAACGGCCTTCAAAACGGCGTGAGAACTAGCAGAGCCAGGGTGGGCCGTGGTGGTCGGCATACAAATTAAAACTGTCAGATGTCTGATCGGAGCAAGTACTCTCACGGAAGCGATTACCCTTCTAAGACAATACCAGACAAGACATGCATCTATTACCCTTTTTAAGCCGGTAACTGACTGATGCCCTTTGTATAGCGCTCGATAATGAACGATCCTCGATCGCGTAAACATCGTGTTTTGTATTTCAGTCACGTCAGGTCGAGTCTTGTAGTTTTGTAATTACGGCAATAACTGTTAATGTTCCAAATCGTTGTTTACTTTGTGACCGTTGGGTCGTGTTAAGGCTAGGTTTCTCAACGTCCCTCATTTTTCTCTAAAAAATCCTTTACTATTTACATTATCCGAAATAAGTACCTACTAACCATGCTGCATACATTTTTAAGAAAGCATGTAAAGTATACGCATATCAACTGGTTTTTTTAAACAAAAAAGGGTGATTTAACCCCTTAAATAAGATACTACTATGTACTAGGACTAGACCTTTTTTTCCCCTTCTGACTCCTAAGAACTAGAGGATATAAGTTAAAAATTCTAAATTGATTTACACCAACTAACAAAATACTA
This sequence comes from Chloroclysta siterata, assembly GCA_932294275.1. NCBI lineage: Eukaryota > Metazoa > Arthropoda > Insecta > Lepidoptera > Geometridae > Chloroclysta > Chloroclysta siterata. Next base: position 9,698,298 of record OW028600.1, on the reverse strand, counting down.
ATAAATCTACTGCATTCTATCTCGGAACTAATTTCAGAGCACATTGTTAGTTCAATCAAGTATCATTTGATATTCTGTCAAAAATAAGTGCAATAGTGCAAGACTCTTGCTTCGGGGGGCGAAACAAACAAATGAATAACATCGAAATGTACTCGCGCACCCCTACGACGCTAAGCCCTATGCAAAATAAAACACTCAATTGACATCTCTGAAATTTATTAAAAATTCAGTCAGCTTTAACTTTAGGGGTTAAACGATCAAGTGAAAGGATTGCTTTGGATTTTAGGGATTATCTTTACGATATAAGTGCTTTTCCATTTGTTATGCTCCCTGTTTTCCTTCAAATTATTAGAACCTATTGTTTGATATCAAGGTGCATTGGAATGGTCCTAAATTTGTTAATATGTTTGTGAATTTAAAATATACATGAATTCACAAACATAGGTAATGAATCAAATTGTTTCTAATGACTAACTCACTTAAAAAAAGCCATGATCTAAACTTAGTTTTCCCAATTCTACAATTACCTACAATTCACTTGTAAGCAAACTCTACAAACCTTCAAAACGAAGCGGAACACATCAGAATCTAAATGAATTTCATTGTAACATTAGCAAAGATGGCGGGTTATCTGTTTATGATGATTAGGTGGCCGGCCGTCGCTAGGCAACGGGGTGGCAGTGGTCAGCGGGAGTCCGGGGGTGGTCCGTTCCTCATACTAGACTCATTCGTGCGAGCCACATACCCCTCCGACCCTGATAATTATTCTCGTTGTACAGACCGTGTTAAGTTTAATGTTACTTAAAGGTACTTGCCCAACAATGTAGGGTAGATTTTGTATAAATGAGATAGATTATAGACATGCGTGTGTACTGTCAGCTGTCAGTGTGTACTGCAGCCTAGGAGTCAGTCACAAACCGATCTATTTATTTATTTAAACTGTTTACTACTAGACGATATACAAACTCAAGCAGACCGAACACTGAAAATCGCAGTAGTAAAAACTGTGTCGCGATTTACAGCACCCGATCATGTTATTTGAAAAAAAGGTCAATCAAAAAACACAGGACTATGTACCAAATTGACTAATTATTAAAAACCTATCTAAAATAAAAGTAGCACTATTTATAAAATAGTTTCGACAATTAAGCAACCTAGCCGTGTACACATGTGATGTGAGTGTGATTTCGATGAAACTTGAAAAAGATACAGGTGCTTATGCGAGACAAGCCCCGAGAAAAAAATATTTGCCTAAACATATTTGTGGTAGGTATGGCAACACATAAACCCATAAACTAAAGTATGTTGAAAGTTTCCATAGACAATTCCAGTGGCGCTCATGTAAAGTAGAGATGAAGGGTTTCGGCGAGCGGATCCTAATCGGGACGTCACGGTCAAGGCGGGTCATTTCATTCTATTCCCAGTTTAAATAGCAAACATTTATTTAGTAGTGATGCACCTTTTGAAAAAAGAGGAATGTCAGCTCATTCCTTGCCGTCTAGTCTTAGTCTTAAATTGGTTTGAGACAAATAATTAATCTCGTTTCAAAATATACTTTGATGAATAAAAAAAATGAATGTAAAATAATAGGTAATCCGCTTACGACACGACTGTAATCCCTAGGCACTGTAAACGTCAGGGGCATCCTTCGAAATCGTTGGTACAACTCAACAGATTATTCTTGAAGATGTTTGTAGACACAGTTTAGGCTAAAGGAAATCATACTATTTCGCCAAAACATTTATTTAGTTCAAACGGCTGAAGTAAGTAAAATACATGCAAAGGTATACATAAAATGTAAGGTTTGTTACAAAATATGACTAAGGGCGACCATCCATCATCCCAGATTAACACTAGTCGTCAAATAAAAATATTATAGTATTTTAGTATTATAGTATTTTTCCCTTTATTTTTAATAAGTGTCTAAATGAAAGATTAAGTAAATAAAGTAAAATTATAATGACATTTTTGGACGTACTGCTGATTGCTTCACAGCTCTGTTTGTAATAGCTCTGCCTTCTGTGCCGTAGGCCGTGGGTTCGATCCCCACCGAGAACAAACATTTGTGTGATGAACATAGATGTTTGTTCTCTGTCTGGGTGTTATATAATACCTATTATAAGTGTGTATTTACAAAAAAAGTATTTATGTATTATATCAGCTATCTGGTTCCCTTATCTCAAGCTTTGGCTTAGTTTGGGGCTAGATAGTGCTGTGTGGAAGTCCACCAATATTTATTTATTTATTTTTATTGCTGACATCTTTGAATAATTTTTGCAACTCATTATTAAGATATCTGAAGGGAGATCTACGTTCTTGGGGATAAAAGTCGTGAAGCTGTTTCATTTTCCATACGGCTTACCTATACTAGTTTGGTAAAATCCGCCCTAAAACGCGGAGTTGGGGTACCTATCTTTTCTACAAAAAATGTCCAGCAATGACTTACGAGCTGTTTAAAATGCAATAAACTATCGCACTATCGAGTGCGTTCAACTCAAACGCGGTACTATTATTAAACGGAATTCGATTTAAAGCCGAACCCTCCTCGTCGTTTGTGAAATTGACATTTATTCTTCGTTTTTCATTGTTGCTGCTGCCGGTTCTATCTATTGTTAATTAGCTTAAGCGGACCATGCACGAGCGAGCTGGCTTTACCGAGCTCCGCCGTTCTATCATGATATCACCTTGCAACAAGTGTAATTCACGTATGCTTTGTTTTTTAAATGTAACTAAGTACAGCAACGTTAAAGGTAGTGCAGAATTTATTGGATTGTCCCAATCGTTCGATCGCTATACACTGAAAAACAAAAAAGGTTGTTTCAATATATTTTTATAATGAATGCCGGTTAGATTTATTAAATGAAGTTGTAATTCGTTCCAAATGTATTCAGTTAGAATAGGCCTAGTTTTATTATTTTTGATAAACATAGGTACAATTGCTACTTATAAACAATGCTTGCATAACATAAAAAAATATATCTTACTGTTCGACGCTTGAACGAGTAAGAAGGAACTAGGAAGTAAGAAGGAAAATGTTTAGTGTACTAAATTAAAATACTATTACCTGCTTATTTAAGAGATTAACTTCTCGTGAGTCAAAGTTAAAACAAAATAAGTAAAACAAGAGCACAGTAGCGCTATCTTTGCTGCGGCAGATAGCAGAACTATCCGATGAAGGCATCATTTCGTCTCAGTTCGTACTGGTAGCGCCATCTGTTGTCGAATAGAACGAAAAATAGGAACATGAAGTAAAGCTTTGTTTATAAATGATGTTATAATAACATTCCTGTTTATATTAAACTAGCGGCCTGTCCCAGCTTCGCATGGGTGGACATAAATTTTTTCAACGTTTTAGGATGAACTTAGACCGTGGTGGGTTCGAGTCACTTCTAACTCGTGCCTTGCCCGGGCCCGCGCTGGGTGAGAACGCGCCCCGTGATCTTATATTTTTAAAATCTTTTGAATGTAATGTCCGATTTGAAAAATTCAAGAAGTAATTTATAGGTATTGAACCAGTCTTATTTATGAAAAGATTTATTTGGATAAGGATTAATACCAAGGTACAAATAAAGACCCTTTTCTATCGGCGGCATTTCAATTAAATTTTTATAATAAAAGAACACTTATTGTGACATAACTATAATAGCTAGACATATGCTGTCGCGACATTTTTTGTAGATAATGACGTGTTCTGCAAAGTCGTAGTACATTATTTTGTTCTATCATCAACAGTTTTCGCAGCGCACGCGATGTAAGGATTATTTTTTCCACCTTGGGTTACATTATTAGAGTTTTAGTAAGGATCCCTGATTTTTTTGAAAATATAATATAGCCTATGTTACTCAGGGATAATGTAGCATTCTAATGGTGAAAGAATTTTTGAAATCGGACCAGTAGTTTTTGAGCCTATTCGTTACATACAAAACAACAAAACAACAAAACAACAAAACAACAAAAATACAAAGTTTTCCTCTTTATAATATTAGTGTAGATAACTTAATGTAGACCATGAAAAATCAATGAATTCATTTACTTAGAGATGCGGCACGATATCCTAACCTGACAATATAACCTAAGTTATACATATGATAATATAGTATTCGGTATCGAAATTCGAATGTCATGTAACAAAAAGAGTGTTAGGTATAAATGTGGATGGATATAGGAGTAGAGGAAGGCAAAAGAAAAGATAGATGGATTGTGTGAAACATAGGTAAGAAAGGAGTGACGACTGAGATGACGGATGTTAAAGGGAAGTGGAGAGAAAAGAACTGTTGTGCCGACTCAACATGAAGTGGGATAGGTAAGGGCAGGAAGATGATGATACTTAGTATTCGGTATATAATATTCCTTGCGTCAAAATTATTAGGTTATAATTTTGTAAAACAGCTAAATTTTAAGACAAATTTACCTTCTTAGCTATAGATATATGATATAGATGCACAGTTGTAATGGCTCTACCGTCGAAACAAATAATTAATTTACCAACAAAATAACGCAATTCCAACTCATTATGCACACTCATACCTACTCGCTAAAATGTTCGAATCGACATAGTAGAGGCGACGTTATTACATACGAGAGTTATTCGCTCCCCATCAGGCACTCTACCTATTAGAGTTGGGACAAATTCATAAAACCGGAAATATCGAACGTTTAATTGAAAAAAACATTGCTGTTGAAAGTCAAATTAACTCCTTTACTTTGTTTTTTAATCCCTTACCTTTTTTTTATTTGCTCAAATCTTTTAGTACCGAGTACCAACTCATTTAGTTGTTTGTGAAAGTTTATCGCGACTTTTAATAGAAAATGTCTATTTTTATTTGCAATAAAATTATTTATTACAATAGCTTTACTTATTCAATTATTTAGAATGCTCCTTGTACTTCCAGCCCTTATCAAATATAGTAACATAGGTAGGTTAGGTACCATTAACTTCTGTGGCCTCAGATTCGCATAGTTCTATAGGTAACTAGCAGCCGTGGGCGGCTTCGCTCGTGTTGAAGCGGTGATTGCTAACAATACATAGGCGACTTAAAAAAAAGGAGGAGGTTCTCAATACGACTGTTTTTTTTGTTACCGCATTAATCCTTCATTTATGAACTGATTTAAAAAAATTCTACTTATTATAATATTTGAGAGGAGAGATGCTTTTAAATCGCAATAACAGGAAAAAGTTATAAATAAATAAAATTGGGTATTTTGATGTTTTATGATTTCAGTGTTTTTGAAGTTGGTTTATTTTTTTGCAGAAAAGTTATTTTAGGTTCGTTTATATTTTATACCCAGCTCCTGTACATTTTTCGGGATAAAAAATTGTATAAACGCTAATCTAGATAACGAATTATATATTTGTTCTGAGTTCTATTCCGACCGGTCCAGTGGTAAGGGCTGCGTTACTGAGCTACAAACTTCCAAACATCACATCTTTCGCATAAATATTTTAGATTAGTAGGAAGTAAAATAGAATAGGTAGGCATAAGGCATAAGTCCAACGTAAGCCCCGAAAGCCTAACATACCGTGGCAACTCTACCCGGGCCTCGATTAAAGCAGTAAATACTTTGAGATTAATTATCTCGTAAACAGTCGGAGCCGGGTGGCTCAAATCGCTCACCTACGCCGTGAGCGCGATACAAATTCAACTTTTCCAATTAAATTTCGTGAGGCATTAATAATTATTTGGGTACATCAATTTGTTTCGTCGCGAGAACGCTAGCTGCCGCCTGCCTGAAGATTTCAGGTGCACACGGTTTGATCACTAGAGATTGATCGTAAGATATGCTTGTGTGAATACAGGCTAAGCTTTTTACAACTAGGTTTGATCTAAGTACCTAATGATGCTAGAGCTAGAGCTATTCAATGTATACCTACTACAAAATGTATCTTTCAAAATGCCTACAAACCTACTCGTAGGTTCGTAGGTCATAATAATTCCTAGAATTCCTACACTCAACTAAGTTGATGTATCAGATAAATCTAAAGACACATCCCAGAATTGATTTCCCGTAAGCTCAATTCCGCGAGTCTTAACTTTAGAATTAATTAAATTAAACTTCGAAATGAAATATTAACACTTTAACGTATAAAATTTAATACTGTAAAGTTATAACGTGATTATTTAACTCTTGCTCGGTAATTTTCAAAACATCTGGGAAATGGAAAATTAAATTGTAAGCGATGGCAGCGCCTCTCGCGGCGCCTTTGACGCGGAGGCTTTTGTTCAGGTTCGGAGCTCGGCGCTCGCCACTTCGCACAGAGAAATTAATTTTCTTCGTCTTTATGTAATTTAATTATAAACATTTCAATATGGCGCTTGGGGAATTTCCGCTTCAGAGAGAAGTTAAATAGAAACGTTTGATACTTATCTTCTTATACACTTCTGGGATGATTGCGCGATTTAACCGAAATTATTTCATTTTCTAAAACCTAATAATTACAGCGCTACAATTTGAGTAAAATAAAGTAAAATAAAACTGAGGAGCTAGGTATAGGAGTTAAGTATCTACTTCAAGTAGATACATATAGATATAGAGCAAATAAAATGATATAGATCGTCATGGAGATATGAATAGCGCCTATTCAGCTCACTTTTTCTATACCGGCCATCGTTCAGTGACATTCCATCTGCAAAATTAAAAAGTATCTATTTGTTCAGAGTGCACAGATAACAGATGTCACTAGCGTTCATGCAATTTTGCTCTTAAACCGTTCACGCTCCAGCGACAAGAGGCGAGTGGCGAGATCAAACATACGCGCAAACCTTCTGCCGGCTTATCTCCCATTCACTATCTGAATCTTCGCCAAAATATCTACAACCCAATCTTTTGTTCGATGTTTATTAAATTTCATTTTAAGTTTATACAACAACACTTTTGCCGGGTTCTTTTTGTAGAGATTTGGGACATTTTACGGGTGGATTACGTCGTGATATCTGCTTTTGTGAGCGCACCGGCAGCGATGTCTTTTTATCTGCCTCCGGCATTATGGTCTGCTATTGCGCGTATTATGTCATAACAGACAAGTACTCGTCTACTTTTTGCCGCCCTATTCTGTCCCAAATTGAATTCTTAGGTTGACAATTGTCGTAAACTTCCTGCCCTTTGTGCAACGATTGAATATATTACTAACATATTCTCTACCTTGTTGAAGTTCACAGACAACGTTAATTTCAGCAATAATTTATTTAGGTAGGTAGGTATGTAACATCAGCGTGATAAGTCAACGGCTATCGAAATCTAATTAATAAGAGTAGTAGAGCTCTTTGTGAAGGGCTCGTCCGGGGAAGAACTACCACCACGCCTTTTTCTGCCACCAAGCAGCGTTGCTGTATTTCGGTTTGAAGAGTGTGGTTGCCGGTGTCATTACTGGCACATGAAGTTTAACAGCTGTATGCCTCAAGTTGATGGACGCAGGTCAGTGCATCGTAGGGCACGTTCCTATTGTGCCGGACTTACAAGGCAATGCTTTGCGTTACCACTTAACATAAGGTGGGCCATCTGCTTGTTCCATGAGCTAGTTGTATAAAAAAAACACAGGCCACAGGCCCAGACTGGATATAACAAGAAGAAGAATAAATAAAATTATAATTCTGCGGATACTTCTTGTTAGACCTCTACATCTAATGGAGTTTAAGTGTCGTCGAAGAGAAATTCTATTTAAACAGAATCGTAGTGGCTACAATAACATCGGTCAATACGAGCCTAAATCCTTACCTTAGATTAAACAATCCAGCCCTACGGCGGTACTAAAAGCAATAAGACTTACAACTCCGCCCCTACCAAAACAATCCTGTATCTCGGTGTCTTCACTAATGGCGTAAGTTCGACAGTCGAAGTTAGTTGGAGTGTTCTACGGCTGCAATAAAGATAAATCCAGCAATAATATGTTCGGTTGGCCTTACGTGTAGCTCGGGCTTCGCTTGGGCACGAAATTGAATTTGCATGGCGTCTTAAGTCGGTGCCGATTGAGACGCGTGGTCGGCGGCGACGGTAACGACTCCAACTGTTGGGGTTCGAATTATCTATTAAGTGGACTGGAATCTGGATAATCGGTTTCATTGCCAACCCATCTCATTTCAAGCTTTATATGAACTAAAGATCAATTAGCATAAACTCTTCGGCAACTCAGTAATAATTGTATATTTTATCGGATCTAACTCGTACTCTAATTACGTAAAAAGTAGAGAAGAGAGTAGAGAAAAGTAGTAAGAGCCTCCACCTTCACGCAAAGAGTATGATTTGACCTGGCCAGCACAGCGTTTTGTTTATGCAGACCGTAATTCCCAAATGATGGACAATCGGCAAATCCGTCAGCGGATGTAGTACAGCAATCTTCTAGTAGAACTCCAGTAATCCGCGCCCGAGGGCAGCGCATGGAAGGACGTTCCTTATCCCTTGATCCCGTTGTTTACCAGACATTAAGCAGATAACAAGTCCGCGCCCAGATACAGTCTCAGATTAAGCCCCTGCCCGTAAGCCGAACTTCGATTAATTTCATCCAATACTGGGAATGCTTAATTGCTCGTACGGTGAATTGTTATTTACAAGAGAAAAAGTTAATGCCTCATTTAGAGCTTACCTCTCGCAGGCGAGATTTTTAGAAGCTTGTTTAATGGCGGTCCCCGGAGAAGGCACCCATAAAACACCGTCCGTGAAAACGTAGACATCTATACGAACATACGAGTAAGCAGCACTTTTTTTCGAGATTTAATTATCAATGCATTGCATTTCTGTTTATTGACTCGACTTTACAATTCAGCGGTTTGTTTTATGAATATAGAGCCAACTGCCGCACTTAACGATTGCTGCCATTTTTTCGTAAGGCGTTTGTAACTGCGGAGTTATGGAAACAGTCTTGCGAATATGTTATAAAAAGGTCCAATACCAATTCAAGCCCATGTAAATACCCTTAACAATATTGTGGTGTTTTGGACGAATCCTTAACAAAGCAGAGAAGAAGGTAATATAGATGAATTATATATGTAAGCCTAGATAGTGTGAAATTTCCACAAATAACTATATTTCATTTATTATTTTAGTTAGTATTCTTTAATACTCTTCATTTACATACTGAATGTGCAAAATAATGTTACCGTTTCACGGCTCTCTATTTAATTCGATGTTGTGATTCAATAAAAAGATATCAATTTCACACGTATCACATGCATCCTAGGATGGGGCCTGTGCGCGCATATTGTGCAAACAAACCACTCGTGCATGAAATCATCCCCCAAATGATATACCATACACCCGCACCCTAAACATTTACTGAGATAGCTTCTCGCTTAAGCCTTGGTTTCCTGCAAAGTGGTGACTGTTATTTTGATGGTTGTAAATAGCGGAGATGTCATTACGTAATATTTAGTACGATACGAGGCGATAGGAAGGAGGATCTATATCCTACTTTCTATCAACTAACATATAAATGTGAATGTAACGATGTTTGGGGCTCTATCACATCCTAACCACAGAGCCGATAGGAACGAAACATAGATTGTAACGTTAGCCTTTTCTTAGAGAACTAAAGCTTTAGTAAATAATTACAACAATATTCTGTGATCTTTGAGCTATGACGCTACATTGATGTGTAAATTAAATTGGAATTGAAATAGTAAATGTACGTAGGTACCTACTTAGATAATCTGAGAACGATGCGTCGATATAACACGACTACCATTAGTGTTGATCTAGAGCTGAACTTAATAAAGAAATATAGATTATAAAAGGTACAAACTGACTGAAAAAGAACGAAACAAACTGATGATTCATCTAATGTTGAGAGAAAAAGAATTGCCAAGCAAGAATCTGCGGCGTACCTTCTAAATTATTTTAATCTATAAAGATATTAAACCTATTCCTATTTCAGCGTATATTCAAATTGTGCGTAAAAAAATGAGAACTACGTTAAAAAAATGTTGGCTTTAACTCATAGGACTCTTCGAGTATTCTGTACCTGATCCAATTGGTCCCATTCATTATTATTCAGTAGGAATATAGTCCAGGACTATCTAATCAGATTCGCAGGCCCAACAAGACGTATTCCAATATTTGTGTTTGGCGTCTTAAATCACATTACCTCTAGAAACAAACAGGCAGGTTATGTGAACTGATGGAATTTAGTTTGGAATCAAATTCAAGTCGTGTACTGCTCTGGATTGAACTACCAAAATACCCACTACACGGGTGACATAATAAGTAGATTAACATGCCTGCAAATACTACTGTACGTTTGTTGATAAGTTACAATCACTATTAACATGCTTTTAACTATCTTGGCGTGACATCTTTAGAGGTCATTGGCCTTTTTGGTTTTTGCTCGGAGAAAACCTTGTTTTTGAGATGGTAATAATTTGGTGGAACTAAATCAGAGATCATTTTGAGAAATTGAATTGCATTTACAAAAAAAACAGGTTATGGTCCCATATTACAGGCTTTGCTTAGTTTGAGGGTAGATAGTGCTGTGCGGAAAGACCACCAATATATACAACGTGTTTATTAAGAGTTGTAGGGATCCGAAAGCAGGATATTCTACCGGTCATAACGAACAACTTTTGTTCTACGACTTTTAAAATTTCAAAGTTTTTCATTCATCAAATGCCTCTTAAACTTTTATCTAAAATGAATCTAAACGCATCATGAGGCAGCCCTATTTACAGCTGTTCTTTGACCTCTAGTTGTCAATTGTAGATAAAATAGGTAACAGAACTGCCACCAATTACCTAGTAATGTGCCTACCTAATAATGATGTTGCTGTTTTTAAAGATCTTGGTATGTAAAAGAAATATTTTCGCGACTGTAATCCCTAGTCACGGTAAACATTCTCTGAGATCTTTGGTACTAATACCTATTCAGTAACTAGGTACCTACGTGGCTACGTACTCAATATTTAATAGAATATTTATTTTTGTTTGATTACTAGATGTCGTAAAGCAATGTTTATGATATTCATAGTTCTTTAAATTGTAACATGTTACTTTACCACCATGGTTCATTGACACCACAAAATTATTCAACTGCAATTTTGGGAAGTGTCTAGTCTGTCCTATTTAATCTTTGACATACCTATCTGTCATTGGTTGCATTTAAAAACGCATATCCAATCAGGACGGCCGACGGCCGCCGATCAGTGTTACCATTTGTGGCAGATTTCTACTATTTGGCAGATTTTAAATATTTCAAGAAAAATCTTATTAGTTTGAATTTTTAATGAAATAATATTTATAATTTATTTATTTTTTACCGAACTGGAAACTTCTTATTCTTTTTTACCTTTATTGATTTGGTTTCTAAACAACTTCTATCTCGTTTTAGATAACTGCAAACCGTTACAAACGATCAAAAGATAGTAACTGAATGTAATGTAGGTATTTAATTTATTCCGTAGCCACGAAGGATTTTTATTTAGGTATTTTTATCGTCAAGCTTGGTAGATTTTGACAGATTTTTTGGCAGATGTGTGGTAGAACCGCCACTTTGGAGATGGTCACCCTGTTTGTGTTTACATGCGTTGTTGTACATTGTTTTGTTGAGAAAATGTCATCAAACGTGTTAAAATGGTGATTGTTATGTAAAAAGCCGTCGTCAGTCAGTGTGTGTATGAGCAGTGCCTACGAGGTAATGGTTTAGTGTGAAGTTTGAAGCCTGTGTCGTGCGAAATCTCGCAAACTTACCAAAATCCAGTTTTATCCAGTGTTATTATAGCCAGTAAATAATGACAAAATCCATAAGAACCAGTAAAAATATCGTGTCAGGGGATTGTCGGCGTACCTACCTACCTACCGAAAGGTAAGTATTTCAAATTATCTCGTAGGTTATCGTTGTTTTTTTCTTTCCTAGATAGAAGCGCGCGTGCGTGTGACCTTGACACGTACACAGACAGGGCTGTTGCAAATTTCTGAGAAAATATTAATTTTACTTTTCTATGGGAATTTCGAAAACGATGTATCCAACCGTTGCACACGTCAAAGTATTCCAGTGCTTGGTCTAAATACACGCTATTTGTTTTCCTACATAACTTCATCAACACGTTGTATAATATTTATTGCGAGATGCGACAATAATTTTCACAATATCCAGCTTCTCTGCGAGCCACTGCTACATTCTTAAATCAACTTTATTTTGTAAGATCTATTGCTATACTCCTACAGTAGCTTTATTCAACCTTTAAGTTATGCATGATATGCTTAAATTGTTAACATAATTAAATTCTATACAGAAACATCAAAGTCACCAAAGTACATTATTATTAATACAACTTCTTCACCGCACTCACCCGAATGACTAACTGAACGACGAAGTCTCAATCTGCAAACACAAATATAAAGCTAATTAAAAAGTTTCAAACTAAATTATGAGAGGGGCTGCGCCGATGGACTCCGTACCAAGATTGTCTCCAAGGTTTAATCAAGAGGGTGTTATCGTCAGGAATGTGCACTCGCGGCTCCTGGCGCCGCGACGCCGAGCTCCGAGCATCGTGGTACAGACACAAATGTTTACTCAAGACACTTTAACAAACATCGGTGTAGCTCAGAGAATTTCAAATTTAAATTAGTTATTCATAACAAGCACGGTCTGCTCATTTCAACTCCAGACAAATATTAAAGTTCTGCGCAATTCGGTGATGGTAGAAATTATAATTGAACTTGGTAACCATTTATTATGTCGAAAAGGCGCTATGAAAACAAAGCATACGGTCTCTCTGGACTATTAATTCAAGTCAAAGCTAAAATGCGACAAAGGCAAGTCAGCTCATAAAATTTATAGGCGATCGAATGAGATAATATGGTCGACGTTAAGAACAGCTTAGACAGTTTGGAAATTTAAATGTGAAGTAAGTTTTGCGAGATTGCGCGGTATAAATCAGCGCGGGAGCGGACGCGGGCGCGGGCGCGGCTGCGGCGATAAATCCGCGTTCCCTCGGGCTTCTTAACCGTGCTCCATCTCGCGCACGCCGCCGTCTACTTACAGAATGCCCGAGTGAACTGTCGACTCACATCGCTATAAATGCTGCGTTTGCACTTCGATATCGCACGAATCCAATTTTAGAAATAGTCTGCAGCTACAACAGTTCTGCCAAACAACTTAAGCACGCCTAGAAATTAAGTTTTCGCTTCATCTATTCTCGTTGTTAAACTTTCCTGATTCGGAGCAGAATACATTTATTACGACACTTAACTTGCATACCTGACGAGTTGTAACGTTTCTTACTTATCCCATCTGTCAGAGCCAGCAGCGAAGCGTCCGAAGTATTTTCCGCGAGCCTTCACCCTAATTCTTTTTCACGCTACATTTCAAGAATCTTATTTTTGTAATTACAAAAATGTCTAGTACGGCGACGTTATCCTTAATTGCTGGACATAAAAATTCCATTTAAATTTCCCTTTTAACGATCGGGGAGAAGTGTCTAATTGTATAATACACTCGTTTGCGTATTTTTATTGTCGGTACAATAATTAGAACATAACGCGACTTCTCCCTTTTGAGCAGGTTTGTAATTAAACTTTAGCTGGGAGTTGTAAAAGAATATTGTGAGATGCGAGCGCACCTTCTGGGTAGAGGGGGGGTCAGGAGGGGGAGGGGGAGGGGGCTGGTTATTTAAGAAATGGAAAGAAAAGCAATTTACTGCTTATCAGCGGAGTAGCGACCCGCGGGTCACTGCGGATTAAAAGAATAACGTTGCAGACAGGAGCACACTGGGGTCTTGTTAAAATTGTGTCTGTCTTATTTTGTTGCAACAATAAAAAATCCATTTTCTTTTGTTTTTTTTATTATGTATATTACACTCCATGTGCATCAAACTAAAATCATTTTTCATTTTCCGAACCGGTATTTTGAACACGCGCACACAGTTCAAATAGGAAAATATAACAAACAATCAAAAAGCAAATTATTCAAATCAATCAAACACTCCCAAAAACAAATAATTGTATGAGCAGAACAGTTTATTGTTACAAATATGCGTGACATAAATGTAAATGATTGGGGTGCATTTTGACACTGCCATACTGCAAGGGGTGAGATACATCCCCCATCCTGTTGGGTCCCAGAGATGTACTATCAACGACTATGATAATGTCATTGATGTAATATAGCACTTGATATCAAGTAAACTCGAATGTTCTTCAAAAGATAGTACCTAATTCGTGTATTGAAGCTTTTGAAATTGAGATAGATAAAAATCTGTATTGAGGGCCATTATTTTATGGATTAATTATTTTAAAAGATATTTGCGCCCAATACATTTTTGACAAGTCTAAAGTAAAGACGAATATTTTTATATTGCGTCACTCTTCGATGTATAATCATGTGCCTGGGGATCAAAGTAGTTGTTTTTTTATCTTTTACTTTTTTTGATGGTCAAACCCGTCCTCAGTTTCATAAGCATTAGGAGACGTTGTTAGAAATAATGTAGCTTTCATGGAATCCTTTTATAAGTGATTTAACCTCAAGCATAGAAGGTAAAAAAACGTAAAAAATAATAGACTGTACATAAAAATTAGAAAAAGACGTCCCGATCACAACAGATCCTACGTCTACCACAAAAACGATAAACGAAGTTTCGTACTGCCGTTTTGAACACCGCTGCGCGGTAAGTCAGTAAATGTTCCACAATCGAGTTGACGTTACCTTGCATGCTGCGCAATGTAACTCAAAACGTCAATGCGAATCTTTGAACATTGTTCTCATGATAGACTAGCAGATCATTCATTCAGTCATTAGGAGCAACCTACAAATTATACCTTTTTGAGAGCATCCTACCTACACATACCTGTGACTACCCCCCTTAGACATCCTCAAAAGAATCTGATGTACATACTTGGCACCAAGAGATCTCGGGGATATCTACCGTGGCTGGAGATCAAAGTCGTGAAGCTGTTTTTTTTCTAACGAATAATTAATGTATTTTTTCTAATCAATAAGTTAAAACCTTATTGATTGATTGATTGAAAATACTTTATTGCACATTAAAACAACAGTACAAAGGCGAACTTAATGCTATAAAGCATTATCTTCCAGATAACCTTCGTGTATTGTGGACATAAGATGTGTCAGTAGTGCACAGGAGAGGAAAAAAGTAGATCGTAATACATTTAAAAACATTTAAAATGGTTTTACTTATTGAAATCTGAGCAGCTATTTAGAGTAATCGCTTAACTTTATAAAAAACTAGCGGCCTGTCCCAGCTTCGCATGGGTGGTCATAAATTTTTTGAACATTTTAGGATAAACTTAGATTGTGGGTTCGAGCCTCGCGTCTACTTATTTCATACATATGCATGCCCTTCTCCCTGAGTGAGTGAAATCGCACCCCGTGGACCAGTTTAAATTTTTAATTTCGTCATATCTTTTGAATGGAATGTCCGATTTGAAAAATTCAAGAAGTAATGTATAGGTATTGAACCAGTCTTGAATATGAAAAGATTTATTTGGATAATGATTAATACCAAGGTACAAATAAAGAGCCTTTTCTAGCGGCGGCATTTCAATTAAATTTTTATAATAAAAGAACACTTATTGTGACATAACTATAATAGTTAGACATATGCTGTCGCGACATTTTTTGTAGATGATGACGTGTTCTGCAAAGTCGTAGTACATTATTTTGTTCTATCATCAATAGTTTACGCAGCGCACGCGATGTAAGGATTATTTTTTCCACCTTGGGTTACATTATTGGAGTTTTAGTAAGGATCCCTGACTTTTTAGAAAATATTATATAGCCTATGTTACTCAGGGATAATGTAGCATTCTAATGGTGAAAGAATTTTTGAAATCGGACCAGTAGTTTTTGAGCCTATTCGTTACATACAAAACAACAAAAATACAAATCTTTCCTCTTTATAATATTAGTGTAGATTGGAACTGAATACACAACCACCCTTTTTAAGTCAGTTAAACATAACGTTGTTATAAAAATAAACTATAACTTTTATGTATTTTTCGTCCTACTACATGATCAAACTAAACCAATTTTTGCACCAGATTCCTGGTAGGCGGATCAACGAGGGAGTTCAAAGCCAATATTTATTAACTGTATAAATTATACTAAATTTACGCTCAATCACTTATAGCCAATATAAATTCCACCGTTGTTTTTTAAAACGCTTTGTCAACCTATCCATCAGTGTAAAAATTCCCTGCTGATCCCCTTAATTTAATCAAAAGATCGCTTAGCCGGGAAGAAAAAACAGGATGACGTGACGTAACGAAGAAACACATTCATATATTAAGCCGGACAATTCAATTCTTGTTTGCATAGTCTTTGCAGTGTTGCCAGCAATTTCGCCAATATCACGTTTATGTTAGACCTTAGCACGAAGGAAAATTGAAAATACCGGTGGTTAATTAGTGAAAAAGTCGTGCCTGGCATTCTACTGTCAAGAAGTCAGCATATAAAAGCCAGTTACAATAAAATAAAATAATTTGTCAACGTTTATTATTATATCACTTTAATTCTTATATACAATTTTGTTTTTTTTTTCAAATTTGTCATTTATTATTTCGATGTTTTACTATATTATTATTTCAATTATATATAATTTCTATTTTTCATTTGATTAAATTGTTTACTTAGAAATTTTAATTTTGCATGCTCATAACGGTAGAAATAGTTGACTCAACAAATATATTTAACATCAATAATACATGTAATTCGGCAAATAAATATACTTTGACTTTGAAGCGACGTCATTACCTGTCAAACTAGGAGCACTAGCTCAAAAAAATAACATGACGGCGCAGGTAGACGCTGGGTAACCTGCTTTAATCCTAAATGAGCCCATACGTAGATAATATAAAAATTTCATGGGACGGGAGTCATGAATGGGCGGGCCAATATCCAAGTCGACTCGACTAACCAATAAATTACAATTTGACAAACAAAACCCCCGGTACACGTAACTTTGAATTATTTATTACGGTATGGATCGGTCTATGTACTATACATACGATACTAACTGTAGTGGTAGACCCCAGAATTTTACCATCATAATTTCATTTCAACAGTCAACCAAACCCCCTATTATGTATTCGTAAAAGATTTAAATTCCAACACCTACAATGCGAAGAGATTGACGACAATTATTTACATTATAGAAATTTATTTGATCGCAATAGGCGAGGGGCTAGGGCCCTGTAGGATGTAATAAAATTTGCATACTTTTAATCAAGGACCGTGTTGCGGAGAAGTTCTCCAATAACGGATCGCCATCGATCCGCTCTGGACCTGGGTCCTGCATTCAATTCTGCTTTGTGGTGGTGGGGGACTAAGTTTAGAGTAGTAATTACTGTGTGTCATACTGTTTATGAAGTGAAAATACTCTTATGCTGTTAAATTTGATAAATTATTATACTTGACAAAGTTGCATAAATACTATTTAGACAATCTCTACGTTTAAAAATAAATTTATCTGGTTAATTAAAACTATTTTTGTAGCTTAATAATAGTCGAAAATAAGTCAAGTCAAGAAAAAATGTCAATTGATCCAAATTCGTAGCGGCTTCTACGAAACTGGCTCAATGGAGACTACGGGTTAGACTCTACGCCAAAATATTAAAGTGTTGTTTCCCAGTCACATTAATATTCTAAATCGGTCTGTGTAAATAATGTAAGTAATATCGACTCGGCCCGATCGTCTGTAAGAGGATTCCCGTAGCGCAGTTTGCAATAAATTAGCCGGTTTCTAATATAAAACGACAAAAGGCGTCACGGCCACCGGCGCGCTCGGCGGCGGCGCCCGCTCCGCCTGTCCATCTACTCTCCGCATTAATCGTGTTTATTTAGCGGATATTGGCGGCAGAAATTCAAATGCAATCAAATGAAAATAGAATTCGAAAAAAGCAAAGAAAACAAACCGACAGGCGTCAGTCTAGCGGGAGAGCGGCCCTCCGCCTCACCACCCGCACGCTGACCGTACTTACACGATTTTAAATTGTACATATCTGAAATTCCGATCTGTCGCGCTCCCACCCCGCGCTATGAAATGAAACAAAATAAAACTGGAACGACACGGTGCGCTCGGAAAAAATCAAAATCGAAATTAAAAATAAAAGGTTTTTCCAACGAGGGAGGTTGCAATGTTTGCGGCCGTCATTCGATGCAGGCCGCAATAAAAACATGCGCTCGACTCCTACATATAAATATGTGCGGTGGATTGATTGGAATTGAATGTGTGGGTGGAGGGAGGGCAGAGGAGGCAGGAATCGAAGGTGAGCGCGCTAAGACTGTAATCGGTTTTGCTGGCACCGGGGGCCACCGCGCCGCTCACAATTAAACTTTGTTTGTACATGTGTCGCTCGAGATTAGCCGCAATGCTCTTTTTAAGTGGACCAACTGTAGTCCCGCATGCAATTTAAGAACCTAGAACACTGTTTCGACTATTACCGTCTCAGTGCTCTTTCCTACAGGTTTCTAAATGATAGTAACACTTTAGTTCTTAGGATAAAAAGTTTATTCTTGTTGTTATTTATTTATGAATGATGTTATTGACAAAAGCATGTAGTAGAAAAAGTATCGTAGACATTAGTCTACTACGCTATGGCTCTACGGCGTAGCTCGTACGTAGCGAGAGATTGCTCTGCGTAGCACGAGGCCGGTGCGCCATCTCATAAATCATAGGGAGGGGCGCTGATTGCCCTCAATTATGGCATTAGCTTTCATGCGTAATTTGCCGATGTCGGTCGGTAAGACTCTTCTTTCGTGGTCAATTTATTACTACGTATTTAATAACGTAGCTAGGTAGATTCAAACATTTTTGGGTGGATTACTAAAACGTATGCTTTTCCCTTTACTTTTAGTGAATAAATAAATAAATATTGGTGGACATTTAACATAGCACTAAGCAAAGCTTGTCAAAGTCAAAAGGTATAAAATCACAAGGATCACTTTGAAACGTCTTAAAGCTAGGTGAATCATGGTGCCAGTTCCACGCGACCAAAGCTTTGTACCAGATCGCGGATATAATATATTTTTTGAATACGTAAGTACATCTTATATACAACTGGACAGAAAGCAAACATTTTTATGGCACAACCATTTTTCCTCGGTAGGAATTAAACCCAATACCGACAGCGTAAAAGGCCAACACACAAGGGCTACCAAATGACCTGTCGTGGCAGTCTTTTGAAACTTTTGAATCAACCAGCTCTAAATTCGAAAACATGACGTCTTCTTTACGAATCAAGCAAGATCCGTAAACATATTCGGTACATACTAACTGAAAATGGTTATCACTAAAACATTTTAACGATTAGCTAAAGCATGTACAAAGATTAGTCTCAATAAATCATCCCAAGCCCGACTCGTGGAGCGGGTGTAGACTGCAATCGATCAATCACCCGCCGCATAACAGTTACTACCGTGAAATCTTCGGGGGCAAGACAAAGATAATTCCCGTTTAACTTCCGTTTCCAACTTATCGAATAATTTAACTGAACATTTATTTTTGCGCGCTCATCAATCAAGGGAGTTCTCGCTCCGCCGATAAGCCGCGTCTCGACGCCGAGAAATGACTAGGCATTACATAAATCCCTTCGGATGATGAAAAGTGAAGTGTAACAGATAAGAAGCTGCAAAAAGTTGCGATGAGAAATGAATCGCGATTTGTATCCGCCGCGGGCGCTTCCCACAGTCGCAACTCGCGAGCGCTTGCCAGCCGCCTCCCACGCCGCCGCAACCATTTGTCTACGCGACTTGTCGACAAGTTATCATTAAAAGATAGTTTTTTTTATAATTGGTATATATGTAGTACAGGTGAAATAAAAGTTATAATTAAGTTATTAATAAAGTTTAAGGTTTGTGGTCACAAAGTCTGAAAGAAATTACAAAAGTAAAAATAATACATGGCAACACTTCGAGTCACCCCTACCGAAGTGAAAAGTGGAAACGAAACAGCACAAAAAGTTAAATCCAAAGTTTCTTCGAAGAAAATCTCGCGGCGGCCATTATTAAGATA
The DNA here is from genome assembly GCA_932294275.1 of Chloroclysta siterata. Taxonomy (NCBI): domain Eukaryota; kingdom Metazoa; phylum Arthropoda; class Insecta; order Lepidoptera; family Geometridae; genus Chloroclysta; species Chloroclysta siterata. The sequence continues at coordinate 9,678,347 of OW028600.1, read as the reverse complement.
AACAGTACAATACATAAGCCTATCTCGACGTTTATTTTATCACGGGTTCACATCACGCGCCGCTATTCCCTGTTATGATACGGCCCGTACCTGAGTGGAGCTGAAAGAAAAGCTATAAACCTGTTCTGTGCGTTTCTTCCGGCGCGCCGGAGCGTCGCGTACGCGCGCCGACTGCCAAGCGATCCCCCCCTCCGCCCGCGCCCAGTGCCTACCCGCAACCCCCCACATCGCACGACCATATTTTCCACTTTATATGTGACAGTTGAGGTAATATCGAGACTCTCGCCGTCCTCTGATTGGACGAAAAATACACATTAAAGGAACCTGCCGGTTGCGAGCGAGCGATTCGAAGCTGTATTCCCGTGGAAAATGTCGGAAAATATTGTATTATGGGGGTGGAAAATTGCCACCCTTCCTCCTGCTCGCTCGACTCCGACAAAAACTGTCGAGTATTTGTTTTTGATGAAAACGATTTATTATTCTACGTGGGTTGGAGGCAATAAAGATAAGCCGGCGAGGTGGCGGAGCCTTATTACGGCTAACCCTCGCCTTTGTTTCCTTATAAAGAATAATAAATGAGGCCGCACGCTTATTTACCAACTTCCTTAATTATTTATTTATGCGAAAACATTGTTGATATTTGTCGGATGCATGAACTTGGGTCGGGACGCTCGCAGATGAGAAGGGTTTTCTTGCTCATGTCCCGGAAACAAAATTCGTTACTATATACTTTACATGACCTTTTCTCCCTAACAGTAAACGGGAAGAATCCTTTGAATCCGCAGAAAAGCATTTTCAATAATTCAAATGACGCTGTGCTCCTGATTGCGTTTTCTGTTTCAAGATTAACATCTATCTATCGCTGCTTCTATCTATTACAAAGTCCGCAACATGAGAAATCTCACGCGGATGCGGCTAATATCGCACAGCAGGGTATAAATCATGAGGCACTAAATCCTAACGCCGGCAGATAGCAATCGGCATAACGGTAAAGCCACAATTTGCATTTACACCCCTACGCCGGGATGCGACAGTGCGACGTTCTCCCTAATCAGACAGGTCATTTAAGAATGTGATGTGATTAACTGCCATAGCAAACTGTTTAACCAATAAAATATAAACTAAGCATAGATAATAACCAGATAGCTAATATTATACTTATATCCTTACTTTGTAAATACATAGGTACATTTATAACATTACTAGCGGCCTGTCCCAGCTTCGCATGGGTGATCATACATTTTTTGAACATTTTCAGCCTCGCGTCTACTAAATTCATACATTTGCACGTCCTTCTCCTTGAGTGAGTGAAATCGCACCCCGAGCGTGACCTGTGGACCCGTTAACATTTTTAATTTCGTCATATCTTTTGAATGGAATGTCCGATTTGAAAAATTTAAGAAGTAATCTATAGGTAGTGAAACTGTCTTAATTATGAAATGGTTATTTGGATAAGGATTAATACCAAGGTACAAATAAACACCCTTTTCTAGCGGCGGCATGTCAATTAATTTTTTATAATAAAAGAACACTTATTGTGACATAACTATAATAGTTAGACATATGCTGCTGTCGTGACATTTTTTGTAGATGATAACGTGTTCTACAAAATCGTAGTACATTATTTTGTTCTATCATCAATAGTTTTCGCAGCGCACGCGATGTAAGGTTTTTGTTTTCCACCTTGGGTTACATTATTGGAGTTTTAGTAAGGATCCCTGATTTTTTTGAAAATATAATATAGCCTATGTTACTCAAGGATAATGTAGCATTCTAATGGTGAAAGAATTTTTGAAATCGGACCAGTAGTTTTTGAGCCTATTCGTTACATACAAAAATACAAAAATACAAATGTTTCCTCTTTATAATATTAGTGTACCTCTAGATAACACCCAGACAGACAATAAATATTTATGTTCATTACTAATTTTATCTAATTTTATCTACAAGCTCTCAAAATTTCTAATTTCTTGACTAAACTACACTCATGTTAGGAATTTGTCAAAAAATAAAATCGTTTTAATTTGAATATTTTTTTTACCACATCGCAACCCCAAGTATCTCACCGTGAAGAGCCCCGCTGTGCGCACGCGTCTCTAAACGTATCATTTTGACAGATTTATTAATTCATATTAATTTTATCGTTGACATGTGGTCACACTGACAGATTATTCATTTGTTTGTATCATCTGCCACTTTTTAGTCAACCATAATCAACCGCATTATGGCCCCGCATTATAAACACTTTGAAATTAATATCAACATTTATTTCAAGTGTAGTTTGAGCCCTAAGTTAAAAATTATCAACCCATGAAAAAAAAAACCTAAATAGACGTATTCATTACTTCCTTTAATTAATAGCTAACAAATATATCAGTAGTGGTAGTGCTTGATATAATATTTCGACGTTCATTTGACTAAGACTCCTTCAAAGGTGAGAGCACTGGTGGTCTAGTGGTAGCGGCCCCGCCTTCCGATCCTAAGGTCGCGGGTTCGAAACCAGTCCAATGAGTTTTTCTGTTCAAAAATTTATGTGCACAGTGCCAGTACTATCAAACGGTGAAGGAAAACATCTTGAGGAAACCGGTATGTCGTAGAACCTGAAAAGTTCTATAACATGTGTCAAGTGCTTGAAAGGAGCCTCTTGAGGCGCACTTAAAATCCTTTCACCACACTGTTTCGAAAGAAACTAGTTACACGACAATAATAATAATAATTCTGCGCCTAAAATATGAATAACTTTCAATAAATACTAGAAAAAAATCTAAAAACAGTAAATATTGCAGTAGTAACACTTATCTAGTTCCCATAGCACAAGCTTTGATAGGACTAGATACTCCTGTGAGGAATATCCACGATTTTTTTTTTAAATTTACATTAATTCTTTCACATTAAAATCAATAACAGCCAGTTACAAGTCTGTCGAATTTGTAAAAACAAATTGTGTTTGCTGCGCTTCCGTGACCCTCTGTCTGGGCGACGTTTAAAAATTTAAATATCGACAGACCAACCCCTCCGTAATGAAATGAGCGCACATCTGAAAAATGTTTTAAAATACTTTGGAAGTGAAACGAAGCTGGTTTGTTGGCACGTGAGACGTTTTGGAACCGTGTTTGTAACTGTGAGGATGGTTTTATGCTATCCGTTCATTTTGATAAATATAAAAACAAAATAGTTTTTGTTTTTTTTTTTATATATAATAATAATGGTAATGTGTATTTACAAAATGAACGCAAATACACTTTAAAGAATTTACGCTATAAATGGACTGTAGGTAAATAGCTCAACTAGTCCAAATTAAAACCTATTTAGAAATGATCCTTTATTTATTTATTGAATAAAAAAGTCAGTGTTTTGAATACCTAATTATTTTATAAGTTTTAATAAAAATCATACAAAACCAATCGATCTTACATATTTTATGTTTGTTTTATATTATTTATATAAAAATTTAAGATTTGCAATGGCAAGTTACTACTTTCGGGGCATGGTAGAATCTTTTATCAGATCTTCATTTTTTTTATTTCGTTTCTTCTAGATCTGCTCCATCGTTGGGTTCATTGTCATTTCCTAAAGATAAAGTTAAAGATAAAGATATTTTATTTGCAAAACATAAGTAGAATAGTTGCATTCAGGTATTAAAGTGGGTAATATAGGTTTCATTATATTTTGCCTTGACATAAGGCGTGCAAATATTTATTTTAAAATTATACAAATATTAATTAGTAGGTACTCATTATTTAACACAAAAGGTACAGTTACACATAATTTTTACACAAAAGGTACAATTGCATTATTATTTTTACAATGCTCAAAATACTCGTTCATTGAATAAAAACAGCAGTTTAAAAGCCAGTGGTACAGTTTGGACTTGAGACTGTTAATGGGAAGATCTTTGAAACAATCTGGAAGAGCATTAAAAACCTATTAGGTAAAATATTCAAACGATGTTATATGTATTGAAAAATAATATGTAACTTGATGAAATATAATAACAGTCACGCATAACACCGTCCGTAGCACCCCCAAATGACGCGTAGCGGATGCGGTGTAAGTTAACTCGTACTATTTAACCATCCGTTCACACTGCCGATGAAACACCCTCATCTGCCAACAGGGATGCCAATACTCTTCTCAATATAGATAGACAGAGAAAGAGAACAATCAGCAGAGCATAACTCATAAATAAAAATACAGTATGGCGAGCAAAACATTGAATTATGCCGGTATTATGTCACATTTGGCCTTTGTGAATTAGTCAGTGCAGCGCATCGCTGGGGGAATATGAGATTGGGTGTTTGTCAGTAATGTTAACTCGAGTTAATCAGCGTATGGATTTATTATAATACTCTGTATAATAAAGCAATTTCTTTTGAAAGTGTCCACATGTTCTTCATCAAATTTAGGGACGTTATTCATTAGTAGGTACACTTTGGTGTACTATAATGCTTTTACTTGTAATCAAATACCTAATTAAGTCCAATAAGAGATTGTGTAAAGAACAATGAAAAACACTAGGAGGTTTGTAAAATCGTCAACAAAGAATGACGCAGTACCAAACCCGATACCATTAAAGGGAAGACGTCTGTCTCGATTCAGCAAAATCATAGAAAAGCACATAAATTGGCAAGCATTAACATTTCCTTTATCCTCCGTGTCGGCGTATGACGGGGGCGCTCCACTGGGGCGGCCCAAGACAATAAATTTACATATTTCACCCCTCAAACAGACCTTTTTTGCCATTCCGCAGAATTACGCACATATGGGAATATTCCGTTGAATATATCAGCAGTAAGGAGAGATACACTCAGAATAAAATTATCTACCACGAGCGCCACATTTGCAGATAAAGAGCCACGCTTTGACGCCCTTGATACGGGGAGGCCATTTGTGAATGGGAAAATTCTGATTTTTAACGTAATATCTAAACTTTTTACCTTTTTTATTTTTTAATTAGCATTAAAATTGTCTGCAACTTTTCTAATTCATTTGTACGTTTTATTTTAGTTTAACAGGAAACTGCTCGTATACCGAATAGTTAATTACCTAGTTCTTTTGATAGCGATAACGGAGTTATTCGCCAAGGTTTTCGCAATCAATAAACTTAACGTATTTTTTAATTTCGATTATAAGAAGTTTGCACTTTAAGAAATAAAAAAAATACTTGCGTATAATTTTTTGTGATACTAATAATGTGTGTATGTGTATAAAGTCTCTAACATCTAATTAACTTACTTCTACAGCTACGAGTACTTATAAGGGCATCAACATTTAGTAATACGAGGCCTCCTGCACTCGCGTGTAAAAGCCTCTTTAGTGGCCTTTCAATCATCACTCTGCATAGTACCAATACTAATTGAATCTACTCCTTTCAATTACTGGCTATATTCGTACATTACGGGGTGCCGAATAGATACGTGGGCACATATGGAAATGTCATTTTGCGGTAGAGCCGCCCTTCAAAGGGTCAAATCAAAATCATTTTCACAGTCCACTGGAGGAGCGATCGACACCAGTCGCTTACTATTGATACCGTATTAACTATTTTGTTAAATTGGAAATCTGCGGTGTTGGTATATACTAGTAAGGGGCCGTCCATTAATTACGTGATTTTTTTTTAGCATTTTTTAACCCCCCGCCTCCCCCTTGGTGATACGTTGTGAGGTTTAAGACTAACCCCCCACCCAAAATCACGTGTATATTTTAGTACCTACAAAGAATCTTAATTTTTTTAGAATATTTTCTATAGACAAGTATAATCTAATTTTATTCTGAAATTAAAGACCATGACAAAAATGTCTAGACAGAAATGCACTTTTCGGTTTAGAAATCGCGCGTTTGATGAAAAAATAAATACACGTGATATCTTATCCTCCCCCCTTGTGATATTTCGTGATTTTTGCTAAACCAAATCCCCCCCCCCCTTTGAAGCCTCACGTAATTAATGGACGGTCCCTAACTACTATTGCTACTGCTGTCCTTCTGCTACTTCTTCCCCCGTAGTATATCCTCAAATAATTATGAGTTGGTACTTGGTACTACAACAAGATCTGAGGGAATATCTATTGGTCCTGGGAATCAAAGTCGTCACACTGTGTATGTTTTTTTCGTTTACTGCTACTATCCTTATTGTAAGTATGGAAACATTTTTTCAAACATATTCTTTGTTACCTGCGATTTAGACTAGGAATATTTTTTATGAAGCAATTCAAAGCGCGTAAACCGTTACCAGACAACACTAGGTACATAAAGTGGACATCAATTTGGGTTGGAACAACCGATGTTTCAACTACAAAGTATAAAGCCTTCAATCCAGCGCTCAGACAATCGGACGTCCATTAGCATGGACGCAACAAAGTGAACGTTCTCAAAACAACACACGACCAAATTCGTCTATTGCTTTACATCCAACCATAAGCACCTATCCGTTCTAAACCCACATTGAAACAATCGTATTACCGTCGCCGAAATACGGAGCTATAGAACAGCCGTCAGGAACGTACAGACTAGACAGAGGACACTAATACTCATTAGAATTACATGGCGGAACGGTCGGTGTCCGCTGGCCGCTGCCCGCTATGCTACCACCCCGCTGACGTTACCGCAGTGTGCTTTCCGGGACTCAAATCTAAGTTTTCTTCATTGTAAAAACTCTTGATTGTTGTAGTTGATATTTTGTGGTATCAATGGCAATTTTTTTTTTTACTTTGCTGGTCTGCGACCCGTCTCTGCCTGCCTTCTCTGCTATCACTAACAACTTCATAGTCACTGTGACCTACTCTGATTTTATTTAGATAGCAGCCCTCATTTCCATAACTAAATATGAAATTATATTTTACACAATTAATAAGTACACAGGCGATAACTAATAACCTTTGGATTAATTTCATACAAAAGTATGGTTAGTATGCAAGTATGGTTACTTAATTTAAAAAATGTGCCGCAGTATGATCGTAATCCTTGACCTACTTCATTCAGTAGGTGGTGTATTGTAGCTGGGTGTCACAGAATATCGAACTTAGAGCTAATATATGAATTAATGTTTGGCCTTTCATTTTTAAACGGAGCCAGTTTTTCATTAGTTTAATTTGTAGCTATAAAATTATAATAAAAAATGTTTTAGTCTATTTACTCTGGTGTTTTTAGCTTAGCCGAAACATTTTTTGTCGGGACTGAATAAAATGAGGTCACATCAAAATTCATGAAAGGCTTAGTGGTAGACATAATATAGCGGACCTAAAAAGTATTATTGTCTTTTATTTACTACAGACTTTATTTACTATAACGAAATATATTCTCAGGAAATCAAAAAATCAAACCGGACTTCGTACAGCGATTGTATCTTACAGTGTGTGGGGATATCTGGGAAATATCACATTCTGTGCACGAATTCCACCACAATCGATAAGAGATGACCGCTGGCCGCGGGCGACCACCCCCCGGGGGAGTCTGTTATTTGATTAGTCTTACCGAGAATGAGCTCGTCTCTACTTAATGGGGTGAACGCTTGTAACTCGACATAGTATAATTCTCACTAACTCTAACAACATAGGAAAAATAATTAAAACAATTCTACTCAATAGATTCGTATGTAATCCCGAAAGGCGCTCATCCCATCATCGCTTAATAGACACGCATTTCGACATAAATGAGTTTCGCTCTAAATTAATTAGTAGCACATTTTCCATTATAAGGACAAATGTAAAAGCGACCGCTTAATAGCGCGGTGTAAAACTCGCTAGTTTTCGTTCGCGAGAATAGGGCCGGAGAGAAATTGCGGATAGACATAATCAGTCTTCTGGCTTTGAGGCGGCCTCAGCCCCTAATGTGCCGCGCGCCTCTTCATCTGATGAATAGGCTCACGCACACACCTACAACCGTTGATTGAATTCAATAACATAGCTGGAAATTACATTCTAACACACGTTTCACCCACACAGATAGCTACTAGCTAGAGTTTATTTCTTGATACTTGTTCGGGACATATTTATTCTAAACCTCAAAGTGGTCGAAATGGTCCCGCCCGGCCTACAAATGAACACTCAAGGAAAGTTTTGCCGAACGGGAGGTCGGCGCTGTAAGGACGGCTCGTAATGACCCGCTCAGATCTTACAAAAGGCAATTACAATAAAGTTCCATTCGCACATGGTCGTTAACTGGACGATATATCTTGGATTCCCTCGTCAAAGCTGTTCTCACTTGTTTTCATCTGTACCGCCTCATCGTGCGGTATGTGACAATTTTAACTTTTCCGACCCTCAAAAATAAGGAGTTTTTCTGTCTGTATTATTTTACTAAGAGATTAATTTTCAGTAAATGAAGTACTTGTGTGTGGGAGATGTCACATATAGATATAAGCAGCCGAATTTCTGTATTGTTGTTTCTAACTTTATAAATAGCACAATCACTGTGTTCATAAGAAACATGAATAATGAATGCGTAATGTAGATCACAATGTAGATGTGTGGCTGGCTCCAGCACCTCCTGCCAGCACACTTTACGAGCGAGGGATTAACCCGAGTAACGAGATTCATTAATTCTTGTCGTTAAAATTTGTCGTTCTCGATTAATAAGGAAGTCCTACTTGGGGCACGTTATTATCACTGGACCGCAGCGTCGGGACCCGCCAACTTCCCACTCCGCCCGCTTTATTTACACTATCGAGTAAATTAAACTCGCTCGAGTGTTGGAGAAAACTTTAACAGAACTTTGTGTGTAATAAGTGGTGCAACAACACGAGTGGAAGAGCAAACGTCGGACGCGGTCTCGGCTCCGCACTTCGCTCCCACTTAACTCTTTGGGACATATTTATTCGACCCTCCGGCGACCGCGGCGACGCCGCCGCCGCTTCTCCCCGACCGAATTAACCTAACGAATCAAAGGAGCCATTAAACACCACCTGAACGCTCCTTAAGTACAATCACGTTATGAATCGCAGCGACCCCGATCGATCGAAAATGCTTGTAAATTTTTTATCATTCGGAAACAAATCGAAACAAAGAAAGTATCCACCGTCCGTTATTAGCGACCGCTTCCTCTGTTTGTATGTAATTTTTAATGCGGGGTCAATCAGGGAGCTATATCGTAGATCTCCGTCGGGCCGAGACCGTAACGATAATGAATCGAAGCTGTAAGAGCGCCGGACCGCACTCACGAATTATTAATAGCCCCTATACATACAATACACTAGTCCTCCCCATTAAATTGGAATTTCCGTAATCTTAAATATAGATTAGGGGCTAAGGAACAACGACGATATTATATCGGACTAAGTGCTTTGAATTTGAGATTAGTCCGATGGTCACCAACGCAATTCTCTTTCAATTAGGAGGCATTACTAATTCATAAAGACAATGTTGCTATGTCCGCCGCGACCGCATTTCCTTGTCCTTTAAGATGACCCTCCCCTCGTGGAGGCAGAGGACTTGTCCACTGTTTGTTTTGCCTACCTGAAACCCTCTCGCAATTGTCCACTAAGTGTTGATTGCTTGTAAACAGCGTGTCTTGTTTGAATAAGTTGCTGAGGTTTCCATATTTAGTTCCATGTGCTCATGATGTTGGAAGCTAGGTTGATAAGAACTTTGACCAGGTTTGGTTATTACATAGATATCTATCTATATCTATGTAATAACGTACTATAGACTATTTAATTATAAGATGACCTACCTTGTAGTATGCTTGGTACGTTTTTGTTTCTATTAGAAGTCGATTCTTCCATTAACTTCGTTCGGAACTATTGTATACCTCGGTATAGGCTACGTCATAAGTTTATTGTGCGATTCTAGTCCCATGCGTGGAGGGAATTGATAAGGCGCTCGAACCTTTGCCTCTATTGCTTGAAATTTATTGCTGTTTTGGGTTTTTATTGTTCCGTTTTACGGCCTCCTCGTGTATAAATCGTACAGATAGAAGATGAATTCCGTGCTATAGCGACCGCTCCTTTTATATCGTACACTTTCGGTGATACCTTTACATATTTTATGTATTTCCCTCGTATAAATTGCTAAACATACTTTATATTGCCGACGGAAGATCCAATCTTCTAATACAATCGTAATAAAGTAAACTAATGCGATGCCATTTCCTCCGCATACATTACACCCTGTATCTACGAGCATACTAGGATTTTCATAGAGGTCCATCACGACGACCCGAGCGTATACGATATATCACAGGAAATTATGCTTGGGCTGCGTTTCAGCAGCGGCGGCGAGGGGGACAGAGACGGCGGCCTCGCAAGCTGACCCTCGGCTCGTAATGTACGGTCCGGTTAGGTAGACGACTTACGGGAAGTAGGTACCTACGAATATGTAGCCCGACCCGCCGCAGCCCGCACCCCGTGCATGAAATGCTTATTATACGCGGCACGTACACCACCCCGCGTTTTCAGCCACTGCCGTCGCCAGCTCACTCGCTCCTATCCGCTGACCGCCTGCTCAGACAGGGACGTAAGACCGATATTATAGCAAATCGAGGATTGTTATGTCCGGTCCGGCAGAGGTCGGCGTAATATATGGCCACGGTATTCCGGGAATATATATTAACGCGAAACTCGCCTCATACAAAGATCTTGGGCGATGGAAACAAATGGAGAGGAATATTTTGCGGTGGAATCCATCGAAATGAAACGAGCGAACACGGTGTAAAAAAATACACTAATATCTTTTCGACTCAACAACCAATACTTGCGGAACTAAAAAGAAGGTACTAGATTTTTTGTTGCTTTCAAAAAGTTTCTCGAAGTAATAGAGTCGCTACATCTGCGGTCAAGTGGATGATCGAGTCGGAATGGAACAAATGAAGACTGATCACCTCGGTGCAGTCAGTGGCCACGGAGGGCGCTGGGTGCTGCGGGGCGGGGGGGTGCAGGGGTGCTGCAAGGAGGTGAGGTGCAAGTGCTATGACACGTCGCACTAAGTGAATGATGACGCTGTGAAACTCCAAATGTATTTTAATCTAGCAAGAAATAATAACCGATGTACGAAAAATTGTTGAAGTCTAACTTCGTTTGAACCGAAATATGTAGACGCCATAATATGTAGACAATAAGTAACCAAAAAAAGCTTTCTCCATTCTTATGTACTCGTAAGAACTCGTACGATGATCTATTATAAAATTTGACACGCACAAATATACAAAGAGCTTGTTATAATTTCTTATTTATATAGTTTTAAAACTACACGTTCACCATAACGACCACCTGGTTGAGGAAAATAAAATGATGTTAGTTGAGCCGTCACATTATCGAACGTCGGTTCGTAAAGATGGATGAGCTAAAAAACACGATAAAATCGAATCATATGGGGATGCATGCGGTGATTATAGGGGATCCTTTTCTACTGATACCTTTAAAAGATTTATCGTACAAAGTATCTCAACATTTTGAAGAAAACGCTCCAACTGGGTGTTGCAAAATTCTTTCTGCTTATAAATACAATCACGCCCTCGCGATAAATGTCTGGGGGCGCAGTCACCCGCACCGCCTAAACGAATTTAAATAAAATCGGGTATTAAAATCTCTAGGCGATCTCACAAAAATATAGGTACCTACGTCAGGAGAGATTTGAGCGGAACAAAAATTCCTCGAGCTCGTCGTTTATCGAGGGGTGGGGGACTCCTGTTTTCTTTTATGGCTGTCGTAAGGTATAATCTTCATGAAAAATGCGATACTTAAATGAAGTAAATTCCTGAAAAGGGATTTCTTTAATACCAAAATTTCTCTGTTGCAATTTCGTATATTAATTGGTAAAACGCTGGCTCTCCGTTGGAAGTACCGATTGCAAAAATATTTCACATTTATTCTTGATTCTATATTATAAATATTCAGGCATTGTTATTTAAACATATCGTTATCCGAGCATCTCCTAGTATTACGCACAGTATAAACATTGTGTCATAATGAGGGTAGGATGAGGCGCGTCGCGTGCGCCGTTCTCGCTGTCGCACCGGGGCGACGCGAGCTGCGACACGTGACCGCCACGCGCGACACGTCTCTAATTGCCCTTCCATACAGATTGTGACAATATTGGACAATCCAGTGAAAATAACACCGGTCTTATTGCGCCGAACATTATTTGAGCCGACTATAATCTCTCATTTTAATAGATAAGTGGAGGCGGAGTCGCGTGATTTGTTAGCGCTCCCTGTTTAGTTAACCTTCGGTAATACTACCGTAATAGCTCCGAATACGAGCGCGAATTGTATTTTTATACTATTATTGTTCACGAGAAGAAGTCTATGCGTCTTAAAAACAAAATTAAATAAAAAGAACTCCAGACAAAACTGTGGCCGTTTCATTAAAATTAAAAGAAAGTTAAGTCGCGACACAAGACAAACTGCCGCCTAGAGAAATAAAGAGAGCGAAGCAAATGAGAAGAACTCATTTGGGCGGCCTCGGAATCGTGTTCGAGAGGATAATAAAAAAGGAAGCCATCAGTGACACGCACAATAAGCATCAACCTCAAGAATATCATAGATAACGGCGAGCCGACGCGCCGCAGGGACCTCATTAGGAGGCCGCAGGGAAATTAAAAAGAAAGCAAGATCTCGGACTCGATTGTGGCCCGAGAGAAACGGCCGGCCTTCCTCCTCTCATAACATTACATACAGCCTCGCCGATTTTCCGGACGATTATCATTTTGTGGTGCGTAAGATAGACCCGGAAAAGTAGTTAATGGCAGAACTGAGGCTGAAGGCGAGCGAGGCGCAGCATAAATCAGTCTGGAGCAGAGATGAATGTAATTACCGTGCACGACGAGACAAATCGGAACTGTGATGCAGACAAGGTCTCGCCACCTTCACCAGACGGCTTACTTTACACGTCATGCACTGTGCAAGCCACGTTGTGCGGAATCAGGTTCATGATTTCCTCACCATTAAAACATTAATCATGAAAATGTGATTCCTTACTAAAAAGTATCACTGTTTTGCGTTAAAAACTTGACTGGGTGTAGATTTAAAAGTAAATAAGCTAAACTTTAATATTACTGAGAAAATACAAGCGGGAAAGTATCCGAAGAAAAACAATTAATTGCCTTTTTCCGAGAACAAATTTCAAGTCTTGGAACTTGCTCAACTCGCTAGAAAGAAACCTATAGAAATCTTGCATTTATGCAAAACAAAGGCAATCAATGCCCGGACGAACAAAAGAAATGAGCTTCATTAAGCGCCAGAATGAAAACTTTAATAATGTAAGATGCAAAAAAACTCGACAAAAAATACTTAAGAAAATCTGACGACATAAAGGCTGTTGTAACCGGGGACTCGCCGTAAAATCATTAAGATGCTAATAAAAACTTCCTTTTGTCGCGCAGAGACGGACTCGGGGTTCCTCCCCGACGGTAAAAAATATTCAAATAAAAACTCAATCGAGAAAGTAGAATGGGAGACGGTGCCCATGATTATTCTTCAAAACATAATGAAGAGAATTAATGTAAATATTCTTTTTACTGGGAACTTTCCGCCCTCCGGAAAGTTTTATTTCACGGCGCGTCGTTTAACAACCGTCCCTACTTATTGACATTCAATTCGGGGGAAATTGATTTATGAAGATTGTCGCCTTAATTGTAAAAAGATTTCTTGTGCAAGTTTAAATCTGCGGAGCTGTAAGTTTCCTTGGAGCGGATTGTTTTGAGTTTGGAACAATGGGTCTGCAATGTTGCATTATTGAGTGGTGTGTGACAGCCAGGGGCGAGGAGTGCAGCTGCAGTGATTACCGACCTGTCCGCGCCGACGACAAGCGGAACAAATGGCCACAATTTTATTCATTATCTGTATCAAATATTTACGACTAAAAACGGGTGTAAAAAGACTACTCCCAAAAACATTTGCGCGACTTGCCAAAACTTGAATAAATCAGTCTCTTCTTTACATTTATTATGATAAATTTTTAACAAACATTAATTATAAGATAAAAAATAATAAGATTATAAAATACCAGTTTTTGAATTTACTTTGTAGTATTAAGACATTCAATTTGTGTTCACACTACTGTAAAAACAGGGGAACCTAAGAACAATAAATAGTAGCAGTAGCTGTAAAATGAGTCGCTGCTAGATGTTTATGCAAATCTCGCTTCTATTGCTATCACTGTCTGTTATTCGATTATTGTACTGTGATAAAAGGTTTATTTTATAATTTTGGTAGCTATATTTCTGATAGCATTTTAAGACTCACTTATCTAAACCATCATTTTTTACACCCTGTATGATGCAACAGACGACCATACAACCCTCACATAAAACACGGAATAACTTGAAATAAAAAAAAGCACGAACAACATTTTTAGTAGCATTAATTAGGCGGTTTAAACCAAGGTAAGTTACTCGTATGTAAGTAGAGCCGTTTTATGGGTCTGTATTTTTCGGGATTTAGAACAAAATATCCGTAAATAATTGGAATCTCCCTCGAGGAACCGAGGAAGGGTCCACGAGAGGTCCGGCACCTTTTTACGGTCGATAAAAATAATAAGTCGGACCTCCCTCTTCCTCATACGCCTCCAATGCACGCCCACACAGATAATTTTTCACGAACACTTTCATAGAATTTGATGTTGAACGTAAAAAAAGTGATGAACATAGACTCAAATCCCGATTCCCCAAACGAACATTTTCATTAACAGGACGCCGCGGCGTATATCCACGGCGACACCACAAACAGACATTAGGCCAAGTTACACACATTAAAAGTTCCCGAATCGACACCTAATATGCAATCCCATACTTTATACAAAATTTATTGTACCTATTACAAGATTCGCATTAAACTACCCAGAAAATCTTTAACCTAAGCTTTAAGCTTATAAAAGCTCGGCGCTAATGGCCGGATACCGGAAATTGCGCTCTCATATATCTCCCAACAGATTTATGAAAGTACCCACACATGAGACGATGTCTCCTCGTGCACACACGTCACGAGTGTAGATACACACTCTCATAAACGCACACCGACGAGCGCTCGGCTAACTTTGACACTTATTAATTTAAAGGGTCATTACATTTTAGAGTAACTAAGATAGTTTGAGGGTTATTTAAATCGAATCTGAACGCCAAAGTTGTTCAGGCGCAGATAATATAGCACGTAGCCTCGTAGACGGAATCTTTACACATATGCTATTGCTACGCGCGTAGCCGCACAAAGTGCTACGCCGTAGCCGCGTAGAGGATAATCCGCGTCCAGCGGTGTAGTCTCACGCTCCGCCGTTATGACTAGATGCTCTTTCCCTGTCATGTTTATTGCATTTGAAAGATCTGCATACAAATTTAATAAGTGATGAGATTAGAACCCCACTTTGTTGAGATTGTCAAATTGCATAACATAAGCCTAAGTTTATTTTGCATTTTAACTGATGTTTTTTCTAATTTAAAAGTCACCAGGGCACTAGCTTATACAAACTTACACCCTTTTTTATCTCAAAAGTATTGTTATTGTGAGTGGGCCATGTTTGGATGAACCTTCATCGGCTACTAGTTTTATTGATGATAGAATAACATAGCATACGAATATATCAAACCGATAGTGTCGTCACTGCAGTAATTGAAACCAATAATGGAGTGAAACACAACACCACTACACGCCAACCTAAGTCAATCTTCGAAAGGATATTAAGTATATTCTCTAGTGGAAGCTGTTTTTTTAGGATCGTAATCTTTTCCGTGTATCCCGGCTCGGCCCTCGTCGACACGTCCCGGCCATTGTGACGACTGCGTCTTCCACGGCGCTTCTTATGAGCGTTACAAGTGCTTTCTAAATAATCTAAGTCCAGTCGAAGAGAGCGTATTGTATTGACATAGTGGAGTGGTGGCCGGCCGTATAATACCGCACGTGTGTGTGCCGTCCGTGTGAGCACACACACGCGTGCGTCCACGCTTGATAGAATAACCAAGTCGTCCGGCGCCTTGGAGTGGGGGGTGCCCCCCTAAGTGTCTTCAAGACTGGACCTCCACCCCCCTCCTGCCCACTACACGTCTTCTGTAGCACTTCCCGTAGCCGCATCGGACTTTAATGGCCCTTTATGTTATGTTGTAGAGGAACGTTTCTATTATTAAAAACGATACGATACAAAATCTATTCCAGCTTTTGGATTTCATTAAAAAAATATATGTTCCAAAACACAACATCTATTATGCCTAGATACCGATATCTAAATGTGTATCGTGGTATTTTAAAAGACTAATGTGTAATATTGATAATAAAGACTGTTTGAAGTCTAAATAAATGAAGGTGTCGATTAAACAGCACTTAAATTATAGTCGTTCTTGTTATTTTTAAAAGAAAACGACGTTTTTAAAGTTGTGAAATATTAGATTTAGATAAAGCAACCACCACAGAACAGTAAACGAGAGTTCTGTGGCAACCACAGAATCGACAAAGCAGAACCGATACCGGAAGAAGCACCCGTGGTCTAGTGGATGCGACCCCGCCTTTTGATCGTAAGGTTGCTAGTTCGAATCTAATCATGAACCAATGGATTTCTCTGTTCAAGTAATTTATTTGCGCAACGCCAGTGCTCTGAAGGGGTGAAGGAAAACCTCGTAAAGAATCCTGGTAGTATTCTTGTAGCGGCGATGGGCTTGCGACCTGCTACGTATGGAATGCCAACTACTGAAAAATGGGGGTATGTGCTAAATGTAATATTTTAACGTGCCTCTGACCTCTTAGAGACATCCTCATATACTGAATCCTCGAATACTGAATATCTACATGATACTAAGATATCTGAGTGGATACCACTCATGGGAATTGAAGTCTTGTTTTTTTTAAACTCTCGTGACCTATCACATATTGAAGTATTACGTCGGGAAAATAATAAAGGTAAAACGCGATAATACTTCAATATTGAAGTCTTGTTTTAAAACTGACAAAACAGAGAAGACAAATTATTTTCTAGACGTTTGGAACAGGGAAAATGCCACCGTTTAGTGGCCGAAAACGGAAATAGACAGTTACGAGGTAGGTGAGCTTGATTGCCAGTGGTCAGGCAACTGCTCAGCTTACTGATTCACTGACATTTGTAGTGTCTCTAGCAAATATCGTAGTACCATGACAATTCTAAAGTAAGTACAAAACCATTTTGTTCAAAAAATGAATGAATGACGGTCAACTTACTATGGACTGACTTGCCTAAAAGATTTAATTAATTTCACTTGACACTGGCAACATTGTCTGTCATACGACAGACAGGTGCCAAGCGGAGCAACGGAAAAAGAAGAAGTAAGTTTTGGATTCGTTTTCTGGCATTTTGGGAAGCAACATAGCTTTTTCATTTTAATTGTTTTTCTTGTGTTATTTTGAGTAGTATTGTGTAATTTCGGTGGTATTTTAACCAACATTACTTGAGGTCTTTGCACAAAGTGTAAGCATTTGAAATGAAAGTGTATTATGTGATATCCTGATTTGACTGAAAATGTTTCGAATGTTTTGAAAAAAGCCGCCACCATTTTCTTCAAAACAAATGACGGCCGACTTGAATAAAAAGTATTCAATACAAATCACTTGACACTGGCAAGATTGTCTGTGTGTAGGATGACGGACAGGAGCCATAAATTGAGAGACGAAAGAAGAAGAAGAAGTAAGTTTCATCTCGAGTTATATTACATTATGAGAAAAAGAAGATTCGTTTTGTGACATTTTGGGAAGCAACATAGCTTTTTCATTTAAATTGTTTTTACTGTGTTATTTTCAGTTGTGTTGTGTAATTTCGGTGGTATTTTAACCAACATAACTTGAGGTAAGTTAAGTTTAATAAGTGATATAAAGTGTAATAATTGATATCCTGATTTGACCGAAAATGTTCAGAATGTTTTGAATAAAACCGCCACCATTTCCTTCAAAACAATTAAATGACGGCTGACTTGACTATGGACTGACTTGACTATAAAGTATTTAATACAAATCACTTGACACTGGCAAAATTTTCTGTCGAATGACGGACAGGAGCCGTAAAAAAAAGAAGAAGAGAAGAAAAATAAGATTGCGAGTTTTCAGAATTACTCCCAACAAACTTGTACAATTTACTTAAATTGTAACCTAGGAATCATATTCTTCTATATTTTGTTGTATGGTTAATTGACAGTTAAAACTGTATCGATTCAACTAGTTTAGATAAACTTTAAGAATGATTTAGATTGCGTTCATTTAGTTAGTAAAACTAAAAGTCATTTCAAAAAATTAATTTTTATGAAAGGTTTTTGTAGGTATATACCTATTTTAAGCCGAGAAGCCAAGCTAGTTACAAATAAATGTAGAACTGGAGGGTAGTTTACCAAGTTGCGAAGCGAGCGGAGTGCAAATCATATTAACTAGGATGCAGTGCCTCCGCGGGCCGGCTGACGCTGCCGCTGCTAATTCACTAGTTACCGAGGTAACTAGTTAGCTGGATGCTCCCAGGCTCGCATTGTAAATGTGTTCTGAAATTCTACTTTTATAATTCGCAATGGCTGTGAATTATTTTAGAAACGGACCGCTTTTTATGCGATGTAAAGTCATGCACAATAATAATAATGAGCTCTCATTTAAAAACGTTAATCAAGCTGAAACATTGTATATTTTTTTTATTATACAACTAGCTGATGGAACAAGCATATGGCCCACCTGATGTTAAGTGGTAACCATCACCTATAACAAAGCATTACCTCGTAAGTCACGCACGTTAGGAACGTGCCCTACGTTGCACTGCCCTGCGTCCATCAGCTTGAAGCATACATATGTTAAGCCTCATGTGCCTGTAATTACACCGGCAACCACACGCTTCAAACCGAAACACAGCATTACTGCTTGGCGGCAGAAAAAGGCGTGGTGGTAGTACTTCCCCGGACGAGCCCTTCACAAAGAGCTCTACTACTCTTCATACTCTGCTTAAAGCTAACCCTGCCACTGTATGTTACCTATCATTGGTAATGGTTGTGGCAACATTTTAAACACTGATTATGTTTTGACAGGCTTTGATTTAAATAGTTAATGATTCGTTCTCAGTCATTAATATTAAAATTACTAGTTTCTAAAGTTTTGCTTGTAATGTTAAAATTACTTGTTTTGACATTTTGCTTGTATGTAGGTAAATCTATGTTACGTAAATGTTTTTATAGATATTTCAATTTCAATTAGTCTCTGCTAGGAAAATGCCTCTTGAAACATAATAGAACAACACAACTTTTAAATTTTCCATTCAATACAATACGTATCATGAATTCCCCCTCTGGTATTTATTCTGTGCACTAGTAAATCACATAAAGAAAAACAAAACCGAACATCTAAAGCACACATTGAGTTCAAACAGGTACTTGAAGCAAAAGTTATGTGAAATACTTCTAACGTTCGCCGAGGCTGCTATGAGTAGATTTACAATAAATACACCAAACAAAGAAAAAGGAATCTGTGCTGCGGGAAAACTTCGCCTTTTGTGCGCCAGTACCTGCTAGGGATGGGACGCAGCTTCTCCTCAAACCTTTGTAGTTCCGGAGGAACGATAAACTTTCATATATACAATAGAAGACGGAAAAATGGAAGCAATGTATATGCAATAGAAGACAGGGAGAAATGAAAGCAACTGGACGAAGCTTTTACCACTAAACGCGGTTCTAACACCGTCAACTAAAATTAAATGTTATTAAATGTTGTTTGTAGCTAAAAGAGATATTAATAGTTATAGGATAAACCCTAATGAATATATTATTAGTAATAGTTGTGTAAGTTTAAAATAAAACCTTTTATTATTTACTATGTACGATAGAATAAATATACAAAAAAATATTAATTAATACAAAAAAAGTAACGTTGCAAGAATAATAAAACAAATATTTTCATTTCGTATTCCTATTACTTATCAAAACACGGAATAAAAAACTTCTTATTCTTATTACCTACTGATTGAATCGTGACCTTCTTCGTCTAATTAGATAGATATATATTCTACTGCAAACGAATATAAAAATCATCTTCCTAAATATATCTCCTTGGTCCTAAACTTATAAACGTTCCAAAGATTGCCAAAAATGAGCCTCTATGGCTAATTTTCGTCGTTATTAAAATTTCATCAGTGTAAGAGATCGCAAATGTATGACTATTGTTTGTCTTTTGACATATTTTTATAAGTGTGATCATAAATCGAAGATCTGCTTGTACCTTTATTGAAAAAACTTTAATCGATAAATAACCGTATAATATAAAATTATCGTATATGTTTATAGATGGGAGATACAATGAACATCTCTAGCCTTCTGTTCCGGTGGAGCGCGCGCTTTATAGATAAATATTTATACGTAAAACTTGTATTGGAGTGGTTCGATAATAGTAAATTAATTTGGTGGAGCTGTTATCGATTGAGGAAACTACGTGAAATATAAAGGAAAGTTCTTGTTTATACTTCGTTTTACTCGACGACTAGCGTGGTAGTCTTGTAAGTTTGTGAGAGTCTTTTGAAAAATCAAGTTAATTATTTGATGTCATTGCCAGTCATAGAATCTCGGAGACGATTTCGATTGGTAGAAATTTGTAACTTCTGTTGTTGGAAACTACTGTTTCCTGAACTTTTTTGTAAATTTAAACTATTTTGTATAAAAAACATTGGTTTGATTATTATTCAATTATTTTATTAATACTAATATCTAAAAGTTGGCTGTCATGATCTCTGGAAGTCGCTGGATGGAGAATACTAAAAATCGTGAGTTTTGTAAATATATTTCTATTTCTTCAGGCCATGGATGAAAATGATAATATTTTATTTCTGTAGCCAATCTAAGTATAAATTAACAGTGCTGAGGCCCTCTTATAAGTAGGTATGAAATACTTATGTTAGAGAACCTCGCTCTTCCATATCCATATTACATGAGCTAATGTGACTCTCGCTCGCACGTTTCGACATGTTGAAAGATATAAAATCACTAAACTCATTTTCGAATAATTACAAAAATCATTTTGATCGATACATGTTTTCCTTCTCAAAGCTTGCTTTACTAGTTTTCGCACATAAGCAAACTTTTAAATAGGAAAACTTGTATCGATCAAAATGAAATTTTTACTAAGCTGTGTGCAATGTGATTGCACATAAAAAGGTTGATTGCGATTTTTCGAAAATGAGTTTAGCAATGTAAATATGTATGTAAATGTGTATGTTTATATTGTTTTTTCGATGGTATGTTTTCAGGTTTACAACATACCATCTAAAAAACAATATAAACGCATTTCGTTTGCATTGCACATGCAAATTCTAGGCAAAGATAAACCTTTAAAATCAGGTGGCCCACCTGGTTGTACTATCACTTTTTCTTCTTGTATGTACGTTTGAGAACGCATCGAAGCCACAACTTGGGAGAGATTGATCTGATGAAGCAGTGATTCCAATATCTGGAGATTTTCAATCGAGTGCCGTCGCCGACAGCGGCCCCGCGGCGCCACCTGCCTTATAATTGGACTTCAAAACTGAACGGCAGAGCCCCAATACTTCCGCGTCACTGACTCGCCGCCTTCAGTGTTGCTAACTTTTACCTCAGTAATACTAAAAAACACCTTTTTATTCATAATTTTCATTTAAAGTTTGATTGTTTTTCGATAACTCACAAATTATGTTCATAACCATGATAGTTTCAAAAGTTATACATTTTTATTCAGTTTATCAATAAAGCTTATTTTTAAACTTTCAGATTCATGAGGCTGTTAACAGCAGATGCCTACAGCCTAATACAGAAAACAATTGGAAAGATCCATATATCTACTTTATGGATATCTACTATCTATAACTCTATAAAATTTGTCAAGTATAACGTGGGATAGATGGGTAGAGGTAGGTATAGGCTATGGAATCCAAAACGATCCATCTAATGCCCTATCTTTACTTGT
Source organism: Chloroclysta siterata (assembly GCA_932294275.1). Taxonomy (NCBI): domain Eukaryota; kingdom Metazoa; phylum Arthropoda; class Insecta; order Lepidoptera; family Geometridae; genus Chloroclysta; species Chloroclysta siterata. The sequence goes on along the minus strand of OW028600.1, from coordinate 9,656,513 downwards.
CCTCTTTCCTATCACCAGGCTGTATCTCATGAACCGTGGTTAAACAGTTGAAATTTTCACAGATGATGTATTTCTGTTGCCGCTATAATAACAAATACTAAAAAACTGAATAAAATAAATCTTTAAGGGGGCTCCCATACAACAAACGTGATTTTTTGCCGTTTTATATAAAGATAATGGTACGGAACCCTTGGTACGCGAGTCCGACTCGCACTTGGCCGGTTTTATTACTTTTATGTATATATATATAAACCAGGCAATTGGTCTTATACAGTCATATTTAACCAATAGAGTGCAAAAAGTTGATGTTGGCGGTGAGAGGTCGTCTGGGTCGGTCATTGATATAGGGGTACCTCAAGGTTCCATATTGGGCCCCTTTTTATTTCTAGTATATGTAAATGACCTTCCACCTTTTGTAGAGGATTTATGTGAAATAGTTCTATTTGCTGACGATACCTCTTTAATATTTAAAGTCGACAGATTGAAGACTAACTTCAATGACGTTAATGCATCTCTGTCGCAAGTACTTAACTGGTTTACTGTTAATAATCTTTTGCTCAATGCCGGGAAAACGAAATGCATTAAATTTACTTTGCCAAATGTGGTTCAGCGTCCAACCAATATTGAATTAAATGGAGAATCACTTACCCTAGTCAATTCTACTATTTTTTTAGGACTTAATATTGATGCAAAATTGCAGAGGGGTCCACATATCAAATTACTTGCTGGTAGACTGAGTTCGGCTGCATACGCAGTTCGCACAATAAGATGGCTTACAGATGAAGCTACAGCTAGGCTAGTATATTTTAGCTACTTTCATAGTGTAATGTCTTATGGTATATTGCTCTGGGGGAAAGCTGCTGATATACAAAGTATATTTGTACTTCAAAAACGGGCGATACGTGCCATTTATAAAATGAAACCACGCGAATCATTGAGGGAGCGATTTAAAGAAATTAATATTCTCACAGTAATTTCACAGTATATTTATGAAAATCTATTATACACTCATAAACACATAGATAACTTTAAGAAAAAGAGTGATGCACATAAAGTTAACACTAGAAATAAAAACAAATTATGTATTCCTAAATTTCGACTCCAAAAGGTAAATGGCTCGTTTATGGGGAACGGTATACGCTTCTATAATAAACTTCCAGAAAGTGCCACTGGGCTTCCTATTAGAAAATTTAAGTCATACATTAAGAATAATCTAATAAGTAAAGCTTATTATACTTTAGATAGCTATATTGATGATAAAAGTGCGTGGCCCGATGTCCCGGTCGCTCTGCCCATCGGCAGCTAACATGTCTGCAATGTCTGTACTGTACCTACTATTGTGTTTTATTTTTCTCTGATTTAATAGATTGTATTTAATTTTATGCATTAGGTATTATTAGTTTGAAGCGTAGCGTGTGCTGTCTTATAAATTTGATTATGTTTACCTTTTTCTGTATGCCTACGCCTCACTTAACTTCAATAATATATTATATTACATATATTGTAAAAGGATCATACAAAAGAACGGTAGGAACCAAGCCGTAAGTTTGTTGCCTGTTCTTCTAGGCTTTGGTCGCGTGGAACTGGCACCTAGAGTCACCTAGCTTTAAGACGTTTCAAAGTGATCCTTGTGATTTTATTGAATAAATACCTATTGACTTTGACTTTGACTTTATAATATCGTGTGCAATAAAGAATAATAATTCAATTAAAATTATGGTCTGGTTTTAGCGTGTGGTTTTTATTACCATAACTTTAAACAAACTTTTTTTTAAATATTTTGTAAGAGCACTGAATTGAGTCGAAACTCTTCACAGAAGCCACCGTGAAGAAGTAAGTAGTTATAGTAGTAGATACGTAATAAAAAAAGTATTTTATCTTATTACAGCCTGTGCATACATAATAATTACAAACATTTACAGTTATAAGACTTTCTGAAAGCTCGTTCAAAACTAATCTATTAATCATCGAATTAGATAATGATAGCAAGTGACTTGAAAAGCGATTAGTTTTGATCGGGCTTTCAGAAACCGGCCGTAACAGTTTGTTTAATTTTGTTCACTCGCTCAAATGGTCATTTGGGTTTAATCAAAAAATAATAATTGACTGTCGACAACTTGACTGAAATTTTTCCTTCTGTCAAACTGGAACTGGAAAAACGTTTATTTTATAAAAGACTAGCTGGTGCCCGCGACTTCGTCTGCGCAGGATTAGTATTTCGAGTAGCTTATATAGCGTAACTCTAGCGGTTTTGGCAGCGCACGCCAGAATAGCTCGCAGATGGTAGATTTTTCCTACTTACTTGACACTTCTCGTCACATTTTGGACAATTCACACAATATCTTTATAAATTGTAGCCTATGTGTTATTCTGATTTATATCTAAGTATCTGATTATATATCTGATTCATATGATTATAGATCTGATTTATATATCTGATTTATTGTAAAGTTTCATTAAAATCCATTCTGTAGTTTTTACGTGAAAGAGTAACAAACATCCATCCATCCACACTTACAAACTTTCGCGTTTATAATATAAGTAGGATGTGGCAACCCCACCTTCTTGTTTATTTATTTTGTCTGCGTTGTCTTTGCTGTCAGGGTCGGGCTTTGTACGGGTTTCCATCAGACGCATTATATCGAAGGTATCAATTCTCCGACTGCTAGTTCTATAAGCGCCTTACGTGAGCTTACTGGCTCGATCATGGAAAATGATTGCTTCTCTGTGTTATTTCAACACAAATACGATTGGAGGAGGAAAATATAGGATTTACGTGTACCTACCTAAATTCTGAATAGAAAAGAAGAAGGTTTTATTGAATTTGTTTTTTTTTTTTACATACTATAGGTAAAACGTTTGACCGCAATCACACCTGATGTTAAGTGATGATGCGGTCTACGGTGTAGCACGTTTACCTAGAAGATACCTATTCACTCGTCTCTTGAAAACATCCAAATTATAGGCATTCGGAAAAACGGACGCCGGTAAGGAATTCCACTCTTTGGCTGTTCGCATTATAAAAGTAGATGCAAGAATTTTGTCTGTTTGTTTGTGATGCCCACTAGTATCTTCTTAGAAAAGGCTAGGATGTATGATGAATGACTCTAAAAATCATCGTAATCGATGTTGAAAAATTATGTAGGTATTACAGGTTTTGAGAGGTCGAGAAATGTAATTGCTCAAACTTTACATTCAACTGTTTTACTTATTTTAGTTTTTCCTTATTCCACTCCGGCACACTCGAGTTTAAAAAACAAGATAAAACCGGAATTCCAAAGTCTAAGTCCACTTTCATTTCAAATCTAACAGGTGAGCTAGACAACCGTACTAACCAATCCAGTCACGTTTCCATCCTGTAAAGTCCCAAGTCTTGTTCCCCAAATTTCTCAGACCGGCTCATGCAAATACAAGTGTCGTTTTCGGCCACTCGAGTGAAATCAAGAAAGAAGCTGGCGGTCGAGCGTCGTTCACGCCTCAATCAACCGCCCGTTACGAGCCTTTGTGGAGTGCCCTCACTCACCACACAAACTTCAATTCTCAAAACGTTCGCTCTCAATTGCCCGAATCACTGTGTACTAAGCAATCCTTTGAGAAACATCAAGGCGCAGCGCATCCAAAAATAATCAAAGGAATGACTCGGTGGCTCAATATTTATTAATGCTGATGTATTTTGCGGTTTTATATATCGACCTGGATGCTTTAGTATAATCTATAAACTGAAGCTTTTATTAAACCTACAAGCCGAGGCATAAGTCATAAAATAAAGCATTAACAAAGTGGGTGTGGTGTTATTTCTCATAATAACTTCAGTTAAGAAACGTCTGACGTCCATAAGCCGCTGCAAGCGACTTGAGACCGACATTCCAAATATGAAAATAAAGAAAATAAGCTCTCCCTGACCGCGCTCCTCCAATCGCGCACCTCGCTTTTATTACATCCATAAATTCATCATATCGCAGCGTCGTCGGGGCTCGCCATTGGCCGCGCGAGTGAGACGCAGAAGCCCTCTCGCTCGCACCTCCTTCATATTAATATTGAATTTTTCTCGACCCCCCTCCCGCCACCCGCGGGAGGCTCTACACTTGCTCGCCCCCGTATTGTTGTTATCTTTAATGTTGTGGAAAACGCGTTTTCTTGTGTCGTTAACTTTTATATTGCACGAGTGATACTTTTACGGGTTTGATACATAACTTATGTCTCTCCGTTTTATAGTTCCAAAATATAGTCTTAGATATGTACTGAAAAATAAATAATAATCAGTCGATGAACGGATATAGGCAGATAGAAACATTAATTCAGACACCACAAAAAAACAACAGAAGAAATGAAAGACCAACAACATTAAAAAATTCTTAGATTAATTAACTTATGAACTATTAGATAACTTGAAAGTTAAATAAAAATATCTTATAATACGTTTCATTCTTATTATAGACAAGCTGGTGCCCGCGACTTCGTCTTATCGTCATATTTTGGACAATTCACACAATATCTTTATAAATCGTAGCCTATGTGTTATTCTGATGTATAAGCTATATTATTGTAAAGTTTCATTAAAATCCATTCAGTAGTTTTTACGTGAAAGAATAACAAACATCCATCCATCCATACTTACAAACTTTCGCGCTTATAATATTAGTAGGATATAAAATCCCCTTGCAGTTCATGAGTATTCTTTGCAATAATGAACTAAGGTTATAATCATTCACACAAATTATTTGCATTAAGTTCGTACAGCTTAGTAACCGAGTCAAAACAGAAACAAAGAAGATAATAAATTAATCAGTTTTAGAAGGGGTCGCTCTCCCCTTTAACGATTCGGCTGTATTGTCTGCCTGCCAAAATTAAAAACAGGAAACGGTAAATGGTCCGTCTACGGTATACGACGATGACCTTTTAGCGTCGGTATTGGTTCATATGCGTAGGATCTTATATGTCTGGAGTCTGGACTGGTCTTCTATATGTGGGAATATAAGAAATAATTCACAATCATCGCAGTTTTAGTGTTGCATACTTTATTTATTCAGATATAGTTGTTGTAAGATAAGTATCTAAATCGAATATTCCCATAAAATAGCATAATCTGTATTCAAAACAAGAACATTTTGAAACTACATAGATACCCTACCATTTAAGAAAGAAATGACGCGGACACCCGGAGAAGTCATAAAAGTTTCCACATCTCCTAAGCACAAGGCGGAATAGTCCAAACTTGCGTCTAAGTACGTACCAAAACAGTTTTATAGTTCACTAACTTCCATAAAAGTACGCGTTCAATGCAGAAACGAAAATACACGGAATCTCTTAAAATCCCTCCCTTATATTTCAAAGCTCAAAAGAAATCGCTAGCAATATCTGTCTGAAAAATATATCGGATTGCTTTGTCACAGCTTTGGAAATCGAAATCTATTTTCCTTCAAATCTAAGTGAATCCCGTGCGGATTGGAAATGTACCCTTTACCTACCGCCGGGCGAGCCAATTGATATTCCAACAATACAATGTATGAATAAAATATAAACTGAGATCCTATCAGCCGTGTTGCGCGCTATCGCTCTATTTATACTTTTCAAAATCTTTGTTTCGTTTCTAAATCAAATGATTTTTGTTTATAAATAACTTATAGTTCGCACAACTTTATTGATTTGGTTGATGCTATTTTACCTGATTTTATAACACGAATGCTATTTAAAAAGAAAAGAGGATGCAGGTAAAGTCTGTGATAAAATCGTATCTCTGCAATCCTTACAAAATAAACCAGAAAAATGCATAAAATAATAATTCCTTGTAAACAATAGGGCGCCGTAAAACTAAGAATAATCTCAATTAAGTACACGCTACTAATAAACGTGCTGCTATAGGTAGGTTGGTATCGTAATTTTCTTTATTGTTCCTTACCGCGACGAGTAGAATAAACGGGGCTATTCTCAACGCAGAACGCTACAGTTTTTTTTTTTTTTTTTATACAATTAGCTGATGGAACAAGCAGATGGCCCACCTGATGTTAAGTGGTAACCATCACCAATAACAAAGCATTGCTTCGTAAGTCACGCACAATAGGAACGTGCCCTACGATGCACTGTCCATCAACTTGAGGCATACAGATGTTAAGCCTCATGTGCCTGTAATTACACCGGCGACCACACTCTTCAAACCGAAACACAGCGTTGCTGCTTGGCGGCATAAAAAGGCGTGGTGGTAGTACTTCCCCGGACGAGCTCTTCACAAAGAGCTCTACTACTCTGAAATAGTTTTTAGCCGATCTCCACCAGTTTTGCCAAGCGAGAAAGAAAACTAGTCACAATGCGATTTTCATCTGTGACGTTCCCATTTCCTTCCTTTCTTGATACCATTTTACAATGAATAGAAAATTATCGTCTATTAAATACCACCTTCCCCTAATTTGGGTTTCTTGGTTTTTTCTCTCAATAGGAATACAATATTTTTTATTTTATGTATTTGCAAAAATAAAGGCAGGTCCTCATTTAACAGTTACTAGCACTGGACGATTATTAAGTTATATAAGTATGTAGTATACCATATCTATTAATACCCAAAGGTCAGCCGAAATCAAAAAATAATCAAAAATTATTTTTAACCTAAAAAGTTCTAAAACATTTGTCAAGTGCCTCTTTGAGGCACACTTGAAATCCTTTTACCACAATGTTTCGAAAAAAACTAATGACACGACCAGAAGAAGAAGCCGAAATCAAGGTGTATCTTTTACCTCTAATTATTCAAACTGACATATTTTTTGCTCTTTTATCAATGATTCTAAACTAACTCTAAGTTTAATCTCAGTATAAATAATATTACCACTACTTTTCCCTATAAATTCCATGCAGTAACTTGACTAAATAAGACGAAACAGTATAATCTCTACAAGGGTTGAGAATAGGTCCGCTGGACGTTATTCGCGTCCCCTACTCATTTAGCTGTCGGAGAGTTATTTAATACTGCGAGTGACCCCAGTCGTGTTCTTGCCGTGGACGCTGTAATGTATTGAACACATCTGCCGGACAACGGACGCCGCGCCGGACGCCTGCTGGACACTCACTGCGCAATAAATCCAAGAATTTAAATGAATCGTTTGATTGGTATGGCTACATGAACATAAACATCGCAAAATGAGAATGAAAAGACCCAATTTAATCAGTCAAATGTGAAGTGCATTGCATTGTACGACGGGTTTTTTCATTTCATGTCTGAATCTTATGACACATAAAAGTATTCAGTTGGTAATACTTACCATACCACAGTAATCAAAAATATCATATATACGATACTCTGATCCCTTTTATACTAACTATTTTAAATTGAATTTGAAGATATATCTCTTTTACTGAGAGCGAACATCAAAGAAAAAGAAAAGGATAGTTCTGAAATGAGTATGAACCCAGTGTCCGTAATCTTTCAACATCTTAAATAAAATAGTCGGGCCAGTGCTATATGGCCGGTATCCTATGAATTAAATATGAGCGCTTTATTCGATTCCCGAGTCCCTCGATATCTGATAATAAAAAAGAAATTTATCGCGCACACACAGGCGCGGGTAGTGGCAGTGCCGGCGGCCGAGTCTCATCGCCCACTATTTTTTACGGTGAAGTCGGCGTCCGTCCTTCCATCGGCAATCACTTCATAGCGACCCCTGTCCGAACGTTCGATGACAGAATTATTTATCAGTTTGAAAAATGACGGGAAATTGAATGTAGTCGCAATGTTTACAACGCATTTCGAAGCAAAGTCCTCGGGGGCTCCTTCCCTCGCGTTCCGATGTCCACTTTTCAAAGAGACCGCTCGGACGAGGGTCGAAAAAGTGTCCCCAGAGTAAAAAAAATACAAAAATGTGTATAAAATTGTATCTTCGCCGCTCAACAAATGTTACATTACGTTTGTACGGTGGATTACAAAGACATGTGTAGTGAGACGTGGCGGACGGTGGAGGCAGATACTTTATTCATTTTGTGTATAATTGTTTTGCGTTTGGGGAGAAGGCCATCGGCGCACACTAGTATGACGCAATCTATTTGAGTGACCGGAGCCATGTGTCCGCCCGTGCACAACCGAGGGACGCATCTACTTCCTACTTCTATATTGAATTATCTTAATGTAATAATATAACTTTGAGAAACTTAATCTTCTCTACATTCTCCTACTTGAGCCCGAAAAACAATCATGCTCGTAAATTCTCATAAAGGGAACTAAAACTACATACTTACCTACCTTTATTTTTCTTGTAATTCAGCAAGGAAATGTGTCATGAATTATGACAAGGTGATAACTTTGTCAGCTATAGAGAATAGCTATATATAAAGTTTATTTTTGACGTATGGGTGTTTTGACCATACAAATATTAGCCTTAATTTGGTGTTAAATAATTCCGTCTCTACTATAGACTGACAAAAACAAAGACTGAAATATTTTTAACTAATGTATAGCGATACTCTAAGGCCCAGTTTCACCATGCTCTGTTAGTTACTAATCAAGGATTAACAGGCCGTTAAATCTAACCTTAGCTGTCAAACGCGAATATTTTGACATATTTAACATCTCTATAATCCTTTGTTAATCTAACAGAGCATGGTGAAACCGGCCCTAAGATAGTCAAACCACCCTAAAGTGTACAAAGTCTTATGGAGTATTAAACACTACTATACACTATTTTAGGAATACTTGGTAAATCTAGCTTATGTTAAGTTAACTGCACAGTATTTCAGCGATTTCAATGAAAATCTAGTCATTTTAATATCATGATAACGTAAGTATGAGTTGAAGAAAATATTATTAGCCGCAAAAGTATCGGTCGACAGATTGATCAATAAAACCGTTTTAATATCGGCGTGTGCGGACATACCTATACGTACACGCTTAAGGATGGCTGTATAGATATGTATGCGCCCATGGCCCCTCGTAAAATTGTTTTATTCGCCCCATACTGCGTCGTAAAAGGCGTAATAACGCGAGGAGGTATCGTGGAAGCAATTACCGATCTGTTATAGTTTGTTACAAAGGCGCTTGTTTATTATCTTTTTATTATCAACGCGTTTGCCGTACAAGGACGATTTAATTCAATAGGTACGTAAAATGTTAATTAGAGCATGTTTACGGGTTTTTATTCACGGGAACGACAAGAAGGTAGAATTAAGAATTAACTCATCAGAATTAAAAAAAAGTATTGTCTTATAAATATGTTTTTTTTTATAATCGACGCACATTTAAACGAAATCCGCAATAAGCTATCGTAACATCCAATTTGTAATTATCCTACTAATCTAATATGTAGTCAATGCAAGTAATTTAAAAATGTTACTTAGGTAACTTCTAAAGATCTCCTTAAGATTGGAAACCAGTCACCGGTTTCAGTGCCCATTGCCCTACAACACCCACTGGATTGCGAAAACAGAACGCCCAGTAGTAAATCAAAATTTGGTAGGTTCGACAAAGTGTAAGATAAAAGTTGCGCAACAAATCCTTATCCGAGTTTCAGGTCACGATTCTGCAAAATCGACGAAAATAAAATCAAACGTTTCGCCGCTCGCAATCCAAATGGAAAATGTGTTATTGGATAGAAAACGCTGAAATGTCATCATAAGACTCGCTCAAACGTGAGCGAGGCTATTCGTTATTTTGTTACGTTTTTTTTCTTTTACGAACTCGTCTAACGAGGGTACATAACATCCCGTGGTAAATAGTGGATACATCAAAGAAAAACACAATAAAATTATAATTCCTAGAACCAGGATAAAATACCTTATCAAAAATATAAATACAAACATTGCAGAATAACCCACATTGTATTATATTGATAAAAATGTATTAGTTACTTATTACATTATTACATAACAAAGGTAAACATACCGCACGTACCGAACCCCATAATCATAACCAAATATCATAAGCCGCCCGCCCTACGAGGAAACTGTCGGTGCACACCGCGCCCGCCTACAATATCATAACGGTCGGGGATTGGCCTTTATGAGTTGATATAATATCATATCCCGCCTCCATTGGCTGAGGGGAGGTAGACGCGACCCTCGGAAAATCCGGAAATTGTCGTGAAAGGTTAGTGCACTAGAAAGCCTGTTACAGAAGGTTTTACGTCGATGTGTAGCGACCTCAATAAATATGTCGGGTGGGGGACGGCGGCGGTCGAGTATGAGCAGTAGGAAATGCCGACCGCCCGAGCCGGATCGATAATAATACTCGGCCATATCTGCAGTGGACTGAATTGCTTGAGAAGCGAGCGCGCGCCGCCGTACAAACAATATAAATCATTTTCCCAGCGCTGAAGCCGCGACCGCACGGCTCTCGTGGCCGACCTCCCCGCCCAGCCGCCACTACACTATGTTCACACCTTTATTCAGATTTATTGTATGCCACTTTACCTGCCAAAACGTTCACTTTATGAACTTTTTCTTTATTCTTTGCTTTTCTGCTTATTTCCTCTGACATCGGACTGAGAATACTATGCTGTTTTCTTTCTCATAACTTTGATAATATATGCAAACCATTAACGTGAATGTGTAATACTAACAGTTTTGGTTTATTTAACAAAAAAAAATAAAAGATAGCAAATAGTAAGATAATAAGATATTGCATTCTATCTCTAGGTTTATTCAAATGATAGTAGGTAATTTTAAAACTAAACACAAGTTATAGTAAAGTAATAGCGACACACTGGATCGCGTAGAGTTGATGTAAAAAAAGTGATGTGGTGTGCATCGGGCTTGTGCGTGCATATTTCGTATTTCACTGGTACGGTTGGATTTCCGCTCTGCTATTTGCAGTTATTTAATTTCTATACGCTGTTTCCTGTTGCTTGAATAACAAACGGTTCTGTTTCGAATTCAATTTTGCAACTATTGCGGTTCCGAATAGTTTGCTGTTTACCATTTTCTATTCTGTATGCTTGTTTATATTATAGCATCCAGCTTTTCCGACCATGAATTTTGCAGTTCTGCAAAATGAAACCTGAATAACTTCCAGTCGGTTGCCGGAATTTCATAGATCGTTCCAAACATACCGATAGGGGGACAATACGTCGATAGCGCTGATGGCAATGCGGTGCGGACGAACTTTGCACAATTTATCAAATTGAGTTACCGAGGGGCAATATTGCGTTCGCTCTGCAATATTGCAGCGCGTGACCGCGTCTGCAATACGCGCTCAATAGATCGGCGGCGCCGGGCCCGCACGTCCGCCGCCCGCCCCCGTCTTCGCCGGCCGCCACCGGCCGCGGGGTGGCGGCCCGAGCCCGGCTGACCACCTACATATTTAGCTAACAATGCCTCGGGTGGCGCTATCCCGCTCCGGCGGCCACTCGGCCAGCGCGCCCGACAGGGACCGCGCCTCCGGTCATCGCTATATTTATTGGCGACGCTCATAAGTACGCGGGTCAGGTTATAAGTTTCTACGAAATGAATGGCCGAGGCACGTAGGAGGCGAGCGCCCGTTGCTTAACAAGAAACCACCTCCACCGGAACTTGGCATGGGGCCACCCCACCAACACGGTGGCAGCGTTATAATTAAAAAACAAAAGAATACAGAGCCACTCAGCCTCCTCCGTTCTTCGGACTTTCATGCGAAAAATGCAACGACTGACAATTAAATTCAAAAGAAGAATGGAACTGACTTTTTATTCATTAAAGTTCTTTATGAGTTTCTTTTCTACTTTACTGCAGTACCTATTGTGTTCTACAGTTAGTAAATTTAAAGGAAAAGCTATTAAATTGAACCTTCTTATAAATTTCATTGTAGCGCTAATTTATAATACCGTCTGCTTCATTGTTTTTTATATCTGAGAGATACAAACTAAAGTAGTGTAGAGGCACTGTAGTTTTATATTGGAAGGCCAAGCAATAGATACATTCCTTCGGTTTACTACTTCGATAGTCCTAGTTTCGGTATGTTTACATATCTGTAAATACAATAAATCTTAAGTTCGCTTATTACTAAGCCTAAGGCCACGATCGCATTGGTAAGCGACTGCGACGTGTCAAGACATGGCGGTTTTTCCATTAAAATAAACTCCTTTAAACATATGACGGTGGTCGCATCACCTAAGTGACGAGCTAAATTTATTCATATGGCACGTTACCAACGCGTCACAGACGCAACCATTGTACTCACCAGTATGGTTGAGACCTAAAAACATAATCGTAAATAAACAATTGAAATCCCATCTAATGCGGACAACATTAATCTTGAGCAAACCATCAGTCAGCCCCATACCGCCGGTCATCACAGTTCACGTGGACCGTTCCTATTACGAATGCCTTCGAATGCGCAGATGACCGCACGGTTTTATAATACGAAGGCGACTCCCCCCTCGACCCTCGCCCACCCTTGACCATCGACCGACAATTGTAAATGGCACATAAAATAAATGAATGTGCAGCGGGACTCGCCTCTGCAGCAGACAATATAAATTACGAGCGGACGATTATATTCCGGCGGGAATGAAGCGTTTTCCTTCAGATGTGCTTCACGAGGGAAGGCTGTGTAAATTCAGCTGGCCGCCGCCGCCCGGCCGCTCTCGTTAGCCGTGCGTGTAATTGCCTACTGTTTTTAGGGAGGCTTTGATTAGGTAGGTGGATTTTTGTATGGATTTGATGTTTTGATTTTTAATAATAAAACTTCTTGTCGTTAAAAACAGAAAATACATAGTCAAAGTCAAAGTCAACAGGTTTTTATTCAATAAAATCACGAGGGTCACTTTGAAACGTCTTAAAGCTAGGTGACTCTAGGTGCCAGTTCCACACGACCAAAGCCTAGAAGAACAGGCAACAAACTTACGGCTTGGTTCCTACCACTCTTTTGTATGATCCTTGTTACAATGTATTATAATATAATATTGAGATTTTAACTAAAAAAAGTATCACATAACGCCAGCTACTAAGATTAACACTATTCATTTACAATCTATGCACTATTAATTCTTTGCTACAAAAAACAGCACATTCTGGAATCGTATCATATCGAGTACTTCGCTCCTTCATGCTCTTTACAATCATGATTTTCGGAAAACTCTCATTTTCCGGAGGGTCCCGGCCCTGTAATATTTTAACTGTAACTAATGGCAAATTTCCAATAACATCTCATTAATCTAGCTGAGTGAAATTTATGGCTTTATTAGGACGGTCGCTCGCTGATCACATAAGTAACGCGGCAGATTACTTCGCTTTTATGTAATTAAAATTAATGCTTAGATACCTCGTTGTTTGGTAACTAATACTACAATTATATTCGTTTAATAGGAAAATATCTAAGTAAAACATGGATAAAAAACGAAGTGAGATTTATCACTAAAAAGCGAGTTCATAGTAGCGAGCACAATACACTACAATAAACATACATTATCCTTACTTACCTTACCTTATCATGTTTATTTTTATATTTTTATTTATCTTTCTGTGGCTTTACTTTTTTTTTTATTACTTTATATTGTTTAGTATACCATTTAATTAATTATTGTTCTCTATTTTATGTGTGAACATCGTAGGGAGAATGCACTGTCTATATACTGTAACACAGTTTTTAAACTAAAACAGGAGACAGAGTCTGCTATTTTATAGTGTACACGTACACACATTTTTTATGGAAATAAATGATTTTTTATTTTTTGTATTTTGTATAGTTGATTAACATTTGATGATTATAATCTTGAATAACTCGCGGAACTCGTAGCCTCGTGTTCAAAATTGTGGCTAATTTTTGAAGATTAATTGATTTTTTAAGCGTGTTACCAACTTAACGCGAAGAGAAATGAAACTATTTCTCTGAAAAAAACTCAAACTATTAACTAACACTTGATGCTGACTGAACCTAACTTGCTCCTACTTTTCTTGTCAAGTTTTTTTACAAAATTGTAGCAAAAAAAAACAAACATTGCCACATTGCGTCTACAAATAATATCAGCAACCTAATCCACTCAAATTGTCCACAGTTTGACTTCATACTTCTGTGACACATGGGGATTAACTAGCTGTATCTACGTGACGCATGAGATGCAGGTTCAATTCCCGTAGCGGATTAAATGTCTGCATGGTCTACAAATATTTTAGCAGCCCAGCCCAGACCCAGGTCTTTTTTTACCCATTACTTTTTCATATAAAAAAAATAAATTTTTAAATTTGACCCGAACAAACAAAACCAAACAGAACTAGCTAAATAATGCCGTTTAAAAAACTAACGATTAGTAATTTTGAAAGGCTACCTGTAGCCTTCCAAAATTGACAATTGTATACGTGGAAATCGAAATTTGATCTCCAATTACTAAATGTACAGTCAGCGGACATTATATGTGATGTTATTTTGTTAATTTGATCCTCAAACATGTCAGTGTTATTTATTATTATTTTTCATACGTTTTTTCTTAGACACCCTCAAAGAGTCTTGTGTTAGTACTTGGTGCTGAGATATCTGAGGGGATATCCACCATGTCCGGGGACCAAAGATGACAATAAACCAAAGTAATAGATCACGCAGCAAATGAGAATTTTTCGAGTAAAAGTTAAAAGTAGCTGTCAGGAGCTAAGCTAATAAATAAGCTTAGGTTTAAGCTTATCCCAAACAGAACTAGAGAATTTTTTGTAAGATCACGCTATTAATTCGTTTTGAGAAATGTAGGGAATAAAATGCATGTTAGTTTAAGGCATATTCTTTTCATTATTAAATATTAAGTGACGTACGCTCTTTCGATGTGACTTTGTCAGACTATTTTGATATGTTTGTCATTACGGGTTTCTTGGAAAATTGTGATACTATGCTACAATTGATGTAGACTGTACCTACCTACCTATACTCAACGTTTATAATCACGGTTCTGTGGAATGAGTCATTTGATAGCAGACCAGTCATTTGGTCAGTGTCGCAAAACTAATGACACATAATGACGGCTGTACTGGAAGCTTGGGGTGGCTTCCCCAGCTCAGAACAATTTGCTTTGCAATTATAGATCTTATTACAGGGAGGCAAGGATGGTCGTGCGCTCATCGAAATCAGTCAAGGTCTGCTAGTTATCCACCCTGGGAGGTCTTGTGCAGCCGATGACCACCTGACCACCCCGTCAAACTAATTGGTGTTCGCTGGAAAGAATAAAATATTCTGATTAGTATTGTATTGTTTTTTAAGAGGGTGATAACCGAAAAACTCCTCGCGTGCACATTTCATCATTTCTTCAAAAGATTGACTGATGTTTAAACGCACAGGCTAAACCCTTAGGGCTAGAAACTTAAAATTTAGCACACATATTCCTCTTATGACGTAGGCATCCACTAAAGGATTTTTCAAAATTCAACCCCCAAGGGGGCTAGCGGGTCGCCTGACTATGTAGAGATTAGAACCTATACCTATACAGAAGTTCTAAACTAAACGTGCGCGAGCGAAGCCGCGGGTTGCAGCTAGTGAAGATATAAAAATACTGAAGGGAAATTGTAAACAAAGATTTGGAGAATAACATCATGAAGGTGGAGCAAAAATACACCTTCAGTAATTGTATACGTTCATAAATAAATGTTGAAATGAGCGTAAAGTTGTTTGACGGTTGTCTAAAGCATGAAATATTTTCGTAGCAGCATATTATTTCGTAGAGTTTTAGGTAGGTACACACTTTCACTACTTTCGTAGCAAACCTAGTGAAAGTTAGTTCATAGAGTAAATGAAAGAGTAAATGAAATGGAAAATGTAGAAAATTGACATTAATACAATTTGCTGGTGGCGAGCCTACCAATCAGTACAGTCAGTATCAGCAGTTGATGACTTTTGGAAATTTTGGAAATCTTATAACCTATATTTTTTATCATATTACTACTTTGTATTTACTTCTAAGTCAGTCTGAAAAGGGCAATAAATCAAAAGTTTTATTCTTAACACACAAGTAACGTTGAATCACCAAGAATCCAGTGAAATCAATTAACTGACATTTTCAGCTAATCTCTAATAGCATTTATCATGATTATCTATCGTTAGTATAAGTAAGTATTCTTACGAAGCAATTCTGAATAACGACGCAATTCAAAATACTTTGACTGGCCTCACAGCTTTTATTTATTCTGTGGTGAAACTCATTTGTCATCCTCAGAAGATCTTGAGTGGATGAAGTGTATCTAAATCAGCAATAAACATTACGTCATTTTGAATATTTCCTGGTTAGACAACATTGGTACCCAAAATAGGATTACCCTGGTATTATAGCATATTAAATAAATAAATAAAGATTGGTGGACTTTCCACACATCACTATCTAGCCCCAAACTAAGCCAAAGCTTGTAATATGGGAACCAGGTAGCTAATATACATATATACTTTTTTTGTAAATACATACTTATATCTATACTAATATTATAAAGAGGAAAGATTTGTACTTTTGTTGTTTTGTTGTTTTGTATGTAACGAATAGGCTCAAAAACTACTGGTCCGATTTCAAAAATTCTTTCACCATTAGAATGCTACATTATTCCTGAGAAACATAGGCTATATTAAATTTAAAAAAAAATCAGGGATCCTTATTTAAACTCCAATAATGTAACCCAAGGTGGAAAACAAAAACCTTACATCGCGTGCGCTGCGAAAACTATTGATGATAGAACAAAATAATGTACAACGATTTTGTAGAACAGGTCATCATCTAAAAAAAATGTCGCGACAGCATATATCTAACTATTATAGTTATGTCACAAGAGGTGTTTTTTTATTACAAAAAAATAATTGAAATGCCGCCGCTAGAAAAGGGTCTTTATTTGTACCTTGATATTAATCCTTATCCAAATAAATCATTTCATAATTAAGACGGTTTCAATACCTATAGATTACTTCTTAAATTTTTCAAATCGGACATTCCATTCAAAAGATATGACGAAATTAAAAATGTTAACGGGTCCACGGGTCACGCGCGGGTTGCGATTTCACTCACTCAAGGAGAAGCGCGTGCAAATGTATGAAATAAGTAAACGCGAGGCTCGAACCCACGGTCTAAGTTTATCCTAAAATGTTCAAAAAATTTATGACCATCCATGCGAAGCTGGGACAGGCCGCTAGTATATAATAACACCCAGACAGCGGACAAACATCAATGTATATATATATATATATATATATATTATTAGGCAACAGATACTAGGCACTAAGGGATCTAAAGGGATTCCATGCTTCGGATTTATGTATAGTCACGAGACTTTTATTTCATAGTTTATTTAATTACATAAATTTAAAAAAGTGATCGGGTTAACTCGTTTACTCCAAATGCTCTATATTTTCCGTGCTATTTATTTATCGTTTATCTATAAAACACGCTAAACTTTATCATGGTAAAGAGCACGCCAGACGCACAGTACTGCATAAGTGCACCAGCGTGTGGCCCACTGCACTGATTAGATATGAAATTATAGATGTGCAGGCGCATGTACGCGGAAAATAACGGATAATGCTGCCCCACCGTTATGAGATGCGCCGTCTTATAGTGAAGCACTGTCAAGGCTACCAGAAATACTTGATAACTTTTAGCGAGACAGAAAATAGACAGCATAGCTTCTTTGTGATAAAAATCGTATATTTATCCTGAAAAATAAACTGATTGCCATCATAAGTATAATAACATCGTGTTTCACAAACGAAGTCTCTTGGTTTCTTCAAAAATAAATGTTTATTTGAAAAGCTAATTGACAAACGATGACTGCGTGTGTTTTACGGCAACTACAATACTTACCCGAGTCAAACAAATATTAAAAGTTTTCGAATTTAGGCTATTTTTCTATAAAAACCAAGGCACTTCTTTGGTGAAAAGGAGTCTAGGTACAGCTATACCAACACTCAGAGCTACAGTAACTCCATACCTACAGGTTTTTTTTTATAGTCATACTAGTGGCTTCCCGCGGCTTCGCACGCGTTGAAGTGGTGAGCCGTGATTGAGCCACAAACATCCAAACATCGTAACTTTCGCATTGATTTGTATATTATTAGGGTAGGATTTTAAATACCTACGTAGGTATAAGAGATACCTATAGGCGTACATTACCTATATTAGGTAGGTAGGTAAGTATAGGTACTGAGCTTAGCATAAACATGACAAATACAACAAAGACAACCTTACACGGAAAATATGTACTTATTTGGTCCTAGTTTCTACCCCAAAAACAAACGAAACGAAACAGCTTCACGATTTTGAACCCCAGGCAGGGTAGATACCCTCAGATCTACCCTCGAGCGCAACGAAGGAAATCATACTGTCTTTTTATACATTTACTTCAAGTTGGAAATCAATCGCAATATGCGTTAATAATCTCCCATACTAACTTTTACAGTCATTTGCACCATTTGCAGGAGTAACTATCAAAAATTAAAAATGTCATTCTTATTTATTTATTTCTTAGTATATTACCCCAAGTTTTAAGTCAATCGCGCCACGCGTTACAAAACTCCCATACAAACTTTGAAATCCCTTTGCACGCTTATTAAGGGTAGTTTTAAAAAACTAAAAATGCCTATCCTATTTTTTTGCCTTGGAGTACTTACATGTACTCCAAGATTCAAGTTTGTAGGTTCAAGGAATACAATTTTTCATATCAACGTTTTCAACCCTTTTTACACTCTTAGTGGTTGAATTTCAAAAAATTCCTTCTTAGTGGTGTACTAAGAAGGATTTTTTTGAAATCTACGCTATAATACCTATCGACTCTTCAAATTTCAAGTCTCTAAGGCCAGCGGTCAAAAAACTCCTATACAAACTTTTACATCCCTTTGCACACTTATTAAGGGTAGTTTAGAAAAAGCAAAAATGCCTTTCCTATTTTTTTGTCTTGGAGTATATGTACTCTAAGTTTTAAGTTTGTAGGTTCAAGGAATACAATTTTTCATACAAACGTTTTCATCCCTTTTTACACCCTTCGGGGTTGAATTTCCAAAAATCTCTTCTTAGTACACCTCTACGCCATAAGACCTATGTACTCTTCAAATTTCAAGTCTCTAGGACCAGCGGTTTAGGCTGTGCGTTGTCTATATGTCAGTCAGTCAGTCAGGACTTTGATTCTTATAGTATTAGAGAAGATAGAGATTCATAGTCGGTTTAACTGGTAAGTGGTAAGGAGTTTACACGAGAGTTTTTTTTTCTATTAAATATTTCTGACTCAAACTAATAATAAATAGGTAAATTGGTACATATATTTCCTATAATCTCTCTTTGTGATTTTGTGTTTTTTGTTCGCAATCATAGATAAACAAATAAGTATAATGTCCTTGTGAAATCACGTCTCGGTGAAGAGTATTGAGGAAACAGAAAAGAGCTTCACGACATTGATCCAAGATATCTCATCCCCTCAGATCTCCAAGTACCAGCTCACGATTTTATTGGGGATGTCTGAGGAGTATTTAAGAGTAGTAGAGCTCTTTCAAAGTCAAAAGGTATTTATTCAATAAAATCACAAGGATCACTTTGAAACGTCTTATAGCTAGGTGACTCTAGGTGCCAGTTCCACGCGACCAAAGCCTAGAAGAACAGGCAACAAACTTACGGCTTGGTTCCTACCGTTCTTTTGTATGATCCTTTTACAAAGTAATTTAATACAATATTGAAGTTTAGTGAGGCGTAGGCATACAGAAGTTTGTGAAGGGCTCGTCCGGGGAAGTACTACCACCACGCCTTTTTCTCCCGCCAAGCAGCGTTGCTGTGTTTCGGTTTGAAGAGTGTGGTTGCCGGTGAAATTACAGGCACATGAGGCTTAACATCTGTATGCCTCAAGTTGATGGACGCAGGACAGTGCATCGTAGGGCACGTTCCTATTGTGCGTGACTTACGAGGCAATGCTTTGTTATAGGTGATGGTTACCGCTTAACATCAGGTAGGCCGTCTGCTTGTCCCATCACCTAGTTGCATAAAAAAAAAATTGAGGGATATTCCTACATAATTTAAGATAACCGTAGACGTTTTGTAGGATCTTCACGTAAATTAAAAATACTAACAAAATTAAAAAGTGAGTCATATTGAAAAGTGCATAACGCATTCCAGTGCTCTTGACCATAATTGGAACTGCATTTGATTTCATTAATTTCACTGCGGACACATGCACATTGCACACTACAGAGCGTGCATTACTTTCACTCCGTTTGTCTTTTCCAGTTTACTCACATTATTTCAATTCCGATAAACACATTACTGACAATTATAAACACGAATATTATTTCAAATTACCCACCCACATACTCTGGTAATTGTGTCTTTATTTCCTCCCTCAGAATAGTTTTGATCGAGTGAGCGAAGCGAACGAAGATCTTTAGTTTCAACTTGGGCGATTTGGCATTTTATGTATGTATGTATGTATGTATGTATGTATGTATGTTTGTCTGGCCATAACTTTCGAACCGTTGATCCGATCTGCATGAAATTTGATAAGTCGATAGCTTGTGCTTGAGAAATTTACTGGTAAGTATATGAGTAAAATCGGATGAAGGGTTATTAAGATATGGGGGTTTTTAAGGGGGCAAAAATAAAAAAAGTTACATAAAAAAATCAAGTTACATGTCATATGAAAGGGCTTTGTTTGGACATTCCAAAACAATTTTTCCATTTTTTCTGGAACGCTCGGTTTTTGAGATACAATAAAAAAGTTAAATTAAGATAACCAGCGATCCAAGAGCTCCCATCTCTAAGAGTTTCGTTGGCATCAAGGTTTTTCTACTGGTCGGCCAGTTACTTTGCTTTTTCTTATTTTTTTTTCTTGAAATATATTAAGGAGGTACTCAGTTCTCATAAAATGGTGACAACGACCAGGTCTGATGATGGAGCCAAGGTCTGTTCAACGGAACTCTTCAATAAATAGGCCAATAGAATTGAAACTTGGTTACCGTACCAAGTTAGTAGGCGGTAGTCAGAAAAAAGTCCAAGCGTTAATGTTTGGACTTGCCTCTGACTACCACCTACTCAAAGTTTAGGTGCGTTCGTCGGGTCGCATCACGAGATCACAGTTCGGGGCGAACTACTTGTAATAATTGGCTTTTGTGAAACTTTAATTTGTTATACAGTAATGAAAATTAAAGTATATAAGTATTGTTTTGGTCAATAAACAATGCAAACGTTGACAGCTGCAAAAATATAAAAACTGAGTAGGTAACAGTCTCAGCGCCCTCCTCCGGAACAAAAAGAACAATGTTCACTATTTATGTATAATGTATACAAACTTGAAATACAAGTAGGTACCATAAATACATGTCGACTTAGAAGAAGATAATATGAGAGACCTAGTTAATAAATAAATCAATATAATATAATACATATTTATTAGGGCCTTTAAATACTGTGATATGAGTTTGTGAATTGTGTGGATGTGTGTATGTTACTGAGAGTTCACCTGATTACAAAAGTCTTAGAAGATAATATACCTCCCAGGGGAGGCCTAAGTCCAACTGGAAATGTATATAGACACTAGCGGCCTGTCCCAGCTCTGCATGGGCATGGGTGACATAAATTTTTTCAATGTTTTAGGATAAACTTAGACCGTGGTGGGGTCGCGCTGGGTGAGAACGCGGCCCGTGACCTTATATTTTTAAAATCTTTTGAATGGGATGTCCGATTCGAAAAATTCAAGAAGTAATGTATAGGTATTGAGCCAGTCTTAAATATGAAAAGATTTATTTGGATAAGGATTAATACCAAGGTACAAATAAAGAGCCTTTTCTAGCGGCGGCATTTCAATTACATTTTTATAATAAAAGAACACTTATTGTGACATAACTATAATAGCTAGATATATGCTGTCGCAACATTTTTTGTAGATAATGACGTGTTCTGCATAATCGTAGTACATTATTTTGTTCTATCATCAATAGTTTTCGCAGCGCACGCGATGTAAGGTTTTTGTGTTCCACCTTGGGTTAGGTTATTGGAGTTTTAGTAAGGATCCCTGATTTTTTTGAAAATATAATATAGCCTATGTTACTCAGGGATAATGTAGCATTCAAATGGTGAAAGAATTGTTTGAAATCAGACCAGTAGTTTTTAAGCCTATTCGTTACATACAAAAATACAAATCTTTCCTCTTCATAATATTAGTGTAGATGTAAATGTAGATTTCGAGGAATAATGATTCTGAGCCCTCTCCATCCACCGTCTTCACGTGGTCCTTACAATAACGCCGGTTCATCGGGTAGGAGGGTTTCCCACGCTTCGTCTTCCAGTCGTCACCCGAGAACCTTTATTTCCCAGCAGAAAAAAATGTTTACCATGAACACAAGATTTTGGTTCTCTCCCAACCGGATATTTTCTTTTGCTAATCGATCGCAAACACATTATACAGGATGTATTTTATTAGAAGGGGGATATCGGAGCGGAACGGGGTCGGTGCGCGGTAGGTGAGCGAGACGTGTGCGGATCCAGAAATGAAATTGATGAACTTTTCTCGCACCAATAATGGCTTTGGCACGTACCAAAACTTCCTCACATAACGCCGCTTCACTGTAGGGCTGCTTTCTACTCGATCATTTCAATTTAATCGTGATTACTACTTACCAATTCGAAATTATATTTTTTTTAACTCAAAACCGATATTTTATAATACCACTACTTACCTATGGATGATTGATGTCAAATGCTTTAAAACTGGTTCTTTGTAAAAATTTGATACTAAGAGTTAATTAATCTAAAAATCATTAGTAGCTTTTCTTCATTTGTTTTTACAATTTTAATTAAAACAGTAAAACAATCTTATTAATAAATCTCTGGCGCATAACTAAATCTTCAAATTAAAAATCATCGTGGCTTTTTATCGTTTTTGAAAGTAACGTGTAGGTATGGTTGTTTCACTGTTAGCTCTAAACATAAAATGTTGAATTAATTTTTAGTTCATTATAATGATAACTAGTATAACTAAGTAAGTACTCTGGTTTTCCAAGATGCAACGTATGAAAGTAAAATGAAAATACGATACTGCGTAAACAACCTAGCTATCGTGTGCTATCGTAGACTTTTCCTCCGCAATTATTGTTGGTACTGTTACATCCTGTATCAAATAAAGTTATAAAGAAATTCATATATCCATCAATCATTGTAACACATGTTTATGCATTTTATAAATTATTGTTCTAAAAGTATTTTTATATATTTTATCATAAAATCTTCTATTAATGCATTCCCTAACTGATTTATCAACGAAGAACATAACAACAACAAGTACCAAAAGTTTTAAAATAAAATATTTTAAAAATATACAATATAAAGTAAAATATTTAAAATATTAAGTATATTGTATATTTTTCGGTTGAGCTATCTGCAGCTGCTGCAAGCGATCGAAGCGTCCCCAAAAATAAATCAATTCTTCTTCTTGTCGTGTCACTTAGTTTCTTTCGACATCAATACTCAAATCATTTTATCAACTAGATACTAGTCAACTTCCTTCTAAAGAACAACATAGTTCCTGCTTATAGGAAAAAGTTAACAAAAGTACGCTAGGTAAGTTAAAAACATACGTGTAGGTACATAATTACACTAATGGCGGTGTATCGCTTCACTGCTTTGACTTTATGATTTAACAACGATGAAATTAATATTACGTGTTAAATTGTCCTTGTAAATTACACCTTACTTAAAACGAGATTCATCAAAGTAATTTTATTATAACGGGCCAGGTCAAGAGTATCCTAAACCAACGAGAATGTATGAAGAATGCTATGAGAGAGAATGAAGCGAAAGCGGTATGTAAGGACCATAGCAAGTGGAAAAGCGATTTTATGTATGTATGTACATACACACACATGCATGCGTTGAAAAAATCAATTGACTTGTCGATAATTATGAATTGAGTACAAGTGTTTTAAAATCTTAAAAATAAGTCAAAATTAAGATCAAGGTTGGAAACTCTAAAAATACCTTAGATATTACTTTCAATAGTTTTAATATGATGAGCAATGAATATAAAAAAACAGACTTAAAGTAAAAACACACACACACACATAGAAAAGCTAGTTTAGCTTATTACTCGTACCTACCTACCTTTATACAGAAACTGAAAAAAGTTTCTGTTTCTGAATCATATATAGATTTTATATAGACATTTTACAATATCGAAATTATTATCGAAACAACGATCAATTTAAAACGTAGCAGCCCTGTCCAGCGGACAACGGACAGCGAAGCGGAGGCGACGTCGAGCGAAGAAGGGAGCACATTCAATAAGAAGAGAACAAAATAGGTTTATGTCGGATACTTTGACCGTTCGTCCGTGAAGGAACTTTGCTGTAGCAATATGAGCTTCAGCGTCCGAAGCGAAAATTTCCTGTTCATTATTATTTTTATAAAACGTTTATACTGATAGGTAAGCTGCAATCTCGAGAGATGAGGCAGTGATAAGCACACTCGCTCAGGAGTTTGGACATTATGACGAGAACAAACATGTTCATCACACAAATGATTGTTGTCGGTGAGAATCGAATCCACGAAATCGCAGGCGGTAGAGCTCTTACCAAGTGAGCTTTGTTAGGGCTGCCAGTTGATAGAATAGAAGTTGTAGATACCTACTTGGTATTATTCTAATTTATGTTACACGTTTGGCTTCATTATACTAATATTATATTCAGATAACATCAATATTTCGCTCAGATCAAACAGTCCCTGGCTAATTAGGGACTCAGCAAATGTACATACTGGTCTATTCAAGCCAATTTGCCGATAGATCAGTAATGCAGACATTCATGATGGTTTCACGAATACGTAGTTATATAGGTACCTACCAAGTGTAGGTAGGTTTATAGGCCTCATTCACTCAGAACGCGTGCTGTATGGCCATTGGGAAACAACAGTAACTGTCTTACCGCGAAACTGTTATGGTAATGGGAATCAAAACTTTAGTAGTTTATGTATTATTATTATATGCAATGCACAAGGGCAAAAATAAACAATAACTGTCTTAACAATGCAATGAACCAAATTCGCAATTCCGGCCAGAAATCGACAAGAATTTCACTCATGTTCTTTCTGTTATTTTATTCATATATTTTAACAACTCTGATAATTTGATTTGCTTCTAAGTATGTACTGTGATGGAATCTCCGCAGTAGGTACACAAAAATACCGTCTGCCTCCCTAAATTCGCCCTTGATTATAAGTATAAATTAAATATAATATTTAGAACGTTTTATTTTTAAAACATATCAATGTAACCTATCCCTACTTCCAATAAAACTATATATTAAGTTTTTAAGGGTAACACCATACCACAAAAACCAAAGTTTTGATTCCGATTTTAAAGGCGCCAACTTCGATCAATGGGCGCCAAATAAGAAAAGTTACATTTGGGTCCTGCCCTCTATGTAAATTCGAGACGCAGACTACCATCAAGTATTGAAGGTGGATGGACACCTGACTGGGTAGTAAGGAGATAATATTAGGTAGCAGGACGGATGCGCCGCGCCTGCGATCCTCATGAGATTTCAGATCGCAACGTGTTGGCGGAGTAAGCTTATCCATCGGGACATTTCCAGATTTAGATCCATAATTTATTCACTATGATAGGTACTTACCTACCTACTTAATCAGGAAACATTCCCTTATAAAATAACATTACGAAATTATGATTACCTATTCTAAAACTTATTCCATTTCTTTTACTTCGCTTAGACATAACTTTGTTTTGCTATATACACTACTGTGGTATAATATTATATAGATAGAGCAGGTAAATTAACAAAGCACAAAATGTTAATTACGAACAATACAAATAACAAACATATTAGTTATGTAGGTAGGTATACATTAATTAATTTTAATTCAAATCACGTAAAAACACACACAGGCAGTAAAGCATCTATACATTTCCTTAGCAATAAATCAACATGGTATTTGTACGTCGCAAAACTAATCAACTGACACGCAATTCCTAGAGCAGAAATGAAGCCAACGTCACCAGCGGCCCACCGCTTAATCAGCGTCGGTCCGCCCGCCCTATATTTGCGTATGCAAAGAGACGTAGGTAGCCGCATTAACGATGCCATATAGCCAGCGTAGCGTGCACCGATTGGGCAAACACATATCTGCATTATAAACAGGAACGGGCCTCACAAACGCGCATGTGGTCGACCTTTACCGGGCGCACGGCTAATCAACGAGCTGACCTTCCTAGCTCCGCAGCCGAACAAACGCCACACCACTATCCTCCCCGTAAAATGGCTGCTGGCTACTGGCTACTGGCTAGCTGCATAGTTAGCCTCCACAATCTAACGTTTCATTAGAATTACGTGGGCACTACATTTTGACGGACAAAGTTTGATTCGCCATGTTTGTTTACACAGACTGTTTGCGGAACTATGAATTATCAAAGCGGTATGAAAAATTTTGTAATAAACGGAGGCAGGTAGGTACCAAACCTAAAGGAATCCGCTATTATTTTAAATCGAACTCCTTTTTTGGGAGATTTGATAAATTAAATAAAAAAACCTGCTTTTTGTTGTGACCCTACTACGACGAAGCTATACATGCTCTAAAGACACGATATTTTTCTCTGCTTGATGGAATACTTGGTTGGAATACCTACAAATCAAATCAAGCGATAAATCGAACAACAAAATAGAAACCGATATAATAAACAGCGTGCTATCTACTTATGTTGATGTGTTCTAACATGATTCGTGCCTGTGCAGTGGATCGTTCAGAACTTTCTACTTTCCACGTGCATGCTTGCAGCACTCACATTAACGGAAAATCTTGGTGCATTTCTCGGACTCTTCTCCACTAGACCGAATAAAGAAAGCGCCTTAGCCATAATTAAAACGACGTCCATTTATTAAATACACGCATTTATTTGCAATAAATTTGTAACTATAAGCGCCGATGGCCATTTTATAAATATCTGATTAGTATTTACTTACAGGTACCTACACGTCTGAATTTAGGTATGGGTTAATTTAACGTTTATGAGTTTGTATTCTACCTACAGGCTTGTAATTTCCGTATACTGGACACGTTTGTAGGTACAATGTAATAATTTCCAATTTCCTACCAAAGACAAATTTTCACACCAATCAACGTTTTTATGACAATACTGGCAACCCCTTCGTTTCCTGATTTCTGATCATAAGTAGAAACTACCTAGGTATTTATATTGTTATTTTTCTGCACATTTCATGACAATACATTACCAAAAAAAAACCAAAAAAAAAACTTTTTATTGTTTTTACATAGTTTATCAATCGGGTTGGGATCTCTTCTTTTAAGTCATTTTGGTAGATAGAAAATTGCATATAGGTAAATAGGTAACCTACCTACCTATTTAAGTTTAATTTTAAGTATAATTGATTTTATTAGGACCAATTCCATCCTACCATAAGGTATAAGTAATCGTAGGACGGAGGACGTGTTTATTGGTCAGGCATAGGTAATAAGGACCCATCTTTTCAGATGACATATTTTAAAAATGAAACCAAATTCAGTGTTACTTTTTTATTAACTCTTACATCACTTTAGTTAATTAATTTACATTTAACGTACATACAACCGTAGTCACAAATAAATAAATTACATTAAATAATTTACTGACATAGATTTGAGAACGAAAGTGGACGACCAATTCGTCTGAGGAGGATGCCCATGCGGCACGCCCACATGGACGGTACTTTGGTTTGAGGTTTTTGTGTGTAGGCGCGGAAGGCCAGGCTGGCCACGTTGTAGTCACGTGGTGGCTGGAGCCTGGCCCCGGTCGGTGGAAGATGGCTGCGTCGGTGCAAGGTTGCTACGCGGTCGCCGGCGTCGTCTCAGCAGCGTAAGTGTAGGGATCCACCGTGCCTGTTTTCGCAGGCCTCACCACATATAGATTCCGCCTTCGAATTAAAGACTAGAATTAAAATAGAAAGAATATTAAGTAAAACATAATCTGATGTTCAGATAATGACATTCATTCATTAAATAATTAAAAACATTCTTAAATGGTTAATATTGGATTACTTTTAAAACAAGTATATCACTTTTTCTTACCTATGGTGTCCATCTGCATGAACCTGGAAGGTAGTTTCTCCGGTAGATCCATCGTGGCTGAATAATTTCTTCAGAGCAATTATACCAGCAATGGTCAACGCTACTTTGCTGGCGATCAGAGCTTTACCGGCGATAGCTGCGAGGGTCTTCAGCGCCATGCCGCCCACGATGCTCATGGTGGTAAAGATACCGAGCAGGAGGTAAGGCAGGGTCTTCTTGCCTGTAAAGATGAATAAATAATGAATTAGCATATCCAAAGATCTCCTACGATATAAAATATTAGTGTTTGCAAAAGATACCTCTGCCTCTCCCTTCAGCCAGGTCCATAGAAATGGTGTGTGTGCTCATCAGCTGCTCAAACTTGCTAAACAGCATGGAATCAACTTTGTCCTCAGGGGTTGTTCCGGGCAAGAATCGAGGCTCCGCGACCGCTGAGGGTGCGTCAGTCTGCTTTACAAGAGACAGACCATCTGTGAGCTGCACGCTCTCCTGTACAACACAAAGCAAATTAAATATCACCTCATCACACTTGGCACAAGTATTTAACAGCACTTCACTTAAACTTCCTTCACCTGTTCCACTGCCCTTGTAAGCGCTGACAAGGCTTTGCCCTTCAGGCACATCGACATGTGTTTCTGTGAACTGCAGTCATCATAAACTTTTTGTAAGATTGAAAATTCCGCCGAGGGCCACCAGCTCTCCTCAGCCCGTCCGCTGTCAATTTCATTCTGCGCAAGGTCTTCCGCATCCATCCTGCGGGATCTTCGTCCGTGGACATGACCGGAGGCGATGGCGACACAGATGGCCGATACGACGTATATCCGGAAAGCGGTACACATATTGATCAATTTCACACACAGCACTAAAAACTAAAAATCTACGTGTATGAGGGTGGTCCGGCGGCGACTGACAGGCGATGGAGCGGGTGGGGTCTTATAACCGTGCGCCACTTCACCGTCGAGCACCACCAAACATCCGCTATTCCGCACCAATTCTTCGCACGCGCACTTATGTAACTGAACTTGAAAATGATCGAGAGCCATTTTCCAAGTGAATTTCTCCGATAAAATGTAAGGCAAAAAGCGAGACACACATCTGTTTCCAATGCAGCGTAGATACGGTAGGTACCTTACCTACCTGCTTCGTTTACGTGTGTGAATAAGCGCAATTACCTAGTGACTTTGCGTGCACCTTGAGGACGCAGCGATGCAGTCCCACATTTCACTCGGTGGACTTCAGCCGGGTAGGTATACTTACTAATTACTTATTGCAGTTGCATTGGAAAGTGTTGTTAATCAGATCTCTATCGCCGCGTGCGCAAGGTGCAAGGTTGCTCCGCACAAGTGTTGCGTGAATGCAGTGCAAGTTCGGGGCCGGCCCAGCCCAGGATATACATGGGTAACATGAACGGATATATCAATTACTTATCGTTGAACGTCACCGCATACGGAATCGCGAATAATAGGAAAGTAAAACTGTATTAGACCGTGTCGGAGTAGGTATTGCTATTACTAGATATCAAGCGCTACCTATTTATTTAATTGAAATGCATAAGGTGTGCTTTTGATCCTTGACTAAATTGACTAATAGATAAAAGTCAGCCAAGTGCGTTTCTGACCACGCACAGGAAAGGCTTCCGAAGTCAGTACAAGTAGGTAGGTGCTCAGACCAAATAAAAAAGTACTTTTTTATTTGGTCTAGTCAAATAGAATCTGAGAGAGAAATAGGGCTTAGAATTTGAGACTGCTCGGTCGTCAAAAATCTTCATGTTTGATGTAATAAATATAAAAAATTGGTATTACTTAGTAGAGATAGGTTTTTTACTTTTACAAACTGGCAGATATAGATCTAAAGTAAGAAGATTATTAATAACTAATATTCATAAAGATAAGAAAAAAACACTGATAGGTATTTCAAGGTAGATGTGTCATTGTTCAAGAGGCAAAAAAGTGTTTAGACTTTTGATCTGAAGACATCGATGGAAGACATCACGGATCAGATGCGGGAGACCATTCCAGAGACGAATTGGGGAAAAAGTAGAGAAATCAGTGTAGCAAGTTGAGTTATGGTGGTGACACATTGAGTGCAAGAACTGCTATAAAGAGCGTATCGAGCGTTCGGCAGCAGCATAGGTACAAATTGGGGAAGTGTTCTTTGAAGCCCTTTGCCGCTGTAACCACGCCGTCCTTTAGTGGACGATACGTATAGGTATGAGTGAAGCCTTGGAGGAAATATCGTGAAGCAGCGTATTCACGCAAGAGGCATCCCACACCAATGGCCTTGCGGTGGTCTTCTGTAACGCCCGGGTCTCGCCCGGGAGATAATCTCGCTCGCAGTGAGCATAAGGCCCCTGTGCCCTGACACAACATCTCGCTCACACATTTTAAAATTATGTAGGAAGGTATCTACCTATTTTATTGGTAAGAAAACTTGTTTGGTTGAGATGAGGACTATATTTTTGCTGATGCTTTGTATTGTTATTCCCCGAAAGTTTATCTAAATTCAGTAATTAGGTAGTAAATAGTATACAAGGTGTTCCAATACTTGTAAGTGCTTAAAAATTTAGGGGGCTAATAAAGTACTCATCAATATGAATAACTTTTTCTAAGGAACCAACACTGAACGCGAAAAAAAACAGCTGTTCTATGCAAAAGTTCACGAACTACCTGGCTAAAATGTATAAAACAGCTGTTTTTTTTTAGCTTTTTACTGAAGCCCCCTGAAGTTTTAAGTAGGTACAAGTATTGGAACACCTTGTCTAACTTCAAAAATGTGCGATCGCTATTGTACGAACGGTTGTAAGCGTCTTCACTTCAGCGGAAATAACTCTTTTTTTTGCACCCGATACGGTGGTGGATCAAATGTAAAACAATCCGTAACTACAGCAGTTGTACCTAGCAAAGTCGACTGATCCTCTGTCGAAAAATGCATGTACTAAAATGGGCATTGCGACCTTTTCGTTTCAAGATTATAAAACTGTTCCGAATGACTCGATAGATGGCGCTGGAAAGAAGGCGCTCAAAATCGGCATGTTATTTTGTAATTTTTGTTAAAACAAAAAATAAACATTTTAATCCAACCAAACCTGGCAAATAATCATTGCCAGGTTTGGTTGGAATAAAATGTTAAACAATAAATAAAATGGAAAATAAAAAAACATGTTACCTACCTCAAAAATAATCTGTTATGGTAACACTGGCAAGCAAACAAAGCAGTGTGACCATATTCAGTATTTTAATACTTTTTCGGTATATTTTATCGACTTTTCCAAGCATTAGTATTTTTATAGGTATATTGGCAGAAGTCAGTATTTTTGGGTATATTTTGGATAAAAAGTTATGGCAACACCGTAGCGAATACCAGGGAAATTCCCGGACGTCTATATTTCATTTTTCATTCAGGAGCAAAAGATCAGGGGCCTTATGCTCACTTCGACCGAGATTATCTCACGGTAGAGATGACGTCATATCTCGTTCAATAATTCGTTGACCTTGCGTCTCGCATGAACTTTGTATGAGAAAATTGGGGAGTTAGATGGTGAGAATGGGGATAAATAGTTATCGAACGAGATATGACGTCATCTCTACCGTGAGATAATCTCGCTCGAAGTGAGCATAAGGCCCCTGTAAGTTGCAGATAGGACAATTAGGACATGGTGTCCGCCGAAGTAAAATTATTATTAGTACCTATCGTCTTCATGGTCTGATGTCGAAGGATTAATGGGAACCAAATGGTCAATTTTTCAATTTAAATTCAAAGCGTTAAATTACTTCCATTGTTATTTAATTTTGTTACACATGCTTTATTTGAAAATTTACATTATGTTGACGTGTATAAGTGCTTATATTTTATATTGCCTATATACAGAAATAAATACTTTGACTTTATCGAATCATCTAGTACGGAGTTTCTGTTCTGCACTCAACATAATCTTTGAATTTATTATTTCGATAAATCGGGAATTTCCCCAAATTTGTAGTACGTTTTTGTCATCATATAAATAGAGCGCTTTCCTTTTGTTTTTATCCCTTCAACTGGCCATTTTGAAAAAAAATAGGTATTTTGACTTTGACTTTAAAATTTTGAAAATCAGTATTTTTATTGGTATATTTTCCCTGTGCAAGTTGGTATATTTCAGTATTTTTTTGAGGTGCTGCGGTATTTTCGTAAAATATAATCTGGTCACACTGAAACAAAGCAAACGTAAGCAAGCAAAGCAAATCAAGCAAGCAAACAAATTGGTTGAGTGAGAGGAAGAGGAAGAGGCAAGAGAGAAGAAAGGAAGGAACAGAGGAAAGCTTGAAAGACTGAAAGATTATAGATGTGTTAGGTGCAATAGGTACCTATATAAGCAATAATAACACCTAGCAGCTATCCTATCTAATACTTTTAGGACCTCGATATATGCAAGTTTCAGGTAAGTTCTAAGTTGCCTTTTCTTCTATTGTAGATGAAGCAGGCAGATGTTGATTGATTGTTCATAATCTTCTGTTGGGCAGGGGCAACTTTTTCAGTAGTGCCCTAGCTGAGACATGGTGAATGACTAATCTACATGGAGTAGACTAAACCTGTAAAATGTATGAGTATCCCTCTTGTTCTCAAATTGTTCAAAGAATGGTAAATTAATGAAAAAGCGCAAACCTGACCTCAGCACTCAGCCACAGAATAATAATAGTACCTTCTACTTAGTTCTGCCTTGCTTACAAAAAAACATGGTACTTACCTTACATAGTGTAAATATGTGCTGACTAAGCGACAGGCTTCTTCATGATGTTTTCCTTCACCATTTGAGATCACTGGTTTTGCGCTCATAAATTTCTCAAAAGTTAAACCTAGTAGGTACCTATGTAGTAGCCTAGTTTTGTAGCTATTGCATATTGCATATCATAATATGCAATATGGTTTCAAACACCAACAAACTAGACAGCTAAATCTTCCCATTTCTATTATTTACAGGACATTATGAAATCGAAACCTTCCGAATTGGAATTTCTTCAAAATGATCCTGGAGCAGTTAAACATGGAAACTTTATAAATTATTATGGATTTAATAGTGTGCAAAGCAGAATTAACCACCTTGACCCCAAAATGTTCCCAAGGCCAGAAACCAATACCATTGTGGTTTTAGATGTGGGATGCAACACAGGTGACCTAACAGCAGCACTAAACCAGTACCTTGATACAATGTATGAAGATTGTCAAATTGAGATACTAGCTATTGATATTGATCCCAAACTAATTGCAAGTGCCTGCGAGTCTTCAACACCATATTTAATAGAATATAAAACTGCGAACATCATGGACAATGAGGGCAGAAGCATAATACAAAAGTATCTTGAAAAACATAAAAGGCAATGGTTCGATTTTACATTCTGCTTCTCTGTAACAATGTGGATACACCTCAATAATGGTGATGAAGGATTATTGAATTTCTTGAAATATATTCAAAGTATTTCAACTTCAGTTATTATTGAACCTCAAATATGGAAATGTTACAGATCTGCTCAAAGGAGGCTAAAAAAAGCTGGTACTTCATTTGAAAAATACTCATCATTAAAGATTCGAAACAATGTTGATTCAGTTATTGAGAGCACTATGTTAGAAGACAACTTCAGTAAAACTTTTGAATCCACTCCGACAGCATGGGATCGGAAAATTCAATGCTATACAAAAGATGTTAATTTAGTACACTCATAAACAAATTAGGAACATCCTTAAAAAAAACTTTGATTCCTTGATCACATTGACCAAATTAGCACAAAAGAAAACATTATAATACCTAATAATAATTTATTTTGTCTGATTAATCTAGCACAGACAACATAGTAGGTAAATGTATTTTATTATAGTTACTTATTACTGTTTAAGTTGTATCAATACTACCAATCACTCACTACCAACAATCTGAGATATATTATTTTTTAGAAATGTACCTCATTAGAATCAGTGCCTTTTTAAATTCCTTAAAATGAAATATTAAGTAGGTATCTACATCAGTAGGTACTAGAAGCTCTCTCCATAGGATTAACTATCCAAGAGGGATGTGGGTAGCCCACATCCCTCTTGGAAGGTAGGTAAGGTACAAAGTCTACTTAATTAATAAAAATCGGCATTACATAAAACTTACATAGGTTTTATATGCTTATCTAAACTTTAAATATATAAATTACAATAAAAGAAAAGCTTAGCATGTATACCTACATTTTCATTTTATTGATAAAACATTTGCTACTACACTAGTACTACATACTTTAAGTTACCAAACATTTCTTTGTTTTTTCTAGGTGAACTCAAATGAAAAAAGGCATTTACTATGATAACACCACAAACCTTAGTTTGCATACCTAATCCTTCACTCCCACGAGGTATAGAGATGCTTAAATTCCATTATTTTATCTTACATTTATGCAGGTAATAAAATCCATACATGCAATAGATATATGTACAATAAAAACCACCTATGCCATTATAATCTAGCTAGGATGTAGTAACTTCAGTGCTAGATCCAAATTCAAGCTTCACATTGCTCCCCATATTTTCTACATCCATCTCAGACTCTTGAGCATTCAGCATGTTAAGAGTCACCTGTAATAATTATAAGAAATTGTTTAGATATTTACTCTAGAAACCTAGCAGGTGACAAAACCTATAACAAAAACAGTCACATTCAAATTTGTTCCGACTGGTTATTTTTTAATAGGGCTCTAACCTATGTAAGCTGTGATACTATTGATGGAGCAGAACCCATGTAAAACAGATAAGTATAAGTAAGGTACTATATACCATTCTGATTGTACCTATTAGGTAGATATATTGTAATAGGCATATCTTAGCATTTATTATTTACCAGTTTGAAACTGGGGATTTTAGTTCAGGCAGAGAACAGTTCCCTTTCATCTTCCCACGTATGTGCTCTTATTTATTATTGGATACTAGAGTTAGTAGATTTCCTGGCATACTAGAGTGCCAGGAAATTTTTGCATACAAGCGGTTAATAGCACAAACTCCTTTCTCTTGAGTGTATGTGGGCTTTATTGTGAGTCTCTCTGCTAGATGGTTATTTATTATGTCTTAGTAGGTACATAGTCTTGAACAGTACCTTTGATCTTTGGAAACACTCAGAGTAGCATATTACATTCTCAAAGTCAGATTAATTTGACTTTGATAATATCATTTTCATATTATATTTTCAGTGTTTCCAGTACTAACCAAGAAATATTGTAAATATAATATTGGTGGACTTTTCAAGGAACATTTGTATGAGTCTACAAACCTGTTGGGAAATAGGAGCAGAATGCTGTATATGAGTTGTAGGTGTGCTGGCTGGTACTGATCTTTCCTCAGCTATTTTTCGTTTGACTGGTGTTTTCTGCAAGCTAAATAGACAAAAAAATCATCAGTGTTATGTGACAATAGGTGAGACTCCACCATTCAATGTCAAAAACATAACAGCATGGATGGAAATTCCATTTTTTTAAGGTGAAATATCTAGTTACAGTGGTCAGAAAAAGAAATTGAGGGTCACCTTATCTATATTTTATATGTAAGTATATCTTTCTTATTGCAGTTGTGCAGGCAACTGATTACTCTAGATCCACAAAGATGTGTTAAGTATGACTACTGTAAATGTGAAGCCACAGGGTGAGGGTGTGAAGTACAGGGTTGTACAGCTTGGTGCACAACTATATTTTTATTTTCATAAATAAAAAAAAACTGCTGGAATGCATCTTTATGAATTACGCTTTATAATATATCATCTTTAGGAAGTCCAGCTACACATGGGTCTGTCCCAGAATTTTTCAGTAAGAATTATATGAACCCTATCCACCATCTTCTGCAATCTTCACAATGTGTACTAATGTAATGTACTAGCCTTAAATATTTAGACCATCAGGTCCAAAATATTTAAGACTAGTTAATTGAGGTAGATAACATAAATCTGGTCACCTTGTTGGTGAATCTGCAATTGGATGTAATAACATTGCCATTTCTGCAAGCTTATTAAAAGCTGCACCAGCTTCAGTGAATATTTCACCAACCTGAAATGATAGATGAAAGATTTTATCTAGTCAACTGGAGGTATTATGTTTATTTTTGTCTTTCATAGCCATCGTTAGTATGATGAGGTCACAGTTGAGTTTCCATCATTGTGATCAAACTATCTACAGTAGTAGTTCACCCGGAGACTGAGTTTGTAGACAGGTAGGTAACATAAAATTAAATTAAGTAAGTAGGTATTTGATTTTTACCTTTGCAGCAGAGTTATTCATAGCGATTGTCAATGTACGTGAGTTATTTGTCGTATTGTAGGGGTCAGGGGTACCTAGGTCAAACGTGACAACGTTGTCCGTCAGTGAAATGAAGGAACTGAAGGAAGAACTAGCTAGACCAAAGAGGGAACTAGACACTTTTCTGGGACTTGTAAGTCTATTTGTTTTGGTCGCCGAAAATATAGTCCTCATACGTTCATAAGTTTGAGGCTTGGCTTGGCCTTGCTCGCAGTTTATTTAAATAATCGCTTCAATTTTTCACAGTCTAATCTAGCTTGGCACTTGGCAGCAGACAAAACAAACAAAAACAAAAAAGAAAGGGTTCGTTCACGTTCGTTCTTTCTAGTAGGGATGTTAAAAAATTATCGATTTTTATTTAAATCTTTTATTATTTTCTTATAATCGATTTTTATAGTAAAATTAATCGATTTTTAGTAAATCGATTATATAAATTACGTGTTATGGCAATTTTTTTTATTTGATTTATATTTTAGTTTTTGAGACATTAGGTTTGTCATTTGGTTAGGATGTACATCATTTAATTTTTATTAAGTTTAATAAATAAAACGTTTAATAGTACTAAAATTTGCATCAATAATGCTATTTGGTTTCCTATTTCCTAACCTTGAAATTTTAAAGGAACATTTTGAGAGCCTTTGATTGTTAGTTTTGCATTCGTTAGTTTTTTATTCATATAATTTTATTTTATTTTTAATCTGATAAATTATTAATATATTAATCTCTATGATGTTCACCTTGGCACAGATAAGAGAATACTAGACCTTGGTCGCAAATTCCATGGCTGTGTAATTCAAAGGTGTAAATTTTTAACTATCACACCTTTGGAATACTCAACCCTTGAAAACGCAGCCAATAGCTTCCAATCGCATCAAATTCCGGGTCGTACAATCCCAGCACGTGTCTGAAATGTACAGCCATGGATTCCACAACCATGGAATTTGATGCCAAATCCTATGCTTTATTTACATACACCATACACTCGCTCACTTGAATAGACCAATATTTGAGCTTATGCAAGGGACAAGATGTCTTAATTGAGAGACTATCTGCGTTGGAAAATGATATAACATTACATTGGTGTACATTTCCAACGCGTATTGGGATTGTACGACCATGGATTTCATGTACATTTGGACATGAATTCCCTGCGTTTTCCTGGTTGTAAGTTCTCGGGCTGTGTAATACAATGTGTAAACAAAGCCTAAGTTTTGGCATCAAAATTTTGGCTGCGTTTTATCGGGTTGTGTTTTCCAAAGGTTTGCTGAATTTGTACGGCTTGGATTACACAGCCATGGAATTCGCGACCAAATTGTACATCAATTCCGGGCTGTGTTTTCCACTGCTGTAAAATCCATGGTTGTACATTATTGGCACCCGCGGAGTTCATGCATGCACGCACGTACCTATCAGTGTTGCCGTTTTAGCGACTGTCGCTAGATCTAGGGGATTTTTAACTGTTTTGGCGACATTTTTTTCAGATTTAGCGACAGAAAATTATTTAGCGATATCTAGCGACTTTTCAAAATAACGCAAAGTTATTCAACCATAATGCATTTAGGCAACAATAATAATCGAGGGTGATAATTTAGCAATTCCCCTAGCAGTGAAGTTCATTCTTCGTGATACCAAACACTATTCCATCTCTCTTTAACATTATAAAATGTTAGTTAATTGCTCGTTTTACACAAGGTATCTGATCCAACTACCAAAAAACAACTGCGTTCGATTATCCTACTAATAATATAAACGCGAAAGTTTTGGATGGATGGATGGATGTTTGTTACTCGTTCACGTAAAAACTACTGAATGGATTTTAATGAAACTTTACAATAATATAGCTTATACATCAGAATAACACATAGGCTACAATTTATAAATATATTGTGTGACTAATCCTGCGCAGACGAAGTCGCGGGCACCAGCTTTTTTTTCATATATCTGGCGACTTTTTTTTTACCTGAGCGGAAACACTGTACCTATCCGCGACTAGGTTAGGTTTGTTTGGTTTGGTTGGGTTGGGGATAAATATAACGAAGAAAAGAACATGTTTATAATAACGTCAGACAACTAGATTATTTTGAGGTTTTGCTTGAAGGGAAGGTCTAACTAACACTAACTGCCACTCCTGCCTGCGGACGTGGTTTGTTTTGTTTTGATTTTCCTCAGACAACACGATTTTTATTAACAATGTCCGAGTTTCCACGGCCTCTCATGCCCAACGAAATGCAATGGAATCGTCAGCGAGTCCCTTACAACCCCCAATGGAGACCATTCTATGAACCACGTGCCCAATTCCATCCCAGAGACCGGGGTCTCTCCAGCTACAGGTTGCCAATGAACGTAGGTAGTGAAGAACATTGGTGTGAAACATGTGACAGAGGATTTCCCAGTGAAGATCTACTCGGCCAGCATAAACAACAACATCAGGTACCTATACAAGACAGCATATATTCACAACCACATAGGTAGATTCATTGTTGGAGAACTTTCAAAGTGATCCTTGTTTACAAGCCTCACAGCTCAGGTTGGGAGTAACTCTGCCTTCTGTGCTGTAGGTGGTGGGTTGAATGAAACCCCACCAAGAACAAACATTTGTGTGATGAACATTAATGTTTGTTCAATGTTCTGGGTGTTTATTGTCAGTAATTAAATACAAAAAAAAGTATTTAAGTATATTATATAAATACAAACATTGCTTAGTTTTAGGTTAGATAGTTAGATAGTTTCACAATTAAACACATGCATTTTTCACAATTAAACACAGCATGTGTTTAATTATGAAAAATAAGCTGATGGTACAAGCAGATAATAATCACTCATAACAAAGCTTTGCATCTTAAGTCACACTTGATAGGAATATGGCCTATGATGCACTGCCCTGTGTTATGAACTTGAGGCATACAGATGTTAAGCCTCATGTGCCTGTAATTTCACCGGCAACCACACTCTTCAAACTGAAACACAGCAACGCTGCTTGGAGGCTGAAAAAGACATGGTGGGAGTACTTCCCCGAACAAGCCCTGCACAAAGAGCTCTACTACTCTCAAACTCAGTGTTTGTTGTTAAAAAAGCATATGTACACTGCATATTATGTAGATTATGTTTTTTTTTTTTTAGAAATGCAACATTGATGGCTGTCAGTTTGTTGCACATCCAAAAGTAATCACCAAACACATACAAATGCAA
This sequence comes from Chloroclysta siterata, assembly GCA_932294275.1. NCBI lineage: Eukaryota > Metazoa > Arthropoda > Insecta > Lepidoptera > Geometridae > Chloroclysta > Chloroclysta siterata. The sequence goes on along the minus strand of OW028600.1, from coordinate 9,617,089 downwards.
CATTCATCAGGACTTTATAAGAAAATTGCCAAACTTAACAACCCTGAGGAAATTGAGAAATGGAGAGAAGAAAGACGAAAGAAGTATCCCACCAAACTTAATATTGAGAACAAAGCAGCTGCACTAAAAGAGAAAATTGAAAGAGGAGAAAAAATGAACCTTGAGAGAAAAGAATGGCATAGCACAAGAGATAATGATCCAAATAGACATCCAAATTCTGGTAGGCATATTTTTTATAATCAAATTGCAATCACTATGTATATAGAGTTATCCTTTATATAGAAGAGTACATTAATAGGCAAACTGCTGTTGACTAATTCCTCTTTTTTTATGAGAAAAAGTAAATTACCTAGTCTTGAGTGGCAGTGATCTTGTCTGTAATAATTGCATTTTTATAGGCTTTATATTGTAACTAGTGGAATTGCTTTGTTCCCATGAAACTCTTTCTACTTGTGAGTGTTAATAAATGTATGTAGTGTTGCCTAATTTCAGTGTGTCTAAACAAGATCAACTCTGTTTGCATTCACACCTCTAGGCTTTGTAGTTTTGATGATACTGCAATCAATGATATCTCAATTTTTAACCTTTGTTTATTAATAATTCTAGGACAAGGAACAAAGCGGAGCTACAGTACTACAAATAATAACCAGCCTGAATCAAAATTCAGGAAAGCTACAAGAAGACCACCACGAAAACCTAAGGATCTCCCACAAACTGAAGAGAACCATATACTTGCACCATTTGCTGGCATCCAATGCTTAGGCATTGACATCACTGAAGAACTTGAGGAGGACATAAGAGGACTTAATAATGATTTGATTGAAGATGATGAAATTGAAACTAATAATGAAGATTTAGTCCTTGATAGTGATAACACTAAAATAATTGAAAAACATGTTGTTTGTAATGCATTGTCATTGCTCATGTGTGATTATGGCACATCTGATGAAGAAATTGATGTTATTGAAAAACCTCATGAGAGCAAAGAAATTAGTAAGGTAAATAAAATAGGTAATCAGTCTCTTATTACGAAGAAAGAAAGAGAGTTAAAAACAGAGATCATGTCACAACAAACCAATAACCCTAATGAGACTAGAAAAAATAATATAGCAAATGAAGTCAAGAACATCAATGAATCATCTCAAAATAGTGTTACTGAAATTGTTCTATCATCTGAAATTATACAAAATTCATGCAATAAAGGTTTTCAAAATAATATAAAGATCAATGACCACAGTAGTAATAGACCTCTTATAACAGAAAAAAATCAAAATGCAATTGAGATAAATGATTCAGGCACCAAGGTTATGGATCTTGCTATAAACACTGATGATAAACCTGCCTCAAGTGAAAACAATAATCCTACACCTAATGATGATGATGATGACAGTGGTCCAGAGGAAGTAAAAGTTGATAAAAATGCTGTTACCACAGGAAATGTACAAAACAGCAATGCTGTAAATAAAACTAAAAATGTAAAGAAAAAGTATGAAGCAGTAAAAAGAAAATCTTTCAGGAAACCTAAACCAAAAATACCTTCAACTCTTATTTATAGGCTTTTATCAAAAGAAATGAAACAAGAGCGCAATCAAATACTTCAGTGCATAAGATACATTCGAATGAATAATTATTTTGATAATAGAGTCTCATAATAAAGGCTGTCCCAAAAAGATGTGTCAAGCCCAAGACTAGAGTAGACCCCCAACACCTCGAGAGGTAGGTAAGGTCCTACCTTTGTCAATCAGGCTCATGTTTCGTCAGTAACTTTAAGTTTCTTCTTTTTTTAATAAACTCTTATTTTTGTGTAATAATTTGTGGCCCGGCTAGTTTTATTTTAAATATGAGCTAGATAAGATAACAGACCAAAATAAGGAATGTTTGTACGCCTAAGTAATGAAAGATAATTTATTTAAGAATGTTGTTTACTTATGGGAACAACTTTCTTTTGATCCTCCATATATTTTTTTAAAATAAAATATAATAGGTCATCTACTTTATATTAAAGGTACTGTCGGTCGGCGAGAAGGTTCGCCGAAACTTCTCGAGAGAACTCGAGAAGTCCATACTCACGGCCGGTTTCTGAAAGCCCGATCAAAACTAATCGGATGTAAAGTCACTTGCTATCTCTATCTAATTCGATGTAATAGCTCAAATGGTGAGTGACTTGATATCCGATTAGTTTTGATCGAGCTTTCAGAAACCGCCCGTCAATGTTTCTCACGTTAAACATAGTCGCGTTAAACTCTCGCTGCAGGCTCGGTCATAAGTTATCTGAACGAGACAGCAATATTGCTCTCTCTCGCACTTAGGAGAACGGACGATCCTTTTGTATAAGCATGTGATTGATGATTTATGACAGAGTTTGCAGCGGGAGTTTAACTCTACTATAGGTCGAGTACTGACCGAGCCTGCAGGAGTTTAACGCGACTATAGTACGTTTCGTTTTGACAACTTGTTTTATCTCGGATTTCTATGCGGCTTGCTGAGAACGAATGTTTTTATCTCTGTTCCGTGGTTTGTGTGCGTATTTGTGTGTGCGTAAATAAACGCACGGATGGGGGCGCTTATCGCATCTTCATACGAAACTCAAAATCCGCTCTCGAAATACTAAATCAAAATAATAATTACCGAATAAATTCCGAAAAAACAAGTTGTTAAACTCACTCAGAAGTAGTTCTCTGTGTGATACTTCGTGGCCGTGCCACGACTCCAATTTCAATATGAGTTAGTCCAAACAAATGTGCAAGAAATGTACGTAATTGTACTACCAAGAAAAAAAAATGTACTTTAAGGGTTCATGAGATATTTGACATATTAGGTGGCGCGGCTGGAAAGCCATGCTTCCCAGCCGCGCCACGTTGTACACGGTTTTAAACGGTTGGATATGATTCAAACTGATCGCTAAACAAATGTACGTTAAAATTGTACTTCCTAGTGATAGTAAAATATAACCGGAAAAATGATTACTTTCAGTATAAATATCAAAACGAAAATACTATACTGAATATGGCAAAGCGCCTGACTCAAAACTAAATGCTATTATTATAATCTCAGGCGTTTTTACTATCAGAGTTTTACTATCAGAGTTTTTACTTTCAGTATCAGTATTTTCGTTTTGATATTTTTATTGAAAGTAATCATTTTTCCGGTTATATTTTATTATCACTAGGAAGTACAATTAACGTACATTTAGTTAGCGATCAGTTTGAATCATATCCAACCGTTTAAAACCGTGTACAACGTGGCGCAGCTGGGAAGCATGGCTTTCCAGCCGCGCCACCTAATATGTCAAATATCTCATGAACCCTTAAAGTACATTTTTTTTTTCTTGGTAGTACAATTACGTACATTTCTTGCACATTTGTTTGGACTAACTCATATTGAAATTGGAGTCGTGGCGCGGCCACGAAGTATCACACAGTTCTCTCACCCCTCGTCCTCGTCCAATTTATGGACGACTTTGTGCAATAAATATATTGTAGGACTTTTCACACAATAAATAATGGCTTCCTAGTTTGCCGTCTCGCCGCAGATAATCTGAAGCAGGCAAAAAAAAATACACCCACAGCAACCCTTCACATTCAATTAGCAGAGAATCTTGGTCTCATGCCAGAGGGGCCTAATATCAATGGATGGGGACAGCGGCTCAATGGAGTCTTGACTAAAACAAGATGCTAGTTTTTACAGTTTATTTTAGTCCAGAGATATTTAGGACTGCGCCGGTGCCGCAGAGGCAGCGGCTGGTGCAGTGGCGGTGGCTGCAGATTCCTCACGAAGGCGGTCCTTCTTGAGAACGCCCATGAAAGCAGCCTTGTCAGCCGGCGTCTGGAAGCGTCCGTGACCAAACTTGGATGAAGTGTCAATGAACTTAAGGTTGATCTTCTCAAGAGCTGCTCGCTTGGTGTGGACAATCAGGGACTGAAAAGAAAGATGATATTTAGATCTCTTGTCATTTCCCTAACTGATGGGATCTCTAAAGATGTCATGTACCACAATATTTTTATGGTGTATCTAGCCATTTCAGTAGCAAATTCAATTACTTTTATTGTCATGATGGAATCTATACATATAAATTAGTCAATTATACTTTTTATCATAACTGAATATATTCTGCTAAGAAATCAAGTTTGAATCTCATGGTCTTAGTATCTAGATGTAGGTATGTCTGCTAAGCCATATTTATAGTATGTTTGTTTAGCTTAAAATGTATGACTATGGAAACTCTGTCAAATATGATGGATCACCTTTCTCAATGTGATAACTCTCTTCTTAGGTCCCATGCAGCATCCCTTGATCATGATGAAGTCATTGTTGACCTCACCATAATGAGGGAAACCTCCCATTGGGGTGATTGACTTCTCAGACAGGTCATACTCAGTTGAAGCATTGTTTTTGATGACCTTGCCATCCTTGGTGTGTATGCCTGCAAATAGCATGAAACATTTGGTTAGGACAGCAAATCACTCAGTAAAAATTATATTTCTAGTAGATAAAAAGGTAATATTTAAAAAAATAGATTGGTCAATTGCAAACCTTGTCCAATTCTGTAGATTTTCTTGTTCATCTCTGTCCTGTGGTGATAACCCTTCTGACCAGCACGAGCCACAGTGAAGGACACTCTTGAAGGATGCCACGCTCCAATACAAGCAACCTTGCGGAGACCCTTGTGTGTCTTGCGAGGAAGCTTCTTTGTGTGCCAACGAGATGTCACACCTGGAAAACGAAAGTATTGGTATTGGTTACTTTTAAGTGATCTAAAACAATTTAATATTTGTTTCAAAATAATTTCATCAGTCCGCCCTAGAAAATCTTCACAAGAACTCAGGTTCTAACCGTATTTATAATTCTAGTTTGTATCATCATATGAATAACTTTGTTTACTTATAATAATAATACTAAAACACAAGCTGAAAAAAAATCCTTTTACTTATTTATTTAATCATTGAAAATTTTATTTATCTTTAAACATACCTTTGTATCCTTTGCCCTTAGTGACACCAATGCAGTCAATCATCTCATCAGGAGCAAATACAGAGTCGATGGGGATGGGCTTTTCCAAGTGTTCCCTAGCCCATTTGACTTTGTCTTCAATGGTTCCACCGTTGACCTGGATTTCCATTATGTGTGCCTTCTTCTGTCGTTGTTTGAGCAGCTTCATTTGAGTATGGGCAATGATCCTGACCACACTGCAGTAACGGATCATTTTCTTGAAGTCCTTCTCCAAGGATTTTTTCCCAAGCTCATCCTGCCATTTCTTGCTGGACTTTGTAAAAGCCTTCTTCTTGCATTTGTACCTATTAGACCACACATCAGTGGATGCTGTAAGAAAAACCTAGCAGCCTCTTCAGTGAGCGGAGACTGCTTGGTAACAATATGCTTTGCGCATAATACATGAAAGCCCTCTTTCAGTGAGAGGAGAGCTGTTATAGTTTATTAGAAACTTTATATTGAATAATAATTTTAATATTATTGCTAATTACAAAACAGGTGACAGGAAAAAATGCATTGAAGATAAATACTAGACTTGGACAAACTTGTAAATGTTTTAGAGTGAAAGGGAAATCTAGCAACAGAATATTACCAGTTCTTGTAGAAGCGACGGCGGCAGTCATCGCTCATGTGCTCAGCCCACACAGTAAGGAGGGCACGGAGACCATGGGGGGTGTTGATGTAGCCCACCACACCAACGCACACCATAGGAGGAGTCTCAATCACAGTCACAGCCTCCACAATCTCCTTCTTGTTAATCTCTGGAAGAAATCAACAGAGTTAATCAGCAAGCGAATCTCTTAAGCTCCGTACTCACATTCGGTATTACTCGATAGTTTTACTCAAAAACGAGTAACTATTAACGTGTGGACCGCAAAACTCACAGCTCGATGCGTGAGTTTAGCGGTCCACACGTTAATATTTACTCGTTTTGGAGTGAGTGATGTATAATGTGAGTACGGAGCATTATAGGACTAAATCTACAAAAAAGTTGAGGAGAATCGGTAATGATACATGTTGTTCTATGAAGAAGCTAGGTACTTACTGGATCCAGGACGGTCAGGTTCACGAACCACGTGGGTCATACCGGCTTTGTAGCCGATAAAAGCGGTGAGATGCACAGGTTTGCTGGCATCATCTTTGGGGAAAGCCTTGACCTTGCCACGATGACGGCGGGACCTCTTCTTGGGGTAGAATCCCATGGACCCATGGCGAGGCGCTGAGAACTTCCTGTGCGACTAGACAAAAATCGGACATTTAAAAAGTGTCACTGTGCGGAAAAGCTTAACCAATATACGTAGTTAGATCAGTCCGCCCTAGTAAAATCTTCACAAGAACTCAGGTTCTAACCGTATAAAATATTTAGAGTTTGTATCATCATTTAAGGTTAAGAATCGCCACGGAATAAATTCACAATCGTATATAAACAGAAAATATTATAGGCAAGCTTTACTTAAACCGTTCATAGTCACTAAAACTATAAACTATTTCGTTATTTTACAATGATTTGAATAATAAAACTAGATTACACCAAACTAACCATGTCTGGAGACAGTCGCTACAAAAATGGCCGAGTTGATTGACTTGCTGTTGCTTGCTTGACTTAGTATTAGCCGTGGGTAGAAGGAGTCAGACGTACGCGTCTGGAGCGGCTCATATCGTAGTGAGTACGTCAGTACCGGCTCTATTTCTTTTGTAGCGGCTCAACAGCTCTCATGCCAGCCTAATATAAATTTTATTCCTAGGCTCATAGGATCTATATTAGAAAAAAGATATCCAGATCAAAAATTTTGCTAAATGAATTTGAATTGTTTCATCTAGATAATAAGATCTAATTTCCAATGCTGCCACTCTTGATCTGTGGAGCGGTTCAAAGGTCTACCCATAAATATGATACACAACTCAAACGGTTCAAAGATTGGTTTTATGATAAACAGAACCCTGAACCGTTCAAGTAAAATATTTGTTTTGATTCATTGAGAGGTTCAATACGGACTCGAACAGTTGAATCGTTTGAAGTAATATCTGCGCGGGTGAGTGAGTGGAGTTAGGATGAATTGGCGGATTACGGTTCTTTTTAGAAAAGCATGTTTTTAAATGGTATGGGTTACGAATTAACTTGAGTTGTTTAAACAACAGCCCGTGGATGCCCTCGCGTGTTAGCATACATATTTAAGGATATTTTGCGTTCTAAGCTCGTCATAATTTGCATAAATATTTTCCGTTTTATCGTTTATTCAAGTAAGGTTCATTTTGAATAGTAGAACTTTTACTTAATTTTTTTTTAATTCCGTCGTTAATTGTTAGCAATATTTATTAGTTATTGCTAACATACAAATTCAAGGATTTTGCCTGTTTATTTTTCTACAAAATTATTTTTACAGTCGTATTTTTTTGTTTTGGTGTCTAGTCCTTTTGCCAAGTCTTATCGGTTCTTGCTTGGAGTCTTTGAAGGTACATGAAAATTAATTGGCCCTGAAATTCTGAGCCGTTTGAACCGCGGTTCGGCTCCGGATCGAGACTGTAAATGAGCCGATGCGCTGCAGATCATGTTTTTTGAGTGAGTTACCCATGGCTACTTAGTATAATAGGGATGCCGAATCTGAATCGATCTTAAAAAAGATCGATCTTATCTTGGATTGAATGCAATTCAATCTTCGATTATTTCACTCGAGCTTGTCTTGTTATGTTTTTATTTATAAAATATAGAAAATTACAATAATAATAAACAGAGACAATATTATAAAAACGATATATAAATTAAAGACTATTCTGATTCTGCTAAGTTAACTTTCAAAATATGACGAGTGAATACGCAGCTACAAACATGGCAAATTATTACTATCTGCCGCCCGCGGCTTTTGGGTTTGATCATGTGTTCTACTTCATTTCCGTACTTTTTTAATAGAATATATGTAATTATATTCTAATCCAGGTTATGAACTAGTTTGTTCCCGATCGGTTCAGTGCGTGATTATGCCACAAAAATCTATACATCCAAACATTCATATTTTTCCATTTATAATGTATTATGTATCTCTCTGCGCAAGAAAACGAAGTAAAAATGAAGAAAATAAACAATCAAAACAGTTATCTATATTGCTAAGCGATATTTATATATAAACTGTACACAGAGCCAACCCATACTCCTTACATTGATGAAACTACTCCTTTAGAAAGTTATGTTAGCAAAATCGAGCCTTATTTATCAACTTCTTCGGATACCTAGTGATGCTACGGCCAGACTTGAAGACGAAGATTCGTGTTCGCGTTGTCACGATAAAAGTTCGTGTTCGATCCATGATGAAGGCCACACTATGAAAAAAAAACACAAAAAAAAACTTCACTATGTCGCGATAATCTAGAACGTCGCGATAATTCATTTCGCGGAAAACATGGAAGAGACGGTTGCGCTGTATCAAACGGCGGCTAATAATTATTTACTGTATCTTTATTACTTGAACAAAAATAAAAAGGTCAAAAAGAGGAATAAAAGTCGATGGTGGATTCATATTTTTTTATGAATTCTAATATCCTCTCATTACTCCAATCCATGAATAACAAGTTCAATCTAACACGTTCAAACCGCTCGGCGTCTCGCAGTCAACTAAAGCGCGCGAAGTGTAGTGCACGAACTTTGTCGCGACAAAACCCTTGGATGTGCGGTAATTTACCGACAGCGCAGCGGCGCGAAGGTCATTCGTATTCGCGAAGATGATTCGTGATAGGACGAATTCTTTGGCCAGACGTGTCGCGACAACGCAAATCTTCGTGTTAACGCGATAGTGTGGCCTCAGCATGTTAGATAGAGACCATGGATCAATAATAGAGACCGATTCAAATCGAAAGATCGGTCACCACTAGCTTGACTTGAGTTGACCTGACAGGGCAACGGTGCTGTCAGATACTTTTTTTTCATCCATAATTCAACGTGGAAATACATTTACTGTCAGAAACTAAAAGCCTCAGACCATGGAGGTATCCTCAGACTGCAGAAATCATGCCATAATCTCAATAGTAAAACGTCATTTTATTTTAGTATGTTCCCTATAGCGATGTAACGATCTCGAAATTTTTCAATGTTATGGAAACCGAAACGAATGAGTTAAATTTGTATTCATAATCCGGTATGAATACAAATTTAACTCATTCGTAGAACCCAAGAACAAATTGAATCGACTTTGTCAAGTCAATCTCATTTTCATATTTCGGTTCGGTCCGACCCGAAGTACCGACTCGCGGTTCCGCGCCGCATCGTGCGTGAGTTGAAGAGGGACAGCGATCAACAAACCGCTCGCTTACTCAACTTGTCCAGATCGGTTTGGCATAGGTTCAACCCAACTTGCACGGTTTGAAGCTCAACCCGGTTTGAAACGGGTTGGCAAACCGAGTCGTAACATCGCTAGTTCCCTATATGTCTGTTTTTTTAAGGTTCTCAATTCTCGAGTTGTGTTTTCTGTGGTTGTTAAATAATCGGATCCACCTTATGCTACTGCTCAGTCACTCCAGTGGTGCCATCTTGGTATTTTACTCTAGATTTAGAGTAAAATTGAAATAACAGAGTAATTTTTAGGGTATGAATATAAATATGGTATTTTTTGGGGTAACCCAATGCAGAGCCATTTGCAATGTTGTCTTTTTTAACAGCACCAATATTATTTAATACCGCTGTAGAAAGAGACCGATTTTCGAGAGCATTTTCGGTATAGGCTACTGTCAAGTCTAAACTTAGAAATAGCATGAAATAGATTGTCCCTCAACATGGTTCAAAATATAATGTGTAATAAATACAATCAGAAAATTAGATTCACCTGTAATTTCCCCTACAATTTTATAGTAAAATACAAATGCAATAAGTATGTTTATGTCAATTTGTGGTAAAGATAAAATTTTGGGGATTTTTCCATATTCACACCAAATATAGGGTAAAGTAACATTAAGAACTGGCAAGACTGAGTCACTCAGTCAGTCACTCTGAGTGACTGACTGAGTGACTCAGTCACCATCACCAGTCTGTCAGACAGACAAACGAAGCGAGCGAAACACTGTTCTGTGGAAACAAGCGAAATTACTCGTCTGTCTTCTTCCTTCTACTTTAGATCGATTTAGTTATATTTTTTTAGCAAAGGAGCATTTGGTTTGGATTAATATATGTTATCTAAGTAGTGAGTGAGGTACCAAAAAATATCTCACCAAATCACCACAGACATGGCTGCTCCAATGGAAAGAATTCAAGTTCTTGATGAAATTGAAAAGGATATTATCACATGCCTTCAATGTTCAGGTAAAGCTCGAAGTATCTTTACCTACTACATCGCATCCTTTATTTTACGCTGGCTAGGCAAGTATGGTATGTACTTGAGTTGTATACCTATAAAAAATATTTTTTATCAATTCTAGCTCAAGCACTATTGGAGCTTAGTAAAGAAAAATCAGGACAGAAACAAGCAGAAGCCAACACCACACAGTTTCTTCGAACACTCAGCCAAGTGGAGTCCAAGCTGAGTGACCAAATAAATTATTTAACTCAAGTTTCTACTGGCCAACCTCATGAAGGCTCTGGTTATGCCTCTCAAAAAGTACTGCAAATGGCCTGGCATAGGTTGGAACATGTTCGCTCTTGGGTTAATGAACTAGACCGTTTGAAAGCATCCCATTTGGCTACAACTACCCGATCTCAGCCTGGTAATATCCCAAACGGTAGTATGACATCGTCAGGAACCAGCACATAAATAATATAATTTTAATGGTTTTAAGTATAAAAAATCATTGATATATTTGCTTGAATCAATTATAAAATACTTAATGATTTTATAATTCCCAAAGTATGAGTTGTACCATAAAAGACCATATTTTCAACAATTACCAACCAGATACCTAATACAGGATTTTTCCAAACCTACACCAGGTACTTTTTAGGAATATGTGGCACATTCATTATGCATATTGGTCACTCTGAAAATTTGACATTTTGCGTTTATGTGTTTGGTCAATAAGAGAATACTGAATTATTGGTCATTATGCGTTAGAACCAATATTTTTTTCTTTACAAAACCTGTGTTCACCATTTCTATAGAAATTTGTAAATGTATACAGGGTGTAAAATTTTATGGAGAAGCTAGTATGCCATTGCAATATATTATGGCAGTCCAGTAAAACTTCTCCAGTTTAATGTATTGGTCCTACTAGTTTTTAGAAAGAAAAAAATAAGGTTTTGCCTCCTCTTCCATACCATGTAACATGTTCTGCCGCACACCCAGTGTAATTCTTATACTAAATAAAAAGTAATAGAATACTCCCAACAAAAATTTATTGCACTACTAAAATAAAAAAACATTTTTAATGTATAAAGTGATTAACTAAAAACTGTCATTTTAGGTGAAAGCATAGTTATTTTGCAAAATTTCATGTTATTAGGTCATATCCTTATTATGCTTAGAATGACTTAGATATTAATAGTAACATCAAGTAAAATAAATTAATGTGTACCTACATACTTGTGTAACTTATTTTTTGAATATTCGGAATACCTACTTACTTTTCAATACCCTGGAGCCTGATTACGCTAATGTCTGGCTATCGAGATGCCTTTCAGTTTGACATTTGATTCTCATCAATCCATCAATTGCTATTACACTATGGGAATCAAATGTCAAACTAAAAGCCATCTCAATAGCCAGACATTAGTGTAATGAGCCCCCAGGTTCTGATTTGGAATTCAGATTTTTATTAATGGAATATACACACCAAATACTTACTTTAAATTGTGATGGTAGCAGTACATACTACTATCTAAATATTTATCACAATACATAATGGAGATAAGATAAGAGCAAATTCTGCAAAAAAATTGCATGATAAATCACACTTCTATTATCACATGTGACATTTTTTTCACAAATTAACAAACAATAAGTTAAATACATTTATTTCAAACAATTAAATTTATACAAATTGGTGCTAATATGTACAACAAGACATTACTCACCCTGGGTAGCACAACACACACATAGTTCTCATGAATGTAGGAATTATTACAATACTTTTATCAATTAATTTAACTGCTGAAAGTTATCTATTGAAGTTGGGTTTTTCTTTTGATCATGACTTTGATACAAATATAAAAGATAAAATACAGTAAAAGAAGAGCAATGAAATTAAAATGTAGGATATTGTAATATGTAAACTATGCTTTTATAGCAAGCAATTATATCAAAAGAAACTTTTATCTTTAACCTTATTGATATAAATAAACATGCTAGGATTAAATTCAAATTGACAAAAATAATCCTTCACTATAATACCATACATATTCTCATAAAAAGAGTTGCAGGGTTGCATGACAGTGTCCAACTAATCACTTCTCTTTTCAGCTGCGTTGATTTGCATTCACCTTTGTGAATTTCTCTATATCATCAAGTGACCTTTTGGCTTTTGTTGATATATCGTCCATTGATCTTCTTGCAGTAATAGTTATATCATCAAGAGATTTCTTGGTATGTGAGAGTAGTTCATCTGTACTTTTGCAAGCAGAATTAGCGAGTTCTTTTATTTCTATGTCAAATTTTCCTATGACCCATTCTATGGCTTGTCTTCCTTTACCAGCATTTAAAGATATTCTGTTGGCTAGTAAATCTTCCATGTAGCTGCTGAGTGGTACTCCCTGAAAAAAATTACAATAAATTTTAGAACATGAGTTTAAGCAGTATCCAGCTTTCAATTGAGTACCTACTTAAGTTGACAGAAAACCACAGTACTGGGGCCTTATGCTCACTTCGAGCGAGATTATCTCACGATGGAGATGACGTCATATCTCGTTCAATAACTCGTTGACCTTGCGTCTCGCATGAACTTTGTATGAGAAAATTGGGGAGTTAGATAGTGAGAATGGGGATAAATAGTTATCGAACGAGATATGACGTCATCTCTAACGTGAGATAATCTCTGTCGAAGTGAGCATAAGGCCCCAGGTTAGGAACAAAGGTTGATTAACAATTTGAGTTTTTTAATACTCTTTCTACCCATTACTTTTATAAAAAATTAAAATTAAAATTATTTAAAAAACAACAATTCATCATTTAACAAATCATCAAACATTGTGAAACTTCAGTAGCTGACTCTACTTGAGAATATTATTGATACACACCTGGACTGTGACCACTGCTTCCTGTTTCAGCAAAGTTTTAGAGGAATCTGAGGGATGTGGTGTGTACCGCACTGTTTCATCAACTGCTATAAAGTTACAGAATGTTAGATTTCTCGTTTTCAAAGTCATCTCTCGTTCATTGGGGTTTACTTCCGACATTTCAGTGGCATAGCATATTTTTGCTGTTCCAATAAGCTGTAAAATTAAAATTGTTGACATTAGTCATTGATTGAATTTACTTTGCAATTTACTAGTTTCTATAATTGATTAGAGGAGGATTCAACCAACTCAAGATTTAATATTTATGTTTCTTTAAAAACAGACTGAAATATTTGTATCTGACTAACTGATAGCATTATTCTGTCAACACACCATTAGGTATGAAATGGTACAACAGAATATAATAATATGTATAGAAAAAAGTAGGTACACATTTTCTGATTGATTTTGTGATTAATTTATTTCATAACTTTATTGTGATTATGCTGAATATACTACAATAGGTCCTAAAAATTAATAAACTAGGTAATATGAGCCCTGGTAGAATAAAACTTAATCCTTAGGTGGCAAAAGGTAGGCAAATGCAAAGATAAAACAAAAATTTAGTTTATTTTATGTACCTTTTTAGATTATATTTATAAAAAGACCAGCATCAGAAAATATTTATGTAGGTAACTAAATATAATTAACAAGTGTGTGACAGTGAAGGGATATCTATATCTAAAGAAATCACATGATTTAGACTATCTATCTTTACTTGGATATAATTAGAACAAAGGAATACTTTTATGACATACCATTTGCACAACTGCAACCATTACAGGTATATTACTACCATTCCACTAACAAACATGTTGGATTTGTTCAATCGCAAACTAATGACTGTACCTTTATTCAATTTTAGCTAGTACCTACTTAGATCATCAGTGTTATATATTTTGACCTTTGTCATTATTCCACAACCCAATACACTGGAATATGTTTTAGTTTTTTTATGAATAAAAAAAAATGATAATATTTCATAGGTAGGTACTTACTGCTTGTGCCCAACGCGGAAAAAACCACTTGGAACTGACAAGTCTATGCGTAATTAGAACTCCATCAGTGACCTTACGCTCTACTACGTCAGTTCCAATGACTGCTGGGTTCATGGGGTTCGGATATTTTCGCCATGCAGCCTGAGCAACCGTTTCCCATGGGTGACTTAAATTAATAATAAATTTTAAGTAGGTACAATGAAGATAATAGAGCAAAATTATATTCCTCTAAGTTGCGTCATAGTGGTTTTACTAACTATTTCCTACTTACTTGAAAGTGTGTTCTGACGTCCAAATCTTCATGATTTATTTATTTTATTTCTCTTTTTCGTTATCGGATAAAGGAGATTATTACTTTATCTCTTTTGATTACAATTGCCTATTTCTATACATTTCACATTCACCAAACACGAGCACGCCCTTCCGCAATCACACCAAACTCTACTAACAACCAGTGACAGTGATGCCAGAGTAAGGTTTCGCATTCTCCCCAAATCGACCCAAAAGACTCAGGGTTTAAAGAAAAAAAACCCCACAAAATGCAGAAAAGAAAAAAAAAACTTAAATAAACAACGTTTACCTATACTTTTCTTTTGCCATATTCAACATAAAAGTTCCGATGTATTGTTTATGTCTAGCGATGTAACGATCTCGAAATTTTTCAAACCGACTCAAACGGTCTGAAAAATAAGCAAACCGACTTGTAAATCGAACCGCAAAAATCTATGTAAACCGGTTTGAAACCGGGTTACAAGCCGAAATGACAAAGTCAATACGACGAACCAATTTGTATTGCTCATGCTAGAATTTAATGTTATGGAAACCGAAACGAATGAGTTAAATTTGTATTCATAATCCGGTATGAATACAAATTTAACTCATTCGTTTCTACGAATGAGTTAAATTTGTATTCATTTGTAAATTTGTATATTTGTTCCCAAGAACAAATTGAATCGACTTTGTCAAGTCAATCTCATTTTCATATTTCGGTTCGGTCCGACCCGAAGTACCGACTCGCGGTTCCGCACCGCACCGTGCGTGAGTTGAAGAGGGACAGCGATCAACAAACCGCTCGCTTACTCAACTCGTCCAGATCGGTTTGGCATAGGTTCAACCCGACTTGAACGGTTTGAAGCTCAACCCGGGTTGAACCGGGTTGGTAACCCGAGTCGTAACATCGCTATTTATGTCTCACTCAATGATTTCTAGCGCACAACTTCAGCAGGTTTTGAAACCACTTCTACGGTAGGTTCTTGACGCAATTCTTCGGATGGTTCTTGATATTCAACGTCAGAAACTTCATCGGCTTCTAAATATTCAGTTTCAGACATGAAAATAAATTTATATAACTGACGTTAAACATAAATTTAATGAAATAAATATATAGTACTAATCCGCTAATCTAATCTTATGTAAGTAAATCAAATGTAGACTTGAGTGTGCACCCTTCACTGCATCTGCAAACTCTGCATACTCTGCAAATTCTGTAACGTGAAAAAAGGTGTATTAGACACAACAAAAATACCACAAAAAATATAAAATACTTAACAAGACTTCGACACGTGTTTCGCCTCTCTACGAAGCATCTTCAGGAAGAATTGACTTGCTGTGCACTGAATGACGTCACCTTGACGTGTTGTCTCGTCGAGCGCCGAGCAGAAAGTGAGTAATGGCTCGTCCGGACCCCTATTTATACCTGAGTGTCAACAACCGTTCGCCTGTTGGTGACTCACGAGGTGATTAGGTAATGACGGTTGGTCGGTATTCACAGCGCCGTTTGCAAAAATTCTTAATAACGGCGACCTTGGGAATGTGTTTAATTCATTCAACAGTGTGAAACTATGTGTATTGTGTTTTACAATTTCTAAACATTCTAAAACACACATCCTAAAACCTTTATCGCAATTGTGTAAAATATTATAAGTGTGATTGTTATTTAGTGAATGAGAGGACTCGATTAAATGTTTTGCAAAATGAGATCTTTCTGGACAATTATTCCTATATGCTGCAATGTGTTCTTTATACCTAGTTTGGAAATTACGACCGGTTTGACCTATATAAACACCACCACATTCATCGCAGACTAATTTATAAATACCACTTTTTTTATTGTTCTCCAATGTATCTTTACCGTTACAAATCTGTCTCAATGTGTTATTCGTTTTGTACGCTACCCTGATTTCATTTTTAAATAATATCTTTGAAATTCTCTCGCTAACCGCTCCTAAATAAGTGAGACTACCCAAAAATTTTTTGTGGTCCATCTGGTTGCACGGGATATAGAAGAGAGCGGACCAAATTACGACGTTTTCCCTTAATCAACCCGTCAACCATACTTCTATTGTACCCATTTCTTATAGCCATATGATATATTATGCTAAGTTCTTTATTATAATTTTCTTGTGAAAGTGGAACTGACAATAACCTATGGACAAAACTACGGTAAGCTGCCAATTTATGTTGAATGGGATGACAAGAAGATTCTGGTATTGTGACATCAGTGTACGTCGGCTTCCTATAAATTCTGAAATCATGCCTATCGTCCTTTCTTGTAATAGTTAAATCTAAAAAGTTCAATGATTTACTAATGTCATCTTCTAATTCTAATTTGAATTTAATTTTAGAATGTTTACTGTTAATTTGATTTACAAAAACATCAATTTGACGAAGTGTACCAGTCATAATTATGTCGTCTACATATCGATAGTAATATAAAATATGTGGTTGATCTACAATATGAGTATTTTCAAAATGATCCATAAAAATATCGGCCATAAATGGGCTAAGAGGCGACCCCATAGCTAACCCCTCTTTTTGTTTGTAATATTGATTTTCAAATCTGAAATAATTTTGTTCCATACATACTTTAGCTAACGATATTAAATCGCCAACCTCGCCAGGGTGCAAACGCTGTCTTTCAAAGTGTCCTTCTAGTATCTGTAAACATTCATCATAAGGTACATTTGTAAATAAACTTTCGACATCTAATGACAACAACCTAGAACGCCGAGGTAAGCTAACATCTTTAATTTTATCTATTAACTGTAAGCTGTTTTTGAGGCTAAACTTTGGAGTGTAATTTGATTTTGATTTTAACAGATAATTTAAATGTTTTGATAAATTGTATGCTGGGGCACCAATATAAGAAACTACTGGGCGAATAGGTATATCAATCTTATGAATTTTGGGTAGACCGTACAACATAGGAGACCTAGGGTTCATCGGAACAATATGCTTTAATGATTCTGGTGGAACAAAGGAAATGTTTTTGGTAACATTTTTTAACTGTGCTGTAAAAAGCTTCGTTGGGTCTGAACTTAATTGATTGGACTGGTACACTTCGTCAAATTGATGTTTTTGTAAATCAAATTAACAGTAAACATTCTAAAATTAAATTCAAATTAGAATTAGAAGATGACATTAGTAAATCATTGAACTTTTTAGATTTAACTATTACAAGAAAGGACGATAGGCATGATTTCAGAATTTATAGGAAGCCGACGTACACTGATGTCACAATACCAGAATCTTCTTGTCATCCCATTCAACATAAATTGGCAGCTTACCGTAGTTTTGTCCATAGGTTATTGTCAGTTCCACTTTCACAAGAAAATTATAATAAAGAACTTAGCATAATATATCATATGGCTATAAGAAATGGGTACAATAGAAGTATGGTTGACGGGTTGATTAAGGGAAAACGTCGTAATTTGGTCCGCTCTCTTCTATATCCCGTGCAACCAGATGGACCACAAAAATTTTTGGGTAGTCTCACTTATTTAGGAGCGGTTAGCGAGAGAATTTCAAAGATATTATTTAAAAATGAAATCAGGGTAGCGTACAAAACGAATAACACATTGAGACAGATTTGTAACGGTAAAGATACATTGGAGAACAATAAAAAAAGTGGTATTTATAAATTAGTCTGCGATGAATGTGGTGGTGTTTATATAGGTCAAACCGGTCGTAATTTCCAAACTAGGTATAAAGAACACATTGCAGCATATAGGAATAATTGTCCAGAAAGATCTCATTTTGCAAAACATTTAATCGAGTCCTCTCATTCACTAAATAACAATCACACTTATAATATTTTACACAATTGCGATAAAGGTTTTAGGATGTGTGTTTTAGAATGTTTAGAAATTGTAAAACACAATACACATAGTTTCACACTGTTGAATGAATTAAACACATTCCCAAGGTCGCCGTTATTAAGAATTTTTGCAAACGGCGCTGTGAATACCGACCAACCGTCATTACCTAATCACCTCGTGAGTCACCAACAGGCGAACGGTTGTTGACACTCAGGTATAAATAGGGGTCCGGACGAGCCATTACTCACTTTCTGCTCGGCGCTCGACGAGACAACACGTCAAGGTGACGTCATTCAGTGCACAGCAAGTCAATTCTTCCTGAAGATGCTTCGTAGAGAGGCGAAACACGTGTCGAAGTCTTGTTAAGTATTTTATATTTTTTGTGGTATTTTTGTTGTGTCTAATACACCTTTTTTCACGTTACAGAATTTGCAGAGTATGCAGAGTTTGCAGATGCAGTGAAGGGTGCACACTCAAGTCTACATTTGATTTACTTACATAAGATTAGATTAGCGGATTAGTACTATATATTTATTTCATTAAATTTATGTTTAACAATGGAATTCCGCAAAGTCACGCCTGAATCAATTAATTATAACTGACGTGTTTTCTAGGGAACACTATGAAAATATGTATACTTAAATATTTTACTGAGCTGGTTGTTAACCAGGCACTGACGTGGTTGACTCGTAGACACTTTATCTCGCATAACGCCGTATGCGCAACCCACTGCCACTGCCATCAGCCTGTCGAACCCCTAAACGCGGTCTAGGAAGGTACTGAGAGCGTGGGAGTTTTAATTAAATAAATAACGATTCAGGATACGTTTTTCGGTTTTGCGGTGTCTGTCATATTACCATCAGCTGCAGAGAGATATTTTATTTTTATCATCACGGCTTTTCTCAGATATTAGGTTTGGTACTTAATAAAAATCCCCAAATTCCCTCCGAACCCAATTTTTTCCCTCCAAACATCCTCCCAATTATCCCCTCATAGCTATAAAAAAACATATTTTTGGGGGGATTCCCCCCAATCTGGCATCACTGTCCCTCCCCCCTCAGCAGGTGACCATCTCAAAAGTGGCAGTTCTGCCACACACAGGCCAAAAAATCTGCCAAACTTGACTTTAATAGCTCATCCAGACTCTCGCCGAGAACACGCGAGAACACGCGAGAACACCCGAGAAACGAGAATGTGAAGACTTTCTCGCTTTCTCGTTCTCGGGTTCGCCTGTTCTCCGATTGTTGTCGGTATTTTTGCCCGAGACAAAGGATTTCTCGGGCGAGAAAAGAGAAGGGTCTCGCACTCTCGTTTTGTCTCAGTGCAGATTAGTGAGCGGATTATTATGAATACATTATTTTACAATAGCAAAATAAAAAATAAAAATTACTAACCCTGTTCTGTTATGAATTTGCGTTACCCACCATCGTCTGGCTTTTCTTTATTTTTTTACTTTATTTGTCACAACATTCACAAAGATAAAGTATGCAATGGCACACAGAGCCAAACCGGCTGCAGTTTTAATATCGTCGTCCATACCGGATGAGAAACAGATCACAAATGAGAAAAATTGAGAGTGTGGATAGAGCGAGAAGTCTCGGCGAACTTCTCGCGGAGTCTCCGCGAACTTCTCGCCGAGACGTCTCGGCGAGAGTCTGGATGAGCTATAAGAATGCCAAAAATATGCCTTCACACTATCTCCTTCATGGCAACTGATTAAACTAAATACATTACATTCAGTAGCTATCTTTAGATCGTTTGTAACGGTTTGTGTTATTATAAGCTCGTATTTTCTCTTCTTATTGAATGGATCGTTGATAGAACTGCACACGATATACGCTGAAAGAGAATGAGATAAAAACAAAAGTTGATTGGAAACCATATCAATAAAGGTGAAAAGAACACTATACGTCCCCGCGACGGACACCCGCGACTGATGCCCGCCTAACGCAGCGGACGCCCTTACAGATCAATTACCGTTCTTAGTTTAAACGACGTACTTACTAGGCGACTAGGCGGGAATTCGCCTCATAATCTGGTCATGAAAAAGAATTTTCCACTTCGGTAAAATATAAAAGTAATTAAAGTTGTAAAATGATTTCATTGAAAATTCAGTCTAAGACGATTTTTATTGGAATATTTCAAATTTGCCAAAATCTGCCACTTTTAAAAATCGTTACCAAATACTGCCATAGCTAAAATTTAGGAGCCGAATCTGCCAAAATTGCAGAAATCTGCCACAAATGGTCACACTGCCCCACAGTCCTCACTTCACCACTTCAACTCCATCCGTCATCCCAGTTTGACTTTGTTAAACACATAACGAGGTTAAAAAGTTAATAAGGTTAGAAAGGTTTGTTTTGTGAAAATGCGGATGAGAATCGAAAACAGTGTACAGCAGTGATGGTGGTAGGCCATAGTTACCTATAGGATTTATACGGCTGTATAATATCGGACAGTATAGCACGCGCGACGGATCTGAGTCTCTCTGAAGTCAGGCACTATACAACAATATACACTTATAATACGATAATCAATAAAAAACATTTAAATTAATCGGTCATATTTCGATAAAGAAGAGTAACATCCCTAGCCCCTTCTGCACCCCTCGCTTACCTACCTCCAATCCAATCCAAAAATAGCGACTGTGCAGTTACAGTTTTAAGAATAGTAGAGCTTTTTGTGAAGGGCTCGTCCGGGGAAGTACCACCACCCCTTTTTCTGCCGCCAAGCAGCGTTGCTGTTTCGATTTGAAGAGTGTGGTTGCCGGTGTAATTACAGGCTCATGAGGCTTAACATCTGTATGCCTCAAGTTGATGGACGCAGGGCAGCACATCGTAGGGCATGTTTGCCATTATTTAACATCCGATCTTCCATGCATTGCATTCGATTCGATCTGAGTGAAAATTGCATTGACATGAATCGAAGATCGTATTGCAAAAGATCGATTCAGATCGGTGGGTATCCCATTACATCCATTTGTGGCAGATATCTGCCATTTTGGCAGTTTTGGCTCCTAAATTTTAGCTATGGCAGACGGTGACGATTTACAAAAGTGGCAGATTTGAAATATTTCAAGAAAAATCGTTTGAATTAGTTTGAGTGATAACCAGATTATGCGGGGAATTCCCAGCCAGTCTGTTTTTATAAAGGAGGAGATATTAGGGAGCCATATATTTGACAGTTGAGATGTAAATTTTGGCAGATTTTGGCAGAATTTTTGCCCAGGGTGTGGCAGAACTAGCGATGTAACGATCTCGAATTTTTTCAAACCGACTCAAACCGGTCTGAAAAATAAGCAAACCGACTTGTAAATCGAACCGCAAAAATCTATGTAAACCGGTTTGAAACCGGGTTACAAACCGAAATGACAAAGTCAATACGACGACCCAATTTGTATTGCTCATGCTAGAATTTTATGTTATGGAAACCGAAACGAATGAGTTAAATTTGTATTCATAATCCGGTATGAATACAAATTTAACTCATTCGTAGAACCCAAGAACAAATTGAATCGACTTTGTCAAGTCAATCTCATTTTCATATTTCGGTTCGGTCCGACCCGAAGTACCGACTCGCGGTTCCGCGCCGCACCGATCAACAAACCGCTCGCTTACTCAACTCGTCCAGATCGGTTTGGCATAGGTTCAACCCGACTTGAACGGTTTGAAGCTCAACCCGGGTTGAACCGGGTTGGTAACCCGAGTCGTAACATCGCTAGGCAGAACCGCCACTTTTGGTTTAAGTTGTTTGAGATGGTCACCCTGAATTCGGTTCAATCAATCAAATTCATTATTCAATACAATTACAATACAATAAAATAAATACACTACCAAAAAATAAGTAGTGTCTTTTCAACACATGTTTTTGTGTTGATGTTTCGTCGGCAGGGGTAACGCAAAACTTGCAAATAGCTAGACTAGTGCTAGTGCTAGCTAGTGCCCTTTCTGGGAGGTGAGGTAGCCAGCCGGCCCGTGTGATTACATTGCATTTACTTTTTTAGGTAACAAAAATTATCGGAGCAATCGTAAGTTTCTCTCTTTTATTAGTTCTTTGCCAAGGCCCCTCGGCTAACAGCCCAGGTACCGCAGGCAGAAGTTATCGAGCTGTGCCTACCTATGTAGTGTTGTGACTGTGAACGACCTTGACTATGAAACAGGTCAAGACTATTAGTAGAAATGTTAATTGCATACAATATAATTTGGATCTCTGTACTGAACATTTTGTCTCAATCCTCACCGGCACGCACGGCATGGCGCGGCGGCACATCTTATCGCTAGTAGTTTCGAACTCTGTACCTACTTACATGGTCTTACCTAACTAATCGTCTTTTTTAATAGGTATGTACACTGATAAGATAGATACTGGTTCATTGTGCATTTAACTCGGATATCTAAAATGACTAGTGAATCTGAAGAGAAAGCTCTTCGCTACAGGAGGGCCCAAAGTGTTACAAGAGCTGAGGAGATAACAAAAAATGAGAATAAAGCAAGGAAATCACAGCCTGATAAGCCGTAAGTCGAAGAGATGTATAGATGTTGCTAACTCTAAAATATCTGACATAGATGGTGATAGAGATGACAAAACAGTTTTTTTGTCTTGGCTGTTGCTAATAAAATAATTTGCTATTTTATAATACATTTTAAAGACCAAAATCCAGTATTGCAACACAATAGATTAAGAAAAACTATATGATAGTCCACAACCTCAAGCCTTTTTTGTTGTTTTAAAACTGTTTGGACTGATCTAAATATTAAAAGATAACTAATATTGTCATTTCATTATAAGGTTTAAGAAAATAAGTTTTATCAAAACTTTTTTATACAACTTGCTGATGATGCAAGCAGATGGCCCACCTGATGTTAAGTGGTAACCATTGTCTGTTCTTTTAAATTTTATTAATTTGATGTATTTATGTATATCTTAATTAAAAACAACATGTTCTTAATAATTAAGAACATGTTAATTCTTCAGATTAATTATTAAGATTAAAATTTACCGTTATTTACACTAACGGACACCCCCTGTTTACCAGCTACTACTAACAGAGTGAGAGCTGTCAAAATAGTAAAATGCAGAGAGAAAAATAATGTTTTTCAGTATTATTGTTTTGTAACTATAATCATATGAAAGAATGGTAGGGACCAAGCTATAACTTTGTTGTTATGTGGAACTGGCATGTAGATTCACATAGCTTTAAAATGTTTCAAAGTGATCCTTGTGATTTAATTGAATATATTTTGACTTTGATTTTTAATTATGTTTATGGTTTCAGATGTCACAAACCAAGAGATTCCTTGTTCACATGGAGTTCAGAGTTTACAAACTTCACTGGTCTGGTGAACTGGGGTTTCCTTATGCTCTCTATTGGAGGTGTGCGGCTATTTCTTGAAAATATCTTAAAGTAAGTATTATTAATAAGAAAACCTTAACCTAGAACACAAAAAACAACAAAAATAATGTTGAAAAACAGACACCACTCAGCATTTGCTAAGGGACAAGGCCCCTTCAGTGCAGGTTTTCAGTTGCAACAGTGGTCTTCACTGTTTTCATAAGCAACAGTTGAGCACCGACTATCTATTTGGTAATATTATTAATAAAAAATATTAATATTATTTAGGAATAAAATAAATAACTACTTTTCAAATCAGATACCTATGTATTTATCATTTTAGGTATGGATTCCGTGTAAATCCAATTGAGTGGATCATAGTGCTTACCGGCTACAATGAAGGGGAAAAATATCAATATCCATCATTGATATTATTGATATGTAAGTATCTTAATTTGTGGTGGTTCTTAATCATTAATCTACACTAATATTATAAAGAGGAAATATTTGTATTTTTGTGTGTAATGAATAGGCTCAAAAACTACTGGTCCGATTTCAAAAACTCTTACACCATTAGAATGCTACATTATCCCTGAGTAACATAGGCTATATTTATTACTAGAAAAACTTAGGGATCCCTTCTAAAACTTCAATAACCCAAGGTGTAAAAAAATTGGCCATAAAATGTCTTTCATCGCATGCGCTGCGAAAACTAGTGACGATAGAACACAAAAATGTTCTACAGTATTAAAGAACACATCAATATCTTCAAAAAACTCAGCGATACCATATGTCTAACTATCGTAGTTATGTTACTATAACTTCTTTTTTACATTTTAAAAGTTGATAGAAATGCCGACTAAATTCAGACCATGTTATCTATACCTTTATATTAATCCTTATCCAAATAAATCATTTCGTATTCAAGACTGTTTCAATACCTATAGATTACTTCTTGAATTTATCAAATCGGACATTCCATTCAAAAGATATTACGAAATTAAAAAGTTTAGTTCGTTAACGAAGGGCGTGCAAATGTATGAAATAAATAGGTAGACTCTAGACTTGAACCCATGGTCTAAGTTTATCGTAAAATGTTGAAAAAATGTATGTCCACCCATGCGAAGCTGGGACAGGCCGCTAGTAATATTTAAAATATCTAAAATGTTTCTATAAAAACTAAGATGATATTTTAGTTTGATTTCTTTATTTTCAGTTTCTGTGGTTCCAATAGTGGTAGCACTACTGTTTGAAAAAATGATTGCATTGGTAAGTCAAGAGGATATTTACGTACCTATATGTATGTATAAAAAAGTGTAAATAATACCTTATTACATTTTTGTAGATGATAATATGCATGAAGAGTTAAAAGCAAATAAGTTAAACTCTGTGAGAGTGTGTGAATTACGAATTATTGAGGTGTGTTGGCGTTGTGCAGCTTAGACGTTTCAGACTACGCTATAATATATTAGCATATAGTATATAGCTCATAGCACAAAAATATCGCGCACCATACATGGTTATGGACACGTTCACACTACTATATATTATTGGCTTACTATACGCTATAAAATAGCGCGATGCGCTGAGTTCATGCTGTGCTATATCACGCGCCGCCCTCTTCCTCGTCCTGACCCCCGGCCGTCCCGCAAGCGAAACGAAACTGGGGCATTATTCTCTATGACATAGGAGATTCCGTGCCATAACCTTGTGACGTCACAGCGTGGTCTAAACGCAAACGCGATTCATAAACCAAAAAATGATCTAAGAATGACAACTAAGTCATATGGAATACGGTTTTGTCCGATTTCCCGCCGCTGTCTTGTCATATCTGTGTAACGCGATTGCATTGGCAATAGAGAATAATGCCCCTGAGCTTGCTATATACTTTAAGTAAGTAAATGCTTGCGATAATATCGCGTAATGTGAACGCCATGCCATATAGTATAGCATTAGGTCCTTCTTTGCTATACTATATAGCACAATAGTATAGCGTAATCTGAAACCCGCTTTAGACTATTCATACATAGAAGGTACCTAATACAGTACGGTCGCGGCAGATCTAGGGCTTTGTGAAGATAGTCGCGGTACTGCGAAATCCGCAACAATGGTGGTGTGTCAGTGTCACTGCATAAGTGAGGAAACCGGCATGTCGTAGAACCTAAAAAGTTCTATGACATGTGTCAAGAGCTCGATAGGAGCCTCTTGAGGCGCACTTAAAATCCTTTCACCACACTGTTTCGAAAGAAACTAGTGACACGACAGGAGAGAGACTTAGTGAGAGAGATTAGTTCGTAAATTGTCTGCAGCTCAACCAAACGGCTAACTTCATGTTTGCCTAGACCCGCCCGAACTGTACCTAGGTACAGGTACATTTTCTTGATTTGTGGCTAACTTCACAGAATTTAACATGTTTGCAGTAATTATTGTATAATGCCGCCAACTCATCTGTTCAGTACAAACAGTAGTACGACAGATAGTACTGTACCACAGACAGTACGTAAATGATAGTAATAGTTTTTTGTAAGTTGGTTAAAAATGTCAGGCAGAGAAATAAAATGCCGTCCTTATTACCTTTTTTGTGAACAGATAAATTGGTGACAATATTATATCATTTGTAGTATACACACTGGCTTCATATTGTTTTAGAATTTGATTCCTGAGAGGATTGGTATTGGTTTGCAAGTATCCAACATTTTATTCGTAATAGCACTGCCTGTTATTTCGCTATTTTTCAAAGGAAACACTTTCAGCTCAGGTATTTAGTATTTGTATTTTTGCTTTATTACAATGCTGTAGAAAGCACCAACACACTTGAACATAAAAGCCATTGACTGAATTAAAAAACATTTTAATAAAAATATTTTCAGTGGGAATGACAACAAACTGCTTGTGCTATTTGATAATATTTCTAAAACTATGGAGCTACGTTCAGACGAACTACTGGTGTCGAACTGCAAATAAAGCGAAGGCGTTGAAATCGTCTCTGAGGCGCCAGAGCTTGTCGGCACCGAATTGGAGTAAGTACCGATACCGTACGGTACAGTCTAGTATCGGTACGGTACCGGTACCGATACTAGACTATTCAAGTCGCCTCTTAGGAGGGCATGGTGGAACTGAAAGGTTGGATATCGACAATAGTTCTTTAAAAATAGTTAATTATAAAAAAGTCATTGTACTCATCCATACAATGGATACCTATAAAAAACCTATCTCAGGTACCAAAAACAGCAAAAACAAAAACGGGTAAACCTCGCATCAAACCACTTTAGATAAGCCTAGAATGTTTAAGTTACCTACTTTGTGAAGAGAAAATAAACAAATTTAAATATACTTACCGATAACGGAACCTCAGACGCGAAAATTGCGACTACCAATTTCCAGTTCTGCAGGCATTTTAAAACGAAAACTTTTCATATGGGATACGTCAGAATTTGTCTCTCTTAGTCGTATGCTTGCTCTTATAGACTTGCCAATTGGGGCACTTATCGCGTCTTTTTGCAAAACCCTCTGGAAAAACGAGCTCGCAATAAAGAAAACAAAAAAAAAACCTCACTGACTCGTAGAGCCTTCGGGACCACAAAAAATTGTTGCCGTACAGCTCCAGAAAAAAAACAGCCGACTTTATTCTTTTGAAGTCTGAAACAAGATTAAGGCGACGACAAGAGCTAATGTGACTCTCGCTCGCACGTTTCGACATGTTGAAAGATATAAAATCACTAAATGATATTAGTGATTTTATATCTTTTAACATGTTGAAACGTGCGAGCGAAGTATTTTTTATCTTCTATCTATTTAATACGGACTGCATTTTGATTTGGTAAAATAATTTTTACAGACGAGCTAGTGAACGCTGAACACGAGCGTAAGTCGACACAGTATTGTTTTTACTTCTTTTTGCACCGTTTTATTTTTCCTGCTTTTTTTTTACTGTCGCATTTGTGGTCTTTTTGCATATTTTTCTTATAACTGTTGTATTAGGTACTTCTTAGTGTTTATTTGGCTTTTTGGAATCATTGTGTGTTACTATTCTTCCTAATGTTAATAGTTGATTCTTTTGTATGTTTTTTGCTTTTCCTATGAGTTAACAGTTTGGTTTTTAAATAAAAGACATCCAAACTTTTGTGCTCTTCTCTTGTAGTGTCACTAGTTTCTTTTGAGAGCACTGATGGTCTAGTGGTAGTGGCTGGGCCGCTGCCCAGCCTTCCGATCGTAAGGTCGTGGGTTCGAAACCGGTCGTGCACCAATGAGTTTTTCTGTTCGAAAATGTATGTGCACAATGTCCAGTACTCTCAAACGTTGAAGGAAAACATGATGAGGAAACCGGGCGTGTTTTAGACCCTAAAAAGTTCTATAACATGTGTCAAGTGCTCGAAAGGAGCCTCTTGAGGCGCACTTAAAATCCTTTCACCACACTGTTTCGAAAGAAACTAGTGTCACGACAAGAGAAAGACTTTTGTGCTGCGGTTCACCAATGTTTTAACCGTCGGTTATTGTTATAACCACAAATAAATACCCGAGGACTTATAGTCGGGGTTGACCTTTGAGAACTTACGCGTGTTATATTATACTGTTAAAACGTCGGTGAATCCTTTTTATATTTTGACTAACTAAACGTTGCATATTCGCGATAACGGTTGATTATGGCTTAGAAGTTATATCTTGCTCAACTATAGTCGCCTGCAGTAGGATTATACAGCAGGGGTCGGAATAGTTAGAGTTTTAAGTACCAAATGAAGAAAATTACCTACGCAATCTGAACGTGGATATGCCTTTTAAACCCGGAATTGGCGATGAATAAAAATTATTTTCTAAAACTTATTAGTCTTTTTATATACAACTAGTTGATGGAACAAGCAGATGGTCCACCAGATGTTAAGATTTATATTATTGTCTTCTAAAACTCTGTTTTCCTATGTTAAAAACAAACTAAGTAGCGTTACGCGTTACACGTGCAGCATTTTAAAACATTCGGAAAGGTTTCCAATCGAAAACGTCAGTTTTTATCACAATTGATTTCGAACCCGAATCATTTCCGACGCGGGGATTAAAAAAGGCATATCCATACTATTTAGATTTCGTAGTAGCGTATTTGACGTCATTTGGTACTTAACTCTACCTATTTCGACCCTTGATTATAAGTCACTCTTCATAATTGATCGAGTGAGCGAAGCGAACGAAGATCTTAGTTTCAACTTGGGCGATTTGGCATTTTATGTATGGATGTATGTTTGTCTGGCGATAACTTAAGAACCGTTGATCCGATCTCCATGAAATTTGATATGTCGATAGCTTGTACTTGATAAATTTACTGGTAAGTATATGAGTAAAATCGGATGAAGGGTTTTTAAGATATGGGGTTTTTTAAGGGGGCAAAAATAAAAAAAGTTACATAAAAAAATCAAGTTACATGTCATATGAAAGGGCTTTTTTTGGACATTCCAAAACAATTTTTACTTTTTTTTTGGGACGCTCGGTTTTCGAGATAAAATTTAAAAAGTTAAATTAAGATAACCAGCGATCCCATCTCTAAGAGTTTCGTTGAAATCAAGGTTTTTCTACTGGTCGGCCAGTTCCTTTGATTTTTCTTAGTTTTTTTTCTTGAAATAATTTAAGGAGGTACTCAGTTCTCATAAAATGGTGACGACGACCAGGTCTGATGATGGAGCCAAGGTCTGTTCAACGTAACTCTTCAATAAATAGGCCAATAGAGTTGAAACATGGTAACCATACCAAGTTAGTAGGCGGTAGTCAGAAAAAAGTCCAAAGATAATGTTTGGACTTGCCTCTGACTACTTCCGACACAAAGTTTTAATGTGTTCGTCGGGTCGCATCACGAGATCTCAGTTCGGGGCGAACTACTAGTATAAAATGTGTATATAAAACCTTTATATACCTTTTTGCGGACCCACTAGATCGTGTTTGGGTTTTTTGGAATCTTTTAAAAATCTAAAACCTATCGCTTCTATTATATTTTTGCTTTAAAAGTACCTAAACTTAATTCCACTAAGCATTTTGCCATGGCTATCCAACTGTTGTACTGTTTTGTAACTAATAACCAGCATTACACGACAGAGAGTTTTGACGAGGACAGAAATGGCGATATTGCGGCTGCTCGCCTGGTGAAGTATCCCGACAACCTGTCTCTACGAGATCTGGCTTACTTCATGCTGGTCCCTACCCTGTGTTATGAGTTGAACTTCCCCCGGACGGCACGGTTAGTTGCATGCATGGTATTTTCAAATACAGGAATGGTAGAACTATCGTTTTTATTATCGAATTCAATGCCGTAGGCAAAGGCCTTCAACTAATGAGCACTACCCAAATGTCTTTTCATTACTCAAAAGTTGGCTGGTAGATAATGCAATCCAGTATTAAGCCGTACCATACCTTAACCAAATAGGTATTGCGGAGGAGGGTGTTGATATTCGCGACACAGTTTTTTAACTCCTTCGGATATCATCGTTTTTCAATCTGTTCTTGTACTTCTGTTTCTTATTTCAAATAAATATAATAATTTTTCTGTGTTTCGGTTTGAAGAGTGTGGTTGCCGGTGTAATTACAGGCACATGAGGCTTAACATCTGTATGCCTCAAGTTGATGGACGCCGGGCAGTGCGTCGTAGGGCTCGTTCCTATCGTTCGTGACTTACGAGGCAATGCTTTGTTATAGGTGATGGTTACCACTTAACATCAGGTGGGCCATCTGCTTGTTCCATCAGCTAGTTTAATTAAAAAAAAACTTTTTGATTTGATATTTGATTTTGATTTGATTTAAGCTCGCATATTTGTGCAATAAAGTCTTTTCTATCTATCTATATATCTAATGCAATATAGAAAGAAAATACATGTATTTGACATACACACAAAATACAGAACCGCGACAGTACAGACAAAAAGAGATCGGTACTTAATAAAAACATACAAACAAATAAAAATAAAGTCACGTCCAGTACAGAATAGTATGACGAATAGGCTCCGACTCAGCTATTTTCTTTGGATATTTGCATCAGCTTTCGCACGCGCTTATCATGTGGTACCTGTATTAATCCAAGCCATATACTATTACAGGCCTCGAATAATAACTATTCTAAGTATGAATTCCCTATTTGTACGTATTTTGAGTTGCAGTCAAAAAACGAAGACAAATCATAATCATTATTTTATTTTTATATTCCAGTATCCGCAAGAGGTTCGTACTAAGGAGACTGCTGGAGCTGGTATTTGGAATCAACCTGATATTTGCGTTGCTGCAGCAATGGATGGTGCCGTCCATCATCAACTCCTTAGAAACATTCTCTAGCATGGATTTGATCAGGATCACCGAGAGAATGTTGAAATTGGCGGTAAGTTCGCGATATTAAAAAGTATACCAAAAATGTAGGGTAGTTGACCGTCACATCAAATGCGAATCAAAATCAAAAATCAAAATCAAAACGGTCTTTATTCAGCACAATCACAAGGATCACTTTGAAACGTCTTATACCAGGTGAATCTATCGCCAGTTCCTCGCGACCAAAGCCTAGAAGAACGGGCAAGAAACTTACGGCTTGGTTCCTAGCATTTTTTTGTATGATCCTTTTTACAATTTTAATATGG
The DNA here is from genome assembly GCA_932294275.1 of Chloroclysta siterata. NCBI lineage: Eukaryota > Metazoa > Arthropoda > Insecta > Lepidoptera > Geometridae > Chloroclysta > Chloroclysta siterata. Next base: position 9,585,890 of record OW028600.1, on the reverse strand, counting down.
TACCTACTTAATTGTTTAGTGTTTTTAATGAGTTTTTGTCATCTATATAATCAGATATTTTATAGTAAGCTTTTGTACAAAGTTTTCTTTTTATTATGTTTTTGAATTTGCTAATCGACAACTGGTAGGTAGGAATATAGGTAGGATACCTATCTTTAGCGCTTCCTAAGGCGTTGTGTTGCTTGGCCTTTCTTTGATCTTATAGTAGATTTTTACGAACCTAACGTCTCTGAACCGGATAGATGAATCAAAAACACTTGAATTATTTATTAAATACATACATAATGCCTGTTCCCATAGGGGTAGCCAGAGACCAGGGAATTCATCTTGCTACGATTCTGTCACATCTTATGCTTCATTCATTCTCTCAATAAATATTATAGAAATATATACATATGTAGAAGATTAAATCTCTAATACTATAAGAATCAAAGTCCTGACTGACTGACTGACTGACTGACTGACTGACTGACTGACTGACTGACATATAGACAACGTACAGCCTAAACCGCTGGTCCTAGAGACTTGAAATTTGAGGAGTACATAGGTCTTATGGCGTAGAGGTGTACTAAGAAGGGATTTTTGGAAATTCAACCCCTAAGGGTGTAAAAAGGGATGAAAACGTTTGTATGAAAATGGTATTCTTTGAACCTACAAACTTGAAATTTGGAGTACATATACTTCAAAGCAAAAAAATAGGAAATGCATTTTTAGTTATTCAAAACTACCCTTAATAAGTGTGCAAAGGGATGTAAAAGTTCGTATGGGAGTTTTTTGACCGCTGGTCCTAGAGACTTGAAATTTGAAGAGTACATAGGTCGTATAGGGTAGAGGTGTACTAAGAAGGGATTTTTGGAAATTCAACCTCTAGGGGTGTAAAAAGGGATGAAAACGTTTGTATCAAAAATGGTATTCTTTGAACCTACAAACTTGAAACTTGGAGTACATATACTTCAAAGCAAAAAAATTTGAAATGCATTTTTAGTTTTTTAAAACTACCCTTAATAAGTGTGCAAAGGGATGTAAAAGTTCGTATGGAAGTTTTTTGACCGCTGGTCCTAGAGACTTGAAATTTGAAGAGTACATAGGTTTTATAGCTTTAAGGTGTAATAAGAAGGGATTTTTGGAAATTCAACCCCTAGGGGTGTGAAAAGGGATGAAAACGTTTGTATCAAAAATGGTATTCTTTCAACCTACAAACTTGAAACTTGGAGTACATATACTTCAAAGCAAAAAAATAGGAAATGCATTTTTAGTTTTTTAAAACTACCCTTAATAAGTGTGCAAAGGGATGTAAAAGTTCGTATGGAAGTTTTTTGACCGCTGGTCCTAGAGACTTGAAATTTGAAGAGTACATAGGTCTTATAGCGTAGAGGTGTACTAAGAAAGGGTTTTTGGAAATTCAACCCCTAAGGGTGTAAAGAGGGATGAAAACATTTGTATGAAAAATAGTATTCCTTGAACCTACAAACTTGAAACTTGGAGTACATATACTTCAAGGCAAAAAAATAGGAAAGGCATTTTTTGTTTTTTTAAACTACCCTTAATAAGTGTGCAAAGGGATGTAAAAGTTTGTATGGGAGTTTTTTGAACGCTGGTCCTAGAGACTTGAAATTTGAAGAGTACATAGGGCTTATGGCGTAAAGGTGTACTAAGAAGGGATTTTTGGAAATTCAACCCCTAAGGGTGTAAAAAGGGTTGAAAACGTTGGTATGAAAAATTGTATTCCTTGAATCTACAAACTTGAAACTTGAAGTAGATGTATTCCAAAGCTAAAAATTAGGCAAGGCATTTTAGTTTTTTAAAACTACCCTTAATAAGTGTGTAAAGAGATGTCAAAGTTTGTATGGGAGTTTTTTGACCGCTGGCCCTAGAGACTTGAAATTTGAAGTGTACATAGGTCCTATGGCGTAGAGGTGTACCAAGAAGGGATTTTTGGAAATTCAACCCCTAAGGGTGTAAAAAGGGATGAAAACGTTTGTATGAAAAATGTTATTCCTTGAACCTACAAACTTGAAACTTGGAGTACATATACTTCAAAGCAAAAAAATTTGAAATGCATTTTTCAATTTGTATGGGATTTCAAAGTTTGTATGGGAGTTTTTTAACGCGTGGTGCGAATGACTTAAAACTTGAGGTAAATATACTAAGAAATAAATAATTAATAATGACGCTTTTAACTTTTGATAATTACTTTACCCACGTAGGTATTTAAAATCCTACCCTAATAATATACAAATCAATGCGAAAGTTACGATGTTTGGATGTTTGTGGCTCAATCACGTCTCTCCACTTCAACGCGTGCGAAGCCGCGGGAAGCCACTAGTATATAATAATTTAAATAAATAGGTTAAATTAGGATAAGGAAGATGATGATGATGATGAAATAGGTTAAATTAAGTTTAATTAAAGGTTTTTAGTTTTATCGATTAGCAGGACCAAAATAGAGTATCTGTTTTGTGACTTCGGCGGTCTCGCCAGTTTCGCTACTATTGCCTTAGATGGTGTATCTCTAACAGTTTGCTTTGATTTTTGGGTACCTCTGTTCGATAGTACCTACAGAATGATGGTGAGATTGATAGGTATGTAAAGAAGAAAATAAATGCAGGATGGATGAAATGGCGTTAGGTCACAGGAACAACTTGCGATCCGCGAATGCCCCTCAAACTAAAGGGGAAAATTTCCAAAACGATCATACGACCTGTCGTTTTGCATGGATCTAAGTGCGGGGCCACCAAAGAGACGGATTAAAGAAGAGTACATGTAGCGGAGATGTGAATGTTGAGATGGATGTGTGGTGTCACGAGAATGGACAAGTGAATAATCACTTTATTAGGGGCAGTTTGAAAGTGGCGCCGGTGACTGAAAAGATGAGGAGTAATAGGTTAGCGTGGTATGGGCATGTTATGCGAAGGGACGAATGTCATGTAGCGAGAAGAGTGCTAGAGATGAATGTGGATGGATATAGGAGTAGCGGTATGCCAAAGAAAAGATGGATGGACTGTGTGAAAGATGACATGAGTAAGAAAGGAGTGACTGCTGAGATGATGGATGATGAATACCCCACATGAAGTGGGATAAGGGCAGGAAAATGATGATAAGGTTAAATTAAGTTTAATATTCTTTAACTAGCATTATTTCCTCTTTCAGGTGCCGAACCATCTAATATGGCTGTGTTTCTTCTACCTGAACTTCCACTCATTCCTCAACCTCATGGCCGAGGTTCTCCAGTTCGCTGACCGAAAGTTCTACGGTGACTGGTGGAACGCTACAAACATGAAGATCTTCTGGAGTAGTTGGAACTCTCCCGTGCATGTATGGGCTTTACGCCACCTGTACATCCCGATAACAGATATGGGGTATAGCAAGGGGATCGCCGGTCTAGCGGTCTTTTTCGTTTCGGCTTTCTTTCATGAATACTTGGTAAGTAACACCTACTATTGCAGTCACAGAACCCGCTCATTCAATATCGGTCGTGCATCCGATAGCCGTGGGACTGTAAATGTGGTTTTGTGTCACTGCATAAGATCACAAATTGTCTGCAGTTTAATCAAACGGCTACCCTTCACGCTTTTCTAGAGAGCACTAGTGGTCGTGGGTTCGAAACCGGTCGTGAACCAATTGAGTTTTTCTGTTAAAAAATGTATGTGCACAATGCCAGTACTCTCAATCGGTGAAGGAAAACATCGTGAGGAAACCGACAAGTCGTAGAACCTAAAAAGTTCTATGACATTGTGTCAAGTGCTCGAAAAAAGCCTCTTGAGGCGCACTTAAAAATCCTTTCACCACACTGTTTCGAAAGAACTAGTGACACGACAAAAATAAGCAGTCACATAGTTATCCTCACAGCTCGTACTAAGTTTGCGTTATGCATGGGATTAAAACTAAAATAATCAAGAAGCCGTGGGGCTGTAAATGTGGTTTTGTGTCACTGCATATGATAGTAAATTGTCTGCCGTTTAATCAAACGGCTGCCTTCACGCTTTTCTTGATACGCCATCTGAACTGTATTTGAAACAAATTTACAGATCATTCAAACATGAATCCCTTTGTAAACTGGTTCGATTCTTGTTGTCTGTCACCAAATAAGTCTCTCGCTGAGAGGCTAACCTTGCAGCCTAACTTCGAGAGGAATAATAACATGTCAGAGCTGGTGAATTTACTAGCGATTCCAATTCCATGTGCTTAGCCTATATACCTACTTTTCAAGTTTACGATCGATATGGCACATACCCATATTTTGCTTTTCAAGTTTACGATCGATATGGCACTTACCCACATTTTGCTTTTCAAGTTTACGATCGATATGGCACATACCCATATTTTGCTTTTCAAGTTTACGATCGATATGGCACATACCCACATTTTGCTTTTCAAGTTTACGATCGATATGGCACATACCCACATTTTGCTTTTCAAGTTTACGATCGATATGGCACATACCCAAATTTTGCTTTTCAAGTTTACGATCGATATGGCACATACTCACATTTTGCAGTAGTTTGTTTACCATACGTGACAGGTTGGAAGCCCATCGCCACAGAAAGATAATAAATACATTTTATATTTTAGGTAAGTGTCCCTCTGCGAATGTTCCGTATATGGGCGTTCCTCGGTATGATGGCTCAGCCGCCACTCTCCGTGATATCTCGCCGAGTGGAGATCGAGCTGGGGCCTCGCTGGAGTAACATCATCATCTGGAGCTCTCTCATCATCGGCCAACCGCTCTGCATTATGATGTACTATCATGACTACGCGTTGCTAAACTTCCAAGAATAAAAGGTCCTGGCAGTTACAAAACAAGGTTGTAAGTATACCCAATAGCTTATATTTTTGAAACACAGTAAATTATTTACTATTACTAATGAAGATCACAGCTTACCCATCCAGGTCGGCTTTAAGTCTACCGCCTAGGTATGTGGTTTACAATTTTATAATTTCTAGGCGCAACTTTTGTTGTCAACCTTTGTAGACTGATATTCGGCCATGTTGAACTCAAAAACAAAATGTAATGCGGGTAGAATTAAATATTTAAATTTTAACTATTTTTTTACAGTCTCGATTTCTATTTAAAGCGTAAATGCGTTATAGCATTTTATCTGAATAAGCATTTCAAATAAGAAATATTGCCAAATGAGGCATTTTGAGTGAATTCGTTAAATTAGTAATAAGTAAAAGTTTTTATGAATTTTGAAATATTTACAAGCAATATAAAAATAATAATACATGTCATTAAAATAAAATAATAATAGAATACATTAATACTATAATTTTATTTATACGTGATAATAATAATTAGTGTAAATGGTTTTAGTACAAATTAGAAATTCAATATCCTAGAGGCATTTTAAGTGGATTCGTTGAATTAGTTTATAAGTAAACATTTTAATGAGTTTAGAAATTCTACAAGCAATATAAAAATAATAATACACGTTAATAACATTTAATAATTTATGCATTATAATCATATTTACAAGTATAAATGGTTTTATATAGATGTATTTTTATTTTTTTATTAATGTTTTTTTGTGTACAATTCAAAAATTAGTGTAAATGGTTTTATTGATTTTTATTTTTTTATTAATGTTTTTTTTGTGTTCAAATCAGAAATTCTATTTATTAAGACTGAAAGATTAAATTGTGATAAAATCGCCATGTCACACGCCTTAACGTATATCAATTTAATTATAATATTATTTTATGCTTAATTACAACTAAAATAAAACAATTGTTGTCATATTTATTGAAACCTTCATCACTATGTATTTCTTTGAATAAGTTATTTTATTTATTTAATTATTTTTCTAGTTAAATACTTTTACGGCCGGTTTCTGGAAGCCCGATCAAAACTAATCGGATTTCAAGTCACTCGCCATTTCAGCTATTACATCGAATTAGATAGAGATAGCAAGTGACTTGACATCCGATTAGTTTTGATCGAGCTTTCAGAAACTGGCTGTTAGTGTTACGTATTTTTATTAGTTGTCTGACAACTATATGTTATAATAAATAAATAAATGCAATGAAAATATCCTGCAAAAATATGTATAAAGTTATTCCAAGAGTAGGTTTTTAGTCATTACAAAATGAAATACAAAAACTGCTTACAAGTAAATTTATCATTCCGTGTCAAATTAATTTGCGCGATCAAATTATTGATGACACTGCGTTCTTTTTTCTCGATAAGTGTTACTGGTAATTAATTTGTCGAAAAAATATGATGTATGTACATACGTATTTTGTAATAAAATTTATATTTTTATTTAAAACGGCTGCCTTAACGCGAACCTAAAATGGTAATCTTAATCAAAACGTTGACTATAATTTGTTACACTCTTAGCAATATACAAATCCTTATCCTAAAACTTAACGGGGTAGTTTTTTATCAATTCGTTTTAACTATAATATAAACATCTTAAATAAAATTATTGAAAATATATAAGTAATTAAAGAGTTTTAATTTCCATCAACATTTTCGTATCGCAATAAGGCCGCTCTAGTTTAATTATTATACTATAATGATTTAAATTGTGATACCTAGATGTGTAATGAAATGCAAATTATGAGTTTGTGTATCATACATATGCAACACGGATTTTATATTAATGATTTTATTACAATGTGAAATGAATATATTAAAACTTATTTCTTATTTTTTTTTTAATTCAACTCATCTTTTACCCAGTAAAGGAACTACCTGTATCATTCATATCTGGTTAGCATACCACCTATTGCTTCTAGCTACATTATGCGAACCGCTAAGGAGTGGAACTTATTACCGTCGTCTGTTTTTCCTGACCACTACAATCTAAATCTCTTCAAGGCAAGAGTGAATAGGGTGTCTTCTAGACCGTTCTGCTACATCGTCGCTTACCATCAGGTGAGATTGTAGTCAAAGGACGGTTTATCACTACATAGTATAAAACAAAGTCGCTTTCTCTGTCCCTATATCCCTATGTATGCTTAAATCTTTAAAACTACGCAACGGATTTTGATGCGGTTTTTTTATAGAAAGAGTGATTCAAGAGGAAGGTTTATATGCATAATACAAGCATAATCTCTTAGGGATAACTCACAATAACCGTGCGAAGCCGGGGCGGGTCGCTAGTTCATTATAAAAAAAGCTATGCTACGTATAACATTGTATGTTGTGTAGTTAGGTATTAATGGTATTAGCAAGGTACAGACAGTACGTACGGATCGAACCCGTACCTTAGTACCTATTTATTTATATTCTGTGGAATGGGTACTTATGTACTGACTGCACTGGGATTATAATTTTATACACACGTTATAATTTTCCTCGTTATTTTTTTCCACGATCGTGGAAACGTCATCACTTTTCTCTGGTATTTATTTATTTATTTATTTTAATTAATTAGTACGGGATATTCCAATTACACTAATTAACAATTATTATATGAATTAACTCAACAATCACAAACATTAATTTACAATAATGACAAAAATAAAAAATAATATTTAATGAACACAGCAAAAAATTATAAATAAATAATAGGTATTCAAATTAAGAAATAAAAATAAATTAAATTAAATATCACATTCACAGTACTTTAGACTTACAGCTAGAATACGGTATACCACAGCGTACATCTAGCGATATTTTAGAATACCTAAAGCCTAGAACAGCGAGTCTTATTATCTCTACTACAACCTAACATTGAGACACATGAGGCTGTATGCCTCATGTTGATGGACGCAGGGCGGTGCATCGTAGGGCACGTTCCTATCGTGCGTGACTTACGAGGCAATGCTTTGTTATAGGTGATGGTTACCACTTAAGGCGAAGACAAGAGCTAATGTGACTCTCGCTCGCACGTTTCGACATTTTGAATGATATAAAATTAATAAACTCATTTTCGAAAAATCGCAATAAACCATTTTGTGTGCAATCACATTGCACACAGTTTAGTAAAAATTTCATTTTGATCGATACATGTTTTCCTACTCAAAAGTTTGCTTTACTAGTTTTCGTACATAACCAAACTTTTAAGTAGGAAAACTTATATCGATCAAAATGAAATGTTTACTAAACTGTGTGCAATGTGATTGCACACAAAATGGTTGATTGCGATTTTTCGAAAATGAATTTAGTGATTTTATATCTTTCAACATGTCGAAACGTGCGAGGCGCGAGCGAGAAGTTGTTTGATAGTTGTCAGCCCCTTAACATCAGGTGGGCCATCTGCTTGTTCCATCACATAGTTGGTATAAAAAATAAAAATAAAACCTCTAGGCAACTTCCCGTTCGCTCATTACAACACAAACAATGATTTCAAATTTTCATTACTACATTCAGTGATTTATATTTTTTTAAATGATTCAATGTGCGTATTAATGTTTTCAGTTAGGTAGGCCTTAGGTACTAAGACATCTCTGAATAGCACTCAAGGTGACCATGATCGCTCAATCCCCGAGATATGGAGAGAGTAATCCTTATCACCTCTGACATTGCAGTGGCATGTGCAGAGATCAGTGAACGTTTATCTGATCGCATTGACGCATCAGGGTCATCGTAATATCAATACCCAGAAATCGATCGTATCGTACGACCTATGTGGCTGTGCACTTTCAGTTTTCGGGAGTGTTCCGTTCCACAACCTTTATAATTAAGGCGAAGACAAGAGCTAATGTGACTCCCGCTCGCACGTTTCGACATGTTGAAAGATATAAAATCACTAAACTAGTTTTTGAAAAATCGCAATCAACCATTTTGTGTGCAATCAAATTGCACACAGTTTAGTAAAAAAATTATTTTGATCGATACATGTTTTCCTACTCAAAAGTTTGCTTTACTAGTTTTCGTACCTAAGCAAACTTTTAAGTAGGAAAACTTGTATCGATCAAAATGATTTTTTTACTAAACTGTGTGCAATGTGATTGCACACAAAATAGTTGATTGCGATTTTTGGAAAATGAGTTTAGTGATTTTATATCTTTCAACATGTCGAAACATGCGAGCGAGAAGTTGTTTGATAGTTGTCAGCCCATTAAGATTAAGAGCTGATTTCACCATGCTCTGTTAGTTACTAATCAAGGATTAAAAGGCCGTTAAATCTAACCTTAGATGTCAAACGCGTACATTTTGACATATTTAACGGCCCTTTAATCCTTTGTTAATCTAACAGAGCATGGTGAAACCGGCCCTAAGTAGGTAAAGTACTAGCAAGTGGAGTTCGTCTAAAGGTAGCATTGCTTCACAGATTTATTTATTTGCTCTGTAAAATTCATTCCTCTGACTCCCATAGTTACTCAAATTATTTTTCTAACTGCCTTCTGCGCTTTGGTTCTGGGTTCGATTCCCATCCATAAACATAACCATAAACATAAACATGTTAGTTCATTATCTCAAAAAATATAAATATGAATTTACAGATAATAATTAGTGATAATTAGTGATAAGTGATTCCCTTAGTTACAAGCTATGCTTAGTTTGGGATTAGATGGCGCATTATGGGAAGCATACTAGGTGTTCCAATAATTGGGTTTAAAACTTCAGGGGGCTAAAGTACCCATCAACATTAATAACTTTTTCTAAGAAACCAACACTGTAAACACGAAAAAAAAACAGCTGTTTCATACATTTTAGCCAGGTAGGTATTGAACTTTTGTATGAAACAGCTTTTTTTTTTTTGGTTACTTAGAAAAAGTTATTTGATCGAGTGAGCGAAGCGAACGAAGATTCTAGTTTCAACTTGGGCGATTTGGCATTTTATGTATGTATGTATGTATGTATGTTTGTCTGGCCATAACTTTCGAACCGTTGATCCGATCTGCATGAAATTTGATAAGACGACAGCTTGTACTTGAGCAATTTACTGGTAAGTATATGAGTAAAATCGGATGAAGGATTTTTAAGATATGGGGTTTTTTAAGGGGGCAAAAATAAAAAAAGTGACTTAAAAAAATCAAGTTACATGTCATACGAAAGGGCTTTGTTGGACATTCCAAAACAATTTTTACTTTTTTTCTGGGACGCTCGATTTTTGAGATACAACAAAAAAGTTAAATTAAGATAACCAGCGACCCAAGAGCTCCCATCTCTAAGAGTTTCGTTGGCATCAAGGTTTTTCTACTGGTCGGCCAGTTACTTTGCTTTTTCTTATTTTTTTTCTTGAAATAAATTAAGGAGGTACTCAGTTCTCATAAAATGGTGACAACGACCAGGTCTGATGATGGAGCCAAGGTCTGTTCAACGGAACTCTTCAATAAATAGGCCAATAGAGTTGAAACTTGGTTACCGTACCAAGTTAGTAGGCGGTAGTCAGAAAAAAGTACTAACATAATGTTTGGACTTGCCTTTGACTACCACCTACTCAAAGTTTTGGTGCGTTCGTCGGGTCGCATCACGAGATCTCAGTTCGGGGCGAACTACTAGTCATATTGATGGGTACTTTAGCCCCCTGAAGTTTAAAACCTAATTATTGGAACACCTTGCATATGAATGCATATTAGTACAATACTAGACTAAGCACTAATACTACTTACTAAGGTAATACTCCAAGAGAGCATTCGCATGGCTTCACCGGGGTCCAGAGTGCGACGCCCGGGCAAGGAGTAGGTAACGGTCGGTACCTACATGCCTAGCGAGAAGGGCGCCGAATCAATTGATGAAGAGCCTCCGATAACTTGGCGAACGTGTCTGCCTGCCGGCTGCCTCCACTTCTGCCTTATCGCTGCACATTGTTTGTCGAACAATACCGATACCTAGGAACGTTTTTACTTTATACCTACGCTTCAGGTTTAAAGGCTGTGTCTATCATTGTAAAATACCCTACACTATCTACCTATTTAGATAGGTTAAAGGCGGGTATGACCAATGGACCAACTCAACGGTCAGCTAAAAATATTTTTGACTAGTATAACTTTTTTTAATGGGTTGCTCTGAATTGGTCAAACTATGAATTAAACTTGTTATTTTGTGGATTTCGGAATCAAGAACCCTTGCGCTAATCGAGAAGTTTACCTACCATCTTACCTAGGTAAGTATCTATTCTACAAGCAGTAGCGATTTGTTTGGCTTAAAACAATAGACGTGCGCTTTGTAAGCGAGCAATTAACAAAGGCACTCCCAAACAAGTGGGATACGTGTCGGAAAAGCATGTAGATAATATCTGACGGAAAGGGGGAGGAGAGGTTACATGTGTTGCCAACGGGTTAGATGTGACTTAAAGTTGCTAAATCCCAGAAGCTTATCCTACCTACGAAAAGCGACTACATTAGGAATTAGAATTAGAAACATACCAACATAACTATTTAAAATGTGTTCTTACCATCTGTATGATGCTTTGCCAAAGTGAATGAATAATATTATTCTAATTTCATTGCATTTTTAAGTATTGTCGCGATGTTTGATGTATTGATGCGTTGCTACAAAATGCTACGCTCGCTACGCCGCGCCATAGTAGTTTGTATTCGTTTTGACTCACTGAGAAAAAGTCGTCCATCCGTGTTCTTTCATCCAGGCTATAAAATGTGGCTAGCTTTAGCAAAAAAGTGGCTACGTTGGCAAGAGTGTGGGGTTGCTACTTCTGTAGGAAGGCGCGCTAACAATGTTGACCAGGGGCAAACAGCGGCGCGGCTGCGTCAGGCCACGGGTCGCCGCACTCGCTCCGCACTGCCTCAACTCTCAACCCTATCTCAACAAACGAATATTTTCATCAAATCAATGTCTAGGTATGATGGTCCAGCCTTTGGTTCATCAATTCATAGAAGCCAGCCAGTCTTTGTGTGCAATTAAAAATAACTTGCGCCGCACTGAAACCGTGCGAAGATACACTTACCTAGGTTTCTTTTGATTTTCACCATTGACAAAAAGTAAATGACCTCATACCTATGCAGTATTATAGGAACCTACACACATACAAATCGATTAAAATCAAACGACGTGCCCAGGTTTTATTATTACCCTTTTCCTTATTCATTTACCAATTAATACAGACCATCAGACAAAGCGATCAGTATCTAGGTCTGAATATTGGCATATAGGTACCTACTCAGAATTCACATAGGAATGTATTGTATTTGTATAAGCTGAAGAAATGGACTGAATTGGTGAGGTATTGGTATATTTCTGTGATACTAGGTAGGTATATTCAGTGTGTGTATCTGTCTTGCTGGTTTGTTATTTGGATGATCTATAAACTATTCACTGTTGTTCACCAATGCTTCATGCAACTAGAGTTGATTCCCAATTGTGTATCTTACTCAATTACAACACTAATAGGCACATCGTTTCAATTATTTAGGGTTAATAATGAAGGGTTGTTTAGAGTTCACCCCATTCCGTGATTAAATGTAACCGGAATTATGCTGAATTGTTGCCCTCGGAGCGACCACGCGTGAAATCACTTTGTTCTACAGTTAGCCACCTTACTGCCTGTTTTGATTTATCGCTTTGTTTGATTTATGATGTTTTCTAATTGATCGAGTGAGCGAAGCGAACGAAGATCTTAGTTTCAACTTGGGCGATTTGGCATTTTATGTATGTATGTATGTATGTTTGTCTGGCCATAACTTTCGAACCGTTGATCGGATCTGCATGAAATTTGATAAGTCGATAGCTTGTACTTGAGAAATTTACTGGTAAGTATATGGGTAAAATCGGATGAAGGGTTATTAAGATATGGGGTTTTTTAAGGGGGCAAAAATAATAAAAGTGACATAAAAAAATCAAGTTACATGACATATGAAAGGGCTTTGTTTGGACATTCCAAATCAATTTTTTCTGGGACGCTCGGTTTTTGAGATACAACAAAAAAGTTAAATTAAGATAACCAGCGATCCAAGAGCTCCCATCTCTAAGAGTTTCGTTGGCATCAAGGTTTTTCTACTGGTCGGCCAGTTCCTTTGCTTTTTCTTATTTTTTTTTATTGAAATAAATCAAGGAGATACTTAGTTCTCATAAAATGGTGACAACGACCAGGTCTGATGATGGAGCCAAGGTCTGTTCAACGAAACTCTTCAATAAATAGGCCAATAGAGTTGAAACTTGGTTACCATACCAAGTTAGTAGGCGGTAGTCAGAAAAAAGTCCAAACATAATGTTTGGACTTGCCTCTGACTACCACCTACTCAAAGTTTTGGTGCGTTCGTCGGGTCGCATCACGAGATCTCAGTTCGGGCCGAACTACTAGTAAGTACCTAAGCTAACTTACTGTAAAACTTGGAAACCAGACTTCTTCATATAAGAAAATAATTTAAAAAAAGTTTGTGACGATTATGACGTATGCACGTTTGTTAAGAATTTTAATTTGAAAGGTGTCTGGAAGAGATCGCTCATAGTGATAAGACCTTCCATTGTACTTCGCTGTGGTTTTAGTTAAGTCGTATAATGATCTTTTCTTGTGATGTAGGTATAAGAAGTTTTCTATCTATCAAAGTCTAGTTATCGCTTACAAATAATTCATCTTTCTTTTATTAATTTCCTTTCGAGATCATCCTTTTAAACATCAGTAATTGGATCAACCATTTAGATGTAGGTAATCGGTCTAAGTAGGTAGTGTAGGTACGTACGTACAATGACCTACCTTCATTAAAATATTTTGCCAAGTAGCAAGTAAAACTGGCATTAGTAGTTTTCTTAGTTACACGTACTGCGTTTACATTTAGACATTCGCGCTGACATTCGCGTAGACGGAAATGTTGCCGTCCATATCCGCGGCAGCGTCGCAGGCAATGTGTGTTCACGCAACACGGACAACGCGAGTGGACATGGAAGTGGCCTGTTTACATTCTCGCATTGCCCAAGTCCCTGCTCATGTCTCTGCACATTTCCACGGACATGAGCTGAGTGTAAACGGGGTAACCATCAGCAGGCTGATCACGATTGAATTTTGATATTTGTAGCGTAAGCGTATCCTAGCGATATTCCACTTTATTCTATTGTTGTTAAGGATACAATATGTTTGCCACTATCGTCAAATTCGTTCGTGATTACGCCTCAGGTAACTTTCATTTAAACATTAAAAATATTCTGTGATTTACACTTAATTAAGTAAAACTATTCAACTTATAAAATTTTTGGTATGAAAACTTGAAGAAGTTGTTGACGAAAGTTGCCTGACGGTTGCAAGTTAGCTTTACTAGCTTGTTACATCAAAAATAAACCATTAAAACATGGACTCCCATTTGCAGGAATTTTATTGATGATACAGTTTAGAAGTTGATCGGGAACAATTGTTTTCAGTAAATTTTTCAATATTGCTGATACCGGAACACTAAAATAGACAACTTCCTCCTTTTTTGGAAGTTTGCTAAATAAGTTATTATACAAGGTGTTCCAATACTTGTGTTTAAAACTTCAGGGGGCTAAAGCACCCATCAATATGAATAACTTTTCCTAAGAAACCAACACTGTGAACGCGAAAAAAAAGACTGCTGAACGGATTTGGCTGAAAATTGGTGGGGAGGAAGCTTACCTCTAGAACCAGGAGACGGACATAGGATACTTTTTATCGCGACTTTTTTACCTTTGTTTTTTCTATTTTATACAAACAATCGAAGAGGGAGGAACTTCAAGTCGTCAGTTAGTACCTGTTTCTTCTGACAAAATAACGTGGCTCAAGATTGTTCCATGGGGAAGAAAATTCATTTTTTTTTATTAAAGATGTTACCAGTAAATTAAACGTGCGCGAGGGAAGCCGCGAGTAAGAGCTAAAGATGATTTTGACGATCTGAACCTATCTGTTCGATTTTTTTTGGATGGAAACTAGTGGATGTCGATAAATGTACTCATCATGTAGAAGCCCATTTCTGGACATACGTCTCCGCCAACGTATACGCAAAGTCGCAAACCCTTTCCATCCACCGGCACCGATCTTTACTGTGTCTTCGGTCCATCGAGTTAGGGGGCACCCTACGCTGTCTTGTCGTCGTAAATATGATGAACACTTTTTTGGGATATGCCTTAAATGGTTGTGTTCCAATGTAATTTTTTGTATCGGGGATATTATGAGTTCCTATATTTTTTTCAAGTTATCTTTTTGTAATAAAACTATTTTGCGCCATCCACTAACTTTCCACTATCTTCACAATGTTGTCGGAGTAGGGAGATATAAAGTTGAAAGTCCTTATTAAAAAATACTCGAGATAGATTTATCGACCCCTAAAATGCTAAGTGCTACGAGGTTCGTAGCAGTGCTACGAATTTGAGTATATCTGTTCTTTTCATGTTAAGCCATACATGCCATGGCCATTCCATTCTGATTTCTATAATCGTCACTCCCCAAGTATGTAGTTACCTTTAACTACCTTCTAAGCAAGTAAAAAAAAAACAAAAGTACCTATGTATTATTAGGTACAACTTACTATACATATTTTGTTTTGTTAGAATGTGCATTATAAAATATACCACACCAAACGAATGTGAGTATCTTAGCTGCCAACAAATATACCCAAGTATAGGCAGGTATTTACATCTTATGGCAGCAATAAGACAACATAAAACTGCCCATGTAAGCATATAGTGAACCTTGCATGTGTTTGTTTCGTAATGTGTGTCATGTTGTGATTATATTGTATTACGATATTATCCCGGTGTTAGCGAACTTATGTTAGTGAAAATAAAGGCTAGTAGTTGAATGCGCGCGTCGCAGGTCGTCATTGGGTCGGAGGGCGGAGTCCGGCGGCGGCCGCCCTGGCTCGCGGCGGCAGTCTCATCCCGGCCGGCGTGCGCCCCGCACGGCCCCATGGTGGAGCACGCGCATAGCGACTGCTCCCACGCGAGCGAGATGCAGACCCTGCCGCCGCAGCCGGCGCAGCACCCGCCGCACGCGCCGCACCACGACCCGGACGAGGACCACCTCGCCGACGAGTACGTGCAGAACTTCGAGCTTGACCATCTCGAGGACCACAACCTCGTCAAGCGCGAGCCGCCGCTGCGCTCCGGATGGCACGAGAGCATGGTGGACTCGGCGCCCGCGCCGCCGGCGTGCGCGCGCGCCTGCCGGCCCTGGCCCGACGCGGGGCCCTATCCGCAGCCGCACGTCGCCGTCGCCGTGGACCCGAGCACGCCGCCCGAGACGCCGCCCGCGCCGCTCGGCCGCAGCCCGTGCCGCGCCGCGCTCGTCGACGACGTGCTGTGGCTGCCGCACATGCGGGAGCCACTCGACATGCGGACCGTGCCCTGCGGCAACTTCGAGGAGTGGGACCGCCGCGACTGGCGAGAGGACGGCCACCACATGCAACAGGTCGGGATGCGGCCCTCGAGCTCGTGCTCGGCGATGTCTCCGCGAGGCGGCATGCATCCCTCATACAACCCGTCGTCGATCGGCGACGATCTGATCAGCGACGACCTGCTGATGACGCTGAGCGTCCGCGAGCTGAACAAGCGGCTGCACGGTTTCCCGCGCGAGGACGTCACGCGGCTGAAGCAGAAGCGGCGGACGCTGAAGAACCGCGGCTACGCGCAGAACTGCCGCAGCAAGCGGCTGCAGCAGCGGCAGGAGCTGGAGATCACGAACCGGTCGCTGCAGGACGAGCTGCACATGCTGCAGCTGCAGGTGGCGCGCGTGACGCACGAGCGCGACGTGCTGAAGCAGCGGCTGGCGCTGGCGGGGCGCGAGCACGCGGTGCCGCAGCACGCGCCGCCCACGCCGCACTCCTCGCCGGAGTTCTTCTCGGAGCTGTGACGGCAGGGGGCGGCGCCGCGAGGCTCGTCCTCGTGCGCCTGGCAGCGCTACTAGGCACCTCGCCTCGTGTAGCGTGCCTCGCGCCGCCGCCGTCGTCGCCCGACGCCCGACGCCGACCTGCTGCCTACGGCTTCAGTGCTCGTGCTTTTGTTATGTTTGAAGTTTAATTATCATCAGTTCCAGTTTTATAGTTTATATTATGGTGGAACAATGGAGCGATGGATTCCGAAAGGAACGGCTCGAACACCGTGTTAAATGTATGGTTGTGTCGTAAGATATGATAGGCTTCGTTACTCTTATGTATTATTAAAATTAAACTCTATGCGTAAGACTCGAAACAACATTTACCGTGTAATTGTAAATAACTAGTTACTTACTTACCTTAAAATTATTATCATTAGGAGGATTTGTGTTTTCCTAATAAAATATCTATGTAAAAATTTAAATATTTTTTTATTTTATCCAAGCTGTTACATACCCGAGACTGTCTGACTGAATAGTATGTTAGGTAAGTATTTACTTTCTGTTTTCCCACAAATTATATTTTCCCATAAAAAATCAATTATAGGAAATAATAAGGTATAAAAATAATAATATCTATTATAAAAATATGTATTATAAAAACAAATAATTTATGTGTTTCAGATTAAATTACTTGCTGTAAGTTTTAGTACTTTAACACAAGTTAATTCATTGACCTGCAATAATATTTTTATATGAGATTTTTATCAGATGTCGATGAGTTTTTATACGTATTTATTTCTCCTTTCTATGAAACTTGGCATTCGTAACAAACAACACATTTCATCAACTTTTTATGACACGTAGGTATACTTATGTTTAGACAGTACCCTCTAACTGCAACTTGTTTTAATACTAGGTAATCAAAATAAAACGGTCATAATTACCAACCTACCTTATATAAATGTTGGTGGATGTGGGATAACACAAATTATTGTTATACAGTGAACTAGCCCAGGTTACGCGCGGGTTAAATTATTTATTATGGAAAAAACTACTAACTCTATCTAAAAATATAAAAAGGTAGCCTATTTTTGTCTGTCAAATACAATACATGTTATCTCTGTGCCAAGTTTAATTTCGATCGCGTTCGTTCGTATTCCTTTGAATTCAGGCAGTGAGAGTGACCAACCTACTGCTAGATAATTCTTATTCTTGTTAGATAACGAAATACCTGACTTGGTATATACATTTAGATAAAAATACAAAAATGAAGCTCCAGTGTGATGCCACTCGAACTTAGTTAGGCGTAGGCAAACAGAAATACGTCGGTAATGCTGTATAAACCATATTACCAACGAAATAATATCTACAAAACTTATTTAATGGTTTATGAAATACCACTACACTCCCCTTTATTTCAATATTTTCTTTAATGAATAACTCAGCCCCCGAAATAGGTACCTACCTAACCTATCAAGGTTGCTGTTGCAGTGACCAGAATTTATTTATCTCGACTTCTCGAGTGTATTTGTATGATAGAAGAAGACTTGGTACCTGCTACCTTACCACCTACCCGCTATCAGCACCTACATAATGTGGCTTTTGTTCCGGTGTGACATATTCGGTCCATTGACTTCTGAAATGTTGCAAGTGTTGCAAAATGTAAGTTGAAAACAACAGCGAAACGATTGCTCAACACTTGCGAAAAACGAGGTCGATTTCAAGGCACTGGAGAATCAGTAAAGGTACATACACACCTAAGTAGGTATAATTTTTTAACTTTTTTTTTATAATATAAATTTTTATGTCATTCACATCATTCACATATGAAATTCATCTGAAATATGTAATATGCAGTAATTGTGTTATGAAAACCTTAATCAATCACACGCACACGCTTACCTATAAAATAAATAGTACATTGTTACCCTAGTAAGTACCTAACTTATTTAGTCCCTAGACGTCAATAGTTCGAGGGACTAAATAAGTCTTTATTGATTTGAACTAGTTTTTTTTATAATTTACCAGCAGCTGTTAGTTGAAAACGATTCTCCCTAGGGCTGCAATGTATTACTTCCAACCCGCTCCTCAGGCAACTTCAGACCTACTTTCCTAGTATGAGTAATTAAAAAAACTATTTCAGGCGTGAATAAAGCCTGTTATATTCCCATACTTACAAGAGGGTCTCAAACCCATGAAATGTAATAATTACAATTTTTTTATACAACTAGCTGATGGAACAAGTGGAAGTGGATGGCCCACCTGATGTTTAGTGGTAACCATCACCAATAACAAGGCATTGCTTCGTAAGTCACGCACAATAGGAAAGTGCCCTACGTCCATCAACTTGAGGCATACAGATGTTAAGCCTCATGTGCCTGTAATTACACCGGCAACCACATTCTTCAAACCGAAACACAGCGTTGCTGCTTGGCGTCAGAAAAAGGTGTGGCTAAGTTTACTGAATAAATATTTTGTATTTGTATTACCTTGATCTGTATCTGTATGCTTATTACCTACCATTATACATACATCATCGAATTCGGTAGGTACTTAGTTTGTTTATTCAGGGCTTCTAGTGAGTAGGTACTAACACATATTTAAAACAAAATATTTCTATAATGATAATGGTTGTTCCTTAGCTTACTGCTAAGCTACAGCTGGCGCATGGGTGAGCTACAAGGCAATGATATTTATAAGAAATAAAAGTGGGTACTACCCAACCTAATATTAATGGGTATTTCGTAATTCTGTTTATTTCAGCATTACAGCTTAAGAAATAAAACATTACAGATTGTTTATATGAATACAAGATGTTCCAATACTTGTACTTAAAACTTCAGGGGGCTAAAGTACCCATCAATATGGATAACTTTTTCTAAGGAACCAACACTGCGAAAGATAAAACGAAACGTGTTTTTTTTTCGCGTTCACAATGTTGGTTCCTTAGAAAAAGTTATTCATATTGATGGGTACTTTAGCCCCCTGAAGTTTTAAGTACAAGTATTGAAACACTTTGTATAATTTTACAGTTAAACTCACTAAGATTGGAACATCTCATAAAGTATGAGATTGTTTTGTGATATGCTCATAATCACTATTACGGTTAAAATGTAACTTAATCGTGTAGAGGAAATAATCTTATTATAAACAGGAAGGCAACAATGTTGCAGAGCAGTTAGGTACTTACTTGCTACGAGTACAAACATTTCGTTTCTGACCTACCAAATAATGAGTACTTTTAAGTAGGAATACACATCGAACTGTGAAGGTTTTTAGGGAAACCACTGGAAAGCCATTATGGAAATCAATACTTTGATGATATTTTTTACAGGCTTGGCAGTCTGCAAATGCTTTAACTTAACTGGGGGATAGTTATTTCAATTGGTTTTAACTGAGGTAGGTAGTTAATAATGCTATAAACCTTCTAGATATTGCTATTTACCGTTATATGAGCCGAAGTTTATTACAGAAAATGTTTTTGAGTGGGTGTCGGTGAAATCACAGGCACATGAGGCTTAACATCTGATTCTGTATTCTGTGTGAAGTAGATGGATGCAGGGCAGTAGATGCATAATAGGGCAAATGTGACTTGCGAGGCAATGCTTTGGTATAGGTGATGGTTACATACAATTAGATGAACCATCTGCTTATTCCATCATCAAGTAATATAAAAAAAACAGAAAATTATTTAAGTTTTTATTACAGCTGTCCTGTTTTTACCCGAGTGCCGAAGGCAACCGGGTTATTAGCAATGTTAAAACATTGCTAATAACCCGCACATTGCTAATAACTCAATAAACAAACAACAACTAAGCAACTAAAGTTGCTGTGCATTACTTGTTTTATCAGTGTTTTTACTGATTGAATAATTTTCTATTGGTTGGACAATTTCAGTGGCCCACATAGCTGTTGTTATTAAAAAAAAATAACTAATGAATTATTACAAGTACTACCTACTGTTGTATTGTAATGTTTTTGATTGTGGGTCCTACACTTCGGCGGTTTAAAGCCTCCTGCTGGGATCGCCAACAGTAGTCATTCTTCGTTTCATCTTGTGAATAAACTTACTGTTTAACCGACTTCAAAAAAGGAGGAGGTTCTCTATTCGACTTTTTTTATGTATGTTGCCACAGAAATGCGTCATTTATTAACTGATTTCATTTTTTTTTTAATTCAATTTATTAAACTTTCAGATTAGTTCCATAGAAATTTCATCAAAATAGGTTCATTACATTGCTCCCCATATACTTCCAGGAAGAGCGATATTGAGCCCTCTCCATCCACCGACTTCACACGATCTTTTCAATGTCACAATGAATGAATTGTCAACCTCTACGTATTCTCTTATCTGTAACTTCTTCTTCTTTTCGTGTCACTAGTTCCTTCGAAACAGTGTGGTGAAAGAATTTTAAGTGCGCCTCAAAGGGGCTCCTTTCGAGCATTTGACACATATTTAAGAACTTTTTAGGTTCTCGGACATGCCGGTTTCCTCACGATGTTTTTCTTCACCGTTTGAGAGTACTAGTAATGTGCATATACATTTTTAAACAGAAAAACTCATTGATGCACTTCATTTGGTTTTGAACCCAAGACATTAGAATCGGAAGGCCGCTACCACTAGACCACTGCTCTTTTCGCTTTATTTATTCGTACCTAAGGGCAGGATGAAATTAGTTGACATTTCGGAATAATACAGAATTATTATGTCTTTCAAGCGATTCTATATTTTTTTAAATATTTTTCGTAAAATGTTGCCCATAAGGCTACGTACTCGTAGATAGACAAAAAACTAACAATACTAATGGCATAACAACTGTTGTAAATATAGAAAAAACAATACAAACAGATTGCCAATTTCATAATCAAGATGTAGACGCGTAGGCCTCGTAGCGAACGACTACGGGAAAATCAGAGCGATGGAAAGCGAGGGGCGTGCCTTACGTAGCCACGCCCCGTAGAGTGAGACAAACTCGCGCCGCCCACTGACACAGCATCACCCAAAATAAACTTACCTTTCACAAATTCCTTCCATTTTCCTATCACAATGAAATAAGAATCAAGTTGGTCTGCATGTTATTTTTGGGAGGTTCCAGGCGAGTTGTAGTCTGGAGTGGTATAGCCTAAGTACGACCATCTACATCCTCGTATTGCGACCTATAGCTGTACATAGGTCGACGTTGTCATGCAAATGGAGGCCTGTTAATGAAGTCGAGGAGAATTATGGGCATTGTTACTGCGGCCCGGCTCTATAATGGCCCATTTTGTAGGCGTATATCATCGTAATGTATGGGACTATTATTTCTAGGATGCCATTGGACTGCATTTCTGACCAGCAATTTATAGCGCATTATGTAAATATGCTTTACATAAACTTAAACCTGGTCTCAGCACTTTACCTACTATGCATATAGATCCTTTAAGAACGCTGAAGTTGTCGTTACGACTTTTTAATTCATGTACGAGTAGGTAGTTCTTTTTTACATGTCTACCTACTTAAAAGTCTAGAAAGTAAGCCCGATTTCGTGTCATATCCAAATATAAAGGAACCTGGTGGCGTCATGACAGCACAGCATTCGCTCAATGTGTTGGGAAATGAACAGCCACTGACTGGATCAGTAACACTTTGATCTACGGTTTTCTCTTGTAAAATCTTAATTTTCTCAGGTGGTAATTAGAGTGCAGCGTCCTGTACTGAGTAGGTCGTGGAGGACAGACTCCACATGTTTGATGAAAAGGTAGTGTTTAAAAAAACCTCTGTAGAATGTCTCGGACCAACAGCAATTAAACGCGCTGATTTGATAGATCACCTAGGCCCACAAACAGCTACTTTTGTTTATAAAAAACTTCACACACGTCTGGTACTGGTATCACAAAAGCCTAAAAAGAAAAGTTCTAATTTACCTTTGAAAACAGAAAGTATGGAATGGTGACGTCACAACCGACCTTGCCACTAGAAAAATGTGCCGCGTCGCCCGCTGCGGCGCCGCTGGCTCATCACTACTCAGCACTCTGGCTTCGGGCATCGCTCCCTGCTTGTTGTCATTCATTCTGGAGCCGTCAATACTGGCTGGTCTTAGTGAGCTTACCTAGTTCAGAGGAGCACACTCAGCAGGTTGTATTTGTAGTATTTTGAAGAAGAACATAGTTTCAGAAGTTACTTGAAAACTACTAGTTTTCACTCTTGCTCCTTTGGACGATGATAGCTATTATTTAACTTAGTCTCTTTATCTGACTTTTTGATTCAAACATAATCTTCTCTATTTTCTGGCAGATTTTGAATCAAAGAACTTCCTGTTGGTGCTTTTGTTTTGTTAGTTTTATACGCAGCAAGTGCGTACCCACCTTCTTAGGTGATTGTTTGTTTGTTTGATGTAAAGCATTGTATTTTAATAATTGGTGCCTATATTAGGTTCCTTACTCTTGGGAGAGCTCGTCTTTGTAAATAAATACTAGGTTTTGGAAAGGCTTAACATTATAAAATAAGGCCAGCAGTCAAAAATATGCATTAAAACAAAAATTAAAAGTCAAAATAGCACCAGGAATCAGTACAACTTGGCCGACATAGTGCGGGAGTATCGACCCGCGACCCTGCAGATTCTGCTGGGTCAGCTCCGAGTAAGCGCTTCCTTCCACGAGCCCTTACGGCCATTGCTCTACTCCACACTACACAACAGTAGGTAATGAGAATAGATATTATAATGATTACAATAAGCCTTTTTGTGATAAGTAATACCATAAAAAAAAACTAATAAAGAATTTTAATAAATATTTTTTTCTCAAATACCTTTATAAATTTGATGATCCAATTTTCTGATTTCACTCGAAGAAGGTTGTCAAAATAACCTTCTTCGAGTGAAATCGGAATAATTGCTAACGAAAATCGTGAAACGAAAAACGACCAAATAAATTATTATGAAATCATAACTGTCGTTGTTATTTAGAAATGAATAACAACGACACTTTCCAAAAATTATAAATATTATTTTTTAAACCTTCTATTTAGGAACCTCCAGGAAAACAGATAAGAATACAAAGTTGGTCGACCCAGTGCGGGAGTATCGACCGGCGACCCTGCCGGATTCTGCTAGCTCAGCTCCGAGTAAGCGCTTCGCTCCAGCCCTTTGCTCCTCCGCTGCTCTACCACGCAAAACATGTGCACGAAATGCTAAGGAAACTATAGGCAAGGTTGGTTATCTATGGAATTGAGGGCGTTTTGAAATTACTGGTGATTGAAAAAAAAAACAAACCATGTTAAATATGAGAATTTAATAATCTCTCTGTGCTTGGCAGAAAATGTTTGATTAAATAAAAAAAATTATGGACGATATGTTGATACTAACTAACATAACTTATTAGGTATGTACCTGAAAACTTGCGTAACTTAACTACTTAGCTACAAGTGATCCGATTGTTATCATATAAAATAAGTATTCATATTGAAATTTTTATGCGGTGTCGCACGTGCAAATACTGCTAAATCATGTATTTTGCAAGCAAATGTAGGTGGTGTCGTATTTTACTGCGTTTTACCTTATAAGCAAAATTACTGCGACAAATAACGTAAATTCAAACCAAAGTATGTATGTCAGAAATCACGTACCTACCTACTATCCAAGTAGTCAATCTGGAACAACGACCTCTGTAGCTGAGTAGCTTTGCTCGTTTCATCATCATCAGACTGAAGAGGCCAACTTTGTTCGATTACCACGTTGAAAATGGGAGAATATACTTCGTTTAAATAACAGTTAGAGATTATCATATATTATGAGTGAGGCATTGCAGCTTATTACTTTTGATAACAAAATAACCTAATTTACATAAATGTAAATCTGTCATAGAATTACGTATTTACTAAGGTAGGTCCACGAAAAATCAATTACATCTTATAACAAAGAATAAAACAGTCTTGTCGCTAGAAAAAATGTGTTTCCTATTATCGAAACAAGTGTAGTCAAGCGTACAAGCAGATGGCCCACCTGATGTTAAGTGGTAACCATCACCTACAACAAAGCCTTGTAAGCCACGCACGATAGGAACGTGCCCTACGATGCACTGCCTTGCGTCCATCAACTTGAGGCATACAGATGTTAAAGCTTCATGTGCCTTATATCAATAGTAGTTCGCCGCATGATCTGTAGAATACCCTGCTTCTGGGGTTATAGGGGTATTATTTTACACGTTGTATAAGCTATTATTATACGGCCCGGTGACATACGATAAAATCTGTGTCGTTGTTGTTTTACCAGATGTTGTTTTGCATAGCTGTGCATTAAATTAAGCTGAACAGTGTCCTGACGCGATGCTGACTGGAGCTGACGAGGGCTGACGAAGCGCCGCGACGCCGCCGCTGAAACGCCAGCGGTGCAGGGTCACGGAAGCCAGGACAGACTGTGCAAGCACAACATAACTAGCTTTTATTGTTTTGAGGGGATGTAAGGGAGCTACACAACATCTTTAGCTCCAACTGTCAACCTCACCTGCACGTGGTACATCCTGCAATAACAGACGAGGCTATGACGACCGGTTGAATGCGGTATAGCTCTTCCTTAACCTGGCACAGCTAAAACCCTCCAGCCGTTAACGGGCAGCAGCGTTAACGATGCAATCAGCTGTGCCCTGCGATCGCCAACCCGCATGCCCAGCGTGTCGATTATGGGCACTACCTCCCAATGCAAGGCACAAACAGGAAACGGCCCCCAGTTCCTGGCAGCTCCGCTATCCCTAGCCAAGGCGGCGGTCATGGTAACAGCGGAGCAGGGGGTGCTAAGAATCTCCAGGCTACGATAGGCCGCCACAAACAAAAACAATTGACCCTAGGCACGTATAATGGACGAACGATTAGGCTTGATGAGCATCTGGAGCAACTCGAAACGGAACTCAAACACATAAAATGGCACGTTCTTGGGTTATCTGAAGTCCGAAGAGAGGGGGAGGACACTATAACCCTGGAATCGGGCCATATGATGTATTTTCGAGAAGGGGATAAAAAGTCGCAGGGCGGTATCGGGTTCTTGGTTCATAAATCCCTCATTGATAATATTATTGAAATCTCCAGCTTATCGACAAGGGTAGCTTACCTGATAATCAAGTTATCTGAGAGATATTCCCTCAAGGTTATACAGGTTTATGCACCGACCTCGTTGAGCTCGGATGATGAAGCGGAAAGCGTCTACGAAGACATTTCTAAGGCCTTACACACCACCGCTATGACTCACTTTAATGTTATCATGGGGGATTTCAACGCGCAGGTGGGAGTACAGACATGCGGCGAAACGTGTCTAGGACCTCACGGGTATGGAAGCAGGAATCAAAGGGGCCAAATGCTACTTAACTTCTTGGAGAGGGAGCGACTCTTTTTAATGAATTCGTTCTACGAAAAGAGCCCCCAAAGAAAGTGGACATGGCAAAGCCCTGGTGGTGTTAAAAATGAGATTGATTTCATTATAACAGACAAAAGGCGTATATTCAGAGATATCAGCGTGCTCAATAGGTTCAACACTGGAAGTGATCACCGACTTGTCAGAGGCACTCTGAATATTGATATCAAGCTTGAACGCAGTCGTTTAATGAAGTCCACGCTCCGCCCAAATCTGCTCCAAACCGTGATGGGCTCTGAAAAATTCCAGCTTACACTGGAAAACCGTTTCTCTGCCTTGGAAACCTCGGATGACGTAAACCAAGACCTCTACAATGTGAGTAACGTCCTTAGAGAAGAAGGAGCGCGATTCTGTCACAAGCAGCGTACGGGCAAGAAGTCAAAACTCTCGGAGGAGACTCTCAGGCTTATGGAAAAACGACGGGACACACCACCACCAGCTCAGTCAGAACAACGGGCACTCAATAAACGAATTACCAAGATGGTACGACGTGACCTCCGGAGCTTCAATACTCGACGTATTGAAAAAGCCATAGAGCAAAACCGGGGGTCGAAGGTCTTTGTTCAGCACCTGGGGAGAAGCCACCTGACTGCGCTGAAAACCGACACAGGCACAACTGTCGTTTCCAAACCAGAGATTCTCGCTGAAGTGGAGAAATTCTATTGCCAACTGTACGCTTCGCACGCATCGCAACCCGAGTCTAGAAATGAAGATGTAAGAGCCACATTAACCCGCCACTATACCGAAGACCTGCCTGAAATAAGCACAGACGAAATCGAGCTAGCCCTGAAACAATTAAAGAATGGAAAAGCCCCAGGGGAAGACGGAATTACGTCGGAGCTCTTAAAGGCAGGTGGTACACCAATCCTTAAGGAGCTTCAACGCATATTCAACTCCGTCATAACCAACGGGAGAACTCCAGTGGCATGGAATAAGAGTATTGTTGTGCTGTTCTTCAAAAAAGGAAATAAAACCTTATTGAAGAATTACAGACCTATATCACTGTTAAGCCATGTCTATAAATTGTTCTCAAGGATAATCACGAATCGTCTTGCGCGCAGATTTGATGAATTCCAGCCGCCGGAGCAGGCTGGGTTTCGGGGAGGATACGGCACCATAGACCACATCCACACAGTGCGGCAGATTATACAGAAGTCAGAGGAGTATAATCTTCCCCTGTGCTTAGCGTTTGTGGACTATGAAAAGGCCTTTGACTCTATCGAGATCTGGGCTGTTCTGGAGTCCCTGCAGCGATGCCAAGTTGACTGGCGATACATCGAGGTGCTGAGGTGTCTCTATGACTCTGCCACAATGACCGTCCAAATACAAAACCAGCAGTGTAATCCTATCCAACTGCGCCGCGGAGTAAGACAAGGGGATGTTATATCCCCCAAATTGTTTACGAACGCGTTGGAAGATGTATTTAAAACACTGAACTGGAACGGACAGGGTATCAACATAAATGGCGAGTACATCTCACATCTGCGATTTGCGGACGACATCGTCATTATGGCTGAATCGCCGCAGGAACTACAACAAATGTTGAACAGCCTAGCTGATGCCTCCCGACGGGTCGGACTGGGTATGAACTTAGATAAGACAAAAATCATGATAAACGACCATATTACCCCAGTACCGATCACAGTCGCTGACATTCCCCTCGAAGTTGTTCAGGAATACGTCTATCTTGGGCAGATCCTACAGTTAGGCAAAAACAACTTTGAGAAGGAGTTAAGTAGGAGAATTCAGCTGGGCTGGGCAGCGTTTGGGAAACTGCGGCAGGTATTCTCGTCACCCATCCCACAGTGCTTAAAAACAAAAGTTTTTAATCAGTGCGTTCTACCAGTTATGACTTACGGAGCCGAAACGTGGACACTCACGGTAGGACGAGTCCATAAATTAAAAGTCGCTCAGCGAGCTATGGAGCGGGCTATGCTCGGAGTCTCTTTGAGAGACAAGATTCGTAATGAGGTCATTCGACAGAGCACCAAAGTTGTCGACATAGCCCGAAGAGTTAGCAAGTTGAAGTGGCAGTGGGCTGGTCATGTCTGCCGAAGAACCGATAACCGTTGGGATAAACGAGTTCTAGAGTGGAGACCGCGCTTAGGCAAACGTAGTGTGGGACGCCCTCCGACTAGATGGAGTGACGACTTGCGCAGGGTGGCGGGCAAAAACTGGATGGGGAGAGCCGAAGACCGGGCTCAGTGGCGCGCCATGGGAGAGACCTATGTCCAACAGTGGACTGCAATAGGTTGATGATGATTGTTTTGAGAATCCACCACATCCTATTATAAACGCGAAAGTTTGTAAGTATGGATGGATGGATGGATGTTTGTTACTCATTCACGTAAAAACTACTGAATGGATTTTAATGAAACTTTACAATAATATAGGTTATACATCAGAATAACACATAGGTTACAATTTATAAAGATATTGTGTGACTAATCCTGCGCAGACAAAGTCGCGGGCACCAGCTTGTAAAATATATTTTATTATTGTTTTTCTTTTTTATTGGCTACATGCTCTAATAATATTACAATCTAGCCATAATGACGGCTAATAAGTAATTTAACTCTAACCTATTAATTAGTTAAAAGATAAAACAGAAACAGCTTGACGACTTTTATCTCCAAGCACGTTAGACATCCCGTCCGGTCTTCAAATTGTCAACTCAAGATTCTTTGAGGATGTCTGAGGATAATATTTGGTACTTATCTTGCAGTAGTTGATATTCCACACGTGACAGGTTGCAAGGCAAGCCCGTGTCCGCTGTGCCATGGTTTTATTGAACTAAATGATAATAATGTCAACTGTACCTTATGTTTAGACGTGGCTCTATCTATCCCCCTAGGTTGTCTAGAGGGTAGACGAGAACTTTCAGTATTATAGGGCATTAAATATGATTATACTCGCAAAGTAACTTTTTTTTGTATTTTTGTATGAGTATAAGATAACTCTGGTGGGTGACGGTGTTTGTAGGCTACTCTAAGGCCACCGTCAATTTTACACCCGTCCGGAAAGTTTACACTGTTAACTATACAAATACTACAAATACAAAGTATATTCTGAAAATGGAAAAAAATATATGTTTTTTATTACTTACCCAATTTGTTTTGATGATACAGTATATTATAACGCTGTAACAAAAAAAAATGCAGTCCATACTTAAGAACTCATAATAAAAACAAACTCAATTCAGATATTAGGATATCGAAAAATTACATACCTGTACCCCAAGTATGAGTTGTGTTTACCATTTTTGGTTTTTCGTTTTTGTTCCGTGTTCATTGCGGGTTTTGTATGAAGACGCGATAGAGTCACCGATACGGAACTTTATAAATAAATAAATAAAATATAAATATTGGTGGACATTCCACACAGCACTATCTCGCCCCAAACTAAGCCAAAGCATGTGATATGGGAACCAGATAGCTGATATACTACTTATATACTTTTTTTTTGTAAATACATACTTATAATATTATATAACACCCAGACAGAGAACAAACATCTATGTTCATCACACAAATGTTTGTTCTCGGTGGGGATCGAACCCACGGCCTACGGCACAGAAGGCAGAGCTGTGATGGCTGTTTATGTTGCAAGTATGATGAAAATTAGTAGTAGAACATAAAGTTCCGTATCGGTATCTCTATCGCGTCTTCATACAAAACCCACAATGAACACGGAACAAGTACGAAAAACGAAAAACCAAATATGGTAAACACAACTCGTAATTGGGGTACAGCTCTGAAAACATTCATAATACCTACATTTTTTTCTAGTTCGTAGGCGTTATCAATAGCAAGATTTGTTAATCTATGGAATGCATGATAGAATTGAGTTCCTTGGGTAGGTACACTAAGAACCCTTAATAGTAATCAGCATCATCAGCCTGTTGAAGTTCACGGTTGTACCTAGGCCTATACTTTTCCAGAAGAACGATTTTGGGCCTTCTCCATCCACGGACTTCCCGCGATATTTACAATGACATCGATCCATCGTGCATCCTCATCCAAATAATTAAATCAACGCAGTTCATACCATAATATTTCAGAGTCGTAGTTCAAAGTTCTAATATTGTCAGAAGTGCACTAACATAATCAAATTGTTATCCAACTTCTGAATAAATTAGAAAACTTCCATTTTGTGAGAGAGGTCTAGATGAAGCGGGCTCGTGCGGGCGGGCTTGCGGGGCGAGGGCGGGCGGGCTCGGATCGCTAACTAGGCACTATTGCCAATCGATAGGTCGTTACTTGAGCTGGGCGGCAGCCCGCCCTGGCTCGGCGGACACGCGCGACTCATCACTTTAGATGCTGCTACGTCAGGTCACTCTCCTTTTCTCGATGTCCTTCAAATTAGCTTTGTAGGTCAGGTTTTCGGTTCCACGTGGTATTGTTGACAGTCTTGTTGACTGCGACCACCTGCCGGAGTTGAAATGTCTTTGAACAAGAGCTGTAAGGTACCTTGAACCTGCTGTGCCATGACCAAAATGTATGGACAGAACATTACAACAGGCAAACTTACTACCACACTCATCAATAGTGCTCTGGGTTACGGAGACAACAGATGTTTGGATTTGTTGAGATATGTTTTGTAACAAATGTACATTTTAACATAAAAAAATATTTTGAACTCTTAGCATAAAACTCTTTTTATGAGTAGTTGCGCTCTCTGTGAAGGACTCGTCTGGGGAAGTACCAACATGCCTATATTTCTGTCGCCAAGCAGCGCTGCTGCGTTTCGGTTTGAAGGGTGTGGTAACCCAGTGAAATTACAGGCACATGAGACTTATCATTTGTATGGACAAGTTGATGGACGCGGGGCAGTGCATCATAGAGCACGTTCCTAACGTGCGTGACTTACGAGGCAATGCTTTGTTACAGGTGATGGTTCGTTACCACTTTACATCAGGTGGGCCATCTGCTATTACCTTTAGCAAGTAGTATAAAAAAACAACAATTATATCACTAAACTCGGTGAATATTATGAGCGTCTCTCTCTATATTGTATTTGGCATCATCATCAACATTATTTCTTATCACTGCGTTCATGGAAATGAGTCGCTAGACGCTTAAATAAGCCACACTGTGCATAGACGCTTGGTAAGCAAACTTTCGCTAATTAGGTAGAGAGCTAGTCAGAGACGGGTTTTATTTTAGGTATAAATAACATTTAGTAACATAAGAACAACACTTATGAAAAATAGACCAGAAAAGAACACTGTCATTTATTTATTTATTTTTTATAGCATAACATTAATTTTATTCCTGGTTGGACAACATCAGTACCTACCCAGATTACTGTGTTATTGAATATCAAGCAGTTTAGATTCCGAGGATCGACAATTATTTTGATTTTGATGTTATAGTGGAAGTGGTACGTTTCACATCAAACTGCCTCTCAAACAAGATAGGCTTGTACATGCATCGTACGCGGTTTTCAATTTCCACCAAATATTGACAGATATAGGCGGGAGTCCCGACCGCAGCCAGAAGGGGTTAGCACTGTTTACCTATGCAAAATCTCTGACAAGTACAATTTTACATTCGTCTTCCCGTGTGTTTTATTATTCGTTTACTCCGGTCGGCCAAGCTCGTAATCGACGCGCTGTTTGCGAGGGGGATCTCTGCTGAGCCCCGCAAATATATGTCGTAAGATTTAATAGACATGTAATGGATATCTGGATGACGTTTTAAGGATTTGTGCAAACCGAATATGTCATTCCGCTAGCGTTATTGGATTTTTATTTGCTGGATTTTTGGATCAAGATAATAACATATTTTCTGCGAGCATTGTTATATTGTGCTGAGAGTTTTTTACTCGCCCTTACCAATTCACCCGTATTGCCTTTTCAGAAAACAAAATAGATACAACTCCAGCCAGTCTAGACCAATTTAAAGCAGCTACCCTTGGTTATTTATCTTGACCAGAGCCACATAAAATCAGGTAATTTTTGTCATGCTTCTAATCTCCATTTAGTATCTAGTTAAGGTATTTGCTTGGTGTCAGGGAAGCACTTTGAATACGTGCGTGATTTAAGCGCGGTTTAAGCATGAATTAAGTGAATTATGGCACCCTTGTGACGCGACGAAGCCGACGCCCCGCGTGCCTGGAGTCCTGTTTAACGCATCGCGGGAGCCGCATCAAAGACACTGATTTTTGATGATGCTGTAAAGTGTGGAGGCTGCTTTGCATTGCGATAAGAAATATTTGAGAGTAACGATGAGTTTATTTTTATTTAAGAGGGGTTAAGTAGGCATTAATTATTCATTTGTGAAGCGAGGTAACAAGTACCTACTACGGGATTAAGTGGTTACACCTTTCTATCTGACTTTTTAGCAACGTAAGGTAAGCATTATGCAAATACTACTTTATTTCTATAAAATACCTACATAGTATAATCATTTTTTCATTGGAAAAGTGACGAGACTTAGCAACCGCTCAATATTATCTTTCCTCAGCCTATGAATCCAGTACGGAATAGTTATTTGGAGCAACAGTGTCGACGTACAGGACCTGTTCATAAAACAAAAAAAATGCATACGTATCCTAAGTAATATAAAAGTACCAGAAACCTGTAGACCGTACTTTGTAAACCTAAAAATCCTAACCGTAACATCAATATACATTTTAGAAATATGTAAGTTCGTAAGAAAAAATCCTCAATACTTCATAAAACAAATTGACCAACCACGACGTTATAAAAGTAGGTACGAGCATAACCTAGTGCTACCTAGATCCAAACTGACTATACACAGCTCGGGCCCAAATGCAATGGCCGTAAAAATCTACAATAAGATACCAGAAAACATTAAGCTCATGGAAAACTACAACAAATTTGAAAGCAGGCTAAAGGAGATGTTATTACAAAAAACATACTATACACTAGACGAATACTTTAATGAATAATAAAATAGAAACAATTAAATTATAAAGTGACTAGGTAGATAAAAACAAAAAAAAAAAAAAAAAATTACGATACAAGTCTTTAATTTAAAAAAATAATAATAATTAATAATAATATAATATTGCATGATTTTTAATATCGGTCCGCTTCTCTCTATTATTGCAACACCCTTACTGGGTACATTATGTATTGAATCACAAATTACTTAGTCATAAGTCCTGACAATGTTAAATCTACGTACATACATAATAATGCAATAAATATACTGAATACTGAATACTGAATGTGAATGTGAATTACCGCACCATATAGGATATGACATTGTACTGCGCCCATCATTTTGAGTTTTAAGCCCACCTTTAAAATCGGAACACAGCAATGCTTGGCGGTAGAGTTAATAGGCTACCTATACGATGGTAGTTTCTCGGGCGAGCTCTTTCACAAAGAGCTCTTCTACTATAAAATATCCAGTTCCATATTGTGATGGCTGGCATGCAAGTGAGGCGCGATGGTGAGACGCCGCGGGAATCCAGACGCGATTGTGAGCAAACGAACCGATGAACATGCCATTACCCCGCACCTGTCGACGCTGCTTTGTGCCCTTGTGAAGCATGCAAACACTTGTACGAAAAAATGCATGATAAATAAAACTAGCCGTGCAGTATGAATATTTGTACTTACTTTTAAAGTAAAAGCCTACCTCTATAACAAGAATAGCTAGCAGTAATAACTTAATTTTTTTTGGACTCATTCCTTTTGTCCATTCATATATTTTCAAATAAAAGTCTATTGCCGACCGGCACGCGGCGTGAAGTCTCAATAATCCATTCTTGATAAAAGTCGCCGAATCCAAACAACGACTAAGTTATCTAAAACAAACCAATGTTGAACGTAAGCACTGGTACAACGAGCTCTATGATCAAACCGTTGAAGAAGTAAATCATTCCGGACGTGCCATCAAGTGCCTAAAGTAGGTAATCTGTTGGCATCGATTTCTGTAGAACAAAGTCAATTATTGTCGTCATACAATCGGTGCCGAGGCCGGCCGGAAGACGGGATGACTAATAATTGTCACGTCAAGAGATTTACCTACACTTGAGCTATTTTTTTTGTGCCAGACTTAGTGTAAGGATGTTTATGCTTTCAACTTCAGTTTCTTCAAGTGGATGCAGCTTCATTCATATTCTTTGGGTACACATAAGGAAGGCACATATAAATACGATTTTTTATCAAGCGCAGCTTACTTATCGGTCACGGTTCTAAGTATTTCAGAGGTAGAACCAACAGGATGTCGCCTGAAATTCGACACCTTAATACCATACTGTTACAATGTTAGGACAATGTTTTCACATAGATATCGAAGTAGGTTTGTATATTTGGTTACTCTGTAATTCTTATAGTTTTTGTAAATTAAATAAGTGGTTTAGTGCAATAGTAAATAGTATACCCAATTTAATAGTTCAGTGTTCAGTTATTTAGTTTATTTATTTAGTAGTAGTTTTCTGTATTGGGAGTCCGGGTTTGCATGTTTTTTTAAATAAATATATAAATATGGAGTCAAGAGAGTTCGAAGCAGGACCGATAGTTGTAGTATCTACTATTATTTATTCTGTGCCGACAGGGGTGCTTATCGCGTCTCCATACAAAACCCGCTGGAAAAACGGAATACCTACATAAAATATAATACTAAAACCAAAAAAAAACCAGTGTCCTCAAGATTATAGAGCGGGTCACTGCGTCTAATAAAATTTTGAAATTTGAGTTTTTTTATTGACAAAACACAAATGTATAAAATATATACATACCTACCTAGAACCCATGTAGGTTCTAGCGATGCAAAGAACTAGCCACAATATTGCTCGAAAGGCAGCAAAATACGCATTTTTATTGCTCTGCTTCAAAAAGCAGTGTGTGACCGCTCTTAGTTTTAATGTCTGTATATATTTAAATGTCTGTATCTGTCTGCTGTACGTGCAAATATGGTTACATTTCATCATTTTCAAACATAAGCTATTACTTGGATTATCCAAGTTTGGTCTTTCTTCATTATTCAAGTCAATCTTTGATAGATTTTACTGCCCCCGGCGGCGGCGTCATCGCTTGGTACAGCCAAGCGATGACGCCGCCGCGCCTTGAACATTATTATGAAAAAATGAAATCTAATCATCTTTTGCGACTGTAACTACCAGCGATGTCACACATTTTAATGTAATATGTTTGGTAGTTTAATCTGCTCCCAATACAAATCACGAAACAATAACACAAACAACCGTCACTGGAAGCCATCGCATCACGTTCACAATACCATGCCGGCCGGATCATGTTCCACACGCCCAAGGTTGAAGTTTCATAACATTGACACCATTGGAATCCCTGTAAGTACCTTGCTTATACAATGTAGAAGCAAGTAGGTATTTGATATTGGTCCATATAAGCAAAAGCACGGTTCCGCTTTGTAACTTTATAAGACCGGATTGAATTCATCAGATAATTTATATCTATAGTACCTATACGGTCCCATAGTCACAACAAATATTAGAGGCAATGGGTTTTTATATAGAACGACGACGACTCGCTCACCACGGGTTCTGTACCGAAAGTAAATTATATTCTCAAATCAGACACTCCTATATGCTACAAGATTGAAGACCTGTTATAGATGGAATGAGCGAACCAAATCAAATACTCAACGTTTTTGCCTCCCAATTTTGGATCCTTTGGCAATGTAAATGAAAATATTTTTGTTACATAAAATTTTACTGCAGGATTTATAACTATTACCTATATGAATAAGTCAATAAGCTATTTGTGTTCTCCCATGGATGTTGTACTAAGGAAACGCGCCAGCGGATGGGAAAACTCTCCCAAATAATACTAAAGAGGCTTATGTCCAGCAGTAGACCTATTAAAACGAAACATATGCATTTTCATCAAAAAATATACGATACATTAATAATTATAATTATTGATTGAGTGAGCGAAACGAACGAAAATCTTACAGTCAACTTGGGTGATTTGGCATTTTGGTATGTATGTTTGTCGGGCCATTCCTTTCGAACCGTGTTGATCCGATCAGCATGAAATTTGGTAAGTCGATAGCTTGTACGTGAGAAATTTATATGAGTTAAATCGGATTACGGGTAACGGTAAGT
Organism: Chloroclysta siterata; assembly: GCA_932294275.1. Classification (NCBI taxonomy): domain Eukaryota; kingdom Metazoa; phylum Arthropoda; class Insecta; order Lepidoptera; family Geometridae; genus Chloroclysta; species Chloroclysta siterata. The sequence goes on along the minus strand of OW028600.1, from coordinate 9,549,829 downwards.
AATGATGTTTTCAAGGCGGCAAAAATAAAAAAGTTACACAATTAAATCAAGTTACGTGTCATATGAAAGGGATTTGTTTGTACATTCCAAAACCATTTTTACTTTTTTTCGAGGACGCTCAGTTTTTAAAAACAACGAAAAATTTGAATTTATATAACCAACGATCCAAGAGCCCTTAGAGTTTTGTTGACATCATGGTTTCGTTACTGGTCGGAAAGTTACTTTGCTTTTTCTTATTTTATTTCTTGTAATAAATTAAGAAGATACTTAGTTCTCATAATATGGTGACCGCGAGCTGGTCTGATGATGGAACCAAGGTCTGTTCAACGGAACTCTTCAATAAATAGGCCGATAGATGGTTACCATACCAAGTTTTAACGGCGGTAGTCAGAAATAAGTCTTGCGTCTGACTACCACCTACTCTAATTTTTCAAGCGTTCGGGTCACATCACGAGATATCAGTTCGGGGTGAACCACTAGTATAAATTGATTGTACTAGCATCTATTTAATATTTACAAGTACTGTCAACATAAATAGAGACCTTTACAATAGTTCAATCAACGTGTGGTCAGACGGCACGGGCGGTAATCGCAGGTTCATTGGTTAAGCGCCATCGCACAAAACTCAAAACAATCGGCTCTAATGATCGAGCGATCGATGAAACCACTACACACGGAACAAGGGGTGTGGATTTGCCAACTTGTGATAACTACATTATACTATACCTCCTGAATTTATGTTTTCCATTTGCTTACAGTCGAAGTCAAAGTAAAAAGGTATTTATTTAATAAGATCGATCACAAGGATCACTTTGAAACGTCTTCAAACTAGGTGAATCTAGTGCGTTCTACTCATTTTGTGCACCTAGGTGCTTAGACACAAATTGAGTAGACACTTACCGCCACCTATGAAATTATAAAACGTAATTAGCCTCTGACACGTGACTGTGACATTGAATCTGATATCTATAGAGCTTTTTTTTTCGATCTCCGTACTTTATTTCCATACGTTAGCACACTATTGTTGTATGCTCATAATATAAGTACCTTTAGGTACATATAGGCATTATTAGATAATTAATCGCCGTCGTATAACTAAACTAAATAGACAGGCGTTGAGCCAACGCCTACGACAGGTAATACAATCACGTAATCGGACTTACCTGCTGTAAGAAATGTATTCATCGGGTAATGACCGATAGACGTCAACTACGTAGGAAGATTAGTCATTACTCGTCCGATGTACATACAATAGTACTGTATACTTAGTATACTTAGAGCATTAGGTTTTACCATGTCAGAGTAACCCGCCCGATACAAACATTTTCATCATTGTTTTTGTCGTCTAAAATAGAGGAAATATTATTGATTGACGGATAGCGCATAACTCGCCAAGCAGCGATGCTATGTTTCAAATTGTCACATTGTACGTTCGCATGCTCATAATGTGCGGCGGGATTTACGAAGCAATGCTCTGAAATAGTTTCCAGTTCACATTAGGATTCAGGTCATCAAGTCATGGTTAAGTTTTTTTAAATTTACATCTTTTAAATCCGATAGCTATAAACATTCACAGAATCCGGCGGAGAAAATTAGCAAAATTAAGGCATTTAGGATGTACCGTCAATCAGCGCAACTCAGAGATGGTTATTAGGGGCGAGGAGGCGTGGAATTCATGACTTTGACGAGTCATTAGTGTCACTGTGGAGTTCATGAACAGTGGTTGTAGGATTAAGATATATCAGTTCAACAATATCCTTCTTTTATTTTATATGTACTCTACATAAGTATATGTAGGTACTCTACATAAGTAGTAACTCAAACATAGATTTTTACTAAAAATTCAAATGTTTTACCATTTCAAAGTAAATATGCATGGTAAGTTAAATCTGAAAATAGGAATATCAACAATGCAATCCGTAAAACGCCTCTAGCGCTCACCTCTCTATCATAATTGCCTTCGTTTACAATACTGCTCTTTCCGACAAACCTCGTGTGCTGCTGAAAGTGAATAAAACTAATATCCTATAGTCAAAATAGGTAAGTATTATAGTTTGCGTTCGAAAAAGATTTATTTGCAATATAAAAGTAATGATCCCAATCCATTACCAAATTATCTCACAAAGGAGGACAATAAATATAGATATCTGTTTGTATCGACGCGACGCAGCGAGCGGAGACAATATTTAGTGGGCTACTCCCCTGGTCTTGCCGAACGTAAACTTATAGTTTTCTTGAGGCGCCCGTCGAATAAAATACTGCTGGTCCGGGCATAAATCAGATCGTGTCACGGACGCAGCCGGCGCGCGGCGTGGCGACGCCGCCGCTGGCCGCGCTCCGCTACATTTTAATAACGGGGCTCCTCCGCTATAAATGGTCACTGACAGATTTTATTTCAGCTTTCTCATATGTCTCATATGCTTCAGTCTTGCACGTGGACTTTTTATTACTATTACTTACACGGTTCAGCAAAATTTTACAGGTTTCCTTAACATACTAAAATTTTTACCATCCCTTCTAAATTTATTAGCCACTGTCCGTGATATTTTTAAAGACCTAGGTATATTAGTAGGCTTTGAACTTTGTGCTGTAGATTAACGTGCGTAAGTAGGTATCTTAATGGCATGTTACCGAGTAAAAGGTAGTAAAAATTTCAAACGTATTTTTGTCAAAATAATACTTAAAACATGGGTATGGTATCGACATTATGGCTTATTACCACCGCGCGGTCCATCAAGTGAGGAACTAGTAAATATTGGTTGACAAATAATTGGTATAAGTAACGCTACACTCCTTCCTAAATGCTGGAGGAAAAACGTAAATAAATGAAAGCCACAAAAAAAAAAAAAGAATGTGGAATAGGTGGAATGTGGAATAGGACATGATGCCTCAAGTTGATGGACGCAGGGCAGTGCATTGTAGGACAAGTTCCTATTGTGCGTGACTTGCTAAGCAATGCTTTGTTATAGGTAATGGTTACCACTTAAAACAGGTGGCCTATGTGCTTGTTCCATGAGAGTAGTATTTAAAAAAATTGCACTTTTACATTATGGACCTTTAGGAACAAAATGTTGAATTCTCATAATGTTGAAAGCGCAAAATGTATAATTTCCCAAAATGTTGGTTTTTTTTCGTTTCGCAAAATGGTGAAGTCTCGTAATGTTGAAATCCCAAAATGTATTATTTCCCAGAACGTTGTTTTTTTTTGTTTCGCAAAATGTTGAATTCTTAGATTGTTGAATGTTGAATTACTTAAAAGTTTTATTCCCACAATATTTTTACTTTCTTCTTCTCTCTTCTTCTTCTTCTCTCCATATATGGCTCCTGTCCGTCATTCGACAGACAATCTTGCCAATGTCAAGTGATTTGTATTGAATACTTTTTTGTCAAGTCAGTCCATAGTCAAGTCGGCCGTCATTTGTTTTGAAGAAAATGGTGGCGGTTTTCTTCAAAACATTGGAAACATTTTCGGTCAAATCAGGATATCACATAATACACTTTCATTCCAAATGCTCACACTTTGTGCTAAGACCTCAAGTAATGTTGGTTAAAATGCCACCGAATTTACACAACACAACTCAAAATAACACTAGAAAAACAATTAAAATGAAAAAGCTATGTTGCTTCCTAAAATGACAGAAAACGAATCCCTTCTTCTTCTCTCAATTTATGGCTCCTGTCCGTCATTCGACAGACAATCTTGCCAGTGTCAAGTGATTTGTATTGAACACTTTTTAGTCAAGTCAGTCCATAGTCCTTTACTCACCCACTTACTTACCCGTCAATGTCACTTATACATGTCATATTCTGCTCATTCAAGAAATATTACCTTTAATTTTGGATTCATTTTCTGACATTTTTGGAAGCAACATAGCTTTTTCATTTTATTTGTTTTTCTAGTGTTATTTTGAGTTGTGTTGTGTAATTTCGGTGGTATTTTAACCAACATTACTTGAGGTCTTAGCACAAAGTGTAAACATTTGAAATGAAAGTGTAATATGTGATATCCTGATTTGACCGAAAATGTTTCTAATGTTTTGAAGAAAACCGCCACCATTTTCTTTAAAACAAAATGACGGCCGACTTGACTATGGACTGACTTGACTAAAAAGTATTCAATACAAATCACTTGACACTGGCAAGATTGTCTGTCGAATGACGGACAGGAGCCATAAATTGAGAGAAGAAAGAAAGACCTTTAATTTTATTATTATACACATATTATGGATAATAAGATTCATTATTTTTTTTTCACTTATTTTTTTTATACAGATGGAACAAGCAGATTGCCCACGTGATGTTAAGTGGTAACCATCACCTATAACAAAGCGTTGCCTCGCAAGTCTAGCACAATAGGAACATGCCCCACGATTCACTGCCCTGCGTCCATCAACTTGAGGCATATAGATGTTAAGCCTCATGTGCCTGTAATTACACCGGCAACCACACTCTTCGAACCGAAACACAGCAACGCTGCTTGGCGGCAGAAAAAGGCGTGGTGGTAGTTCTTCCCTAGACGAGCCCTTCACAAAGAGCTCTACTACTCTTAAAAGCTCTAATACATGCAAAATAAACTTATATTTTTATTCATCACATACTTTATTGATAAAATACTTCATAAGTTATATTTTTTAATAGTATGCTCATTCCTCGTTGAGCTTGTGAACTTGCCCAATTGAAATAAAAACATTAGTCTCTACAGCCAACGTTCCGATAAACCTGCTCTAGGGGAAGACATTAAAATAATTTATTTTGACTGGGAAATGGCCAGTTTCAATAAGTGCGTAGATATGTATCGGAGGCGCGACGGCCACGATGCTTTATGGGCAGTTTTACGGCGATCGCCGCCAACAATAATGGTGACCACGAGGGTGTCGGGGACATGTCGCAGCTGTTTTTTACACGTTTTCCGCAACCTTTACCTCAGAGCGTACGAATATGAAAACCACGGCAGCTTGTCGGCTATGGAGACTTCTTATTTTGCGTACTTTTGATAGCTATAACAAACATACCTTACAATAACAATTGATTTCCGGAAAGCTCTGTGTTATAGCAGGACAATTTTACAACGGAAGTCTTATTAGAATACTTTATGGTAGGACCTAATACCTAATTAGACAACGAAGAGGCTATCCTGCATTATGAAAGTGGTTTGATAGATGATACCTTCATAAAATGAGCTACAAAGTGGTTTAAAGTCAAGTGACCCCAGTTAAAAGACCCTCTCTACGGTTTTTCTGAGCTGAAGTGACCGCGGCTATTACAATAAAAATATTAAAAACCGCATAAGTAAGAGGCGGAGGTCGTCGGCAGTTCGGCGCAAATGTCGCCCCGGACACTTACATTATTCCTTACTGCCCCTAGCCGGGGTGGCTGCGGCCCCGTGACTCTGCCCCTGCACCTATTATCTCAATACTTTAGATAGTCACCGAGACATTCTCGGACTTCGATCGTTCTACCAAATGACCGGCCATTTGCCGAGATCCGATTAGTCATGATTGTGTTTGTGCTGTAGTATTTATAAAAAATAAATAATCCTCCTCCGCTTCAGTAAGTGCTTCTGAGCATGGGGTCGCCTTAACTTGAACTGAAAAGGATTCATATTAATCAAAGAAGGTCGTTATAAACGTCTTGCGAACTCGGACTTTGAAGGATTTTACAGAAATTGAATCAGTCTTAGGAGTAGTTCGAAGAAATTAATCAGGATTATTTTCCTTCAATAGGAATGAATCCTTTGAGGCTTAGATTTTGTGAATGCTTCGATAGGCTACGTTCATAATTATTCGTATGTGTCTATAGCTCGGTATGTGGTTCCTTATTGTGTTTACAAAAGTTTATAGGAAATATACACGTAAATAAATAGGTAGATACATTATGGAAGGTAAGTTGAAGTTATTAATACCTCTAGGTTTTAGGAAGCAAATGTATGCAACAGGAAACTTTTGAGAATTGCAGAGTTGCGAAATGTAATACGACACTTGCATTCTTACAGCAATACAATTCACCGTATTGTTTTATCACTGGCTTCAATATGTAAGGTTGGATTGTTGTTATTTAAAAGGGCTGAGTGATTTTTTACATCAAAATCACACCAAAATTGCGTCATCGTCATATAGTCATTATAATTATAGTTCTTTCAAAGAATGAGACTTTTGGATCAAAAGTCTCCTCGGTTACAAAACTTACAAAAAAATACTTTACGATTATCGGCTGGTGTTTAAAATAATGACATAAATAATTGGTAAATAATTATTTTTGTTTGGGCGCTAATAAATGAAAGCTATAAAGTACTTACGAGCGAAAATATTAAAAAGAAAATATTTGTGTCAACGAAATTTCTAAAAAAATATTATGAAAACTATCTGTTTCGCAACACGGTTTAATCTAGATCTCTTTTCGGAGTTTTTTAGGATTCCAATCCAAACCTTTGGTTGGTTGATTGTGTTTTTCATAAATTTAGCGATTTCATATCTTCAAAAATGTTGAAATGTACGAGCGAGAAAATCAAAAATCAAAATCAAAACGGTCTTTATTCAGTGCAATCACAAGGATCACTTTGAAGAAGAAGTTGTTTGACGGTGGTCAGCCTATTAAGGGGCTGACACCCTAGAAGTCTTTGCCTTAAGGATTCCGGCACAGGAATGTAGTTTAAAGCAGACATATATACCTATAAGCAGACATATAGCAAGCAAGCAAGTTTTTGAGAATTTCATAATTATTCAGCAAAAATATAATTTTAACTACATCAAAAACTAGTAATACATTTTTTTGGTAGGAAATTTGATTAGGTCTAAATGATTGCAATGTTGTGTTTGAGGATTGGGCTAGGTTTATAGCTATTTCATATTTCAAGTGGATAGTGGACTTATGGACGGATGGCCGAGTTCAGGACCCTTATGGTGAAGTTTCATAGTTGTGGTTCTGAACACAAAAAAATTAAATAAAGGTTTTAACACCAAACAGCATTAAAACCGAGGCCAAGTTAAATTTTAAAAATAATATCGTTTTGTATTTTAAAATGTAGCTATCTAAGCATTTTCATAAATATAAAATTGAATAGCTATAAGTTTGAGACAATCAATAGTGCGATTGATGCGAGTAGGGGAGTGCGTTCCGGTCGGTTGTGCTTATCGGATGAAGAGATTGGGGAAGAAGCCGTTCTGCTACATTATACTCCTCAATAATCCTCAAAAAAACATGTCTCGGCTTATTCAGGTGTTATTACTGCAAATACTGCAATCCTACTCGTTTAAAAGGCGAACATATTACAATGTTGAAGTCGCGTGTTGGTACTCTACATTGGAGTAATGTGAGATCAGTTTTATAAGCTCCTGATATGGGTTACGTCAAAATCAATCACCATAAAATATAAATTGTGAGAGGGTACAAAGAGTTCGCCACGTTTAAAATGACATTAGCGTCATACGGAGACGTGCTCGGGAGCCATAGCCTAGCTTGAAGCGCCTCTCTGTACGGGACACGCTTCGGTGAACCCTGATCCTATCATAACGCAATCGCATATCGCAAACCTCTTACTGCGAAACCGTTCCAACTCTGTATAAAAATATAATTGCAACCTTATGTAACAGGCATAAAGTAGCATTTTTTTTAAACATGTAGCAGTTACAACCATGTGCGAGGAAAGCACTGAAATCTGCAGATATTTACGTTGATAGCCTTCCAGCAAAGAAGTGGAGTAGATACGTGAACTCGATCAGGGAGTATAATAACATAAAGCTCTCGTTATTTCTTCGATAAATGTAATGTCTTTGGCAAAGTCTTGCTAACAATGAAAAAAATACGATCCTTTTAATTTATTATCGACTACCTATAACACTTCGAAAATTACTTTTAAGTGCATTTATTTTATTCCTAAACCTTAACTTCTGAGAAATACCAACCCCCCCGAGTCGACGATAAAAGTTCTACAAATAACCAGTTTAACCAATAATTGATTGGGACTTACAGAAACCTGCCTGTACCTATTAGGAAAAATATGAAAGAAAATCCACAAAACCCATAAAATATCCCCCTAAGCTTCCGCTCACCGATAATCCCTTTAGCGAGGGAAAAACTTCAAAAGTTAGTGCGGGCGTCGTGGGGTACTGAATTTTTGATCTCTATTAAATTGTTTCAAATCGTTTAACTTGTCGCGGCTCAATCAGTGCGGGGCTGGGGCGTGAGGTGAGCGGGCCCCGCGCGGCTCCGCTGCGGCACGCATCACCGTCGCAGCGCTGGTTCACGGTTGCTGCTTCGCATAGTGATGCATAGATTGCATAGGTTGAACTTTCCCCTACATTTTTTTTTTATACCAATAGCTAATGGAACAAGCAGATGGCCCACCTGATGTTAAGTGGTAACCATCACCTATAACAAAGCATTGCCTCGTAAGTCACGCACGATAGGAACGTGCCCTACGATGCACTGCTCTGCGTCCATCAACTTGAGGCATACAGATGTTAAGCCTCATGTGCCTGTAATTACACCGGCAACCACACTCTTCAAACCGAAACACAGCAACGCTGCTTGGCGGCAGAAAAAGGCGTGGTGGTAGTACTTCCCCGGACGAGCCCTTCACAAAGAGCTCTACTACTCTTAAATCAGAAACGCTTCTCGTTTTGTGAATATTTTTTTATTATTATTTTTAAAAAAAGTGTTCAGCTATTCGACGTAAATTGCGTCAACGATATTTTTTTTGCAATCTTAATAATAGAGCAATAAGTTTAACCTTGTATAATATTTTCAATTTCTTTTTAGGGTCAAGTCAATTATTATTTTATCTCCAATATAATATCGCAAACATAAATCTTTGATAGTTGCAGAAGGTAGGGTGGGGCGCATCACGGAAACTGATTTATTCACTGGTGATATTTTATAGCGCAGTTTGTTCCGGCCGCTATTGTATTATACAGTGGCTGTTTGTTGCCGACTGTCAACTTTTATAAAAAGTGAAATGGACGTTTTACCTACGTTACCACAACGGAAAAATATCGATGTTGCAGTCCATAATTCATATGTAGTTTTGATGGGTAATTAAAAACTAAACGCAATCTGAAAAATAAAATAAAAAAAAAGTACATACCTATCTATTTACAAATTCACTAAGTAGTTTTGTCTCAAAAATGTATTAGGAGTAATTAAGTAAAGTGCTGAAACAGGGATCGATCGCTTGTTGGGGAACAAAACTATCTCCCTTGAGACTCTATTTTGTAACTAACCTATACTATATTACCTAAATAAACTATATTAACCTATATCTACATTTTTATTATTAGGTAGGTATGTGTTTTAAAAAGTTCCTTTACAAAATAATTCTCAAGCTTCACTAATTCATTTAAAATTTTACATTTTGATTTCTAATGAATATAACTTTACTTACTCCCCTTACATTTAGTAAACTTCATAACCGGCGTACAATAAAAAAATAACGAATCTGACTGTCCCCCAATTTTTTAAATTGCGTGAAATTAAATTTAGAATAGGTACTTTATCCCTCTGGAGTCTGACAAATAGGTGGAAGCGGCGTGCGATTTAGCCTCGCTGTAATTGGTTTTTTAATGCGGTACTCGCGAAGTACCACCTTCCGCTTTATCAAGTGAATACATTATCAAATCGTCAGGCCGCGGTCGGCGCGACCCCAGCGCTATGAATAAGAATCAAAATGCGCTTTTGTAGCTCACACGCCACCGCTCCTGCTTTATTCGTAGTACAACATGCAGTGTGTTACATTCATCGATGTGTCAGTTTATTCCATAGAGATAAATAACTTGGAACAACATACTCGCTTAACTAATAATACTAACCTTTAAGACATATAGTATTATGGTGTAATCTACAAGGTCCTTTTTCGTAAATAAATAAAAAAACTATCAAAACTGTCAATGCATAAAATGTTTCTTTTTTAAGTTTACTCTGTCTCTGTTTGGCAACAGGGCATGTTTTCAACTGAAATTTTGGTATAGTGCCTTCGATCGGAGATCTAAACTCTCTTTACTACCTCTCTTTAAGTACCAATAGAAATGTTAATTCAGTGTTAAGCAGGTGACGCCTTCTAGTGAAAAGTACTACTATCTACCAGCGATTGAAAAAAAGCAAAGGTTACCTACTGTTAGAGATGTACTATGACTGTGCCACCGTGCCGCACTAACCACATTGGAGGGGTTGCAAATTAGTGATTCCGCCAGACGAATTCGCATTTTAACGGTAGATAAATATAAATTAAACCATAATACTCATTATTATGACTACTGGGGGTCAATTAAAAGCAGTGGGTTATAATTGATACCATGCAAGCGATCATCCACTATACGAAATTAGCTTGCTGAGGTATCTTACCTAATGTCTATCTTAAATTTATTTAAAATTTTATAAGAATTATAGAATTAGAATTGGTTGCGATTCGAAGGCCATATTTGCATTGCCCTTTCAAACTCGTAAAAGCGCCGTGTCAATTTGATTGGTCCTAAAGCAGCTTTGTTGTGACAAAAGCTATTATACTTTTACGAGGCGCCGTATTTGTATCCACAACTGATATCGTCAGATCCAAGTTTATTACTCTTCAGAAAAAAACATGTAAAAAGCGTGGCGGAACTATTATCCTTCACATAAAGATAGCTAAATGCTGTTAGTATGGGAAATATACTTGGTAGATCGAGCTCTTGTCTCCGTGGTTAAGTGGCCCATTCGCGTGCAAACGAGCGCGTGCTTTAAAAATAATAAAACCCCTTCAAACAGTGTAGCGAGAGTGTACCTACCTACTGGCGGAATAATGTCATTTTCGGAAACGCTTCTGCTTTGAAGTTTTACTCAATGACCCCCGAGAGGTTGATGTATCCGGGTTTTTCAGAACAGGATTATCAAAGTCCTTTATTTCTCTTTACATTTTACACACAGTGTGACTTTTTAGTGAACGCATTCATCGGATTATTCTTGGTCATTTGTAAAATTTCAACACTGGTTCAGGAACGAATCGGTGCTAAAACAGTAATCCTTATACTTTATATATTATATTATATTATATTTTTTTATTTTATACTTGTATACTTTACTTAAGTTTAAAACATTGATTAAAATTAGCCCACACGTTTATATAATTTATTCTGTGCCACTGCCAATTGATTAATTCTAATTTATTTATAGCATGGCAGATTTTTATAAATAACGCCAAGTAAACTTACTTACTTTATTTTTTAAAAAGCTCTCTCTTCTCTTGTCGTGTCACTAGTTTCTTTTGAAACAGTGTGGTGAAAGGATTTTAAGTGCGCCTCTTACCTAGTTATTTCGCATGATTGTTACGTCTTGAGCGAACCAATAACATGTGGTGGAGTAGGTTTTATAAATAAATGCCCTAGAAAAATAGCTTATTTGTTTGTTGTAACTTATTTATAACTTACAAAATTATTATGAAACAATCTTTAATATGACCAATTCGCAAACTATAGTTTACCAATAAATTGAATTGCCTTTCTCGACTTTTTCAAATAACAAAAAATTCAAGTCGCGTACAGTCCCGTTGCTATGATTACATTACAATACTAACACGGGTGTTGGTTGTTTGCGAAAGTCATCAGCTGACCAAAGGATGTCACACACACAGTGTAAACAAAGCTAACTAACCGTCAGCTCTCTTCTCGCCTTTTGACTGACAAGCTGTTTTTAAACCATGGTTTATAAAGGTTCTCAATAATTCGGATGGTGTGGGACTAGGTGTGTATTTAGACCGACCATATCTAGAAGTTGTTTTTATTCTTTATTTTTATTTTTATTTTCAATGCTTGATTGATCTCTAATTGGACCAGGAAGTGTATCCAGTTATTTTTTAAACGTATTGTTTTTTTTTACTGACGAAAAATGAAAAAACGGAGGTCTTTGAAGTACTACTTGATATTTACTATGAACTTCATATTTTTTAGTACATGATATTTTAATTTTTTTTACACACTGTACTTATTCACGTAAACCACACACAAAGTGTTCGTAGAGATGCGTATACAAACATTTATATTTATAATCGAATAATCTAGATAATTTACTATTCAATTTTACTAATAAAAACTGCTTATAAAGCAGGCGCACTTAAAATCTTTTCACCACACTGTTTCGAAAGAAACTAGTGACACGACAAGAATAAGAAGTTTTTTTTATTTCGCAAAATTCTGTTGTGCAATAATCTACACTAATATTATAAAGAGGAAAGCTTTGTATTTTTGTATTTTTGTATGTAACGAATAGGCTCAAAAACTACTGGTCCGATTTCAAAAATTCTTTCACCATTAGAATGCTACATTATCCTTGAGTAACATAGGCTATATTATATTTTCAAAAAAATCAGGGATCCTTACTAAAACTCCAATAATGTAACCCAAGGTGGAAACCAAAAACCTTACATCGCGTGCGCTGCGAAAACTATTGATGATAGAACAAAATAATGTACTACGATTTTGTAGAACACGTCATCATCTACAAAAAATGTCGCGACAGCATATGTCTAACTATTATAGTTATGTCACAATAAGTGTTCTTTTATTACAAAAAATTAATTAAAATGCCGCCGCTAGAAAAGGGTCTTTATTTGTACCTTGGTATTAATCCTTATCCAAATAAATCTTTTCATAATTAAGACGGTTTCAATACCTATAGATTACTTCTTAAATTTTTAAAATCGGACATTCCATTCAAAAGATATGACGAAATTAAAAACGTAAACGGGTCCACGGGTCGCGCTCCGGGTGCGATTTCACTCTCTGGCGTGCAAATGTATGAAATAAGTAGACGCGAAGCTTGAACCCACGTTCTAAGTTTATCCTAAAATGTTCAAAAAATTTATGACCACCCATGCGAAGCTGGGACAGGCCGCTAGTTGTTAATACAGCTGTTAAGCTAGAGTGTAAGGGCGCTGGCAACAGTCAGTGCAAACAGGAAAACAGTAGAAACATTTACCTAATTTTACGATATGGGTATCTGCAAGCATCAATTCACTTTTGAAAAGAAACGAGCCCGTATTTCCTTTTATTCTATCCATGTGACGTTCTATCTAGTTAGCGGGGCACACGGGGAAAATGAAATATAGAGGCAATCCAAATAGATTGTTATCTACCCACGTGTTTACCAGCGGCGCCGCGGCACGTTCGCGCTAACAAGCGACCCTCGCGCCTCTAAAACACGGCACCCGGACTGACAGCCAGACCCTTAGCACATCCCTAAAATACAATTTGACAGTTTTGCCTTTGACAGCTGTCCACTTCTTTTATCCTGTTCAATAGCGCAACATTTAAAATGGTTAATTTCTTCTTTGTCGTAAATTAGAATTCAGTGACGGCCACAAATGAATGTTTGGTGAAACAAATATTCCATAAAAATTAATGGCATCGGCATTTCCGGTGTATTAATTTGCTACAGCAAGATAAAACTATAAACGCTGGTTAATCCCATGTATCATATCGGGGTGGTCATTGATTTGCCGCTATCGGATGGTCTCTGTGACTTATTGCCGGTCCCCTCGCGTCTCGGCCATTACCTCTGCGGCCACCTCAGGGACAAGTTCCTCTAATAACCGTACCTCTAATACACCTCATCATTCCCCACAGCCACACTATTCGTTTCGTGACAAATTGAGCGTGGGCGTTGTAAGTCTACGCTTATAGTCTCCGCTTTGTCAACTGATTCGGTACGTACACTCTTTGTGGTACTATGATATAATTGTAATTGCTTAAATAATGTATTGTGCCGGCAGACAAAGTGATAAGAGAATTACAAGTCACCATTACCATAATCCTCGGCGCGAGCGCAAAACAGATAGCGCTAAGGTGCTTAGTTCAATTAACTAAGGAGAGCTTTCCTTTGCTACGAGCGTAGCGCTCGTAGAGCTCTGCGAGCGCGCGTAGCACTCGTCCTATCTATATTAGCATAAATAAAAACTCCTAAATGACGATGAGAAAAAAATTATAACCGGTCATTATGAAATCAAATCAGCATAAAGTGAATAAAATGTCCAAATATTCTATTTCAAACAGAGATGCGCTAATTTTGCACAAATTGACAGAACAATTTTCGCGAATAAATTGTTGAAGAAACTAGTATAGCTACAGTTCTTTTTCTTGCTATTAGCTCCCAAAATTTCAGCAATAATATGCCACATGAAATCTATATGATTGGAAAACAAACATTCTACTGATAAATGTACGGCGTAGCACGTGTTACGGCGTAGCGTAGGCGTGTGCACACACGATTGCCCGTGATTGGATTAGGTTTGTCCTGCGTTGACGAGCCCCGCGGGACCAGTGGACCCTCGCACTTACAGCTCACGGCGATGCGTTGACACTGACGATACTAATAACACCACTGCTTAAACATATAAAAAAGTAAAAACGCCAAAAAGGGCCGGACATCATAAAATCTAACGAAATTGCTCTGTTTTATTATTCTTTAGATGATGCCCGTAATAAACTGCATCGATTTTATTTTTATTCCTTCCAGTCGGTAAAAGAGATCTCAGTAGCGTTTCGTATCTAGTGAAACTATTTAAAGAAATTATTAGGTGCAATTACGGAGCTTGTTGTTCGTGATTGGAATGCAAGGCTGGGGCGAGGGGTCCGGCGACAAATTCTTACAAATTAATACATCTATCTGAGAACGAGTCGCGACCGACTGCGATACGTGTGGAATACTTTATTATCTCAGAGCTAATACAATTCTTAAGATTGATCGTGAGGGCTTTACTTTCAACACGATTTAATCTACAATTTTGTACATTGAAATGTTGGTTTTGATCCTATATGTTCTATCACAATATTATTTGGCATCTTGCAGGTTGTATTTGGCACAATCATTAATAGATTGATTATTATTTTTATATGGAATTACCTAAGACTGCTATGAATAAAAGCAGTGGTGACAACCCCGCCGTCTGATCATAAGGTCGTGGGTTTAAATCCAGCCTCTCCTTACCTATATTTTTTTCTATTCGAAAGATTTATACAACGTTTGTGCTTCCAGACGGTGAAGAAAAACATCGTGAAGAAACCCGCAGGTGCCCGCGGCTTATTCCGCTCCTATTTTCGCTTTCTATACGTTCATAGCTTAAAAACGATGTAGCTATGAGCCGAAAATAGTTATGCTCACGACTGTCAGTAATTCTCGTGCACGGTGGACAGGTGTGTTGTTAATAATACTGTTTCGTTTTGTTCTGGTCGCAGACAAAGTCGCATCACAGCGGCGAATTTCTGTTTCTAATCTGTGAGCAAAATCTGCGATGTCAGCGCGACAGTGCAATATGCGCCCGCCGCGCCCGCTTCACACTCGTTGTTTCGAGAGCAATCGAGGCGCCAATAAAAAAGGCGATCGTCGCCCCGAGCCAGGGCACCGACTTATTTACAGAACACCCTGCCGTCGCTATTTATTTTATTGACTGCCATTTGCTCTGACTTTTATCGCTGCCTACATCCCGGA
The DNA here is from genome assembly GCA_932294275.1 of Chloroclysta siterata. NCBI lineage: Eukaryota > Metazoa > Arthropoda > Insecta > Lepidoptera > Geometridae > Chloroclysta > Chloroclysta siterata. The sequence continues at coordinate 9,534,382 of OW028600.1, read as the reverse complement.
TAAAACAACGCCAGGTAGAACGTCCGAAATACTCATATCGGATCCCCCTCAGTCACTTCAATCAGAATTGTCATTACTGAACAACTGCGATCTCTCAGAGAAAGAACGTTTGCTTTGAACATTTAACTCTAATTTTCCATTAAAATTCAACATTATAACATTGCAATAAAATAAAACTCTCGTTTTTATTGTGGGGTGGCGTTGGCAATGATGTCGGGTGTGAATTGCATTTGATAAATTGGGCTTATTTTGATTAAGTTTTAAAATATTTTATTTCAGTACCTTTATGATGCATTCTTGCATCCACAATGTCAACACATTATGAAGGTTATAAAACAAAGAAAACGACATGGGCCGCGATTATTTTATTACCCAGCAGTATGAGGACAGGGCAAGGGCACCAGCCAGCGGTCACAGGCAAGGGGTGAGTCCCATTTTCCACACATCATTGCATCGTGCCGCAGATTTATTTGCATGCGGGCCGCTGACCAGGATCCATTACAGCCATTACGGCGCTATCTGATCAACCGGCACGAGAGTTATAGCGCTCTTGTTTTTCTTAACTACATGAAAAATGCCAGCAAAGAGGAAAATCAGAATATTTAGGAAGCAGAACTAAAAGAATTGGCGTAGGACGGGTTATGGTTTCCGCTATATTTCTTTTTATTTGGGGTGACCAATGGAATTGGTCGATTTTGCTAGCGTATATTGAGGTGGTTTACTTGGGGTAAATAAAATTAGGCTATTTATGATCATGGTTTATTACGGTACAGTTTAGCAGCATCGCCCTTAAAAAGTGCATGCATTGGTTAATATCAATATTTTTAAATTCGATTACATTTTTTTTTTTTTTTAATTGATCGAGTGAGCGAAGCGAACGAAGATCTTAGTTTCAACTTGGGCGATTTGGCATTTTATGTATGTATGTATGTATGTATGTATGTATGTATGTATGTATGTATGTTTGTCTGGCGATAACTTTGGAACCGTTGATCCGATCTGCATGAAATTTGATATGTCGATAGCTTGTACTTGAGAAATTTACTGGTAAGTATATGAGTAAAATCAGATGAAGGGTTTTTGAGATATGGGGTTTTTTAAGAGGGCAAAAATAAAAAAAGTGACATAAAAAAATCAAGTTACATGTCATATGAAAGGGCTTTGTTTGGACTTTCCAAAACAATTTTTACTTGTTTTTTGGGACGCTCGGTTTTTGAGATACAATAAAAAAGTTAAATTAAGATAACCAGCGATCCAAGAGCTCCCATCTCTAAGAGTTTCGTTGGTATCAAGGTTTTTCTACTGGTCGGCCAGTTCCTTTGCTTTTTCTTATTTTTTTTTCTTGAAATAAATGAAGGAGGTACTCAGTTCTAATAAAATGGTGACAACGACCAGGTCTGATGATGGAGTCAAGGTCTGTTCAACGGAACTCTTCAATAAATAGGCCAATAGAGTTGAAACTTGGTGACCGTACCAAGTTAGTAGGCGGTAGTCAGAGGCAAGTCCACACATAATGTTTGGGCTTGCCTCTGACTACCACCTACGCAAAGTTTTGATGCGTTCGTTGGGTCCCATCACGAGATCTCAGTTCGGGGCGAACTACTAGTTATTAATTCATTTGGGAAAAGAGAGATATAAATTAATTCATATTACAAGTGCCAGTACTTTGATACATACAAAATGTATTTCTATCGAAACTTACAATGAAGTTGCGAAAAGTTTTCCAAACGGATGTTTCATTCAGATTTATGCTACGCGTCCGGCCGTAGCTTCGGCCATGCAGTCCAACTGTTCAATACAGATAATGAACGGGGCGGAAACTAATAAATCTACTTAGTCGCGAAACTTACTTATGAGGGAAGTATCAAGAAAGTAAAATAAACACTGAACTTATTACTCTTTATGTTATTTAATATCGTTTCATACTAAACCCCAAGAGCATTGGGTGTCTAAATATGGGTCCAATATAGTCTGCACGACTCAGAAATGATTATTGTATTAAAAAATGTGTGTGCGTAATACCTACAAAGTGCTTTAAAATAAGGATGTAAAACTTCGTGAGAAAATTAGCAATTTCGGGCGGATTTTACCATCTCAGAGTAACGCTGTCAGATAAAAGAACATCCGTCTTCGTTTGTGATAAATCTAGTTTTTGAGAAAAGTAGAGACTTATATATACATTAACTTATTAACTAACTTTTAACTGATTTATTTATTATAACTAATTAACTGACTTATTTATTAACTTCGTTACTTCATAAGTACGGGATAATCAATATTTGTACTATGAAGGATAATGTAGGATGTGGAAAAAAACAATAGAAACAGCTTCACGACTGCCTAGGCACGGTAGTTATCCCTCAGATCTCCCAATATATATCCCTCAGGGGGGTAGTCAGATGTACGTCCAAATATTATACATTTGGTACGTAACGTACCTACTCACATTTAGCAGTAGTTGGTATTGGCCATTCGTGACAGGTTGCAAGCCCATCGCTAATATACCAACTGGTTTCCTCACGATGTTTTCCTTCACCGATTGAGAGCACTAGTAAAAAAATTACGTGCCTTTAAATACCCACTTAAAGAGATTTCCGCCTAAGAACTTGAGCACCAGGATATTTTATTTTTATTTTTATACAACTAGCTGATGGAACAAGCAGATGGCCCACCTGATGATAAGTGGTAACCATCACCTATAACAAAGCATTGCCTCGTAAGCCACGCACGATAGAAGTGTGCCCTACGATGCACTGCCCAGCGTCCATCAACTTGAGGCATAGATGTTAAACCTCATGTGCCTGTAATTACACCGGCCACCACACTCTTCAAACCGAAACACAGCAACGCTGCTTGGCGGCAGAAAAAGGCATGGTGGTAGTACTTCCCCGGACGAGCCCTTCACAAAGAGCTCTACTACTCTTAAAATATCCAAAGGAATATCTACTGTGCCGGAAGATCAACGATCGAACCATTTTTTTCTATTCACTGTAAGGCTAACGTTCCCCGTGCCATTTGAACCAGCTTAGTGAGGTTTCCGCTTAAGCGTATTAATCTGAAATTAGGTCGCAGTTAACACCGTAATGTTAAGTAAGGGTCAGTGCTCGCTTTGTCACTGTGTGACATCAATTACCCAGTGACATAGTCACCTATTTTAACAAATAGTGTACAATAATAACATTTATAGCCTTACATAGGTATGAATTAAATTTTCTTGCTTACCTGTCCATTTTATTGTAAGATAATGCTAATAATCAAACAGTTTCAGTACTTTGTGTAGCCATCTGAAAATAAACCACGTTGTAACAATATTCAAAGTAAAATAAAATGTTATCTAGATTGGGAGGAAAATAAGAGACCCCAAGAAGAGAATTTTATGGGAAACTGGCATAGTGATTATGCAAGAGCCACAATAATAGTTAAGATATTCTTGACCGAATAGGGACAACTCCGAACGGTTTATTGGATGACTGTTCTAGGCCCGTTCGTGCTTATTATCGATATCGATGAAATGCTGTCTCTACGATAAGCTACGACTGCTACGCGGCTACGAGAGGCTACGAGTCAGTTTTGACACGTTAAAAAAACACACTTACACATATTTGTGTTTTGAATTGAACCCCGTTATGATAACTTGGAGAAGGAAAGCTCGCGATCGCGAACTTTGGAAGAGCTTGGGGGAGGCCTATGCTGAAAAGCAAAACAACCAAAACTACCAAAATACTACCGTTGTCATATAACAATATTAGACTAGATTAGTTAAATAATAGTATTACATTATATAGTAGGTATACTTAAGATTAGAAAAAACTTGTTGTTTAATAAAGGCTATTGAATTGAAAAAAAAAAAAAATGATAACTTGATATCCCTACCAACATCGTAGCTCCCGTAGCATATGGTGGAGTGGCTTTTTATTATTATTTACCAGTTGCAGTATACCTATCCAAAATACGTTAGCTAATCATTATTACCAGAGGTAATTTATGGCAGTTCTTTATTGATGGCACGGGTACAGAAAGCGTAGGATGTTTTAATTTAACATACCATGGCAAATTGAATACAACAGAAAGGCTATGTTGACTGGTGGAAAGGCTCTAAACGAGCAGACAGCACACATGTGCTCGTGTTTATATAGAAATCAAAACTGAAGTTTCTTCAAGACAATACCAATACACCTACACTACGAGTAATTTCAATAGTCAGGGAGCACGGTGTTATGAGGCAGCATGATTTTGTTTAAATTGTTTTTAGATATTATTGATCGAGTGAGCGAAGCGAACGAAGATCTTAGTTTCAACTTGGGCGATTTGGCATTTTATGTATGTATGTATGTATGTATGTATGTATGTATGTATGTATGTATGTATGTATGTTTGTCTGGCGATAACTTTAGAACCGTTGGTCAGATCTGCATGAAATTTGATATGTCGATAGCTTGTACTTGAGAAATTTACTGGTAAGTATATGAGTAAAATCGGATGAAGGATTTTTGAGATATGGGGTTTTTTAAGGGGGCAAAAATAAAAAAAGTTACATAAAAAAATCAAACTACATGTCATATGAAAGGGCTTTGTTTGGACATCCCAAATCAATTTTTACTTTTTTTTTGGGACGCTCGGTTTTTGAGATAAAATAATAAAAGTTAAATTAAGATAACCAGCGATCCAAGAGCTCCCATCTCTAAGAGTTTCGTTGTCATCAAGGTTTTTCTACTGGTCGGCCAGTTCCTTTGCTTTTTCTTAATTTTTTTTCTTCAAATACATTAAGGAGGTACTCAGTTCTCATAAAATAGCGACGACCACCAGGTCTGATGATGGAGCCAAGGTCTGTTCAACGGAACTCTTCAATAAATAGTCCAATAGAGTTGAAACTTGGTAACCATACCAAGTTAGTAGGCGGAAGTCAGAAAAAAGTCCAAAGATAATGTTTGGACTTGCCTGTGACTACCACCTACTCAAAGTTTTGGTGCGTTCGTCGGTTCGCATCACGAGATCTCAGTTCGGGGCGAACTACTAGTTTGAATGTGTTTCGATGGATTGCAAGACATCACTAGCTCTAACATTGGTATAAGTTGGACGCGACAAATCAAGCCGCGAGCTGCAATGGGGCGGCCCCGTATCGACAGCGCCTGATTTATAGCGGAGCCACGCTATCGCACCCGCTAGCTCTATTCAACTGTGGCACCTCACTAGAATACCATGGGGTCAGGCGCCACGACAAATTGTTTAATTTTAATGTTAAGATGATAAAATGAAATAATTTTATGTGTCATTGATTCATATATTTTTATTGTTATTGTTGCCAGTTCTTCTAGGCTTGGTCGCGTGGAACTGGCACCTAGATTCACCTAGCTTTAAGACGTTTCAAAGTGATCCTTGTGATTTAACTAAATAAATACCTTATGACTTTGACTTATAAAGGTTTTATATTAACTATAGACACTTTGAGGGGTTGTGATTGAACCTAAACAAGGACTTACAATTTTACGCAAGTTGGCAGAGACCCCGAGCTAGATGTTTTAAAATTCAAACGGGTCAAACCATAGCATTAAATTCAACCTCTCTTTGCAGAGGACGTTTAATCGGCTGTTAACGTTCGGTGACCGTGGTAAATCTCTGGTAATCCGGTGCAGAACAAATATAGTTGAGAGGCAGATAAGGTGCGTCCGGCGCGGAGCGGTCGCTAATGTGCCATTTGTATGATGATGCCGGCCGGCGGCGCACCGGCTCCCTGGGGCATGCCTTCTAAATGTCCTCACATGAAAGTAACGTCACCTCAAATTGCTGTTCGTGTCAGTTACGAATCTTATAAACGTTTGCTGACTGCCAAAATGTTGAGGGTAAAAAGGTTAAATATCTTTGTTAGGTGCTCAATAATTAAAATCAATACCTTATTATTTTTTGCTACCATTGCTCTTAGAACAATCTCCTATTATCGTTGTCTGAAAGCAGGTATTTTATGAACCTTGTTTACAGTAGTCGATACGTATCTTTTACAAAAAATCCACACAGTACAGCGGCCATGTGACTGAAACGAACGAGCGCAAACAATGGCAATGTTTGTTGCTCAAAAAAAATGTACATTGGAGGTCAGTTAATTTGCATGGCAAATGTGCGCTTAGAATGTACCGTCACGCGCGGTCTCTCGCTCACAAGACTGGCCCATTACAAATGCAAACTGCGGTAAAAAATAAGCAGTGAAATATTACGAGTTTTCTATTTCGAAGAGCATGGAAAATGATACTCATAAATTGGACTTACACATATATACTTACCTACTCACACACGGGATTCACTAAGAATTCTCCCATCGATACCTGTAACTTTCGTATATAGATAGATAGGGAAAAAAAACTTATCAGAAAAACAAACAACATAGCAAACACAAAAATAACTTATGAATTACATACATACTCGTTCTATGTTGTTTTTTTATTACAAGATTTTGCAGCAAAGTTATTATACGAAGAGACTAGGTAGAGATAGGAAGTCTACCTAGTCTCTTTTACTATTACCTAACCTCTTTTTTTTCCTACTACTGTTGATTGAACAAACAGATGCCAAGCCTACCTGATGGTAAGTGGTTATCATCACCTATAACAAAGCATTGCATCGCAAATCACGCTATAGGAACGTGCCCTACGATGCACTGCCCTGCATCTATGAACTTGAGGCATACTACAGATGTTGAACCTTATGTGCCTGTAATTTTACCGGCAACCACACTCTTCAAACCGAAACACAGCAACGATGATAGCGGCAATACAAAAAAAAATTACAGTGTAATCCAGGCCAATAATGTGTGATGTGTGCCTGTTGGGTTCTATTTGTTCGTCTTTTAACGACATACCACCAAGAACCTTAGACATATTTTTGGCCATTTTTGCTTGGCCCTACTTAAACAGGCAAAGTCAAAGGAGTTCTACTACTTATTTGTGAAGCTCTCAACACAATTTTAATTTAGTTTCGATGGTGCGCGGATGAGTCGGCACTTCCGCCGCGTCATTAGCGGTTATCACTTCATTCCGGGTGAAAAAACTTCAACAGCCCTCAGCGACTCTCACGTGCGCCTTTGATTTATTAATTTTCACCTTCATAAATATGTTGGGCTCTTATTTATGAGCTACTAAGACTAGCTCCTCTCTCGGCTTTGCTCATCCATATAAATATAAAACGATGATGAAATAACACCTATGACATATTAAAAAAAAACTACTTAAAATACACTGAAAAGATAATACAAAGATTTTGGAGCCACAAACCAAAACGTCATTTGTATAGGTACCTACATATATTTTTGTTTTTAGTTGATTTTTTCAAAAAGCGCTGACTTATTTTGTTAAAATATGGTTAAAATTGGTCTAGGTATATGACATAACCTCTGAAGTAGGTATAAGCAACCAAACAAAAAAGAATAATTTATAATCATAATCATTTGGCGGAATAATCGCGTATCAAACATACAGTAGAATTAAAGACCTCCTTTTTTATGAAGTAGATTCTGAGAAACTATCGGGTAGAAACCAAAGTACCTACCTAGGTTGGTGTCTATCGCAAATAACTTTGCTGCAAAATCTTGTAATAAAAAAATAAAATCATTAGGTAGGTACCTACCTAGTACCTACCTAACAAAAGAGCAACCGCTGTGTCAGTGTTTCCAGTTACCTACAATGGTACAGTGACCTGCACGAGACAAAATCATGCTATGAAACTACAGCTAAAAAACTTTTATCCTGCTGCGGAAATCGAACTCCCACCCGCTGCGCCACTATACGGTCGTCAAAGTTGACTATATCTTCTACACTTCCACCACTCAACCAAGGTTTACCATGTGTGAGATTTGTAAACAAACTTGCTACCTACGATCTATTATTACCTAATAGGTAGGTACTATCTTATGTTCGGATGTGCCAATGCAGACTATTTAAGATATTTGTGGTTTTAAGACTAAGACTTGGGGTACAGGTAGGTACCTGTACCCCAAGTCTTAGTTTTGTTTACCATATTTGGTACCTCCCTATTTAGTTTTTCGTAACGCCAGGCCTTTTTTGTATGGAGAATCGTGAGTTCTTACAGTAAGTATATGTATTGTTTGTGTCATAAAATAGGTGTACCTAATTTAATTTTCCTCCTACAACAACAGCATGCATAGTCCCAAGGCTGGGAGGCTGTGAGGCTGCGAGAAAGGATTGCAGAGTCAGCAGGGTGCGCGATCGATAGCCGGCCTGGCGGCACGCATCTCGTCTGCCTACTCGAAGGCCTTTTGTTCTTTGTGAATGCAATTATGGGGATTTTAGAGTGAATAAGTTCTAAATCATACCTAGGGTGGTAAAGCCGAAATGGGTAGGTAGATAAGATACCTATAGGTACCTACATAGGTATACACCCAGTTGGTGTGGAATGGAGCCAAGGTTACAAGGACATTGTAACAAGGATCATACAAAAGAACGGTAGGAACCAAGCCGTAAGTTTGTTGCCTGTTCTTCTAGGCTTTGGTCGCGTGGAGTCACCTGGCTAGGTATAGGACGTTTCAAAATGATCCTTGCGATTTTATTGAATAAATGCCTTTTGACTTTTACTTAAAATAATAATAGGTAGGTACAGTGGGCGAAGTTTTATGTAATTTGGTTGGGATATGTGTTTGAATTTGCCGCCATCCATTGTCATCCTATTTTTTATTTTCACTCACTGGGGTACCTGCCATTTAGAGTCGAGATTTTTGAAATTTGTTTTTTCTTAAGGCTCTTGTCCGAGGGGATGAAATGAACTTAATAGTTGAACTTAGTGGAACAGGTCATATCTACCGTACCTGGGGGGGGATCAAAGTCGTGAAGCCGTTTCAGTTTCGTTTTTTTTTTTTGGCGTCGCACCAGTTTCAGTTTTCTTGTCTGTCATATTGACAGATACATTTTAAACTTTGACATTATTCATTGGGTGACAGTGACATACAGCGCGTTCTGAATGTGCCGTCAATCACACACACGTCAAAAATGTCAAAATCAAAATATAAATACGCTGTGTGTGTAATGTGATGATGGATCGGGTCTGTGAATTTGTTTGTTTGTGATAAAAACACTCGCATTTATGTCTAGAAGTCATTGAAAATAAGAAAGAAGACTGATATTAACCCGGAAGCATCATTTATTTACGAAATCAATCCATCCATGTTTAGCTGATCTACAATTATATATTATTCCATTAAGTGGTTAGCCTTGAAGTAGATGTCACCTATTAACTTACACGAACATGAGTGTTGTTTATTTTACATTTTAGTGATATCTGTTGCGAATTCACGTTTATATGGCTTTGTTATTTGACTTATGTTTTACAACAATCCGGAAGAGGCATGTCTTACCCACGCATACGGGAGAAAAGTGCGGGTTTAGTGGTTGTCAGCTGGACTTACTTGGTGGTGTTGTGTGCTGCCTTCACGGCGCCCTGCGACAAGACCCGGAGAGTGTTCACAGACCAAAGCGGCATCATCACAGACGGCCCGAGCAACTCTAATTACACACAAGTCAGTTTTGCCGCCTTCACTTACTTATAGTATTCAAAACAAGTCTCTAACTAAATTCCTTTATATTTTAGGACTCCCATTGTGAATGGCTCATTAAGGCAGCTAACAAGAGCCAGTACATTACTCTAAGCTTCATTCGCATGGGCACTGAGTGTTCCTACGACTATGTGTTTGTGTATGATGGAGATTCATTTGATGCTCCATTGTTGGGAAGTTTTAGTGGAAAAACTGAGCCTCAAAATGTGACGGCATCTAGTGGATATGTAAGTACACATTATGCAATGTAAACAAATCATAATTTGAAGAATAAAAGCAGTTATTATTCATATTAATGATTTGCTTTATTTCAGATGCTAATACTACTTTATAGTGATACAAACTATGTGTTAGATGGATTTCGAGCAACATATGCTATACACAATTGCCCTAACAACTGTACTGGAAGAGGGCTATGTATGACGAACAAGTGTTTTTGCTATGGAAACTTGGGTGGCTCAGATTGTAGTGTAGAGCTCTGTCCTAACAGCTGTTCCGGCAATGGACAGTGTAAAGGTGATAGATGCTTGTGTAAGAAAGGGTAGGTTTCATTCATTTTTTATTCAGGTTCTCACTGTTAAAGTCTTAGATAGCTTGATTGCTCATTTAGAACCAATCATAAAAAAAACATCCCAAAAAGATTAGGCATGCTTTTCCCATTGACATCTACAAAACATCTTGAGTAGGTGCTAAGTAAGTAGGTACCAGAACGCTCAGGGGATATCTTCCATGCCTTGGGATTATAGTTAAAAGCTATTAGGTACCTACCTAACATGTACCTACATGTTTTATTTAATAATAAATGTCTACCAATTATTATTTCACCTTCATTGTCTTATTTCTTGTGCTCTATTCACTATCACTTATATTTTACACACATTCTCAGGTATTCAGGTGAATCATGCTCATTGAAGAAGATTGACAAAGATGGCAACAGTTGGCATTGGTTGTCGCACACAGAGAGTGGTATGACAAAAAGAGCAGCACACACTGCTGTGTATGTCAACCACACTGACTCCCTGTATATATTTGGAGGATATGATCTTAATAAAGTACTTGGTTTACTCGAGATTTACAGGTGAGTCCATATCATTCAAGTAGTACAAAAACTAATGAAAGGAATAGCAATTTTGCATATTATAGTTTTTTTTCTGTTTTTTTGCCATTTGTCTTTGTTGACAATAATCAAGGGACCAGTCCAGCAACTCTTAAACCAGCGCTGAAGGCACTTTGCCTCTTTAGAAAATACTGTTTGGTGTCTGTTTATTGTCATTGATGTTTTTGTTATTGTTGGTGAAGTTTTAAGGTTTTTGTAAGGAAAATAATTATATTCTATTCTATTCTTCTCTCACTCTCTGTTAGCACATTTCATAGTAAGACCCTGGCATTATAATGGAAATAGTTTTCTTCATTGATTTAGATAAAAGAGGTGTGATCTCTGTAACTCCAAACTAACTGATCTAGAACATTCAAAAGTTACAAAATAGGATGTCAAAGTTTGTATAGGAAAATTTTGATGCAGTGTGATTTGCTTCAAACTTGTTTTGAATACTCAATCAACAACCTCAATTAAAGCTGTAGCGGTGTATGTGTATGTGTAGTCACTAGTTAAATATGAATATGAGTGATTTTCTGCTGTCAAACCCTAGCCATCAAAGTAAGGCATTCTTTGGAAAAATAATAATCTAGATAGTTGCTCAGACTTTTGCAACTCTTTGTGAAGGGTTCGTCCGGGGAAGTACTACCACCACGCCTTTTTCTGCCGCCAAACAGCGTTGCTGTGTTTCGGTTTGAAGAGTGTGGTTGCCGGTGTAATTACAGGCACATGAGGCTTAACATCTGTATGCCTCAAGTTGATGGACGCAGGGCAGTGCATCGTAGGGCACGTTACTATTGTGCGTGACTTACGAGGCAATGCTTTGTTATAGGTGATGGTTACCACTTAACATCAGGTGGGCCATCTGCTTGTTTCATCAGCTAGTTGTATAAAAAAAAAAAAAAAATATTTGAAATCAGAAAATTATAATGTAAAGTAATAAAACCCAACAATTCTGCACTAATAATCATTAACTCGAGAAATTAGCAAATTTTTCTTTGCAATTCATTGCTACCATGCTCTATCATTTGCTTCAAAGTGATACATGTTCATCGACATATCATTGTATGATTCAAGACTGAAGGACAAATTAACTGCCTATCATATGTATTATACATACTGTGTTATGGCTAGGCAATGCTCTTGCAATTACATAATTTATTAAGTTATTATTGATTTTTTTATCAAGTAAACAGTTTCAACCTTACAAAGTTGAATTGAAATGCAGTTTTTATCAGCTGTGCAACAGTATTATAAGAAATGTTTGCTTTGCAGGTTTTCAACTAGTCAATGGTATGATGAAAACGGAAAAGTACTAAGAAGGTACCCAACTATTGAAGAAATAGATAAATCTGTATTGTCTTTGTTTACCAAGGTTAGTGTCAGATTTCCACAAGTTAATAAAGTAGGTATGACTGTAATCTTCTTATCATGTCACTAGTTTCTTTCGAAATGATGTGGTGAAAGGATTTTAAGAGCGCCTCATCGAGGCTTGACACATGTTTTAGGACTTTTTAGGTTCTACGACATGCCGGTTTCCTTACGATGTTTTCCTTCACTGTTTGAGGGTACTGGCACAGTGCACACTTTTGAACAGAAACTCACTGGTTCATGACCGGTTTTGAGCCCATGACCTTAGGATTGGAAGGCGGGGCTTCTACCACTAGACCGCCAGCACTCCACGCCAGTGTAATAAAAATACCCTGAAAATGTACCTTATTCTTGTCAGTTGATAGGTACAATGAAATATGTTTCTCTGTCAAGGTAAAATACTATTTATCTATCCAATTAGACTCGAATGAATGAATTACGATTCGTTTTTCTGTAACAAAAACAAGGTCGAAATTGTTTTTCTACTGAAGTTAGCTGTTACAATAAATGTGGTAAGTAATTGTTTAAAAGATAATTAAATTAGCATTATAGTGATAATGGCTTCTCCTTTCCAGGGCAATATTGATGGCAGCTGGCAGATAGGAAACAGAAGTTCGTTGTTCAACCTGTTACTATCTTCATTTTCGAATAATGATAAGACTCCCTTACCTGTACCCGTTATGCACACTCACCCTCCAACCCCGTATTCAGAAAGCTACTTACACTTTACTGAACAGCCGGAATTCTTAAGTGGTGCTTTAAAATCGAACACAACTAAACCGGAACCTAGATACGGCCATGCGGCTTGCGAGTATGGAAGCGGCTTTGTGCTGTACGGTGGGAAGCTATCCGATGGGAGTCTATCGTCTGAACTGTGGTACTATGATGCGGTAGTCAACCGTTGGACATTGCGTGCTGTGAATTCGACTCTAACGCCGCCTGGGTTGACAAGGCATACGCTTACGGCCGTCAGAGATGAGCTGTTTCTGTTTGGCGGGAGCACCGTTGATGGGGAGTTTTCTTCAAGGTATTTTTTTTATGACTGTATGCACTCCAATGGCTGGAGTTTTGATGTCTATTTATAATCTTTTAATGCCTATCAAAGACGCAAGCATTCAGTTGGGACTGCTAGTGCGGTACCCATCCATTTTGGTAACATGAATGTTGTATGGCAAACCACGAGCGCTTGTATTGTTACTTAGGTCCTTAGAATTTTAAGGATAACTTATGATATTTATTTTAACTGTTTTTTTTTATTTTATTTCCCAGTATGTATAAAATAAAGTTGAGTGATGCAAACACGGAATCCTGGGAGAAAGTCCAGGTGAGAGGCGGCAAGGAACTAGATGTGAGAGTCGTGGCCCACACTGCTGTTTACCACTCCTACACCAACTCTATACTCGTATACGGAGGGGTTGTCGCTAGCGTAGCAAGGTAATTCATCGATGTAAACTAATCATATCGTATACTCATTTCCATCATCAGTCTAAAGACGTTGCTGGATTCATTAGCCTTCTCTATACATTTCCAGGAAGTAATATTTTTAACTCTCGCGATTTCCCGCAATTTCCACAATGCCTATCCTACTCAACGGGTCGACCCATTCGGATGAATGAAAGTGGAAATAGACATATTTGATGTAACCTGGAATAACAAAATGCTATTCTTTAACTAGGTACCGTGCAGGTCAAACCGCGGGCGGAAGCATAGGTAACGCTGCTAAGAATTAGACTTCTCCAAATGCTACTGTGTTCATCATGTGCTGTTTTATGGTTCAAATAATTTTTGTATGCGGACAAAATCAATACAACTACTACAAATATAAACTTGACCTTCAAGTTTTAATCAAGGTTTTATTGATTTTATAATTTTCACAAGTCATTATACGGGTTTTATAATAACAGGTTTTCGAAGCTCTCCGATCGGATGTTTGCGTTTGATATTGACTACAAGCATTGGAGTGAAATACATTATCCCAGAGCACATTTACGGGATACCTACGTACCGAGAGAAAGGGCTTTTCACACTTCGACAGTTATTGGTAAGTTATTAGTACAGTGGCACTGGTGCTCAGAGAGCAATGGTGGTCTAGTGGTAGCGGCTCCGGCTTCCGATCCCAAGGTCGTGGCTTCGAAACCGATCGTGCACCAATGAGTTTTTCGGTTCAAAAATGTATGTGTACAATGGCAGTACTCTCAAACGGTGAAGGAAAACATCGTGAGGAAACCGGCACGTCATAGAACCTAAAAAGTTCTATAACATGTGTCAAATGCTCCAAAGGAGCCTCTTGAGGCGCACTTAAAATCCTTTCACCACACTGTTTCGAAAGAAACTAGTGACACGACAAGATAAAGAGAGTACAGTTAATTTAGTTTTGTGTTTACCCACCCTGAAAAAAATGTAGGTAAACGATAGCTTAGGTACAGTTTAAATATATCCCTGAGAATCATTTGCCAGAACACATGCCGACAGCGCAGCGGTCTAATGCATCTTTTTTTTATGAAGATGATTGTGGGATCGACTCCCACTCAAATCAAAACTTGAAAATTGAAAAAAGCAATGTCACCATGAAAGAAAGAAAGAAAGAAAGTGTTTTTATTTAGACAACACCGTGATAGAACTTAATTAGATGCAGGTAGAAAAAAATGACACTCATTTACTCTTTGTTTTTCAGGCAACTATCTAGTAGTCTTTGGTGGTTACTCACATAGACACAATCGTGATGAAATATGCTACGACGGTCAAATGTACATCTACCATCTCGGCTGCCACGCGTGGATACCTCTAGATGTGTTGGGGAAAACACGCAAATTTTACCCCAAGAAGCAGGGAGTTTTTGCCCACGCTGCAGCTTTGAAACCACCTTCCACCTTGCTTATTGCGGGCGGATATCATGGGAATGTGAACGGTAAGCTCTTAAGAAAACAATAATATAATCTTGACGATACAACTGCAGTAAAGCTGGTAAACGTTGGTATTTTTTTTTATTATGAAACGTTGGAGAACAGCTCCGAAAAAATCAAAACATGTGCCAGTTAAGTAACCAGTACTGGTTACTTTTGTTTGCATACATCCTATAATTTTAGGAAATCAAAAATGGTATTTAAGATCATGTAAAAAACTATTTTGTCTTGTTTTTTTGCAGGGGATTTGTTAGCCTACGTAGTCCCTAGTTGGCAAGCGGGCATCACGAACAGTCATCCAGAGTCGTCTTGTCAAAGGCACAACTCACAACCAGAGTGCTTGGCCGACCCGGAGTGCGGGTGGTGCTCAGCTGATGAAGTAATTATCATGATTTATACTGCGTTTACATTAAGACATTCGCGCTGCCATTCGCGTGGACGGAAATGTTGCCGTCCATATCCGCGGCAGCGTCGCCGGCAATATGTTCACGCAACACGGGCAACGCGAGTGGACATGGAAATGGCCTGTTTACATTCTCGCATTGCCCAAGTCCCTGCTCATGTCTCTGCACATTTCCACGCACATGAGCTGAGTGTAGATAGATAGATAGATAGAAGATAGAAAACTCTTTATTGTACACCACAATAAAATAACATAACACTTAAGAATTAATTTAAAATACAGCGAAGTACAATGGGCGGTCTTATCGCTATGAGCGATCTCTTCCAGTGTAAACGGGGTATTAGACACTAAGATCAGATCTCGCGCCAATAAATAAACGAATCCAAAATGGCGCCGCTAATCAATACGTCATATTACTCTTTTACGATTGTAAGATTAATTAATAAATTTTATAAAGTACAGTAGGGCCAATCTAATAGTTCACAATTCATCTCATTATCACATGTTTAAAATGGTTTATTAGTCAAAGTAACTCGTACAATTGCCTTCTTTTGTCATTATTACAATAAATATGTATATTTAACTGAAAAAAGTGAAGCAATTGTGCAAAAGAAGGCAATTTTTAGAGTTACTTTGAAATAATCTGACTGAAACTGACAGATGTCAATGTGATCTATTAAAATTGGCCCTACTTTAGTACTCGTACTCCTGTACTCGTATTGTACTGGTATTAGTTGGGTACGAATAATTTAATTTATGATTATTATTGTTCAAAATTATTTAGTGTAATAGTGAGTTTTAATACCAGCAATTATTAGATTCGTATCTTTATTGGCACGGGTCGTACCTTGCTCTTAATAGTAGGTACTCCAACAAAACTTAAACGACCCATAGAGTGGGTAAGTATAATTTATTACAAATCCCAATCATTAAAAGCCAAACTGGTTACAAATTAATATACCTAAGACTAGACTAGTCTTGGTCATCCATAATGTATATGCACAGATCATTTGCTCGAATATATACCTACGTAATCTTTTATAGAGTAAATAAATATTACATTCATTATGTAGCATAACAAATTTTATGTGACTGACTGAATTTCGTATGAAATTAACTTCACACGAACCAACTCGTGACTCCACTAGTTATAATGCCTTTAACGTAAGAACAACAATCAACAAAAATATTTTTATTTTCTAAGATTCAGTTGCTAATGATTTCTTCCAGATTTGCTACGGAAGGACGATAGGGTCAAACTGTACAACGAACTTGCAATCGATCCGTTGTGGCGGCATTTGTCCCGCGCTAGGCGATTGTCACTCATGCCTGATACATGGCCCGCCGCTGGACAAGCCGAACAGCACAAGAACTCCGATACCCTCTGTTAGTACTAAATTAGGCTTGCAACAGTGCAACTGGTGTGTTCAGAATGCGAGGTGTCATCATAAAGATGGTAAGCATGGGTACTTCTACATCAGCGTCTATATCTAACTGCTTTCAGCTTTTTTCAACAGAAGAGTTATTATATCATGCCCGATTTGAACTTTACAATATAAAAATCATTACATTGACCAATGAAGTTATTCATCACCGTATTTCTTATATCGGAATCGTAAAAGTAAAATTCGCTCTACTGACACGAAATTCTTACCATACTTAGTTCCACTTTCGCAAGCGTAAAATATTGGTATTGTTGACAGATAACTATGGCGTATGCGGAGAAGACACACCATCAGAGAACCCCGGTTGGTGGGGCACCACCGGCACGGAAGTGACCACCCCGGACGAGTGCAAAATACTAGACAAACGGCCTGGCCTCACTTTCCTCAGATATCAACAGCCGGCTGACTGGAACCACCCAGATGGAGTCTCCGTAGTCAACGCCACTACAGTGGATTGGGGGACCGGAGGCGGAAGCACTCACATATTCAACGGACCCAGCGAAGCGAGATTACGAGGCTGGCTTCATATACCCCAATCCTGGAACGGCACTGGCGAGACGCTACACATTTGCGCGGGATATTCCAACATTTCTCTTGTACTAGGTGACAGTACCGAATCTGTCGCGAATCTAACAGCTCAACCGTCTGCGTGCTCACTCGTCGAATGGTCCTCGCTGTTGCCCGGCCGGCTCTCAGTGAATATGCATGCTAACGATTCGCTACACACAGGGCTGTATCCATCGCATCATCATGCAAAAATGGAGCTGCTTCATAACAAATCGCAGGAGAGTGCAAAGGTAACCAAACACATTTTTTTGTTAAATCTGAATTAAAAAAGGGCTGTTGCAGGGCAATTAAACAATAAACTCTCCATTTGCAGGTTTTCACATTCGAGTTTCTAGAACCATATTCGGACGGCCAATGCCAGAATTACGACAACTGCTTGCTTTGCTTAGCAGACGCGGCTTGCGGTTGGTGCGAGCTAACCGAGCGATGCGAATCACGGAGCGTAGAGGAGAACAGCGTCTGTGCCACTGATGGAGAATGGCGGTACCTTACGCTACAGCCGGCGGCTTGCCCTAACTGCTCCAATTATATTAGCTGTGAGAAATGCGTAACAGGGGATTATTGCGAGTGGTGGGCGGATGAGGCGCGGTGTGCGAGACGCGGACGGGCTAGTGGGGCGGTGGTGGATGCTACTGAATGCCCCGCGCCCTGCCGGCTACGACTCGACTGCGAACACTGCCTCGATGAACGCGGCCGCTGCGTCTGGTGCGAGGCGACCCGACAATGCTTCAGTTTCAGCGTCTACACTAGTGAATACCAGTTCGGAATGTGCCGAGAATGGCTGGATCGAGCGTCCGCGCCGGCTACTGGAGTGAGTGTCAGTGAACCCGACGCGGCACGTCGGGGTGGCCAGTGCAAAGCCTGCGCACGACATTCGCAATGCGCAACATGTCTACGCAGTATGGGCTGCGGCTGGTGCCATTCGTTCGCTAATCCTATAGTAGGCGCGTGTACGGAAGGGGACTTCACACGATCGCATCTCGACTGTGCTTCTCTACTAAATGTAACGGCGCCGGACGCTGGATGGGCGTACGCGCAGTGCCCCGATGTCGACGAATGCGGGCTCGGCTTACACGACTGCCACGAATACGCCGACTGTAATAACACACATGGATCCTACACCTGTAAATGTAAGCAAGGATATATCGGTGACGGGAGAAAGAGCTGTATGCGAACTTGCTTCAATAACTGCATTCATGGGTACTGTCTCGGCGCGCCACAGTACATGTGCAACTGTGATCTTGGATGGACCGGAGCCGACTGTTCCATCAACTGCGGCTGTCACAATCATTCAACGTGTAAGGGAGGCGTCGGCCGCTGCGATGAATGCCAGGATTGGACGGAGGGAAAGTTCTGTGAGTCGTGCAAACCTGGTAGCCATGGCAATGCTACTTCGAGCCAAGGTTGCCGCCGCTGTGACTGCAACGACCACGGCGACGAATCTCGAGGGTTCTGCGATGTTGCGACCGGTGAATGCATCTGTAGAGACAACACGGAAGGACAGAACTGCGAACGGTGTAAACCAAAGTTTTACGGGGATCCTAGGCACGGAGGAAAATGTTACTATCAGTGCGAGCCAAGAGGAATGCTTGTGGCATCACAGACAGAAGGCATAGGATCCTATAAAACAGACCCGGACGTGAAATCTGTTGGCCCCTCAAAAGAATGTCTCTGGATAATATCAGCCGAGGATATCAAAGATGCAATAATACAGTTTACGATCAACTCATCCACTTTCGACGTGCCTTGTGATGAGAACGCTGTCTATGTTTATGACGGTCTCGGGGGCGTGCCAGATCTGAGTAACAACCAGCAGAGTCAGTTACTGGGTGTGTTTTGTAATGGCGCGTCTTCTGGAGTTGTAGAAGCTCGAAGCGGAAATTTGACAGTACACTATAAGCAAGGGCAACCGGAACAAGGCTTCGAGGGAGTATATAAAGTGCTTGCATGTGATGGCTATTGCTCTTCACCCAGAGTTTGTAATAAAAGACATTGCGCCTGCGAAGAAGGTTACGCAGGGCCAGACTGTGAAACGGAGATCTGCAGAAACAATTGCAGTAAAGCATTAGACGCAGGGATCTGCGACAACAGCTACGGACGATGTCTTTGTAATGACGGCTACGGTGGCGATGATTGCTCGATAAGACTTGACAAAACACAATTAGTATTTACAGAGCTCTTTAATTCCGAATACCTTTCTGATGGGCTGGATCATCTCAGGTCGCAGTTACCTCGGTTTGGACATAGTTTGGTTGCAGATAGACGAGGACTGTGGATGTTTGGCGGTTATTCACTTTCCCATGGACCTTTGAACGACATTAGATTTTTTGACACGAAGAATAACACTTGGGAGCAAGTCAATGTCGCTGTTGAGGCAACGCCTGATGCTAATATGCCAGAGGGACGATATTTTCATGCAGCTGAAATATACCACTCCAAACAAAACATATATATTTATGGCGGTCTTAGTTTGCAAGAAAAGAGTGGCCAAAATAAAACTTTGGGGGATTTTTGGCAGTTCAGCTTGAAAGACAAAAGATGGGACAACATCAAAGGGAAGGAGCAACACCCTCCGCCTTTGGCAGGACATACGATAACACTGCAAAAATATCAGGATTATGAGAGCTTGGTCTTGATTGGAGGATTTTCATTAGAAAAAGGTTTCATGGCTGATACTTGGGAGTTTGACCTTGATAACGAAAAATGGCTGAAACTGAACTGCGAGGGTGCAGTCCCTGCAGGAATTATTGGACACAGCACTGTATACCACGCTCCGTCACAGAGCTTGTACATCTACGGTGGAATATTGTACTCCTACAATGGTACATCTTTATCGAACAAGCTTTTTGCTTTCCACTATCCCACCAAGAAATGGAGTGAACTGCCAACATTCCCAAAGCTAAACCACTACTACGATAATCTGCCTCAAGCCACGTACCTGCACTCTGCGGTGACGACAAACGACTACATGATCGTGTTCGGAGGGAGATCTGAGCCAGATCACCGCTCTGATACGCTTATAGCGTATATTTACAGTTGCAATCAATGGGTCCGGCTTGTAAAAGGTCAGTTTGATCCCACACTGTTATGATGATGTTACCATCAGTTTTAGAACTTTGGCTTACTTTTGTTTCTTTTCAGGTGTGAGTATTGTGGGACACTCGCCGCCGCCGACCATTGCCCACGCAATGGCGATTGACATGGAGAATGAAAACGATGACTACATCTACATAATAGGCGGCTGGACCGGCAGTGCGCATTGCCAAGTCACACGCATATCTCTACCCGAAGACCTGTGTTCTCTGTGGAGTTCCAGTAAACTTGAGTGCCGCAGTCATATGGGCTGTAGTTTCTGCAGTACGGGAAATTACACCAAATGCTATTCGGTGGAGAAGCCTGGGTGTGAAGGCAGTGATCGAGTGTCGACGAACTCGGGCGCGGCGTGTGACTCTGAACTAGTCGCAAGACGGTCCTGTGAAAACTTCACCACTTGTTCGTCGTGTCTAGCTGCCTGGCCGTTGTATACCGAGGAGAAACCAGCTTGTAGATGGTGCGAATCGTGTGCTGCTGCTGTTGGTAAGTATAATTTAAACTTTCCTATAACTCATTGTATAATATAGATTCGGCAACCAGGAAACTTTGATCCCTAACTCTAAAATAAATGTTGGTGCCATCTAGAAATCCTTTTACAATGCAGGCAAATCCTGACGAAAAATAATAGTAGATTGTTTACCAAGGGAGCAAACAACTATTTTTATGGCGAGAGTGTTTTTTGAATCCAGAGCGGAGCGAAGGATTCTAGAGTAGAATCCCGAGCGTAGCGAGGGATTCTAAAGTAGAATCCTAAGCGTAGCGAGGGATTCAAAGTACTTCACTCGAGCTTAAAATAGTGTTGCTCCCGAGGTGGACACTCTACTTTTTATCACCCTCTATGAGAAAATAACTTAGTGCAACTTATGAATAATCATAATCATAGTCACAAATTCACGAAGTCACGATGTCACAAAGTCACAAATTCACGAAGTCACGAAGTCACAAAGTCACAAAGTCACAAAGTCACAAAGTCACAAAGTCACAAAGTCACAAAGTCACAAAGTCACAAAGTCACAAAGTCACAAAGTCACAAAGTCACAAAGTCACAAAGTCACAAAGTCACAAAGTCACAAAGTCACAAAGTCACATAGTCACATAGTCACATAGTCACATAGTCACATAGTCACATAGTCACATAGTCACATAGTCACATTGTCACAATGTCACATAATCTCATAATCATAATCATGTATTTATTGTAATTTTATTTATTTTCATAAAACTAAGTAAAATCTGAATTTGAGTAAACAATTATGACCAAAGGTGGAATGCGCGTTTCACGTGGTTTTGTTTATTTTTATTTAGTTCAGGCGCTTTTTTTTTAATCATAAAGCCTGCTTGTTCATACAGTGTTCGTGATCTCTTTGGTGATTGGAACTTTTACTCAATAAGCACATTCCAAATTCAAATCACATTACCGCCCTTGGGCGGTAAAGTACTTTACCGCCCTTGGGATCAAAGTGCTATTTTTGCTACCTGTTTTCGAAGAGCAAACTATCTATTTTCGAATTGATGTGATAAAAAACAAATTATTTGAACAATTGTTGGTTTGTGAAGCGAAAGAGGTATGTAAGGACCGTAGCAAGTGGAAATCCGTGATCTCTGCCTACCCCTATGGGAAACAGGCGTGATTTTTATGTATGTATGTATTGTTGGTTTTCAGGCGAGTGTGTTCCTACTGACGAATCTTGTACTAGCATGAAATGCAACGCGGGAACTACGTACATTAGTGATGTTGGGCAATGTCCTGAACTAAGATGTGTTGCTTCGGACTGCGAGAAATGCGTATCCAATCAGTGTACTTGGACACGGCATGCTAATAGAGAAGGTACGATATTTTACTCTTTGTTTATGTGTTAAAGCTCTTTATTTTTTATCAGATACTAAAATGTACCATTCAACAGGCCAACTGACGAGGATATCAGAAGATCTAACCGAGCTGTTCAACTGGACATGCGCACAAATAGAAGAGCCTGGTCGTACTAGTCTACGTCCGTCAACCAAAGAGGAATGTCCCAGCCGCTGTCATCTGAACGACGACTGCACTTCTTGTCTCAGTTCCGAAGGGGCTGAAGGGGGGTTTTCGGAATGCCACTGGGCGACTTACCTCGGGAAATGTATTTCACCGGCGTACCAGCCTGTTTACTGCGCGGGAGGAGTATGCGGGCTCGTGTTGACTAAAGCGGAAAAAAACAAATGCCCCGCGCCTTGTGGGACCTTCGAGCAGTGCTCAGAATGCTTGCACCACTCTCATTGCGGCTGGTGCGCGCTAGAGGGCGCTAACGGGGAAGGAGTCTGCACAGAAGGCTCTATAGACACGCCACTGGATTATACCACCAGGACCACGTGCGCGGCTGTGTATGAGAATGTGCATCAGAGCAACAGTACGAATGATACGTTTTCGTGGCATTACACGCGATGCCCGCCGGAGAATGAGTGCGAGAATAATCATCATCAATGCAAAGCTGATTCTGAGGTACATATTTTACTTAATTTTCATTTATCACTCATTTATTGAGACTAATTTAGAGGAGTTTTCGTTTTCATAGCTTAGTATCAATGAACACATTCAACCCTTATGTAATTTGATCGTAAATGAGGTAGGTATCTTGCTTACTTTTGTTGATTTTCGCATTTCTTTCTCGATTTTTGCAATAGATTTCTGTTAATGTTCAATAGGGGACTTTGTCATATAAAATGTATCAAGTAGACTTCTTTATATTTGCCTGTGTTTCCAGGTTTGTCGTGACTTGCCCGAAGGCTACGAGTGTCTCTGCGGCGCGGGGCATAAGCGCGTGGCTGGCGGCGCATGCGCAGCAGTTTGTTCACAAGGCTGCGTGCGGGGAGTCTGTATACAACCCGATGTTTGTCGCTGTGAATTTGGGTAAGTTTATATTTATTTATTTATCCAGGTCAAACGAACGGAGACAAAAGAAAGCGTGTAAGGGCTGTCCCTCTCGCTTCCACTAATCTTTATGGGCTTTCGTCTTGCTTACTTTTTTGCAAAAACTTGCATTATAATTTGCTTTGTCTCTTTGTTATCTTAAAGAAAAAAATCATAACCACTAGGACCACCTTTAACCTTTATTATTAAACATTTGTTATAATCTATAATTTATATTTAAAAAGACATACTATTGACGAGAACTAGTAAAGACACCATAAATTCGCATTCAAACGCTTATCCTTTATTATATTAACAGATATGTGGGTGCAAACTGTACGATACAATGTCAGTGCAACGGACATTCGAATTGCGAGGGGCCTGACAAATTGGATAAATGTACGGAATGTCACAACAACACCATGGTAAGTAGATCTACGTTGCGATTTGATAAATAGTGACTTTGATCCGGTATTTTACGGAAACTAATCGAACATCGAATATGGAGTTCGTACTTTATACTAAGAGATCTGAGCGCTACCGTGACTGGAGAACAAAGTCTTGACTGTTTTTTTTTCAATCGTATTGAAGTTTAGGGGCAGTTTTGTCTAATGTATAATCGCGTTGCCTAAATAGAGCGCTGGCGCACGTTGATGAAGAACTTACCCATGGGTAGGTAAGTTCTTTATCAACGTGCGCATGCGCAGACAATACAATACTTAAGGGAACGGTGTTGTATTGTGTTGTCTGCGCATGCGCACGTTGATGAAGAACACAATACAACACCGTTCCCATTCTGCATGACGCTAACCTAAACGCATAACTCCTATCACAGGGTAATCAATGTGAGAAATGCAAGCCAAACTTCGTCGGCGATCCCACGAACAACGTCCAATGCGTGCCATGCTCCAGCTACTGCTACGGACACACGTCTATATGCACCAGTGACGTCGACACACCGTCGATTTCCCGCGACGTTTCCGCGCCCGACGTGGAAGACATCTACGGAACTGCCACGAAGGCGAGATGTGTCCGATGCGCGAATTACACGGACGGGCCGCGCTGTGAGAAGTGCATTGATGGATATTTCAGAGGCTCGGAGGACTTCCGTGACCCTTGTCGACCGTGAGTACCTACAACTATATCCTATAGTTTGTAAATTCTACGAATGTCCATTCATAGCACTAAGGGTCGTTCTCCGCCTGCCCATATGTTGCTATTTTCTTTGCCACTCAGAAATCGAATACTATACGAAATTGAAAAAATATAGTACATTTGTGAGACTATAATTATAGTCGCGTTAAACACTCGCTGCAAACACGGTCATA
Organism: Chloroclysta siterata; assembly: GCA_932294275.1. NCBI lineage: Eukaryota > Metazoa > Arthropoda > Insecta > Lepidoptera > Geometridae > Chloroclysta > Chloroclysta siterata. The sequence goes on along the minus strand of OW028600.1, from coordinate 9,509,739 downwards.
AATTATCGGAACGAGACAGCAATATTGCTCTCTCTCTCCCGCACTTAGGAGAAAGGCACTATTCTTTTGTTTAAGCGCTGAGATGTGCATTATTGAGTCGATAAGAACTATCGATACATGAGCTCTCCGACCGCGCAACCACCGGGCGCTCTCGCCGAGTCATTATTTTTATCGATAACGTGCTTGTGCCCGAGCCGTGTTCTCTCAACACTATTGTTAAGATGATTTATGACCGAGTTTTCAGCGAGTGTTTAACGCGACTATAGTTGGTTTAATGAAACTTTACAAGATTATATGATGAGACCAAGTCATGAACAGTCAAAGAAATTAGCAGTTATTATTTTGCGTGATTCACCTTGAAATAAACGTTAGCATGAATAAATTAGGCAGTCGATTCGTTGTACCTAACTACAGTATCTGAGTACGTTACACTCATTTGCAAAGGCAACCCTAGTCACAATGATCTATTTCTTTCTAATACCAATGGTATTTGTTTTAGTCGTAATAAACTTTCTAGTGTCTATTGTACCAAGCTTTACAAAAAAGGATAGTGGTTACCATAGTGCCCGTATTTCTACTCTATATCAATCAAAATCGTTACTCAGTACAATCACAAGGACCACTTTGAATATTCCTACGACATTCTTCTGAAGTAACACGCGTATTGTCCACAGATGCGAATGCCACGGTCACGGCGACACGTGCGACCCGGTCACAGGCGAGAAATGCAACTGCGGCAACAACACCGAAAGTGACGTCTCCTGTCAAACCAGCAGCTCCAGCAAGAACTCCGCGCAGGAGTGCTGGAGGTACCAGTGCGTCAAGTGCAAAGATCTGTACATGGGAGAACCGAGAAACGGTCATCAGTGCTACAAGACCATCAATATTGAGAACAAACTGTGCTTCGATGGAAAGTCTATCGGTGAGTTTTTGGCTAGTTTCACAAGAAGCTGTAAATAATATGTTTTTATTTAAAAAAAAAAAAATTGTAATACCTACCCATTGGTTTTGCCGTTTTGCCCGTATCTGTCCATTGTCCGTTTTGTGTGTGTCAAATAAATGTATTTTCTTTCTTTCTTTCTAAGCGATAACTTAAGCCCGGTCTCACCGCGAAAGGATAATGAGCGAGAAATGGTTAGCGGAACGGACTCCTTTTAATGAAATAGGTTTACATTTCCACCAACAAAGAGTTTTATCTTTTGATTTCCACTGCAAAAAGAAAAAGAGCTGAGCGAGTTCATTTCAACACTTCCTGCTCGCTTAGTCCTTTCCGCTGGACTATTTGTTGGTGGAAATACAAGTATGCAGTTTCTTCTTGCGAGTTAAGGGGCTGACAATCAAACAAACAACTTCTCGCTCACGAGCGAGAAGTTGTTTGATAGCGAGCTGCGAGCGAGAGTCACATTAGCTCTTGTCTTCGCCTTAAACGGAGTCCTTAATGGCTCCGCTCCGCTCGCGGTGGAGTCCGGGCTTTATTTTTAACAACTGGTGACTCTTTTGTTTTGGTTAATGACTTCGACCTTCTGAAAAGACGGGTAGTCATGAAGTCTAGTCACTGATGGCATTAACCTAATATTGCAATTTACAGATGAGTGTCAGATCAAGCCACGCCCTCTCTACCCAGGACAGACTGTTTTCGTGGCTGTGAACCCGAGATACATGAATGTAGACATCAGAGTCATAGTCGACGTCACTCAAGGCGCAGTCGATCTCTTCCTCAGTCCGAACGATAGCGCATTCGTCGTATCAGTGAACGGTAGTACCGGCTCGCACAGCGTAGAACTAGACCCCTTATATTACAAACAGCCTTACAGAAAAATGCCAACCTTCGACGACCATGTACCCGACAAACGACGTTTAACCCTCTACTTCGACAAAACAGAGTACACGTTCGCAGATTACACAGCCAAAGATCTAGCAACGTATGTGACCGTCGACAGAAAGAACATCGTGCTTAGAGTGAGAAAGCTGCGCAACCGATTGGTTCTCACTCTGCCGCAGAATGTGCACGAGCTGACGCACACAAAGTTCTACATAATCATTCGCGCGCGGCACACGGATGAAGGCGCAGCAAGTTTCGGCATCGTGTTCTTTAGGCAGGACCAACTGCACATAGATCTGTTCGTGTTCTTCTCGGTGTTTTTCTCGTGTTTCTTTCTCTTTCTGGCGGCGTGCGTTGTCGCGTGGAAAGCGAAGCAAGCCGCCGATGTGAGGCGAGCGCGGAGAAGACATGTCGTTGAGGTGAGTGCCCATGTGCAACGCGATGCCTTGTTATAAGTGATGCTAACCACTTAACATTCACGACCATCAGCGTATTCCAGCAAGTATTTGCAAGCTGTGCCCAAGAAAAATGTGTTGAACCAAATTAAAGGCTGACATCTGTTATCATACCACATTTTCTCCAATATTATTATGAGTTATATGAAAAAAACCGGTGCACCAGAGAGCACCGGTGCTCTAGTGGGAGTGACCCCGCTTTCCGATCGTAAGGTCGTACGTTCGAATCCGGTCGCGCACCAATGGATTTTTTCTATAGAAAAAATTATGTGCAATGCCAGTGCTCTTAAACGAAGAAGGAAAACATCGTGAGGAAACCAGTTAGTATTCTAACAGCGGCGATGGGCTTGCAACATGTCACGTATGGAATACCAACTACTGCAAAATGTGGGTATGTGCCAAATGTAATGGACTTACCTCTGACTACCCCCCTTAGAGGTCCTCAAAGAATCTGGATATCTACAGTGCCTGGGGATCAAAGTCGTGAAGCTGTTTCAGTGTTCATTGATATAATCGTTTTTTTTATATACTGAAATATAAAAAAAACGATTTTATCAATGATAATGCGTGGTACAGATGTCTAACAGATTACGTGCGTATTACAGATGCTTCATATGGCGAAGCGTCCATTCGCAGCCGTCACTGTGATGGTGACGGGCACCATGTCAGCCGGCGGCGGCCGAAGGCGACGCGCGCCCGACGTGCGACCCATCGCCATAGAGCCCACGGCCGACACCCGCGCCGCGGTCACCACTGTACTAGTCAGGTGAGCACTCAAAATCAAAATCAAAACGGTTTTATTCAGTAGTAATTACAGGCACATGAGGCTTAACATCTGTATGCCTCAAGTTGATGGACGCAGGGCAGTGCATCGTAGGGCACGTTCCTATTGTGCGTGGCTTACGGGGCAATGCTTTGTTATAGGTGATGGTTACCACATAACATCACGTAGGCCATCTGCTTGTTTCATCAGCAAGTAGTATTAAAAAAAAAAGTACAATCACAAGGATCACTTTGAAACGTCTTATATACTAGGTGAATCTATCGCCAGTTCCTCGCGACCAAAGCCTAGAAGAACAGGCAAGAAACTTACGGCTTGGTTCCTAGCGTTTTTTTGTATGATCCTTTTTACAATTTTATTATGGTACTTAACAGTTTAGTGTAGTTGGAGCATAGTTCAGTCCCAAGTTACGTTTGGTTTCAAAGTGATCCCTTGTGTTCCAATTGAATAAATACCTTATGACTTTGAATTCAGTCTGAAGCTGACAGTCCTGACTCTAGCTGTCATAAGCCATGAGGCCTTGTGGCGGCCTCAAAACTTCATCTCCACTGTTTCGTAAAGATAGCAATTTCCGAACGGAACTTTGTCTGTCATATTTAAGTATTTTATTACCTACCCCCTCTACCCAACTTACAGTTGTAGACACTTGACGTTTCTACACCGGCCGTGCAAGTCGAGCTTCATATCGCTCCTCAATAAAATCCGTAAAAATCATCTTTCCACCGGCAAAAACCAAGTGCCAAGTAAATCAGCGCCTTCCGCCAAAATCAGCACATCATCGGAGTGGCAAGAGGAAAGTCGAAGACACCGCATCACACCTTCCATCACGCAAGGCAAGACCCTCTTTCACTTCACCATCCATTCTTGTATTGATTTGCAGGCTCCCCGGCGGATCGACCGCGCCTGTTCGCTTAGCTCTCGCCTCGTCGCTAGTGCTGGTGTCCCGAGCCCCCGCCGCGCGGCCCCGCGCCCGCCGCCCGCCCCCCCTCGCGCGGCTCGCTGCGCACACGTAACAAGACAACACTGCTACATTCATCTCACCTTTATGCAGTTGACGTAAGGAACAAAATGCCATGATTCGCCTTCGTGAATAGCACTGACTAATCAGAAGTAATTCCGGCTAAGTGCGAGGATTCCGTACGACCGTACAATACAGTATTCTTTCAAACATGCTAGCACATATACCGCACTATAAGCATCTGTCCATATCTGAATCTGTCAGAACTACTGGTGCCATCTCTTACCATAGTGTAAGGAATAATACGTGTTTTCTCGTAGACGGCCGAAGGGAATGGGCGAATAAGCGAGATAGGGCTAAGATTAAGCATTATTTATAATAATGGGGTAATTATGATGCCTTGCCATTTGGTAATTCGTTTTTGAAATAAAGAACTCTACTTTAGGTTTTGATCTGCGATTAACAATGCGATAAACGGTAGGTACGGAACCCTAAGAAGGGACACAACATCGCACAAAGAACCCAGGGCAGAGCTTGGGCGTTTTTCTGTATGACTAGTGATGTCCCTGACACAGTAAAGTACAGGGACGTTTCTTGGATATATAAATGTCATGATTTGCATATTACCTCCTCGGGTTCTGGGAAAAAAAGACTAAAAGATTTTTTTTATTTATTTATCGTTCGGTGGTAGTCAGTAATCGTCAGTAAGTCTCGAATGAATAGTCGTTACAATCATTTTTTGGTAATGGATCGATATTTATAATTTAAATAAAAATAGGTTATAGGTAATAAATCTCATTTAAATTGAACTGCCGCAATACTTTTCATAGATATTATATTATTATTTTTCTATGTAAGTTTCAGAGTTTAATTGACTGTAAATGGAAAACCATGACAAAATATCTGCTTTTTGATAAAACGTAAAATCAACAAAGTTTTAAGCTATTTTTTGCAGATTTTAATGCAAATAAATTACAGGGATGGAGTTTTTCGAGCGGCTCTATGTCCATTACCCATGCACGCTTATTTCTAGAAAAAGTTTAGGCTCATTCGATATCATACCGTTTAGGCTCATTTCGTCCATGGATAGATACTAAACTGGAAGAGTCAGAGTAATTTTAAGAAAACCTGTTGGATTAGCTAAAGGCACACACGGGTTTTACAATTCGACACCTTTCCGCTAAAATAGACTTGCCTTTCTGTTATTTTTCTCTTCTGTGTACCACCAGGATACAAATTTCTTGATTTATATTTTGTGTACGACGACGAAATGCTTGCTCAAGCAAAACCTACGGAAGTCACACAACACGTACAGTCAGCATCACAAGTTGTTACTTTTCTGGATTTCGAAATTTTCTAGAGTTCTAATCATAGGTTTTCATTGTAAGAGGTACTAGTTTTGAATTTCTATTCTCAATCACAATATCATAATTCAATGCAATATATAAAAAAAATGCCACAGTTCATAAAACACTTGAAACTTATCCAATCATCATTTACTTTGAGGTTGACTGTACTAATTCCTTTTTAATTTCCTCTTATGATATAAAAACCTTCTATTGCTCATAATTTGAATATTTGGTAGTTCTTGTATAATTAACCAAACATAGGTGGTATACAATGTGCCATTAATTAATTGCCCTGAAAGAAATAAGTGAGTATAAACATATTCTTAAATAATGCAGTTCACATTCTTCTTGATTTATTAATTAAAATTTTATTTTTAAAACCTTGGTAGCTATTACTGGATCTGTAGGTAAGCTGTGCCGTAATTATACCTACTGCGCCATTATAAGTAGTTGGTATTTTGAATAGATGTATGAAGACTACATCATTCGTAATCGTAAGACATGCGAGAATATGCAGCGACTTGAATTTTCGCGTTTTTCATTTTTAGTTTCTTTGTATAGGTACACTAGTCTAAATATATGTATATCCACAAACCGAGTAGAAAGTACACCGATTTATTAACTTTAAATATTTAACCCATAAATTGTACGAATATTAAGGACTACTATCTTAAGGGCCGGTTTCACCATGCTCTGTTAGATTAACAAAGGATTAAAGGGCCGTTAAATATGTCAAAATGTACGCGTTTGACAGCTAAGGTTAGACTTAACGGTCTTTTAATCCTTGATTAGTAACTAACAGAGCATGGTGAAACCGGCCCTAAGACCGGTTCCTAATCTTCGAGAGTCCACGTCACTCATATGGATCTTTTGTAGAATGTTTGGATTTCGTCTCGTTGACTACCTAATGAAAACTCTAATATTAAATTTGAAGGTATGTGGTGTATCTACGTCTATTCAAGAAACGAACCAATAGTTTTTAATATAGCGTTAGCATTTACGGTTAAGTTTTTATTCAATCTATATTTTGGTTATAAATATTCTGTTCCACTTTTACAAATTTGATTATAGGTCTGCTATTATTGTCGTGTTGATAATCCTTAGCTTAGTAGGTACGTAACAGTAACAAATCTGTTTTGCAAGCAACGAGCCAAAGTAATCAAAATTATTGGTTGTTGTTTATTTCCAAATTTTATGACAATGTTAAAGTTATGTTTTAAATATCTGTATATAAAGCATCTATGAATTTTGAATATTTGTTACGTGTGTAGAAAATGTAACTTAACAGCTGAATTTTGTTGTAAGTTGTATGTTCCTATTGATGAATCTCTTGTGATTAGTTTTAATAAAAAAAACATTATTAGCAGCTATTTTTAAAGTTTTTTTAAATTGGTTTTTTGAATCTTCTCTCTGAAATGGGTTTATTTTATTACCTAAGCCGCATTTTTTAAAAATAAATACTGCTCTTTAGTTTAAAGTAGATTGTATTCCAACTGTGTATACTACTATTGCTCATAAACTGCAGTATTTTGTAAATGGATTGATCAATTACTTCATATTATGTAAGTAGAACTATGTTCAAAATGTAGGTAGTTTTAATTCTAAATATTTAAGAGAGTACTGAATATTATTAATAGCTTACTTTATTAAGTTAAAAGTTAAATTATATTTGATCAAAGGTATAACCAAGTCCAAATTACATTCCATTAATATTGTATATTTGTATATAAGTAAATTATGTAGAGCATAAATAGAAAATATTGAAAATTATATTCAAAATACTGAAGAGCTTTAAGAATGTTGTAATTTAATTGCTCATAATTACTTTGATTTTTTCATTTTCATTGCAAATATAACTAAATTTGAAAGTGCATTTAAATATTTACTGTATAACTAAAATCTATTAATAAAAGGTTCATGCTTTTGTTACTGTTTACTTCATAATCAAGCATTAGTAATTTAATGAGTTATTATCATTGTTCAGCTTATTGAAATGTGGTAATATTATTTATTAAAAGAGCCCAAAATATATTTTAAATCGTACAATTTATAATTAATGTCAGTAATTAACTGCGGTAGGAGGTAGCCTTTATGATAATTGGGAATCTATGTGTAGTAAATAAGCATAACTTTTACTTGCTCAAGATATATTTTTTCTGATATTTTAAATCAATTGTAACTGTATTAATATTTTAAAGCTTCTATGTTTTTCTGGTTAGCTTCCCTATAGTTTACCACAGAGTCTTGTCCTGTGTATGCAGTGGCGGATTTACCAGCAGGCTGAGTAGGCTGGAGCCTAGGGCGGCAGATTAAGGGGGCGGCAAATTAGGTTTTTTCTGTTATATGTATATCTTGTTTTTGGGTATATTTCTAACCTAAGAAAACCTCTATCATGTACCTTCTACTTATGAGATTGAACTTTTGAAAAAGGAGCTGACACATCGAACTAAACTAGTTCACAACAAAATCATACTAATAGCGGGAAAAAGCTGATCAAATGGGGATGATAGTGCACAAATCATAAAGTCGCATTTTTTTTATAAATATGATTGTAAACAATGCCAAAGACAAGAATAGATGGCGGACCATCGTCAAATCAGTAATGGCTCAACGTCGGGGGAATCACGACCCTCAGTAATGAGGAACACGACGCGAGGAGGAGGAAACTAGGGTATCGAATTGTAGGGGTCAGCAGGGGCGGTATGAATAGCCTACTGGCGGCAAATATGTAAATCCGCCACTGTGTCTATGATTGAAAGTGTATTTCCTCACATACCTAATGGTGGCACTTCACATCGCTATTATATTTTTTTAGCTAGTTAAATTTTCCCAAATACGACGATGTACAGTGACTATTCGCCTATTTTTCAAGAACAAGACGAATACGCAAATACCGCAGTTCGTGACGATGTGTTCGAGTGATTCGGATTTCGAACTTCTACACAATAAAGCAGAACAAAGAGCAAATAAAAACGTGAATATCGAATAGCAATGTGAAGTGCCACCATTAAAAATGTTGGTATTACACCAGTGAACTAATGGGAATAAATATTACTTATGTATCACCATTACTTCTTTTAATTATGGTGGTAACGCTACATTTAATTTAGTCCATGACAAATTCAGATAGCAATAATATTCTCACGACATGCATGTGAAAAGGTCAGGATTCAAATATAGCAGTATTATGTGTAAGCAATATATATTTTGGTTTAATTATAAATAAATGTATAAATGTTTATAAAAAATAAAATATACTGTTGGTTGTAATGTATTGGTTTTATTTACTTAGTGAAGTTGTGCACACTTGAAAAATATCATTTACTAACAATAATACATAGTTTAATGATAAAATTTTTTCATAAATTCTTTCTTGCCCCTAACTAACAACCTAAAAAAATATTATACTAACACTTAAATAGACTCATTGTTCTTTTTGGGCTGTGAGAAGGTGTGTTTTAATTTTTTGCAGCAATTCCTTTTTTACAGTGTCTGGAACCAGGGCTCTTGCTCTAGGAGTTACTTTGGATACCAAAGAATCAAAATTTATATGGTTACTTTCATGTTCTTTTACTATTTCTCGACAAAGCATTCTCACTTGATCCCTCCATCCACATTCAACAAGCCTTCTTCGGAGTAGTTCTTTAAATCTGAAAATGTATTAATCTGTCGTACAATAAGTAACTAAATAATCTAAAATTTAATTTGGTTATCCTAAATCATAGCAGCTGTCAGTCTTTGAAAGTGATGTTTCAATAATTATAACATTATTAATAAATGATACTTTATGCTTGTTTTTCTTATCATGTTGATGCAATTTTGGCTAAATAAGTGGCCACCTCAATAGCGCTACCTGTGGCTGTATTGAGGTCTTCTCTCATACAGGTATTTGGGCATGAGGCACTTCACTTCTTTATGCTTGTGAGAGTACAAGTGTCAGATTTGATATTTTTCTTTAAATTATTGGTCAGAAATAAGCACTATGCATAGTAAAATTGTGCATTTTCTTTTTTTAGGTGAAAAACTATGTTGAACTTACCTATCACGATCTCCACTAAGAACCATTCGCTGGTGTGCTATTGTATTATTTAAAGTCATTTTGTCTGAAAACAATAATAATTATAATATGTAGGTATTGTTAATTAAGTAATTGGGGGAGGCCTTTGCAAAGCTGTGTGAATGGGACTTTAAATAGGTAGGCTCCTTCTCAAATCAATAACTATTTATTAAATAATTATTAATTTGGAAGGTAACGAAATGACTCAAATATAATGATAGTGGGTATAGGTATTTCGTTAACCTATACCCCTATGCTAGAATACTAACCAGTTTTTTCTAACTCACGATATATTCCTTCAACGTTTGAGAGCATTGGCATTATACTCTTATATAATAAAGTCAATACACATACCTGAAATGTTTTAATGAAAACATGAACGTGCTGCAATTTTGTATTCCGTAGATAAAATAAAAATAATCGTCTATCTCTAACTTATGTATTTGTTTTGGAAATTGCAAATAATCATAGCTACTTCTTCTTCTTCGCTTCGTTTTCGTTAGCAAGCAGTGCAAGCGTGCAAGCACAGCCAGCACCAGTGTCTCCAACCAACTCTCTCTGTCAAAATTACGATGTTGCTTGTCTCAAAATACGGTAAATGGTAGAGTAGATTAGATTTATACGGCAGGCAAAAAAAATATACCTCAGCGTAATAATATTCATCCAGGCCGTGTTTTCCAGGGGTGTATATTCTTTGTCTTTAAAAAGTACTCTGTCTGTGATCTTATTCTTTGGTTGGATTGGAATTGGAAATTGGAACCAGTGCTGCCAGATCAGGGTGTTTCCCTCTAGATTTAGGGGTTTATCGAGCGAGTTAAGGGGAAAAATATTTAGGGGATTTTATAGGTCAAATTGTCGGTTGCCATGGTCGAAGCCATAATGCATGTTCGACTTACGCTCAGCGTCGATTGCTGTGATTTTAAGCCGACAGTTCGTATGTGGAAGCTTTTTAATTCCGAGAACATTTATAATAATATCAACGACAGCGACATCGGAACCCTCGATGTTTTTTTTTCTTAATTAAAGCCAAACTTTACGAGCTGTGAGCTGTGAGCCTGTGATCTAGAATTTACGTCGAAACTAATCTATAACCAAAATCTTCTGTAACCAAAAAGCGAATTAAACTTGCACCTGTTAATCAATTTTCTATTATGCTTTTTGTAATATGCCTATCATTTCCCAACATGACTGCCTCATTAAAAAATCGCGGCATATTATCACCATCCGCTTGGTGGGGGTATTCTTGGGAATTTTTAGGGGGAAATCAAATTAGTCTAGGGGTACGTCGCAGAGACCATCTGGCAACACTGATTGGATCGATCGATCGATTGTTTTTTGTATTTGTTGTTCAGCATGGCGCATGTTATTGTACTAGATTCTGTAAATGAAGATATATTTGTATGTGGCTTGTGTAAATCGGTTTTCAACTCCTCGGAATTGTTTCTAAACCATAAAAAAATTAAATGTGTTAACTATAATCTCAAATCGGCCCCTTCAAACGAAAACATATTTGAGACTCCATCAGATTGTAACCCTGGTGAAATAGCACTAAGCAGCGTACTCCAAGCAGAATCTACAGAATCCCCGAGCGTAAAAAGTGAACTCAGATGTACTGTTTGTAAAAAGAAATTCAAAAGGAAAAGGAGATTGCAGGCCCATACCAGAAATCACTATGTGAAACCATATCAGTGTCTAGTATGCGGTAGATGTTTCGTTCAGAATTCACATATACAGAGGCATGTCTTATCACACAAAGTGTGGCCCGAAAGTCTCAGTAGAACAACACCGAAATGCCTAGAAACGGATCTTCTGAGTTATTCATGCCCATATTGCAATATGATATTTTCTAGTTATAACAGATTTCGATCCCATTTACCGAATCATCTTTCTTTAAAAAAGTTCAAGTGTATTCAGGGCGACTGCAAAGAATTCTATGACACATTAGAAATGCTTGTTAGTCACGTCTCCAGCCACCATACAACACAACTTTACAACTGTCATATGTGCAATAAGCCATTCAACTCTTTACAAAGCATTGCAAGTCATGAACTAAGTCACGAAGATTTTGGATCTAATAGTATCCAAACAAAACAATACAAGTGCTCTCAGTGTGATGCTGTTTTTACCAAACAAGAAAAACTTTCCTTGCATATGCTAACGGAAAACCACAACAAAGTATGCATCCACTGCAAGAAAGTATTTGCAAGTGATAAAAGGTTGCGGTTACACTTGCAGACACACAGCGATATAAAACTTTTTGAATGTAAGATCTGTAACCAAAGGTTCCATATGAGAAAGTACTTGTATGCTCACATGGCTAAACATGGTAACAAAGAATTCAAATGTCCTGAATGTAAGAGTATGTTCAGTAGGTCAGATATATTACAAAGACACATGAAATCACATTGTGCAACCTTGATTCCATGCCCATATAGAGATACATTGGATTGTAAAAGAGAGTTCAGTCGAAAAGATAAACTAAAGCTTCATATAAAAAGCCACAATAACAAGTACAATGAAGACAGTTCACAAAAGAAACCCAACGGACCAGATTTCATAGATACTTTAAATAAACCTCACCAAGATGCTCTGAATAGCAATACTGAACTGTTATGACATCTTTTCTAAGAATTACCCAAAACTAGTTTTTTTTTTTTCATTCCTCACAGCAGCAGAAAATAATTGAAATAGTTTTCAATTCAATACCTAACAGCAAAAATAGGTAATCTTTTTTCCTAAAATATGTAAAGTAGGTATAGATACCAATCTATACTTATTTCTTAACCCCTCTCACCTGGCAGTACTAACACTTGTAAGGCTTCACCGACTGGGTTTATATTTAATTAAATTCACATTCTGTACTCAACATCACTGTGTACACCACTTCTGTGGAATTATATTACTTTGCTTCTATTTTTTGTGAATTCCCTTTATTTTGAACTCAAAATGGATTTCTATTTACTATTTCTTATTATCTTTGTATCAAGTAATTTATACATTGCAGATGTAAGTAAAAGTATTTTTAAGTTCTTGATATTATTGACTTTTGATTTTTAGTTTTTTCAAAAACATGTATTGTGTTTTATTTTATTTTAGATAATATAATGTGATCTTTTGATATGTATATCAAGCTATGATCAATCAGATTCTTAAAACATATGTAAGTTATGTTACAATTATGATGTGGCAGTTTGAGTTCAGTGATCTAATCTAATTAAATGTTTTCAGGCAAGGCAGTTCCGTGTCACAGATCAAGTTTACTTGGATATCCATAGAGAAGACAAACCATTAGGAAGGGTCGTAATTGGTCTGTTTGGAGATTTAGCCCCAAAGGCAGTGAAGAACTTCAAAGTTCTGGCTACAAAAGGCATCAATGGAAAGTCCTATAAAGGGACATCATTCAATCGCATCATGAAGAGGTTTATGGTGCAAGGTAATTAATTATTATTATACAATTTGCTTGAACCTAGATATAGAAATTGAAAATGTTTCCGGTACCTAGATAAGGTGTAGCCAATCCATAGATTGGAACACAAGGGCTTTGTTGTTAATTTATTTTGTAAAAAGTACAACCCACACAGACCGGACTCAGTGGCACTTCTTGGGAGCCTACATCCAGAAGTGGACTAACTTTTATTTTTTATTTATTTTCAAGTTACAACTATCTTTACAGGACTATTCTAATGCAATTACATAACATAGGTTCTCATTAACATAGGTTAATGATGATGAATAGAATAGAAGTAGAGTAGTAAGTATCAAGCCTTAAGGTTTTCGCCTGTTCTTTTAGGCTTGGCTAAAATGTATGTTCAACACGCAAATCTTATGTAATCCTTTTTTCTTTCTCTCTAGGAGGTGACGTAGTATCTAACGATGGAATGGGATCAATAAGCATATATGGCGAAACGTTCGAGGATGAAAATTTAGATACACAGCATACAATGGCGGGATTCGTATCAATGGCAAACAAAGGTGATTACACTTACATACAATAAGACATCCCCTTAAATCTCTTAGTGAAATTCTTGAAGATCTAAGGGGGTAGTCTGAAATACGTCGAAAATTTCAAGAATAAAAATTGTTTATAGTCTAACTTTATATGAACTATCAAAGAGAGAAAATAGAATATGGCCGTGCTTTAACGGACTAGCATGGTATCCCTTCTCAATATAAAGTATCTTATAGGTCTATTATTCCAGAGGGTTTTTTTAGCAGATGGCCCACCTGATGTTAAGTGGTAACCATCACCTATAACAAAGCAGATGCACTGCCCTGCGATCATCAAGTTGAAGCAAACAGATGTTAAGCCTCATGTGCCTGTAATTACACCGGCAACCACACTCTTCAAACCGAAACACAGCAACGCTGCTTGGCGGCAGAAAAATGCACTGGAAGTACTTTCCGGGACGAGCCCGTCATAAAGAGCTCTACTACTCTTAAAAGGGTCTAGAGAAGATCTTTCTGTGTGCGGAACACGCCTGCGGAAAGATAAATTGTATGAGCATAACATTAAATTGGCGAGAGCATCTGACAAGCTAATGTATTTTTTATACAATTTATCTTCTCGTAGGCGTGTTCCGAAAACAGTAAGTGGATATTTTCTTGAACCTTTACTTTATATAGGTACCTACCTATGTTCCAAGTTTCATCCAGATCCATCCATAGATAAATATTCAAATAGAACCAATGCACTACCTTCTTCACTTCTAGATAACTTGAAAATCCTTATTAATTGTTTTCCAATTATATGTATTTTTTATTCCTTACAGGCAGAGACACAAATGGCTGTCAGTTTCTAATAACAACTACTGGAACACCTTGGCTGGACAAATTGCATACCGTTATTGGAAGGGTAAATAAATAGCTTTATTACTGCATACTATGTAGACACATACTGTGCATTATAATCGGCTTGGTGTAAAATACCAAATTAATAAATAAATAAATAAATAATTAAAAAATACAATGTTTTTTTTTCTAATAAAATGGAACATAAAGCATGCCATATAGTAAAAGTCCAGTCTATTACATACCTTACTTTGTTCATTATTATAACTGAGCTGTGATTTCTTTAAATCTATCTTTTCCTCTATAGATTCTTTAGATGCCTAGCATGCTGCGCGTCATTGTTCTTTGGTACTAAAAATGAAAAATTCCAGGTGGTGGAAGGGCAAAACGTAGTCCACATATTGGAACACACCCCGACAGACGTGGATGATCGACCCACGGTTCACGCGTTCATTGCCGACAGCGGACTCGTGCCCACACCGCAGCCTTTCTACATATCCGATGATCCTTATGAGTAAGTATGCTATTTATAAAAAAAACTAGCGACCCGCCCCGGCTTCGCACGGTTGCATATCAGAAAGAAACCTTCCTCTTGAATCACTCTTTCTATAAAAAAAACCGCATCAAAATCCGTTGCGTAGTTTTAAAGATTTAAGCATACATAGGGATATAGGGATAGAGAAAGCGACTTTGTTTTATACTATGTAGTGATTATACATGTATGTTATGTATGTTCATCGGTCACTAGCGTCGGCCCGCATATACACTCCTAGTCAGCATAGTACTATTAACAGAGCATGGTGTTAGTCATAATTAAAAACAGCTTCTCGACTTTGATCTCAGGCACGGTAGATATCCCCTCAGATCTCCTAGTACTAAGTACCAAATAGGATTTCGAAGGCGTTCAAATATTACATTTGGCACATACCTACATTTTGCAGTTGTTAGTATTCAATAGGTGAAAAATCAAGCAAGTGATTGCATGCCCATCGCTAGAGTACCTACTATCACTGGTATTGATCACATACGTTTTTCGAAAATTAGACACCTATATGTTTAACTAACGTTTAAACTGTATTGTACCTATCTACATAACTAAGTATAAGCGCCCGGAATAGAAATATACATTTTGAGATACCCGAAAAGGGTAAATAAGTCTATGGTGCAGTGCCTTTATAATAACAACTTATGTAACACTAATTTCTGCGAATCTGCTAAATATTTTATCAAAATACAAGATATTTACAAGTATCGAACAGCAAAATCAGTAGGCAGAGCCACCAACTGAACTGTGGGAGCTGTTCTATTTCATTATATTTTCACCCTTAAGTGTTTTTTTATGTCTAGTCTTTGGGCGTGGATCAAGGCTTCTGCAGTCCCGCTGTCGATGTCCTTCTCAATCCTCGCGTTCTTCCACTGGATGATGAGAAAAATGGAGATATGAAGTAGTGTTTACGTGCGTATCATTATTGTTACCTCTCTTTTTCGCGTTCAAAGTTTATAACACTTATTTATAACATAATTATGAAAATAAATATACTTATTCACCTGGAATATTTGTTTGGGAATTAGTAAAAATGTTCGGTGTTTTTTTTTAAATTAATCACACCTCATCATTATCAGCGTTTACCGGCAATCATACCTGAAAACCGAAACCCTGCTTGGCGGCAGATAGAGGCATGTTGGTAGTACTTCCCCAGATGAACCCTTAGTACTGATACCTGATTTAAATAAAAAGTAATACATCTTTTATATTAAAGTTACTTTAATTTCACATCTTTATGCTTAGCTCTGATTTCACCACGCTGTCTTAGGGCCGGTTTCACCATGCTCTGTTAGTTACTAATCAAGGATTAAAAGACCGTTAAATCTAACCTTAGCTGTCAAACGCGTACATTTTGACATATTTAACGGCCCTTTAATCCTTTGTTAATCTAACAGAGCATGGTGAAACCGGCCCTTAGACTAACAAAAGATTAAAGAGCCGTTAAGGCCTAATTTCACCATGCTCTGTTAGTTACTAATCAAGGTTACCAGACCGTTAGATCTAACCTTAGATGTCAAACGCGTACATTTTGACATTTTTAACTTTTAACGGCCCTTTAATCCTTTGTTAATCTAACAGAGCATGGTGAAACCGGCCCTAAATATGTCAAAATGTACACGTTTGACATCTAAGGTTAGATTTAGGCCCAGTTTCACCATGCTCTGTTAGTTACTAATCAAGGATTAACAGGCCGTTAAATCTAACCATAGCTGTCAAACGAGTACATTTTGACATATTTAACAGCGCTTTAATCCTTTGTTAATCTTACAGAGCATGGTGAAACCGACCCTTAGTTTGTTAATCCTTTATTAGTAACTAACAGAGCATGGTGAAATCAGCTCTTAATATTTTTAATTTTAGCACTTTTCTAAGTCTTATCGGAATTCAATACAATATTATACTTACTTAAAATACCAGGTATTTTAACACATTACATTTACTTAGATAAGGGCGGGTTTTACCATCTCTGAGTAACGATACACGTCAGATTAAAATATTCTTTGTTTTAGACAATTTTAAAGTAGAGAAGATAATATTTTTATCTGACGGATAGCGTTACTCTGAGTTGGCAATACTCGCCCTTAAGTAAATCATTTGTGAAATCTACTTACAATAAATAAGGTAACAAAGTTTCCTCAAGTATACTTAATTGAATAATACAGATCGAACAAGTTCGTGTGTAAAATGGTCTAAGAGTGAATAAAAATGTTTAAAGTTCTAAGATTTTTATATAAATATGAGTTTGACTAGTTAGTTGTAAAAGATTGGAAGAAAGAAAAAAGGCATGAGAAAGTAAGGCCCTTATTCATATTGGTCGTTGAGCGCTCCACTAGCTAAAATGGCCGCTATGTTTGTTGCCATCTCTTTTATTTTATTATTGAAATGTAAGTGATAGTGACACGAATATTTTATAGGGTCGATATACGTGTCAGGAAATATGAATAAAAACCATGAGATTTATGGACGTAAACTTCGAAAATATTCTATCGTCAATCAACTCGTCCGATATTCTAAATTTTACGATCGGAAAGTCACTTAAATATCCGGTAGCTGCGTTTGGATAGAAGGGTTTCATCTGGCGTCGTTTTAGAACCCATGGAGCTTTCTTTCGTTACGTCACACATTTTAGAAGAATTACACTGGAATTCATAGTCCGGTGATGAACGATCCCCCAAAATCCATCATCTAGTGAACATTACCCTATTTGTGTTATTTTGACGTTACATAGTAGGTACTTACTAATAAAATCGATAAGGCATTGATTGATTTAACCAAATTCGAGGTCTAAGGAGTTTATATTAAGGAATGCACATATAAAGTGAATTCTTCACATAACGCATGAATCGTCCCAAAAGGAGATTCCATCATGAATTTCCCGTGGGGGAATGTTTATCCCCCGACTATGAACTTGGGGTTAGTGGTTTTGCAATAAAATAAAAGCAGTTAGTATAAGTAGAAGAGGGGTGATGGTTAGAGCGGCGGCGGCGTCTGGTGAAGGCTTGGAGCCCCCGGTAGATGTGGCATCAGGCGCCCTTTGTAAGGCCGCTGTACCGCAAGCTTTAGCGCAGGACTCCCAGAGACGGCATACGTCACACGCCGTACTAGGCACAGGCTGGAAGAACTGACGGGCGCGGTGACCTGGTGATATCACAAAGTGATACTGTAGTTTAGAAGTGTTAAAGACGAAATAAAAGTATGGATCAGCCAAAGCTACAGCGCTATAAAACAATCGGAAACGTCAGTTTTTGTCGCTTTTGTTTATAAGCAAACAAAGCCAGAGCAAGAGAGACAAATTGTGTGTACTAATTCAATTATAGTCGCGTTAAACTCTCGCTGCAGGCTCGGTCAGTGCTCAACCTATAGTCGCGTTAAACTCCCGCTGCAATCTCGGTCATAAATCATCTTAACACACGCTTAAACAATAGGATCGTAAGTGCGAGAGAGAGAGAGCGCGAAATATTGCTGTCTCGTTTCGATAACTTATGACCGAGCCTGCGCGTTCTAAAGAGTAATGCAAGTCTTTCCGCTCGCCGCCCTTACTCGGACCCTACTTCGATGCTGACCTTTTATCGATTATTTGTTCCATGTATAACTGCGTGAGTTAACTTACTGGAGTCATAGAGATCGCTGAGCGTGGCCCAGCCGGGTCTCTGGCGCGCGGTCGGCAAGGCTCTCGGCGCTGCGAGCGTGGTGCAACGCTCTCCGCGCGCCGCTTTCACCCACGCCACCACTCGGGCCCCGCCTTTTTGTAGACGAGCGGATAGCACGTGACGTACCGACTAAACAAACAAAAAATAATGAGGTAGGTACTTAGTACAATTCATAAGAGCAGAGGTTACTTATCGACAGGGACAAGAACCTGTACC
Source organism: Chloroclysta siterata (assembly GCA_932294275.1). Classification (NCBI taxonomy): domain Eukaryota; kingdom Metazoa; phylum Arthropoda; class Insecta; order Lepidoptera; family Geometridae; genus Chloroclysta; species Chloroclysta siterata. The sequence continues at coordinate 9,491,116 of OW028600.1, read as the reverse complement.
CCAAGTATGAGTTGTGTTTACCATATTTGGTTTTTCGTTTTTCGTTCTTGTTCCGTATTCATTGCGGGTTTTGTATGAAGAAGCGCTAGAGATACCGATACGGAACTTTATGTTCTACTATTAATTTTCATCATACTTGCAACATAAAGTTCCGTATCGGTATCTCTATCGCGTCTTCATACAAAACCCGCAATGAGCACGAAACAGAAACGAAAAACCAAATATGGTAAACACAACTCATACTTGGGGTACAGTTATTGTTTGTGTTAAAGCCTACAGAAAGATTTAATTGTATGTAAATGACTAGTTTCACAGACGCCACGCAATGTCATTTTCATAAAATTATATCTTTCCGCGGCTGTGTCATTATAAAAATTATGGATATATTACTTAGCGCTACTAGCCCCAAACTAAGTAAAACTTGGACTCTGATAGCTGATAGACATTAAAACACTGACACCAGTGGCGTAGCTATCGTAGGGCTAGGTGGAGGGCCCCGGAGCTCAGGGGGCCCTCTAACCTTAGCTTTGAAAAGAGAGGGTCAGCCAGCTCCCGAAGCTAGAAAACCTTGACCCTGCTAACACTTTTTTTAAATGATTTATTTTAAAGGCCAATCTAAGTTCAAGCTGTGGCATGTGGAAAGAGGGGGTGAGGGCCCGATTCTTTCTCTATGCACCGGGGCCCTTGTCCACCTAGCTACGCCACTGACTGACACAGAATTAAAATCAACATAAATCATCACAGTTTTTGTTACGTACATCGTACCATTGAACCCACAATGAACGAGTGAAGCGCGGGCGGTATAACTACTACAAACTGAGCTATGAGGCCAGTCCGCTGTCTTGCCTTGTGGCATAATGTCTTACCGTGAGTTCAGTCAATGTGTTGATGTCAGCCAGGTAGCCTGATGGCAGCTGCACAGTTAAGAGAACAAGACCACTTTCTGTCTCATTGCCTTGAGCAACAAATCTGAAAATCAATACAAAGCATGAAAGTTGCTAACGAAAACTCAAACAATAATTTTTTTTTTCCTTTTTTTTTTATACCAGGAGCTAATGGAACAAGCAGATGGCCCACCTGATGTTAAGTGGTAACCATCACCTATAACAAAGCATTGCCTCGTAAGTCACGCACGATAGGAACGTGCCCTACGATGCACTGCCCTGCGTCCATCAACTTGAGGCATACAGATGTTAAGCCTCATGTGCCTGTAATTACACCGGCAACCACACTCTTCAAACCGAAACACAGCAACGCTGCTTGGCGGCAGAAAAAGGCGTGGTGGTAGTACTTCCCCGGACGAGCCCTTCACAAAGAGCTCTACTACTCTTAAAATTTACTACTAAAATTTACCGGTCCGAATATTTAAAATCCCTATAGTTGCTCAGAACTTTGAGGATTTAGGGGGGTCCTTGAAAAGTGAAAGGTCTTACCCGTAGCAAATGGAAAGTTGCAGCCGATCTTTAGTTGAAACTTGGTCTACTCGAGGATCGAGAGTATACCGTGGCCAGGCTGCCGTCACATTTGTGCTGCCTTTGGCAGACATGCCCACTAGTGCTAGACCACGACCCTCAGTCACTGCGCTTGCTGTTTTACTGTTTCGTATCTGAGGAATTAATATTTTTATTTAGACAAAAATGTTATACTACCCGACATAATTGTCGAAGACATATTTTAGGATATTGGTCAAATATTTATAGCTAGAAATCATTTTTAAGTTTACCGATTGTGTTTGTATAATCAGAGCATTGTTTTCTCCAATCTGGAATTGTCTACTTTCTTCAGATCCGGTCACATTGACCGAAACGCGTAGTTTGGTGGAAGACTTCACTATTTCTGCGAATTGTGCGAGCGCATCCACCTGAAATTAAAGATTTTCCATAAAAATTCTATATTCTATGCCTTAACTCGGTGTAAAACTGTATGAAGATCCTACTAATGGATGGATGGATGGATGGATGGATGTTTGTTACTCTTTCACGTAAAAACTACTGAATGGATTTTAATGAAACTTTACAATAATATAGCTTATACCCCAGTATAACACATAGGCTACAATTTATAAAGATATTGTGTGACTAATCCTGCGCAGACGAAATCGCGGGCACCAGCTTGTTGGAAATAAAATAATGTTCTTAAAAAAAACAGGATAGTCCATTGTTTATGCTTAAATACACCCAATAACCGACCTTTTCTCTTCCGGTCATTGAGTTTTATTTATTTATTTGATCACCAACACAGTGTACACCGTTACATGCGTTTACAAAAATCGATTTAAATGAATTTAATGCCACTGCAGTTACAGGCGAAGACTGCTTACATAAAAATAAACAGAAAATATGAGCGAATAACAATTTTAACTATTACTATGCCTAAAAATAAATAATTACAATTGAAAATATTGAAAACTAGCGGCCTGTCCCAGCTTCGCATGGGTGGACATAAATTTTTCAACGTTTTAGGATAAACTTAGACCGTGGTGGGTTCGAGTCACTTCTAACTCGCGCCTTGCCCGGGCCCGCGCTGGGTGAGAACGCGCCTCGTGACCTTATATTTTTAAAATCTTTTGAATGGAATGTCCGATTTGAAAAATTTAAGAAGTAATCTATAGGTATTGAAACCGTCTTAATTATCAAAAGATTTATTTGGATAAGGATTAATACCAAGGTACAAATAAAGACCCTTTTCTAGCGGCGGCATTTCAATTAAATTTTTATAATAAAAAAACACTTATTGTGACATAAATATAATAGTTAGACATATGCTGTCGCGACATTTTTTGTAGATGATGACGTGTTCTACAAAATCGTAGTACATTATTTTGTTCTATCATCAATAGTTTTCGCAGCGCACGCGATGTAAGGTTTTTGGTTTCCACCTTGGGTTACATTATTGGAGTTTTAGTAAGGATCCCTGATTTTTTTGAAAATATAATATAGCCTATGTTACTCAGGGATAATGTAGCATTCTAATGGTGAAAGAATTTTTGAAATCGGACCAGTAGTTTTTGAGCCTATTCGTTACATACAAAACAACAAAACAACAAAACAACAAAACAACAAAAATACAAAGTTTTCCTCTTTATAATATTAGTGTAGATTAAAATAAAAAAAAAAACTAAATTACTAAACTAAAATTAAAAACAATATTAAATTAAAAGAGAAAAATAAAATACAAGAATTTAACACAAATCAATTAATTAAACCGCTACGCACCAGAGAATTAAATAACAAGATTTTAGTTTTTTGGGATTTGAAATCTTTACAGTTTCGTAAGAGAAAGCCATTTAAATCCCCGCGAAGCGATTTTGTCAATATGCACGTTAATACGATGCACGTTATACATTCCAAGAGGTTTTAACTTACCACATCTGGATCAGGATTCTCAGGACTATACGCTTGCAGCAGGTATCTGACCACGGGAACTGCCTCGTCGACCAATCTCGCAGACAACATGCCTCGCAGTGCCCATGCAGCTGTAGTGGCTTCCATACTGTTGCCTTTCAGCCAAGGGTTGCGCCACTCTGAACCGGAGAGACGACGCGACCAGAATAATGTGGAACCTGAAAGGATTTTACCAAAATTAGTGTCAAGTTAGTGTCAAGTTTTAAGAGTAGTAGAGCTCTTTGTGAAGGGCTCGTCCGGGGAAGTACTACCACTACGCCTTTTTCTGCCGCCAAGCAGCAACGCTGTGTTTCGGTTTGAAGAGTGTGGTTGCCGGTGTAATTACAGGCACATGAGGCTTAACATCTGTATGCAAGTTGATGGACGCAGGGCAGTGCATCGTAGGGCCCGTTCCTAACGTGTGTGACTTATGAGGTAATGCTTTGTTATAGGTGATGGTTACCACTTAACGTCGCGTGGGCCATCTGCTTGTTCCATCAGCTAGTTGTATAAAAAAAAAAGTGTCAAGTTAGCGGAATTATTGACTTAAATTACCAAATTCGCACTTTTTAGGTTTTTCATCAATCTTTAATTGGATTTAAGTATTTGGATCGTATTGTTTTGTTCTTTATGAAAATCCTCTATCATTTTACAATGATAAAATGACTTCTTACCAGAAGTGTTGGCGTATTTGTCCATCATCTGCAACGCGAGGGTAGATTGAGTGTTCCTGGCAGCTGCCAAAGCGCCACTTATGACTCCCAGCGTGTAAGCGTCTAGGGAAGGATCTATCGCTTGTGCCAGGTACTCTTGGGCTCTGATGATGTTGTCTTTGTATAAAACGTCACTACCCTGAAAAACGAAAAATGACCACGAATTGTATGTCGGTCGTCGATATTTTTGTGAATGTGATCATGTTTTGTGATGGCTTTTTGATTCTTTTCAATTGGTTCCCTACTAAGGTGAGGTGAGGTGACATTCCGGTAGTATATGATGCAAGTTTCTGATCAAAAATAACAGTCATGTCTGAACTTCACAGCCTTCACAGCTCAGTTGGTAGTAGCTCTGCCTTCTGCGCCGTAGGCTCTGGGTTCGATCCCCACCGAGAACAAACATTTGTGCGATGAACATAGATGCTTGTTCTCTGTCTGGGTTTTATATGATATTATAAGTATGTATTCACAAAAAAAAAGTATATAAGTAGTATATCAGCTATCTGGTTCATATCATATCATATCACAAGCTTGGCTTAGTTTGGGGCGAGATAGTGCTGTGTGGAATGTCCACCAATATTTATTTATATTTATTTATTTAACTGCAAGTTCTTTTTATTGAAGTTTGAAAATTGACGTACCTGGGTTTGGACCAAAGCTACTAGGGCATATGCTGCTAGCGGCAATGGTGCCTGAGCTCTGGGATCGGAGCGGATGGAAGGAATTGGAGCTCTCCAACCGCCCTCATTCAACTGCTGCTTAGCGAGCCAGACAGCCGCACTCGTGCTGGCCACGGGAGATACTTCCACGTAGCGAGCGCAGCGAGATAGCCAGCGGAGAGCCACTGATGTCATCCTGGAGAAGACGATGTTTATTTAGAGAATTCTCAAAAAGATACAGTTATTTTCTTCGTTATATTTGAAGACTTTCGAATTGATTCCATTTAACATCTATCCAAATTGCTGGGAAAGATTGGATGTCCGCAGGAACTGACAGGAGCTTTGGATAAGATGGAAGAGGCCTTTACCCAAAAAGTGGTCCACATTTCATAGATTCAAGAAAACTAACATTATCACTTACAACTAGGTTAAAATAGTAGATTGTTTACCAAGGGAGCAAACAACTATTTTTATGGCGAGAGTGTTTTTTGAATCCTGAGCGTAGCGAGGGATTCAAAGTACTTCACTCGAGCTTAAAATAGTGTTGCTCCCGAGGTGGACACTCTACTTTTTATCACCCTCTATGAGAAAATAACTTAGTGCAACTTATGAATAATCATAATCATAGTCACAAATTCACGAAGTCACAAAGTCACAAAGTCACAAAGTCACAAAGTCACAAAGTCACAAAGTCACAAAGTCACAAAGTCACAAAGTCACAAAGTCACAAAGTCACAAAGTCACAAAGTCACAAAGTCACAAAGTCACAAAGTCACAAAGTCACAAAGTCACAAAGTCACAAAGTCACAAAGTCACAAAGTCACAAAGTCACAAAGTCACAAAGTCTCAAAGTCACAAAGTCACAAAGTCACAAAGTCACAAAGTCACAAAGTCACAAAGTCACATAGTCACAAAGTCACATAGTCACGAAGTCACACAGTCTCAAAGTCACAAAGTCACAAAGTCACAAAGTCACAAAGTCACAAAGTCACAAAGTCACAAAGTCACGGAGTCACGGAGTCACATAGTCACATAGTCACATAGTCACATTGTCACAATGTCACATAATCTCATAATCATAATCATGTATTTATTGTAAATTTATTTCTTTTCATAAAACTAAGTAAAATCTGAATTTGAGTAAACAATTATGAACAAAGGTTCACGCGCGTTTCACGTGTTTTTGTTTATTTTTATTTAGTTCAGGCGCTTTTTTTTTAATCATAAAGCCTGCTTGATCATACAGTGTTCGTGATCTCTGTGGTGATTGGAACTTTTACTCAATAAGCACATTCCAAATTCAAATCACATTACCGCCCTTGGGCGGTAAAGTACTTTACCGCCCTTGGGATCAAAGTGCTATTTTGCTACCTGTTTTCGAAGAGCAAACTATCTATTTTCGAATTGATGTGATAAAAACAAATACTAATACTTATCTAACAACTTGTGATACCTAACTTAAGAGATGGAAATAAAAGGCTATATTATTATTATTAACATCTATAAGAGTTCGAACCTTCTAAACTTCAAATTAAGTTAACAGAGGAAGTGACTAACCAAACATCCCCTTCTGCATCATCATCAGTAACGGGCTTGAAAGAGCCGTCGGCTTTGCGATACGCCATCAGACGCTGGTAACCGATCGCTGCTAATGAACGAGCCTCTTTCGTTAATGCTACTTCTTCTTGTCCGGTTGCCTGTAATCATCAATTTTACGATACACATCATACACCGACCCAAAAATCGAATTACTGATGACTTTCTATTAATAGTAAAGACATGTCCAATATTGAAATTTCGAAATGAAGAGTGAAATTGCTAAAAGCACCTATAGTTATAGTTAGAAGAGTAGTAGAGCTCTTTGTGAAGGGCTCGTCGGGGGAAGTACTACCACCACGCCTATTTCTGCCGCCAAGCAGCAACGCTGTGTTTCGGAATGAAGAGTGTGGTTGCCGGTGAAATTACAGGCACATGAGGCTTAACATCTGTATGCCTCAAGTTGATGGACGCAGGGCAGTGCATCGTAGGGCACGTTCCTATCGTGCGTGACTTACGAGGCAATGCATTGTTATAGGTGATGGTTACCACTTAACGTCGTGTGGGCCTTCTGCTTGTTCCATCAGATAGTACCTGCAAATAATCAAGTAGGACACACGCTCCAGCTAAGGGTCGCACAGCATGTGTCGGATCGCCAGCTGCAGCGGGCGGCATTCTCGCAGCTTGGAGAGCACTAGCCACCAAGTCGCCGGTTGCTACCAGGGAAATAGGACCAGGTTTGATGCCAGCCGGAGGGCTCAGAGTCACGTTAGCTCGTGCAACGCCACGACGTGCATCAAGCAAACTCCAAGACCAAAGGTCTTCTTCGTAACCGTCCTGAAAAGAAAACAAGTTATATTGTGGCTTATAGTGTGCCTTCGAAACAACTGGGTCTAAAATTTTGTGGTCTTTTTCAATTACGATTTGGCTTATTTCTTGATTACCTTGACATCAATAGTCCTGAACAGCGAGTCTGAAACTCCACTGCCGTTAGCTTCCACTATAACCGATGCTTCTCCCGTTCGCACAACTGTTACTAAGAAAGCGGTGCTAGCAGAGCCTTTGGCTGGCACTTTCACACGTTCCCGACGGAAAAGTTCGATTTCTGAAAAGATTACACCGTTGCTTAAAATTTGTTACTTTGCTTGAAGGTGATTAAATTGTATAGTTAAGGCGAAGACAAGAGCTAATGTAACTCTCGCTCGTACGTTTCGACATGTTGAAATATATAAAGTCACTATATTCATTTTCGAAAAATCGCATCATCATCAGCCATTTTGTGTGCAATCACATTGCACACAGTTTAGTAATAAAATCATTTTGATCATTTTGATACATGTTTTCCTGCTCAAAAGTTTGGTTTACTAGTTTTCGTACTTTTAAGTAGGAAAACTTATCGATCAAAATGATTTTTTTACTAAACTGTGTGCATTGTGATTGCACACAAAATGGTTGATTTCGATTTTTCGAAAATGAGTTTAGTGGTTTTATATCTTTCGACATGTCGAAAAGTGCGAGCGAGAGTCACATTAGCTCTTGTCTTCGCCTTAATCCAAAGAAGTCTGCTCATACAATGAAGGCAACAAACGAAAAAAGGCCAAATAAACGAACGATACTCACTCTTCGTCGAGTCTAAACTGTTATCCAAAGGTTCGAATTCGAAATACTGGTCGCTGTTATAGAACGTTACTTCTACAGTCGTGTCCGCGGCTAGATTATTCTTCAATATCACTATTGCTGCTAAAGTTTCTCCTCTCTGCAGCGTTGCAGGCAGTTCCGCAGTCATTGATAGAGGGATTGAAGTGGTGAACTTTTCAGGGGTTGCTAGTCCAAGACCCAGGGTAGGGTGGATGGCGAAGGCTCCGATTGATAGCTCAGCCGGTGATACTGGCGTCCAGCGTTCCTTAGCACCTTTTCCGTCAGAGCTACAGGTAATTTAAATGAATGAAGAAAATACTATGAAATGTAAAGAGAAAGTTACAGAAGCTAAATAAAGTATTACTTAATAGAAAAGTTTGCGAGCATCCATGTGTTCTGTGGGGTCACCGACAAGTAGTGGCGGGGTGATGGAGGCGAAGGCAAGCGACTGAACGCGTAAGGTCCTGCAAGAGGAGGCCTCGTCCCTGTTTCTAAAGATAGCATTGCAGGTTCTCCTGTAAAAGAGTTATGGTTTATACAATGTGTCTGGTTACCGGTGTCGGAGACTTTGGGGGGGTGAAATACGGCAAATTTTATCGACAAATCACTATTTTTTTTTCTCTCCATGATAAAATGGCAGCCATTTTGTTATCCTTGCCTCGAAGCATGGGTGCTTGTACTGATTAAGCTATAGCTACCCATGTAGGGGTCCTAGGAAGACGATAGAGGACTCATTTGATAGCCAATAATGTAGACAATAAAGTAATGATAATATTGTTGCAATTTCTATTTTATAATACTGGAAAAGAGAATTTATAAAACAAAAAAAGTTTTTTTTTTTTAAATTATTAGCTTTTAAAAAAAATCTAAACTGTCAAGCTACTTTATTTTTGTTTCTGATAGTACAGAATGTGTGCTTTAAAATAAGTTTTACCGACATCTTAGCCCTTAGTAAGATAGTTTAGAAGTTATGACGGTTTGAATATGAACCTTCAAAGCACACATTAGAACTTGGTGGAATCAAACGCTAGCAATTCTTAACGTTCAGATTGTAATATTCCCTGGCGTTGACTCATCCACTGTAGGTACAAGCTTTTACCAGTTACTAACCTCCGTTCTGAACAACTACACCGTCAGTCAACACAACAACTCCTGCATTCTGAAACAAGCAATAAAATAAACTTTTGTAAAAATAGTCGAGGATAGAAAAAGAGGGATAAATAAACTAATCGTTTTATGAAACTAACCCTGAAGACATCTAGAGAAGAGTAGCCTCCCAAATCGATTCCCATTCCAGGAAGATGGTCTTCATTTTTGAACATAGAATGCACTAAACCGTTAAAACTTTCCACTTCACGTTCAATCTGAAACGAGATAAATATTTTGAAACAGTTAGCTTTGCCAGGGTCGGATTTAGAGGTCTGGAGGCCTCAGGGCAACAAAGGAGTGGAGGCCTGGCCCCAAATTATATTCACGATTCAAATTATGAACACGTCATTTCAGTCGAGTTTTTCAATCAATAATTTATTGTGCAACCAAGTACCTACCCAGATTTTACCTACTTTTTGATCGAGTGAGCGAAGCGAACGAAGATCTTAGTTTCAACTTGGGCGATTTGGCATTTTATGTATGTATGTATGTATGTATGTATGTATGTATGTATGTATGTTTGTCTGGCGATAACTTTAGAACCGTTGATCCGATCTGCATGAAATTTGATATGTCGATAGCTTGTACTTGAGAAATTTACTGGTAAGTATATGAATAGAATCGGATGAAGGGTTTTTGAGATATGGGGTGTTTTAAAGGGGCAAAAATAAAAAAAGTTACATAAAAAAATCAAGTTACATGTCATATGAAAGGGCTTTGTTTGGACATTCCAAAACAATTTTTACTTATTTTCTGAGACGCTCGGTTTTTGAGATAAAGCAAAAAAAGTTAAATTAACATAACCAGCGATCCAAGAGCTCTAAACTCTAAGAGTTTCGTTGACATCAAGGTTTTTCTACTGGTCGGCCAGTTCCTTTGCTTTTTCTTAATTTTTTTTCTTGAAATAATTTAAGGAGGTACTCGGTTCTCATAAAATGGTGACGACGACAAGGTCTCATGATGGAGCCAAGGTCTGTTCAACGGAACTCTTCAATAAATAGTCCAAAAGAGTTGAAACTTGGTTACCATACCAAGTTAGTAGGCGGTAGTCAGAAAAAAGTCCAAAAATAATGTTTGGACTTGCCTTTGACTACTACCTACTCAAACTTTAGATGCGTTCGTCGGGTCGCATCACGAGATCTCAGTTCGGGGCGAACTACTAGTATACCTAGTACCTAATCTCCATTGTGGGGGCCCTTATTTCGTGGAGGCCCCGGGACTGTAGCCCCGGTTGCCCTCCCCTAAACCCGACCCTGAGCTTTGCTCAGTTGTTCTTAACGTGCCGCAGGGTACATAATATGTAGATTAGAACTGTAACTGCCTGTTCTTCTAGGCTTTGGTCGCGTGGAACTGGCACCTAGAGTCACCTAGCTTTAAGACGTTCCAAAGTGATCCTTGTGATTTTATTGAATTTACCTTTTGACTTTGACTTGACTTTGACTTTAGAACGCATATAAATTTTCTTCTTTTTGTCTTACCGTGTTCATATCAAGTCCGTTTCCAAGGCCATTAGTTTCCGCCAGCCCTGCGTCAATAGCTTTCGAGTCTTCGCCAAGCACAGCGACGATTGACCCTGGCTCGCCAGTAACTCGAAGCTCCAGAAGAGTATTTGGCTTTGGCGTGGGTCCAGAAGCAGCTACTGGAGATATGGAGACCTGTAAGTAATCATTTGTTTATTTTATTGTGCTAAAAGTTTAAATTAGCAAGAACTATTAATTATATCTACAATCTCTAATACTATAAGAATCAAAGTCCTGACTGACTGACTGACATATAGACAACGCACAGTCTAAACCGCTGGTCCTAGAGACTTGAAATTTGAGGAGTACATAGGTCTTATGGTGTAGAGGTGTACTTAGAAGGGATTTTTGGAAATTCAACCCCTAAGGGTGTAAAAAGGGATGAAAACGTTTGTATGAAAAATATTCCTTGAACATACAAACTTGAAACTTGGAGTACATGTACTTCAAGGCAAAAAAATAGGAAAAGCATTTTTAGTTTTTTTAAACTACCCTTAATAAGTGTGCAAAGGGATGTCAAAGTTTGTATGGGAGTTTTTTGACCGCTTGGTCCTGGAGACTTGAAATTTGAGTACATAGGTCTTAAGGCGTAGAGGTGTATACTGAGAAGGGATTTTTGGAAACCCTACCCTAATAATATACAAATCAATGCGATGTTTGGATGTTTGTGGCTCAACCACGGCTCACCACTTCAACGCGTGCGAAGCCGCGGGAAGCCACTAGTATAAATTATAGGTCAACCTCTGTTGGATCAATGATGTGTATGACTGTTTTTAAAACATGCGGAAACGTTTCCGGTGGGAAACGTTTCGAATTCCGTATTCAGAATTTTTCGCTCTTGCTCTTGTTTTGTTTGCTTATAAACCAGACAGAAACTGACGTTTCCGATTAGAAACGTTTCCGAATGTTTTAAAAGAGCTCTGCTGTTTGAAGTATGGATGGCCTTTAAAAGGTTTGTGACCCGAAGTTGAAACCCCAAGTGAGGTAATTCCTCGCTTGCTGAAACTTTCTCGAACGAATGTTTGTGTAATGATGACCACTGAACAGAATCATACCTTGTTCTGCAACAGGTTTTGGTGCGGGGCATAAACCGCAGCTGATAGCACGGTGTTACGTGCCGCGTCCAGTCGCGGATACCACGCCAGTAGCACGCAGCCGGGGGCCATGCGTGGGGTCACTGGTACTGTAATATCTACGCTACGCCGCGCTGAAGTCAACTGGAACAATCGTGAACCTATATTAGAAATCCTCAAAGAATCTTTAGTTGGTAGGTAATAAGATATCTGAGGTTACATCAACCGTGCCCGGGGATTAAAGTCATAAAACAGTTTCGATTGTAAGTTAAAAAAAAATTATTGGTGGACATTCCACACAGCACTATCTCGCCCCAAACTAAGCCAAAGCTTGTGATATGGGAACCAGATAGCTGATATACTTTTTTGTTTGTAAATACATACTTATACTAGTAGTTCGCCCCGAACTGAGATCTCGTGATGCGACCTGATGAACGCATCAAAACTTTAAGTCGGTAGTAGTCAGAGGCAAGTCCAAACATTATCTTTGGCCTTTTTTCTGACTACCGCCTACTAACTTGGTATGGTTACCAAGTTTCAACTCTATTGGCCTATTTATTGAAGAGTTCCGTTGAACAGACCTTGGCTCCATCATCAGACCTGGTCGTCGTCACCATTTTATGAGAACTGAGTACCTCCTTAATTTATTTCAAGAAAAAAAAATAAGAAAAATCAAAGGAACTCGCTGACCAGTAGAAAAACCTTGATTTCAACGAAACTCTTAGAGATGGGAGCTCTTGGATCGCTGGTTATTTTAATTTAACTTTTTAAATTTTATCCCGAAAACCGAGCGTCCCAAAAAAAAAGTAAAAATTGTTTTGGAATGTCCAAACAAAGCCCTTTCATATGACATGTAACTTGATTTTTTTATGTAACTTTTTTTATTTTTGCCCTCTTAAAAAACCCCATATCTCAAAAACCCTTCATCCGATTTTACTCATATACTTACCAGTAAATTTCTCAAGTACAAGCTATCGACATATCAAATTTCATGCAGATCGGATCAACGGTTCTAAAGTTATCGCCAGACAAACATACATACATACATACATACATACATACATACATATATACATACATACATACATACATAAAATGCCAAATCGCCCAAGTTGAAACTAAGATCTTCGTTCGCTTCGCTCACTCGATCAAATATTATACATATAACACCCAGACAGAGGAAAAAACATCTATGTTCATCACACAAATGTTTGTTCTCGGTGGGGATCGAACCTACGGCCTACGGCGCAGAAGGCAGAGCTGCTACCAACTGAGCTGTGAAGGCTGTCAAAAGTTTAGTCTGTAGTATTTGACTAGTTTCCTGACCTTTTGGACACGACAGCAGATGCCTAAGCAGACTAGCAGTTTTATTGGTTTGCTACTGTTAAATTCGGAATCTTTTGATAGGTTATGTCAAGTAACTTTTCCAAAGAGTACAATTACTTACTTCTAAAGTCTTCGCCAGCAGAATATCTCCTCGCCCTATCACGACATAGTGGACGAGATCCATAGGTTCTGTTGCAGAGATCCTGGCACGCATCTCGTCACCACTCGAGGGTCGCGTCAGCATCTCTATCGTGAGGAACTGTCCGCTGGAGTACTCGCTTCGTTGCACGTTGACCACTCTTTCTGTTACTTCTTTGTATTTTATCTGGTTAACAGTAAAGCTAGTTATAATTTGCCGACATACCTACATAAAATCACTATTGTAGTTACATACGGAAGTTATTTATCTAAATTTCTCGAATAACTCTTGCTATAGCTAGAACTATGCAAACTGTGCACTACCCAAAAATGATTTCTCATTACCCAAAGGTTAGCTGGTAGATAATGCTATCCAGCATTAAACTCGCCTATGTATTACAGTATATTTTATGTGTGCAATAAATAATTTTCTATCTATCTAACTATATCTTACCACTAAATTGAGTGTAGAATTAATATGTGCGGCATCAGGTACGTATGTGTAAGTGGCTAGTCCCTTTTTCAAGCTCAGGGTTGTGATATTCACAGGTGCTCCATCGTCCCACTGGCGTTCTACATTCACGTCACCATCAGTTTCCAGAATATGTCCGGCGGGATCCACCAGTTCGATCTGAAAAGAACCAGATTACTAAACCTATGCTTTTGAAGACTAGAAAATAACAAAAGAGACTCATAGGTACATAGGCTTATACCCAACAGTGAATGAGATCTGGCTATGATTCTGATGGTAAGCCTGATATCAGTCATTTTACAAAAGCATTTTGTCTCAAGTCACGTTCAAACTAAGTACATCACATAGAAGTACAGCGGCTGCACTAGAATGTATACTTTCATTTCATTTCAAAAGTCATTAACAGGGCAAAACACGAAGATCATGAAATCAATTTTAAGTTAACTTTTTTTTGGTATTCAGAGATACTAACTTGAAATTTAAGAATTGGATACATTCTACTGCAGCAGACTAAATTAAATAAACCATCACCTATAACAAAGCTTTGCCTCAAGCTGATGGACGCAGGGCAGTGCATCGTAGGGCACGTTCCTATCGTGCGTGACTTACGAGGCAATGCTTTGTTATAGGTGATGGTTACCACTTAACATCAGGTGGGCCATCTGCTTGTTCCATCAGCTGGTTGTATAAAAAAAAAAAAACATTAAATTACCAACCTGGACGTTGAACGGTAATGTAGGCTTAAAATGACCCGGTGCTGTAACCCTCAGCCTATAAGGCGTTCTGAGGAGTAAAATTCGTGAAGACACATTCTGTCTAATCAAGGTGTTCTTTTCTTCCAACACAGCTTCGACTACCAGTGGCCTGGCCGCGTCTTCGGCGAGGTCTAGGTCAGTTTTAAGGTCGAAGATCACATCCGCTTGTCCGTCGAATTCAACCACTTTCCGGGCAGGTGATGAGACAACAGGCTGGAGTAGTCCAGAGAAAAAAACGGCGAAGGATGAGATGGTTAGTTCGCCTTGAACTGGTAAGCCGTTGAAATGTCTACGAAAGAAAGTTACAGTAAGAAGTAATCATATTATAAGCTAAGCGTTATTAGAGCAAAAAATGTCTGAAACGTTATGTCTTATCTGTAATCTTCTGCGAGCGTTCACTAGAAAAGCAGCTGATGGTAATCAATCACTGAGTCACCGTTAATGTGATCTCCTTCCTATCCTACCACCTGATAATCGGGTTTATGTTATTATTTGCGTGGTCTACCTCATTATTTTAGCACAATGCGGTTCTTTATTATTAAAGCTTAAGGCGAAGACAAGAGCTAATGTGACTCTCGCTCGCACGTTTCGACATGTTGAAAGATATAAAATCACTAAACTCATTTTCGAAAAATCGCAATCAACCATTTTGTGTGCAATCACATTGCACACAGTTTAGTAAAAATTTCATTTTGATCGATACATGTTGTCCTACTCAAAAGTTTGCTTTACTATCTAACTTGTATCGATCAAAATGAAATTTTTACTAAACTGTGTGCAATGTGATTACAAGAGCGAGAAGTTGTTTGATAGTTGTCAGCCCCCTAAGAAAGTACCTGTCTACGAAAAAATATACATTGTTGTCGATTAAACAGATAATATTAACCGACAAGGCTCTTCGTCTACGCCCTTAGAATATTGTTTTTGCGCAACGCGTTATTTCATTGTGAAGCTTGTAATGAGTTTAGTAAATGGAAACAACAACAGCTTTCTCTAAATGACTCAAAAGAAAAACTCATTTCTTTGAAACGATGGGAAAATCATTAGCGGATGCCACAATCGATACTTTGATGTATTACGAGTGCATTTAAAAAAAATCATAGGTTTTATAGAGTTAAAGAAATGACAATAATGGGACATTTTCCGCCGATAGTATCATGTTTCAACAATGAGTCAAAATAGTGTAAATAAATACCAGTCATAACAAGAAGCTTTGTGACAAAGCCTTATTCAGAAGATCATGAGTAATGCTACAAAACAGTTGTTTCATGAGTAACGACATCTTTGCGAATTAATTACAATATAATTATAGCATTTCTTATCTACACTAATATTATAAAGAGGTAAACTTTGTATTTTTGTATTTTTGTATTTTTGTATGTAACGAATAGGCTCAAAAACTACTGGTCCGATTTCAAAAATTCTTTCACCATTAGAATGCTACATTATCCCTGAGTAACATAGGCTATACTATATTTTCAAAAAAATCAGGGATCCTTACTAAAACTTCAATAATGTAACCCAAGGTGGAAAACAAAAAACCTTACATCGCGTGCGCTGCGAAAACTATTGAAGATAGAACAAAATAATGTACTACGATTTTGTAGAACACGTTATCATCTACAAAAAATGTCGCGACAGCATATGTCTAACTATTATAGTTATGTCACAATAAGTGTTCTTTTATTATAAAAAATTAATTGAAATGCCTCCGCTAGAAAAGGGTCTTTATTTGTACCTTGGTATTAATCCTTATCCTAATAAATCATTTCATAATTAAGACGGTTTCAATACCTATAGATTACTTCTTAAATTTTTCAAATCGGACATTCCATTCAAAAGATATGACGAAATTAAAAATGTTTACGGGTCCACGGTTCACGCGCGGTGTGCGATTTCACTCACTCAAGGAGAAGCGCGTGCAAATGTATGAAATAAGTAGATGCGAGGCTCGAACCCACACGGTCTAAGTTTATCCTAAAATGTTAAAAAAATTTATGACCACCCATGCGAAGCTGGGACAGGCCGCTAGTTGGTAATATATCTACATACTTTACGACATCAAAAATTCGGCTTAGTAAAATAAATACTTACTTAGCAGTAACATTGATATTGAACCGCCCTTCACTAAATAGCACATCTTTAGGCATGTTCATCTCCATATGGAATTTAGGCAGGATATAGTCAGCCACCAGGATCTTCTTCGAGTAGGTCTGGCCACGGGCTTCTACCTAAAGCACAAAATATCATCAGGCAACTTCATCATGCGTACGGCCGAAGAATGTACCTAACTCTTTCCCGGCCTCTGTTTTTCCGAATGCCTATAGTTTGAATGTTTTCAAGAGAAGAGTGAATAGGTATTTTCTAGGTAAACGTGCCACATCGTCGACCGCATCTTCACTTAACATCAGGTGAGATTGCGGTTAAACGTTTTACATATAAATTTAAAAAAAAAAAACGGCCAGAAATTGTAATCCTCCTTCAAATCTTCTTGAACATGCCGATATGATATAAAAACAATTATTTCCTCATACGGCTGCCCACACGCGTTTTTCTTAACCAGAGATTGCCAAAGAGTTACTAACATAGTTATACCTATAGCCAATAAATTATGCAACTTTGAAATGGTCTGAGGTCATCGCTAGTGGGTAGTTGTGATGTATATCTCGAGGCTGGTGCCTGTTTCCGGATGTAATTATTGTTTTTGTTTATGGAACGAAATAGTTATAATTATTGAAGTGAGTTTCAAAAATGGAATAAATTCTTTGTGATCATCAATTTTATGTTTCAAACACGGTATAAACCAACGATAACACCACTCAAACATTTCAGTTTTAAATTCTTACTTGAATAGTCCATTCTCCAAGAGCTGGTTCGTCAGCCAGGATCAGCTCATCCGTAATGAGACCACGGTCTAATCCAACTCCCACCCACTGCCTTATTGGGGAACCTCCCGCGTCTAAAATACTGACGTCTACTGCTCCAGACAGAGGCAAAAGGTACCTAAAAGAACAAAAATATTAGTTGTAAGCACGCATTTACCCTTTCACATTTATAAAATACTTCATAGCTATAAATAAATGAAGTGCAATGATTTCTGTTTCGTCACGTTTATGATTCTACCAAAAACAAAACAATCAAATCTCAGTTCATTAGCATACCTACCTATACCAATTTTTTTCCGAAATGTTTACAACATTATTGATATTATCCATAGACAGTATGTTGTAAAAGCCATTAAAAAGGTGCCTTAACGAAAGCTCAAGGTTCTTTAAAATGTCACCTTCCATGCTCGTACACAAATGAAATTGGTAGTTAAAGGTATGATAATCGAAATAGCGATCTATTTCAGAACTTTTTCTGAATTAAATTCTCTATAGAATTGAATCTTGTGGGTATGAATGATTTTTTATTTAACACCCAAAAACATACATAGAGAAAACGACTGACGACACAGATAAAAACAAAAATTTAAAAAGAACTTAAATATAAGGAAACTTTACATACCTATCTATAAAAAGAAAAAAACACAGTAGATAAAAAATAAAATTAAGTTGTGCCAGCAAGTTGCGCCTGTGCGTCTGGGGGTCAAATTTGGTCCCATCTCAGCTTAAAGCCACTCCACTACACATTGTGTTGTGTCGGCATCGGCTCAAGATTAAATTCTGAGGCCTCAGATGATGTGTGCATCTCCATTGAGATATGTTTCCCAGTGACTTGAGCTTGAGAAGTGTAGGTACTCTTGTGTTATGACCGAGTTGAACGACCGAGTCGTAATCACACGTAATCTTACGCGCACGAACTCAACTCGTATCGGTGATGGTATCGAAATCGAAAGTGTCTTTGCTTCTGATGTTCAAGTGATCTACGCAGTTGACTTTGTGATTCGTTTTCCTCAATACGTGAGGCAATCAGCGAAGGATAATTTAGAGATTCAATTGTAGGCACAGAGCACAGCCTTCTTAAGAGAAACGAGTCATTAGACTATTGTCAGCGAGTGGCTCATGTAAAATTATCACTATGCGATAAAGCTTAACTTAGTTATACCTTAAAACGCGATTCTTAAGATGGTCAGATAATGATCACTAAAAGTGTATTTTATTTTAAAAATTCCTGAGCCTAGAGTCATTGAAGCTTGTCACTTGATAACTAATTACTTACTTGTCCAAGGCGATGACCCTGAAGTGAATGGTGTCGCTCGGCTGGTACACCCGCTTGTCCGTCTGCACGAAAACGCAGAAACTCCGCGGTTGGTAGGCTAATGGCGCCGATGATGAGAATAGCGGGCCTGAGGTTGACCGCGCTACCAGAGCGTACTGACCGGGGCCTGGGTCGCCAATCTACAATTAGGTGCATTATTGGCTTCATTTCGGTTCGGTTGTGTTTTCACTTAAATTGGAGCATATTTTCGGAAGGTAGCTTAAGAAACGCAACTTTAGGCTGTGTAGAGCTGGTTGGTTACTTTGTCCGAATTGGAAGATAGTTTTCAGTAGGTAGATTGTCACGTTTTTGCCAAACAACCTACTGCACTGTGGAAAAAAATATCGAATTTTTCGACAGTCGGTTCCTTCTGTTTGTATGTCGACAATTACCTTCAAATATACCTAGGTACTTTGAATATGTCTTTGAAGTTATGGTTTACCGTAAAGGCACCCTTCTTAAGAAACAGAATGATTTCGATAGATATTTCTTGCCAGCAAAACATGAATGAACGATGTAGCACTAGCAGTTTCATCACTTACATCAATTTCTATAATCCTGGAAGCTGCAGCTTGGACCTGCACTTCCTTTCCTTGCGAGAACTGTTCCCCATTTGACCTCCGTCCCTCTACAGCCACGTACAGGGAGTGTGCGCGGGAGCCTCCTGCTATGGCTACGCGGTATGAACCGAATGGCCGTAGCACCCTGGGGCCTACTACTGAAATACTGAAATTTCAACACAAATAACATAATTGAATGGCAGAACAAAATGTATCATATATAAGTACCTACGCTATGGAAACTTATATTTCACTATAGTTTTTTATAAAATTGTAGTAGGTAGGTACTTGACATAACTGACCTTTGTACGACTGATGCTGCGGTAAAGATTACGAAGCAGCAGACAGCGATTTTGTGGAACATGTTTCTGGAATGCAATAAACATAGGCCGTTCACGATCTAGATAACTCGCCTACTTCTAGCGAAGTAATCTTTAAGTATAATCTACTGCATTTTGAAACTTATAAAACAAATTTAAAAATAAGTAATACTCAGAAAGAGATCTTACATTTACTGTTCACTGATGCCACAAGCTGAATAAATCATACGTAAATATCGCAATTGTTCACATTTGCATCCATGAAAGGGAGTCTTAACGGCCTTCTGAATAGTCATGCTCTACATCGCAATCATTAAATTGAGTTAAAGTAATTGTAATCAGTAACCAGGGCAGGAAAAAGATGATACCTATTTATAATAAATAAAAAATAATTATGCAAATATTTCTGCTAAAAAATAACAAACATTTATTTGCTAGTACAGAGCATAGGATTTAAAATATTTTTATTTTGAAATTGGGTCAAATTCGAACATTAAGAAGTTTCTAACAGGAATATTGCCGGAAGACGATTTTATAATAAGACCCATACCAAATTATAATTGCAACTTTACAATCAGACATACAACAAAAGTTATCACAGTTAAATGTCTGAACCGATCGAAATTAAATTGAACCTCAATGTAACTTGCATTCTGGTGACGGACGATAATGCTACTAGCTCTATACACCACCACCAATATATTTATATTTATATTTAGCTCTTATTTAGGTAATTATTTTAGTTTAATTTCGATGAAGACAGAGTTTAATCCGTCAGAAGCAAAGGCGCATACGTAAGATACGTATAATGACAAAATAAATTCTGATGCACCTAGTACATAGGTACCTCACACTTCATTCACACTTCGTAAAACTCGTGGTGTACCTATTAGGTACAAATATATAGGATGTTCATGTATTTACTTACATAGGTTGCTTACTGTCCTTGTATATGAGTACATAATATGAGTCAGACTCACTATGTCAACATAAAGTGGGCGGAAAGGCCTTTCAGCTAAATATGGTAAAACAACATTGAAATTATTTATAAAAATACCAATTGCATAGTCTATTTTAAGTATCTAAGAGTATTACGAATTTTGAAATGAAGTGAAAAGGCTGTTAATGTGGTAAACTCATGCGACCACAGAAGCACGAGAAATGAGTAACTTTCTCTAGAGGCATTTAAAGCTACTTGCGGGTAATGTTGCTCCGAACAAAACAATTGCTTTACTACCGGCAGCGGACTCCATTCAATGCTTTACTCTACTTAAACTAGCTCTAGGTGATGTAGGAACACGTACCTATATACAAGTAGAATATAATCTAGAATAATATACAGATATAGTTGATGTTAATGAGTAAGTATATGTTAAATAACGATGACTTGATTTACGACACAAAACTAGACTTCGAAATAAAGATTCTCGAATCAAATATAGAGATTACGTATATCAGCGAGCAAAGTGGTTATAATTTAACACTCGTTTATTTTGACCTTACCTGTCAAGCTCTTCAGTTACATAAAACACTAATTTGAAACTTAACACTATATCACAGATCGTTACATTCGGATGCACATAGTTTCGTGGCGCGATACGGTCGCGCGTGTAGCACTGTGGAAGCAGACTGGTTCAGCGGCGCCTACGCAGGTGGGGCGCCGCAAAGCCTTGCGAAAATCCGCCGCAAGCAAATACAACATACCTACCCATAGATTCTATAACAGTCTGCCACAGATGCTTCAGCAGTTTGTATATATACAGCCTACCTGCTGCACCCACTCTTCATGCAACGTAAATACTTAACGATGTCGTGGAATTTCTTTGAATAAGTACCAATAATGTTCAATTGTTTCCTCCAACTCAGAAACAACAAATTCTATAGAATGCTAGTATGGCTTTAGTATTCATGGCTGTTGCGTGATCACCTTCGCATGCGAGGAAAATCGCTGATTCGTGAACTGCTGGCATATCCAATGGATTTCTCGTGTGAAAATTAAGTAAATATAGGAATATCTTCTCGGGATAAAATAAGAATAACTAGCGGAATCCAGCTAACTGCACTTTTAAGATCCATATTAGGTGCCATCTAGATAGGTATACCTCATACCTTGCTAGAAATATTGCTTATCTATTGCATCAATAGTGATGAATTAACTTATTTCCCTGAATGTGGAGTTCTAACTCTGCTCTGTTGTAAGAAACTGGTTGTTTATCGTAAACGTGTTGCGCACATCAGCGATGGATACGAGATGCCCGATGCTTGCATTCCTAGGAACCTGTTTTAGCACAATCCGGCGCACGCGGTTGAATCTAGCTGTTCTACAAACAACAATAAAAAGTCCTATGTTTAAACTGGTCTCCAGAGTTCATACAGCAATGAAACTTAGTTCAGCTGCTATTTAGATTTTATCCGAAACCATGGTGCCGAGCACCGTGGTTTAGTTTTAGTCAGTCAGCGTTATTTTTCAAACCAAAAACAAACTTTAATATTCACATTATTTAAAAATTAAGATAGCTTCAAAATGGAAATCCAAAAACAACTATATAGTAGGTACCTTACCTCCATATATTTATGATATGACCTCTAAGTTTTGACCAAAGACACCATCAAAACCTGTTTAGTAAATCAAACTGCACGACGGGTTCCAACTTCCCTCGCATCTCTAATGGATTTGTCTTGAATAAACTTAAAATCTTCTAAATCAATAAAAGATCAGTGAGCCGTTATAATAATGTACAGCATTTATTTACTTTTTATCCGATTCACCATTAGATGGTGATGAAGTTTAATCTGCCAGAAAAGAGTCAATCGGACAAATATTTGTGGATATAGAATTTGGGGGTGTTGAAGCCTGAACTTGGCTCAACGTCATTTCCTTCGCGCGTATTTGCGTAGCTAGAGTTGCGTTATCAGACAAAGCCGCTGCTAATGCTTTTTCCAACTTCTCTGTTCCTGCCCTTTCAGCATTCAGAGCTGCCCTGATTTCTGCCAGCGATTCCTGATCAGGGTCCACAGCTGTTTGAGTTTTGAATACGCTGTCGTGTGCTATTCGAAGTTGCCATTCAGATACCATGGATGATAGTCTTGATATTTCCACTAAAAACGATTGTTAATTGGATTTCATGATGATTAGATTTAAAATCGGTTACAATAGGATACAGTCGATACTCATTCATTACAATACAATACTGTTTTTTGCACTGTGAAATGTAGGTCCAAAAAAACCAAGACTCATTGAGTGACACACCTACATGACATGTTGTGGGAAGTCGTTTGTGGGAAGTTCTAGTGCTTTTTACAGGCAATTTGGTAAAGCAAAGCATAAAAAAATAGGCCTACGACTTTAATCGCCAGGCTACCGTGTCTGTACCATGCCTGTTATTTGTCTATGAGGTCTGTAATATGAGGAAGTAAGAATCAAAAAGTTTCATTTACACCTAGGTATACCTTTTTTCAGAAATCAAAATAAACTTTTTACTTTTTAACCATAATACGATTCTGAAAGCGATTCATGCGCCTGGAAACGACTTTTTGAACCAATTTATTTAGGAATACCTGCTACTTTTTCCATCTCGACCTAGAAATGTGTAAATGTCAACCTTTGATCGAGAACTCCCTATGTAAGTATAAGAAAACATTAGTTTGTGGGTATTGGTGACCACCGCACCACCTACCATTAGCTGCCTGTAGTTCTCTAGCAGTGTGTTGCAGTTCGGCCGAGGCCAGGCGTCGTTCGCGAGTGTGGGCCGCGGCCGCAAGTCGAGCGCGCTCTCGTATTTCGGAACCACCGGCCGCACATCGTTCCACTCTTCGCAATTCCGCCTCAAGGCTTGATGCCTCCCTGACCAGGTAGGTTGTTGAGATAAGTAGAGTGCTTTTCTTAGAATTGAATTTAAATTGGTCGCTCAGTTTAATCTACTCTACTTTGGGTCGGCTATATATGCTGCCTCATTTTAGTTTGGGAAACGGCCTTTTTAGGAAAAGGAATTTTGGGAAAGGTGGTAGGTAGTTCTTCCTCGGACGAGCCACACATAAAGAGCTCGTTTGGCCAAAATAACCACTGTTTTAAAGTATTTCGGGCCTATTTTAAGTTTTATCTAATGTTATATTTTAAGCTCAGCTTTTTTTTTCGATACAAAATACATGAACTCGCTCACCTTCAACTTATCTCAAAGAACAATTTGATATGACTTCTATATTTTGCTATTCATGATAACATCATTTTGTAGTAGAGCTCCTTATGATAGAGTTCGTCCGAGTTGGTATACCTACGACTTGTACTCGTACACCCACCGTGCATTTCTGCAGCCAAACCAGTGCCGGATTAGCCACGTAGCAAGAGTAGCAAATGCTACGGGCCCGGCGCATTTGGGGGCCTCGCGCTCCAACGCCTGTCTGACCGTAATCTGTACAATGTGTCTGGTTACCGGTGTTAAATTTTATCGACAATTCACTATACCTATTTTTTTTCTCTCTCCATTATAAAATGCCAGCCATTTTGTTTGCTTTTGCCCCAAGCACGGGTGCTTGTACTGATTAAGTATAGCTACCCATGTAGGGGTCCTAGGAAGACGACAGAGGACTCATTTGATAGCCAATAATGTAGACAATAAAGTAATAATAATATTGTTGCAATTTCTATTTTATAATAGAGGAAAAGAGAATTGATAAAACGGATAGGATTTTTAAAAATTCAACCCCCAAGGGGGTGAAATAGGGAATAAAAGTTTGTATGAAACTTTTTATTGACGGGCCAAACCCTTAGTGCTTGCAACTTAAAATTTCGCACACGTATTCCTCTTATGACGTAGGCATCCACTAAGGAAGGGTTTTTCAAATTCAACCCCCAAGGGGGCGAAATAGGGGATAAAAGTTTGTATTAAATTTTTATTCCTCGGACATATTTGCATGAAATTTCGTATGAATTGAGTGCGGCAAAAATAATGAGTTACTTATTTCAGCGTTTTCCAAAATTCAACCCCTAAGAGAGTAAAATAGGGGAAAAAAGTTTTAAATAAACGCACAGGCCAAACCCTTAGGGCGAGATACTTAAAATTTTGCATACTTATTCCTTTTATGTCGTAGACATCCACTAAGGAAGGATTTTTCAAATTTCAACCCCCAAGGGGGTGAAATAGGGGATAAAGTTTGTATGAAACTTTTTATTCACAGGCATCTACTTAGATTCACAGGCCTAACCCTAATAGGGTTAGGCCTGTGAAGTATGTAAGTAAGTAAGTAAGTAGATGCCTAGAAACTTAAAATTTCTAGGCATCTACTTAGAAATATTTTTTCAAAATTCAACCCCAAGTGCAGCCCGCCCGATTATATAGAGTATTTTTAATAAAGTAGGTAACAGTGAACGAAGCGAAGCCGGGAGTTATAGCTAGTAAAAAAATATTAATTTAGATAGGAGCGTAAAATATTTTGCATGCCCTAAACACGCAAGCGCTTAGGCTATGCTTCACTTCGACTTGAAAATCTAAAACTCGATTTAGACACGTTAAATCGTAAAAATATGTAGGTATTTTACGAACTGTTTAACGTTAATGTATCGATATATTAGATCGATCATTTTATGTATGTAATGTATGTATGTTTGTCTAGCCATAACTTTCGAACCGTTGTTGATCCGATCTGCATGAAATTTGACAAATCGATAGTTTGTACTTGAAAATTTTACTGGTAAGATCGGGAGTATATGAGTAAAATCGGATGAAGGGTTTTTGAGATATGGGGTTTCTTAAGGGGGCAAAAATAAAAAATTTATATAGAAAAATCAAGTTACATGTCATATTGAAATGAAATGAAATGTTTATTTGAGAGAAATATGGTTTAGAAGTTAGTTCTTAGTAGATAAGAGTAGGTTGTTGACAGTTCTCATAAAATGGTGACAACGACCAGGTCTGATGATGGAGCCAAGATCTGTTCGACGGAACTCTTCAATAAATAGGGCAATAGAGTTGAAACTTGGTTACCATACCAAGTTAGTAGGCGGTAGTCAGAAAAAAGTCCAAACATAATGTTTGGACTTGCCTCAGACTACCACCTACTCAAGGTTTTCGTACGTTCGTTGGGTCGCATCACGAGATTTCAGTTCGGGGCGAACCACTAGTTAGACTAGTATCTATACCACATTTCTACCCTTCAAGCGGCCAGATTTTTAAGCAAACCAAGGGAATTTAACAGAATTTGCTACAGGCCCCGCGCTGGCTTAATCCGGCACTGACCAAACAGTGATGCTCAAATTGTTTCGTTCAGGTTTGGAAGGTATAGGTGTATGCAATTACAGGCGAATTTATGTCATAGAGTGCTGTACACAGTGCAAGTCACCGTAGGGTAGTGACCGTGGTCCGAGAGGTAGT
The DNA here is from genome assembly GCA_932294275.1 of Chloroclysta siterata. Lineage (NCBI taxonomy): Eukaryota > Metazoa > Arthropoda > Insecta > Lepidoptera > Geometridae > Chloroclysta > Chloroclysta siterata. Next base: position 9,465,306 of record OW028600.1, on the reverse strand, counting down.
ACCTAATGCAGTTGTTATAGGTTGAGGTAATCCAATATCAGGTAGGCCATCTGCTTGCTACACCAATGTTTTTTTAATCATCTGTGCTCGCCTTTGTACATGTCCTCAATTTCTGTCTTTTTCCTATGTATTGTATTGTCTGCAATAAAGAATTAAGATAAAATACCTGCGCGTGTCTTCAGTAACAGCAACAACACGATCCTGCAGTTCAGCGTATTGCCGCTGCAACGCTGTCTGCGTCGATTGTAATGGTCGCAACTGTTGAAGCTCTCGTTCCAGTGCGTTTATTTGACTTGACATTTCTACGCATCTCTCTTCAAATATTTTTCTTTGACGCTCCTAAAATACATTCTAAACTTACCCCAACAACCATTATTTTAATATTTTATTCATACTTCTAAGGCGATTCTCTTCAAACAAGGTTAATGCCTTCTTCGTTTGGATAGGTTGGACAGCCTTCACAGCTCAGCTGGTAGTAGTTCAGCCTTCTGGGCCGCAGGCCGTGGGTTCGATCCCCACTGAGTACAAACATTTATGTGATGAACATAGATGTTTGTTCTCTGTCTGGGTTTTATTATATTATAAGTATTTAATTACAAAAAAAAAGTATTTAAGTATTTTATCAGCTATCTAGTTCCCATATGACAAGCTTTGGCTTAGTTTGGGGCTAGATAGCGCTGTGTGGAAAGTCTACCAATATTTATTTATTTATATTTATTTATAGGTCTAACTACCTTCCTACATAGTTAGGCCATGCCTTCTGAGGCATGAGCAATGAGGCTCAGAATAATAATTGACCAAGGTAACCAGCAGATATCTAATAACCTTTTCTATAGTGTAACTAATTTAGTAGGTAAACGTACTCTATATTTACAAAATACCTAAGAGCAACGCGGCAACCAGCAGCGCTACCCGTTGCTCTTAGCAGAATACTACTTACGCAGCAGAATACTAATGATCTTTCACTCGAAGGCTTACCCCTATTTCCAGTTGAAACTTCAATGCAGTAACTTGTTCATAAGCTGCGGAAAGTTCAGTTGCTGCTTGTGTAGCGCCAGCAGTTGCCGCGGCAGCCCCATTCTGAGCTTCCACTGCCGCTCGTTGCGCGGCTGCGCAATCTGCCTCAGCTGCTTCTGCCCTCGTAGCTTCTGTGCGCACAGCTTCTCGTAAACGGCTTTCAGATGTCTAGAGATTCGTTTTAATTATAGAACATACACACAGCCAGACGTATCATGATTATGGACGTTGATGACACAAATGTGGCGGCAAAAATCAAGAATTACTTACTGTTATGGTGCGAAATTCTCCTATGAGCTCCAAAAACTGCTGCTCTAGGCACTCAAATTCTGTACTCACACCCATTTTGGTAGTTTTTAATTTCCTTAATTTAATATTAGTAAATTTATAGCTTATTTTACTTTTGTCAAGATTATGTTACCTGTTAACAACCAGAAACTTTTTATTAGAATTTGATTTTAAAAATAGAACGTCATTGATGATTGACGCGGGAAGTTAAATTATATAATTGTTATGTTGGTCCCTGACAGTTTCAGTCAGTTTGTTTTTAAAATAGACAGACAAGGGGAGTAAAAAGACGAAACCGACGTACCTACCTTCAATTCACATAGCTATTCAATATTGGCGTTTTTATTTGCTAGTTTGGATCTTGAGAGTTCTTTGAAATGTCTACGGTCTGCTAGTATTCATTTACATTATATATCGTTCCTCAGACGATTTCGTAGTTAGGTACCTATTTAGTAAGAGAACAATATTTCTATTTTGGAGATGGAATCATTTGAATACTTAATAACTTCAATCTGTAGTTAACAAGATTTCTTTGAACCGCGGAGTTGAAATGTGTCAATTTTGTTGTGCTTGAAGATGAACAACCTGCGGAGGGAATATTAAAGCAGGGGGAGTTATGTTTTGCTACTGGGTGGAAATTGGAATTTACTGCTTATAAAAACGCCAGTAATTGTTTTGACCGATCCATTCAAGCTGCAGCTTTCATAGAAACTGGAACACAAACTGGTAAGTACCTATCTATTAGTTACTCCAATAATTAGATATACCTACATGACGTAGCTTTAGAGATAGACATACCTACTTACCAAACTTTCTCATTATCAAGTCGTGTGAATGTGTCGAGCACATTTCTGTGGTCGAGCAGATCATTAATTACTTCAACCTTTTTTTACTACGAATTCACCATTATTTTCAGCATTCTTAGCTGATAAACGAATATCCTATCATCACTTAAGAATTTCAGTGTCTGGGGTTTATTTCCAACTGAAAGTTTAGCTGTGCTGTGTATAGGTACTATGTAAAATTCAGAGGTAGGTAAATAGGTATGTGTTGCTTTGCTTGTGGCAATGGTGAAAATATCGATTTCCGTTTCAGGCATCAATGGAAGAAGCAGCGAAAATGCGCTTCCGTACAACGGCAGCAATAGCGGCGATTCTGTCTATCGCCCTGCTTTTCCCATGCTGCGATGGTGCCAGTCTACATTTCTCAAAGCCAGAAGATAATGAAGACTATCTGTCTATGTATCAGGACTACGGCGTCATCAGACGGGCGATACGTAACGAAGACGTCTTCGAGGACTACGGACATTTTCGGTTTGGGAGGTCGGATCGACGGAAGACTCCATTGCAACACAAAAAATGGGCGGCAAATTGGAAAATAGAACAGGAATCATAGATTTGAACAATTGAACAGAGTTTGTAGTGACGTGGAATTTAAATAGGCTGGAATATTTATATTTCATGTCATCATGGTCGATTTTTTCTAATATCTACTTCTACTTAGGGGCCGTCCATTAAACACGTGATGTTTTCTAGCATTTTTTAACCCCCCTTGGTGATACGTAGTGAGGTTTAAGACAACCCCCCGCCCCCACCCAAAATCACGTGTATTTTTTAGTACTTACCTACAAAGAATCTTAATTTTTTTAGAACATTATTTAAAGACAGGTATAAAGTATACTTAATCTAATTTTATTCTGAAATTAAGGACCATGACAAAAATTTCTAAACAGAAAGCCGCTTTTCGGTTTAGAAAATGCACGTTTGACGGAAAAATAAATACACGTGATATCCTACTACACCCCCCGTAATTTCGTAATTTTTGATAAAACACCTCAACCCCCCCCCCCCTTTCAAGCCTCACGTGATTAATGGACGGTCCCTTACTAACTATATTTTGAACTTTTCTTTACCTATATTTAAGTACTTGACGTCTGTAAATTTTTCGTGGACCTTACGGTTTTAAGGAAGGGAAATAGGGCTTAGGCTGGTAAATAAAATGTCGATTATATTTAAATGATTGTATTATTATAATAAATACATTTTACAACAGTTATTTCATTGCAGTAATGCACAATGCATTTAATGGTAATATGTCGTGATGAACTGAATGGGTAAGTATAAATTATGTACACTATAATTTTGTTAAGGCATTCTTACATGACATCTCTACACTAACAATATTACCTATTTTAAGCATTTTCCGCAAAAAACGATTCTCAGAACTCTTTTTATTCACGGCATTTTAAATGTCTATGAAGCAATATTTAGTTTAACTTTTTCCTCTACACTGATTGTACAATAGTTTTTTCGTAATATTCGTTGTACTATTTCATTAAATATTTTAAAGATCTATGGCATGTTAGCTGATGTGTCTGCCTTTATTTTGTTTTTTGTTGAGACTCTAGTTCTGGTTAACTAATCTTATTCCAACATTAGGCACACATAATATCACTACTCTATATTATCCAATATGAGACTAGTTAGTTCTTTCCTAACCTAAGTTATAATTTATTTACTATGTATTTATCTTATTTTTTTTATTTAGCACACGATAAATGGTTAATTGTACTTGGTGAGAATGAAGCGTATTGGAAATTTAAATCTTTGAAATTAAAAATTACTCATACCCATAATTTAAAGTTAAGTATAAATAAGTAAGCATGTTCAGCATACATAGGTAATCCTAAAATAAAGAATGTGATAGATTACATAATAATTTATGAATGTACAATGAAAATGTTCCATTATCTTTGAATGTATTTTAGCGTTTCACACACTCGCGTTGAGTATTTCCATAACTTGGACAGTTATTCTTAGATGATGTCCTTCTTCTGCGAGCTTCCAAGTAGTGCCTGTAATCATAATAAAATTGTAAGTTAAAGTTACTAAATAAATTAAAGATAGATTCTTGAAAATTGGAGAAAGCATAATGTACCTATATGACAATCATAATATTGGTAATATGGCAACGTCAACATAAAGGTGTAGTTATGAAATGAACTTAGGGTTGTCTGTCATACCGATTGAATAAACAGTTTTCAAATTGAGGTCGAAAAACTTTAAAGTGACAAGATTTCTCGCACAGCGTTACATTTTTGTAAAACCTTCTTAAAAAAAAGTGATGTACACACGGATACGCATCAGGGTATACACTGCTTCTTTTTTTCCACACACAACACTATCTAGCCCCAAACTAAGCAAAGCTTTTATAAGGGAACCAGCTGTTTTTTGTTAAGTAATACATACTTATAATATACCTATCATAAACACCCAGACAGGAACAAACATCTATGTTTGTCACAAAAATATTTGTTCTCGGTGGGGATCCACCCACGTCCTACAAAAGGCAGAACTACCTACTACCAACTGAGCAGTGAAGGCTGTCGAGTCTTTGGCTTTGTGTAGCTTAATCTGTATGCGTGTGAACAAGGATAGGTTGATTTTAGCGTGTTTACCTTATTGACGAAGTTCACGATGGCTGTAGCCGGCTGCTCGGGCTCGAGCTCGGCGAACACGTGGCACTGATTGTCAGCTCCGGAAGACGAACGCGCTACAAACGCGAATATACGCCTGTGGAAGACAATTACTTAATTTATTGTTGTCAAGGGAAGAATTAATACGGCCAGTTAGGTAAAAAAAAACAAAATCAAAACAGTATTTATTCAGTACAATCACAAGGATCACTTTGAAACGTCTTAGGTACTAAACTAGATGAATCTAGCGCCAATTTCCCGCGACCATTGTAATCTATGAGCTATTGTTTTCCTTGTAAAATGGGAATACTTAGAAGATAATCTTCTTATGATTTTTTTTTATCATCCCAAACAAATGTAATCAATTCGGGTATACTTTTGCCAATCGACATTCAAAACTTACTTTTCGCTCTTGGTCCCGTTGTCATCGTGCATGTACCTCCTCTCGTCGGGGTCTATGCCGGCGTAAGACACGCCGTTGGCTGGGTAGTGTCTTCGGAAGAACAGCTTGCGCGCCGAGTCGGTTAGTGTGATCCCGCCGCCGAACACTTTGAAATGCACCATGTGGGCTGGTCCCTGGACAATGATGGAATTTAATTCATATTCAGTTGCCGTTAGGATCTCAACATTCCAATGGACTCATTGCAGGCTCTTTTCTTATTGTGACCATTGAAAAAAGCAGAGCATATATTTCGTAGCAAAGAACCAAGTGGAAAGCCATGGGACTCTCAAATGCAACCATTGCCATTGCGAAGTTCCGACTCTCAAAAAATGTAATTGTATCACACACTAAAAAATCTCATTGCCATATATCTGGTCCCCATCGTTAATAACGTCAGCGTGGTATGGTATACCAGTCTGAATCTTTCACAATCAATCACATAAAATGAAACCTAGTCAGAAGAAGATTGCCTCTTTGAGGCGCACTTAAAATCCTTTCACCACACTGTTTCGAAAGTAACTAGTGACACGAAAGACAAAAAAGAAGACGAAGAAGAAAAAGAAGGCGAAGAAGAAGAAAAAGAAGGCGAAAAAAAAGAAAAAGAAAGGTGAAGAAGAAAGAGAAGAAGATTTCGAAAGAAACTAGTGACACGACAAGACGAAAAAGAAGAAGAAGAAGAAAAAGAAGGCGAAGAAGAAGAAAACGAAGCAGATTTTGAAAGAAATTAGTGACACAACAAGACGAAAACGAAGAAGACGAAGAAGATAAAGAAGAAGAAGAAAATGCAATCTGTACCTTTTTCACGAGAAGGCTAGTGACGGCTCTCTTGACAGCGGCGGGTCCGGTCAGTGCCTCCGTGTTCTCAGAGCCGAGCAGCAGCACGTGGCACGCCGCGCCGGTGGCGAGCAGCGCGCGCGCCGCCGCCGACGAGCCGCCTCCGCTCCATGGGTCCCTGCAGACAACAGCATAGAAGCACAGTTAAATAGTGCTCTTATTTATTGGTCGCTGAAGACTCCGTGAGCTAAAATTAGATTGATTGTCATAATCCCCACTAAGCTGTCCCCACCAGGATTATCGCAATCTTCAAAACAAAATTGGCGTTTTCCCCACTAACATTTTTAACCTTGGTTGATGGAGATTATACGGTACGCTTATAGTCTTAAAAAGTGACAGTGACAAATATATTTTATAGAGCCGGGAAATATAAATATGCCTAAACGTTTCGACGTGCAAGCACAACACACAAGCTTAAAGTCGTTCATAGAGGTAAAATAAAACATATTTCAGCGGCTCATGCATCGCATCATCAACGGAAAACCATTTTGTATTATACTAATCTATGAAAAAAATGGTATTCCGTTCAGCATAGAAGTTAGGTGAGACAGATTTTCAGGTGAAATCAGCATCAGGAATCAGGGAAATGATAGATTAGCAGTAACCGAAATACATCAATAACATCGCTCTACCATCACTCACCGGTCAGGAAGCTGCAGGGGTACTGGCAAGGCCAATGGCGTCACAGTGTGTTGGTATACAAGCGCTGACAGGGAGCTGAAGACTGGCTCATCAGCGCATCCCCTTAGTCGCACGCCTCTGGAAGCGGGTTCTATGAGGAAGTGCCGCACTCCACTGGCACTACCCGCTCGGACCGCGAGGCCGAACGCTCCGGGGAAGGAGTTGGAGTCGCGGACTATAAACGCGCCTTCTTCTAGTGGTAAGAGGGCTGATATCGCTGTGGGAAAAACAAATTACCGTAAAAATATATATGACAGACTAGGAGAGTGATTACTATTTCAACAAAGGCTTACTACCCTATAAATACCGACCTGAAGAAAGGGATAACTCAGATTCGTATTGCACCAATAATTGCTGGACTTCCGAGAGCAAGCTCGTGAATAACTTGGCAAACAAATTTTGAACAGGGACGGTTCATTCCAGATTAACGATAATTGAAAGGAAATGGTGATCGATTAAAGGAGAGGATAGACTCACCATCGTCTCTCGAGATGTTGGGCTTGTACCAATAATGGCTGGTGTCCCGTGCGAACCTCACTCTGTCCGGTGCCACGTGAGCCGGCTCAGCGCTGGCGCTGACGCTGGACCGTCGCGACGTCAGGCTGCCGTTGCCATTGTATGTGCGGTATTCCGATTCAGGACTGCTTTCACGTTCCTTTCTGCAATACAAATAAATGGGCTTCTATAGAATGGAACCAACAAATATTTTGAAAACCACAAAATATTTACAAAAGAAAATAGAAAATATTTTACTTTTTAATATATTGAAAAGTTCTACATTCTACTGGATTTGAAGAAAATAAACAGAAAAGTAGTAACTTAAAAATATAATCTGGTTTGGTTACCAGATTATGGCACCCTAATGCTAGAAACAGTCAGAACAAAAGTGCAAAAAATTCAACAAAAAACGAGTAAAATGTTGGTCTAATAATGAAATAGGTTGACTACAACAAAATCTGGGATGACACCATCCAAGTGTTTATTATAGTGCGAAATAAAAAAGAAACAATAAAACGAACAAACAAGAAAGAGCTGTTGTGCCTTTACCTGATAACCGTTGGCGATCTTGGCGGCCTCGCGCTCAGCGAAGGCGTAGGCGTGGGCGGGTAGGGCGTCCGTGGGTGCGTGGGGAAGGCTGGCGTACCAGCGCGGGACTCGGTCCGGGACTCTGATCGAGACTCCACACGAGACCAGCTTTCTGCACGGTCCTGAAATATGGAAAAAATACTTTACATGTGTTCTAATTCATGATAATCAGTCTGGAGATGTCCACTGCTGGACTCAGGTCTCCCTTAAACATTTCCAGAAATAACGACGATCGAGTCTCTTTTTATAACTATCCACATGCATCCCTACCACAGTTTTGGTAATATTGATTTTATCCCTCATATTAATTTAGAATCTTCATATCTAGTGGACTGTACTAAAACTTACAATGGTATCAGTGTTGATGGGCTCCGCTAGCGACAGTAATCCAGGCGCGGGAGTGGTAGGGGTGCTACTGGCACTCCATTCACGCATCGTCATCTTTTCAAACATGAATTTCTTAGATGAGGTTCTGTGGACAATATTTTGATCATTTTAAGGTCTTGTATTGCTTAGGTCAGCCACACGTCAGGTTTTGGCATCGGGTTTCCAGATGTAGTTGTCAAATTAAGGCACACGACAACGTCGATCGACACGATTGAACGGCGTGGCTACATGAGCACGATTCTTTACCCTTTCAGTTTCAAAACCGGTCAGAATGGAAGTCAGAATGGACAGGTAGTTAAAGTCTCAATTAGCCAAAATGGCATTACTACATGCGTTCTAATACTGGCATACCTACCTACATTTATTTTTGCTGCCATCTTTTCGTAGCGGAATGATGTAGCGAGGCAATAAAAAAAATTACTGAAGTTTTTGGCCAAACCAAATCCTTTGCATATTATAAAGGTTCCGCTGATTTCCCAAAGCAAAAATACTTGTTAATAAAACATCATTACACCTTCAATAAATCTGCCTACTAATATGTTATTCGTATATATTTACCTGTCTGGAGCTTGAGGGCTGATGCTATCAGTTCTGAGAGCAGTGCGCGTGTTAACATGCAGCGGGACGCTGAAATCATCGTCGTCATCTGCGAATGCTGTCGTGTCACTGGTGTAGCCGTCCACACTGAAATGAAAGCGTTTATATTATTTCTAGTCGACTGATATGTGATTTAAATTTTTTCACATGCTTTGTCAAAACTCAATAGCTATTTTTCACTATCAAGGTCAGCAATGTTCAAGTTTTTATGAATGCTGTTTACATATAATATTCTGATATCCTCACTTTGCAAAATGAGCCGTTTCCACAAAGCAATAGCTTTAAAGTAGTAAGAAACTAAGTATGCAAAATAGTCTCACCGATGACTAGCTGAGCGGCGCACGTGTCGGGAAGTAGCGGTGTCCCACTCGAGCGGTAGTCGAGCGACCCGTTCCCTCGCATCTTTTCTATCTCTCAGCTTCTGCTGTTGCCTCTGCAGCCAAGTCAGCCCGGAGCTGGCACTGTCGATCCCGCTGTCAGACCGCCGGGGTTCCCTCGCTCGAACCGTTTCATGCCATCCCAGAGTACTATTCGATCGCCAAGTACCATTCTCCGGTACACTTTTTCTCGGTGGCCGATCCGCCCACTCCACCTCGCCATTCAACCATCTGTTGACAAGATTTATGATTAAGTTCCTTCATTCATACGGAGTGCTCCGAAACTTATGCTTAAGAACAACGCAATAAAATGTGTTCAGAGTTTTTGCTATGTTTGCTCAAGTGTTATCTTTGTCAGGCTTTAACAACGCGTAGGAATCGAAGGTTTGGGAGATAACCTATTATGGATAATGGTAAACAATGTAGATATTTTATTTATTGAGTAGAGTACCTATGCGTTCTTGGTATCTCAGATAGTGGGTGTTCAGCGCGGATGCCTCGTGATTACATAAGATTAATTAGAATAATTCTTAAGGTCTTCCGTTTAAAATGGAATGCCAATTATCATATCTATTTGTAGCGCATTGAAATGGTATCACCTTGAAGGCAGGACTAATATTACGAAGTACATAGATACTTACCTACTGTAAATAAGGGTTACCGACAAAAAGTTTCCCGGCGTTTATTAGAAAGTAACAGTAGAACATGTGGTGCGGTGTCGGCGCGGCGTCGCGGTGTCGTGGCCCGCTTTGACCGACCGTTTATGGCGGCGTTTATCTTGAAATAGTAACTTGTTTGGGTCATGGCGCGACGCAATCACACGCCATCGCTCCAAATCAATCCCAGAATTGCGAGCTACCATCGCCTTCCGACGCAACATTAGACAACCGGCTCATGTTTGACAAGACGACAAGTTGGAACAACCCGTTTGGACTGAACTACGCATTGATTTGAATAATTAAATGCGTTAGTTAAAAAGATATTACAGTCAATCTACGACCAAACATGGACAGTTTAGAAAGGACTTTCAGCCACCATTTACGAGCAATAAATTATCGTTAGCCAGTTCCGAGAATGGTCACGTCGAGTCAGTAATTTGACTGGTAACATAAGAAGCCATTCATTCAGTAGGCGCCGCATAAATAATTCGCAATAGGTCGTTTATAGTAGGGCCCGTGTGTGCGGCCAATGTTGCGGAACGAGCGGAACAGTAGGTATCGGGTTTGTTCCCGGCCCACGCCTATCTTCGCTCAATTAGGGAGTTGATGCATCCGTTTCTGGGTTTACTGTAGGTAGAGCAATGAATGTATTTACTTCGACTCTACCTATAAGTAATTCGGTATACATAAAATCTTACGAAAGCTAAGAGTAGTTGTATTGGATGACACCGCGTGCATATCCATTGCGAAAATAAAGCTGTAACTATAAACTGACATTGAATTGTGTGTGTCTACATTCATTTATACAGGTAGAAACGCCCTGACAGAATGTATCTTGATTGTAAAGGCACTCTTTTAAGTGGCACAACCACGACCACAATACATTAGAATCTGCGTGATTGACAAGACCGATAGATATCTGCTGGCTATCTATGAAGTGCCATTTATCTTCGTGTCGATCAAATCTGACATGAGCTTAGTACAATGGAGGAGTAGCATGTGTTTATTGTTTATCTATACAGCACTTAGTAGGCGTGGAAGAGGTTTTTATGATGAGATATTCGGGAGGTAAAATAAGCTCAACATTACGAAATAGAAACACGTTGCAGCCAGTAGAATACACCCAAGTCGGGCCGCGATCCAAAAACTATAGTTTTATGAATTTCAATCCACGTACGCCGAGCTTATGTTCAGGAATCTGTAGACCGAAGTCGGAAGTACCAATCTAGACTTGCAAAAAGTTTACCTACATTACATAGCTTTTATCTCGTACCTAGGAAGGTAGGTATAACTTGGCATGTTTACGTTTAACAAAGAACAGACCACCACGACGTAAGTATAGTATTCTCAGAACGCCAATAACGTAATTTATGCTGCCACTTAGAACAAAAGGGCTATAATTTATTGCATACCACAACGCAATTTATTTAAACCTTATTGTAGCTTTGGCATTATACAGGCTTGTTTAATCCGATAAGGCACCTACCTATTATTAGGGTTTTATATCAAACATGATGTAGAAAAGGGAGCCCATTCAAACCTTGAGTTAATCAGCCAGACCATTCTTCTGGAATTTATTATCACTGAAATCGATGACTTTTTTGTGAAGAGAAAAATGATTTTCTAAGCCTGAATTGAATAAATGAATAGTTTTGTTTTAGTTAAATTTTTGTAACTTGCTTTAAATTATAATTCATGCTTCTTTTCATGGTTCATGCTATGTTAGGCTACGATCTATATTCGTTCCAAGTTTTATTCAAATCGATCTTCTAGCATGATTGAGATACAATCTAAACAACTGAACTTTTAATTGAGTATTGAGTAGTTGAATGGTTAGTAGTTGGTAGTACTAGACTATCCCCCAGGATACCTACAGCCGTTAGAGGTGGCCGAGTATATTTTCAGTTTTCAGGAGGTATAGGTACCTACGAGGTAAACTACGGACATTATCCTTCGATTAAATAAAAATTTGTAGATAGAATAACTAAGGTAAGAAGTTATTCTATCTACAAACTTTTGATTTAATCGTAGGATAATGTCCGTAGTTAAATTCTTGTCATGTTGCAACTGATAAGCTGTTAAGCGGTCGATGATTGCACCCAATTAATGTTTTGATGTTTAAATGGTCAGCTGCTGTTGTGGGAATATCGGCTTTAAAAAGCTTTCATATTTTTATTCAAAAACGCTCTCATACATTGTGTTTCCGATTCATATCGATACCATATTGATGTTTAATAGCCATACTTAGCTTGTTTGTGTCTTTATCGTATCGTATTAAACTGGAGTGTCCAATTAACACCCACAAGACCACTTTGTCTGCGATGTCTCCTACGCTCTGTAATAATTTGAAGTATCAACTAGATTGCAGAAAAACTGCCCGCATTCTCTCTCGGAGTTATAATGGGAATACCTATAGCATACTAGCTAATATATGATTGAAATCACATACCAAAGCAAAGAAACTTGTTCAGGCTTTACGAATAGGTTTTATTATACGCGCTTTGTGTTTTTTATTAGATTCCCAGGTTTCGAAATTTTATGTATTTTTTAAAACTTGAGTTTAGAGATCCTATTTCATTGCATGTTAAGTAATAGATACTTATGTTGAACTTAGCCTGAAGCGTTTTGTAATTTGGTAGATCCGATACGACTACGAGAAACTCAATAGCAGCAAGTAACTTTACTAAAATAAGCCATATCAATCCGAGACCGATCTTATATTACGAAAGTAAGTGCACTGCTACACATAGGACAAAGTAGGTAGCTACGTACATGTATGTAATGTAAACAGAGTCACTTGAGTTTGTTAGTGTATGTTTATGGCCAATTTAAATCAAACCTATAAGGAAGGGCTTGTGTAATGCGATTGAAACGGGCTTCTTTATGGTCCTTTGCTGAAGTGGGTCAGAACGCAACCAAATAAATTAAGGGGACAAACACAATGCACTTTATGCCGTTATGTTGATCAATTGGTGAGTATCATAACGATTATTGAGACATTTGTATATAGACTTATATTTTGTTCTCTGATGTTCTCATGTCTCGTCAGTTTAGTTTGTTTAGATTAGTTCGATTTTAGATTGATTTGTTCTCCTTCTACCTAATTTTTTTAATATAAAATCGACATTTGAAGGTTAAATGTTTATCGGAATTTGTTGTTGCTAAGAATAACGTAAATGGTTTGGTTGAGAACGTAAACACTAGCATGTGGCTGTAGTGTAGGCGTCAGAGCGTGGCCTCCACTCCCACATCGCAGGAACATTATGTTTACATTGACCACCAGATCCCCTCTTTTAATTGCTTTATATCATAGTTTTGTTGTGAATCTGTTTCCCCTCGTGGTACCTAGCCGGAAACTTGAACTCAGTTTATCACCTCCAGCTTACATTTTACAATTGCTGTCTCGGGAGTAATTTAAAGTAAAGTAAGTGTCATGAACAACACCATTGATAAATAAAACATTAATCCATACATTTCATTTGCGACCATCAATACATTCGAGGTGATTGATGTCAAGTTTGTACTTCTTATCGAGGGTATCAAAAAAATTGAATCAATTTGTACCCTTCAAAAGCTTTTACATTGAAACGGCTTAATTTAGCACAGGCAAGTAAATTCAGATCTCTCGCAGCGAAACTGGTTTCGCGAGATCACTTTTATTTATGCAAGTCGTTGATTTCATTTAAATTTCAAAGACAACTAGTTTCCGTTATCAAAGTTCCCTTTAGAAAAACGCAAAAATACACGTAAAAATATCGTACTTGAGATACCTTGGGACTAACCAAGAGATTTGAGGGGATCTGAGACGTGAAACTGTTCCAGTTGCAGTTTTTTTTCAAAAATATACGTCAAAATGTCTTACCTTCCATTTGTAACGGGGGAGGTCCGCGGTGGCACAGTGGTCGTAGTAGTGGTGAGGTCTTCGTGAGTGAACTTGCGGAGGGTGCGCGGGGTAGCGGGCGCGGCGAGGGTGCGCGGCGAGGCGTCGGGGGTGGGGGTGCGCTCGTCGTCGTCGTCCTCGATGGGCCGGTAGGAGGCGTCGGAGCCGAGGGCGCGGCGCACCAGCTCGGGGCTGGCGAGGCGGTGCGGCGCGCGCAGCATGCCGGGGCGCACGCCGGCCGCTCCGTACGTGAAAGGAGCCGAGTCTGCGCGCGCGTGGTACGGTATGTCCGGCTGGCGGCTGGCTTGCGACTGCGACTGCGGCGGCGGCGCGTCCGGCAGCGCGCTCACCGTCCGCAGCATGTCTCCCAGCAGCGCGTCCAGCTCGTCTGGCGGGCTGGGAGCGGCGCGCCGACCCGCCGAGGAAATACCCGAGTCCATGGACGCGCTCAGCGGAGAGGACGGCCCGCCGCGCACCACGCGCGCGTATATGGACCCGTCCAGGGGCCCGAATGTATGAGCGCCCTCCGCGCCTTCCGCGGTCTCCCCGCCCGACCCGGATCCTTCTGCGCTACAGTTGTTATCGCCTGCGCACAACGTACAACAGTGTAAGAATCAAAGGTAACTAGCACTCAGCATCTATAAAATATCTAATATCTAAATTATTAGATATTTTCTCCTCCTAGAGGTATTATTAGTAATAGATCGAGTGAGCGAAGCGAACGAAGATCTTAGTTTCAACTTCGGCGATTTGGCATTTTATGTATGTACTAGTGGCTTCCCGCGGCTTCGCACGCGTTGAAGTGGTGCTGTGATTGAGCCACAAACATGCAAGCATCGTAACTTTCGCATTGATTTGTATATTATTAGGGTAGGATTTTAAATACCTACGTAGGAATAAGATATACCTATAGGCGTTCATTACCTATATTAGGTAGGTAGGTATAGGTACTGAGTTTAGCACAAACATGACAAATACAACAAAGACAACCTTACACGGAAATTATGTACTTATTTATTCCTAGTTTCTAACCCCAAAAACAAACGAAACAGCTTCACGACTTTGATGCCCAGGCACGGTAGATACCCTCAGATCTCTTCGTACCAACTCAAGATTCCCGTGTTTAGAATGTCCCTTACAAACATTGACGCCTCGTTGTATCCTTTTTACTCGAGCGCAACGAAGGAGGGTAACGTTTTAGGGGTAGTTTTCGAAAATCAAACTGTCTTTTTGTTTGTTTGAAGTTAATTATAACCTTGAAACTTTGGCAGTCTTTTGCATCTTTTGCAGGGGTAGTTTTAAAATATTGAAAATGTGATTTTAAATAATTTATTGTGGAGTATATTTACTTCAAGTTTGAAATCAATCGCACCACGCGTTAAAAAACTCCCATACAAACTTTGACATCCCTTTGCACACTTATTAAGGGTAGTTTTAAAAAACTAAAAATGCCTTTCCTATTTTTTAGCCTTGGAGTATATCTACTTCAAGTTTCAAGTATGTAGGTTCAAGGAATACAATTTGTCATACCAACGTTTCAACCCTTTTTGCACACTTGGGGTTTGAATTTCCAAAAATCCCTTCTTAATACACCTCTACGCCATAAGACCTATATACTCTTCAAATTTCAAGTCTATAGGACCAGCGGTCAAAAAACTCCCATACAAACTTTGACATCCCTTTGCACACTAATTAAGGGTAGTTTTAAAAAACTAAAAATGCATTTACAAATTTTTAGCCTTGGAGTACAATTACTTCAAGTTTCAAGTTTGTAGATTCAAGGAATACAATTTTTCATACAAAAGTTTTCATCCCTTTTTACACCCTTAGGGGTTGAATTTCCAAAAATTCTTTCTTATACGTCATAAGACCTATGTACTCTTCAAATTTCTAGTCTCTAGGACCAGCGGTAAAAAAACTCCCATACAAACTTTGACATCCCTTTGCACACTTATTAAGGGTAGTTTTAAAAAACTAAAAATGCGTTTCCTATTTTTTTGTCTTGAAGTATATGTACTCCAAGTTTCAAGTTTGTAGGTTCAAGGAATACTATTTTTCATACAAACATTTTCATCCTTTTTTACACCCTTAGGGGTTGAATTTCCAAAAATCCCTTCTTAGTACACCTCTACGCCTTAAGACCTATGTACTCCTCAAATTTCAAGTCTCTAGGACCAGCGGTTTAGGCTGTGCGTTGTCTATAGTCAGTCAGTCAGTCAGTCAGTCAGGACTTTGATTCTTATAGTATTAGAGATGTATGTATGTATGTCTGGCCATAACTTTCTAACGTGTAAAATATTTTTTTGTACATAATAAAGCATTTCAAGTAGTGTATTTATTTCTTTGTCGTCACCCCCGCAACAGTTTTATGCATTTGCCTCAAGCATTTTATATTTTAAGCTAAATAAATGAATTTCTCTTTAACCTAAACACGATTTTAATGAAGTTTTTAGGAGATTTCCACGAACTTACAACGTCAAAGGTGCTTTTAGGTATTTAGCGTCAGTTAAATTGCAAATTGCTTTTAAATTGAATTCGATTCGCCCCAATAACTAGCGAGCCTCGCTTCGAGCTGAAATTTGTGTAATTTACAGCGACGCTACATGGCCCAGAAATGCCGAGAATTAATTAGCACATTCTAGACTTTTATAACGTATTGAACGCGGCATGACGGCGGGATCGTTAATTAAATGTTGAAGGTAGGTAGGTAGGTATATAAAGCATTCAGTTGTGCAGCTACTCGACCGGCCGCGTCTCGGCCACATCCTAAAAAGGATCAAGAAAGCTCCCGTTTTCCCGTTTCCCGTTATTCCGTCAGAGCGGGATGACACCGTTTTATGACGGAATACTAAGAACCATTCCTATTTACGGGTAGTCTTGAGCTTGAGCAAAGCAAGTTCAAATTAAAAACATTTTTATCCGATTTTGATTTCGATTACTGCTTCCTATACAATTTTATTCAAATTGTATATCATTTAGTTATATAGCATTCATACCTATCATAAAAATATATAAAATAATGGTTTAGCTATGCTATTTTTATGATACATATAAATGTCAATTAGGTAGGTATGTTACGAAGCTTCAAATAGTTATCCAATTTAATCTAGTCATGAATGAAACGATCCATCGGATGATGATGATGTATGATCTCATAATATTCCGAGGTTTGGTGACTGGTGGTAGGTCAAGGCGATAACACCCAGTAAGGAAGCGACCTCAGGTTAAATCTACGGTAAAGATTTATCATGGCCGACCTACTCAAGTTGGTAACTTTATACCTCTACATAATTTTCTCTAAGAATATAGTCGTAAAAATACCTACTACCGTTTTACTCTCCTTATACTCACAGACTATCTACTGTGAGTGGATAAGGACTATACTTACTTACTTACATTGGCAATGTGACTACATTGCCAATGTAAGTAAAGAGGCCTACTAATATAAACAACTTGCACCTAATACTGCTAATACAGTGAGTAAATTGATATAGATATTTGAATACTCACCTACCTATTTCATTAGATGTGTGAAACTGACAACCGTGTAAATGTACCCAATGCAAACAAGGAAGAGCGGGCTCTATGTCACCGGTCACATCTTATTTGTCTAGTGAAGACGTGGTGCAGGCTAACGTCTCTTCGATTGGGTACCTTTCTACATTCTCCGAGCGGCATCAGATGTCTTTGAAAGAAACACATCTAGGTCAGACATGTACGAACTTCAATTTCGAAACTGAACTAAAATGTGAGGTTGTCAATAACGCAATTAGTGTAAAGATATCAACGTCAGCGTCTGGTGACCGTCGGGCTCTGTTAAGGAAGATGCGGTTATTTCTGTGTTGTCAACGAAAATAACGCGCCCAGACGCGAGGGCTCTGTTACGAAATGTACCGTCTGAGCGGGCAGGAAGAGGATGCTGAACTACCGTCAACTTATGCCCCATTAAACTTCACAAAATATTTAATATCCCTTCTATTTTTATTAATAACAATTAGGGAGCGTTGCAAGCAGTTTGTTTTAGCAAGTTCGCAAAATTATTCATAAGCTTAATCAACTTAAATTACCGGAACGTTCATAAATAATGTTTGGTACTGAAATTTAATTAAGATAAGCACAAGGTTAAGGCTAAGCGATGAACACATAATCGTAAAGCACGCAGCGGGTGAGAGCTCAAAAATGTCAATCTTAACGACAGAAACGTCACAATAACTCGAAGACGACAAGCCTTTAGTTCGTTAACTAATGAAAATGAGCGTGACCGTGATGCCAAGTTTGAATCCGACGCTCGCATGTCACACTTACTAAAACACAGATGGTAAAATTAGAAAACATTTTCGTATTGAATAGCGTTTTAAATGGCAGTTTTGATGGGCACGTTTAAAGGTATCGCGGTATCGACGAAGCGAAGGTGAGCGCGTGTCGAGTCGGCGGGTGGTGTGTGTGATGTCATCACAGTTCCACCTTGGGTTTCTGCGAAACTCTAAGCTCAACCGCATTATTATTCAGCTCTGCCTTTTAGGTTATCGCTCGTTATTCGACGTTAGCACCAAATTACAACCAGTTTTGGATTTTTACTTTTTATCTTCCAAGAATGTTATTTTGGTGACCATTAAAAATATTGAATGCCATATTTGGGCTTACATTCCTAAATAAATATTTTGTTAGGTTCCTTATGTTTACTCACATAGAAAGCGGCGTCTGTTCTCGTAACGGCTTACATGTAGGTATATTAACGACACAAACACACGTCCACATCAAGTACAACCACGTTATTGACTGCCCATCAAATTGAAAGCTCGCGCGATAAATTATTGCTGATACCTAGTTACTGGACGCAGGAAGGATTATGTATTAAAACTATCTGTAAGTCAGGTCAGTGGGATGCCTGAGACCACACACAAATTCCTAGTAGGTACCTACTCGTATCTACAAAACGATAAGCTTAGTAAGAATGTGTACTTCGACAGTATAATATTCATCTTTATTCGGGTATAAATAGTGTCTTCTAAAAAGTTTGTGTGAAGAAGGAACTAACATACAAGAAATATCAATTAAAGTTTATTTCGGTCAGACACGCAAAATGCTAGATTGAAGTAATTAAGACGAGTTCTGCGGGACCACAGGCGATAAAACTGGCAAACATGACGTCATTGGATCCTCGCGTGAGAATCTAAAAGCATTAGCTATGGCCCGATGGCATCCATGTTCCAAATAAAACAAGTAAACCCTCTCGCAGCCACAGGCGTTATTTTATTACCCATACTTTTTGTAATCTTTGTGGATTCTCGAAATTTCGTAGCATTTTTAGGTAGGAAGATATTTAAGGCTGGTAGGTATAGTTTAAAGCTTATTATATGTATAAGATAAGATTATTTATTTATTTTCTATGCGCCAAAGTTTATTGGCATAAATGCTGAATATAGGTTACATACGCACCAATGAAAGTATCGGAAGTATAAAAGCCACGAAAAAGACCTGCTAAATCTTCTGGGAGATTATTTTTATTGCTCTACCAATAAATAAATAATGCATGTGAACTCTTATACTATTGGATTCTCTTTTGACCAAACTACATCCACACTTTCGTTGAATCGAAAGTGAAATAAATCAAATTAATCACAAGATATTTCACTCGAAGGGCCGACATCTCTAATCTAATCACACGTTCATTGATCGATCCAAGCTCATGACTTGCAAACACGTTACGTGAGTCAGTGGTCTCGATTTGTTCGGTTTGAATTAAGTTGAAGTGTGTCGGATCGCGTTGGCCTTAAGGGCCTGTCTGTCGCCGGAGCGGGCGGTGGACATCCATCAGCGATTCACCACGCAGGTCAATTAACCGGCCACAACCGAAACGAACCTCGTTTGTCGCCAGCTAATGCATACTATTGTTCGCTTCACGACTCGGTACCTCTATTGTGAAATGAATGAAGATCTATACGTATTTTGACTTGTTCCTTTTATTTTGTTATTCTCTCGGTTTGAATTGTATCTGTATTGTTGGACACCGTACTATTATTCACTCCGCGTTTGTGTTTAAAATAACCTACTTCAACCTATTTGTATTTTGATAAATAAGTATTTTAGAACGTTTGATGTCTCTATTATTCATACACGCTATTTATATTTTATCTTACAATCGAGATAAACTACAACCAGAACGAGCGACAAAAAATTACACTCATTAACGAACGAGAGACGTTATCGCGGACTAAGATTGTATTGTTCTGCTTACACTTACCCCAATTTTGATAATCCCAGTTCGTTCAAACACCTTTACTTTTTTTTATTATTTATAGAACCTAAATTTAATGAAGTGTGTTTAATAGTTGTAACCGACGTGATTTATGAATATTGTGTGAACGGTTGCGCGATGGATGCCGGCGCGGAAGGCGGCTAGAGACTGGGCGGGCGGCGCTCAGGCGGCAGAAACTAAACTACTCGCCCTAAAATAGAACCACACCTGAAACGCCACAGAACCGCGACCTGCCCGCTAACTGTTCCAGTTTGACGCTTTGTCAACATTGATGCCACATTATAAGTCACTTTGCAGAAAACACCCACTTCCTCTACACTTGTAGACCAGGCGACCTGTAGCCTGTTATAAGCATTTTCTGCTCTATAAAAAATCCATTAGCGGTACAAGGAACAATTTTCAAGAGCTTTTCTTTAGATTAATTTTAGATATTTTTTATTATCGCCTGAATAGCTCGTTTAATTTATAGGATCAAATCCGACAGAATAATTTTAAATGCGAAAGGTTAGATGTTTGTGACTCAACGGTTGGACCGATTAAGATGTAACCAGTACCCCAAGTCTGAGTTCCGTTATTCCTTTTTCGTAACGTCAGGCCTTTTTTGTATGAAGATTCGATCTTCTATCGCGTGCTGAGAACTCACGAGTCTCAATACAAAAATAGGCTGACGTTACGAAAAACGAAAAACAAAACTCAGACTTGGGCTTCTGAAATAATCTACAGACTACTTTTTACTCCAGTAAACGTGAGAGAAGCCACGGGTTGTAGTGTTGTATATCAGTAGAATAATTTATTTTGACATGTGTTTATCTTTATACATACATAGTTGGATGTTGGAATAACATCCATCTGTGTCTACAAATACATTATATATATTTGAGGTAAACTATCAAAACCTTGGCATGGTACCTACTATACTGTAGGTAATATTTTACGTACATAATGCAACGAATAACATGTGAAGTATGCTCAATAGCAGTTATACAGGTATAATAGGTATTAGTATACATGCATTTGAAGGCAGGATGCTCGTTTACTATTTATATTGCCTACAAGTTTGTAAACTTCAGTGAGTGCTACATTGTAGCTGATAATGACTAACGGATGTGCAGATTTTGCACAGTAGGTAACGAAGCTTGGCGCAATATTTACCTGCACTAAGATTAAGGGGCTGACAACCGTTAAAGAACCTTTTTAAAGATATAAAATCATTGAACTTATTTATGAAAAATCGAGACGTGAACAGTAACAAATTTTGGAAACTATGACTGTACCTAACCATCTTAGTGCAGCCGACTGTACGTAGTTAAATTACGTAGATTATGTTGTTTTGGTATAACTAGGAGTTTTTTACCTTCAACTATTAAAAAAATGGTATCCTTTTGTTTCAGTTATATTTTTTTATTAAAACTATTACAACGCAACCTAAGCAACGCCATCTATCGGAATAATTTTGCACAATCAATAAACACTGTAGCTCTAGCTAGACTCTAGCTAGACCATGGAACAAGTTATGATTTAAAAAAGGATTTGGAAGGAGGAGGAAAGGATTTGGAAGCCTTCCAAAAAAATAGAACTCTTCATTTTGCCTGCTAATCCACGAGACCACGTAATATATATCGTCATAGACACAGTGATCCATGGAGGATCATTTGCTTCAGGAATAAAGAGTTCGTACTCCAAAGATATGATGCCAATTAATTTAGCGCATTACCCCTTACACCCTAATACTCAAGCTTCGTTATTAGAATCTACCATATCAAAAGCCGAGGACAGATCCAAGAAAAGACTTTATAAGAAGTTCAACCGCGTCAATAGTTCCAACAGCTTTTTGATATCCAAGATGTCGATCATTTAGATTTTTGTGTATAGATTTAAGTTTTTTTTTTTTTTTTTTTTTTTTTTTAAATTAGTGTACGTTATTATTTTATAACATACTCTAATAATATTACAATCTAGCCATAATTACGGCTAATAGGTAATTTAACACTGACCTAGTTTTTTAAAGTAAGTTACATCTAAGAATGTGTCCACTAACACTTTTCTTACTGTCTCTATTTAAGGCGAAGACACTTTGTTGTTGTGTTCTTGATTAAAGTTTTTCACCTTCACTACATGAATTATAACTTTACACTAGTTCAAACGGTTTAGTTCTTTTAAGTCTTCTCACTATGTCCGTGTTGTCGAGGAGCTGGATGGCCTCGACGTTCACATGATGATGAAGTCTATGTTCGTGAGCTTCTGCATATTTTTTTATAACTTTGTCAACGAACTCAATATTAAGGTCCCGGTGAAGATCATCATTTCTGACGTACCAGGGCGCATTTACTATTTCTCTTAACACCTTATTCTGGAACCCTTGTATAATTAGGATGTTAGTCTTTTTGGTACAGCCCCACAGCTGTATACCATATGTCCATACTGGCATTAGGACCTGTTTGTACAATAAGATTTTATTTTGAACTGACAAAGTGGAATGCCTTCCAATCAGCCAGTTCATGTTTCTGAAGCGAATATCCAGTTCATCTCTTTTCTTTTTCACGTGAGCTTTCCAGCGAAGTTTTACGTCAAGTGTCATGCCTAAATACTTGGCTGTGTTTTCGTAGGGTATGATCTTATTGTTGAAATATACTGGACAATAATTTTCCTTCTGATTTGTAAAATTTATATGGACTGATTTAGTTTCATTTAATCTAATTCGCCATTTTTCTGTCCAGTTGTGGATTTTGTTAACAGCCAATTGAACCTTTTCTGATGCTTCTGCGTGAGTGCTTCCTATAGCCATTATAGCAGTGTCATCAGCGAAGGTTGCAATTGTGCTATTTTCTAGTTTAGGTATATCACAGGTGTATAGCAAGTACAGGACCGGACCCAATACGCTTCCCTGTGGTACACCAGCTTTAATTTCTTTTAGGTCTGAGTAGGCGTCGTCTTGTCTTATTCTAAAGAACCGATCCGTTATATATGATTTTAAAATGTCTGCGTATTCTTTGGGTAGCATTTTTCTTAGCTTAGCTATAAGTCCTTCATGCCACACTTTATCAAAAGCCTGTGCTACATCTAGGAATATGGTGGAACAGACTTTTTTTCCCTCAAGGGTTTTTTCTATAACATTTGTTATTCGGTGTACTTGGTCTATGGTCGAGTGCTTTTCTCTGAAACCAAACTGATGCTCTGGGATAAGATCTTTGGTTTCTAATATTGGCTTAAGCCGCTTTAGTAGTAGCTTTTCAAATAATTTAGACATTATGGGTAACAAGGAAATCGGCCTATACGATGAAGTGTCATGGGGCGGTTTTCCTGGTTTTGCTATCATGATTACTTCGGCAACTTTCCACAGGTCTGGTACAAATTTCAATCTCAGTGCGGCGTTGATGAGGTTTGTTAGCTTGACTAATGCCTTTCTTGGAAAATTATGAAGTATTTCTCCAGAGATGAGGTCGAATCCAGGAGATTTTTTAGGATTTATGTTATGCTTAATTTCACTTTGTACCTCTCTAGGTGTAACGAGATGGATACAAGGTTGTTCATCAAGTATTTCATACGTGATACTAGATTCGAAATTAGTTGGACCGTCGTTTGGTTTAAATATGTTTTCTAAATGTTCAGCAAACCGTTTGGCTTTTTGTTCGTTACTCACGGCCCATTTCCCATTTCCATCCTTTATTGGAGGAACTTGGGCACTAGGCCGTTTCATGTTCTTGGTTGCTTTCCAGAGAGAATAGTCTGTACTGCGATCGTTGGTTAACTTTTGTAGTAATGTGTTGGTTAGAGCATCATTGTGGTTTTGGATCTTTCTTTTGAGTTGTTTTGTAAGATTGTTTAGCTTTGTTTTATCCTGTGGAGATCTTGATTGGTGCCATTGGTTTCTTTGTCTTCTCTTTTCATATATGAGCTGCTTGATCTCTCTGGGGTAATTATTTTTTGTAGTCCTCTTTGTAGAAGGAGGTGTGTTTTTCCAAGTGGTCTGCTGTATGATTGTAACAAATTTTTCTAAGTCTATGTTTAACTGCTCCGGAGTTTTGAGCGGAACTTTAAGGTCTATTTTATCATCTAATTCTATTTTAAAACTCTCCCAGTCTGTGTACTTATTACTTAGGGTCAGAGTATTTTCTCTAAACAATATTTTTTCACTTATTTCTAGGTAAATAGCAGAGTGGTCAGAATTCATATCATAGCTCTGATCGGTTCTTATGTAACTTGGTGATATGTTTTTATGTATAAAGAAGTCTATTAGGTCAGGTATTTTTAGCGGATCGGTTGGCCAGTAGGTAGGCGATCTTGTTGATGCAACGTCACATTTGAATTCTTTTATAGCATTCATAAGTTCCCTTCCTTTTGTATTTATTAGTCGGGAACCCCAATACGTATTTTTTGCATTGAAGTATAGATTTAAGTGAGACACAATTCTATCTTTTACAATTTTTTCAAATATTTTAGAAAATACGGTGCTTAACGAAATGGGCCTGTAATTCTTTGGATCTGTCTTTTTCCCTTTCTTGTGTATCGGTAATACCCTGGCAATTTTAAACTGGTCAGGAAAAATCCCTAAGTTCATATATTTGTTGAAGACATTAGTAGCTAGTAGCTCAGCAATGACTTCAATATTCCGTTTGATAACTGCTATCTGTATTTCATCACACCCAGATGAGTGTTTCACCTGCATTTTCATTATAATAATCTCTTTTTTGTTTGTATTTCCCATATCCATGTCATTTTTTACTTTGCTTGTAAACTTTGTCATGTATATTTTTCAATGGGATGATTTTTCCCAAGGAAAAAATATCCCAAGATGGGATATTTTTTCGTTAATTTCAATGTTCTTGGTGCTATACCTACTGAAATTGTTTCGCAAAAATGTCAGTTATTTCTTGGGTATCATCAAAAATTTCGACATTATTGTTAATTAAATCATTTTCATAACTTAGTAGGATAATTATTTTTATTTCTATGCCTATTTATAATGTTTCAGATTTGCTCAGTTGCTTTTTCAACCTCATTTTTAACTGCTGCTTTTTTTATGCCTTTTTATATAACTTGATCTAATTGTTTCATGAGCGAGCACGACCGAAGGGGCTTGCCCTCGCTAGAACGTTCTTGTTATCGTTCGCTTGCTTTGGCTCGGTCGGCCAGTACCTGTACCTCGAATATGTGTTTTTTTTCTTTTTTAGTATATCTTTTCCCGTATTGCGAGCCTGGGTTTTGTATAGAGCCACGATAGTTATCAGCACACCCTTATCAGATAGAGACGCTTATCGAGTCTCCATACAAAATCCGGCCTGACGATACAGAAAACAAACAGCGCAAAACGAAAAACAAAACTCTTTACTGGCATGAGATTACGTCTACCTCTACATATTAATAAATAGTGATCAAAAAGGTTCACTTACCAGGGTCGTCATCCGTGAGTGTGGACAGCGGCCTCAGATGCTCCAAAGAGTCAGCTCTGGCGAGCGCGTCGGGCGCGGCGCGGAGCGGGGCCGCGGGGGTGGGGGCGGGGGCCGCTCCCCCCGCGCCCTCGCTCCGCGCGAACACCAGCTCCACGGCGCCGTCGCTGGGGAACGATGGATCTGTGGGTAAGGTGATCTAGTTAATACCTGCGGGAAGGGTTATCGAAACCAGTACCCCAAGTATGAGTTGTGTTTACCATATTTGGTTTTTCGTTTTTCGTTCTTGTTCTGTGTTCATTGCGGGTTTTGTATGAAGACGCGATAGAGATACCGATACGGAACTTTATGTTGCAAGTATGATGAAAATTAGTAGTAGAACATAAAGTTCCGTATCGGTATCTCTATCGCGTCTTCATACAAAACCCGCAATGAACACGGAACAAAAACGAAAAACGAAAAACCAAATATGGTAAACACAAGGGTACTGGAGTTTTTGTGACGGAACAAGCTGAAGTCCCCGTCCCATTCTCCCCTCACCCTTCTACCTTCGGACAACTAGACGCACGGATAAGTGCCACCCCTTCATGGTGGATATCCCTCACTATCGCACGAAGCGCTTTGCTTCCACTTTCCTAGTGCAAACTGCCAAGGGGTGGAACTCTTTTACCGTCGTCGATGTTTCCAGAACGATATAACTTAGGAATATTTAAGACAAGAGTGAACAAGTGGATTATAGCTAAGCGTGCTCCACCTTAGACTGCATCTTGACTTTCCATCAGGTGAGATGAAAGTCAAACGTCTAGCTATTAAAATATAAAAAAAAAAGTTCCACATGCTGCTATTTTAAAACATTCAGATGAAGAGTAGTAAAGCTCTTTCTGAAGGGCTCGTCCGGGGAAGTACTATTCCTGCTGTGAAGCAGCGTTGCTGTATTCCGGTTTGAAGGGTGTGGCTTCCGGTGAAATTGCTGGTCCATGGGGCTTAACATCTGTATGCCTCATGTTGATGGACGCACGTTCCTATCGGACGTAGGAGATCGTAACGACTTAACATCGAGTTGACCATCTGTTGTTCAGCTATCAGCCAGTTCAAAAAAAACTCTGGAACGTTTCCGATCGGTAAGGTCAGTATTTGTCTTTTTGTTCATAAGCAATCAAAACTAGAGCAAGAGAGAATGCTTACCCTTCAAAACGGAATACAGTAATGAGAGCATCAATGCTTGGTAGCTCAAAAATACGGTGGCATAATTTCCCATAACACGTAATTTTTTAGACATAGACATAGACAGACATTTATTAGACCCACTCTTTAACAAAGAGCTCTTCTACAAAATACTGAACGCACGGTCAGATAGCTACTATTACTAACATGGCTTGAGTTGTTACAGGTTTTTGTCCAAGAAGCAGTTTCTACAAATGTCTCTCAAGTTAAAAGACGGAAGAAACCGTAAAGGTTTTGCAGTGGATATTAGATTGCGATGACAATCGAAACGTGCGTAGAAATTTATTTAATCTTAGCTGTTATGGTGATTGAAAATTCTAGCAGCTCACTGTTCTCGTGTGCGCGTGTCATAAATTGCTACTGCATTGCGCGTGAGAGTAAAAGAGCACGTTTCTCTGGCAAAGAGCTGCCACCATATAAATTACCACTGCTTAGATTTTATGGAGAATTAATAATATTTTTCTGGCTATGACTCAAGCTTTTAGATTACGTATCATGTGATAGGTCTGTGTTTACAGATTTACAGCTTTACAGCTTAAAGTCAAAGTCAAAAGGTATTTGTTCATTTGAATCACAAGGATCACTCGAAACGTCTTAAAGCTAGGTGAGTCCAGGTGCCAGTTCAACGAGACCAAGCCTAGAAGAACAGGCAACAAATTTACAGCTTGGTTCCTACGGTTCTTTTGTATGTTCCTTGTTAAAACTTGTTGACTGTAGGTACTTCTGTCTCACACACGCTTTTTTGCTCATAGTAGTATACGTACCATGTGCAGCATGATCTAACTGCTGCTTGGTGAATGACAGCGTGTGGTCGGCAACGGCGCAAGTGTGGAACTGACACGCGAACACCAGGTGGCGCTGCGATGCGTGCGCGTGCGCCGGCCTCCTGTACGCACGCACGACGACGTCGCCGCGAAGTGCTAGCCTGCCTACCCCGACTGTCCAGCCACCGCCGTTTACCATGTACAGGCCTGAAAGAAAACCACTGGGTTAGATGGAACTGGCTAGCGACTGTGACCCCTGTGAACGGTTTACAGTCCTATCAGATAGTCTTTGGTATTCTAGAATTCTAAGAAAAAGCACTAAAGCTGTTGGAATTTTCTCGAAAATAATCTTTCTGTTTCTGAGGTTTTGGTGTCCAGTGGCTGGTAGAAAAAATAAGCCCTGTGAGGCAATTTTAATGATCTGCGCAAATTCAAGTTCCGAAAATCTCTACGGCGACACTTCTGAGTGACTCGTTCGTTCAATTTATTTGCCATAATAATTTGTCGCTCGTTATAGTTACGGTCACAAAGAGCTTACGTCAAAACGTTTCTTACGAATGGCTATAATGATACACTAATGAATTACAAAGAGTGCTAGGATTACCTTTTAAAGCGAAGTGTCGGGCGAAGAAGCCAATAATTAGGACAATCCAATAAATTCGGTTTAGTTGTGTAATCTATATTCACCTGATGTATAGACGCAGATAAAGTTCTCGTAGATCTTGAGGAAGGCAATAGTAGGCGTGGCTGGAGTGGCCAAGAAGCCGGCTACGCTCACGTGAGTCAAGTGGAGTGGAGATGCGTTCACTCTGATCTGACCAGCTAGTAAACCCGCAAATGTGTCTATGTATCTGTGAAAAGAATTAATTTTTATGAGGAACAATTAAAAAAATATATTCATCTTAATGTATGTCGATTCCTAAATGGTGTTAACGTAAACAATTTTTTTTATTCGTTAGTTGGTTTGGCACAGATAACAATAACCATTTGAATGAATGAATAAATGAATGAATGAATGAAAATGCTTTATTGTACACCTTACAAACGAAAAAAATAGGAAACAAATACTAACAACAACAACATTATGTAACCCTTTAGTTCATTTAAGTTAGTCATAACGACAAAAACTTAGGCTGGACCAACAAAATTACCATCAGAAATTCACTAGAGAATAATATTGGGTAAGAAACATACCTATAACTCTTGCCTAGCTTGATATTGATATCCTCAATATAACCAAAACTTTTTTATTGCAACCACAAGCGAATGTCAAAACTTGCTGTTATTGTTCTGAGGTCGTAAAGATCTAGACAACAGTGCAGATTATAATTTTATGCCGGATTACAAAGTTAGTTCACAATTTTTTTTTTTAAAGAGCGAGATCCATTTATCTTTGTCATCAGCCTGAAGTAGTCCTCTGCTGGAGATATCCCACAAAAGATCAGGTAAAACGCGGTTTTGAGCTTTCTCATCCACCGACTTTCTGCGGTCCATTGGGTGGGCCTTCCTCTGCTTTCCGGTGGTCATCATTCAAGAGCTTTAATTCCTTACATCACTATCACCTCACTAACGAGCAGTTGCACGGTAAATGCATATCTTTGTAAAATGTACAAAATAATTACCTACCGTTTATTTGAAGGCAGATGGAATATCGGAACTCGGTCGTCGAGATATCTCCTCATCGCGTATCTATCAAGTGCGTTTTCTGGTGCGCCGCATATCGCCGAGTAATGCATGTATGCCGCCACCAATACGCCTAGCCTCTCCCGGTTTCCCCTGAGAACATAAAAAGGTTAAATTATATACGTATCTAAATAATATGCATTCAAAAAGGTTTCTGTAAGTTTACTGAATAAAGATTGTTTTTTAAGTCCTTAAGGGCCGGTTTCACCATGCTCTGTTAGATTAACAAAGGATTAAACGGCCGTTAAAAATGACAAATTGTACGCGTTTGTAATCAAGGTTAGATTTAACGGCCTGTTAATCCTTGATTAGTAACTAACAGAGCATGGTGAAACTGGGCCTTAACTAATAGTCTAAAGATACATTTCGTTATATTATCGAAACTCATATTAAAAAAATAACAAAATACGAGCTACGTCGCGGCCTGGTTGTTCTAACCATATCTAGAGAATACTACTACTTTACTATTCTATCTTTGGAATACTAAGAGCTGATTTCACCATGCTCTGTTAATAATTAATCAAGGATTAAAAGGCCGTTAAATCTAACCTAGATGTCAAACGCGTACATTTTGACATATTTAACGGCCCTTTAAACCTTTGTTAATCTAACAGAGCATGGTGAAATCAGTAGGTAAACGCATTAGCCGCTTCACCTAAATATGCCCAAGGGCATTGTTAATTAACCATCTCCGGTTTCCAACTGAAAAAACAACGAGAAAATTAAATTCAGAACATAAAGCGAAGTATTCAGTCGCCACTGACAGCAAAAAGTAGGGTGAATCCGTTCAAGCGGCTCTATTTAATTAAGGATCTCTCCACAGAGGTTCTAGGTCATTCCATCCCCACAGCTTTTGTAACGCGGTAAAAGTAACTTGAAACAGTGGGAACGCTCATTTGCTAGTTCAAACAGTGCGGAATAAAGTTTGCGTGACCAAGGATTTCTTTTTTCGACTAGGGTTTTTTTGCACCGTGAAAAAGTCTCTTCACAGGATTCGCAATCTCGGGTTGTCAAGGACTAGGTCGCGTTTGGATAGCAACTTTATCCTTGCATTCCAGGACTATAATTAGTTTATAACTCTTGTGTGTAAGTTGTGTGATGGTATTATTACCATGCAAGAAGTATGGCCACATTCTTCGGATGCGCAGCGAGCCAGCTTTCAATGTGTTTGCAGGCGGCACAAAGCCGCTCCAACGGCGGCGCTAACTCTCCTGCCCAGCCGAGAGACCTGGCCCGCCCGAACACACTCCTGGCTGTATGCCCTTCACCGGTGCCTTCAGCGCAGCTCACTTCGAACACCTAGAAAGGAAAAAGAAACAGGGTGAGAAAAAGCTGGGGAATGAATGAATGA
Source organism: Chloroclysta siterata (assembly GCA_932294275.1). Classification (NCBI taxonomy): domain Eukaryota; kingdom Metazoa; phylum Arthropoda; class Insecta; order Lepidoptera; family Geometridae; genus Chloroclysta; species Chloroclysta siterata. Next base: position 9,434,915 of record OW028600.1, on the reverse strand, counting down.
ATGAAATATACTTTATTGTACACCAAACTGAACAAAAAAACACTTAAAAATATAAAATAAAGTACAGTACAAGTGTAGTACCACGGGCGGTCTTATCGCTGAAAGCGATCTCTGCCAGACAACCTTTAGATGGAGAGGATTTTTAAAGTATGAAAGATTGGTCGCAGGTGCAAGAGGAAAGTTATGAGAATAGTAGTAATATACAAGGTGTTCCATAAGTTGTGTATATAAACTTCAGGGGGCTAAAGTACCCATCAATATGAACAACTTTTTCTAAGGAACCAACACTGTGAACGCGAAAAAAAAAACAGCTGTTTCATACAAAAGTTCAATACCTACCAGGCTAAAATGTATGAAACAGCTGTTTTTTTTTTCGCGTTCACAGTGTTGGTTCCTTAGAAAAAGTTGTTCATATTCATGGGTACTTTAGCCCCCTGAAGTTTATATACACAACTTATGGAACACCTTGTATAAACACTCCATATCGGAGAAAATGGTTTCCACAACTCTTAGTAAGGATATCATTCTAAGTGACTCTTTTTTCATCGCTAATAATTCGCTAACTGTTAAAACATCTTCAAGTTATTTATAGCAAATCCCTTTTGACTAACGAAGTACAAAGCGGATGCAATGGAAAAAGCAAGCCGTGTTTTCATGCGTTGAAAAAGGACGAAGCTAATTTAATGCTGGTGTACAGTACACACACCTAGACGACACTAAAGAACACGAAGTAAACGGAAGAATTAGATTCTTGATCACGACGACCAAGCGTTGGAATGCGGCTTTACTTTAAACAAGCACAGTGCGCTACCGCACCAATAAGATATCCAGCCAACTTATTACGGTGATTATGTGCTATTTGTTTTTATAGCCCAATCCCTAAGGGTCGATAGTATGCAATAGCCCACAAATCATCTTTATTGACGGCTGTTTAACGACCCTCTGCAACACCTTCAGGTCTCGTTTCCTGGTGGGATCGGGTAACATTCTGCAAACACGGCCAACTTGTTCCCTGACTTATCGTAAGTGCCCACTTTACCTCACAGACACTTTATTAGGTCCCACGTCAAATACACTTTATTGTCTTGCGGTTATTGCTCACTGTATTATGAAATTGATATTTATTGGTGCTTTGTTAGGTCATTTGGGACTAAACCTTTGGCTAAACTTTTTATGAGCTATTCCTTAGTCATGTTAGTTAGACAGATACATATAAAGAAAACTAGCGACCCGCCCCGGCTTCGCACGGTTATTGTGGGTTATCCCTAAGAGACTATGCTTGTATTATGCATATAAACCTTCAAAGTCAAAGTCAAAGTCAAAAGGTATTTATTCAATAAAATCACAAGGATCACTTTGAAACGTCTTAACTTAACCATCCTCTTGAAACACTCTTTCTATAAAAAAAAACCGCATCAAAATCCGTTGCGTAGTTTTAAAGATTTAAGCATACATAGGGATATAGGGACAGAGAAAGCGACTTTGTTTTATACTATGTAGTGATACTCTATTGCACACCACAACTAGAAGATAAAAAACATACATCAAAAATTAAACTACAAACTACAATGTAATAAAACTTAAGTGTATGCTCTCTTTCTTCAACAGTTTTAAAATGAGTAGCATCCAAAATTAGGTTGATGAAACTCAGAGGGTCAATGACGAAGTTTGTTGCCAGTGTTCGGTGCCAAGCCGTAAGTTTGATGCCAGTTTTTCTAGGCTTGGTCGCAACTAACTGGCTCAGATTCACTTACTTTGAGGACCATTCAAAGTGATCTTTCTGATTTTGTATAAAAACATTATTGATCTTGACTGTGAGTGTTTTTTTATACTACTTATGATGGAACCGCAGATGGCTCACTTGATGTTAAGTGGTAACCAAAATCAAGCATTGCCCCGCAAGTGACGCTCGATAGGTAGGCTACGATACACTTCTTGCGTCCATTAACTTGAGGCACAAAGACGTTAAGCCTCATGTTCCTGTAATTTCACCGGCAAACATCTTTAAACCGAAACACAGCAGAATTAGGCATGGTACTTGTACTTCCCTTCACAAAGAGAGATGTACTCTTGAAAGATAGCTTACCATGAAGTGTTCTCCATGCTTGTTCGTGAGCATATGCGCCGCTTGTGCCTCGGCATGCGCGTCTCGGTCAGGGAGGTGCAAAGCTAGCATGCGCTCGGCGACATAGCAAAGGTCTAGTCGCGATCCTGCTCCACTAGGGTAGCTTGCTGATCGGGCTCCACTCTGAGAAAAACATAGAATACTGTCAGTAGAATATTTTTTGTCTGGTGGTTGTTATGTCGTCCAAAAGTATATTTATGGTTCAATAGTAAACCTGCCCCTTCCCACACTAAAATAACTTTTTTTATTCTTACAAGAAACGTCTTCTTACTTAGAAATGCATCACTTTTGCACACCTTTTCTAGAGTATTTAAATGACAATGTCAGCGTCATCAAATGAAGTAAACTGTGCCTATAAGTAATATTTATGTAACTACAAGTACCCCATATAAAAGTAATAAATATCAAATTATAGGTTATTGACAACTTCAGTAGGTATAGTTTATCGCATGTGCTTAGTTTAAAAGCCCTTATAAACTTATAGCTTACAAAGCTGATCATGACCATAAATTATAAGTTCCCGCCACATTACAATAACTGGTTGAAAAATGAGTAAACAAGACTTTAAGCTCTTAAACGGCGAAGAGTGAAAAAGCCGAACTGCCCTGCGCTGCGTTAGTGTATTTATGTCAGATCAAACATAAAATCGTAGGCGCGCCAGAACCGAGAAAGTGTTACAAATACTGCGTAGGCTCAACCACGTAGCGTAGAGCATTACTATGAAAGCTATTCTTACTTGGCACTTAATCCGATTAGTGTCGTCGACAAATATGCTTAGTATAGCTACGTATGTAAAGAAAATTAAGGCCATTTAAGCTATAGACGTGGATTTATGCAGACCGCTAGCCAGCAAATTGCTCATTATAGATGATTTAACGTGATTGCGGAAACGTAAATTCCTTCGGTTTTACATAGTACACGTAACAAATAATTGGACAGCTTTAACTACTATTTCGGTGTGGACTTACTGAATTACAAGATAATTATAATAACTAGGTACCTACTTAAGTTGTTATTATGTTATATAATGTAAAATCTTACCGGTTCTCTACCAAATGTCGTGGTAGCAGGAGTTGCGGGAGCGCTTTTAGCTCGAGTCTGCAACAAAAAAGAACAAACTAATAGAGCCCAATTGTATTACAACATTCATTAAAAACAGCTCTACACTCATTATAATCATGTTATTTGCACGATAAAACAAATCCCAAAGAAGTTTGGTCTCTCCGAGGTCAGCCCCGTCATTAAAATGAAATCAAAAGTAGTAATTTAAATCCTCGTATTTTTTCTGATTGACGGCGCTCGACCGTGACTGATGGATGGAATTTCATTCTGGATTTTATTTCACTGAGAGCTTTGATGTGAACTTAATGGCGGCATGGAAATGCATTGATTTCTTGCATTTGCGATTGATGTTTTACCTTTACCCGGTTACGGGAGTATAGAAGTTAGGTAGAACAAAATATTGCCAAGTTTTCTCACTACACTTATAACTTTTCCCTACATAGATCCAGAAATAAACGATTAGATTAGAGATTGGCCGGTAGATAGTTCATATGCTCCTTTCACATCCTTATGGTCCCTTAATACCAAGATAATTCATTAGACAAGACCTACAAGATTGTCCTATGTTAAGCATCCAGAGACTCTGTGTCAAGAACCACTAGGGACTATCGCGATCGGATTCAATAAGCTGATAAATGAGGGTTGGACGAAGTGTAGCTTAAGTGATTACTGCAGCTTTTGTCGGCTAGATACGCTGTTACTTCATATTAGCCGCATTACATATAGGCCACTTACACAACGGGTGGTACCTTAACTTGTGTGTAATGTGGCAGAGATAAGTTCTTACGAAACTTATGAAATAAGTAAGTATCTAATAATATCAGATGCAGAAAATAACATTTTATAATAAACTATTAGTGCTTAAATTAACTTTTAGGTCTAGAATCAGCGCGGCCGTTTTATTTGTCTAAGATATTTCATCTGAACACCATGCATCATGTAGCAAACTATGTAAATATATGTATTACAAATAAATATTCTAATAAAAAAATATATTCTGAACTTATTATTTGTAAAACAAACAACGCTATCAATCAATCAACTACGAAGTTGAGCAGGACGGGTGAAACTCGTAGTTCCTTCAACAAACCGTGGTCTTATCCCGATAGCCGATGACTAGGCTCCTCGAGCGATGGTGGCGCACGTGGCCTCTCTGCAGGTAGAACACAGCTCGCCACAACGCAAACGCCAAGCGGTGCAGCGCGCGGGCCGCATCTGCACCGCACACGCGTCTCACACGCATCCTTTTCAACACCATTCACATTTTACTACACCGATGGACTTTTGTCTTTTTAAACTGTTCTTCATACTATATAATTATGCCTATGAAGGTAAAATAATTGACTTAGTAAGCACGTTCAAGAAACGAACAAAGTTAGATGCAATTTTTACGATAGTAAGCTAACGAGGTAAGTACGTTAATAACGAGAAAATACCTACTTGATGTGGCAAAATACTTTTCAAACATCCGCATCTCAGCTGTCAACAAAAACAAAAGGATGGTTTTAAAGAGGAACGTGCTTTGGGTGAAAAAGCTGTAAGGATGAGTGGCCGGCTGGCTCTGCGGCGCCCGAGGGCCTGCGGCACGTCGCCGCACACTTCCTTACATTCTTGACAAGCACCCAGGCAAAAAGTAATGTCTTATCTTGTAACTTGAAGACTACATAATCACGAACTAATTGCTTATTAATTCGTTAAACACGTCTTCTGTTCACTGTTTTGAGCCGAGACAAATATAAACAAACAGCAACTATTATTAGAATAATGAAAAACATTCCAAAATGATTTATACAAGGTGTTCCAATAATTGGGTTTAAAACTTCAGGGGGCTAAAGTCCATCAATATGAATAACTTTTTCTAAGGAACCAACACTGTGAACGCGAAAAAAAACAGCTGTGGCATACATTTTAGCCGGGTTTGAAACTTTTGTATGAAACACTGTTTTTTTTTTCGCGTTTACAGTGTAGGTTCCCGAGGTAAAGTTGTTCATATTGATGGGTACTTTAGCTCTCTGAAGTTTTAAACCTAATTTTTGGAACACCTTGTATACAAATTGTCTTCTTCATCTTTTATTTGTGGCTGTATTTTGTCTGTCATGAGTAGAGATCGGATAATCGGATGCATATTTACCTAAAGTTCATTTTTGGCTAACAAACTATGGAAGCGGCTTCTTAGGATACTTTTATTAAAAATAAAATCCCGGGATTGCATAAATAATCGGATGTATACAGGGTGCCACGTTACATGTGTACTAGCCGAAAGGGGGTGATTCTGGGCCCCGAGGGGCATATTACGTTTTAGCAGGGCAACTGTCATTCGTGTCACTTAAATTTGAATTTCCTGGGATCCCGGGATTTTTAAACAAAAGCAAAACTTTTCATTTCCCGGGGTCTCGGGATTTTTAGTTATAAAGTGCATTCCATAATAGCCATAATAACTTTAGGTAAATATGCATCCGAATATCCGATCTCTAGTCATGAGTCATGATCATGACAAAGAAACATTTACCTACCTACCTACTGTTGGTTCTGACTTAAATAAAACCTTTTTTGTACAATACCTACTAGTATTATTATTTATTTTGAGAAGTAGTACCTACTTTTGTAATCTTTTTTTTTTAAATCGATTCTAGTATTGCGTAAGAAATTTTCTTTTTTAATTTCCTTTAATTTGCTTCTTTGGTAGGTTACCACGTACCTACACGAATGCATCCATTTTGTTCATGAATGACTGCCAACACAATCGCTTATTTAATGACTTTTCATGCATTTGTTCGTAAGAAAACAGCTGCAGCAAGACCGCAACAATAACCCTGACCTTCCTCGTAAAACGCAAGATTGACGCGTGCGGGGTGAATGACCCCGGGGGTGGGCCTCGTCTAAATAAAAGTACCGAAGCACAGTATAAATAATAGTACACCGAAGTCACATGTACCTAAGTCAGCAGTCACGACTAGATGGAGCATTCGTCACACACAATGCACTATTCTTCTTTTCAGAGATTTCAATGGAGAATTAGGTATTGCACTCTAAATACCATGGGACTCCGTTTAGATATTTCGTGCGCATAGGTTTTAGAATGACTGTCTAAGTATGTTTATCCACTTAATATAGGTAAGTACTAGGTACTCTACTTAAACCTGAATAAAGTACCTACCTACCTGCCCTAAGTAAATGAAAGACAATGGAAACATGTTATCAGTGAAAATTTACTCTTCGTTATCTGATGATGCATTGCGGCTCTACATTTTCCTAACATATCTACCTGCCTACTACTATCTACTACATAAGTAGAAAGGTACTAAAAACCCGGAAAACCACTCGGAGTTTTTTTTAGTTTTTAAATAGCAGTACTTATTCTGATATACCTAGTTAATCCAATTTTTTGTTTTTTTTACCATACAGCAAAAAGAATATTAAGTCTTAGAAAAATCACTTTCAAACTTTACACAACACTTCTCACAGTTCCACGCATGTTCTGAATCTTTATAGGTATGTCGGTACGCACGCATGTATGTAATGAATAGAGACACGCACACACCCAGTGAATGACTGCACCGTTTATTTTGAATAGCACAGGTATGAAGTTATTATGGCAAGTTGTTTCAGCGGACTGTACCGCAGCGTTACGCACTCGCGTACTGAAGCTACACACTGGCGCCGGTTCGCCGCAGCATCCCGCAGTCGCCTCTCTGGCGACGCGCGTTGCTAGGCAACGCACACGCCCTGAGCACACGCTACTCCGATGCGACTTCACTTTTGGGAGGGTTATTCTTTGAAAGTCAAACATATACATTAGAGTGGTATTGATTTATTAGGTGGCAATTCCATAAACTATAATTATGGGGGGAAGTCATGAATAAATCAACTTTGTGGTATTTTAAGAGCAAAGTTATAGTCGGCTTTCAACTATAGTCATCTGCCATGCGTACCGTTCGTTCTTTAAACAGGTAAAAATAAAATATAAAAAAGGTAAAAATATAAATATATTTTTCGTTAGTTACCAGTATCTTTGAGGTGTTTTGGTTTGAGTATAAAAATTATTATAATTATTTTTCCCAACTCAACATTCTCAACAACTTGTCTCCCCATTTCACGTCCAGTGACAAATTATAAACGCTGTCGTAATTAGAAGTTTCATTCACGTAGAGACTGGGCGGCGAGGGCGGGCGGCGCGGTGTGCACTTCCGTAAACACAGCGCAGCGCGTGCCGATAACCAACACGAGGTTGTTTTAACTAAAATTAGGTACGTTTTATTCAGTTCTTATATCGTCTTCCGGTATTTGGTTATTTTTCAGTTTTAAAAATAAAGAGATTTCTTGTACTGGTAAACGTCGCATCAAAATGCAGCAAGCGAAGGTAACCGGTGATTAAGACCTAACTATTGTAAAATCAATATTGTCAAAACAATTAATTTGACATGATATTTTCTATTTTTATGCTTCTCATTTTTATTATTTTTCTTTATTGTTTTATTTTTATAAATGTTTTTATGCCGTCAGGCTGGACTAGCGAAGCCTAAATACTTACCCTAACACTAATATTGTACCTAGTTTCCATAGACAATAAATGTCTTTATCTTTATCTTAACAATATTTGAAGATAATGTTATTCATATTTCTCATGGATAGTAGGCATTTTAAAATCATAAATATTATTTTTGAAATAAAGTGTTAGTCTAGTCAAAATAAGAGTTATTTTAACTAACTATACTTATTCAATTATATTTATAAGGGTAAGAACGGGTTTATCATCTCATAGTAACGCTTAATGTTTCGGGTGGGTTTGACCATTAATCAATAATGTAAAATAAAAATATTTCCTAACGGAAATATTTGTACCTGACAGATTTGTGCTCCGAGTAGGTCGAACCGCCCTTAGACTGATAAAAGTGATTTCATGACCAACCATTCTCACGACAACTACTAAATATGTAGAATAAAGGAACGGTCGCCTGTTTGTGCCATTCACCAATTCGATTGACGACCTGATTACTCTATACCACAGTTAAGAGAATACTAGTAATATGGATAAATTTACTATAGAGCGCGTCCATACGAAGTATAACTCTTATTTGTAGTATTTTCAAACGCGCTCCATATAATAATATACACACACATATGTACAAAAATAATTATTATATGAGCAATCTGGTTCCCATACAATTGCTTAGTTTGGGGCTGGATAGTGCTGTGTGGAATGTCTTCCAATATTTATTATTTAAGACGACATCTGTTAGTGTATTACTAAGTACATAACTCTCTGCAATTCATTACATGATGGTAGCCAAACTGCTTAGAAATAACGCCAAAACCATATCACGTTCTATTACTCTTACTACCTCGGTGATTGTATTATGCACACACTCGCCAGTCGTGGTCTATAAATATTTATCGTCATTGCTTCAGCCAGGCCAACTCGAAATAAGGTTATGTATTTGAACCCAAACAAAATCAAATAAGCTTTAGGAGATTGTATGTATTGTGCGGCCTTCCAAATCGCAGTCACCACTCATGGGTATAATGACAACATACCTACGTGCTGGCCACTGACTGACCGAATAAGCAAATATTAGGTACGTTTAAAAGCAACTAATGCAAGCGTAACGTCCAGCAACTCGACAGCCCCAGTCCAAATATTTACCCGACGAATATGTACACATTTAATTTCTACTAAATTTACTTTCTCCGTAAACGTGAGCATCTGTTTCTTTTTAATAATCAGCTGGATGCAAATATTTATATTATGTGCAACCTGTATAGTAACTGCTAATAGAATTAAGTTCCTGGTTTAGCATTTAGCGTGGTTACTTCATAGGTAAACAAAAAGTTTAACGACTCCGAATACTTATTGATCTTAATTTCCGGCAAAATCAAGGTATCTAACGTGAGAGTCAGGCCCACTTGTCCTAAAGAACGGTTTCCTATTACCTATAATTCTGACTCCCCCGACAACCTCAACGACGCTTGAGTGCCTGAGGATAGTGAGGATTCAAGTCGTGATCGTGTTTCTTTTTATTTTCTATGCATATTCATGACACTCTATGCTGGAATAATTTATCCTGGCTATCCATAAGATAAACAATTTATCAGTAAGTAAAGAAGGAAGTATCGTGATTCCGTCAGTTCCCTGGAGGCAGGCAGGAGGCAGTCGCCGCGGGCGCCGCGGTATCGCTATTCTTATCGTGAGAAAGTTTCGCGATCGCCGCTCAATCGGTTATCTAACATTAATCCCCGACCCTGCGGTCTCTTTGACTGCTAGTTATGGCCAACAGCAATTTGTATTAATTACGCTTTATCTGGGATATCAGCCCGCAGTTTGGTGCTGTCAATTATCCAAATAATGTATTCAATCAGTCGTGTATCTACAGTACAATGATAAATGGAGAGTGTCACTGTGGCCGATAAGAAAAATAGCTGTGATGTTTGTATCGAATGGTATCGAGTTACGAGCTTACGAGTCGGCAGCTCGGACAGGTTGTCTAATTCGAAATGTTTTGATTGCTGGGCGATATCGTCCGATCGGGGTCTGAGGGACGGCCGCACCACTGTGCCCATTGTTTAAGTGTTCAAATTTATTTATGGCGATGCAGGTAAGCTCCTCACGGCCTAAGCCCGACACCTGATGCCGCCGATCTCTATCGCGTCACCAGCGGGTGGTCCACACTTCGCTAAAGGATAATCTACCTTCCAAAGTATAATGAGGAGTCTTATTTGTTCGTAAGATACCATTATATTTATGCGTTTAATTTTAATAACATTATAATCTTGGTAATCGCGTGTAATCTCTACCTAACCACTCTATTGTTCAGTCATTTTAGCTCGCTTGTTTATAAGACAACTTATTCTTAATCTGTATTTGATTTAAACTTTTATACTGTCTAGCTTCTTCATAATCTAGGCTTGGTCTCTAGGGTACTGACGATGACATCACAGTGCCAATAAATCTCAGCAACATTCCTCAGCAATGACACAACTATTATACGTCTAGATTTCGAGACAGCGAATTTGAAAATAATTATCATTCAAGGATAACGGGAATCGTCGCGGCTATTTTATTGATTCACATCAAAGTGACCCTTGAAAACAGCTGTCAATAAATCTATGCGGCGGAAGGTAGTTAAATTTAAGCAAAAGTTTGGTTACTTGATATATTGACCTTGATATTGATATATGGGTGGTCACATTTTATTATAGGTAGGTAGGTATTCATTATATTTTTAAAAAGATAAGTTTGTTTTATTTCATACCTATACCTACTTATAAATAATTACCTAATTTAATGCTGTGCCTCCTGTGACCAGTGATACAACTGAAAAATCATAACTTTAAAGGACAGCAAAAAGAAGATTTAAAAAATTCTACTTCGTGTACTAAGTGGGTTAGGTTACATTTAAGTACCTTCTTCTGTATATATCACTTAGCACCAAATTATCTCCGAAACTATAGCAGATAGAAGAACGTGAGTTAGACCAAAAAAATCGTATTTTTTTTCTTATAATTTCTATGTAAATATGCCAAAACGGGAACAACTCAAGTTAAATCATCTTTCTAATAAGTACAATAATACTATAACATTTAAAAATTATTTTAAACATTTATCCTGGTTATTTGCGGTATTCTGCAAAGGTTTTATTTGCATCGATAAACGTGCGACCTTATGTAAAACGCATTAAAATTCTAAACACAGATGTCTAACACTCGTTCACGTTTTATAGATAATGCATGTTGCGTAACGGCACGGACAATCAACAACAAGACTTCATCACCATCATCAACCTGAAGAAGTCCACTGTTCTAAAAAATCGACTTTCTGAGATCTTTAAAAATTCGTCTGTTCATGTCGTGGCTGAAAACATCGTGAGGAAACCAATTGGTATTCTAACTGCGGCGATGGGCTTGTATGGAATATAAACTACTGCAAAATTTGAGTATGATGTCAAATTATATTTGAACCTACTTCTGACTACCCCTCTTATACGTCCTCAAAATAACCTTAAGTTTGTAGGTACTTGGTAGGTACTAAGAGATCTGATAGGACATCTACCGTGCAGAATCGCTAAAGTCTCTTATTTATATTGGTCGCTGAGGGCTTCATTATCAAGTCTGTTGCAATTTGCAATGTCTCTCTTGGTTGACATACAAGTGACGGTGACTGTACACTTTAAAAAAAGAGCAGCTATAAAGTACCTATAACACGTCGCAGAAAACACGTCGCGTCGCGTTTTTTGTCAATATTTCAATGTTTTTTTCGTTTGTTTAATGGATCGAAAAGCTCTTATAAAAATCTCCTTAAATTTTGGAGGTCATAAGTAGCATTTTATACCTCGCATTGTTTTTATTGTAAAATCAATTTCATTGTAAAAATACACCTATTGATTAGGATTATTGAGAAAATGTAATATGAAACTGAAGTGTTACAAACAATAGTGTGGTATCGAGTAGTTCTATCAACAAAACTCGCCTTGGTATTGTAAATAATTCAATCGACTGGGAGCTTACAATACGGCCTCATCTGATCGGCTTGCGTATCCTTTCCTTGAACGCATGCATTATTCATGAAACAGTGTGATTTCCTTCGCGATTCCATTCTCCTCGAGTATCCTAAACAAATCATGCAGCATGATCCTTTTATTGTACTAAATTATCAGCTATTACAAAAATACTTACCAACCATACCTACCGACAGACCTACTTATAAAAATCTACAAAATAACTCAGTTAAACAATCACAAAACCAACAGTGACCGAGATAATTTATGGCACTATGCAACGTAATTGTTTTTAATTAATGTTTTTATTCGATAAAATTAAAAAGAGGAAGTGCTCTGTAAAGTAATATAACTATCAAATTACAGGTACCACTCAACACTAGTTGAGTACAGCACGTAAATTTGACGCAAAAGCGTGTATTAGTCTAGTTGGAAGTGTTCATAATGTAAGTATTTCCTTCATATACCTTCGCTGCCTTATCTCTCACATACTAGTTTATCGCGCAATTTCTAGTCTATTGGTTTACATAACGTGATAAAGGATGTAGGTAAGCACCACCAACACAACAATATACCTAGTCAAACCGGTGTTATACCTACTAGGTACCTACGACGCGACGTTGCGTAAAAACAGTTGAAAAATGTAGTGTGTTTGGAAGTTAAATTTATCGATTTGCTTTTCAGTTATTTTACCTATTTCGTATATATAATATTATAGGAGCTTCTCATTTACATCATAGTTTAGGTACATACTTTATGTAACACTTGTAAAGGCATTGGGAAGAATTATTACACGACGATTATGAACATGAATTTGGACCATCACTAGTTCGGAAGTGAGGATGAATGTCCCATTACTTGACTACAATTACTCCATTAGACTCGAACTTGGCGTCTTCCGCCCGCGTGCCGATATCGGAAATTGTCATAATGACCTTTGAGTGCTTTCTAGGCCATTCGCTGACATTTTGCACCCTCGTAATATTCAAAACGATTAATTTTGAACTCCGTAATTTACAGTTTGGCATTGCTTCACAATTTTGCTTAGGGACATTAAATTGTTGAGGTACCTATTGTATTATATGATTGTCTCATTCGATACTTTCAGCTAGGTATCATACAATTCGTGCGAAGTCGTGGATAGAGAATTAGAGAGGGCTCAAAATCGTTATTTGTGGAAATGTATAGGGAGGGGTAGACCTTTTTTGGACTTCATCAGGCTGAAGATGATCATAAACTCCACGTGTACCTAAGTATACTAGGTAAAATCATATTGGGTGGCACAAATGTTCCCATGTTCCCATGTACATAGGTCTGGCCAAACCCTTCCTTACATTACAAGTAGGTCTACAGGTTAACGGTTAAGGTACAAAGGTTTTATATACAAAAACGAAGAGAAGCACCGCAAACATTCTCGAACTTTTGGTTTGACCACAAAAAGACCTCGGTTCTGTAAGTATTCAATAAAAAAAATATACATAATTATATTCATTCATACTGAAAACTTCAAACATCATTTCATGCTGAAAAAAATGACACCGTTTTCTAAATGTATAATCAATCAGTATACGATACTTTATCTACAGATTTCCAGGCAAGTTTTTAGAATACTACTTTTTTATGAATGTTTTCAAACATTTAAAAAGCAGTGAAAATCAAATGAAAGTAGTAACAAGTACATGTACTTCATTGATACAACGGGCCGTGGGTTCGGAACGCGCGCGTGGGTGCTAGTTTTATTGGAATAGAAATGGCCATGTACTAGCGTCATGGTCCCTTCAACTTGCACAAATGGCCTCTACATCCGGCCCAGATCGAGCCCTCGACCCTTTAGCCGAGGCGCCGAGATTTGATTAATTATTTTAATAACGCTGAAACGCATCGGAGGTCCGTCACTATTGGCCCCATTTCTGATTTTCTCTAAAAAATCTTAAATCCATACAAATCGTAAATAAATCGCTCCGTTTTCTGAAATATATACTTATTTTGCAAGTGCTTTGCAAGAAAAAAGGGAAAAAAAATTACATTTAATAACTCGTATTAATTTTCATATCACTTATATTCAATTTAATTTTGTATAGATATATTTATAAAGTTTTTTAATAAAAATTAAATATATTTTCTTATATTATAAAAATTATAAATTCTTCAACGTAGTACCTAATACCTACATGAATTTCTTCTCGTCTTTTTTAATCTTCATATCCTCTTTAAAACAGTCCAAGCCCAAGTCCAGTGTGTGAATCAAGACACTATTTTTAGATTAGTTTTAGTCTTTCGGAATCCAAGTGAGGCAAAGACAGGACAGTCACCTTTGGTTTACAGGCGCCAACAAACAAACTAAAAGCTACACCAACGTCTCTATATAAAGCAAAATCGACGCACTTAATGTGAAATGCCTATAGATCCCCAAACCCAAAGGTAAGGATACTAACCTATCGAACGTCACTTGCGAGACAATGCTTTGTTACCACTTAACATCAGGTGGACCATCTGCTCGATCCATCAGCAAGTTGTATAAAAGAAAAGAACCCTTTCGCGAAATATTTTTGCAAAATATTACTAAATATTCTAGATAAAGATCGGTCCTTTATCTAGAATATTCATGTGCGTTCCGTATTTTCTAAAGACCAAGCCAAGGGCTATGGGATTTGATTTACTGTAGGTTAATGCAAATCTATGGTTCGAAAGTGGACGGTTTCTATGTTCCGTGGACGTGCGCGTGCGCAAACACGGACACGGTGTTTGACAGTTTAATACCACGTCTCGAAGCTGAGCTATTTGAATCAATTATCTAAAGCGTTATAAAATTGCTATCACATTCATCAATATGTTACCTTGCACCAGTAATAACATGATATTTCGTTGTCAAAATTATAAATAATTTATGTATATTCACGCCATCGCTTCCTGATCTGTATTTAAAAACCTGTGCCTATATATTTACGAGCCTGTAGTGTTAGACAGGGCATAAGCCTCTATTTCTTGTCTTCAGTCGCCCAAATTAATCCCAAAATATTTTTTTGTCAAATATTTACTTCAAAATCCTTAACTGTGTTTAAAATGTGGCAAAATGGTAAATTGTCATTTTTCGGAATGTACCTATGCTGATAATGGATGAAGTCACATGAAGTTAACGGCAAGTATGAAATTGTCGTTAATAAATTGGCCTAATTATTTATGGCATAATGTTACGTAGTAGATAGGAACTATCTACACTAATATTATAAAGAGGTAAACTTTGTATTTTTGTATTTTTGTATGTAACGAATAGGCTCAAAAACTACTGGTCCGATTTCAAAAATTCTTTCACCATTAGAATGCTACATTATCCCTGAGTAACATAGGCTATATTATATTTTCAAAATAATCAGGGATCCTTACTAAAACTTCAATAATGTAACCCAAGGTGGAAAACAAAAAACCTTACATCGCGTGCGCTGCGAAAACTATTGAAGATAGAACAAAATAATGTACTACGATTTTGTAGAACACGTTATCATCTACAAAAAATGTCGCGACAGCATATGTCTAACTATTATAGTTATGTCACAATAAGTGTTCTTTTATCATAAAAAATTAATTGAAATGCCTCCGCTAGAAAAGGGTCTTTATTTGTACCTTGGTATTAATCCTTATCCAAATAAATCATTTCATAATTAAGACGGTTTCAATACCTATAGATTACTTCTTAAATTTTTCAAATCGGACATTCCATTCAAAAGATATGACGAAATTAAAAATGTTAACGGGTCCACGGGTCTCGCGATCTCGTCTCTCGATTTCACTTACTCAAGGAGAAGCGCGTGCAAATGTATGAAATAAGTAGACGCGAGGCTCGAACCCACAGTTTATGTTTATCCTAAAATGTTCAAAAAATTTATGACCACCCATGTGAAGCTGGGACAGGCCGCTAGTCTACACTAATATTATAAAGAGGAAAACTTTGTATTTTTGTTGTTTTGTTGTTTTGTTGTTTTGTATGTAACGAATAGGCTCAAAAACTACTGGTCCGATTTCAAAAATTCTTTCACCATTAGAATGCTACATTATCCCTGAGTAACATAGGCTATATTATATTTTCAAAAAAATCAGGGATCCTTACTAAAACTCTAATAATGTAACCCAAGGTGGAAAACATAATCCTTACATCGCGTGCGCTGCGAAAACTATTGATGATAGAACAAAATAATGTACTACGACTTTGCAGAACACGTCATTATCTACAAAAAATGTCGCGACAGCATATGTCTAGCTATTATAGTTATGTCACAATAAGTGTTCTTTTATTATAAAAATTTAATTGAAATGCCGCCGATAGAAAAGGGTCTTTTTTTGTACCTTGGTATTAATCCTTATCCAAATAAATCTTTTCATAATTAAGACTGGTTCAATACCTATACATTACTTCTTGAATTTTTCAAATCGGACATTCCATTCAAAAGATTTTAAAAATATAAGGTCACGGGGCGCGTTCTCACCCAGCGCGGGCCCGGGCAAGGCGCGAGCTAGAAGTGACTCGAACCCACCACGGTCCAAGTTTATCCTAAAACGTTGAAAAAATTATGTCCACCCATGCGAAGCTGGGACAGGCCGCTAGTTATTTATATTGTGATAACGTTGACACAGCAAAAACCAATATATTTTATCGTTGTTAGTGCGATGAAATGCTTAGGTTACCTACTGAATCTACTTGTTTGTCTAATGATTATTATAAAATACCTCAATAATGATATCGCTATTAATCCGAACAAATTTAATGTATTAGATAAACTCTTATCACAAGATTAGTTGCTACAGGAAACTTAAAACATTGAAGTTTACTTACCTACCGATAAACATAGACGTAGTTTTATTAGATGCTGAAGTTTATTACATAACTGCATTTATTGAGATAAATAAGGTATTTTTAGTTCGTTTCTTTGCTCTACAACCTAATGTTGTATTTTTTTTCCATAAGATTAGAAATTGTTACGTTACTGCCTGATAATGATAACTCAGAACCTAAACCAAGTTAGTGGAAACATGTTATTTTGAGATCAGCTTCCTGTCTTGAGCATCTTTAGAGAAGAATTATAAAGAACTAGTGGCTTCCCGCGACTTCGCACGCGTTGAAGTGGTGAGCCGTGATTGAGCCACAAACATCCAAACATCGTAACTTTCGCATTTATTTGTATACTATTAGGGTAGGATTTTAAATACCTACGTAGGTATAAGAGATACCTATAGGCGTACATTACCTATATGAGGTAGGTAGGTATAGGTACTGAGTTTAGCACAAACATGACAAATACAACAAAGACAACCTTACACGGAAAATATGTACTTTTTTGTTCCTAGTTTCTAACCCCAAAAACAAACGAAACGAAACAGCTTCACGACTTTGATCCCCAGGCACGGTAGATACCCTCAGATCTCTTCGTACCAACTCAAGATTCCCGTGTTTTGATGTCCCTTACAAACATTGACGCCTCCTTGTATCCTTTTTACTCGAGCGCAACGAAGGAAAAACGTTACCCGTTTTAAGAGTTGTTTTCGAAAATCAAATTGTCTTTTTGTTTGTTTGAAGTTAGTTACACTACGCTTAAAAATCTCCCATACAAACATTGACACCCCTTTGCACACTTATTAAGGGTAGTTTAAAAAAACTAATAATGCCTTTTCGTTTTTAGCCGTGGAGTACTTCTCTACTGTGGAGTCTACTTCAAGTTTGTAGATTCAAGGAATACAATTTTTCATAGCAACGTTTTCAACCCTTTTTACACCCTTAGGGGTTGAATTTCCAAAAATCCCTTCTTAGTACACCTCTACGCCATAAGACCTATGTACTCTTCAAATTTCAAGTCTCTAGGACCAGCGGTCAAAAAACTCCCATACAAACTTTTACATCCCTTTGCACACCTTATTAAGGGTAGTTTTAAAAAACTAAAAATGCCTTTCCTATTTTTTTGCCTTGAAGTATATCTACACCAAGTTTCAAGTTTGTTGGTTCAAGGAATACTATTTTTCATACAAACGTTTTCATCCCTTTTTACACCCTTAGGGGATGAATTTCCAAAAATCCCTTCTTAGTACACCTCTACGCCATAAGACCTACGTACTCCGCAAATTTCAAGTCTCTAGGACCAGCGGTTTAGGCTGTGCGTTGTCTATATGTCAGTCAGTCAGTCAGTCAGTCAGGACTTTGAGTTTTATACAGATACAGATACAGATACTTTATTGGTAAAACAAGTTTACAAGTCATGGGCGTAGCATAATTATAAATAATTATAATTAAAGAAAACATTATTGAATTGTCCTATCGTCTACATAGTCGCTGACCGAATAATAGGCTATAGTATTAGAGATTCCCGAAATTTTACAAAAAAAAAGCATTTTTTTGTCTGCCGCTACCCTTGATGCATTCACTAATCGCAGTACGTAAGTAGAATTTATAAAGTAAGTGGTATTTTACGATGCATGCTATGGATCTAGAAATTCAATTCTGAGATGCAGAGACAGGCTTTTGGTTTGCAATAAAATTACACTACCTATATGGGAACGAAACGACAGACATGACTTCGTTTGAGTATAAAGGCCTGCTGCTACCAACCATAATTTGACTTATCAATAGGATTGGATTGATGCATGTGTCCTATAAACCTGTCACGCCAAAAAAAAACCTACCTCCTGTGATAAATTGCAATATTTTAAATATAGAGTGTTTCGAGCAAAAAGAGTCCGGTCGGTCATTCAGTATTGAGCAAAAAGTATTTACCTTCGTACCTGTTACCTCAAAAAAATAGTCCCTAAGTACTTACCGTAACCGTGATGGTGTCGTAAATCCCATTTTGGTCGGAGCGTTGTGGTGGTGTCGTGGTGACAGACTCCGAGGGTATCGTAGCGAGGAGCGATCGCGCGGGCGGAGGCGACAGCGGGAGCGGATCTCCATTGCGAGCCCACGCTCGATGGATTTGCCAGCTGGTGTCTGAGAAACGGGCCCTGTCCTGTGAACAACATAAAAATACTATGAATTATACTGATGATAGGTGGGTACCATTAATCTCAAAAGCAATGCTGGTTTAACCATCCATTCAACAACGGACTTATTTAAAAAAACTGTCGTTATATCAAGGCTAAAATTTTGGTCAACTCAAATAAAATTAAGACTTCCGAAAAATTACAGAACGAATGAAAGAACAACAAAATTAATTTTAGGTTATGTGGGTTTCTAACTCATATCCATTTTATAATGTATACCAGCACTAATTTATGTACGGAAAATTATGAAGTGTTTTCAGCATTTGCGTTTTAGTTTAGCGCAAAAGCCAGCGTCACCGTCAAAACCCAGCAAGCTATTCATTCAAAGCTTTTCAACGCAAGACCATCATACCGATATTATAATTCATGTTATGTGTAATTCTGACTGATTCTTAAATTAAGATAAGATAATTGAGTAAGCATTTTGGTCTACCTGCATACGCTAAGCCTACTATCATTTTTGTCATAAGTAAATAAATAAAGTCATATACCATCTTTAAAATTAAAAACCTCCTTCAGTAGCTGAAAAGCCGCTATTTGGTATTGCTAATTATGTTACTGTAAACTGTGGGTTGTCCGTTCAGAAGCCTCATCATCTTTCAGATCCGGCTCGAAATGATAATAACTTTTTTTGCGGTTTCTTTTATTATGCCGACGACTGGACGCTACCTTTTCTAATGTAGACCGTCACTTACTGACGAAGACACATTAATGGGAGAATAATTAAATATTTAATATAACGTATGAAGGAGCCAACTGGAAAAAAGAGATGAGGTAGACCTTAGGAAAGATGTCAGGACGATATAGTCGAGTTAGAAAAAGACGGACGAAGAAATTGCTTTCGCAAGAAAGGAAAGATTGGAAGCTGCTGCTGTTATTATTAAGGTATAGGTACTCTTGAAAACATGTTTTTATTAAAGAACAATAAAAGATTTTTTATTTATTTATGAAGGTACTTCAAGTTAGTACTGTACTGTATACACAGCTCTTATAAAAAAAAAAGTAGGTACCAATAGAAAATTGAGAAGTATCCTCATTGATTGTTCTTAGCTCATACCTCTGTTTAATTTGACATTCAAACGGTTTTGCAATTGCACTTTCATAATTATGTTGCATTCTCCTCACGCACGAGACTTCTTAGATGGACATCTTTGTAACACAAACCACAATAGTACAGGATACATAAAATATCTAAAAAGGTGCTCGGCACGTTTAAACTAGACAAGTTAGGCAACCTAAAGACACACTTGCTAAACGAAAGCAATCAGACCTATGCGATGACAAAAATTTGAACTGTTCAAAGCCATGTTAAATTTGAACAGTCCAATTTTGTACTCGTCCGTTAATTTTGTAATTCCGTAATCCTTAATCCTGACTTTTGTATTTTTATAGTTGTTTAGTACGGCACACAAACTCTTTTGAGTCTCAGCTGTATGGTAATTTTTTTATTTTAGGCTCATGTTTTTTTCATAGTCGATCAACAGCATTCTAATTAAGAACCAAAGATGAGGTCCTCGATATTTGCGCGCAATAACCACAAGTCGTAGGTATCGGTTCCATCTCCGTTTCAGAAATCCATTGATTTATGAGGCGAACGCACAAAGATTCAATCTAGTTAATTGGTATGAAATTGAATAATGATACGTTTGATAACTCCTCGACCGTCGCTCTCCGTAAGTGAAAATTATAGAGATTATTGATAAATTGCTGATAGCGATGCGACTGATGGTCTCAAAGTAAACACGTTCATAAACATGTGTTCAAAGCAAGTTATTATTATAAAGTTAGTTGGAAAAGATCAAAGTTTTGACCTTACCGCGATGATCTCAGAAGTCATGGCATGTAATAATAAACATACAATTTACATAAGAAATTACGGGCGCGCGCAGCGTATAGTTTAGTAAAACTATAACGGTATAATGTTACCTACATCAGATTTTTACAAGCCGTAAAGGAAGCAACGTAAACCGTGAAACAGTACTGTTTCAAAATCTCCGCTCTACATTATGTGAAAATAGCACAACGGATTAACCATCAGGTAGATAAGATAATAAACAGCCCACGTGTAGGTATGTCGATGTTGCAGCGGCCGACGCGTAATTCCAATTATTGTGTGTTCTGTGGTCCATGCGTATGCGTGGGCGCATGCACTCAACCTTTCGTTACTTTCAACACGGATCGGCGAGATAACAGGAACTTAATAAAGCTATCCAGCCGCGTGAACTGCTTGTTTGATGATAATTTACGTGTTTCTTTTTCGGTTACGCGGATACTTCTGGTAGAACACGGTGTAGTAACTTACTACAAAATTAATAAGAACTCTTCTCATTTTAACAAGGTTTTAAACGATTTTGTCACTGTCACTTCCATAACTTTCACACACTTAATAAGATTACAACATA
The DNA here is from genome assembly GCA_932294275.1 of Chloroclysta siterata. Lineage (NCBI taxonomy): Eukaryota > Metazoa > Arthropoda > Insecta > Lepidoptera > Geometridae > Chloroclysta > Chloroclysta siterata. The sequence goes on along the minus strand of OW028600.1, from coordinate 9,413,814 downwards.
TTAATCCCGACATTTTAGCTATAAGAGGTAAACTAAAAGGGTGGTATGTTTTTACTAAAGAAACACAAAGTCGTAGATAGGTATATTGTGATGTCACCTCTGGCTTATGTGTTAATTGTAAAGCACAAGATGATTACACAATTGTCTATTTATTTTGTACAATAACAATACCAGCTGATGACCCTCAATGACACTGACCCATAAATATGTTTGAGTTTGGAGACGATGATAATATTATACGTGTAGGTAAATATCATCGTCAGTCACTACATCATTTTGAATATAAGTATAGGATACATGTTGGCAGCTGCGACCTACTTGGTGCGGTGTCTTAGAACTCCAAATAGGAGGTCGCATTTATTTATTGATCTTACACTGGCAGGCTTAAATACTACAGCACTATTGGAAAATATTAGAATAAGATTGAGTTGTAATCTAGACTCTTGTGCAAGGAAACTCTAGGTTCAGCCAATTAGTATAAAAGTGTTTATTGCTAGTGCCACTTTAGTATGCTTTGCTATGCTAGATAATTATGAGTATGAGCGTTTATTTATGCTGCACCTAGACCTACGTATACCAAGCACTTATTATATGTAAGTACTTACTTGTGAGTCTCGCATGTGTGTCATCAAATCGCGTTTGCAAAGAGGTTTGGGAACTCACTAATGTTTACTCGCTCAATTTACTTTCTTCGGAGAAATCGTTTACTAGAGAAAACAACCATTCACAATTTTATTTTCATAGACTCAGTAACTCAGTTCACTTCTAAATTTATTTATCTTGTTACATTAAATGATTTACTTGATTGTGTACAAGATGTTCCAAAAATTGTGTATATAAACTTCATGGCTAAAGTACCCATCAATATTAACAACTTTTTCTAAGAAACCAATACTGTGAACGCGAAAAAAAAAACAGCTGTTTCATACAAAAGTTCAATACCTACCTGGCTAAAATGTATGAAACAGCTGTTTTTTTTTTCGCGTCCACAGTGTTGGTACCTTAGAAAAAGTTGTTCATATTGATGGGTATTTTAGCCCCCTGAAGTTTATATACACAATTTTTGGAACACCTTGTATACATAATTTTTCTGTGGTTATAGGTATATAGACACATTAAACTTCCAGGGAAATTTATTGGCTCTTCTTCGATTATGATGCTCACTTAGAAACTTTGCTGTAAAGCTGAATATGGCTGATCTAATAAATTTAAATTGACATGATTTAACTTGTACCCATTTTCGCAATAAATGAATTATGAATTATTATTTAACTTTACCTCAGTCCCCACCAAGGTATTTCATTAAACTCTAGTAATATGGTTGTCTACAACATCATAGGCGTCTTAGACTACTTAGTGTACCTATAAGTACTTACCTAGGGAGGGTAAGTACTAAAGTATCTGTATCTAATTATTTTCAATCAACAACTAAACCTATGCTATGCTGGCTACCTATGTATTAAATTAGTATAAATTGAATATAGGCATTGAACCAACGTTTCGCTTAATTTCAACAAACAATGCAATCACAGTCTACCATAGAAATCTAACTAAATTACAAGTCTATACATTGAACCCTACTTTGCAATTAAAATTATTTGCGTAGCTAATTTCGTCCGTTCGCAGTGGCCAATCATCTACGTAGCCGGTACAAGTGTTAGAGTGGATTATTTATGAAATACTAGTGCTATTGTAGGCGTACAAGTAACGACTACAATTGGCCTCTAGCTGCTAGCTCTACGTGGAACAAGCATTAGCAAGCGGATTGCTACAGAGATAGAGCATTCCAGAGACATGTCGTGATTCCGCGACTTCGCGTTTCTTTTATCTTTATGTCATCTTGCGAAGGACAGGCGTCCATTAAAACATGACGTTCTGCTTGTGTTCCTCACTTTTTTGTTTACCAAACAACCTTTTTTCATGTATCGTGTGAAGAACCAAACTCCAAAAAACTTTTCTATGTATTGCTAATCCTCTTTCACGTAAAAACTACTGATTGGATTTTAATGAAACTTTGCAATAATATAGCTTATACATCAGAATAGCAATTAGGCTACAATTTATAAAGATATTGTGTGAATTGTCCAAAATATGACGATAAGTGTCAAGTAGGAAAAAATCTACCATCTGCGAGCTATTCTGGCGTGCGCTGCCAAAACCTCTAGAGTTACACATATGTACTACGCCACGCTAATATAAGCTACCTACTAGAAATACTAATCCTGCGTAAACGAAGTCGCGGGCACCAGCTAGTTTTGTATATTTATTTGACTACTAAAATCATACCAGTATCGTAACACCGGACTTTATTTTGTAACCAGTCAACTGGATTTTTTTTGCAGTTCTGTTGAACTTTGACCGATGTCTCCACAAGTTTTATACCAAATTGTGACTTTCTCTAAAAGAGTAAGAAAACCCTCTTTCTGATCAAAAGTATCTAGTCATAGTCAAGTACCTAATTAATTTATGTCTTACCTATCGTATCGGCGCTGTATCACGGTAAGTAAATCTATTGCCGTAGATAACTCTTAGCTGTTTGCTGGACCTATTGTAGATGTTGAATCACCAATACTCGTTTTATTTCATTTGGCATTGAGTTGTGGATTAAAATATTTATCTGAGTAAAACGAGTTTACAATCGCACTTCAGATGTAAATTCTATATTCTTTGATATTAGCATCACTATAGTTTGGTAGGTATTTTGGTCGTTTGTAGACTTTTTACCAGCTATGAGATAATAAAATACTATTGTCAGAAATCAAATTTGCATTGTTTTCAAGAACTAGGTTTTCTGAATGTTTGGTGAATAAAATAAAAGCATAGACGATAAACATATTTTAAATAATTTCTGACATAAATGTAATCGTTATAAATAGATTACGACAAAAGTTGTTGTGTTTCAAAGTTAGGAAGGTGCCTAACCTTACATTACATTCATACCCACTTCACTCAGTTTTGGTTATGGTCGGGTCAATGATAAATTGATTAACATTCGTAAAAGCCAATTGCCAGTATGCTTGGGGTTTTACATTTAGATGCTGATAATAATAAAACGTGAAGTCACCAAATTTGAAACACAGCATATGTCGGATTTGAGGTAACAATATCCTTCACTTTATCGAAATTCGATCCCGATCTTAAGACAATGGCAAATTTTCAAACCTGACTGGATATTAAGAATGTCTGTCTGGATTTAGAGATCCTGTACAGTCGGTAACGCAAAATTTACTAACAAGTTATCGACTCTATGCCCAGTGAATAAGGCTCAATAGTGATCACAATCTTCTTTAACTGTGCCGTGATATGCCTTTAAACCTACTTCCATAAACCACAGTGTCAATTTGGTATTCTGTATCGGATATGAATCTAATATAACTCGTAAGATGTTTTTCGCTTTTTATAAATATTTAAGTATTGTATACATATTTTTCTTTCTTTGCACCTAAAAAGAAAGCCTCCACTTATAAAACGAATTGCTGAGCGTTGATTTATCAGTTAGTTTTACGCCAAAATGTTACTTAACTATGTATATTTAAACCAAAATACCTATCTATCATGGTTAAGATCTAGTGCAAGACATTCAAAAAAGACCAACGACTCGATCAAACACTAGATTCCCATTAAACGAAATAGTGAGTGCAGAACGATCGCCCGTGGCCTCCGTACGATAAGATAACCTTGCCTTTCAATTTGCTTTGCAAAGTCTTGAGCGTGCTAATAGAGCGCTTATCAATGATCCACGTTCTTATAATATACCTATATATCTAGGTACTCGTAAATTTTCAGTAGGATAACTGTAGGTTACTGCTATTCTTATTTTTTATCCAGTTTACTTAGGCAGGTTCGTTTTTGGATATAACATTGCATAATATACCTAAATGGTCATCAATGGTCTGAAATGAAAAAGTCATCGAACTGTACGATGACATTATGTTCATATCATGTAACCTTGACTCACGTCTAGGTAGGCAGGGACATACCTACCTAGGTAGGTATTTAGTTAGTAAACACTTCGTAAGTTGGTTGTCTATCTGTTTCCTGAGATCGTGTTCTGAAATCAGTACCTCGTGTTCAAAGGGGTCGTCAGTCCGCGGAACTTGTTTCTTATCAGTGCTGAACGACAGCCTCCTCTTGAACAGCTTCATCACTGCCTCGCCGTTGCCGGCTGACACTTCTGAATCTTACAACATATTTGCAATCACTTTTATCTTTGAAGGTCAAAGCTAAATTAATAATTCTTAGCACTGTTTTTTGTACGTGTTAAAATTAGGGGAAATCGTTTTGGCGCCATAAAGCGTAGTGGTCACAGGATAGAAACGCATGTGGTGCGGTGCGGCCTGGCCGCGCGCGCCTTGAACACTGCCCGCACTTCGCTGACTACGCGCTGCGGCGTCATCGCCGGCGGTAGCCCTCACCTTCGCACCGCAGGGCGTCAGTGTATCCGCCCCTCAATGTCCCAACATCAATCATCATCAGCCTGTATTAAATCCCTTTATAAATCACCAGCCACATAAAACTAGATAGCACCTTTACACCCACGAGCGCGGTTATCAAGAAGCCTTTCACTAGCAATATAATTTGGCGCACGTAAGCGCTACCAGATACTGTACCTATCTTCTTTTATAGTTTAGTAAATTTCACGACTATATCTATGTGAATCTTCTATCATACTATTAGATTTCATGACTACGAATAAGACTTACTAATTGTGATCTATTTGATTCGGTTATAAAATGCCTTATCAATGTTAGGTAGGTATCTACTGTTCGAGCTGGGAGATGCGATTCCGCGTGAGCATAGGGTAGTGGAAGTACCTAGCTACTACGGCTCAGCATCCGCTGGTTACCATAAACAAACCACGCTAAAATAGGACGACTGGAGTAAGCTACTGTTTGACATACGTCAATTAAATGAGACACATGAGTAAACAATGTTTAATACCAACTACATACAGACTAGCGTAGCAACAACTATCTTTAGTCTTTGATGAAAGGTAACTTTGCCTTAAAAAGAAGTAGCTCTAACTGCTCTAACAAACACGTCTACCACGTCGTTATTTTCAATTGTTTGCAATATGACACGGCTTCCGTTATGGACGTCATCTGTTTCACTTATTCTGTCTCCATTTGTTAAACATGCAGTACCTGCCTTATACCTGTGCTAATACGGAACCAGTACCTACCATCCGTACCATGCCAATACTTTGTGTGCCTGTTACAAGTGCACAATGCGGCGACAGAGAAGTTTAAAAAGCGCGAAATATCAGAAACAACTAAATAAATCCTTGAGAAAATGTAGATCTATTGTGTTCGCTTCAAGAATCACACAGGATGAGGAATGTAGGTAGGTAGAGCTCGGAATGTAGCGCTTGCCGCGACGCGAGCCTGTTCATATTTGTACTGTCGTTAGAGCTTTCTAAACCTTCGCCATGGGTTACACTGACCCAGAGGGTCAAACTTTTAATAATCTTTTATTTATCGCGCACCACAAACAAACGAAACGACTTCTCTAGGCGATTAAAACTAATTCGGCGTTTGACGTTGTTTATTGCATTCCACACAATCGAATGCAGCAGATGTTTTATCTTCCACTTGTGTATATTTTTGAATCGAAGAACGAGAGTAGGTGAGCATATTTCGTATTGCGATGCCATTATGGCGTTAGGTATTTTATTTGAGCCGAATATTGGCAGAATGGCGTGAAAAATACATCGGATGACGGCGTGCGCACGGCGACCGTCCCGCCCGTGCCACTTTCTTGTAGGTACTCGTCCCATAATCATAATGGGAAGTAATTTCGTCAATTTTCAACCAAACTGCCTCTTATATCAGCTATATCTCGCAGCTCGTTTTCCAAAAGCCGAACACGCGAAAGTTAATAATCGACATCCAAAGAAGCCTCCAAAAATAATTGGTTTAAAATAATTTACCTCACATAGTTTTTTGGTTAGCATAGTTTTTTGGTAGTTAAGCTTGTTTTACATATTGTATGTCCAATTTATGCATACCTACTCCAATAAATATTACCTACCTACATTATTTTTTTGTATATTGTAGATATTTGGCGGTATAATAAAGCTCGTGTTTCGGGTCTTGTCAATCATTTGAAGCAATAAAGTAGTGTCTTACCGCGTGCTGTAGCTGGGCCAGTAACTGCGCAGCGTTGGCTGGGTTTGTGAGCTCAACAGCGTTGGCTACCTGCAACAAATACAAACATTCCTGCTCCATTAAATGGGTCAATTGCTCCCGAAATCCCAAGGTAAGACACATTGACGACGCGCAACCACGCCGAAACTCCATTCTCATTTTGGAGGATAAATTACTTTTTCGTTCATGAAAATTGAATTTAGCGATGAAAATACATCATGCTTGCTTTTTCTTAAATTGTATGTACTTAGGTTTAATGATAAATGTTCTCATATTCAGTGATTTTGTAAAATAAAAACTCGATGAGCTTTTGCTTTTGCTATCTGTACCTCCAATCCAAGTAGGTATGTTTTAATTTATTGACATGAACATAATTTTAGATACGAGTAGGTTACATTCAACTAACATGTCTGTCACATTCAAATAAAAGTTTTAGCCAATCATTCTGTTAGTCTCTGTACCTATTTGTTGTTGCCCAAAGCAATACAATTACTTTTTATAGCAAAGCTTTTGAAACAATAGGTTTATTGTAAGGTCAAGTGGGGTTTGTCCCCACGAATCTGGCTATCTGAATCACGTACGGGCAATTGAAAGATAGGTATGTTTAGCCGCAACAACCTTGCACAGTACCTTGGACCGTCCGTTGAGTCCGCGAATATGCCTCACCTTGCCAAAACTGACCACAGAGTCAAAGCTTTGATGTAGGCTTTGATTTAAATAAAGAGCCCGTGCCTTGACGTCAATAGAACGAACCATGTTCCATTTTGGATTTGAATAAGAATTTAAGGAGCTGATACCCGTCAAAGTACTTCTCAATTTTCAGATACGAAAACTAGTAAATTTAACTATTTGGGTAGGAAAACTTGTTTGGATCAAAATTATATTTTTGATATGAACTGCTATTTTTTCGAATGGACTAAATTTTGGTAAACGTGTGATAATTCTTACAGCGCTACCGAACAATAAAAATGTGGGTACATTGCGCACAGTCATTATTGCACACAACTTGGTTGATGATTTTTCTAAGTTATATAAGTTCAGTAATTTTATATCTTTTAAAATGTTTAAGTGTGCGAGGGAAAGTACATTAGTGGTAGCTGGATCGTGTATTGGGACTTGAACACAACTATTATACATATCAGCACCACAAAATTAAAATGTTAAGATTACTATAATAGCAAATTCATTTTATATATACTTCGGTACATTGACAGGTAGTGTAGGTAGGGATACCTACTGGGTATAAGCATTTGAACAAGACAGAAACTCCCCAAATAGAAATAAAAACAAGGTTACGTCGCAACGCCCGTAGCCTCGTAACATAACTTTGAAAGAACGTCTGGTTTTACTGCATCCCCCGGGACCTTGCTAAATAACCCGAAATAAAACTCATGGAATATTGACTTGGATTTTTGTGTTTGTACGTAACTATACGACCATTTTCATATGTGATATATTTACAAAAAAAATACTGTTTTCAATTAATGAGTAAAATGCACGAACTTTACAAAAGTAGGGAGCTGATTTTGAGCTGGAACTAAAGCTGATTGTTCACGTTTCTTACGAAAACTAAGTCAAGGGAAAGCGTAAGTGAAAGTGGGAAATGGTTCTTAAATGGACATAAAGCGAGATTATTCAAGTGCTTACGTTTAGGTGCAAGCGAATCAAATCGCTTCGGGGCACCAATTTGTAGAGCTATTGTCTGGGTGTTGGTGCGGCATACTTCATACAAATAGACTCGGTCAACAATGCATATTTGTTTTAAATGTCCATTTTGTGCTAGAGTTATATCTGGACTGCAGAAATATGGGACAGATAAACAGTTTAATCGATCTACAAGCCACAAGTGCCGATAACTCTAGGTACCTCATGTCCCGTTGTGCGTTGTTAGATTTCTATGATTATGTAGAGTCGTAAATTCATAGGTATAAAACAGTGCAATGGAGTCTTGGAAAAATCATGCTGCATAGCGCCCTATAGAACTATTTTATACTAAATCCGTTACCGCATATTATGTACATCAGTACTTAATATGTGGTTGAGTATTTTGATCGCGATGCGTAGTGATTTATCTTCAACGGTCCCTCTTAAAGTCAGCGAGAGAGCTCTGAAGACGTATTCGGAATAAATTATGGTATTCGCAGGTCCTTTAGAAAATGTACTCTATGTGTATTGTGTAGGTATGTATTATTATGCAAATAATACACTCTCAAAGGCGAAATGTATATTTATGAACTAGGTACATCACGTCTCGGCTAAACGGTACCTGAGTGTGCCATTTTAGGTGACCTTTTTGCACCCAGTTAAAATTCAAGGTTTTCACAATTGCTACGAAAAATTCTGCTGGAAATTTATCTAGCTGAATTTTTCGTGGTAAGTATCAATAATTGTTTACACAGTATGTTTATCAGTATACCAGTAGGTCTGGTATATACTGATGGTAGCGTTATAAGTTCAGAGTTTTATAGTTTTCTTTATAAATTTAGAAACTATGTTAAAATGATCGTAATTTTCATAAAATAATGCATACCTTATATTAATTAACATTGTCTGAGATCTTCGATCAATCGAAGTCTGTGATGGTAAAACTAGTGAGGGTAGTGAAACAAAGCCTCTTGTAGTTCATCAAAACATTAATAGTAACTTGATAACATTTTAATTGTGATTTATTTAATAAATGTGTAATAAAATCGGCCTTTAAATGATTTCCGTAATACACGTGTAGGTAAATAAATTATAATTTTTGCACCTCTACCAAATAGTTTTCCGTAAAAAAATTTACGATATTATAGTTCACGTAGTCTCTTTGGTTATTAGCTCTGCTCAAACGTAAAACAAAGAAGGCTACAGTCAAGTTAAAGTGATGATGATGATGAGTTTATCTATGTCTATCTGGACATTGTAGCTAAATATGCAAGATTAGACTTCCATGTTATTTAGACACATACAAGAAAAAAATTCCGCATGTAAGTAATCTTTGCATTTATATTATTTTATTTTATTATTTATATTTTAACTTGGAATTTGGTGAAGAGGTGACTTTTAATATTGTCTGCTGTAGTAATATTTAATATATAAGTTAATATATGTATAAATAAATAACTATTTTCTGTTAGTTCGTTAATTATTCAGAGTTCGTGTAACTTTTAGGTACATGGCCAAATGTTGATGGTAAACATTTCTTCAGTTTCATTTAATTTTATCGCGCACTTTGTATTTGGTTTATTGCATAGGTTTCATAAACCTAATACAAAGTGCGCAATAACAGCATGTGGATACCATATTGATTCTAAAGGCGACTGTTACATTTCTGTAACAGACTTGTGTTCAACCGTGTTAGTCAATTTAAGTGTCGGAACTTGAAAACCGTGTTGATATTAACCTACATCAAGTAAATAGTGAAAAATATAAATGAAGGAACATTAAAAGCTTCCGGGCTTCAAAATAGCCCGCAGCCCTTTCTAGCCGATAAGGCTAATTTCCTGCCTTTCCGAGCGCCGAGCCCATCATCCATTACTTTCCATTAGCTTCGGGAATTCATCACATACGGATAAGGTGGTCGCTGCAAGGATTTATGTTAAGGGCCTACACTATCTCAGCTCAAATGATTTTTTTTCCCCCACTTTTTCGTGCACATCTCTTTCTATCACGCTCGCAAACGAATGCTTGCGGTCACGGGAGGTTAATATAGGGTAAACTACACTGCTGGGGCAGCGGTCGCCTCCTTCTGTGAGGACGTGATGTCCCATGGAGTCCCACATATCCCCCCCATCCTCTAATAGGGGGAAAGTGTAATACATTTTTCCCAGCGAAAAAAAAAACACTGCTTTCGGCCAGTTGTATGATTGCTGACATCTAAGGCAACCGTAAAGAGTTTACGAAATTTAAAGTGAATCTTTAAAATTATGATTGTTGTTAGCAAGTCAATAAGTCAAAGTCAAAGCTAGATGAGTCCCTGAATCGATGAATCTAGGCGCCACTTCCAATTTTGTGAACATACGGGATGTGTTTGGGTTAGACAGTTCTTGAAACTATTATTCGTCGTAATATTTCATATGGACCAAAGTTGTAAGAGCCTAAGTTTAAAAGGCCCATCCTAAAACGGTAAATCTGTACCTGCCCTGGATTCAACTCTGAACGCGAGGAAACGACACGGAGTCCGAAAGACAGAAGGTAACAAAACGCTGGACATCGGTCACCGGCAGCCAAACATTTTTCATCCTCAGGCTAATGAGGTTTTGTTCTCTTATTATCTTGTGGTTATACGTTACGTCTAATTAGGGCATTGTTCATGTGATAGTGCATAAAACAAAATAAAAGTAAGTCTTCTTCTTGTCGTGTCACTAGTTTCTTTCGGGCACTTGACACATGTTTTAGAACTTTTTAGGTTCTACGACATGCTGGTTTCCTCACGATGTTATCCTTTACAGTTTGAGAGTAATGGCTAAAAAAAAAAAAACAGGTTTTAACAATTATATGGGTTGGGATGTCTTCTTTTAAGTTCTAAAACCTGTATAAGAGTCCCCTCTTTTCTATGGTTCAAAGTAGTCTTGTAATTAATGAGCTACAGTTACAAATACAAATTTAAGAGGCAAGATAGCAAGATAGGTACTTATTATATCTTGCAAGATGAAGATAGCACATACTTACATAAAATGAATTATGTGAGGATTATCCATGTCGTGGCCAAATCATAAAATTTATAACTTCATGATGTGGTTGATCATTTCATGAATCACAACCATTGCATGAAATGATCGGCCACATCATGAAGTGATAATTTTTACGATCCGACCACGACATCCACACTAAACCAAATTATGACATAAGCAACCATATCTATGTATCGAAAATGTTTAAAACTGATTTCAGAAGACTACAAAAAACGGAAGCTATTTATGTATTAAAATAAAAGTCCTTCTCTCGCCCTCAACATTAACACCAATCCAACCAGAAGGTAGTATCGTAGTGGTCGTAGTATCCCCATAATTGAATTGCGTTGCTAATGACAGCTAAAGTCCAATCCCAAGTTTATTTTTCAATTCCATGAAGATTGAAATTAGAATGAAAAATTCTGCAAGCTCATTGGCGTATTTACTCACACCATATTTGGGTGGATCTGCAAACTCTATACCTATGTATAAACATTTTATTAATTAAAAGGCATTTTGCGTTTTAAAATCATAAACAAAATGAAGTAGTACAAACTCAACTTCTGACTCAGTAATTTTAAAAAATTACATCATGTTCGGAATCCTCCCTTTATATCGACTTAACATATTCAAATTAAAGTCAATCACGGTGGGACAGCTTGAGCGGCGTATAATTTCCAGATCAAAATACGTTTCCGTTATTATTATGATAAGTAAGAGTACTGTAAACAACATTGTGTAGCAAATGTTTACTTTAATGGGATTCCCCAAAAAGAGCGTTTTAAAAGAGTTCGTAAGAGGACGTTGTAATTTATTTCGTAGAGCAGACGCCTCTGGTGTTGCATGCGTCCATAGGCTACAGAAACTGCTTTCCATCAGGTGTAATGTACGCTTGATTCCATAATAAGTAGTATAAAAAAGCGTACCGTCACGCCACAGATGAAGGTACTTCTACATTAGCAAAATGTATCGAATGTAGGTAGAATACCTACCTACAAAAATGTGCTTTGCTAGCCCCGTCGACAATAATACCTCTAAAAGTACAATCAACGCTTGCTATAATAAAATAAGTTTTTTGTTCGGTGTGAATACCTACATTTCTAGTAGTTACCTACTGCCTGAGTCTGTCTAAGTCAACGTTGAGATCGGATCAGACTATAGCCTGCTGCGTGGATGAGATTCATACTCAACGGCCCTCTAGCCACTTGTTTATAACTCTGTGTCTCGATGATATTAATTAAAAGCGTGGTGGTCCTCGTCAAAACGGCAACTCTTGACGCTGCGCTGACAAAACAGTTTCGAAACACGCAGTACTTTACATCTTCCAACGTGCTTACCTACATAATTATGGGAATATATTCTTGAGGTTCACCACAGTATACCGGTGATTATTGTAACCCTCGGCTATCATACTAACCGCCGGTTTCTGAAAGCCCGATCAAAACTAATCGGATGTAAAGTCACGCTATCTCTATCTTATTCGATGTCGAATAGTTGAAATGGCGAGTGACTTGACATCCGATTAGTTTTGATCGAGCTTTCAAAAACCAGCGGTTAGTTAGGGAAATTATGACCAAAGTTATTGCTTAGTTTAAATTAATAAACTAATGTTGGTGGACTTTAGTTTTAGCAGCCTGCGACAGAATTTAGCAACTGTTTACGAAACTGTGATTTCAGCATGTGATATTTTATGACGTCCTGCTTGCACCAGCGTTGCTTTTCCAAATTTAATGAATGGTAGGAGGTACCTGCAGTATGGGCTAATAATTATCATGGAAAATCTAAGTCGAAAAGGATCAAATACTGACAACGATCTTTTTAAATTGAAACTGTGGAATACAGCGTAGACAATCCGTGTTAATTAATTATAGGTGTCTATTCAACCCGTTGGAACCCACTGCGGGGTATAGGGTGGTATAGGTCTCCCCTCTATTACGCCACTCTTTTCGGTCCTGCGCCAGTCTTATCTACCGTGGTCCGACCACTCCGACGATGTCATGCCTCGCGTTCGTCGTGCATCCCTTGGCCACCATTCCGTTACCGACTAGTCCATCGCCCGTCGTCCCTTCTAGCCAAGTGTCCCGCCCAGCGGCCTCAGGCTCAGGTGTGCGATCCTCATACCTACGTCTACGACTTTTGTGCGTCGTCGTATATCCACGTTGGGTATGTGGTCAAGTAAAGAGATCCCGAGAATTATAGGTAAGTATATCTTTTAATTTTAAGGTATTTATGATATGCCTGAAATAAAATTTATTCATTTAGATATTTACCCACTTATTAGATAATTTTGTGCCAACGCCAAAACGATTGTCGTGATCGGTATATGCAACGCGAAAGTGTATTTTACCTTTGTAGGTTAGCGAAAATTCATTTATATTCCTACTTATTGTGTGATGATTATGATTCACTTGTCGTAAACATACTTGAAAGTCGGTCTCGTGAAAACAATGATTTTTACTTTCTCATCTAAGAAAAGTATACTTAAATAATCAGCATAGAATTCTGAGGAGACTCTGAAGAAACAAAAAGGAATTATTCTGAGATTCTTCTCTCTCAGGAACAGAAAGTCAGGTGAGTTTAATGTTACTTAATAAAACACATAAAGTAAGAGTAAGTTCCTACCTAAAAAAAAAGGTAAAGGAGCCTCTTGAGGCGCACTTTAAATCCTTTCATCACACTGTTTCGAAAGAAACTAGTGACAAGACAAGAGAGAGAGAGAGTTCCCAGCTACACAATAATTTAAAATATCATTCTAGCATAGTCAAAATATCACCAACAAATCCTAGGTGGAACACGCTGCTCTAGTCTAATTTAAAACTTTGATAACTTTCTGTGATACAGTCGACAAATTGCAAAGAAAATAAATTTAGTGCAGCTTAGTAACTGCCAAGTTAACTTTGGTTTCGCTTTACGGACCTAGTCGGAGCCATCTCCGTAATACCAAAGAATAAATAATAGATAATACGTAGAAATACTTAGGGTAGACAATTTAGATCACGTGCCTAGAGCAATATTTCAAAATTGCAATAAAAAGTTACAGTGTACGTAATGGTGGAATATTTGCCTTCTACGCCGCGGTCGTGGGTTCGATCGCCACACAGAACAAACTTTGTGTGATGAACATATTTATGATTATTCTCTGTCTGGGTGTTATATAAAATGAACAGTATGTATTTACAAAAAAAAAATAAGTATACAAGGTGTTCCAATACTTGTGCTTAAAAACTTCAGGGGGCTAAAGTACCCATCAATATGAATACTAAGGAACCAACACTGTGAACGCGAAAAAAAACAGCTGATTCATACATTTTAGCCAGGTAGGTATTGAACGTTTGTACCACCTTGTATAAGTATTATATCAGCTACCTTCCCATAGTTAGTTTAGTTATTAGTTTAGGGTTTATTAGTTATTCGTTTATTTAGGCTTAGTTTAGGGCTAGATAGTGCTGTGGAATGTAAACCATTTTTTTTTTCGACAATGGCTATGGCTTTTTTATGCGTAGAACATTTTCAGAATCTCCCTTTGCACCTCGGAGTAGGCATCAATTTAAATGAGGATCTTTTGTGTCTCTGAATAATTGTTATTACGTCGTATTATCGTTTGTTTCGATCAAGACATTACCTGCGGAATTGCCCGAAAGCCGCTAGCAGAAGGCTAAAGGAGAAAGAACTTTGGTTCGGTAGATCCAATTTTGTTTTTATTTCTGTAACTACATGTTTACTTACGTGTATACACAAATGACTTTAATCTACCTATATATTTTACTTTTGATACTTTTGATACTCATCCTTTTGATTTAAATGTCGACTTACCCGCTAATTAACAGAAAGTCGGCCATGTTATGTAATGCAATTACTTTTCAGGCCCTATTTTTACAGACGAACTTTAAAAGTAAATTGTCACTCACTGATAGGTAGGTACTCAATTTATAACGATCGCGTTTTAGGCATAGCATTATAAAGACATTTTTTATACACTTTTATCCGTTTGTAACCTAATGTACCTGTCAGTCGCACACTTCAAAATTTTTATAGAAATAAACCAATGAACTTATTTATAAAAAATCGCAATCAACCAAGTTGTGTGCATTGACAATGTACCAATTCAAGCAAGAATATCATTTTGATCCAAACATAATTGCCAAAATGCTTTTCTGGGTAAGAAAATTTGATTGCAATTTTTCATAAATAAGTTCAGTGATTATATTTCAATGTATATTCAATATATATAAATCAAAATGATATTCTTGCTTGAATTGGTACATTGTCAATGCACACAACTTGGTTGATTGCAATTTTTCATAAATAAGTTCAGTGATTATACAACGTGTTTATTAAGAGTTGTAGGGATCCGAAAGCAGGATATTCTACCGGTCATAACGAACAACTTTTGTTCTACGACTTTTAAAATTTCAAAGTTTTTCATTCATCAAATGCCTCTTAAACTTTTATCTAAAATGAATCTAAACGCATCATGAGGCAGCCCTATTTACAGCTGTTCTTTGACCTCTAGTTACAATACCTTAGATAAAATTGGTAACAGAACTGCCACCAATTACCTAGTAATGTGCCTACCTAATAATGATGTTGCTGTTTTTAAAGATCTTGGTATGTAAAAGAAATATTTTCGCGACTGTAATCCCTAGTCATGGTAAACATTCTCTGAGATCTTTGGTACTAATACCTATTCAGTAACTAGGTACCTACGTGGCTACGTACTCAATATTTAATAGAATATTTATTTTTGTTTGATTACTAGATGTCGTAAAGCAATGTTTATGATATTCATAGTTCTTTAAATTGTAACATGTTTCTTTACCACCATGGTTCATTGACACGACAAAATTATTCAACTGCAATTTTGGGAAGTGTCTAGTCTGTCCTATTTAATCTTTGACTTACCTGTCTGTCATTGGTTGCATTTAAAAACGCATATCCAATCAGGACGGCCGACGGCCGCCGATCAGTGTTACCATTTGTGGCAGATTTCTGCCATTTGGCAGATTTTAAATATTTCAAGAAAAATCTTATTAGTTTGAATTTTTAATGAAATAATATTTATAATTTATTTATTTTTTACCGAACTGGAAACTTCTTATTCTTTTTTACCTTTATTGGTTTGGTTTCTAAACAACTTTTATCTCGTTTTAGATAACTGCAAACCGTTACAAACGATCAAAAGATAGTAACTGAATGAATGTAATGTAGGTATTTAATTTATTCCGTAGCCACGAAGGAGATGGTATGAAGTCATATTTTTGGTATTTTTATCGTCAAGCTTGGTAGATTTTGACAGATTTTTTGGCAGGTGTGTGGTAGAACCGCCACTTTTGAGATGGTCACCCTGTTTGTGTTTACATGCGTTGTTGTACATTGTTTTGTTGAGAAAATGTCATCAAACGTGTTAAAATGGTGATTGTTATGTAAAAAGCCGTCGTCAGTCAGTGTGTGTATGAGCAGTGCCTACGAGGTAATGGTTTAGTGTGAAGTTTGAAGCCTGTGTCGTGCGAAATCTCGCAAACTTACCAAAATCCAGTTTTATCCAGTGTTATTATAGCCAGTAAATAATGACAAAATCGATAGGAACCAGTAAAAATATCGTGTCAGGGGATTGGTGGCGTACCTACCTACCTACCTACCGAAAGGTAAGTATTTCAAATTATCTCGTAGGTTATCGTTGTTTTTCTCTTTCCTAGATAGAAGCGCGCGTGCGTGTGACCTTGACACGTACACAGACAGGGCTGTTGCAAATTTCTGAGAAAATATTAATTTTACTTTTCTATGGGAATTTCGAAAACGATGTATCCAACCGTTGCACACGTCAAAGTATTCCAGTGCTTGGTCTAAATACACGCTCTTTGTTTCCCTACATAACTTCATCAACACGTTGTATTTCAGATATTTCAAAATGTTAAAATGTGCGAAAATGTACCTACTTTGACGACTGTCAGCACCATAAAGGTATTATCTACGGCTGATAATTTTTATTAATGTAAAAGTATGTCCCCGGGGCGCCGGCATATAATTTGCATACAATTTGCCCAGACTCCTTTTACAGTTGGTATATAATCGAAAATGTATGATATAAAATTCAGAGATTTTGTTGTTTTCGTGCAATAACTGACGGGTATGTCTCAATCGCAATTCCGAAAGATGATATTGCTGTCCCAACAAATTGTATAAGTCAAAATGAAATGCCGATTGACGCGCCTGTCGGACATTCACTAAAGTCAGAGGTTTTTAAAATTCGCCCAATTTAATATTACGGACGTAATATTTATTTGTAAAGCTCAGAGCTGATTTCACCATCCTCTGTTAGATTAACAAAGGATTAAAGGGCCGTTAAATATGTCAAAATGTACGCGTTTGACATCTAAGGTTAGATTTAACGGCCTGTTAATTCTTGATTAGTAACTAACAGAGCGTGGTGAAATCGGCTCTTAGTACGCTTATGTAGTATTGCTTATAGCAAAAATGCTATTGAAGGATTACCTACTTATTTTAATTTATGTTTTATTGGAAATCTTGATAACGATATTTAAATAAAAATATTTTATAATTTCCCGAGGGTTGACTTTAGGAGATGTAGAGAGATCACTACTGTATTGAAATAAAATGTGACTTACGTTATAGGTAAGGCAAAAACCCGTTTGGCTTTCAACTGAGTTTATCGCGAGGTACTTAACAAATGAAGCGATAAACGTTCCAACTAACGTGTATATTTGAATTCAAATACCTACCTGCTTTATTTCAGTAAATGTACGTAGATAGATAGTTAAAAAAAATTTTATTCTTTGACAAAACGACTAAGGTATATTCACCTTAATTTAAAATAAAATTTAGAGAGATATAGCATGTTCACAGTATTTAAAAAAAAGTTTATATCATACCTAAGTATTATGGCAGCTATCTGGTTCCCATAATTACAAGCTTTGCTTAGTTTGGGGCTAGATAGTGCTGTGCGGAAAGTCCACCAATATTTATGTATATTAAAAAATGTGGTGTTATTTAAAAACTGACCGAGTTTTAAACACTTTTTCTTTACCTACGTTTTGTGACAGTGGACAAGTGGTTATTGTATATAGAATTTATTTTTCAGAAAATATATCCAAAATATTTATCACGAGATTACGAGTATCGGAGTTTATTCAAGATTTTCAATCATCAAATGTTACTCAACTTCCGTTGCTGACTGTGTAAGAACTCATAATCACTTTCAGACCTACTCTGCAAGAACTCATAATCACTTTCAGATTCACAGAGACGCAGAACACAGAAACCGTTGTAAGTCATGGCCCCGCTTAGCTAAAATCTCATATTTTGAAGCATGCAGCATCTTGCTTCTTAGGAATATTTTATTTTACTTATTTTCTGGACTATAGTATTCTAAGAAAAGTTAAGGTGGTGCCACGGCGAGTTAAGGCCGGTTGACACCGCGAGCGGAGCGGACCGATTAAGGACTCCGTTTAACTCGCAAGAATAAACTGCATATTGCTCGACTATTAAGTTACCTACTGTTAGAATAAATGGCTTATTTATTTATACTATTCCATTCTCTGTTATTCTTCTATTATGGTGGCATTTCACATCGCTATTCATGATCGCGTATTATTCTTATTTTCTCAAATACGATGGATGGACAATGACCAAACAACACATGTCATGACAACATGCACAAGAGATCGTCATACTAAACCCGTCATTAAAACCAGGACTTTATCCATTTATTAAATAAATAAATATCTTCAAACAGATATTGAACAACTGAAAAAGTAATAATTATATCCGTATTTATATCCAGATACAAGTCATATTTTTTTATACATACATCGCAATTTCGTTTTTTTTTCATGTCTCGTATTCACATGTTATTTCTGGTCCACTGATTCGAAGAACTCGTTTACAACAAATGCGAATTCCAATCATTAATTTGAAAGAATTGGTCACGATTGTAAACTAATAAAAAACTCGGAACAAAATTCAGAACGTAGCTAACAAGAAATCGATTACTTATCTATCACTTTTTCAGATGATACCGTGTCTGAATCAAGATTTAACCATAAAAATTGTTCTATATTTTGAAGCTTATATCCAAAGAGATAAAGTCTAAAAGCCAAAAGCTCATCTTCGTGAAAAAAATTGCAAGTCATAGAACAGTTAGCAGAAAGAAGAGTCTGCATGCGATACCGATTCGTTAAATTAAGGTCTCGGGAAGTGACGGCAATGAGGAGACGTGGAATGTATTCAACTGCTCAATCGGGCTAGCCTACTGATTTTCATGCATATAGGAACGCTAAATTCATATAGAATTTACGCTAAATTCATATCGGTGTATTAGTCGTTATTAGTGGTGTGGTGGCTAGTGGTAAGTTAAAAGTTACCACCAATAATTAATGTTACGATTAAACTTTATTAAATATATTTAGTCTAGTTACGTTAAAATTTTGGACCATATAAAGCACCTTGGTTTTTAACCGACTAACAAAAAGGAGGAGTTTCACAACTCGACTGTTTTTTTATGTTTGTTACCGCATACTCCGTCTTTTATGAACCGATTTGAAAAATCCTTTTTTTAATTGAGAGGTTATACTTTCAGACTTTTCCTCCCATAGAAATTTCATCAAAATCGGTTCAGTAGTTTGGCTTTTAAATAAAAATAACAGGAAAAAACTTTGTCATCCAACTTCCAAGTAAATGAAATTGCGTATTATGCTGTTTTACGTTTTCAGTGTATTTGAAGTATGTTTTTTTTGCAGAAAAGTTATTTAGCCCCGATCGGGTCAAAATGTATTGATGCATTTGCTCCTACTGATTAAGTGCAAGTTCCGGGTCATTCGGTGTCGATTGATGTTCTGTAAGTATAATTACAAGACATGCGCATGAGAATCGACAGGAAATGTTCGCTTTTGTTTACGATGATGTAAGAGCTAACAAGTACCTATCGATTTACGTTATCGTTACGTGATTTACGTTAACGTTAAAAAATATGCCTTTGCATACTTTTGTTTCTCGTTATATGGAAATCGTTTTTTTTTTGGCATCCGCGATACTTGATCTCTTAGTTTTAATTGTTCTATTCCGGGAACCATCGTAACTCGTGTAAGCATGTAATTATTTTCATGTAAGTATTTAAATGAGTTTGTATAATAAGGTACCAATAGGTAGTTACTTCGAGAAGTTCATGCTAAAGTCAAATGCAATAATCCTGTGACAGATAAATCAAAACTCTGTAAACTACTACTAAGTACTGATTTCCAAAACATTTTGTATAATAGGAGAGTTTTTTTAATCGGTTTAAAGTTCTACCTACACCTCCAATTTTATCAATGTATAACTGTACAATAAGCCCACGACTACAATCAAAGCAAATATCTCTAATAGTTATCTATTTAACTTATGGACATTTACAACATTTCAAAACAATTGTTTATTATACGAATGTTTAAACAATCAATTTAAGCTGACACCAACAAACGTTTCTCGACTTATTGCAATAACTATTTTAGTCATTTGTCTAAAGAGGTAAGTTTAAATTTAGTTTCTACTATTTATTCTATGGTTCTGGGCTGCAATCTAGACATTTATGTAAAGCAACCAAATACCAACATTATTTTCAATTTGAATGAACACAGTCCCCAGACAGTTGGTAAAAATTCGAACGATGTAGACACTCAGTGCGGTTGCAACAAATATGCGGGCCGCGGGGGCTCGTCACCGCAATTAAATGCAAACAAAACTAACACAATCAACGAATACCGCAGGATATAAATAAACAGACGTCTCATTCGGATTTATCTCAAATATGTCGCGTATGTCGGTGCAACTTTCTCTGGCCACTTTTTAACTTATGAATTTTTAACGCGAATTTCGCTGCTCCACCTCATGTCCCCGAAATCGCAACAACCGAGACGACCTTGCATTGTTGCCTCTCCATTCCATACCTCCTTAGGCATGAATTATTGCCCATACCGAGCTAGCTACTACGAAATCCGATAAGATAAATATTTGTGCATATATAAATGGTAGGTAACCTATGTATCTGTGCCTATACTTGTACCTTATATTGTCTATTATTTTATGTATGTGGATATTTTGACTTGCGAAATGAACTGAAACGTACTAAAATTAGAGTTACTATACTATATTTAGTATGATAACAGACTTGTTTATTGTTCCTGTGCGCTGAACATTTTCAAACATAGTAAACTATACTTTTACAATATTCTTAAAATTTTAAACCCACTTAAAATTCCAAAATGTTGCTTCGAGTGCCGGTGTATCTATCATACTTCCCTACCCACCTACAAGTATTCATACTTACAGGTACAGCAGACATTATTAACTTCTATTGCCGCAGGCAAAATATCTTGACTCGAGTTACGTTCAAATTAACCATCATTACAACCTAATGGCATGCTGAATATACAAAATGAATTGTACGAACGTGTAATAAAAGCCAAATGGCAGATGCTTCCCTCGAAGATAAACCGCAAGCTTATACGGATTTATTTGCGCATGATGTTACATCTGCTTTTTATCAAGCAAGCACTTACTTTAAACCCCATAGCCGATGTAATCGCACCTGCCAAGAGGTCCGGATCACTATAGGAGACGATTATAGATCTCATTATAGATGTATGAAAGCTACAACGAGATGAACGAGAACTTGTAATATGAGCTTTGCGTCACGAGCGCTTCACGCCGCAGTTAATCTCCGAGGGCTGGAGGCTGGAGCAATGTCCCCGGAAACTGGGTGACATTTAAAGTATCGACCGATCTACGGAAGGTTACTGTACTCACCTACCACCCAATGAGATCTCGTTGTTTTAATTATTGCCGAGAAAGGGATATCATCCAAAATCTAAATCTGGGGAAAAGATGAAGAGGTACCTATATAATTTTTTTGATCACCTACATTATTATTGAATATGTATGATATTTATTCTTTAACTAAAGGCATAACCAGACGAATAATATAATAATTGAGAGGATGATATTTGAGTTGATACCTAGCATCGATAAGAGAGAACGCTTGTGTTTATTTAATAAACACATCAGGTATTCGTTTTAAATTTAGTACTCATTTAGCATTTTCTCCCAACCGTCCAGACTCAAAAGTCCGACTTCCGTATTCATACGTAAATCAAGCAATTTAACGGGTTTGTCGAGAAGCGGGTGCTATCAGTCATCGGTTCCAGCGCGCTTTACCGTCGAAGGAGCCTTACGGGGTCCGTTACGTAAACTTGTGGCCAGAGTCGCAGCCAGGATACAGCTAGGAAAATCAAGTACCCTTACTAAGGAATGCTCTATAATTTAAAAAACACATTTTATGGTTTGTACGAATGTCTTTACCCTGCTCTACCAATATTTTATTTATTATTCCTGAATGCTTCCTGGGTGCTGGGTTGCTGGGTAAATTAAGAAGATTATACCCATCACGGCATCGTAATCCTTCAATATTGCCTTTGTCTTCACACCTATATGTATTGTTTTGTACCCCAACTTGCCCCTGGAAATCATACTTACTTGGTCCATCCCACAACCGCATTTCCCTGGCATGTCAATCAATCTCGCCATACTACGCAAATAGGCAAATGCTTATCAAAGCTACGATTACAACACAAGGAAGTAATAAAAGTGACCGGCTTAACAAAATGACTGCCATTTTCCTTGAACATGGGCGTAATGTTTACTTTGTCTAGGGCTTATAAATTGGTATGCTAAGGGGCTAAGGGATAAGGAACGGAAACTTTAGCGAAAAGCTAACAAGTATTTTCGTGTTAAGCTAAGGCAGCTTTCTAAAGTAGCTAAAAGTCACAAATCACATCCAAGATAATGATTTGTTCCGTATTTTTGTCATTTATTGTGGTTTTATTTAGGTGATATTTTGAACGAATTTATTAAGCAGGAATTGACCTACAGGAAAATACGACAGTGCTTAGAGCAGTGTGTTCCAAATATACTTAGGTGTTGGTAGGTTGGTGCTCTTAACTGTACCTACAAGTGTGCTCTTATTTGGGCAAAACAGGCCATGATTGCAGACAACTTGATGGAGCACCGGATTATCAAATTATTATTTCCAAATGGATGCTTCCTGTGGGGCTTACAGTTATTTTAGGTTCTTAATATCATTAAATATATGAACTTAAAAAGAACTAGCTTGAAACCAATTCAGTTGAAGGATAAAACTGTAGCAAGAGTGGCAGCAATATCCGCATTGAGCACACCACGACCCATTAGCGATCACTGTGATCCTCTTTCTATTCTAGGTCTCCTACGTAGAATGTACTCGATATATCCACATTTTAGTTTTGACTATATAGGTAACTCTAGTAGCGGTGGCGATGGACTTGAAACCTGTCACGACAATACAGTTGACAAAAATGTTCGGGTATGTGTCAAATGTTATGTTTGGATATGCTTCTGAACTACCCTAAAAATATTTTGAATTTGAATTTTTTATATCATTATATCTTTAGTAGTTACAAAAAGATCTGAGAGGATATTTACCTTACACGAGTTTTGTTTCACTATCCATTTATGGTTGGCAATTGGACATCTTTTTAAGAACATAAATCTACTTATCATCGTAATAATAATGTATCATTAATTCCAAAAGGGTTATTATTTCGATGCAACAAGGCGAGGTATTCTCGTTGTTGCCGTCGAAGGCAAATACAGATTTATGGTGATACTGGTTATTTCGAAAGCTGGTAATTATTTATACAAATTGTTACTTAAACCGATTATTAGGGCAGCGGTAAAGAAAGATATAATGGGTGTTTTAGCGTGGTACCGCACCGGCCGAGGCCGCCCGCGGGCGACTTGCCCTGCATAGTGTCTGAATCATGTTATATGTCATGTATATTCAGTTTATTCATAGACAAAATTGATAGCCATATACACATATAGCACATTTATACAGTAATCTAGTATTACACGACTTATGTAAAATTCTCATGCTGTAAAGGCAAGTACTTTGTGTTTGAACCCTACAATACAATAGTACTTATGCAATACATAATATAGAAAACAACATCATTCTAATTTATATGTTTTTCAAGGCTGCCAGCATTGACCAAACCTTCGTCTTCTCCAATAAAAAATATCATGAAATCCATCTTTTTCTATCGTTAAACGTATTAGTATGGTACCTCTTACATATATGTATATTGTAGATTCGTTATATTTATACAATTGGTTATGTAATTTTTATATGTACCTGCTTAAAGCAAGTTTTTCCATTCGCTTTGTAAGATATATTATTATTGTAGGACACCTTGTACTATATGTCAATGTCATGCTATACCAGTATGACCTGCGTATATCAAAGGCAAGCCGGCACTCGAGCTCTTGCCATTTTATTTGTTCGGTGAATTCCTTTGCTAGCGAACAAGAATAGAAATGAAATATGGAAAACAAATCCATTTAGATTTTCAAGGTAGAATGTAGCTGGAAACACGCAGTCATATAAATCGAATGGTACAAACCATTATTTCATATTTCAGAGTCCTCTTGAAATTCTATTAAAATCTTTCTAATATCACTCTGTATACAGTCATATTAGAAAGACAATCTCCTTTAAATTATGAATGTAAAATAATCTGACACATTCCACATTCATACCAAAAGCGAATTTAAATGCACAACGCGCGGAAACACATCTCGACGTTCTCAACAGCCCTGTAAAAGCTAAACCTCAAATTACGACGCCTGAGCGCTTCCAAGCTGAGTAAACGGATGCATTTCCAAAATGGGAACACGTACCTACTTTAACTTCTTGCAGATAGATTAAAGTCTGGTAAAGTTTCAGAGTGTGAAAAGTAAGATAAAGGAGCTCTGAATCCGTGCGAATAGTAGATAACCGTCACATCTGCCTTTTCTTGTTGGATATTCCAATTATCAAACTTTGATAAGGTACCTACTGCTGTGTTTTTCGATGGTTTCCATTTATTGATCGAGTGAGCGAAGCGAACGAAGATCTTAGTTTCAACTTGGGCGATTTGGCATTTTATGTATGTATGTATGTTTGTCTGGCCATAACTTTCGAACCGTTGATCCGATCTGCATGAAATTTGATAAGTCAATATTTTGTACTTGAGAAATTTACTGGTAAGTATATGAGGTAAATCGGATGAAGGGTTATTAAGATATGGGGATTTTTAAGGGGTCAAAAATAAAAAAAGTTACATAAAAAATCAAGTTACATGTCATATGAAAGGGCTTTGTTTGGACATTCCAAAACAATTTTTACTTTTTTTCTGGGACGCTCGGTTTTTGAGATACAACAAAAAAGTTAAATTAAGATAACCAACGATCCAGGAGCTCCCATCTCTAGGGATTTCGTTGACATCAAGGTTTTTCTACTGGTCGTCAGTTTCTTTGCTTTTTCTTATTTTTTTTCTAGAAATAAATTAAGAAGGTACTCAGTTCTCATAAAATGGTGATAGCGACGTGGTCTGATGATGAAGCCAACGGAACTCTTCAATAAATAGGCCAATAGAGAACTTGATTACCATACCAAGTTAGTAGGCGGAAGTCAGAAAAAAGTCCAAAGATAATGTTTGGACTTGCCTCTGACTACTACCTACTCAAAGTTTTGATGCGTTCGTCGGGTCGCATCACGAGATCTCAGTTCGGGGCGAACTACTTGTATATTGTAAGTAAACACCGACAATAAATCTTAGGGAAAGTAGTGGAGAGATTGCAGGAACGTATGAGACTTCTACCGTATCATTGTCTCGGCATCTTTGACCCGGGGAGTCGTGATCAGCTACACGCTTCGATACCGAATATAGGTTAATATTTCACCCGGCATACTTTAGAAGAAAACGTAATTTTATGTTTCTTTATGTAGGCCGTCAGTGTTTTGATAACCTCCATAGAAATCATTTTGTTAATGCATCGGTTTTAAATGTATCTTGCCAAAGTAATCATTTTAATATATGAATATATAGGTACATACTATTTTATAATCAATGAATACTTACATAGTTTATACCGTTCTAGTTGCATCTGGCATATGATACAAAGATAAGGTCTGATGTGAGTGGTTTTGATAGCGCTTGACTTCTTAAGAAGCGAGAGAAAAAACATAAAAAGTTATATTTACCCGCAAATCTGAGCTTCCTGATGAGGTAGAAGTGCTGCTGCTATCCAAACGGTGTATCTGGTGTGCGTTGTGATGCATTCTGCTAAACTACCGATCACACGCAAGTTCACTAACTGAATACTTGAGCAAAAATGTTTGAAGTTGTAAAGTTCTTGTTCACTTTCCTACATTTCCACCGGCATCCACTTAGCTTTCTACTTCATTTAGCAGTCATTATCATAAGCACACTATCTTTAGTAATCTTGAGAAGATAACTTCCGCACGCGATACGTCACAATTCTAAATGGTAGGGAGACGGGACATCCAGCTGCTTTGATTACGAAGAAAGTGTTATGCAACTGGATGATTTTAAAATAACGGTTTCACACAAAGTAAGTACAATACTCAACACCTGCGCATTGAGTAATGGCATACGTGACTCAAGTAGGTACTATTTTATCGGTAACACTGGAACACAACAGTGTTATCATTCACAATCGTCAGCGATATTGAGACTATTTTTATTTGATAAGCGATTCCACCTTGAACGGCTATTTTCGAGGTTTCGCATAATTTAGTAGCTGTAGCAAAGTACTCTTCCGGGATTCTAATCTACTGCGCGCCATAGCACCTAAACCTATTAGAAATAATGATTACCAACATCACAGACAAGAGAATACTAGTACCTACATCCTACACCAACAAATCCTTAAGCCAAGGATTCCTTTAGGTAGGTAGGTAATAATATTAACAATACAGGTAAATATTCCGAGACTGCTTTGCGTCCTTGCTCTATGATTGCATGCGCCATAAATCACTAGGCATAATAGCTCCGATAAAGCCCTAGCTAATCGAAAAGGCTGTTGGAATCACATTGGAATCGAGAGAGGACGTAAATCAAAGTAAACCACAACAATAGAACCGGTAGTGGCTGAAGTAATGTCACAGCAGGTCGCGATCAGGCCTCCACCCGATGTTTTCAATTTCCTGGTGCTTGTTTACTAGAATGTTGCTTATGTTTAACTTAGATCTTACACATATGTACAATTGTACAGTGTACACACTCGTACATGCTGTGTATTTTGGACACAAGTCCGATAGCGTTTTGTTTACGATAACGAGTTACCAAAAAGTGTCGATTTTAAGGTAGAGTCAGTCTCTACTATCGTTTCGAGCAATTTATAAAATAAAGTTGGCATGGAATTCGTTCGCCTAAGCAATTCATATCTAACATACAATTATAATCACCATGTTACGTTCCAGCAGCGCTTAGAGTCCTTATTCGGATGTAATGTAATGGTTCAATATTTGCACAGATTTCGCGAGTTCGCCGGAGCGTGGCGGCCCCTCCGGAGGGGTTATTTATAGATAGCTACTGCAGAAGGATTTAATTTGACTTGTATTTAAGGAAATTTGCGATTTTGTATCGTGAAAGTAATATTCGCGAGCGCGTGGGTCTAGCGGCGCGCGCGGCGGCACTGTGGTTAGGCAAGTTTGCGCGCGGACTGCGAGCGTTGCACCTGAGCCCGCGCCCGCCGGCTGGACCTTCCTTCACCCACCCATTAGGGGACGATCATCCGCAGTGATACAATACTTCCACGTACGAGCGCATTCCCTTCCCCGTGCCATCAATGAACTAGCGGCAACCGCGCACTGGCCTCGGATACTTGCGAGGTTACAGCAGCTTTTAATGAAGCTCTACAAATCGATAAAGCAGCTCGTGGTTGGTTTTATTTTTATGATTCAGACCGTTATCGAAATGTTATTTTATGAAACTTTCTCTCTAAATATCTTTAAAGATTTATGAGATTAATTTATAAAGTCCGAGTGGAATTGCCCGTGACTACGTCAGCAACGCCATATTTCCGAAACCCTACCCTTGAGACTATTCTGCTGCAACCCTTTAGAAGTGGAATTCCAAAAATTGTTTTTAGTTTATCATTATGCTAAAAGAGAAATACAATTTTTGAGTGTAGCTTCTCAAATCTCGTTTAGATATTCTATTTGGAACCTACTATCAAAGTTCACTTTCTGTCGATCTCACCTACTTAAGATTTCTTGGAATCATCTGACTAACCGGTGCTGACGCCGTCATCTGCATTCTGCACTCGCCCACATCGTTTCACTCACGCGCCCTGCTTTGCATGCAGCCTGTCAAAGCTCTCACGGAAATGTGACAGCATCTAGAAGGCAGAGCTATTCCGTAAACAACAAAATCACAGGGAGTATCAATTAGTGGATCTGCGCTCACTTAGACCACGAGCTTCGCCTTACTCACGTAGACTTTTTAATCTCCAAAAAAATCACGCGTGGCGCTAATGATGGGTGAATGTATTACAGAATGCCCAATAGAAAACTCATCGCGAATTCCGTGGTAAAGTGAAATAACGTAGTCTAAGGCCCTGAAATAAATACCTGTAACTAGGTACTTTTTTTAAATCGATTGGTTTCGTTATAAAAATATTTTTTTGAATGTACCTACATTATGGTGAAGTTGAACTTACTCTGGCGAGTTTAATTATTTTGAAAAGCTATTTTTACATTATGTCAAATAACAGTCAGCTTTCTCTTTCTGCATCAAAATAATTTTTTTACCTTAAAAGTTTTAATCATTCAAGCCTTTCAATGGTTCAAGGATATTAAATACATAAGAATCGTTCATTGTCCAAAATCTCTGAAATTTTTCCTTCGGAGTTTATTTAAAAAGTTACTACTATCGCCCAATTTATCAGATGCTAACTTTTTTAATCAACCGAGAAGTCTAAAGCAACTACAGCTTAATTAACCCAAAACATTCAATTTATGCATGTTTTTTTTTATTTATAAAATTAAATGACCTGCCGTCACTTGGTGCTGGTGTTGAGCTGATAACAATCTTGCGGGCAAGATAAGCACCTATATTTGACTAAATAGGTGCCATACAGATTTATCCGAATATCTTTGGAATGCGGACACAGTTTTTTGTTTTTAGGTGTATAATCGTGCATGAATTGGACTCTGTAAATTAAAAAGTTGGAAATACAAATAAAAAAAAAAGTATTTTATAATTATAGCACTTCACCACACTGTTTTGAAAGAAACTAGTGACACGACAAGAAGAAGTTTGTATGAAGGTAATTGAATATGTAGGTACTAAAGCAAAACAGTAATTATCTCAGACGTCCTTCGTTTATATAAACGCAAAAGGAAAATAAATAGGGAGAAAACTTGGCAGCTGCTACAGATGGTGAATGAAACGAATCTTATCAGAAAAATATTCACTTGGAAACATTCATAATTCATAAAAAAAAACTAATTACATTAAGGTATAAGTTTGTGTGAAGTTTTTTTATAAGGTTAATGCGTTTCTACTGCTGAAACAATTACATAAAAACAAGTTCAAAATTATTTTTAGTCAACGTTTGTTTTTGTTTGACTTTCATATTTTTTTGGCTACGAACGAAACCGCCAACAAATCAAGTCTTGCGATTTATTTGATTGAGACAATTGACAAGTTGCGAAACACTTTTTTTTTTACAAACGTTTTTTGAGGTGTAAGCTCACAATATAATTCTGACTGAAAACAGTGTCAGTGAAACAGTCCTACTATCCTTCTAATATTATAAACGCGAAAGTTTGTAAGTATGGATGGATGGATGTTTGTTACTCTTTTACGTAAAAACTACTGAATGGATTTTAATGAAACTTTACAATAATATAGCATAAACATCAGAATAACAAATAGACTACAATTTATAAAGATATTGTGTGACTAATCCTGCGCAGACGAAGTTGCGGGCACCAGCTTGTACTCTATATTTTATCACTGCAATCTTCACTTTTTTATTCCTAATCGTCACGAAGTTTAAGATTTAAATTTGCATTCATACTAAACTCGACTAAATTCGATATTAACATCGTTGAACGCTATTACACATGTTTGTTATTTAACACGAATAATTCAACAGTTTTTACACTCATTCATTTCAGAAATTAACAGTTCACCACCGAAATAACGTTGATTGTGTTGGTCACTTAGAACATGACTGATAGCAAGACCCACTACAAGTTTCAACTTCGAGATAAAGTACCTACCTATTAAAAAGTTTATCGTCATGTTTTCCAAGTCGTAAATTAGAGAAGTTTGGTGTTAAAAGGCAAATCATGATGAATTTGTTGTAACTGTGATGTAATTATCTATGTTATAAAATATTTAAGTGTTTTTTAAAAGAATTATACCTCTAGGACTTTCTGGTAGTTGTATATGAGGGTAGTCCATTAATCACTTTATGTTTTTAGCAACTTTTATTTCAGTATACTTACGTATTTTTTAAAGCTGTTAACGATGTTATGTGTTTCAAAATAGGTATACTACGTAAAAAC
Organism: Chloroclysta siterata; assembly: GCA_932294275.1. Taxonomy (NCBI): domain Eukaryota; kingdom Metazoa; phylum Arthropoda; class Insecta; order Lepidoptera; family Geometridae; genus Chloroclysta; species Chloroclysta siterata. The sequence continues at coordinate 9,383,563 of OW028600.1, read as the reverse complement.
TTGCAAACAATGAGTACCTATAGCTACAAATGTAAATTTCTTCAAACATCCAAAAAATCATGTAAGTCTTACCTACTCACTTACATAAGTAAATACAAGGTGACATCAGCAACGGATGTTCCATTAGCAATGCAGATTAACAGCTCTTCGAGGAAGCAACAACGTGCCCAAACTCAAAGAACCACCTAAATATTTATGTCACACATATAATGTTCCTGCAATACAAACCAGCAACACTCCAAAATGAAAAATAAGTTAACGTAATCTTTTTACTGAAACAGTAAGAAGACTTTCGGTAATTCTTAAGGGTACCTTTTTTCACCAAAATTTTTACATTGATGATCAACAAAGGAATGGACAAAAGAATAAAGGAATAATAAAAACAAACCAAAGATGGAGAGCAAAGATTCCTTGATGTTGACTCATAGCAAGATGTTATAAAATGATCTTTGATTAATGCATATTGTAGGTAGGTATATATTTTATTTGTTTACCCAATCTATTAACACTTATTTTTTATTATTATTATTAACTTTACATCTCATACTGTACATCTCATAAACAACCATATTTATTACTAAGTTCGGTACCTATTTTATTCTATTTCTATTCTTTCTTTCTATTCCTATTTGCATTTTTTATTTTAATGTATTTGAAAATAATATTTATGTAAACGACAAAAGCATCCAGCATTCCAGCATTCATAAAGATATATCGCAGAAACACTCCAGAAGCTCGCGGCTGCGTTCTGCGCGACTAAAGGACCTACCAGATTGTGGTCTCCGCGAATAAAGGAGCGTGATTAAGACGTAAGGATACCGGCTTTTTCTCCATACAAACGTAGTCGACTGTTTCCTCCCTGGATAATGACACTAGAGCAAATATTTTTGTACCATAAAACCTTTAAGGGGCTGACAACTATCAAACAACTTCTCGCTCGCACGTTCCGACATGTTGAAAGATATAAAATCACTAAACTCATTTTCGAAGAATCGCAATCAACCATACTAAATGGTTCTTATGCACACAAAATGGTTCTTATGTACGAAAACTAGTATAGTAAACTTTTGATTAGGAAAACATGTATCGATAAAAATGAAATTTTTACTAAACTGTGTGCAATGGTTGATTGCGATTTTTCGAAAATGAGTTTAGTGATTTTATATCTTTCAACATATCGAAACGTGCGAGCGAGAATCACATTAGCTCTTGTCTTCGCCTTAACTACCATGACCATGCCCTATGTCTTGGTTTTTTTAATATTCTAATTATAGGAGTCTTTAAAAACTAAAAATATTGCCTAATTTTTTAAACATTTTCAGACACAAATGTATCCAAAACAAATTACAAATATTTACAAATTAGAATATAGGGGCGTAGCTGAAGCTTTTGTAAAAAAAAACAATTGGGCATGTTTTTCCCTTGCTTGATAGGGCGCGGGGAGACAGGAGACATTTTATTCGAATACCTATTTTTCAAAAGTCTCTCAGGTATCCTTTCCTCCAATGTCTCCCAGCTTTCCTCACTATATCGTGAATACACCACTTTATACTCAATAGGTAGGTAAGGAGTAAACATAACGCAACACTCTAAATCAAGTCATGTTCTGGAAAAGCCGCATGCATGACAAATAAAACACCAAAGCTGGAGTGTATTTTCTCAGCAGTAGTCTCGAGTCCGAGTTTTTTTTTTCGTTTTTGGTATTTGGATTTCCGTATTGCGAATCCCAGCACGCCAGACGTAACAGAAAACAAAAATAACTCAGACTTGGTGTACAGTTGTTTCTACGATGGTCACTTGTCTCTACGGTAGTGGCCACTCATTCTCATACATAATCTGTGGTTTAACAACGGAGATAAAGTGCTGTATTTGTGTTCATACCCGCCGCTGTAATCTTATTGCCATCTCGATTATAATGTACTTTTGCGTTAGTATTGGTATTTGCACTTTATGCTGGCAGCTACAAGGTAGCTAACGTAAGTAAAGTGCATTAATAAGTATTGGAAATACGACATCTTTATTTATTACACAAACGCCTTGATAACTATATAACTTATGCACAGCCACAGGATACGCTTACCTACTATAGTTTACCTACGAATTCATCAAGCGATTTCAATCCCGAAAATTGGGATGGGTATGTATTTTTCCTACAGCAGGGTCCTACCAGGACCTACTAGTGTTTTTGGTTCAAAAAATAACAATAACTAGTGGTTCGCCCCGAACTACTCTCGTGATGCAACCCGACGAACCCACCAAAACTTTGAGAAGGTGGCAGTCAGAGGCAAGTCCAAACGTTGTGTTTGGACTTTTTTCTGACTACAGCCTACTAACTTGGTGTGGTAACCAAGTTTCAACTCTATTGGCCTATTTATTGAAGAGTTCTGTTGAACAGACCTTGGCTCCATCATCAGACCTGGTCGTCGTCACCAAACCGAGTACCTCCTTAATTTATTTCAATAAAAAAAATAAGAAAAAGCTAAGGAACTAGCCGACCAGTAGAAAAACCTTGATGTCAACGGAACTCTTAGAGATGGGAGCTCTTGGATCTCTGGTATTTTTTTTATACTACTAGCTGATGGAACAAGCAGATGGCCCACCTGATGTTAAGTGGTAACCACCACCTATAACAAAGCATTGTCTCGTAAGTCACGCACGATAGGAACGTGGCCTACGTTGCACTGCCCTGCGTCCATCAACTTGAGGCATACAGATGTTAAGCCTCATGTGCCTGTAATTACACCGGCAACCTCTTCAAACCGAAACACAGCAACGCTGCTTGGCGGCAGAAAAAGGCGTGGTGGTAGTACTTCCCCGGACGAGCCCTTCACAAAGAGCTCTACTTCTCTTAAATGTTTATCTTAATTTAACTTTTTTGTTGTATCTCAAAAACCGAGCGTCTCAGAAAAAAAGTAAAAATTGTTTTGGAATGTTTAAACAAAGTCTTTTCATATGACATGTAACTTGATTTTTTTATGTAACTTTGTTTTTATTTTTGCCCTAAATCCCATATCTCAAAAACCCTTCATCCGATTTTACTCATATACTTACCAGTAAATTTCTCAAGTACAAGCTATCGACTTATAAAATTTCATGCAGATCGGATCAACAGCGGTTCGAAAGTTATAGCGTGATAAGCATACATACATACATACATAAAATGCCAAATCGCCCAAGTTGATTGTAAGATCTTCGTTCGCTTCACTCACTCGATCAAAAAGATAGCTCAACTGATCGAAATCGGTGTCAATCGGAAGCGTCCCCAAGACGCAGGCTGCATTACTACGCTAAATGGCAATGCTGTTGCCATAAGTCGGTATCTTACATTCAATTTCAGGCCTTGATTAAAAAACGCGACGGAGGGTAACTTAACTTTGAAAATTACTTAATGCGGGTAAAGATATAATTAACAAGCTACGAGATGTTCAATTCGGGTTTAATCTCGACGAGATTGGGAGGTACCATTTATAACAAACTTCAGGCGAGCGTTAGATAGCTCGACTATTTCAAAGATGCTTTCATGAAACTTTTGCATTTCGCCGGATATTTAGAACCTATCTTACTCATTGCCCTCTTTTGATATAAAAAGGCTTTTTTATGCTGCATAATGATGTAGCAGAATGCAGCAGACTGAATCAGATGGCCCACCTGGTGTTAAGTAGTAACCATCTGCTATAACATAGCAGGTTAGCATTTACCTGCCATTATAATTGTACTCTTTTAAATTTCCTTTTTATTTTATTTTTTCCCTCTTTTTTCCGATATTTATCCATCAGCGTTAAGGTATTAATACTTTTTTTATATTATACCTAAAGCGACTTATAGAGAATACGGCCGGTTTCTGAAAGGCCGATCAAAACTAATCGCATGTCAAGTCACTTGCTATCTCTATAATCTAATTCGATGTAATAGCTGAAATGCTTCGGATGTCTTGACATCGGATGTCAAGACATCCGATTAGTTTTGATCGAGCTTTCAGAAACCGGATAAATGAATCGTAAAAGTCAACGTAGGTCCTCAGAGTATCTATAATTTTACTGTAGCTTATTATTCATAGCGCCGATAAATCAATCAATCACACAAGGTTTCTAATCAGCTGTAGTATCTGTAGTGCCTCTCGCTCGCACATTTCAACATTTTGATAGATAAAAAAATAACTGAAAGAGAGTAAAATCACTGATCTTATTTATGACAAATCGCAATCAACCTAGTTGTGTGCAATCACATTGCACAAACTTCAGCAAAAATATATTATATAAAATATAAGTTGTCCTATTACTAGTTTTTGTACATAGGGAAACTTTTAGGAAAACTTAAAATTATGTATTTTGCTGAACTGTGTGCCATGTTATTTTCACAAATAAGTTCAGTGATTTAATATTTTTTTAAATGCTGAATGCAAGCTTTTTTGAAGGTTGGCCCCTTTTATTGAATTTGTGTATTAGGTATGTCATATTTTATCCTTTATGCCCATATAGGTACATCCATAATTTCGTGTGTTATGTAGATTGTTAGATTTCTCAGGGTAATATTTAGCATGCTGGATATAGTAAAATATGTCAAAAAAATGATTTATAGTACATAATTTCTGTTTTATTTTATATTTTTACTGCCCTGTTTTGTTTATTGAATTTATTTGATTCAAACCCGCGACCAGGTATGTACCTGTTTACCATAACTTTTATAGTGTCCCGCATGAGTGATAAGTTGCCCCTGACGTTTTAAAAATCGCTATGCGAGTCATCACTCTCAGTGATGATGAGCGGTAAAACTTGGTAAAAAAAGCACAACAGATGCAAAAGCCTGTTTTATTTGTTCATAAACAAAATTAAAAAAATAAATTAAAAAAAGGTTTATTTCGTGTCACATAAACATGTATAAGTACGACTTATAATTAAATATATAGAACTATTTATATTGGTTAGGACAACAAAATCGGTCGTCACTCAGCTTTATGCTGTAATAGTGTTCGATGCACTACAACAACGCTGGTCTCCCGTGACGCCGGAGTACAAAGGCATCAAATGTTTATTAAATAATAAATAAATATCGGCGGACTTTCCACACAGCACTATTTAGCCCCAAACTAGTAATATGGGAACCAGCTTGTATAACTAATATTAAAATACTTCTTTTTGTAAATATTTACGGTGGGGATCGAACCCACGGCCTACAGCGCAGAAGGCAGAGCTACTACCAACTGAGCTGTGACGGCTGTCAATATTGAATGATGTATTAAATTAGCTCAGTAGGAAGATACTTCGTATGTAAAAGGTTTCCACCCGTGACAAAGTGTACCCTTCTGGATTAGAGAGCCAATTTGTTAGGAAATATTCGTATAATGGGTGTGCATTGTTTGTGTAAAGTGGCCAATTTCGGAGACTTGGAACAATGGGAGCGTGACCGGCGGCTGATAGCCATCAGCCCACTGCTCGAACATGGAATAGGAACTGGACTATTTACCATTTTCTGAATATGTTATGTAGCCAACTCAGGCAAGATGCCATACGCAGAAAGCTGATTGTCTTATGGGGACAATCAGCTTTAGACTCTTAAAAATCGCATCACTTTCATATTGACCACTTGGAGCAGGCAGGTAAGCAGTCTGTAGTGAATTAATTATAATACAACAAGATTGACTTACTCATCAAAACCATGAAAAAATTACTAAGTATGTTTTTCATGTCGATTGTCGATGATGCAAAAAAAATCTCCTAGTACCTTAGGTACCTACACTGTGCCACTGTGCTATCATTGCTATGTGTAGGTAGGTATAGTCAGCTTCGCCAATATACTGCATTCAATTTGAATAAGATCTAAGTCCAAGATACCGAGGCGCTGTCACGACTGCCAGTGATATCATCCGGCGGCTAAACTAATAGGTGATGTGTTCGCGAGAGGAATAACAATGTTTTGCGCACTTTGTTTCATATGGTTTGCCTACATCTGCTCTACCTTTTTGATCACTTTACATACAAATAACATTTGAAAATGTAATTTGCTTATTTTAGCAATATGACCACATTGGCCACTGTACATCTAATTGTCATTAAAAAAAACTAATGATCTTAGCTTACTTAGGTAAGTGCCCCACAATTTTATTCAAAACTCGATAGTAGGTATTACTGCCTTGTTAACTTTTCTTTAAGGACATGAAGATAGAACTCCATTAACTATCTTCGATCTTTTTATGAAAACTAGTTTTAGCGACATCTAGTAGCTGTTCTGAACAACAGAAGTTAAGGCCATGTGTGATGTGCATGCGCGGCGACCACGATTAATCGTGTGTAGTTACAAAATCGTAGAGCAGATGGCGCTACTATAACTGTCCGTAACTTTGTTGATACTTGTACAAATTTATAGGCTTTAACTAGGTACTTACTATTATGTCATTAGGAACCCTTCTTAAATCTATGAGTACAAACATAAATAAAGGTGTAACTAATAGAAGTAAGTACATACCTTGCCTTCGCATGCTGGATGGCAGACGTATTTGCACACTGAAACAATAAAATAAATTGGATACTTACGTGATTTAATATAAAAATAAATCACATTGCATGATTGTATTCTATGAAAGACTGCAACACGCGGTCGTTAGCCGCAAACACTGCAGTACTGAACCATAACCCGAATTAACAGTTTACGTCATGCAACATTTGAATCTAGCTCGGTGCCGATATGGTATTGTCAATACCTGTGGTGTACATGGTGTGGTGACTTACTGCTGAAATACAGAGCATTTATTCCCTGTGCAGGAAAAAATGAATATGATCTGCTCGGCTCTGTTTCAAAGATTTTGTTCGTAAACCTCTGTAGATACCCACCTACAACCCGGTCACATTATCTCGAGACCTGGCGTCGATGCCGTCACGTCGCTTTGGCACTCTCTGATATGGTGCGCAAAACAAGCATCCATTTCATTTTCGCATTCCAGCGAGGTCTCGAGATAATGTGACCGGGTTGTACTCAGGTACTTTTAAAGAAAACCTTTACAGACACGCTATTTTAAATTTTCCAAATTTCGACCAATATCAGTCTCATAAGGCTTTGATCGTGAGAAGCTGGCTATATAGGTTCACCTAGTTTATCAGGTTTCTAGGCTTTGGTTGCAAGGAGCTGGCTAAGTTCACCTTGTTAATCTAATTTTAAAATGATCCTTGTGATTGAACTGAATATAGTCCGCTTTGAGTTGATTTAATATGATTCACACAGAGAGATTTGTTGTACCTGCAACATATGCAATTCGAAATTAATGAAAACAGTGCTCCAGTCGATTTGATGGCTTTTCCAATTTTGGACTATAATCCAGAAGAGCTGACTACTCATGTCACTTAATTCCAATCCTAATCTCAAACCTTTAGAATTTACCTTCCAAAGAAATCGAGATTGGGATTGAATTAAGTTTCGGGGGAGCCCTACAGAGCTTGACAAGGTTTATGTAGGCAAGTTGGGACTGCGCAAATGACATGAATGAACATCGACCATAAGTAACTAAGTTACAAAGTCCTGCGACTTTGAGCTCAGACTTACGAAGAACTTTAGTAGGTATATCTCCTGTGGCTTTAAACATCGTCTTGTTAGTAAACACGTCCAAGGACGTGTACGTTCAATATCGTTGGCTTTCTCACTTTTATGGTAACTTGCCTTAGGTTTATAGCTGAAGCTTTTATCGATATTGAGAAAAGTTTTGAAACTGGTTCAAAACAAGAATATTTAGTGGCTAGATTTAAGAATCTTAGCTTGTAACGCTGTTATTTTCTTTTAGCTTTCTTCATTTTGAAACAGGTACCTAACCCCTTGTGGTACCTACCAACGAAAATGCTGCTGTAAATAATACTACTAACTAGGTATGTACCTAATAAGCACCAGGTAAAATCAGATGTTGAAAACTGCCATTCAAGAACTTGAAAGAATCATAAAGTTTTTTTACTCATCAAATCTAATTCCATCACAGCCTCCAAAATGATAATGGGCCCTTAGCATGATAAAACAGAAACGCCTAGACCTTGCGATGTAGCGCATGGTCCTAAAAAACTTCTCCAAAACAAATACATTTTTACCTCTGCAGCAAGAGCCTTGATTATGGACGGGCTGATGACACCAATGGCACGGTCGTGGTTTCCGGAAGGACTTGCTCCGGAATGCGTGAGATTGGCCAACCCCCTCTTTCTGCAAAAAAATTTATAAATACGTTAGTGATTACTATAGAAAAATAGATATGCCAAGGACTTGAACAAAATAGTAGCTGCTTCCGCTATCAAGGTTTACCATTTTTGACTCGCAAATAAGTTATAACCGCCCACTCTCTCTGCAGCACTTTTTTTGAGAAAATATAAAGGTTAAATGGATTTACTAGACATTTCACTTGAGCATGTAGACTTCTTCATTTCTATCAACAAGTAGATTACTATATCATATTGGTAACAACGCCATAAACCTTATTTAGTTTATTACCTACTCTGCAACTAAAAATTAGTACCTACCTACAGCATTTTGCTCTACCCACAACTGAAATGAGGTATCTACGTTTAACACTTCCTTGTTTGGGCTCGTTCACTTTCCCACAGGTCAGGGTGAACAAACAGCCCGCAGCTTAGTTATTCCGCCTGCAGCTATGGCACATGGAACTAATAACTGCACATTCCTACACTTATGCGAAAGAATATCGCACTCTGGCAAGCGATCAACCATGAGAAGAGGATCCTTTTTGACAGTTCAGCAGAGAGAGAAGATTTTCCATAAGTGGCGCTCAGTATTATAACAGTATTAATAAAAAACTAGGACATGTCAAGATGTATTTTCTCATCCAATTCCTAAATAAACCTGAACTTTACATTATTGGAAAGAACTGTGTTTGATAAAAATCTTCTTCTAAATTCTTATCTATTCCATAAATTTAGTTTTGCTACATAATCTGATCAAAATAAACATGTATTTTTTCAGGATAACATTAAAGGAAACCCCGTGCTTATGTGAGCAGAAAACATCGAAAATTATCATAATAAAGTTTTTTGTATTTATGGACCTTATTATTTACCGGAAACTGTAAATATTCTGTGTAAAATTCTGTTCTCAAGCCAGGACCAACGTTTAACACGAGCGCGTGAAATGAGCTCCATTGTCCTGATTCTATGCAAGGAGGATGTAAGCGATGCAAGGCTCCGGGCGATTTATGGGCGACCACCGGCCGGTACCTGCGCCTGCGCTTCAAATACATCGCAAGTCACAATGGACACCGGCACGGCCCTTCAAGCACGCGCTCTAGTAAAGCTCACGAGACCTATTGTGAGTTGACTCAATGCAGTTTTTTTTGTTCCCTAGGTATGTTGGTATCACAAAGACCTCGAATTTTGCTATTTTATTGTTTCAAGTTATACCTTGCACGAACAGCACGTTTGTAATAAAAAAGAGTATTAGTAACTAAACGTGCATAGTACATAATTCAACATTCTAAGTTACCATAATTTTCGAACATCAGCATTCAAACAACGACTTTCTTCCAAGCCCAGCAACTTTCAAAGAAACAGTCAATTTGATGTAAGTACGCTAAAAGGATTTCTATTTACAAACAGAACACAGAGTCGTTGACAGGACAATGCGTGAGTAAATAATTAGTTTCTATTCAATCTCCAGCACGGGCTTGTCGCTCTAGCTGCGATTTGCATTCTATAATGCGAGTCGAGGTTCGTGATCTTTATCTTTGAGGCCTGACAAGTTTTACACTCGTTAGCAAATTGTATCTGACAGCTATAAATCAAGCCCCCGACAAGCATTCATCCAAGTGGTAGCTTCAACAAATAATCTCTAGCCTTAGGTATGCATTACATGCATCAGACGATTCTCTGAATAATCTGGTTTTACGTTGGTGGAAGCGCGGAAAGCTCTAGCGTTCGTAATCGGCGCTCTTCGCGTCATTCGTAACCACATGTGCAATTTACGATAATGAACCCGTTCTTTGTACTCAGAGTGGTTCTGATTATAAAGCATGACGTCACGGGAACCTGCGCAGACTCCAGGCTCGACAGAATATTGGCGCCACATTTGCCGCGCACATGACTGGCCGTTGTACTCAAAATGAGAGCTCAAAATAAACCGATCTCTTCTCTTATCTGGCCAGCCGCACCGTATGTTCAAGTGCTTTTAATAAGCGAGATGTAATAAGACAGGCAACTAGAAAATGAAATCAGTCTACAGAGAATCTATATCTATCGTAACTATACAGTTCCCATGGCATGTAAGTACATGATATTAACAAGTAGGATAGGAATATCTTGCAAAATAGTCACCTAACACGTCAGTAAACAAGACACTGTCTTCAAAGAAGCCATCAGAATAGTAATAAGTTATTTTTAAACTTATCAAACGGGTTTTCCTTACTTTTATTCCAAAAAATGTTTAGAATGCGCATAAATAGGCTCAAATAACAACATCACAAATGCAGCGTGCGTTGGCGCATCTATAAAAACGCACGCACACGTACGGTTTCAACACGTGGCCGACTGCAGGTGCTCGTGCGCAGAAAGCTCAAAACACCCGCCGACGCAGGCCTGCCGCCTGCGCCGTGCCCGTGCCAACGCCAACCGTAGAACAACAAAAAACATAGGTAACAATACTAACAGTAGCAACGAAATTTTGACACAATAAAACTATCGCATACGCTCCATTAACTAACTGAATCAAATTTCGTTGAACAGCTGTATGCACTTTCAAACAATGAGACGTCCAACTGCCCTGACAAATAGATATATCTCCATTCATGATAGATGCACGTAGCCTAAAGTAACGCATGTACGCATGTTTGGTGCAATAAAGATAGGGTGCTGGACAGTTTAGATTAACAGGCTGAGATGAATAGAGAGAGTAAGTATCTAAAAGTGTTAGATGAACAATGATAGTAGAAGTAACGTCCCAAACTCTTGGTAACGTATTCGTAGCACAGTAATTCGCTCTATCCCCGGGGTAATTACATTTGAACTTTGTGGCATACCCAACCCCCGAAAGAGCTGAATCGACACACCCTACCGAGATATCAACAAGGGATGTACTTACCCAGCATATAAAGTTACATTTTGTTTATTTAACAGAAGCCGAAACACATTTTATGGTGATTAAAAAAACCTCATTTTCTGTTGAAATGTTGATGACAATAATAATTTTTAACTTCCTCTGAGGCTTGTGACAACATTTTTTTCTAATAATCTCTTTTAGGGTCTGAGTTATTTCTTCCGATGAATGTTTTCGAGGCGTTTTTTCAACGTTTTAGCTTGGAAAAAACATTTGGGTTGATTGGGGTCCGAACGCTGGTTTGGTTAATAAAAATGGTACCCAGATTCAACTATTAATAATACAATTGAATACATTTCTTTTAACTTTAACTTTCAAAAGTGCTTGAAAAAAAAATATGTATAAATAGAGGGACGAAATTGAGTAATAAATTGGGTAGGTCTAGGACCTAGTCTAAGGACGAGAATGCCTCTGGTCACGTGCATCTAGAGTCTAGGTCCGAGACTCTAGGTGCATATGACCAGGGGCATTCTCGTCATAAAAAATCCATAATGAAGAGCGGATTTATATTTTTGATTTCAAGTCGGACAGCTTACTTTCAATCACGGGACGTATGATTGAACTTTGGAGGAAGACAAAAGGGCGCAATGTCGGAACAAACCTATTAATCAACGCGGTGCTTTTGATATTAACCTCCATTGTCTTGTAAATGAATACTTGATTTACCGAAAAGACAGTGTAGGTACAGAATGTCGTGATGCACGTAGATAACAATGAACAAGTTCAAACAATGCATAGACCAAAGTTATAGTTAAAGTAGAATAAGAGTTTCCAAAGAGGTGCTGACCGTATTGTGACAATATTTTATACCGATGACGTCTCTTTTAAACTACATGATGGCCGTTTAAGTCGAATACAAGAGCTAATGTACCTCTCGCTCGCACGTTTCGACATGTTGAAAGATATAAACCACTAAACCCATTTTCGAAAAATCGCAAACAACCATGTTTGTAACCAGTTTAGTAAAACTGTCATTTTGATCGATACAAGTTTTCCTACTCAAAAGTTTGCTTTACTAGTTTTCGTACTTATGCATACTTTTGAATAGGAAAACTATCAATTATATCTTTCAAAATGTCGAAACGTGCGAACGAGAGGTACATTAGCTCTTGTCTTCGCCTTAAGGAAACCATAAGCATGCACGAAGATAAAGGGACACAAGTCACGATATACATATATGTTTCGTGTTTATATTTTACGTGTTTATATTTTAACTGTAGTTTAGGGAAATTCTTAGCAAGTTTTGATAAGGACAACCCTCACATCTGGGTCGGTAATAGTAGCTCTGCCTTCTACTCTGTAAGTCATGGATTCGATCATAGCTTAGCTTAAATGCAAGCTTGGCTTATAATGGTGTTAGATTTAATAAAAAATATTGTGGAGTCTCCACCAATATTTAATTTTGTTTAAATGTAAATTTTTAAAAGATATTTTTTTTTTGTGTTGTTATATTTAGATTTTTGTTGGTTCTGCCTATCAGAAAATCGTTTTCCCTATCAGAGAATCAAACAAACATTTTAGTGGTTCTTTCATAAAATTCTAAAGCGTAAGTACCGCGCTCAGATAAGTAGTGTCACTTCTTGTCCTATTTTCTTCTGTTATCTGTTAGTCCATCCGTACCTTTCGCAAGCAGCTTTGGATGGAACTTGGGTTTTACAACGCATTTTACAGTTTGTTTACTTCACCATGTGATAGCTCCTGGCTAGGTAGGTACCTATAGAGATACGTATACAAAACATTGTTCCTTTCAACAACATGGAAACAGGACCATATGTTTTACCGTGAAACCAAAATGGGTATGGGAGTCAAAACTTTGGTGGTCATTTTGTTTCAGGTTTAAAATAATGTCCGAAGTTTTATGTGGGTTTACAAATTCATTAAAATTTTCGTATTCGCAATATTTAAGGTAGCCAAATGGAATATTATGCATACTGCTACTGTAAGGAAAACATCGTGAGGAAATCATTTCGTATTCTAATAGCGGCGATGGGCTTGCAATCTGTCACGGATATAATACAAACTACTGCATAATGTCTAGTATTCTCTTATCTGTGATAATGTGTACCAAATGCAATATTTGGACGTACTTCCGAATACCCCCCTTAGACATCCTCAAAGAATCTTGAGTTGGTACTTGGTACTAAGAGATCTGAGGGGATATCTACCGTGCCTGGGGATACAAGTTGTGAAGCTGTTTCTGTTACTGTATGCTTGTGCTTTTAACGTGTATTTATTATGATGATTCATTATCTGCGATGTTTTTAAAGATCTCAGACCTAATTAGAATACCACATGCCTCGAATCGAAGTAATAATATTTGGTGGGTACCTACAACGCCGTTAGTCATGCCTTGAAGGATGTCAATACGATTTTTGGGCTTCGCCATCTGGAAGTACCTACCTAAGAAGCGTCGCTTTCTCGCGCTCTTCGTACGTGACATCCGCTAAAGGCTTCTGGTATCTAAGTATAATTATAAAGCGCAATTCGTCTGTCTTTCTGTTGTAAGGCATTTATAGCTCTTCACTGGTTGATTGATGAGCGTTAAATAAAATTAAATAAATAAATTAAATTTATTTTGGTTATTTTGGTTTAGGCAACCCAACCTTTAACAAGGTTTAATAAGGTTCGTATAAACTGAAAAGTGATGGACGTGGTGCCGACTTTCCTCGTTGAGCCAAGGACATCACCAGTTTTCAGGACTTCTTCGGTGGATCGGGAGAGCTTCATCCGATTAGGGCAGTTACTTCTTCTAGATTAGCATCTTGACGAGCGCTAAGTTTAAATTGCACACGTACGTTGGGTACGCTCCAAATGTAGGTTTAGCGAAGTTAAGTTCGAAGCAACATGCGTGAAACGCGAAGTGCAAAACGTGTGTGAAAATTGTGGATTTTTAAGGCGAAGACAAGAGCTAATGTAGCTAAGACAATAGTACCTCTCGCTCGCACGTTTTAACTTGTTGAAAGATATGAAATCTGAAACAAAACTCATTTCCGAAAAATCGCAAGCATCCATTCTGTGTGCACTGTTTTAGGCGAACTGGCGTGGTTTAAAAAGCACTGTAAACTTTTATAAGCCTTTTATAGAGAAATTAGTGATGTCGCATCGTGTCTTCAGTTTCAAAGGTTTGCTACGAGTTGTGGAACGCAAACAATGGGAAATGTAACAAAATAGATACACGACAGAAATTACGACGCAGCGGGCACCAACACAGGCAGAGATTCAAGTGCGCGTTCAATCCCGAGGCGGAATAAAATGTTTGCATGATTTGTAGATATAAGGAAACTGAAATAGCTTCACGACTTTGATCCTCAGGCGCGGACGGTTTGATATGCCCTGATTTGTAAATATTGTACTCAGACTTGATGGTGGTCATTTTGCCAAATACGACGATGTGTCTCTATTCGCCTATTATTTGTCTATTTTTCACAAACAAGACGAATACAAAAATACACCATAAAAAAAAATTGAATACCGAGTATCCTTGTGAAGTGCCACCTAAGACTACTCGGTCAGAAGTTTAGAACTATTAATTTATTTTAAAACTTTCACACAAAACAATGTAGTGCTAGGAGGACTTAAAGTTAATAGCATTGTCTACCAGTCACCCTGGGCGTGCAAAAAGATGGTGAACTATGGTGAATTGGTGAAATATGATAGTGTGCTGTATGTTGGCGTCTGTTGGGTGTAACAAGCAAAGCCTGGGGGAAAAGGCGTGCCAGGCTTTTACAAAATTGTCTCACGCCTACCAACGATACCCGGCAGTTGGCACCGACATCGACTCTCTAGCATTAACATTTCTAAGTATTCACTTATTATACATCGGTAGTTAGTAGGTATAGTTAGGCACAGAATATAAATAAGCACTAACTAAAAATAGCAACTACAGTGCATATCAAAATTTTGATAAAAAGTGTGGCTTAAGATGCAGATAACCGTCAAACAACATCAACAAAATTTTTGAAGATATTATATTACTGATAGTTGTGAAAAATCGCAACCAACTAAGTTTCGGAGAATAACATTACAAAGGTTCAACAAAAATATAATTTTAATACAAACCAGTTTTCCTACCTAAAAATGTGTTTACTAGATTTCGTTTTTATCCAACCTTTTATGCTTGTAATTTTTTATAACTACCTCCAGCAATTTAATTACTTGAAAAATTTTGAAATCAGCAGGCGTGATGTTGTTTGACGGTCGTCAACCTCTTAAGAAATATTCTACAAAATACGTATACACAAGCATAGCAGCAGCTACAATCAAGTTTGTTCTACAATTTTCCAGTGCAATTATATTATTAGGTAGGTATTCCGCGGCGCAACCTTCAAGTTACGTAAACAGCCATACAATTATTTATGTAGGTACCTATGATAGGAAGGTACCTACTTATCTATTCATACTTATCAGTTATTTGTGCACATGCTCTGTGATTTTGATAATAGCTGAGCGCAGTAAAGCGTGAAAAGTATGAATTGCAATAAAATAAACAGATACCTACCTCTACATCCTCAGGAATTCAGGATTTTTTGTTACCCATACACGGTTTAATCAGTCAGATCTTTCTTAGGACAAAGTATCAACTTTTTGTACGCAGATTTCTTTCAGGGTAGTCAGAGGTATGTCCAGATATTACAGAGGAAATTAGTATTCCATACGTGACAGATTGCAAGCCCATCGCCGCTGCCAATCCATTGACTGAATTCGAACCTATGATTATGGGATCAGAAGCCCTGATCCCAAATAAGCCTGTTTATTTAAAACTGCAGTACCTACATAATGCAGGTAAGTAGGTATGTAAGTTGTGGATTTTAATAATAACTCTTAATATTGTGCTATGAAAGGGCTTATTCTCCATTGCTTATTACAAATTCAATGGTGTCGATTCTGTTGTTGCATTATCCTAAACTAACTTAATCTGACAGCTCTAATATTATAGTCGTCCTTGTTGTTTCGGTCTTTTAGAAAGGGACGGCAATATTTTTAGTGCTGTCAAATTAGGTTAAATTAGGAAAATTAAACAACGGAATGGATACCAATATCTTTAACTGCAATATACTATGGAATAACTAGACCATTTCGGGGAAAATATTATGCATCTACTAAATACATATACCACAGATTTAATCATTGGGCTTTTTTTTACCTACCATCTACCTATTTGATAGAGTCAAGTCGGCTCTACAATGCGGATATTTTATCCAACCACAGACTAACCAAGAGTTGCAGAGCTTTAGATAAAGAGTTACAAGAACATTAGATAAGGAATTTCGACAAAGCCGATCGTAGCAGAGTGGCGCAGTGGAAGCGTGCTGGGCCCATAACCCAGAGGTCCGTGGATCGAAACCACGCTCTGCTAAGCACTTTTTGCACTTTCATAGTTTTTTATTTGATGTCTGCGAGTTTACATTTCTAGCAGTATTATACCCTATGTTGCGTGTTTCTTTAGATTTATAGCCGAATAGAACTACTTGGGTTATAAAATAATATTGTCTTTTCCCCTCACCTGAACGGTGATGATGACCGAACACTCCCTTAATAATTATTAGGGGAATCACCCTTCGTAGGTAAGGGTGAGTAAAAGGTGAAAATAACATTAGGTAATGGCTTTAAATATTTAAATGAAATATTACGTAAAAGGCAGTTTTGTTAGATAAACTTTTGAACTGGCTATCGGTAGGTGCATTGTAACAGCAGATAATGATTTCACTGCGCGAAGCGAATATCAAATGAGCATTTATTCTGAGTGGCCTCTGATCATTTATTACTTCAAAATACCTAACGAAACTTACTAAATAAAAAGAGTTGATATAGGGATTACAGTTGACTTTAAACTCTGGGTGACGACGACGTATATAGCAAAGGCCTCAAATGAGCCTCAATAATGGTAGGTAAGTATTATAGGTGACGACTAGAAACAAGGAAGAATGTTTTCTAAAAAAATATAATGAGACAGTCACTTATAGATATTTTTTTATTCAATAAAATTAATATTCTTGTTGAATACGGGTAAAGTCGAATGTACCTTTTTTAGTTCTAATGTTTCATATAAGTACATAAGGTAGGTACATGAGAAGTCTGAGTAATTTTTATTTCGACTACTGATCCCGTCCCCTCTAAAGCCCCCCCCATCCAATTATGCGCGAATAATCGAATTTCCAACAGTTTACGAATAGATTAGTGTCTATCGCGCAGTCTCATATCGCGGCAGTTTTTGCTATTATAAGACTCGTTGACGTACTCTTACGGCTGGTTTCTGAAAGCTCGATCAAAACGAATCGGACGTCAAGTCACTTGCTTTTCTATCTAATTCGATATAATAGCTGAAATGGCCAGTGATTTGACATCTGATTACGTTTGATCGAGCTTTCAGAAGCCGGCCGTTAGTCGTATGCAGGCGCGGTCCAAAATCGTACACGTCAAATTGAAAAAATATTCAAAAAATTTACAAAATAAAAAAAAAATTTTTTTGCCCCTAGCCGCGATGCTGTTTATGGTTTACTGACATCTAACGGTGCTTGTTATTGTGCAATAAAGTCTTAATTTACTCGACAATCTGTATTATTATTAGTGACCCCCTCCAAAATTTTAGACTGCGACCGCGCTCGTATGTCGGCCGTGGTCACTCATTATCATACGAATTCTTTGAATTTGACATGCAAATTCAATCCCATTTGATATGCAATTTTATAAGTAAATTATTTCAAAAGCTAGACACCGAGAGAACGCAGTGGCAGATACTGAGGGCCAAACGGACCATTAATTAGTCAAACTGCTATGTGGGTCCTCTTATTACTGTAACTCGCATGATTTCAATTGGAATCAAGGTAAGTACCTACCTTACCTAGTAAGTTGGTACCTAACCTACTTAAGTCCAGCTTCAATCGGTTTATTCTGTTTCTACACTTATTACGTTTTGTGACCTAAATGACGTCATGCGACTCGTCTCGAGAGCTCTGCATTGAGGCTTGAGTGTAGGATTTAAATTATTTATTTGCTTAAATTGAATCAGTAAGTGAATGTGATTCGAAGAGTCTTCAATCACGAATATATAAAAGTAATTATCATCACAAGATAATCTGAAAAACGGTAGAAAGGTACTATTACTTAGAAAATTAAGTTATTGTACGAGCTTTTAGTCGCTAATATATAATCAAAATAAATGTCTGCAATGGCAACAATGGGCGGTACTTCTAACTTTCTAATTGCTTTTTCCTTTATTGCTTCCACTTCCAACTTAATAAAGTCCTTTGTAAACTGACTTTCGATTGAACTTCGGACGAAAATAAAGCTAATGAAATGTTTTAAACGTCCTAAGGCCCTAACTTGCCTGGTTTCATCCACCTATTTTATTTAATTTTTTTATTTGACTTTTTGATGGAACAATCAGATGATATAAAATAGGTGGATGAAACAAGAAACAAGATCATCTGGCCACCTGAAGTTAAGTGGTAACAATCACCTATCTACACTAATATTATAAAGAGGAAACATTTGTATTTTTGTATGTAACGAATAGGCTCAAAAACTACTGGTCCGATTTCAAAAATTCTTTCACCATTAGAATGCTACATTATCCCTGAGTAACATAGGCTATATTATATTTTCAAAAAAATCAGGGATCCTTACTCAAACTTCAATAATGTAACCCAAGGTGGAAAACAAAAACCTTACATCGTGCGCTGCGAAAACTATTGAAGATAGAACAAAATAATGTACTACGATTTTGTAGAACACGTCATCACCTACAAAAAATGTCGCGACAGCATATGTCTAACTATTATAGTTATGTCACAATAAGTGTTCTTTTATTATAAAAAATTAATTGAAATGCCTCCGCTATAAAAGGGTCTTTATTTGTACCTTGGTATTAATCCTTATTTCATAATTAAGACGGTTTCAATACCTATACATTACTTCTTAAATTTTTCAAATCGGTCATTCCATTCAAAAGATATGACGAAATTAAAAATGTTAACGGGTCCACGGGTCACGCGCGGGGTGCGATTTCACTCACTCAAGGAGCAAATGTGCAAATGTATGAAAGGTGCAAATGTATGAAATAAGTAGACTCGAGGCTCGAACCCACGGTCTAAGTTTATCCTAAAATGTTCAAAAAATTTATGACCACCCATGCGAAGCTGGGACAGGCCGCTAGTACTATAATAAAGCATTGCCTCCCAAGTCACGCACAATCAACTAGTCAAGAAAATAAACAAATAACACAATAGTATAGGTGCCTACTAAGAATGGTTTTTTTAATTCAGTAAATTATTTTCTATTATTATACCTAATATTAAAATCTGAATATCTATGCTCAAAATCTTTCCCAAACGGTGAGCCATTTTCTTCTAACTACATTAACTTAGTAAGTAGATGATTGTCTTTTTGTAAGCGCTATGCACCATAAAACTCAAAATGCTTTTATGGTAAGTACATGCGCTAATTGTAAATAGTTACACGACCACCCATACCGTGGATAATGCAAATGTACTTGCACTTCGTGTTCCTCGTATTGATCAGTATAAATCTATACGGCGAGTTTGAATAATGTGTCCGACACTGCGACCTTATGATGACCTGTCCTTTCACACACTCCATATCATATTGTAGTCTATACAGAGTTATTATGGACCTATTTAGTAGCGGGTTTCAATCATACAGGATCTAGACTAGCATTAAAGAGACATGTGACTTACGTTTCGATTGCAAATCTAGATTTGTAAATAGAGATTGTCATACATTACATTATGGTTGAATTTCAGGTGTGACCAGTTCTTGGTTGAACTTTTTCTTGGAAGTCATTGTTTTGGATAGACAAGCTAGCTAACAACATTATCTAATTCAGTCCGTATAGAGTAAACAAGCAACTATACCTAATCAGTTTAGATAGATCAACCGGCAACGCCGCCCCCGTCCCTTAAGACTTAGACCAATGGTCTAAGGTTTTTGCATTACGCATTGCTCCTCTCCTTTTTTTTATACAAACAGCTGATGGAACAAGCAGATGCCCACCTGCTGTTAAGTGGTAACCATCACCTATAACAAAGCATTGCCTCGTAAGTCACGCACGATAGGAACGTATACCCTAAGATGCACGGCCCTGCGTCCATCAACTTCAGGCATACAGATGTTAAGCCTGATGTGCCTGTAATTTCACCGGCAACCACACCCTTCAAACCGAAACACTGCGTTGCTGCTTGGCGTCAGAAAAAGGTGGTGGTAGTTCTTCCCCGACGAGCCCTTCACAAAGAGCTCTACTACTCTTAGTCTAGCCTAGAGACTAGCACTGTCCACATTCATATTATTATGTAGCATAAAAATATACATTAGACTCTTATAATTATGTCGGTATAGTAGGAACACCAACTCGGCTGCCGTGGAAACTATGCTCATAATAATATATTTTTATGATATGAGTTTAAAATGTAGAGAGCTAAATTGAGTTCGACGATCAAAATAATTATCTCCGAGTCATGCTCCCTTAGAAAATATCAATGAAAAGTCTATAAATCTTCATTGAAACGCCAGTGGAGAAGGTCTGCCTTAATTAAATTAAGTAAATCTTCACCATTGAATTGGTGTGAATTTATCCAGTGTATGTACCACCTACTAACGAGCACGATGAGTGGAGAGGTTTTAGTGATGCCACAGAATAATCGATTAGCGCAAAATTCTATTCACTATTCCGTAAAACCCGTATCGTGGTTGGTACTCGCGTCCTGCTTTGTCTTTAATAAATATACATTTTTTATAACATTTCCTGGGATCAATTCATAAATCAAGTTGAATCTTGTTCCATCAGAAAAATCTTAAAACTTGTGTTTTCCAAAGTAGGTAAAATAGAAATCCAGTTTCGGACATCTTATCCAGTTATTGGCCGCCTAAGATGACTTTTTCATCAAATACTTACATAATTAGGTAATAAGTTTAATTATTATTTAACTACTTCCAAATAGGTTTATGGTAATAGAAAACGATACGAGTTCTCTTTATAAGACTTTTTCTATGAGGGTAAATTGAAATTCATGGAAATGTGTACAGCCGGTCTCACGTGCTATTTGTTCAGTTTTGAAATCCTGACGTCACGAATGAGATACTATGGTAAAGAGTAGTACTCTTACACAACGTTAATTACAGTCGTTACCTACCTAAGCACATAAATTAAATTCAGACTGTTTTAGACCGATTTATAGTCTTGGAGAACTATAAATCAAACTGCGTGTACCTACTGGTTTAAATTATTTGAACAATGGGATCTGTAGGTACTGTAGTCGTTACTTGACTATGAATTTAAATTTGCATCTTGCTCTAATTAGTGTTTTCCCTTGCAGTTAGTGGTAATAGTGAGGAACAAACTAAATTAGTTCTCTGGTCAGAAAGTTTTTTCAATCAGTTTTGCTACGAATTTAAACCGCTAATTAAATGAACATATCTTAATTAATGTCGGTATCTCACTACGTTAACGGACTGTTTTACCCATGAATATGTAAAAATATCTTATTAAGTGCCAGCATGTAAGATAAATGTGCCGAAAACCTCGCTCGACACCATTTATGGCGCAAACTGATTTAAGTTTTTGTAACATGAAACATTTTGGTAACATCATTATATTTTACCATTCAGTGATTTGAGAAAATTTCGTTCAACTCGAGCAGTTCTTCCCTAGAGGAACGGATAAAAACCAACCGTCACGATCGATCGTAAGAAAAACATTTTACTGCAAACGAAAACCAATAAGAGAAAATATAAAGAATAGCAGAGCACAACAGGTGCTTATTAGAGGAAAATGAAAATATTTTCCGTTTTCACTGCATTCTTGTTCTAAGTAAGTTATATTGAATTGAATAGAAAGTATGCTTGAGTAATAATATCTGGGTAGAGCAAAAGTGTTTGCGATGAAACTATACAGTGACAAGTTAATAGCATGGCGTGTCAGCGCGCGAACAGAGTGAAGGGTCTTGATTAGAGGAACACAGAAGAAATGATAGTACCCAGAACCCCACCCGTCATAAACTGCTGTCACTCAGTCCGCGGTCGACGACAAAGTAATACCGAAAATTACTCAAAAGAATTAACTTAATTGATTTTCAGTCCAGACCATAGGTACATGAGATGAGGACAGACGTTGAAAGAGGGTTGGGTGAACTTGAGTGGGGATAAAATAATAAAGAATGTACCTACTTAAGAAAATATGTTGTTACAGTCACTTACAATAGTTGATTCACAATTTTCACCTCGGTATTCACCAGGAGAAACTCTTTTTTTCTGTTTTTTTATAACTTAGGGCTTGCCAGGACTTCAACTTTAGTATCTACCTTTAGTATCTAACGTAAGTATTCGGTAATCATTGTCTACCGTATCAGAAATTATATACTGTCAAGATAAAATTAAGATCATAAAAATTAAAAGTCTTACCGCTGGTTTCTGAAAGCTCGATCAAACCAAGATGTCAAGTCACTTGCTATTTCAGTTAAATTTGTTGTAATAGCTGAAACAGCAATTAATTTGACATCTGATCAGGTTTGATCGAGCTTTCAGAAACCGGCCGTTAATGCTAGATAAAATAGTTTCAAACACTACCCCGATTTGATTTATCACCCTTGAGTAGCTCAGATAATAGGATAAATTGACAAAAGAACAAGGTCTTTGAAGACCCTTTTACAGTCGTGTAACCAAAAAATAACTTTACCTTTTCTATTCATTATGTAGAGACGTGGTGTTATTTGAATTTATGCGATTAACTGCTACCTACGTTATTTTAGTCACAAAAACCGTGAGAAATCGGAAATTCGATATAACGAAACCGGAATTCAAGTTCAGGCCAACAAGACGTTTTAATTCGTTCTTTGAAAAAGTCTAAGAAGATTAACTGAGAAAATAAGTAGGTGCGTATACGAGTATATTGAATCCAAGTAAGTGGTAAAGTTAGTCTCTCATTTTAAGCCCGAAAATGACTATAAAAACGTTTTTACTAGCTATTTCCACTCATCTACAACTACAATTAACTATAATGGATTAACTTGATCTTCTAAATGTTCTGTCCATTCTGTCCTGTTTGTTAGTGGTCTGATAAGGTTTCTATAGTTTGAGTAAGGACATGACCATAAAAACGTTTTATTAGCTAAAATCCCCTAAAATAAGCCCGTGTTAACTGTGAACATAATTCTTCTGTCTGTCATAGAGTCCGTTTCTATTACCTACAACGCTGCAGAGCCAATCTAAATATAATTAGGAGATAGTGCGGCTAGAACGTTCAATCAGTATTAAGATACCTACCTACTATGAATCCGAAACTGGTCGATATTTATCTAATAGGCAGATACTCTGAGACCTCCCACGTAGCCTGGGAATCACAGACATCACTACTGAGTATGGGTACTTGGGTAGGTACCTTTGTCGTTATTTGGGATAATTGGCCTCCGTTCAACCGTGAATATCTTAGTTAGATAGTGAACAATTAAATCATCCAGTCACTTCACTCAACTCGAATCGGTGCTTAATCTAGTTAATTTGTATCATCGAGTATATTTTTACCTACCAGAATATTTTAAATGCTTGCATTTTTCTAATGGATTGAAGTCAGCTTATAGCTTCCTACAGATCGAGAAGGGCGAGATCCCAGCGGGCCATTCCAATGGATATTATCAACAAAGCACTACCGTCTCGTGTTTCAAGTTTTTTGTCGGAGATTAATCAATTTATTGCCCGTACACCGGGGGTTGTGTCAATACGTTTAATTTATTTACACGGTGATAATAAAATTGAAAGAGTCGCTACAGTACGCCACTTCAATGCCGGCGGGACAATTTGTTTACTAGAAATAGTCAAGGGTTATTTTGCGGCTGCGCATTGTGTGTAGTTTAGTTTCCATAAATCATTCTCCCCGCACTCGAAGTAAGTCGAGAATGCACCAGGTGGCCGAAGCTATTTTTAAACTACAGTTTATGTACCCAATGAATTTGTTTTATGACTTCGACTTCCATTCATAAGTCTGAACCACGATGAGGACCAGTTGGATTATTATATTTTTACTATTGAACTTGGAGCTAGCAAAAAAAAAATACTGCACGCAGCGCAGGAGTGTGAAATACAAACAAGCAAAGGTCTTTTTGGGTCGGGCGACGTATTCAAGATAAAAAAAACTGGTCGTGGTTGTGAATTTTAGTGTTTATAGTATCTTCTCTTTGAGTTGAAACAACAACTATAGAATCCTTAAAATTGAGGTTGCCCTTGATATTATTTTTCCAAGTAGGTGTAGTCGGTAGGTACCTACAGGGTAACAGACTTCGGACAGCTGCTGGCTGGCTTGCTCCACCATCCGTAAATTGTTTTTGTAGTGCCTCGTGTTTTGCACTGTATTTTCAGCAACGTAACTTTATACCTAAAAGTAACACTAGACGCTCTTTGTTACAAAACAGTGACCTCTAAATTTTAATTAGATGTCTATGAGTATGTACTTATTAACTTACCAATTAGAATAAGTTTATATAAATTTACATGAATAATTATAAATACGGATAATATCAGGTAATAGGTACGGATAGACCTCTGGGAGAGCATTGGTGAATGGTACTGTGCCTGTGTCATGCATGATTGAGGCTTTTTATTCACTCAAACTAAACACCACACATTTGAATCACGTGACCTAGTAGGTATTAGGAAAAAGTGTACGTTTACCCACAGTAATGAGTAGATCCTTAAATAAGTATTCTACCCTTTTTAGGTTCGACAAACTGAAATACACTGATGTGTAATACTAATGCCAGACCACCATATATCTAGGTGTTATACTCTAACCACTATAAATCACAATCATCAGATGCATTAAACCCTATAAATTATCTAGAAATACCTTAGTTAGTATACCTATATACGTATATCTATTATTTTCCACTGAGGTGCTTTGCGCAACCACGCGCAACCCAACATACCACAATTATAGTAGTGTCCTAATCCCTCGTTGTAGCACAACGAGCATTATAGGTAATGAAGCTCGCTACGCTCCCGTTGTTTAGAGCATTATAGGTACCTGTGTGTGTTGGTTTGATATCCACTGGGACCGCGCTTCCGGTCAGACGCTTTGGATCTCTTTTACCCGCGCACACTGGCCATTGCGCAAGCATCCGCTCGCAATTCAATTATGAATTTAAATTAGGAACAAAATGATTGATGCCATTTCACTTTCAAAGCAAAGCTTGTATCGGCTCATTTCACGAGCTGGGATACCTACTTTTATCAGAAGGCGAACTTTTACTGCGCCGTTACTTACAATTTGAAGTTCCGTTCCCTAGAAGTTTAATTGAGGTCGGTCGCTACCTTTTTTCAATGAACGAGTAACATTACCTACATAAGTATTCATTATAAAAAGTTTTACTTTTATCAAAATGTACCTACAATGTACAAAGTTTTTGTAATGACTATTACAACAACCATTAGCTTCATGAGAGTTATGATGACAGTCCACACTTCACACACAGTCCAGTCATAACGTCACAAACAATGTTGGGATAAAAAGCTCTGTCTGTCATCGATTGAATGTGTGAGAGTAATCTCGTTCCCAGCTCTGTAGCAGCAGCAACTTGTTTAATCAATGGTTCAAATAAGGAATGTGATGTAATATGCTGTAAATCATTCAATTTGAAATGTCAGTGCGCATAGTTTGTAGAGTTGACTAGAACAGTTTAGTTTTAATAAAATGTCACTTATGTCACCAATACATTATTAGAAATATTTCGGGTTTATAATAATAGAAATATTTTGTAGGTCATAGTCTTATTTTTTATATGTTATAAAGTAAATAGGTATGCATTGAATGACAATAGTAAATAAGGCAACATACTGACGTTGAGATAGAGCTGACTGTTCCCGACAGTTCTCGTGGACCATCTGCCACTGGCATTAATTTATTCACTGACGTTCACACGTTGTAAACTTATTTTCGTTAGTAATTTATTGTTTAATTTAGGCTTGGAAACAATTTCCATTTTATGTTACCTTTACTTGTGTATGCGGGTTCGTGTGTGAGAAAGGTTCAATATTACCCATACCTACCTATGCGCCGCCGTAGTACCGTACCTTAGGCACAGATAAGAGAATACTAGTACCTTAGGTATTGTATCTCCCACATCTTCGCATTTTTATCATCACAACAAAGAACGGATATAAAATACCCTCATCCTCGCAATAAAGTGTATCATATGCAAGTACTTTCTTATTTATTTTTACGTTATTAAAAACAATTCTATAAGAACAATGTTTTAAATGAACTCAATGTGTAGTTGTGTGTACAAGGTAACTGTGGAAAAATTATTGTGGTGTACAAATTTCATATTATTTAAGATATTTGCTTTTTTTAAATAGCCCACCTAGCTTATTACGAGAAGTCGGCACGGTAGAGAATTTAAAATTGGTCCAATGTATTTTTTTACATCCACCGGTTAAGCTGGCCCCTTGTTTGGCTAAGCCACAAACGAGTAAAATGGACAGTACGACATTAACTCGTAAAAATTTAAGCAATAAAGAAAAATAGGCCAAAATGAACAAAGCCACTCAACAACAGTGAAGTGTGTAGAGTGTAGGTAAGTACTTACTCAAATTTAAGCTTCTACAGTCTTGAAGTGTCCAGACTTATCAGCCGTAAGATGAAAGATACAAATATAAAAAGAAAAAGATCCATGAACCCTGTTGAAAGGCAACATTGTGCGTAAAACAATGATATGATATCCTAAGTCACGCACAATGATAATAGACAGTTGGTACAGAGGGGTCTATTAAATCTATCTCAAAGGGACCGCCTCTGAATGGTTTTATTGTCTGGGATACTCCGATGGACACGAAGCCCCATATGCTCCTAATTAACTTACAAACGTTGTACAGTATACCGTAATTATTTAATCTGGAGCTGCAGATAACACGCGAATGGACGCACACAACGGGCCACTTTAACTATGAACCCAGATTTCAAATATAACAACAAGGAATACAAAGAAGAAATGATTAAATACCTACACGTTTCAAAACCTTAGGTATAAAAAACGCACCGAATTAAATAAATAAATAAATATTGGTGGACTTTCCACACGCAGCACTATCTAGTCCCAAACTAAGCCAAAGCTTGTAATATGGGAACCAGATAGCTGATATAATACATACATACTTTTTTTTTGTTAATACATACTTATAATATTATATAACACCCAGACAGAGAACAAACATCAATGTTCATCACACAAATGTTTGTTCTCGGTGGGGATCGAACCCACGGCCTACGGCGCAGAAGGCAGAGCTACTACCAACTGAGCTGTGAAGGCTGTCAATTAGTAGACAAGTTTTATACCTAGTTCCCTATTTATATGCTTAGCGCGCATCTCACCTATTTAATGTCTGTCAATCGTGAGGTCGATCCACTGTTGGCTATAACATAACACCTAGCTAATACATAAACATATATAATATATATAATACATGCCTCATTGCTTGCCACTTATTTTTTGTTTTCAAGAAAGACCAAGCAATCAGGTCCAGAAGATAATCAATTATGAGCCCGCACCATATCCTAATTCAATTAACCCTTCAGATCAAACATGGCATTCGGTACTGAATGTATAATCTACCGTTTATCTAATTGGAACCCCTCGCAATTGATGCCGGCCTGGTTTCCTCTGCGGGACAAATGTAGGTTCGTTATGTATATAGCGTCGAGGTAGATAGCCTGTTTGAGTCTATACCTAATACATCAGCTCTGCTAGGTACATAACCTACAGCTGTTGGCACTGAAGTTATACCAATTTATACGTTCACCTGGCAAGTGCCATTTTATTATTTCATCATAAAGCACTATCACATTGGCTGTTTAATGAAGTGATCTATGGTATGTCAATATACAATACAAATTTATGGTTTTAACAATAGATTTAAAAAGAAAAAATATCAGTTTTAATTATAAAGAATGATTAGTACCTGCGTAGAGGCTCTACGCCCCGCCACTACGGGGAGGCTACGATAATCAGTCTAGCCGAGTTTTAGTTAAACAAGTAAGTACTTTGACAGACTTCGATAATTTACGTGTATAACAATTTATTTAGGTGCACCTATATGATTATTTTTGGTTCAGGTATACATGGATGTTTTTGGTTCAGGTATATTGTCTATAGCCTTCTAGTTTCCTTCTTAGTGTAATTGAAAGGCAAATGGTAAACAAAGTAACTTTTTCAGACTTTCAGATCACCGAATGCAATGACATAAGTTGTTTTTGCACAAGTTTACGACTAATCTAACTAGCTATCTAACTAGCAAATTAAGATCAACCAAACGTTAAACCAAATGAGTTTTTTAATATTATCCATATCATTGCAAAGAGAATATCGACTACGACGACTAGATATAGATACGTCGTAACCACATGCTTTCTAAATTCCTATGTTTGTGTATCACGGAAATAGGTGACAATGAACTTGCGGGATATTTGCCGCGCGAGGCCGTGGGCGGCACTTGTTCTTGCGCAACTGTTTGGGAAGCTACTGCCTCCCAGCTAGCCCTCTGCCTCGCATGCGACAATGCTACTCGCTGACACATTAGCATTCTACCGTTAGCTCTACTACACAGAGTATTTATGCCCACTATAGCGTCAAACGATGCCAACTTTCAACATCCTCTTCGAAATAGTACGATATTCCTACCTATTGCATTCATATGGCTTTATGTAGCAGCCTGAATTCAAAAGGGAAAACAGGGATGTTTTCTTTAAGAACAGGCAATAAAAATGTATGTTTTACAATAGGGTTACAATAAAAAAGGAACCTAATAATAATAACTTTTTCCAGTGTTTCCTTTGTTGGATGTACTATTAAATAAGACAAGTATTTATGTTAAAATATACCTAAGTATGTACTTAGTTCTATTATTTATTATATGCTCAAAGTAAAGGTCAAGTGGTATATGAATGCCTTCGCATAGTAAAATAGTAGCAGTTCATACCCATAGAAGTTGTTTTCAAATAATAAGTGCGCTCTATAGCTGGCTCTGCTTTGCTCTTCCACAGAATCTAGTAGAGTTGGTGCTGCCCGACAAGGTAACAATGTTAACTACACCAATGTATTATGTACCTACTATCTATTTATTATTCCATGCCACTGTTCGACATTAACGAAGTATAAAACGCAGACGAATAACAGCCTAATTAATATGCGTCCTAGGGCCCCAGTTAGCGTAATTAACGAATGAAAACGGTACTGGGTTGCATCACTTGGAATTTGTTTACAATTTGAACAACTTCTGATTTGAGTATAGTAGAAAACGCAACAGAAAATATAATAAGCTCCGCAACTTAAGGCGAAACGAGCGAGCGAGAGTCACATTAGCTCTCGTCTTAATTTACGGTGTGTTACGACAAGCAATAACCAATGAGCGAGTGGTATAAAGAAACAATATGTTTAATACAAACCTACCTACAATACCGACTATTGTCACAAAAACCTTTGGTTAATTGCTTAAAGTTTTTAGAAACTGAATTTTAAATTTTTATCAAGTCGTGACGTATGTGACGAAAATATAATATTCGTAAGTAGGTTTGTTTGTTTGAATTTTTTGTTGTAATTTAATTTCCCTTGTTTTAATTTCATAAGTTTGTATAGGTAGTTTTAAGGGTTCCGTACCCAAAGGGTAAAACGGGACCCTATTACTAAGACTCCGCTGTGTGTCCGTCTGTCTGTCTGTCCGTCTATCAACAGGCTGTATCTCATGAGCCGTGATAGTTAGACAGTTGAAATTTTCACAAATGTTTCTGTTGCCGCTATAATTATCAATAAATACTAAAAAACAGAATAAAATAAATATTTGAGGGGGCTCCCATACAAAAAACGTGATTTTTTGCCGTTTTTATAGATAATGGTACGGAGCTCTTCGTGTGCGAGTCCGACTCGCACTTTGCCAGTTTTTTTTTGTTTTTGTAGAGACCGCTGCGGCGCTGTCAACAGTAGGACATGCAACAGATTATTAAAATCCTCTAATACGACTATAGGGGGGTTTTACCAACTAATAGAGTAATTCTTCCGTCAGATTAAAATATTACCTTCATCGAAAAGTTTATGTAGGCACAAGTAGAGATGGTTTTATTTAATGCGTCGACAAAACTATGCTTACCTATATACCTACTTGTTTTGCCAAATCCATATTATATCTTTACCATATTCCATCAGGCTAGTAGGTACCCAGATACTAAAAGTCTGCTAGTAAAACGGCTCTGACTAGGGACGTACGGATGGACAGACGGACATGGCGAAAAAAGAGGAATTCCTTCCACTTCGGATGTGAACCTTGAAAAGTAGCATTTGTATCACGAAAATAAAACCTATATTTATTTTTTAAACCGCGTTAATAGTAGGTACAATACAATATACCTACGCATGCGTGAAAAAATCAGCCGCAAAATTAAGTCATTCATGGTTTGTTTACTTTTGCAGTTTTATAAAATCATAAATCGCCAGAATCAGCTACCGTTGAACGTAAATGAAATTCATAAGTAGGTACCTACTGGAAATTTATTTCAAAAATACTTAGGTAGGTACTATAACAGAATATTACCTGCAGAGCGTGGTTCAGCGGTGCGCTAACTCTACATGTTGGAGCCGGGGCTTCGTACCCCCACAGGCAGTTCCAAGGCATATTAATTCATGTTCACAATACGCGCCGCGGACACTGGGTCATGTTTACATGAATGCTCGCTGCAGTATGCGGGTGGCTCCGGGAGCCGACAGCCTGCGACTGAGGCCTGAGCCGACCGCCCGGACCAGCTGATAGCGGCTATAGCAGGTATATTTTCAGTATTTCACGATGAAACTCATTACCTTACCCACCTACGTATTACCTACATAATCTGAAATGGAGATTTGAATTTAGTTTTCCGTTTCTGAAGTAATTAGGTATTTGGTTTTGTTGAATTTTGCTTGTAATTTTTATGTTGTAGAAATTTGATGTTGCAAAACTACTGAAATTATCATAAACCGTCAGGTACGTGAAACGAAAATGTGCACATAATTTTATAAATTGAAAAAGTAGTTTATTTATAAAAACGGTGACATTAACATAATGATTTACTTACGAGTACACTGAGGTACTGAGGTAGGTTATCGCTAGGTATAAAACTGTTTGAAAAGAAACAAAAATGCCATTGGAATAGCCAGTATTCTTCGACATATAGGTAGGTTCTTACTACTGATAAATGGGTTTGTGTACCCCAAAAAGGTGACAAAACAAAAAAAACAACTCGTAGATCCATAACACCGGAATACCACCCGTTGGCGTTCCAATGAATATACTCGTACCTACCACCTAGTAAAGGTAGTGACAAAAGCTCACGATTTTGGCACTTCCGTCGAAAACTTGTGAAGTGTGCACGTGTCGGTACTTTTCAATTGATAAACAAGTTATATTCAATATTTTAATTCAACTACTGGTAGGTAATTATATCATTTGTAGGTAAATAATGCTTTGTGATGCTGTTAGATACCACTGAACATCAGGTGCGCCATCTGCTTATTATATCAGCAAGTATAAAAAAGCAATGCATGTATAGACAAACACTTTATATTCTAGGTCTACGAACCTCATTCCAATAAATATACAATAAGTGCCAGCAGACTACGTTTACGTTCCTATTGCATGAATGTTCGGTTCTAGTTGTTTATATTGTGGCATTTCGTTCTTTTGAATGCCATTTTAGGTAGAAATTTTACCTTCCAACATTTTTATTACCCATCAAAATGAGTGGCATGCTTTAGAAAATAAAATTCTGGGCTCTATGATTTGTTTTAGAACTAGTCGAGATCGTGCTCTCATTTCATATCACATTTTTATGGACATGACATTAAGAGCATACAGCTGATACAACACTTTAAATCCATTAAAACACATATCGGGATTATGTCGGCTACCAACATTATCGTGCTAGGATTGTCCTATAACTTTCAAATGGATATAGGTACCTAACCGTCACTTTATTGATAGTCAATGAACTCATTATAGCATAGAGTGCATTAAAATGTGACAGAGACATTATTTCAAAATTTTGATCAACCTACCTATTTGTGTAATTTTACTGCTGACCGTATCTGAGTAGTACGGATAGCCACTTTGTGTTGGTACCTACTTACCTGATTAATACTAATCTACACTTAATATTATAAAGAGGAAAGATTTGTATTTTTGTTGTTTTGTATGTAACGAATAGGCTCAAAAACTACTGGTCCGATTTCAAAAATTCTTTCACCATTAGAATGCTACATTATCCCTGAGTAACATAGGCTATATTACATTTCCAAAAAAATCAGGGATCCTTACTTAAACTCCAATAATGTAACCCAAGGTGGAAAACAAAAACCTTACATCGCGTGCGCTGCGAAAACTATTGATGATAGAACAAAATAATGTACTACGATTTTGTAGAACACGTCATCATCTACAAAAAATGTCGCGACAGCAAATGTCTAACTATTATAGTTATGTCACAATAAGTGTTCTTTTATTATAAAAAAATAATTGAAATGCCGCCGCTTGAAAAGGGTCTTTATTTATACCTTGGTATTAATCCTTATCCAAATAAATCTTTTAATATTCAAGACGGTTTCAATACCTATAGATTACTACTTGAATTTTTCAAATCGGACATTCGATTTAAAAGATATGACGAAATTAAAAAATGTTAACGGGTCAACGGGTCACGCACGGGGTGCGATTTATCCTAAAATGTTCAAAAAATTTATGACCACCCATGCGAAGCTGGGACAGGCCGCTAGTTTATTAGATAGAAGGACAAGTTATACCAACTTGTAGGTACAGAAAAGTGAAATACCTATAGTAATACAGTTTAGTAATACCTATTCATTTTATAAATTACGAATAATCAGGAGTAAAAACACTACCTAACTTAACTGTGTACTGTAGGCACATATACCTATTATGAAAAACAATGGTTGTAGTCATTGACAGACAATTCCGAAGTAGGTTCCTATTGAAAAACTTCTGGTTCTAGACTTTACTAGGCACTTGAAATATTATGTAGGTACCTATCAAACTGACCTGTGATATCAAGTGTAGAGGAGCAGAGACCACAGGCGGCGGCCGCACACGGTCACGCGACCACGGACAGTTCCAAGGCATTTTACCAGCACCGGTCTTTGCACTTTTGACCTTTCAGGACAATAATTTTCAGCACTTATCTTACACTTTGTACAGTTCTTGAGTCATTTTATAAAAGATCGTCTTTATTGTTTATGGAAATATAGAAATAAATATAAATAGTATTTACTACTTTGGTATTTATTTTATTAATCGGTGTTGCTCAGGGGAGTTAGTTGGTACCTACTAGATTCGTTCGTGATAAGTGCGTGCAACAGGATGGAGGACACTAATAACGCATGCGTGTGAGCTATCGGGCGCGCGACTTTACACTACCCGACGAGCTACGAGCCGGGAGGCGCCGGGACTCAGCCCTGGAACGCTCATACCCATCACCCCATCGCTCCCGAATTCTCGCACACCCCCCGCTGCCGCGCCGCGCTAGCCGATGAAAAAATGCCGGTAGGTAAAATAAATATCGGAAAGATCTGAAATGTGCGCGCCGTTTGTTTCAGCAATTATTTTGATTTGCATTTATAAAGGAGCAGCTGTACAAATACGTTGCTAGCGAACGGCAAATATTCTATAAATTTAGGCAACATTATTGTAGCTAGGCTCTCCGTACGAAGCCAGTCTAATTTGGTAGCATTCATGATTTGTTACCTAGGTAATTTATTACTTGTATAAATATGTATATCCGCACATAAATAATAGATCTACTTAGTTATCTTTTAGGTCATTCAGGTCCCCTGCTATTACGATTCTAACCCAATTTACTGTAATTTATCTGACCTCATCCAATTGATCATCGTTTCATGGGCTAGATGAGTAGATACATGGTAATTATACAAAATTAGAATTTACGTAACCTAGCTTTTTTCAGACTACAATCTGTTAGTCCGTCAAGTAGGGACTCCCTACACTGTAATATTTGTTACCATATACCTTCCCAGTGTTGAGAATTGTTCACTTCCAACTACTTCTTGCTAGTCCTCCCAGATTAACACCTTGACGTATGCAATTTGGAATTCTATGTAAGTCAAAATTTAATTCTGCTTTTTACGCTGATTCGAACTCGTGTATAGGCTAGATTAAAAAGCATGCTATCCCACCCTACATCCATGTACCTATTGTAAGAAGTGATGAGCAGTAAAAAGCTATTATGAAAACGCATGAACACTCTTGTTTATAGTAGGTATACCGCCGCTAATTGGACTTTTACCTATCTGATTACAAAAAAAACACCTTGCCTCCTTGTGGTACTACTTATTTACGCCCTTCTTCACTGTCTTGAAAGAAACTAGTCGAACAACTTGTCGTGACACTAGTTTCTTTCAAGACAGTGCGTTGCCTTAAAATATCGGCTCTTTCAAGGCTCATAACTTTGTCTTTTTTGTATCAAAAACTAGTGCCTATATTGTTTTATACTTACTACCTAATAGTTCGCCCCGAACGCTCTGAAAATTTAAGGAGGTGGTAGTCAGAGGCAAGTCCAAACATTATATTTGGACTTGCTTCTGACTATTGCCTACTACCTTGGTATGGTAAACAAGTTTCAAGTATATTTTAATTGAAGAGTTCCGTTGAACAGACCTTGGCTTCATCATCAGACCTAGGCGCTGTCAACATTTTATGAGAACTAAGTACCTTCGTAATGTATTACAAGAAATAAAACAAGATAAATCAAAAGAACTGACTGACCTGTAACAAAACTATGATTTCAACGAAACTCTATGAGGGCTCTTGAGTCATTGGTTATGACTGTAAATTTGAATTTTTCGTTGTATCTTTAAAACCGTGCGTCTCGGTAAAAAGGAAAAATGGTTTTGAAATGTTAAAATAAAGCACTTTTGTATGACAACTAGCTTGATATACTTGTGTAACTTTTTTATTTTTATTAAAACCTAAACGCCATATCTTAATAACCACTTATCCGATTTTAGTCATATACCTACTTACCATTAAATTTCTCAAAAAAAAAAACTCGCTTCTCTCGCTCTATCAATTATGTGCAATTATTTTATTTTCTATCTATCTGTGACGACGTACTTCATGGGTATTAAAAACGTAAAGAGATTTATGAACCGACGACGACATACGAACCAGGACATTTTAAGTGCACTTCAAACTAGAATCAATTAAGTTCTGTATCGTGAAACGGTGAAAGTCATAAATCAAATTTATATTACCTAGTAAGTTTTTAAATCCCAATTACATTTTTATAGTACCCAAACATCTTTATAAATTTTCATTTAGCCTGTATTTCGGATTTACAGTCCACATTTTATATTTTCTTATTTCCGAGTGCCTATTGGGAAAGACCTCTTCTAGATCTTTCCAGTGCATCTGTCCAGAGCCGCCCTTCTCCAGAAAGTGTCAGCGTCAACGTCATTTCGTCTCCGCTAGCTCCAGTTCACTTTGTATTAATCCTTATGTAAATAATAAAAACTCACCTCGATAAGACACACTTGCAGCTCGTCGCGTCGTTTCCTCCACGGCAGCCACCTCATATCAACAAAAGAAGCCACCCAATACAGCCACAGAACACAGACTATTACAACTGCTACTAAACTTATTTCCTTTATGAGGTCGTCTGTTACCAAATGCAACATATCAAGAACCTCTGCTCTACAATCGAAGGTATCATTTAAACAATCACATTTTTTCAGTAGAATAGGTTTCTACACAAGCGTTGTCAATTATTCTCTGACAGTGTGTGGATGAGTAGAGGCCGTGTGGAGAGTTGTTAATTTAGGTAAATTAACACACGTTAAATTAACAGTATTCGAACGCTACCTACCTATACCTAGGTAGGTTGAATTGGAACAACAAACAGCTTGTATGGAATGACGCTCTCAACGATTATCTTCCGGTACATATACTAGCACAAGCTTTTGAACTAAAATAAAAATTGACTTATTATGTCCATGCGTACCTAAAACGAACAAAGTGCTAGTGGAGCTAATAAAACTGTGTAGTACCAACTTCCTACAGTGTTTGAAAAAATCAAATAGGAAGCATAAATAAAAACACTTCTTATTTGATATTAATATATTTTCGAATCTAAAATGTACAAAAAATACAACTTAAATGTTATGTACGCCTGATTTTCGATGAATAAAATATTACAATTCGAATTACCACGGAGACATTATTTATTAGTTCAAGACGTGTTTGAGTAATTAATTGACAAATACCGTACGGTAAATGACCGGGAACAGGCTACTTAGGAACGAAGGAGGCACAAGCAGAACTCGTGCCCCTACTCTTTGTTACTCTATGTAATATTATAATTATAATTAATTTTGTAATATCCAACTCTTTGCCAAACATAATAAATTCGACTTTACTAATATCAGGGCGGTTGTGTGAAGGCTTCGATCGGATGTAGGTACCCATAATGCTACTCATATTTTGTATCTTTTCCAAAATAAACATAACGACCTATATTATTTTTATCATTTAATCAACCATTACTTCGTAACAACTTTGGTTGTGTATTCTATTCGTAAAAATATAATGTATTTAGCTATTTACAATAATAATATGTAAACATACATACATACAATGCTTAAAAATGCACAGCAACACAAAAGGCCTTAATCAGCTAGATATCTGAAGAACTAAATAACACAGACATAGCGGCCACCCACATAAAAGATGTAATGTAGGAAGCTCGGACTAGCTCTATTTATCAAACTTACCACATATTGTTTTCTCGAACAGTACAATCGTTAATAATTTGGCATAAACAATACGGAAGAGACATGCATAGGGTAAAACATTTCGGACGTTTAATAACAAAAGAGTAGATACAAAAAGATGTAAATGTATATTCTCAAGCATCCTTTTTGCGAGTGACCAATATTTACAATCACTTAAGCATTTTAGAAAAACATAATTAGTTGTGTAGAATCTATAACAGAACATAAGACCTAGAAATATTCACATAATAACATACCCATGTTAACGGACGACAGGCCAAGACAAGAGGCACGATTTTATACAAAAAATAAAATCAATTGTACGGGAATGCCTCGTGTGTTAGCAACTGTCATCCAATAATAATAAATAAATATTTTATCACAAGTGTCAACTCCGCACAAAGGAATTCATGAAAATCCTTTTATTTCACATTTAGGTATAACAATAACTTGGTTTGTTAAAAATATTAAAACAACAAAAAATTATAACTAATTATGTTTTTCTTTAGAAACAGAGATTCCCGTACACATCCATGTTTACATTACAATATGCGAAGTGATGCTCATTCCATGCCACAGAGTAATATCAAGAACGATTAAAAAAAAATTACATTCATATTATCACATTGTTAGCAGTCCAAATACTTTTTCTGGGAGGTTCGTGGATGGAATTTTGGACCCTATTTATTGAAATTTATTTTGCTCATCTTACTCTGTGACATTGAGTAATTTTTCATTTATCCAATTTTCTTATTCTTACATAGAATTGAAAATTATAATGTAACACTTTAATATACCAATTTCTCCTGAACTCTTTATAATTGTAAAATCTATGACGCTTATATTAGCTTCACATTATCATTATTCCCGAAAAGTTAAAGTTAAAATTAATTTAGAATTGGCCAACCCAATTCATCTAAAAGTAAAACACTGAAAATAGATACCTATTTATAGGTACATTTAGCACACACTAGCATTTCGTAATAATCTTCCACGCATACTGTTGCAGTTTTGTACAGTTATTTATTTTAATTTGATTTATACCATTACACCGAGACGAATATAATTTCTCTAGCTTTAAATATGATTTGCGTATAGGTAATATCCATTCAAAAGCCTATAAAAAGTTAAACATTATTTTATTAAGTTATGTTATATTATTAAGGAATATTCCCTTCGTTGATCGTGTATCTTTATAATTCAACAGTTGTAGTTCACTAATAGAAGACATTAATGCTTTAGTTTAGTTTACTAAAATGTTTCTGGTTTTAAAAATTACTTGACGTTTATGGTGATAGAGGCCCATTTACGTAAGAGGCCCATTTATGCATGCAAAGGACATTTTAGCAAGACCATCAGTTCTGTTGTACACTATGAATACATAGTCATCATTTGATGCTCAGCGCATTATCAGTTCCAACACGTACATTAGAAAACGAGGTAGAGATATTTCGCATGGAATCTTGAATAAGTCAATCACAAGAAAGCGAATGTTATAGAATTGAGCAAACAGAGGACAAGTCGTACATTGTTTGACAGCTCAATGGCACTATTATTGCCTTAGTGTCGAATGGAGACGGGCGTTATGCATTAAATTATTTGAGTTAGAACTTTGGAAGACAACGCTCTTACATTTAACCCCTTTTAAAACTGAGCCCACCCTTGCATAGGTAGCTCAAGATTCCACAATCCACATCACAATTTAGTTGTCATTATTTTGCGATGCATAACATTGATGACTGTATTTTTTTTATCTAAAAGTTTACTTCGATCTGCACTGTTCTTGAAATTAGAGGTATTTCTATTGGTCTACCAACGACATGACTTAATTTAACTGGTATACCTAAACATTACTATGAGATATTATAATATAATTTTAATTATTATTGTTTTCATAAAAAGATGACATTGAAAAAATATTGTTCATCTATGATTTGAGGCACATATGCATGTTACGGCATGACATCGCTCTTTATTTTAAACATTAACTGTAATTCCAATATTTATTCAGGCAATGGACGTGTTTCAAACATTATTCATAGTCTTGATTACATAAACTAGTTTTTATATTTATCGTAAATCTGCAAAAAATATAACCTTTGTGTTGTACATTTTATTCGTCATAGAAACGCTGTTACTTAGTGACGGCATTTAATGCTGATCATCTAGCGACTCGATAAATATAGGTAAGTATTGTGTTAGGCTATGTACGAATGGACTACTCCCGACTATTTGCTTTATTTTTCACATTAAGGCCATCACTTGTACTTATTTGATTTGAATTCTATCGAAGAAAGAAGACGATATCTCCCCCACACAATAGAAATGGAATGAATTATATTAGTATTGCTAACGATCGCGCTCTGTAAAGCGTTTATTATCTCACTATTTATATTGATTATTTAATCTGTAAAAAAACGGTTTTATCGATTCGTTAAAAATAATAATGACGAAAAATTTGGTCAGTGACTACGCGTGAACTATTTATTTCGTAATGGTACAAAAATATTTTTATTTCGTATAGATTTTATCGTATAATTTATATGGTTTTATGGATACTCTATACATATTTGTACGTTCATTATTTAGGTAAATTAGTCATCACAATTTACTCTTATGTGTATCTACGACCTATATAATTTATGGTTGGAGTTCTTCAACAATATGAATTATCTTAACTTACTTTTATGAAATACCTAAAGTGAGCGAACCCCCTAAATTGTTTTAAGTACTTTATATCCGCTTAAGTCATAGCTTTTTGCCGAAGTAGATTCATAGGCATTTTCATCAATTGCAAGTTTTTTTTCGTTATGTGCGAATCTTCTTATTGTAATAGTGTCCATCTAGGTCACCGAGATTAAGTCGATTTTTTGGTGATGTATTATTGTTCCATATTTCCATACAAGGGTTTTAGGCGTATCTTATGGTCCCATTAAGAAATTAAGGGAGCTACAACAATATTATCATAGACTCTTACACAAAAAGTTATAACTATTACAAAATACCGATTTTAACACCACATTATTTAAGTTTAAATACTAATATTGTGCAAAGCTAACCTTTACTTTACACAGTAACAACCCGCATAAACTGGTTTGCTAATCCTGGATTAAGTTGGGTTATCTAAGTTTTCATGGACTAAGAAAGATCTGACTTTTATCAGATAGTATCAAGAACGTATCTGATTTTTCTCGGGCTACAATCACTCGGAACTCGTACGAGAAATCTTGATCCGTGAAAACTCTTCGTCACCCGTCTTCAGGTTCGTCTGATAAAGGTACGGTAACTCTTAATCAAGAGTAAAAAGACAGTGTGAGAGGGTTCAATCCTCCTTTCATACTCGAAACAAAACAGGTTCTCATATTTATGAGTTTGTTACTGCCAAAGCTGCGTTACGTGGTGTCTAAATTTAGTACATTACTAATGATGACATTCAACATTGATGGTATGCACAATTTATACAGTAAGTTTGCTGCCACCCAAATCGTTCAATTTTCGAACGGCTCTCACAAACTTATAAAAAACACACGTTAGTAAGTCTGCAATTTTTACTAAGGACTGATTTACAATGAAAATATTGTAACTATGTGTTTTATGTACAATTTACGCCTACTATCAAAACTGACATTCAAAATATGATTACATTGAAGATAATGAAACAGCTTTTCATTTAAGGATGGGCAAACACAAAGAGCAAAACACGAGATTCCAACATTAAATTGATCAGACTGGAAAAGTTCTGATAATCCATTTGATTTTAAAAGGATATCAAGCTGTAACAAATGAAAACAGACGAAAGAGTCTGGTTTAAGCTAGTTTTATCTCACTATTCCTAAATCTCTACGAGTAGATTATATCACCCGCACGCGCTCACGCATTGATTCAATCCTTAACTTCGTAATATCAATTATTATCAAGCAATTACTAAAGCTAAATCTGCGACAAGGGTAATAGCGTCAAGGAGGTAATAATATTACAATAATTGTACATGAATTAAGTTAGACATAAACATTAATTTCAAATAGGGGGGTTCACACTATTCTCATACATACTAGTGTTTTCCTTCACAGACTAAATGGTGCAACAGTATACGGCTTTAAAATCGGATTAACTTCGACATTTTTTGCATTTTC
This sequence comes from Chloroclysta siterata, assembly GCA_932294275.1. Taxonomy (NCBI): domain Eukaryota; kingdom Metazoa; phylum Arthropoda; class Insecta; order Lepidoptera; family Geometridae; genus Chloroclysta; species Chloroclysta siterata. The sequence continues at coordinate 9,342,546 of OW028600.1, read as the reverse complement.
TTGAGAGTTTAGTAACTAAATACAAATTGCACTATCAAGTCTCTGGCGTAACACGAATTGTTCGAACGAATGAAATGATAATGCAAAATTAGATAGAATTCGGAAAAAAAAACATAAAATACAATTTGATTAATGAAATTATTCTTATTTAATCAATATCAATAAATGGATTCAAAATAAAAAATGTAACAGACAGAAATGATTTAACAAAATATTTACAATAAAGCAACAGCTATAACTTAACAACATATTATTTACATGTCAAAATAATAATATTCTCCAAAAGAGAAACATTCCATTCGACGTGACGTGATCTAATCATTTACTAGGTATAATACAAATTACTTTGTCATAACAGGTAACATTTGACTTTCATACTATAATACATAACGTTCACAACGCCAAAATATGTGTTTAATCTACGTTATACAATATTGCACGCGGTATAATTCTATTGTACATTGTGTGTAATGTATGTGTACTAATGCGTACGAGTCAATCACATACATACGTAAGTCACTATTTTCAAAATAGGAAGCTACCAACGAATTTCGTATCGAATCGTATCTCGTTTAAAATATAGTAAAAGTACATAGAATAGATATTTTGCAATCCTATTAAACTTAAAAGTTAAGAAAACATATCAACGAATCAATTTTTACAACTCGAAAATATCACTAGCACTACTACTATACTACAGAAAAGACGTTTATAAATACGTACTATATTAGTCTCACGATTGTGAGATTTACAGCCGCAGAGGTACCACGTAGACCATAACTCGGTACGACGGAATCTATTTAACGTCGATTAATGTCCAGCCGAAACAGCGAGAATGTAATAAATGCAAATGTCAACGGGAGCCGAAGCGAGGGAAGTGCGCGTGGTTCGAGGTCACTGCGATAGGAGCTTCTGCAGCAGCGAGGATTTAGAACCGGAACCCGTCCCCGCGCCCGCAGAACCCCCGCCCGCGCCCGCCGTCAGCGTCGCATCACCGCCCGCCGCCGCCGCCGCCGCCTCCGCCGAGACCGCCTCCGTAGTACTCTGTGCCACAACCACATAACGTTACTAACAAAACAAATACATATTCTCCAGTGCCACCAAACTACACATCTGTTCAGGTGGCTTAGCACTATTAAGTTTTGTATGAAAACATTTAGTAACGCGGCATGCGCGGCAGCAAAGCGAATCACCGCAGCTGCAATATTTTGTTTCAAAAATCCATTAAGGCCTCGGCTGAACAGATAAGTTAGTGGCACTGTAGGAGACAGGCACTTCATGAAGAAGAAGAAGCAGGCAAGTCACTCCATTACAGCGCTGACAATTCTGAGAGACTTTACGCGTGGTATGGCGCTTGGACAGACAAGAGTGCAGAAAGAATGAACAATGTTGAATTTTGTGTTGACTGAATCTAATTATTAAAATCTAAACCAGTACCTAACAGGTTATTGAATTAGAATGAGGTAAATTATCTAGAAGACCGAGTAAACTTGAGTTATAACTATCACAAGGAGCTCGAGAAAGAAATTAATTATAATGAAGTATTTAATCACAAAATTAGTTGTGTAACTTATAATCCCTTAGTCATAGAAATATTGCAGATCGTTTTACTCACATGAATTACTTTCAGATACTAGTATAAGATACAAAGGTAAAAATGGATATTTTCTATTTAGAGGCAAACCCTGCAAAGTGTATTTAAGCTTTTTGGATTTCATGTTTAAAAATAACAAAAAGATGTAGAAGTTCAGACTAGTTTTAATTACTACTCGCCAGATCTAGTTTATATTGACTTTTAAAATGTAGTCATCATGCATTTGATTTTTTATTGTAAATCTACAAAACTGAATGGTCGAAATAACCCGACTATTAACTTTATGGAAGCGAACAAGAAGCAGACTAACTATGGCAAAACTATAACGCTTTTCTCATCTAAAGTCACAAAACCTTCACCACACATTCGTCTGCGCATGCGACTTTCCCCAAGAATTCAAAAGCTTAGGTTCCGTCCACAAATTATAAAACCTACAAGCCCGTACGTACTTCACAAAACCTGTCAATCAATTCATCTAAGAAAAAGAATAGAAGTACTTATAAAAAAATGTTTTCACTATGAAGAAAGATTAGACACATCACAAAAGCTTGTTCGTATTAGGAATGTACCAACAATAACCTCCATGCAGCAACATCATAATGTACTGCAATATGCAGATGCTGAGCAGGTTTTAAGAATAGTCTTGCTTACTTTACGATGGAAACGAAGCATTGTCAGGTACATTTCTCTAAATCAGCGTCTAAGTATCAAGATGATCGACTCGACAACACACGCAGCAGAGCAGACTCAATACGTATTATTTATAAGTAGGTCTACAAAAATAATGAAAACCGATAAAGTTGTGAAGTGACTAATGATTTGAAATCGCTGGTCGCGTCCCAAGCTTACCGCGGTGCTCTGTTGCGACTCCCACGAGCTAGGCGCTGCCGAAGGCGCTCTGCCCCCCACCACACTGCCGCCACCTACGTACGCACACACGTATACATTGGCAGTGGCCACCCACTTACACTGACAACGTTCGGTACCGCACCCAACCGCGAGTACCAAATTATCGTTCAGTCGGGCAATCATCAAATGTATTAACTAAAATATCGATCGTTCACGAAACATTTATCCACGTAGACTATCTAGTCTCTCTAAGCACAAAAGTTAATGTTAGAATTATTAGTACGTCAACGATGATCGGGACGGAGTCACTGTGAGCCAATTTATTCGACGATCTTATCGAACGAATCGGCTGGCATCACATGTTGTCAAAGGGAGACAACAGTGCAACTGGAGTGTAGTTGTGAAGGAGTCACTCACCGGGTGCGGACATGTCGAAGCTCATGAGATTGTCCATGTCCGGCGGCTGCAGCGGATGCAGGTCGGGGCGGGCCGAGCGCGCGCCGACCACGGCCCGCAGCTCGTTCCTCACGTACTCGGACGTGCCCCCCCCGCTACCGCCTCCCACCCCAACGCCCACGGCGGGGCTGCCGTTACCGGTACCTGCAACACACGCATGCAAGTTAAGACCACCACTTCCGTGCATGACTTCGCATAAACCCCTACGGGAACCTTGAACCGATTTCAGATCGCTCTGTATAGTTACCGTATCCAACATGCGAATAGAATGCGTAAATACTTGTATACGAAATAATATCGCACCGTCACATGTACGACTGCGGTCTCTACGGATCAAAGAAGCGAAGATGTCGGGCGCAGAATGCAGAGGGGTAACATGCACAGCGATAGAGTTAATAGGAGATGTATGCTACTCCCTGTGAGTAATTACCAAACAAAATCTCACCTTTTACTCTCGTAGGATTAATACGACGGGCTAGCACGATGGAACAGTCCGGCGTTCGTAGAGGTGTGATCTCTAAGTTCGGTTTGCAAAGAGGACGCGCTAGTCCCGAGTGCCTTGTTAGGTCGCGTCGTGTGAGTTCGCGTGGGTAGATGAGTACTCACATTGCATGTGATGATCGTGGGGCGGGTGGGGCGGATGCGGTGGATGCGGCGGATGCGGCGGGTGCGGCGGATGCGGCGGATGGGTCGCGTGCGGCGTGCAGCGCGCGTACTCGCCGCAGTAGGCCGACTGTCCGGCGCCGTCCTCGTAGTAGCCGCCCACTGCCACACACGCCGCGTTAGTGCGGGCCGGCGAGCCCCGCCCTCACCTACCTAGCCTGAGCCGCGTGTTCCCTGCCGCGAGGCGCCGAGGCCGCGCGCCGGACAGACGCCGGCGTCAAAGCCCTCGCCGCTCACTGTCGCGTCGTTATCACGGCGGCAGCGACACGCTTCAACGCCGGCGCCTGACGCGCCCCGACGCGGAATACGCTTTCGAGTTCGTAGTACCGAGGTTATAGCCGTAACATGCAATTAGTTCAAATTCAGCTAGGACCTCGAAAGATCGATCCCGACATGACGCTAATCGAGTCGGACTACGGGGCATGCTGAGGAGTTTCTCTCGCAAAGGTCATGCGTCGATGTCAAATTGAAATCTAGTCTATTTCTACCTTACTTGGAAAATTTAGTATTTCAAAGCCAAAAGTACCATTCAAAAAACCATTCGATCATAAACCGCTATCGTTAATTATAATAAAGTAATTTGCATGTTTTTACATAATAATACCTAATTATGTACTTAAAAATCTAAATAAATAAATAATAAAATACATTAGAATAGTGCTATGGAAATAAAGCATAGAATTAACATCATAATACAAAGAAAATTCCTCAGTAATTAATAATACGCAGTACCTAGTTAGAACATGCACAAAACCGAGTTGGATACAAAAATGTATATCCTATTAAATATCGTGTACACATTATCTAGGTCATCTCCATTCGAATCATCGAATTATGGAGTACCTGATTGTACCTTTAAATTGTAACCACAACCCACTGACAAGTGCTCAACATCTGTTGAGTAATGTGAGCAGTGTGTCTATGAACCCTTTGACCACGTTAACAAATGTAGTCCTACTGTGTTATTCTTGTTCTTGTTCTAGTTCATCTGCCCTAGCTAGGACCTCGTTTAAACGTTGTAAACCATCGGCTCTCCTGGAAGTCAGGAACGAATGAAATCCACTGTGTCTAAAACCTTAGTATTCAACGTTTTAACGAGGTCCATTAGGCCTAGCCCAAATAAAAATGTCATATTTGACATGGCGAAAGCATATCGCGGCAACGCGACTCCACTGACACGGATGTCGGTATGACACGCGTTTTGTGAAGACAAATGTATTTGTGCCAAATACGTTTATGCAATTTTTTTATATTAAATCGAACGCCAGCAACCGAAATCTTTCGTTCAAACGTCATAAATATATTTTCTCCGGTTTAGTACTGAGGTCTAACCACGAACGAATTTGACGTTAGTAGCGTAAACGACAAATGTCAAAATGCAATCGAGATCGAATCGCGTTAACGTATCCTAGCGATATTCGACCTTATTCTGTTGTTGTTAGGGGTACGACACGTTTTGCTCGACTAACGTCAAATTCGTTGGTGGTTAGGCCTGTTGATGTGTAAAGCAATTAATAAGATAGTATGTTTTACCTAGATGCGGGCGCGGCGGGCGATGGTACGGCTGCGGCGTCATCGGCGTGTGGAGAGCGGCCGCGTTGTGAGTGGACACGCCGCCGCCGTGTGCGTACCCACCTGAGCCACCCACCTGCGGAATCATGTTAACAAACTATTATAGTTTTTTTTGACTTTTTTTTTATACAACTTGTTGGTGGAACAAGTTTTATTTATTTATAAACCGAAACACAGCGACGCTGCTTGGCGGCAGAAAAAGGCATGGTGGTAGTAGGTACTTCGCTGGACGAGCCCTTCACAAAGAGCTCAAGTAAAGCTCTGTGAAAGGCTGTTGGAACAAGCATATGGCTCACCTGATGTTAAGTGGTAACCATCAACTATAACAAACATTGCTTTGCAAATCACGCACGATAGGAACGTGTATTGCCTTGCATCCATCAACTTGAGACATATTTTTTTTTAGTTTTTTATTTGTTTAGTTTTTATTTTATCTGTAAGTCCTAATTCTTAAGAGAAATAAATATATTCAACTCAACTATAAACTACCTAGTAGCATAGACTAACTAGTCTATGCTAGTAGGTACTCAGTGAATAAGGTGAAAACCAACCCCGCCTTCCGATCCTAAGGTTTGAATCCTGTCGTGTATAAAAATAATGTCATCATCATCATAGGTCTCCCCTTTACATTTCCAGAAAGAACGATTCTGAGCCCACTCCATCAACTGACTTCCCGCGATCCTTACAATATTGTCGGTGCATCGGGTACGAAGGCACACACACACTTTGTCTTCCAGCTCGTGGGCGCCATTCGAGAACTTCTATTCCGCACCGGTTGTCAGTTTTTCGAGCTATATGACCTGCCCATTGCTACTTCAGCTTGCTAATCCTGGGAGCTATGTCGTTTACTTTGGATCTTCGTATTTCCATATTTCTGATTCTAAAGAAAGAATGTATGACAGAAATACTTACGCTAAGTTGTCGACTCAGCATAGGATTTTGTTGCGTAGACGTAATCTTAATTGAACCATAATTTGAACCCATTTGATCTGTAATATAAAAAAATAACCAATTAGTTCAACTCAACTCAACTTTTGAAATTGTCACGAAATATTTCGTGCAAGTCATCCTATAAAAATCATCATAGATACAGTATACTCGTATATCCACTCCGTGTGGAATACCAACTTCTGCAAAAAAGTGGGTATCACACAAGATTTGAGATTTTTTGGGGATGTCAAAAAGGTGAACCCCCAACCCTATTGTATACTTTTGTCCACCCTACAATATCCGCAAAGAATCTGAGTGAATACTTCGTACTAAAAGGTCCGAGGGAATATCTACCGTGCTTGGAGATCATCTTGAAACAGTTCTCTAGGGTTAAATGTTCTTTAGGTTGATTGTGATACATATTAAAATAGAATAGAATAAAAAATACTGACTTGATTGATATAAATTATGATGGTAATCTCCCCGGGTGAGGGTGACGTTAGGCGGCGTTTCTGACACGAGTGCGTTTATCGTTGACCCCAGATCTGGCTGGGGCTGTTCTGCAGCCTGGAAATAAAACAATGTAATGAGCAAGGAAGCAAATTCAAAATCATACTAACACTATAAATACGAAAGTTAAGTCAAAGTCAAAAAGTATTTATTCGATAAAATCACAAGGATCACTTTGAAACCTCTTAAAGCTAGGTGATTCTAGGAGCCAGTTCCACGCGACCAAATCCTAGAAGAACAGGCAACAAACCTACGGCTCTGTTCCTACCGGTTTTTTGTATGATCCTTATGTTAAGATAGAGTGTAGGTGGATCTTTGGATTTGTGTGAGTCTATCACACCTAGAAACTAAACCGATTTGCATGCATCATGAAATAAATACAGTTCGTGGCCTGGTTACCCTTTAACCCGAAAAATAACAAGTAACGAAATTTTTTTTTTAATACACTTTTCTTAATAATGTAAACATAAGATTCCTCAAAAGACGCTACACTGATTCTACGCTCAAAATTATATAGACATCAAAATGTGTCAAAATGAGGTATACATTTTCATCAGAATAATGTAAGCCCAAGACAAAATCCAAAATTAAGTAAACACTACAAACATCATATTTATATATCCATCTTTGTTTTGTAAATATATCTACAAATAAGATAGAATATTTGGTAGGTACCTACTAGGGCATGCTCCCGGTACTGATCAGTATCGAAATTCCCGGTAATTTCGATACTGATCAGTACCGGTACTCCATGAAGCCAGTACCGGTACTTTCGATACTTTCGATACTCGATATCACTCATAAACTGTCGATGTTTTCTAGAAAACATCGACATTTTTTTATGGAAATTGATGTATATCGTACTAGTACGATATACATCAATTTCCATAAAAAAACACTAGCACTGCGTTCAGTTTCACTTTTCTATTGGGATTTCTATGTTTTAACGAATTATGAACCTAGATTTAACAACCTTCTAATTAAATCCAAACAATTTTAAGTATTACGATTAGGTACGTAGTTTGTGTTGATTTTTTTATGATTATTGGATTGATCTTAGCTCGTTCTGATTGTTGTTTGCAAGTGGGTGGATTGAAAAGTTCGCGACCTAACCAAGAATACCAACAATTTTTATTTTATTAAAAAAAAGTTTTAAATTTAATTGTTTAAATGCCGTAAATTATAAAAGCCGTAAATGTTTTTCTGTGATTTTTTTTTCTTATCTACTCTGTAACCGTACGTGAGGATCGGTAATTGGCTACTCTGATAACCTATATTACTTAGAATTTAAGTTTTGATAAGCTCTTTTCCCAAAAAAAAATTATCCAATTACACATTCTTCGACCTCTTCATTCGATGATAATTTTTGGCCGCCGACTTGTTTTTGGAGGTTTGGGAACAGATGAAAGTCTAAAAGTCAAGGCCAAATCAGGAGAATAAGCTACGTAGAAACCAAAATCTGGAATTTGAGGCATGGATTCAATCCATCCAAATTAAACAAGATTTTCTATCCGCTAGATTGACTTTGGCCAGTGTTTTGGTTTATTTTCGGCCAAAAAACTTAGTAATATTGGGCATTTCTCTTTAATTTATTCTAACGAACGACGCAAAAGGGTTAAGTAATATGCCGAGCTAATGGTTTCGCCCTTAACGAGGTGGTCCACCATGATGCCACCCTTAGCATCTCACCCTTTTCCACAGTGAAAAATCTTGAGGCTCAGCCTCGCTCAAACGTGACAATACAGTCGCAAGATTTTGTGAGCTCAACGCGCTTTTGCTCATCTGAGAGCATAATGGGGACCAACCTAGCTGAGACCTTAGAAAAACCAAGTTAATTGACAATTATGTTGTTTATATGTTTATAAGAGATAGTCGAAGTGTGTGCATCTTCTTGATGATCAGTCTTCGGTCTTCCCTAACATTGTTTTCCTTAGTCGTAGACGTCTGAGGCCGACCAGACCTAGGGCATCTTTCTCTAGTCAGGTTTGAATTCTGTGACCCATTTCTTTGCAGTCGTAGGTTTCGGATAGGCATTTATTTTCATGTTGTTTTCATGTCATCAAACAATTATTTGATGATCGCACGTTTATTTTAAAACCAGAAATACTACAATAACCAAATTTTACATTGTGACAACCAACCAACATATAAATAAAATGGGGGTAGTATAAAAAAGATATAATAACTACACTTGGTACTTCTGTTCTAAATAAATACCTACATATGAATTATTGATTTAGTTAGATAACATAGTTTGTTACTGTTCATTCCAGTTATTGATTCATTTGATGATTATTCTATTTAGTTTGATCTCACCTATTCTGATTGTTGTGTGTAAGTGATATTATTGTTCTAAATCATATAAAAAAACGAATAATCTTAAGTTATTTTATGTACTACAGTTTTTGTTTCATTTTACGGCTATACAGTTAGTTAATTTAAGATAATTAGCTCAGTATCGAAAGTATCGAAAGTACCGGGAATTACCGGTTCTGAGCCAGTATCGGCCGAAAATTACCGGTACTGAGAAAAGTATCGATACTGCATGCCCTAGTACCTACCAAATATTCTAAATAGTATTAGGGTAGTATTGCAGCAATATTTAGTAAATACCTCAGGTGACACAAGCATTTGCTGCGACTGTTGCATTTGCAGCAGACGAGCGCGCTGTTGCATGTCATCCGAGCCGTTGGGGTGCGTCGTAGGCTTTGCTGACGCCACCTTTGGATCAGAAGATATTTTACTGCAAAAGTTTCGAAGTAAAGTTTGATTAGCATCTCCCGTTTCCTAAGTATTGGAAACACCCGAAACGAATATTTAAAGAACATACAAATTTAAGCCGCCACGGGCATCGATCCAGCACCTCTAGCCCACCGCGTCACAGCCAATTCGTTATAATATGTATCATCAATTTATTCAAGTTTCCCGATAATCTAAACCATATAAAGAAGTTATAAAATCTCGCAAGTTCCGCTCACATAATGGCCTTGTGCCAAAAATTTTGGCCATGGCAATGAAACTGGCCAGTGCAATTTATTAGATTTATAGCAACAGCGATGCCAACTTAGGCATCCTAATTTACAAGAGATACAGAAAGTCAAACTAGATGGCGGCACTAGTAAAGAACTAGTTTAGCAAACACTATAGTAGCAAAATTAAATGCTGTTAGGTACAGATACCTTTTTTGTCCTCACATTAAGTTACATCTAATTTTAAATTTTTGATGCAAAGCAACTCATCATCATCTTCTTGCCCACTTCATGTGGGGTCGGCACAACAGGTTTTTTCTCTCCACTTTCCTCTATCATCCATCATCTCAGTCGTCACTCCTTCCTTACTCATCTCATCTATCACACAGTCCATCCTTATTTCCTTTGGCCTTTCTCTACTCCACTAACAAAGCAACTATTTGTATTACGTTTTTCGTTGTCCATACCTCTGAAGACGCAAGCATCTGCTGTGAGCGCATTTGCATCAAGCGTCTCTGCTGTTCGGCGACTATTCCCGCCGCGGCCGAGGCGGCGCGACTCGCGTACATACCACTCTGGCCGGGTGACATTGTCATTGATCCCTGGAAACCGTTTTTATTAGTTTTGTAGGCCCTTATTCATATTCCATTTAATAGCGGCTCTATATATATATAGAGTATACAAGGTGTTCCAATAATTGGGTTTAAAACTTCAGGGGGCTAAAGTACCCATCAATATGAATAACTTTTTCTAAAGAACAAACACTGTAAACGCGAAAAAAACCAGCTGTTTTGTTTAATAATTTTGTTGTTTTAAAATGTATGGAAACAGCTGTTTTTTTTTCGCGTTCACAGTGTTGGTCCCTTAGAAAAAGTTATTCATATTAATGGGTACTTTAGCCCCCTGAAGTTTTAAACCCAAATATAGGAACACCTTGTATTTGTCACTGTCACTTTCATGAGCCTCTAAAGGCGCACTTAAAATCCTTTCACCACACTATTTCGAAAGAAACTAGTGACACGACAAGAGAAGAGAGATGCCAACGAAAAGAGACAGCAACAGACTTATCGGTCTGATAAGTTAATGGGGCGCTCAGCGACCAATATGAATAAGACCAATAGTGTTTAAGGAAATCACAAAGATTTTTTATAATATCCCAAGTTATTATTCAAGTGGGAGACCCGTATCAAGGGGAAGGTCGTGGGTTCAAATGACATGGAAGCAAAGTTTTGGCACTTCAAACAATGCTCATTAAATGGACGCTTTTATAATTACCGTAGCAAGGCACGTCACGACAGGTAAAACAGTATAGAATTGTATAAAGAATTAATTTCATGCCGTACTCGATTCGATGATGGCGTAAATAACGTGCCGTCGCCTCGTGACATTCAAATTCCATAAAAAACGTAATCGATTTCTAATATTGTTTGGAAACCTTAGAACTCAACTTTACGAACTTTATTTTTACATTTTAATTGAATAAACATATTTAAAAGAATGTTAGTAAATAACAAGATTGCCTTACCCTTACCGGACTCTGTACAGAGTAGACTGGAGGGGCGCTGGGACTGGTCACGGCGGGGTTTACTGTTTCACATTGCATTAGGCTTTGCCTAATAGCATTGACTATGTCCTTTTGATTCGTACCCTAAAAACAATACTAATCAGCATCACCGAAATACAAAACAACTAAAAACAAAACTCATTACTGCCAGTTCCAATTGATGAGGAAACCCGTTATTACAAGATTTTTGTGATGAGTCTTTGAATACCTCGCGGCTCAGTTGACTTAGCTCTACCTTCTTCAATGTAGGTTGTGGGTTCCGTTCCCATCCAAGACAATTATTTGTGTTATGATCAGGGGTCGGAATAGGTAGAGTTTTTAAGTACCAAATGACGTAAAATTACCTACGCAATCTTAACATGGATATGCCTTTTAAGCCCGGAATTGGGGATTAATAAAAATTGTTTTCTAAGATTTATGTGTTTTTTATATAGCTGATGAAACAAGCAGATGGCCCACCTGATGAAAAGATTGATATTATTGTCTTCTAACTCTTTTTTCCTATGTTAAACACAAACTAAGTAGCGTTACACGTACAGCAGTGCCATTTTAAAACATTCGGAAAGGTTTCCAATCGGTAACGTCAGTTTTTATCACATTTGATTTCTAACCGGAATCGTTTCCGACACGGGGATAAAAAAAGTCATATCCATATTTTGATTTCGTAGTAGCGTATTTGACGTCATTTGGTACTTCAAAACTCTACCTATTCCGACCCCTGGTTATGATAAAGGTATTTTCTTTGTCGTGTATTATCAGTATTTAGATACATACATGCTCTGCCCATCGGCAGCTAACATGTCTGCAATGTCTGTACTGTACCTACTATTGTGTGTTTTTTTTATTTTTCTCTGATTTAATAGATTGTATTTATGCATTAGGTATTATTAGTTTGAGGCGTAGCGTGTGCTGTCTTATAAATTTGATTATGTTTACCTTTTTCTTTATGCCTACGCCTCACTAAACTTCAATAATATATTATATTATTACATTGTAAAAGGATCATACAAAAGAACGGTAGGAACCAAGCCGTAAGTTTGTTGCCTGTTCTTCTAGGCTTTGGTCGCGTGGAACTGGCACCTAGAGTCACCTAGCTTTAAGACGTTTCAAAGTGATCCTTGTGATTTTATTGAATAAATACATTTTGACTTTTTTTTGACTTTTTGACATAAAGTATTCTATGAGCTAGCTGATGTCAGGTATTCTTAGTTTGAGAGGGGATGGCGCTATTAGAATAAAAACAACATAAAAATTTATTTACCCGCAAATTGGCACAAGCGTCCGAATCCGGCATGCTATTGACTACGTCGTCCAATAAGTCGGAAAGCATCTGATCGCTTGGTAATTCAACACCGCCAACGGTCACCTGACGCGGTCCGCTGCTGAAACAAAAACATATTTTCAGAGTCGTGTAGATGAGGCAATTCATGATCGCAACATCTCTTATCTCACGTAAGTGAGCAGCGTTTAGTATAAAGATATAATAATAAATTTAAATCAAATAAAATTATTATAAAGTGATGGACCGAGTATGATTTTAACTCTTGACTATTGTTCATGCCTGCTGATTTGGTTTCTATCAAACAATAATAAATAACAATGTACAATAACAAAAGCTAGTTCTAGCTTATAAAATAGTAATAGAATTGATATTAGGAAAAATAAAAGCGCGCGCCCACGCTAAGTTTCTACGCAGTGAACAAGAGAGGTCAAAGAAACACGGTTCGAAGGAATGACGACGCCGCGTGTATGTGATCGTGTGAGTCACCTTCATATAGGTACCACGTACCTACTGCAGTACCTTCTGCAGGACTATTTAAAAATATTCAGAAACGTTTCTTATCGGAAAAGTATGAATTTGTCCCTCTTGTTTTGTTATAAACAAAAAAGACAGTATGGAAACTATGTTGCAGAATACTTGGCTTAAAGCCTAGACAAGTGTAAAGTAAAGATTTTATAATATTTTAAGAGTAGTAGAGCTCTTTATGAAGGGCTCGTCAGGGGAAGTACTACCACCGCGCCTTTTTCTGCCGCCAAGCAGCGTTGCTGTGTTTCGGTTTGAAGAGTGTGGTTGCCGGTGCAATTACATGCACATGAGGCTTAACATCTGTATGCCTCAAGTTGATGGACGCAGGGCAGTGTATCGAAGGGCACGTTCTTTTCGTGCGTGACTTACGAGGCAATTCAAAAAAGTTTCAGTTAAGTACAATGGGCGGTCTTATCGCTGAGAGCGATCTCTTCCAGTCAACCTTTGGGTGGACAGGATTTCACTTGAACATTTCACAACGGTGTCATAAAGACAGACGCTTATTTGTATAGGGTACCAAATAACTAGCGTATTGTAGGTTTTTTTTTCGACATCTCGGAATGTCACTACCTTAAAATTACCCTGTTGCTTTAATTTTGCAACATTTTTTCTGTATATAATAAACAAGCAACCTGCCCCGTCTTCGCACGGTTATTGTGGGTTATTCCTAAGAGATTATGCTTGTATTATGAATATAAACCTTCCTCTTGAATCACTCTTTCTATAATAAAAAACCGCATCAAAATCCGTTGCGTAGTTTTAAAGATTTAAGCATACATAGGGATATAGGGACAGAGAAAGCGACTTTGTTTTATACTATGTAGTGAAAATTCATTCAGTTTCATTCAGTTTCATTCATTTCAGTCTTATTTCTAACATTTGATTATTTATTCCAGTTTCATCTTATGATTTCAACATTCAAATTAATTCAAAAATCTTAATTGAGGTATTGTAGGTTCAGAGATAAGGCACTCACGCGACAGCAGCGGACGAGTGCGCATAGTGCTGCGAGCCGGCGTTGGCGTAGTGCGGCGGTGGCGGGTAGCGCGCGCCTTGCAGGCTGCCTTGTTGCAGTACCATCTGAAGGTGGCTGTGTTGCAACTCGTTGCCGCTCGTTCCGCCGTTCACGTTGATTACCCGACTGTAGAACAATTCTCATTAGACGACTGGCCTGGCTGTGGGGCTAGTTCAGCTTACAGCGATAAGACACCCATTGTACTATTTTATTTTATATTTTTATTAGCGACCCGCCCCGGCTACGCACGGTTCCCTAAGAAATTATGCTTGTATTATGCATATAAACCTTCCTCTTGAATCACTCTTTCTAAAAAAACCGCATCAAAATCCGTTGCGTAGTTTTAAAGATTTAAGCATACATAGGGATATAGGGACAGAGAAAGCGACTTTGTTTTATACTATGTAGTGAAGTATTTTTTTGTTCAGTTTGGTGTACAATAAAGTATTTTTCATTGATTCGTTACAGCTCTGCCTTCTGCGCTGTAGGTTGTGGTTGTGATCCCCAGCAAGGGAAAATATTGTGTGATATATACATAGGTGTTTGTTCTCTGTCTGGGTATTATAAAATATCATGTATTTGTTTACAGAAAAAAATATATAAGTATTAATATATCAGCCAGCTGATTCCCTCAGTACAAGCTTTGCTTAGTTTGGAGCTAGGTAAAGAACCAGCTTGACGACTTGTATTCCCAGGCACGGTAGAATCTCCAGATCTCTTAGTAGCAAACACGAACTCAAGATTATTTGAGGAAGTCAGAGGCACTACGCCTCTGACTTCTTCAAATAATCTTGAGTTCCAAATTTTTATTTAAAGAAAAAAATCAATATAATTGTTATTATTAGTTTGTAAAGGTTTGTAAAGGGAATTGGGACTATATAGCGCTACATGAATTCATGGACAAAATGTCCATGAATTGAAAACAAAAGTATATTTTTCTAATGAACCAACACTGTGAAAGCGAAAAAAAAAAAGCTGCTTCATACATTTTAGCCAGATAGGTATTGAACTTTTGTATGAAACAGCTGTTTTTTTTCGCGTTCACAGTGTTGGTTCCTCAAAAAAGTTATTCATATTGATGGGTACTTTAGCCCCCCGAAGTTTTAAGCACAAGTATAGGAACACCTTGTATAAAGTAATGGTAGATACTCACTGGTTGTTTCCGGAGAGGATGTTGGAGAGAGTGGAATGGTGCATGCGCTGCGGCGTGGGATGCTGCGGATGCTGCGGCATCTGCGCGTGCATGGCCGGCGGCGGCGCACGCGCACGAGGCGGCAACGCGCGCAGACTACACAAACACATACCAACACTGTTATGGTAACACTTCACATGGCTATTCTAAATATGACGATGTGTACTGACCCTATTCGCTTATATTAGTTTTTTTTATACAACTTACTGATGGAACAAGGAAATTCCACCTTGCAATGTGTTGAGTTGTGAGGGTGGTATTTGTGCAATATGCGTTCTGAGGGTGGTATTTGGAGGGTGCGTAAGATAGGTTTTCATGGTGAAGATGTGTATAGTACCACGTCGTAATGAGTACTGTCTTAATAATGAGGTTTATATGTATAAACGATATCTTAATCTAGGCTGTGCTGAGTGTACGCCCACACCTATAACAAAGCATTGCCTCGTAAGACATGCACGATAGTAACGTGCCCTACGATTCACTGCCCTGCGTCCTTCAACCCGAGGAATAGATGTTAAGTCTCATGTGCCTGTAACTTTTTACCAGCAAGACGAGTACGCATATACACGAGCAAATGAAAATGGGAATACCGAATAGACATGTGAAGTGCCACCATTCCTGTTTATACACAAACACATTTACGGCCTTACTTAAAAACATGTGTTAAAATATAATCAGTATTTAAGCTATTGCCATCTCTTACAAATGGGTAATGACAAACAGTGACAGGACTAACTTTGAGCAGTTTCTACATAAGTAACATTTATAAGTAAGAGAATCAACTATAGAATCAACTTTATGCCGCCCAAACTTCGCTCGCGTATTAGCAGTGATTGCTACAACAAATATTAAAATTGTTTTCCCTTTATCGGTTCATTCGTTTGAAATTACCTACGGCTTGCATTAAGTTGCCAGTATACGTTTGTAAACTCTCGTTTCAATAGAGTAGAATCTCCGACAATCGTTGCAGCAAACAAATAATAAGTATAGACCGCGTTTAGGTAAGAGTAGTTGATTGAGTGAGCGAAGCGAGCGAAAATCTTATAGTCAACTTGGGCTATTTGGTATTGTATGTATGTATGTTTGCCGGCCTTAACTTTTGGAACCGTTGATCTGATCTGCATGAAATTTGGTAAGTCGATTGCTTGTACATGAGAAATTTACTGGTAAGTATATTAGTTAAATCGGATGAGTTATTAAGACATGGGGTTTTTTAAGGGGGCAAAAATTACACCAAGTTACATGTCATATGAAAAGGCTTCGACAGCCCAAAACCATTTTTACTTTTTTATAGGACGCTCGGTTTTTGAGATGTATAAAAAAGTAAAATTAAGATAACCAACTATCCAAGAGCTCCCTAAGAGTTTGGTTGACATCAAGGTTGAATTGTTACTGATCGGCCAGTTCCTTTGCTTTTTCTTATTTTTTTTTTCTTGTTATAAATTAAAAAGATACTCAGTTCTCATAAAATGGTGGCAGCGACCTGGTCTGATGATGGAGCCAAGGTTTGTTCAACGGAACTCTTCAATAAATAGGCCAATACAGTTGAAACTTGGTCACCATTCCATACTACCGCCTACTTAGGCGGTAGTCAGAAACAAGTCCAAATATACCACATGTTTGGACTTGCCTCATTACTTGAATTTTCGAAGCGTTCGGATCGTATCACGAAATCTCAGTTCGGGCGAACAATGGCCGTTTCAGTGGGGTTAGGATCTTCGACATTAGCTAGCAAACATGAGGATGAGAAAGGCCAAAGACAGGGCTCAGTGGCGTGTGAGAGACCTACGTTCAGCAGTGGATTCATATAGGTTGATGGTTATGATTGGTTATTCTCTACATTGGTTCCAACAGCTTAAAAAACGTATATTTACTTGGGGTTGGGTAGTGGCAGAGGCGTTGTGGGCGTGGTCTGCTGCTTCGCCAGTAGCGAGACTAGTATTTGGTTCTTCTGACAAAGGGGGCTCATTCCGGGACTGCTGCTCGTAGCGGGACTGGCCACCGTTGACGACGCGGCCGATGACGCCACAGAAGCGGCGCTCGATGATACCTGCTGGATAGGACAGTGTTTTTTTTTTTAAATTATAACTGGCTGGATTGACAGTTTTTATCTAGTTCGAGGGGCGGCGGTGGATACCAAATCTGCTCAACTTCGCAGTCGCTGATGCAAAACGTTAGTTCTGAGTAAACTTAGACTTGTTCTGAACTAAAGTTTAGAATAACGGTTGTCTGAAGAGATTGCTACATGCTATAAGACCGCCAATTGTAGGACATACCCAATGTACTTTCACTGTTTGTAACCTTATCCATAGTGTCCTCAATAAAGTTATTATTTTATTTATTAAATTTACACAACTGCACGTTATTGTGGTTTCAAAAACAAATATTTGTGAAAATTTCACATTGCACTAGGGCAAAGTAAGCCAGACTTGTACTATGGGAACTTGAATTATAAGCGAAGTTAAGGGCTGGTCGCTAGTATAGCCGGATGAGTCGTCATAACTGTCCTTGTATGTTGTGCAATCAATTATTTTTATCTATTGCGAAATGCACGCGACAACTCAGACCTGCAATAGAGGTGCTTGAATCACTACTTATCGTCAAGTATTTCACTTTTTTAGCACTCGAGATTTTAATCAAATCCGATTTGGTCAATATTTCATTTCATACTTTACTGTGCAGCATTAAATTGTAACTGATTTTCGCGTTTTCAAGTTCAAATAGGGATTCAACGTGTGCTCTGAAAACATAGCGATCCATTTGACTTGTAAGTCTTACCTGTTGGTTTTCAGGCGTCGCCCGTTTGATGTTGAGAGCCATCCCTTTAGCTTCGTCAAACTTGCGCTTGATGCCACCGATCCTTTCAAGATAGCTGTCGTTGTCGTTATTAGCCTGCGACCGTCCGTTGTTGGGGCCGTTGCTATTAGACAACAGCTGCGAGAGTACGCTAGTCTGTGAAACTCCGCGATTTTCATTCGAATTTCGCCGGCTGTCCTCAGCGTCGTCATCTGTTTTCTCACTCAACATCTGCAACGTAAGAACAACAGTATTTATTACTTACCGACATTTACTGAATTATACGTGATGCTGGCTGATGGTGATGACAAATGAATGAGATCCACGTGCTATCCATCAGCGGGTAGATCGTGATCGATGTCCATTACCAAATCAAAGCTAAGTTCGAAAGGTTGTCGGTCGACCGCTTCTCACTCATGTCTATCATTAATAATCAACACTTACCCTCACCTTACTCAACAAGTTAGTGTGTCCGTGTTGATGCGAATGCGAGGCGGGCGACATGTGCGAGGCGGGCGACATGTGCGAGGCAGGCGACATGTGCGAGGCGGGCGACATGTGCGACTGCTGCGAGGTCTGCGGCTGATGCTGCGCGTGCTGCTGGTGCGAGGCGTGCGCGTGCTGCATCAGCTGCGGGTGCGGCCCCAGCGGCGCGGGCCGCGACAACACCTGCGGCGTGTGCAGCGGAGACAGCGCCGCCGCCGGCGTGTGCGGCGTGTGCGGCGTGTGAGGCGTGTGCGGCGTGTGCGGCGTGTGCGGCGCAGACGTCTCGCTGCCGGTCCCCTCCTCGTCCTCCTGCTGCAGCAGATCGATCAGGATGCGGTTGTTCGGCTCCTGCTTCTTGCTGAGCAACGCATTCCGCAGCCGGTTCGGCGCCTCGTGGTGCGGCGGCGGCGGCGGCGGCGTCGCGACCGGCGTGGACGGCGCCCGCTCCGGCTCGAGCTTCACCTCCTTCGGCTCCTCGGGAGCCATGTCGCCGAGCAGCGAGGAGGTCCACGGGTCGAGGTCGAAGTCGCCGATGCTGAACTGCGGGTCGGCGGGGCTCAGCGGCTGGCGGTAGACGACGACGCTGCGCTCGCCGTTGGCGACGGACGGCATGAGCGGCCCGCCGGGCGGCGGCGTGCGCGCGCCCGCTTCGAGCGCGGGCGCGGGCGTAGGCGCATCCATGTCCTCGTCGCCGAGCACCGAGTGCGTGGACATGATGAAGTCGCGCTCGCCGGGGGCGGGCTTGGCGCGGAAGAGGCGCGAGCGCGCGCTGACGCGCACGTGCGGCCGGTCGGCGGCGACGCGCAGCCGGAACGGCTCGCAGACGGCGGGCGGCGCGGGCAGGCACGCCGCCTCGGCCAGGTGGGACGCGACGCGCGCGCGGTCGCAGCTGTCCACTAGCTCCAGGTACCGGGTACCCACCAGAAACGCAGGAGATATCGAAAAGTTTTCCACTCCACTTAAATCACAAGCTGGAAATAACGAGGATACATTTTTAACTAGGCAAATTAAAAGTCTTTCCTTCCGACCCCCATGCTGTTGCAGTGGCAAGGTGAGTCGTTGTCTATTTTGAACGATAATAAGCAAAGAAGTTTGTACAACTGAATATAAACGAGCAAAAACATTTGTATGAACTTTATATAACAGCATCAAATCAAGTTTCAACTGGCATAATTAATTAGATCAAGTAGCATAAGAAAATATCAACGCGAGCAATAGTAACGAAATTTAGTGTTCAGACATATTTTAGCACTATTGACTCGGAATTTTATAAATTATTATTCATTAGTAGAGATAAAATAAGATAAAGAGATAACACAGTTGCATTAGTCGAAGAGAAGTCTTCTCTTACGACATCCATGGGATGTGATTCATGGTTCTTTTTCTATGCCAGGACTACCACAGCTAACAATCACGGGTTTTTTTGTGAGAAAAAACTTTGGAATAAACTTTTGATCGTAATGTTAAGCTGTTACTTCCGCCTTTAACAAATTAATTACCTTACCAACGTCCACCAAAAATATGACTAATCCTCCGCAGACGAAGTCGCGGGCACCAGCTTGTATTATATAATAACACCCAGACAGAGAACAAATATCTATAACACGTTCATCACACAAATGTTTGTTCTCGGTGGGGATCGAACCCACGGCCTAAGGCGCATAAGGCAGAGCTACTGCCAACTGAGAAGGCTGTCAAAATGAAATGTGTTTTTTTTCGCTGCGTCCATCAACTTGAGGCTTACAGATGTGAAGCCTCATGTGTCCGTAATAACACCGGCAACCACACTCTTCAAACCGAAACACAGCAACGCTGCTTGGCGGCAGAAGAAGGCGTGGTGGTAGTACTTCCCCGGACGAGCCCTTCACAAAGAGCTCTACTACTCTTACAAAAGTAAAGTATATATAATAAATTGTATTTTTTATACTCTCGCGCTCATAACACATATTTCAAGTATTACACGGGTATTTATCTCGTTTACCTTTATTATTTTCCCGACGTTTCGGGCGGTCTGCCCGCGACTCACGATAAATACCCGTGTAATACTTTAAATATACAAGGTGTTCCATAAGTTGTGTATATAAACTTCAGGGGGCTAAAGTACCCATCAATATGAACAACTTATTATAAGGAACCAACACTGTGAACGCGAAAAAAAAACAGCTGTTTCATACATTTTAGCCTGTTAGGTATTGAACTTTTGTATGAAACAGCTGTTTTTTTTTTCGCGTTCAGTGTTGGTTCCTTAGAAAAAGTTGTTCATATTGATGGGTACTTTAGCCCCCTGAAGTTTATATACACAACTTAAACACCTTGTATAGTAAGTCGTAAGTATAAAGTATAAGTGTAAGGTATATCATACATAACACTGATAGGTTGTGGTCGAGCCTGAACACGATTTGGTCCTGCGGCTTGGAGGTGATGGCGGGCGGGCCGCTGACGGGAGAGAGCGCGGCCGACGCTTCGTCGCAGCGCCGGATGACGCACATGACGGAGCCGGCCTCCTCGGGCGTGCCGCGCACCGGCGACGCGTGGATCAATGCCTCCACCAGACTGGACAATCAACATTTTTTTTTTTATACAACTAGCTGATGGAACAAGCAGATGGCCCACCTGATGTTAAGTGGTAACCATCACCTATAACAAAGCATTGCCTCGTAAGTCACGTACGATAGGAACGTGCCCTACGATGCAGTGCCCTGCGTCCATCAACTAGAGGCATACGGATGTTAAGCCTCATGTGCCTGTATTTACACCGGCAACCACACTCTTCAAACCGAAACACAGCGTTGCTGCTCGGCGGCAGAAAAAAGCGTGGTGGTAGTACTTCCCCGGACGAACCCTTCACTGAGCTCTACTACTCTTAAAACTGTCATTCAACTGTAGTCGCGTTAAACACTCGCTGCAAACTCGGTCATAAATCATCTTAACACTGAGAGCAGGTGGTCTAGTGGTAGCGGCCCCGCCTTCCGACCCTAAGGTCGTGGGTTCGAAACCGGTCGTGCATCAATGAGTTTTTCTGTTCAAAAATGTATGTGCACAAGAGAGAAACTTCGAAAGAAACTAGTGACACGACGGTCGGAGAGCTCATTATCGGTAGTCGGTATGAATGTATAGATAGTTCTTATCGACTCCAATAATAAACATCTCTGCGCTTAAACAAAAGGATCGTGCCGTTCTCCTAGGTGTGAGAGAGAGAGCAATGTTGCTGTCTCGTTCCGATAATTTATGACCGTGTCTGCAGCGAGTGTTTAACGCGACTATACACACGTTTATTACACACACATTATGCGCCCTCTACATTGCCGTCAAAAGCGAGGTGTATATGTTTTTTTATACAACTAGCTGATTGAAAAACCATCACCTATAACAAAGCAATGCCTCGTAAGTCACGCACGATAGGAACGTGCCCTACGGTGCACTGCCCTGCGTCCATCAACTTGAGGCATACAGATGTTAAGCCTCATGTGCCTGTAATTACACCGGCAACCACACTCTTCGAACCGAAACACAGCAACGCTGCTAGGCGGCAGAAAAGGGCGTCGTGGTAGTACTTCCCTGGACGAGCCCTTCACAAAGAGATCTACTAGTCTATGTTCCCCGATCGGTGTCCGGGAACGGCGAACGAAACTAGCTTTTAGTTTTTAGTTCGCGGTTAGTTGGCGAACGAAACTGCGAAACATTGTGAGTGTGGAGTGCTTGCTTTGTCGAGTGAGGGACACCAAGTTTACGGTGCGAACCGTGGCGTGTAGTCACGGCGTGAACATAAATCAAAGATATAAGAAAGTAGTTACAAAAATAAACAGAATAGTCAATTAATCCTGTTCTGTGCCTCGCGAGGTTAAATTGGTTCTATCTCAGCGTATTGATAGCGCTGCTATTCAATACAACTCATTCGTCACTTATTAAAGAAAACATAACCTACATTATTAAATCAAACCGAAACTGCTTCACAACTTTGATCTCCGCCCGGTATATATACTCTCAGATCTGTTAGTACCAAGCACGAACTTAAGCTTCTTAGCGGATGTCTGTCTATCTTTGTAGGTATTCCATGCGATGCCAGCCCACTGCCACTGTGAGAGTACTAACAGATTTGCTCATGATATTTTCCTTCACTGGTTGTGAGCACTGGCATTGCGCACATTAATTTTTCAAAGGAAAAAATTCATTGGTGCACGATTGGATTCGATCCCAGAAGGCAGGGCCACACCCAGACACGATTCTCATTTCATCGGTTACATTATTATTTATTTTATATTCAATCTGTATCATTCCACTGCAGGGCAAAGGCCTCCAAGTCACCATCCCTTTCCACTTGCCCCGGCCCTGTGCTATGGATGACCAGTCTTTCACAAATGAATCAATGTCATTCCGCCATCTCAGTTTTGGTCTGCCGCAAGTTCGTTTACCGTTGTCCACTGCTGCATAAGCATCCCGATATTTGGGGAGGTTTGCCTTAAATTAAGGCAAACCTCCCATGCTGCCATGAATGTTGATTAAGGCCCTTAATCATCATTCATGGCAGGCGGATTGGTGACATCAGGATCGGTGTCAGATACTCAGAAGATCCTGATGCCCATATCCTCCTGTGCGTTCTCTTATACGACATCGATGGACGGTGACGTAGGACTTTATAAACCTACAGCCCCATTATTCGTCGACGGCGACTTTTCCTGCTGCTCGTCTATGACTATCGTGCGACGAATTATAATGGCTAAATTTGATACGCAAGGCGAATAGTTCGCCGTAAGCTGATAAGGTGGCCACAGCATCATAACAATTTATGTGCGCACTACCAGTGTCCATTTGCAGTACGTATGTAGCATGTTTCCGTTCACAGGAAAGAAATTCTACGTTACATTAAAGTAAAGTTAAAGAACCTAGAGAGTCATCAAGGTAGATAAAAGCTCTTTGTACATTTTTATGAGCAATAATTGTGCAACAATGCTGAATCATCCAACGACCTCCTTGGTGAGGCGGGCGACTTATAGGGTGAGAGACGAGAGGTCACTATTCGTTTAACTTCTAACGAATATAGTATCCACAAAGGTTTAGATTTAGTTATTTATATTCTAATTTCAGTCTGAATTGGTACATGGTACTATGAAATCTGAGGGGATATCTACCGTGCTTGGGGATTTAAGTCGTGAAGCTGTTTCATTTTTTTTTAATTTTAAATGCGCGTCACGATGAATTTTTTATATTTTTATGGTTGGCTGCATATTGTATACAGTCCAGTATATCCATTTGTTTCTCGGAATTCGTCAACAAGCAATAAACCAAGACAGCCGGTTGCGTTGCGTAAGCCTACTTATGCCTTCTATCTAGATATCTCACTCACATCCTTGTCATCGACGTACCGGTTTGTTTTAAAATTCATATTCATTTGACATGTGTTTCCTCAGCCAATATCATTGCTTTAAAATACCATGTTATAAACATGATTAGGTAGTTATAAACTATGCATAACTATGTAGATCACCGCGTCATGAACTTGTTGAACGAAATTAAAGAGAATATTTTGCTAAACGGTTACTAAAACTAGACATACAGGACTCACGAAACTAGAGTTTCTGTTTATATCTCATCTTACTAACCTTCACAAGTACATACATAAGTAGCCTTCTAACTAACCTTCGTGGACAAACCCAGGCAAAGGCTTCTCAGAAAAAATATAGGCAGATCAGATACCTATGTAACTGATTTACCTTAGGTGAACATATTTCAAAATGCTTATTGTTGTATAGACATCAAAACAGATTTTATCATTATTAGCTTGACCTTCAAACATAAGTTTTATTAGCTGTATCATAATTTAGTCTCTAAAACTAATCTACACAATGACATCTCTCTAGGGCGACTTACACGCAACAGAGAGTGTAGAGATTATTTTTTTATTACTCATCTTTATTAGTTTGTCTCTTGTAAGATTACCATAGTTTCAATTTAAATTAAGATATGTAAAGGGCATGTGATGGGCAACATTTGAAAATATCGTTTTATGTTAGACATTCTATAGAAAACAGAATACGTAAAATGTTCGTGTAATCGGCCTCTTATCATTCGAACGTCATGATCAGCTATCACGATGAAATCGCGAAATATACATTATCATAAACATATCAGCTACCTTCCTACATAGAACTATAACAAAACTATCAAATATATCTTTAGACTTTAGTTTATCATTCAATTAATAATATAATTTAGCTTCGGGTATGATAATATGACATACATTTGAATCCTTACCTGGGAGATTCAGTCCCATCGGTTTCAGCAAGAAAACTCGCCTGAATGGCTTGATACTTGTCAGTTTCTCCGGTAGTCCAGTTAAAATTCTGAACGCACCTCAGCAAGGGTCTCAGCTTATCATGGTCTTTGACATGTACAAGAGAGAATATCGATTTTTTGTACAACTCAGTTCTGTCCCGCAGAATGAGATCTTTAATGTTCTCCGTGACGCACTCGATCTCGGCCTTGTCGTTGATCTCGAGCAAAATCAACCCCAGACTGCCGGTGTAATGTTTCAGCGCCTGTAATTATAGAAAAAAAACATTTATCTAAATAAAATCAAGCCGAGCTCAGAATATTTGCAGTTCTCTGTAGTACCTACATCAAAATTGTATGGTGAATAATGCAAAAACCAACAACGGAATAGGGAAAAAAAATTGAGGTAACTGCTCAACTCCTTGAGCACGTATATCTTTCCAGATCCAATCGGGCAAGTTCAGATGTCTGTCAATCACGCTGCAAAAACTAAACCGATTTTCACTTTACAGAATTTTATGTTTTAGTTTTATGTTTCGTTTTAATTTGTTTTATATTATTCATACGAACATATCTTTACAGAATACATCATCAGAATTGCCAGGGGTTCAGATCGGCCCCCTGCCATAACCTACTTCCCGTGTAGCTTCGGACTGCACGAATTTTGATTGAAACTTGGAACATAAATAGACGGAATTTATGCAAGCGAAGTCGCAATTGGACGCTTGTCAGTTTATTAAGAACCTGCAATGCCCTACTGCAAGACAAGGCCGCCCAACTACCTTGTTTTTTATCCTACTCTTTTCCAGGTCCCTGTGGATTAGCCTGCGTGTGGATTTGAATTCTGGCGCGCGGTCGCCTTCCGGGTTATAAAACGTAATGTATGTAACCTCAATGAGCGTGGTGACCTCCGAGTAGCGGATCGAGGAGGGCGGCTGCGTGGAGCTGACCTCACCGGCCTGCACGGGCGACAAGCACCGCACTATGCGCAGCGGACACTCGCTGGGGCACTCACGCCGACGCCTCAGCACCTCTTGGATCTGACGCGTCGCCTCCCGCACTATCCCGTTCTTATCCGGCTGCTTTATCTCAGCGAGACAAGTTCCCAGTAACTCCTCGAGCTGGTTTATGGTCTCGTTCTCGAGTTCTCGTCGTCTCTTTTCGTTGTGGCACTTGTTTCTGGAATAAAGATAAATATACTTAAAAACGCCTTACTAATGCAACTGTTATCGTAATTGGATACATGTAATACGCGAGTATTGGAAGAAAAACAGTAAACAATACAACGTACCCATCAATACCGAAAATGTTTACAAAGATTTCTAAAATTATAACACTTAATACAATTCGATCTTTATGTCAGAAGCACACATGCAAATGTTTAAGGACCAAAAACAAATAAGCTCCAGATTCAGATTAAATCTGCGTGTCACACCATAATACTAAATTCGTAGGCGCAATAAATGCCTAAAGTTTTGCTGCACATAACCTGAAATTTTTAGCATGAAATTTTTACAAATTACATAAGATTTTTTTTTTATGTTTTCAATTTTATTTGTACTTATTTTATGCAGTTTGATAATTTCCAACGCTATTTTATTAATACTATTTCTCAGTAGAATCGTCAGTATACTATAATAATGATTGCTTAGATTTAATTAATGTTTGTCACAAAGGAACTCGTCCTTTTAATGGCGTTTATCTTACGGTAGCACTTTACATTGCTATTCGTGTTCGCGTATTCCTTGTATACGTTGTGACAGTATAAGCCTATTTTTCACGACAAGACGAATAAGCAAATACACGAGCAAATAAAACGCGAATACTGAACAGCTGTGTGAAGTACCACCATGTGCTGAGCTACTAATAACAAGTAGTTCGCCCCGAACTGAGATCTCGTGATGCGACCCGACGAACGCACCTAAACTTTGAGTAGGTGGTAATCAGAGGCAAGTCCAAACATTATGCTTTGACTTTTTTCTGACTACCGCCTACTAACTTGGTACGGTAACCAAGTTTCAACTCTATGGGCCTATTTATTGAAGAGTTCCGTTGAACAGACCTTGGCTCCATCATCAGACCTGGTCGTTGTCACCATTTTATGAGAACTGAGTACCTCCTTAATATATTTCAAGAAAAAAAAATAAGAAAAAGCAAAGTTACTGTACGACCAGTAGAAAAACCTTGATGCCAACGAAACTCTTAGAGATGGGAGCTCTTGGATCGCTGGTTATCTTAATTTAACTTTTTTGTTGTATCTTAAAAACCGAGCGTTCCAGAAAAAATGAAAAAAATGTTTTGGAATGTCCAAACAAAGCCCTTTCATATGACATGTAACTTGATTTTATGTAACTTTTTTTATTTTTGCCCTCTTAAAAACCCCCATATCTTAATAACCCTTCATCCGATTTTACTCATATACTTACCAGTAAATTTCTCAAGCACAAGCTATCGACTTATCAAATTTCATGCAGATCGGATCAACGGTTCGAAAGTTATGGCCAGACAAACATACATACATACATACATACATACATACATAAAATGCCAAATCGCCCAAGTTGAAACTAAAGATCTTCGTTCGCTTCGCTCACTCGATCAATAAACGGACAGCAAAGTAACGCAAAAATTCACTCATTAAAAAATCAATCATTATTGCAGTAGCTAGGTGAGGTAGGTACAGTATTAGTACAACACATAGGTAGTTAGTTGGATATTAATTTTGCGACACAAATGGAGTAGGAACGAAAAATGTGTAAGTAAGATTACATTAGTATCGATTTATTATAGGAAAACATCCAAAAACAGTACCAAAATCATTTATTCAAGAATTTAAATGAACTGAAGCGATGTTAAGCGAATTTGTATTAGAACAAGGTGTTCAAGGAAACCATGTAATTTATTTAGTCAATAAATATGTGATAGTGATAGTACAGTCAGATTGAGAAATATGTTTTATGTTTTAATAAATAACAACAAAAAAAACTAAACTGGAGAGTTTAGAGATTTTTTTTATTGTTTATCTCTGTCTAAAAACGACTCTTAACTATACATGTCAGGATTATAAGCTAGTATTAATTTTGTTTAAAACATGTTTTGATATACTCTTTTGTTCACTAACAGTTGCGATTAAGCAATTTAGTAATTTTTTGAAGGTTGTAGATTTGTGTTGTGTTCATACCTAGTATTTAACATGTGTTCTTGTAATATATATACAGGGCACCATTCAAATCCTATTGTTTTATACAAGTTGCATACTTTTCACATTAATTTATGTATTAGACTGTTATATACAATACTATACAAGAAGAAAACAAATACAACGACAAAATGTTGTACATATTTGTTTTCTCTTTCAACATATTACGTATTAAACCTGTTTCAAACCCAAAACAGTTTTACTAGTAGTTCGCCCCGAACTGAGATCTCGTGATGCGACCCGACGAACGCACCAAAAAATTGAGTAGGTGGTAGTCAGAGGCAAGTCCAAACATTATGTATGGACTTTTTTCTGACTACCCCCTACTATTTTGGTACGATACCCAAGTTTCAACTCTATTGGCCTATTTATTGAAGAGTTCCGTTGAACAGACCTTGGCTCCATCATCAGACCTGGTCGTTGTCACCATTTTATAAGAACTGAGTACCTCCTTAATTTATTTCAAGAAAAAAAAATAAGAAAAAGCAAAGGAACTGACCGACCAGTAGAAAACCCTTGATGCCAACAGAACTCTTAGAGATGGGAGCTCTTGGATCGCTGGTTATCTTAATTTAACTTTTTTGTTGTATCTCAAAAACCAAGCTCGGCCCAGAAAAAAAGTAAAAATTGTTTTGGAATGTCCAAACAAAGACCTTTCATATGACATGTAACTTGATTTTATGTAACTTTTTTTATTTTTGCCCTCTTAAAAAACCCCATATCTTAATAACCCTTCATCCGAATTTCTCAAAAACAAATTATCGACTTATCAAATTTCATGCAGATCGGATCAACCAACGGTTCGAAAGTTATGGCCAGACAAACATACATATACATACATAAAATGCCAAATCGCCCAAGTTGAAACTAAGATTTTCGTTCGCTTCGCTCACTCGATCAACAAGTTTTATGCAGGTTTTGTATACAACTATATTTTTAATGCATATTCCATTTAATCAGGTAGTTAAAGTACATCATTATATTTCATCTACAAGTATAACCAATAAACAGAGTAAAATGGTGTTTAACTTATTGGAAATAAACTAAAATTATACAAAATTTGCTTAATATACACGTATGCGTACGACTTTGGCAAGGCCAGCTTAAATATAAGTATGTATTCAAATTTCATTATATATATAAAGACCTCAAGGGCCCAAGACCGTAGAGTGGAAGGGGGATAGGGAGGCTTTTGCCCTGCAGTGAGACGATGCAGGCTGAAAATAATAATAATAATATAAATATGTTTTTAACGAATTTTGATTATGGTTTTATTTATTATGCGTTTAATGAAAGAAGGTACAGGAACACAAAATTAATTGAAATATCTCATATAACAATCGAAGGAAATTGATTTGTCATAGCGATGTAACGATCTCGAAATTTTTCAAACCGACTCAAACCGGTCTGAAAAATAAGCAAATCGACTTGTAAATCGAACCGCAAAAATCTATGTAAACCGGTTTGAAACCGGGTTACAAACTGAAATGACAAAGTCAATACGACGAACCAATTTGTATTGCTCATGCTAGAATTTTATGTTATGGAAACCGAAACGAATGAGTTAAATTTGTATTCATAATCCGGTATGAATACAAATTTAACTCATTCGTAGAACCCAAGAACAAATTGAATCGACTTTGTCAAGTCAATCTCATTTTCATATTTCGGTTCGGTCCGACCCGAAGTACCGACTCGCGGTTCCGCGCCGCACCGTGCGTGAGTTGAAGAGGGACAGCGATCAACAAACCGCTCGCTTACTCAACTCGTCCAGATCGGTTTGGCATAGGTTCAACCCGACTTGAACGGTTTGAAGCTCAACCCGGGTTGAACCGGGTTGGTAACCCGAGTCGTAACATCGCTAATTTGTCACTAGAAAAAAATAAGAGAGAAAACACCAACGCAAACGAAGTCGCGAGTTTTCCTCTAGTCAGGCATAAACATCGGTCACATAAAATTGTTATTTATTTCAAATAAATAAACATATTTTGTACTAGCAGCCTGTCCCAGCTTCGCATGAGTAAACATAATTTTTTTCAACATTTTAGGATAAGCTTAGAGCGTGGGTTCGAGTCTCGCGGCTACTTATTTTATACATTTGCACGCCCTTTTTCAAATGCTAATAGCTTAAAAAATACTTAACGATAAACAGTCTTGAATACGAAAAGATTTTTTTGGATAAGGATTATTTAAAGGTATGGATAACATGGTCTGAACTTTTAAAATGTAAGAAAGAAGTTATAAGGTAGTCAAGTCACATTACTACGATAGTTAGACATTTGGTATCGCTGAGTTTTTTGTAGATATTGATGTGTTCTTTAATATTGAGCAACATTTTTGTGTTCTCTCGTCAATAGTTTCCGCAGCGCATGCGATGAAAGACATTTTATGGCCAATTTTTTACACCTTGGGTTACATTATTGAAGGGTTCCCTAATTTTTTCCAGTAATAAATATTGCCTATGTTAGCATTCTAATGGCAAAAGAATGTTTTGAAATCGGACCAGTAGTTTTTGAGCCTATTCGTTACATACTAAAATACAAATCTTTCCTCTTTATAATATTAGTGTAGAAGTGTAGATAAAAGTAAAGTTTAAGTTTGTATATTGTATGTGTTTATGAATTGTACCCAATACATAAACCGGGGTTTGTGTGACTTGAGACATCACTTAATTCTGATGGTGACTGTACAGTAGAACTAAATTACTATTACCACACGCCACACAATGTCAAGCAGGCAATTATGTCCTTGGCTTTTGTAGTAGATTTTTGAAACAGAGGTAGATAGGTACGGGTAGTACTGGGCATAAAATTACGTAGTAACACCAGTTACTGTTATAAAAATAGGAACAAACCATTTGTTGTAAAAATAATATAGTATTGAAATTATTAACAGCTCACATTTAACAGTTAAGAATGATCATCTGTAAATACTACATTTCATAATCTTCCAACCCTTATACCACGCTAATTGGAACTATCACATATATTTCATTTTATATTAAGTACAAATACGGTTTAGTAAGTACGGTATGTAGGTACTTATTCTAATCCATAAAATATTTTAGTCGATCAATGGCACGTTCGTATGTTTAAATCAGAAAAATTTACTAAAGAACCCCATTATTATAGCAGAGTCATTGGGAAAGAAAGCTATTAATAAATGCATGGATAGAGTAGTATAACAGAATAACCAAGTCAGTAATATTTAAAAAACGCACATTTAGATAGAAGACAGAAAACAATAAAGATAATATAACGACGACATGTACAACATCAATATGAAAACTATGCATTAATATTTATATAATTATTGTAAATTAATAACGAATATATATTCGTAATATATATTCGTAAAAATATCCTGAATACGACGATTAATTTAGTTTATTTATATTATAAAAAGTAATTGATTTTTGGGTGCTCTACGACTTAAGGATATCATAAAGATTTTGTGATAATATCTTAAAAGTTACGAATTAAGTCTTATATATTAAGATTAATATTTAACTTGAAGCACCCTGAGTTCCAACTTTCTGCAGCCAACATTGATCAAAGGAAGAACTCAGGGTGCTCTTCGTATGGTCATTCGTTTCAAAATTACGGTACTTTTAAGACTAATAGGAAGCTAGATGCTTGCGATAGCCTTGCATGACGCCATCATAATACAATTCCAGGTACCGAAATAAAGGGCTTCAATGTAGCGGATATCGTCAGAATCAAGTGTACCAACCTACTAAATTACATTTCCGCTACTACGTACTTTTATATAGCAATTTCTCGCTTTATGTTATAACGAGGCGTGCATCGACGTATAACGAGGAGTGTAGAAGTAAGTGCAAGGCGCTTGGTTTTCAATATTTACCTATTTCATTATTTAGTTTCTTCATTTGATGATATTTTTTTATATCTAATTTAAACGACAATTGCTAATTTTATATTATTAGATAAGTTTACATTGTAAAATTTTAGTTTGGAGTTAAAAAGAACGTGATCTGATTGTAATTATATAGATTACATACTAATTTGTCCATCTTTTGTTCACAAGTATATTAAATTAAATTAAAATCTAGCCAAAAGCAAATACAACACCACATAGTGCTTATTTAGCTTACATTCAGCAGTTATGGATTAGCGGTAACACGTTTAATCTGAATTATTGACGCGCAAGGTAGTCGGCATAAGTATGTATTTCTTAATTTATATAAAGGTCGTCGCGTCGTAAGAAACTTATGTTGTGTGTTTTTACATAAATAGTAGATCACGAAATTATGATCGTAATTCTAACAACACATCATCGGTGTGGAGTTGAATATAAATCCACTCACATTTTTATATTAAAGCAAATAAGTTATAAAGAATGCTGCTTCGTTTAACACATTTATAATAGAAACCCACATAGATTGAAACACGAAAGAAATTCAAACTACAACAAATAATATTCATGTCCGCATTTTTTTATATCGTTTATAATATAGCCAGCTTAAGTCACGGAAATCGTCTAAAAACATTCCAAGCGCATGATACGTACATTTGAGATAGCGGCTTATGGTCAGACTTTTTTCTAATCTTCTTTTCCTGCGCAGCCACGCTCATCTTGCCTTGCATCCCCCTCCATGTGTCTCCCAGTTGGAGGTCACAGGATTCAATTCTACAGAAGCAGCAAACAAAATAAACTTTTTAATAAATTACTGTGACATCAAATAATATCAAAATAGTAAATTTATAATGATCTACTACTTAGTACTCCGGTTACAATGAGTTCCGAATAAATTTTAAATGGAGGTAAAATGATATTGCATCTCTATTTTAACTAGGTAGTAGTATTGATACTCTACGTCAATAGAGTTAAATCTAATAATGCATGATGATAAGATAAAGGTAAAGAAAGCAATTTTGCAAAGTGCTTACAGTTCCTAAATTACATAACTATAAACCTATTAGTAATTGGAAGAATGCTTGCTGCCTCTGCGTATGACTCATGTTTGATATTGTAACTAAAGCTAAAAAAAATGTACTGTTCATATAATGAGTATTTACTCAGGTTTTAACCAAAGAGGTTTGAATAAATTGGCAAAAAGTTATAGACGGTAAGGATGTGTACACTGTCGTAATAAAGTTAGTATCAAGAAATAGTTCACATTGACTCTGTTGATATCAAATGCCAAGTACAGAGCAAGCTGAACCTTAGTGCAAAAGAGGGACAGAGATACCAGTTGAACGACGCCTACCGAGGAGCCCCACTCTACGCAACCTCACTGCGACGGCCGCGCAACCTTGAAATAATAATGTTCGGAATAACAACAACGCGCCGCAAGCGTGACCAGAAATAGTATAATAAATAATTCTCGAAAATGTTTGAAGCCTCTATCTAGTTCCTAGTACCCACATCCTGTCTGTCTTCACTTGGTATATTTTGAATCATGACCGGAACGATAAGGGGAGTTATTATTAAAGATCATCTATGTATCCAAACGTTTTTGCACACCCAGATAAAGATGTTATGGACATTAGTAGCATTAGGTTACTTTACCTACAAAAGGTTTCTCAATGATAGGATTTTTTTAGACTTTGAAACATTTTTTATAATTTGCACTTGAGTCCGAGAGGTGAAAGCTTAATCATTGTCAGCGGTTCGCGGCCGAAGGTTTCGCGTTTTCAATCGTTAACAGGTATTCGTCATTGAGATTTGCTTTATAAGAATAACTTTGTAGAAGCATAAACTTAGTAGACGCCGCAATATCTCTGATGATTTTTTTATTACCCAAACGCTTTAGCTATATAATTTTTTGGCGCAATCATTTACATAACAAAGCACCACGCGTTGAAGTCTTTTGTATGGTTCAGTACATTGTGCACTTGTGCAGAGCTTCCGCCAAACCACTAGGGTTCGTGCGATTAAATGACGATTGAAAATAAGTTATAATTTTCTAACAATATCATTGAAAGGTCACATTATCTTTTTACATTTGCTATCTAAGCTACCGTAAGGCGAAAATGTGTTTTACTACACTAAAACTCTATCGAGCGTTACTGGAAAGAGCAATCATACTACATACTAGTAATACTTATACTGGTGTTGGTTGGTAGGTTGTGTTGTTTTTCCGTCTTCTTTCTTCGTTTTAGAGTCACTTTTTCTTGCTATTTACAATGTGATTAAATGGAGACATTTTCAGGCAGGTACTTTTATATTTTTAGTCAAATAAATTGCAATCACTATCATTTTTAACTTGACGATCGTTGGAAACTGCATTTATAGCAAGGAAATTACCAAAATGTGGGATTTAAAATCCAAGTTGTAATTCAATAAAGAACATCTTGTCCATAACATTTATGAAACCACGGGCTCGCTAGAACTTTTTGCGCCGGGGCGGTTCAGGGTCGAAAATTTAGCAGGTGGCACCAACAGCTATAGAAGTGATAATTAATGTTTCTTTGCTGGCTCCGTCGAGTGATTCCATGTGATCTCTGAAATACCAGTACTTACGTCTACACGCAGGAGTGGCAGGATAAACCTCAAGGCCTAAACTTAAATACCTATTTAAAGACACGCAAAACGTATACCTATATTCAAATTATATTTTTTTATGTGATTGAAAGATTTCTTAAGAAAGATATGACATTTTACAACTCTCTGCATAATTCAATAAAATTATGAGCATTATTTGATGTATTCTCGCAGTCATATAACAAAGGAAGCAGTGAAATAAACTGAAGTGGACGCTTTAGGACTAACACAATTAGCTGCTCTGCTTGTTTCCGGAGAACCTGTTGCTGTCCTTGAAGTGCGATTTTGATCCGAACGACGACTGCGAGCCTTGCACGGAAATAATACGTTACATCAAAACATTAAATAACGAAACATCGAATCTTTTGCCTTAGTAGGTGTGCAGTTTTATTTAAACGTAAGACGAAGTATTTTTGTCAAAGAAAAGCGTTATTTAATTAAAACAAGCTTTTATAATATAATTTTGTACTCCCCGACTTGAAATAAAGTTATTAGCTAAACAAAACTGATCCAATAAACTATGCTGCTAATTACCAACGAATCAGCTCATTGTCACATAACACGATATTAAAGTACATTTTCAGAACATGGTATTATTATCCATTATATGTCTCACAAAATTGAAATTACACCAAGTAAATCAAGCATGTTGTAGTCGATGTGGTATGAATCTAATCAAAGAAAACGGAACTAAGCTCAAAGAGAACCAGCCTTTCTGCGTCATAAGGAGTTACAGGCGTCCAAAGTTTAGTTCAGAAACTCATTCTAAGCCATACCATGAATATATAGAATTAAAAAAAAATATTTAGTATCGGTAATAGTGTAGTTTTAGTAGTACTAATATTAAAAACTGTTACTTTCTCATTTTTTAAGCCTCGTGACGGTCGTAGGCGCCACGATGGAGCACGTGTTGATTTAAACTTTAATTCAACAACATTTTGTGTGGAATTAGAAACAACATGCGTTGAGATGCTAATCCGAAGAGACTTCTCGCCTTAAGAGCATGACGTCATTCACCCCAAGCAATTATTCAACAAAGAAATAAGCACTAAAGGCGTTGGTCATGGACATGCTTGATTAAAATGTTATCAGATTAAAGTTATGTAAGTAACGTTGCGTATATCTTAATATTCACACAGCGCAGTTTTTTAGTTGAAGAATAACTTTGATATATTTTATTCGGTACCTGTGTTATAGATGTGATGTGGTGAATATTGTAATGAATCTCTTCTTCTCTTACTCTATGAAATAATTAAAAATGATCCTCTTTATAGCAGTTTAACAGTCGTGTTAATAAAAAACACCTATATAAAAATTGCGTATTGATAAGGTGCAAGTAAATTTGCATAAGTAGTGTTTCGTGAAAAGCTAAAAGTTCCCTTCATAGGTACATGATATATATCCGTCTGGACTTAAATTAATGCAATATTCTTTTCCTCATGAAATTATTATCAAATTTCGAAAGAATATTAACCTTGGTAGTTCTTTAAGCTTTCTTAAACATACCACTGGATGAGGTAGAAACATATTTTTGAAATATCCTGTTTATATTCCTTTAAAAATATCCTTATAAATCAGAATAATTTACATACATGTCTGGTCTAATAATTCTCCAGAACATTCGTTCTTCTTTTCCAAGGTTTCTCCACAATCATTTAACCATTGGATTCGAACGACAAACAAATACTTGAAAAATATGTAACCGATGCATGCAGCACCCAAAAGATGATTAAACTATTTCTTAGTATGTGGGTGATTCAAGTTCTTTACCAGTTCTACCTTGTGATGTGATGTTTTTAAGTCGCTTTAGTTTCATACAGCTTATGCTCGACATCTTATTTTCCCTATGTTATCTATCATCGTTGTGTTGTACTTATACCTATTTGGCCTTGTTTAGAGAATCCTTGATACTTTACATACATATAAATGTTGATGACGGTGATCCAACAGGATACATTTCGTTGGAATTTGCGGTAATCTTTTCGGCAATATTTCGTTAAATTGGACAAGTTTTTTAATTCAAGTTTGTACAGATTCGTTGTAAAAAAATGAATATAGTAGTCTATGTGTAGTTTTCAAAATGTATACCTTTACTGATAATGGTGGTATAGTGATATTTCGATTCCTGTCGTGAAAACGTGAATTGTTCTAACCTAAAAATGAAAGTATACTTATGGTTTAAATTATTGTCGATTGATTGTCTATCAGACACGTAACAATATTATTTAGGAAGTATAGGAATGTGATGGGGTTGGTAAGTTGGTATCATGTACATACATGGTATTTTATCTATTTAATATTTATAAAATACAAAATATATTGAATAATATTGAACTTTCCCAATTATATTATGAAATAGCTGAAGCTGATTCGGAGAATAAAAATCATAGTCATTTTGACAAATGAGTCGAACTTGCACATTTTGGCTGTTGTAGGATAATAATCACAATAATTATTTAATCTTAGTAGAGTAAGGGGAGGAGCCTAGTACGAAAATATCAATGTTATATTACGTTATAAACGGTCATACCTATCTTATCACGCCAAAACCGAAAAAAAGCTGGAAAAAGAACGTCGAATGAAAGAAAATAAGCACACCAATAAGAGTAAACCCGGAAATCTTAACACTACCAAATTGATTACTCATGCTTTGCAAATCAGAAATAAATCTATTATAAAACCAATAAGAATCAACACCATTTTGCAATATACGGATTATTTGCAAGCATTAATTTATACCTATGTTGTTCTTATCATTAATATTTACTAAATTTATCTGCACTAAGTGACCTGTGGACATTCTTGGTGTCAGTGTTTCATGTCATTGGTTCTGTTTTGTTGCTTCAAACTGATAATGCATAGGTATTCAATCTTTCTCTAATGATTAAGTCAATTCATTTATGATTTTGCAATATTTTCTAAAAGATAAACCTTACTGATGTAAAATAAATATTTTATTAATATAAACCTAATAAGAATATTTTTTTACGTTTGTATGAAATAAATGCCTTGTACTATGTACTATATGCATTTATTTCATGCTTGTGTACTTTGTCATTGTTCATCCAATACAAATATCTAGTTAAAATAGAACATATTATCACGAACACCTATTTATAGTTTCTAAAAGTACGGCTAGTGTATTTCAAAATGATTTTGATGAAACTTATCTAATCTAGACTTAATCTTTCGTAACCTTTTCTAGTTCCAATGGCAATGCTATGGTCCAGCTAGTTGATTTGCTAATATGCTTCTTGATAGATGATAGCAGGCTGGGTATTATCGATGTATAAAAGGTCTTATATACCAATTTGATCAGTGTGCGTGTGATTTCTTAATGGGTAAGTAGATAAAGTTATTTTAAAAGCTTGTTTCACAAATACCTATATTTCGTTTGATAAAAAAAAACTACAGTAAATTAGGTACCTACCTTGGATAGGTGCTAGCAGTGATATCGACACCGAAGAATATGTCAACAAAATCATCAACATCCGACTCAGGTGATACCGAGGGGGGCAATGTGGCCGGCGGCGTAGCGGCCGCATTGACCGAGTGGGCCCCGCAGTTGAAGGGTATGGGGTCTGTTTGCACTATTGGAAGCATGGCTATAGTACACACCAGTCCACACCGGCGGCACCGATCCCGAGACGTTTGTCTCCACAAATTAAATTAAAACAACAATGTTTATATCCGCACTCAAACATACACTGCATTGCGCCACAGTCGTCGCGACGCTATTTTTTAAATGGAGGTTTCCAGAAATCACGCACTCAATCCTAGAAAAATAACATAGACTTCACAACCGAGCACTGAATTACGTGTTTTAAAACTGTAATGTTCAATAAGAACAACATGCAATAACTTTATTACGTAGTGATATTGCAATTTCCTATCGATAGCCGTGCGAAACGTTCGCTACAAAACGACGATGAAAGTCAACTGAAAGACGAGACGTAGATATACACACATCCTTTTCGTTCGCCGCTTACGAGTTATCAACACGGACAGAGTCAGGGTGCGCGACGCGACGCAGAACAGCTCCGACGACGATCATGGTGACGAAGAACGACGAGACACGGCCGCGGCCGCCCGTCGGATTCAACCGTAGCCGGGGAGTTGAAGCCTGCCTGAATAATATAGTTGGCACAGTCACACCCACTTTAGTCCTAACTAAGCTAGCTCACTTGCGATCTCGCTCAGTTTTACGAATTTAAAACCTTGTTGAATAAAGCCGATACGGTAGCCGAAATAGCACGATGTATTAAAATAAATTATATATTAAAAATGTTGTTTGCTATTTGATTAGCAATCTGTTTGTTATGGATTGAGGAGCGAATATTAGTCTTGATTTACATTTTCTGGGATTATGGTATGCAAATGCTATGCCTTATTAGTTTTGTTTTGATAAATTAATGGTGCATGGTGGTAGTTTATGTTAAGGAATTATACTTGAATTTCCAAAAATATATTGCTGAATACAAATATGATTATTATTTAAACCAACTGGGGATCTACCAAATAAATGTCTGCCTATTCCCATATGTAGTATCATGCCCTAAAGAATCATAAATTCCTGAAGAGTCTCAAATTTTCAGGCCATTTATACCCATGTTTACGGATTACGATCGAGACAGTGAAAATCTTCTGAATACGTTAGTTTTATTGACATCTGACTAAAAGTGCGCGTAAACACGCATTAATTAATGAAATCTCTCCAATTACAGCAACGACAGATTATCTCGAGAGAACGTAATCGATATAGACTCTACATTCCGAGTACAATTTATAGCAAAAGCAGGTTTTCTCTGTACTTTTTACTGAATAGAAAAAGAATTGAATTTATTAGAAAAGAATCAATGTTCGATGATTACACTTGTTTATGCACACTCATTAATATGTTAGAGCCAATGGCATAACATATTGAACTAGTAATGAAACTTTCCTTTGTCCAGATTTAAAATCCCTTCGAATTAGGTGTTATCATGATCAGGAGCGGCGGAATGGCTGACCCGCACCCAAATTACCTACAATTTATTTACCTATTTTAAAATTGAAATAAGATAATTTACAGTGAATTAAGCCTTAATTCCCTGTAAATTAGCAACACAGGGGTTTTTTAAATTGAAATATGTACAGTAAATGAATAACAATCGAATGAAAAAGAAGGACACATAGATTTTAACGCCTAAAATAGACTTTCAAAACATAACTTCTCGTTTGGATCTCACTTTCTGGTCCTAACCTTAGTGTTTTCTTTATACTTACTAATAAAATATTTCAATAAGCTGATATATATTTTAATGACTATTAATCTCTACAAACAGCATGTTTGAATTCCGTCCAAGTGTCATCTTCAACATAGCTGGGCGCAATCTCGTTCGACTCGACGCACACCACCGTCGGACGATACGGCTGTAACACCGGTGACGTATGTATGAAAGTGAAATGGTGCTGTATTCGTGTCAAGTGCACAATTTAGATAACAAGGTCATCTTATTGCAATATTCAATAAAAATGTATTATCTAAATAGTTGACTTATAATTGCTAGTTTACAGTTATTGTTTAGAAATATTTTTTTTTCTTGTTAGCTAGTTCTTAGAACTTATTTCGCGCATTTTAGCAAGGGTGTAACTAGTACCTTACCTACCAAACATGGAAACATGCCAAAAACGTATGTACTCATTTATTGCTCTAATTGTTACACTATACTCGGTGTATTTCCGTCTTTATTCCCATAATAAAATGGTTAATGATTGATCTTATCTTTTTAATTTTATTTTCCCAATCAGAATACTACCTATATTGAATTTAACATACCAAATACGTAGAATATATGTGTCGATATGTTTTTATTAAAATACTTTGTTAAATTTCCATTATAAATCGTAAATGATCTTACAAAATTCAATGTAA
Organism: Chloroclysta siterata; assembly: GCA_932294275.1. Classification (NCBI taxonomy): domain Eukaryota; kingdom Metazoa; phylum Arthropoda; class Insecta; order Lepidoptera; family Geometridae; genus Chloroclysta; species Chloroclysta siterata. The sequence goes on along the minus strand of OW028600.1, from coordinate 9,302,253 downwards.
ATGAGTAATGGTTGTTAATAAATAGTAATATAAAGGGGCACTGGAGGAAGAGCGCGGCGGCGACGGCGCGTGCAGATATCGTTGCAGGCGGCGGCAGCGGCGGAGGCGGCCGGCCCCGCGTTGCCGCGGATCTGTGTCAGTGGGTCACGGCAATGACGTGGCACACGGTCGCCCGCCCGACTCGTGGCGCGCACTTCATTCTAATTCCGCTTCTCAGCTCCGGTTCTGTACTACTATTTGCTCACCTGTACGCTGCCACATTATAATCTAATTAGGACTATCAATCCTGGCAATTGTAGACACGGCAAAGTATAAGAACCTGTTGAAAACTACATAATTTACCGACCGCTCCATAATAACGTACTACCTATCTATATGCATTGGCATTACACTGTTGACATTGACCGAGTGAATCATATGAGTACGAAGACTGTGGTCTCATTCAAGCGATTTTGATAATTCAATGCGTCTAAAGAGGTTACAAAACGAAAAGAAAATTACTTTGTACCTATTTGTGCCATACTTAAAAGGTATTTTACATCTGATTAATTTCGCTACAAATGTAGAGTCACTTCAGCCTTGTATATTCTATAGAATACTAATAAGTATTTAGATTTTTCTGGAAAAGTTTCATTTCATTTACAATTCAGGTTACTAAAATATTTTATTTCAAATCGTTTATGTAGAACTTTTTTTTTCATTGTAAAAAGAGAGTTGGATAGATTTTGGCTAAAGCAGTGGAACTATTTCTGGTTATATAAAGGCTACTATTTCCACAATTATATTAAGTCTACTAAATCAAATTATTTAGTTTTTTGTGCGATTGTTTCCAAAGTGACATAATTTATTCACCTCGCACTCTTTGATAACATAAATCCTAAATTACGTTAAAAATAAGGTTTAATCAGTTCAGTTGGCAAAGGAAAAGCACATGGTTTCTGGTTTTATATTGATCATAACTTCTAATTGCCTAATTTACGAATTTAAGGGCGGTTTGACCATCGTAAAGTCAACCTTCCAATACCAGCATATCTACCAAATTAAAATATTTCCGATATTGGAATGGAAAAAAAAAACAGAAAATAGCATTAAAATACATTCGTAATAAATTATAGGTACTTGGTACTGAAATATCTGAGAGGATATCTACCGTCTGGAGGATTAAAGTCGTGAAGCTGTTTTTGTTATGGTAGTTTTAGTTAGGCATATGAAGTGTCTGTCTGAAAAGACTTCGTTAACTTTAGTGGATGTCCAACTCATAACATAATGTTTATCAAGAAATTATGAGGCGCCACCTCGAGGGAGATAAGTAATCTGATGAAATGAAACAACTAATGAGAATCTAAAGTAATATATTGGATGGGGACAGCGAGCTCCCTTTCGACCAAGTTACGTAGATAGATACCTATTTACCACTTGTTCGTGATAAATTGGTATAAAAACCATTTATCATCTATCGTATAATCGGAAATGATAATTCGTTATTTCGTGGACATCGTCAAAACAATAACGTGAAACGCCAGTTAATAAAATTAAGGCTCAGTTTGGATCCGAGGACCCCCTGAGGAGAATATTGAATAAAAAAATCGTTCCATAAAATAAGCGGTTAAATAAAATATGTTGTGTTCAGCATAATGGACTGTGAAACAAAATTCTCTTCAAAAAATTTGACAGTTTTTTTTGTAATTTCATATCATTTTTAATATTCATATTACTTATTTGCTTCCATTTTGGACCTTACGTCAACCAGGGCCCGGGCGGTCCGTAAGTGCCTGCCACAGCATGTGTTATTTTCAGCTTTTTGTGCAAAATGTGAAATGCAATGCAATTAATTCAATCTTAAAATATATTTTATAATAAAATAAACTCTTGATTTCAGTATTACATTACCATAACAGCCTGCCACATAGAGAGCGAGCAGCACCTCTTGTTACTCCGCCTCATAAAAATAATATCAGTTCATAATTTCATCAGAAAATCCTTGATTTATTTATAAATAATCCAAATTAAATATCTCCTGTAATATATCCTGTATTCGCTTTCAATTTCGCACAAGCGTATTGCATGATTTTGAACTTTCGTTTTCGCTTTCTCTTTCGTAACTAACGCGAAAGTTTTTTTGTAAATGTTTACGTCACACCCAGTGACGTTTTCTGCGCTAGACTGTCTCTATTATATACAGACCCAACTCTTGACTATTCGTTTGAGCGAAACATTCGTGTTTAAGGTATTGCGTAATTTTTCACCATCTTTAAGATAGAATATTATGTCAAATATTTAGTTGTAGGTTGGTATTTCTTTCAGTAAACAAGAATTTTATTTTGTATGCGTTGGTCCTTAGCCACCGTATATTAATGAGAGTAGGTACTAAATTAACGTACCTATAAAAGTGTTTTACATACGAGTAACCGTCACTAGTTAGTTTATTATTTAAGGAGTGTTGCACCTCGCGTTACACATATAATTGTCGCCTGTGTTTCGTAACAGTTTTATTTTATGTTCAGCTACAATACAACAACAGCGTAATATCATTATCAAAACAAATGACTAGACAGGTAGGTATAATATTTGTGTTAAAATTCCTCATGCTAAAATGATTGATATAATATTTATGTTTTAAGGATAATAGGATACAATTGGTACGACCATTCTACGGTAACCTTAACATTATTGAGAGAGGTTCAGTTTATCGTTTTAAAACCACGTTGCGCTTGGATGACGTCACATTTCAGCACAACCGAGCACCATTTACCTTCTGATAATACCAACTGATAAGTTATGGATCAAGTTCCGGTATAGGGATATTCTATATCATAAATGAGTTATATAACATCCATATCTACTGAAAAGGCGATAACTTTTTGGCCATGCTCTAACCACGAAGGGATAGTGCTGTTTTGGCTACGAAAATCAATCTGAAACGTTTATTTTGTATAGGATGATGGCTGATTTCATTGTTCGGACAAGTTATCAGAAAACTATCTTCCATCATTCAAAGATGACACTAAGAAAAAAAGGGAGTACTGTGTTCGCATCTATATGACACAAATAGGTATTCAAGTCTTAACCGACCGACTGTTTTATCAAAAGACAGCGCACAGTTTGATTTTGAAATTCAAGGATTTGTATGGCGTGCTTAGGGGAATTTTATAAATTCTTATACCTACTAATAATTTCAAAATTTAATGCATTCCTTCTAAACAGTGCCCTGTTTTAATGTTTGAAAAATGGCATATTATAGGTACTTAGATGGTTTTAGGTTTAAAGCAAAGTTCTTCGCCAATTCTGATTTTGCCATTATTATTAAAAGTAAATATAATTTGCAACGCCCGCGCCCTACAAGGTACCTTTACATTTCCCACCTAAAAGCTACTTGTAGTCCTAAGTAACGCTACGTACGTAAATGTTTATTTTTTTATACAACTAGCTGATGGAACAAGCAGATGGCCCACCTGATGTTAATTGGTAACCACCAGCTTAACAAAGCACTACCTCGTAAGTCACGCACGATAGGAACGTTTAATGATGGCAATAAATACATTTAAATCTGTTTTTTCTGCAGGTACATACTCCCGGAAAGTAATAATCAGATTTAATTCGGTTCAAAATTACTTTTTTACTAATAATAGCTGATTTCCTGGATAAGGTATATATAATTAACTCGTGCCCTGTGCCGTGTAGTCGAAAACAAAGAGCAAATAATTTTTCACAGTACGAAGTAGTCATCGTCGTCGGTACAAACGTACCACTTAATTAAAGTTGTTATAGATAAAGTTGCTATGGATAGTAGCTTTTTGCTTTTCCTATCGAGCATTCGTGATCCGGAGAGTCTGCGTGAGTAATATCCGAAAAGACAGCAAATACTTATAGTATGTGCATGTATGAAGTATTTTATGAGAGTGAATGAAGCGAAAGAGGTATGCCGGGATCGTAGCATGTTAAAATCAGTGGTCCCTGTCTAGCGCTATGGGAAACAGGCGTGATTTATGTATGTATGTATGCTTAAGTTCGAGGGTCATACAATTATTGAAAGCGAGGTGATGATGACCCATCGCAAACTAGCTACTCACAGATTTGCGCCAAGAAAACTAGCACTAGCAAGTGTGTTCGAGCTCTGTCCTAGGCTTTCAACCTGTCAAAAGTTCACAACCTTCATAATGCATTAGATCTTTGAACCCAACATTTTCGTTACATTGCAGGAGATTTATGTCTACAAGCTCTATAAAGAAAACATTCGCAGGTTTTTGGTATATGAAATCCGTACCAAATTTTCAGTATGAGTTTTTTTGTCTTTACTTACCTAAAGTTTTGTTTTCTCAAGAAATACTCTCCTTTTATAGCATTTTAGAAGTACCTATAATAAATAGCCATATAATTTGATTTATCATTGTGACAAGTCGATCCAATGCAGATACATAGAACAAGATTATCTCATACCGAAATTTTACTGATTTTATTGGTGTATTAAAAAGACTGTCACAAAAGTATTCTATTATAGTAAGTCACGGCAATTACATTGATCGATTAAAGAATTTGGTGACCAAAGGTAGAAAGGAGGTAGCAGGAGGAGGTACAAAGGAAGACAGGAGGCAAAGAAAGGAGGTTTTAGTACTCTACCCTTCTTCAGCTACGTTACTGAAAACAAACAATAAATATTATAATGTTGTACTATTGCCTTAATTTTATTTAATATAGACATGATAAATTAAATAATAATAAAAGGGTGAACAGTTATTTTAATAATAAACTGTACCGTTTTTAAAATTAAATAAATTAGTTAGCGACAGATATGTCTCAAATAAATTGACTATAAGAAAATGAAAAAAGTCAAAGTCAAAAGGTATTTATTCAATAAAATCACAAGGATCACTTTGAAACGTCTTAAAGCTAGGTGACTCTAGGTGCCAGTTCCACGCGACCAAAGCCTAGAAGAATGCTTGGTTTTGGTTGCTGGTACTTACCTAAACAATTATAATAAAAAAAAGGATAATGTGTTTTAACTTTCTCATACGAGATAGATATAATGTAAGGTGTATTTTATCCGCAAAGAATCCCCGCAAATACGTTGTTGCGTCACGTGGGCGGGCGGATCGATCGAATGGGCGGCTGGGTTTGCGCTTGCGCGAACACTCTTCTCTTCTATCGACCGACAACTTTTGAACGCTTTTGGGGCAGGTTAGGCCTATGCTCTAGGGTCAAGGTCACGTTACGTGTACTAAACGTGTACTAAAGGATTCGTTATATCATGACAAGGCAGTCATTAAATTGTGAGGGCTTTATGACTGGCCTGACCCTAACGCATGTAAGCCACGATTGTCATTTTCGAATATTACTCTCCTACTATTCTTCAAACAGAAAACACTAAAAACTAAATAACTAGTAGTTCGCCCCGAACTGAGATCTCGTGATGCGACCCGACTAACGTATCAAAACTTTGAGTCGGTAGTAGTCAGAGGCAAGTCCAAACATTATCTTTGGACTTTTTTCTGACTACCGCCTACTAACTTGGTATGGTTACCAAGTTTCAACTCTATTGGCCTATTTATTGAAGAGTTCCGTTGAACAGACCTTGGCTCCATCATCAGACCTGGTCGTCGTCACCATTTTATGAGAACTGAGTACCTCCTTAATTTATTTCAAGAAAAAAAAATAAGAAAAATCAAAGGAACTGGCCGACCAGTAGAAAAACCTTGATGTCAACGAAACTCTTAGAGATGGGAGCTCTTGGATCGCTGGTTATCTTAATTTAACTTTTTAAATTTTTACTCGAAAACCGAGCGTCCCAAAAAAAAAGTAAAAATTGTTTTGGAATGTCCAAACAAAGCCCTTTCATATGACATGTAACTTGATGTTTTTATGTAACTTTTTTTATTTTTGCCCTCTTAAAAAACCCTATATCTCAAAAACCCTTCATCCGATTTTACTCATATACTTACCAGTAAATTTCTCAAGTACAAGCTATCGACACATCAAATTTCATGCAGATCGGATCAACGGTTCTAAAGTTATCGCCAGACAAACATACATACATACATACATACATACATACATACATACATACATAAAATGCCAAATCGCCCAAGTTGAAACTAAGATCTTCGTTCGCTTCGCTCACTCGATCAATTAACGCAGTATGTTTCTATTTCGGATCGCGTGAATAGAAATTACTATTTAAACCCTATCCAATTCTCTAACGTTTTCTGTTCATTAAATATTCAGGCAATATTATTTCGTTAACTAGGCTTATCGTTTTCCGGTCTGAAACTTTCGTGGGTTGAAGCTTTTTCCGGGCCTTCGTGGCCTTGATTGATTAATTTAATTTTAATTTTATTGTGTTAAATACTTCATGAATCCAATTAAACCGCCCAAAACTCAAAGGTATTTTTGATATTTGACGATTTTTTTCCGTTGGTAAATTATATTAACCAGGATAAACAAACGTTGTTTTGGGATGCTAAAATACAATAGAACAAACAGCCATAAGCTGCGCACATATGTACTCGTACAAAGCATGATTGAGATGTACGTAACTAAGTGAAGTAGGTACGTAACCAAGTGGAGGGCGGCGCCAGGGGCGCAGGCTTCCTCCGAGATTGATCGCAGCCTGGCGGTCGGAGGCATGCGGCGCGTCTCCGGTGTCGTCATGGTAACCCGTGGCTTCTCCCGAAATCAATGATACAGAATTCAAGATAGCTAGACATTTTCTTCTGAAATTAATGTAACGAGTTGGCATATTGTCAGCATTTCGTACGTGAAGGCCATTTCTTTCTCCGCATTACATTGTTCAGAAAGATAGAAAACCTTAGGTCCCTTTATTATAATCTGGTAAAAACATCGTTTTATATAACTAACCTACTTTCGTGATCGCCACATAATTATGCGTAATATGCATGCAGAATTCAGTAATAAAATTATTCAATAGAACAGAATTAAGGTAATAAAATATTTATTAAAAAATAAAAAAACCCGACTGCCCAAACTAAAAAGATGGAAACAAGATTATGTTTTAAATTCCTTCTTGATAGAGAACTCCAGTTGTTCAGTCTTGACGAATGATACAATTTAATAATCACAGGCAGTCGAAGGTTCGTGTATGGCAGTATACAGACGCCTCCGACTTGCCCACATAAGTCAAATAACAAAACTCGTAATATCTTCAAAACGGCTTCATCGAATTGGATGCGGTTTTTTTTAAACGATTTGGATGTCTTTATAGAAAGTTTTATGATATATTTTAGAATCACTCATGGCCTAGGTCGCTAATGTGACTTAACGAATTTTGCGTTATGGTTTAGTCTTTGAGAATTTAACTTAAATGAAAAACAAATATATTATTTGAAATCACTCTATTGAAGTCTCTGGATTTTGATACCCATATTGCTATGATTGTGTAAAGTTTTTTTTTCATGCGTGAGAATATTGTTCCTGCTTTCCTGCTCACCTATTTTTTTGAAACTTTTTGTATCCTAGGACACTCGGGCAGTTGAGACAAATCTTTTGATACCTCAATCATCCAATTACATTCAGCCGTTTGGGTGCTACGTGGTAATACAGAAAATATCGAAGGATAGATAAATAGATACACGCCAAATACACTAGTGGTTCGCCCCGAACTGAGATCTCGTAATGCGAACCGACGAACGTGGTAGTCAGAGGCAAGTCCAAACATTATGTTTGTACTTTTTTCTGACTACCGCATACTAACTTGGTACGTTAACCAAGTTTCAACTCTATTGTTTTGTTGTATCTCAAAAACCGAGCGACCTCGAAAAAAAGAAAAAAATGTTTTGGAATGTCCAAACAAAGCCCTTTCATATGACATGTAACTTGATTTTTTTATGTAACTTTTTTTATTTTTGCCCCCTTAAAAAACCCCATATCTTAATAACCCTTCATCTGATTTTACTCATATACTTACCAGTAAATTTCTCAAGTACAAGCTATCGACTTATCAAATTTCATGCAGATCGGATCAACGGTCCGAAAGTTATGGCCAGACAAACATACATACATACATACATACATACATAAAATGCCAAATCGCCCAAGTTGAAACTAAAGATCTAAAGATCAATAACCCGGTCTGCCTTCGGCACTCGGGTAAAAAGGCGGAATCATCAGCTATGTGAACTTGGCACCCGACTTTAAAAAAAATGATATTTTTTCGGTTTATTTGGTAGATTTAGGTTAGTAGTAGATAGTAGTGAAGTTATTTTCGTTTGTAGTAAAACCAAAAAAAAATTAAAAAATATTAAAAAAATCGCGTCCCCCGACTTTGCATAAATCAACTTTTTCCGGCTGATTCCTATAGATAAACGTTAGTAGTGGATTGTAGTGCAAGAATTTTCGTTTGTAGTAGTATAGAAAACATAGAAAAAAATATTTTAGTTTTCGACTATTTATAAAAACAATATTTCCTACAAAAAATCGATTTGAAAGGCTAGATGATTACTACAAACGCTGAAAACGACTGAAAGAGGTTCGTAGAAGTTTGTAGTGCAAGAATTTTCGTTTGTAGTAAGCCAGAAAAAGCGAAAAATGAGTAAAACTTGTTTTTAAGCATTGAACCCAGGATTACTTAAAGTAAAAGGGTTATACGATTACTACAAACGATTAAACCGATGAAGATAGGTTAGTAGAGGTTTGTAGTGAAAGAATTGTCATTTGTAGTAAGCCAGAAAAAGAGATAATTGAGAAAAACTTGTTTTTTTAATGAACCCAGGATTACTTAAAGTAGAAGGGTTATACGGTTACTACAAACGCTTAAAACGATAGAGATAGGTTAGCAGAGGTTTGTAGTGAAAAAAAATTCGTTTGTAGTAAGCCATAAAAAGAGAAAATTGAGAAAAACGTGTTTTTTAGCAATGAACCCGGAATTACTTAAAGTAGAAGGGTTATACGGTTACTACACACGCTAAAAACGATAAAGATAGGTTAGCAGAGGTTTGTAGTGAAATAATTTTCGTTTGTAGTAAGCCAGAAAAAGAGAAAATTGAGAAAAACGTGTTTATAGCAATAAACCCAGGATTACTTAAAGTAGAAGGGTTATAAGGTTACTACAAACGCTTAAAACGATAAAGATAGGTTAGCAGAGGTTTGTAGTGAAAGAATTTTCGTTTGTAGTGAGCCAGAAAAAGATAAAATTGAGAAAAACGTGTTTTTTACCAATGAACCCAGAATTACTTAAAGTAGAAGGGTTATACGGTTACTACAAACGCTTAAAACGATAAAGATAGGTTGGTAGAGGTTTGTAGTGAAAGAATTTTCGTTTGTAGTAAGCCAGAAACAGAGAAAATTGAGAAAACTTGCTTTTTAGCAATGAACCCAGAATTACTTAAAGTAGAAGGGTTATACGGTTACTACAAACGCTAAAAACGATAAAGAAAGGTTAGCAGAGGTTTGTAGTGTAAGAATTTTCGTTTGTAGTAAGCCAGAAAAAGAGAAAATTGAGAAAAACGTGTTTTTTAGCAATGAACCCGGAATTACTTAAAGTAGAAGGGTTATACGGTTACTACAAACGCTAAAAACGATAAAGATAGGTTAGCAGAGGTTTGTAGTGAAAGAATTTTCGTTTGTAGTAAGCCAGAAAAAGAGAAAATTGAGGAAAACGTGTTGTTTAGCAATGAACCCGGGATTACTTAAAGTAGAAGGGTTATACGGTTACAACAAACGCTTAAAACGATAAAGATAGGTTGGTAGAGGTTTGAAGTGAAAGAATTATCGTTTGTAGTAAGCCAGAAACAGAGGAAATTGAGAAAAACTTGTTTTTTTTGTAATCAACCCAGGATTACTTAAAGGAGAAGGGTTATACGGTTACTACAAACGCTTAAAACGATAAAGAAAGGTTAGCAGAGGTTTGTAGTGAAATAATTTTCGTTTGTAGTAAGCCAGAAAAAGAGAAAATTGAGAAAAACGTGTTTTTAGCAATGAACCCAGGATTACTTAAAGTAGAAGGGTTATACGGTTACTACAAACGCTTAAAACGATAAAGATAGGTTAGCAGAGGTTTATAGTGAAAGAATTTTCGTTTGTAGTAAGCCAGAAAAAGAGAAAATTGAGAAAAACGTGTTTTTTAGCAATGAACCCGAATTTACTTAAAGTAGAAGGGTTAAACGGTTACTACAAACGCTAAAAACGATAAAGATAGGTTAGCAGAGGTTTGTAGTGAAAGAATTTTCGTTTGTAGTAAGCCAGAAAAAGAGAAAATTGAGAAAAACGTGTTTTTTGCAATGAACCCAGGATTACTTAAAGTAGAAGGGTTATACGGTTACTACAAACGCTTAAAACGATAAAGATAGGTTAGCAGAGGTTTATAGTGAAAGAATTTTCGTTTGTAGTAAGCCAGAAAAAGAGAAAATTGAGAAAAACGTGTTTTTTAGCAATGAACCCGAATTTACTTAAAGTAGAAGGGTTATACGGTTACTACAAACGCTAAAAACGATAAAGATAGGTTAGCAGAGGTTTGTAGTGAAAGAATTTTCGTTTGTAGTAAGCCAGAAAAAGAGAAAATTGAGAAAAACGTGTTTTTTAGCAATGAACCCGGAATTACTTAAAGTAGAAGGGTTATACGGTTACTACAAACGCTAAAAACGATAAAGAAAAGTTAGCAGAGGTTTGTAGTGAAAGAATTTTTGTTTGTAGTAAGCCAGAAAAAGAGAAAATTGAGAAAAACATGTTTTTTAGCAATGAACCCGGAAAAACTTTAAGAAAAAGCCAAAAAATTGACAATTTAAATTGTCACAATTTTCTCTTGTTCTGGCTTACTACAAACGATAATTCTTTCACTACAAACCTCTACTAACCTATCTTTATCGTTTCAAGCGTTTATAGTAACCGTATAACCCTTAACAAGTTTTTCTCAATTTTCTCTGTTTCTGGCTTACTACAAACGAAAATTCTTTCACTACAAACCTCTACTCATCTATCTTTATCGTTTTCAGCGTTTGTAGTAACCGTATAACCCTTCTTCTTTAAGTAATCCTGGATTGATTACAAAAAAACAAGTTTTTCTCAATTTTCTCTGTTTCTGGCTTACTACAAACGAAAATTCTTACACTACAAACCTCTACTCATCTATCTTTATCGTTTTAAGCGTTTGTAGTAACCGTATAACCCTTCTACTTTAAGTTATTCTGGGTTCATTGCTAAAAACTAGTTTTTCTCAATTTTCTCTTTTTCTGGCTTACTACAAACGAAAATTATTTCACTACAAACCTCTACTACCCTATCTTTATCGTTTTAAGCGTTTGTAGTAACCGTATAACCCTTCTACTTTAAGAAATCCTGGGTTCATTGCTAAAAAACAAGTTTTCTCAATTTTCTCTGTTTCTGGCTTACTACAAACGAAAATTCTTTCACTACAAACCTCTGCTAACCTATCTTTGTCGTTTTAAGCGTTTGTAGTAACCGTATAACCCTTCTACTTTAAGTAATTCTGGGTTCATTGCTAAAAGGCAAGTTTTCTCAATTTTCTCTGTTTCTGGCTTACTACAAACGAAAATTCTTTCACTACAAACCTCTACCAACCTATCTTTATCGTTTTAAGCGTTTGTAGTAACCGATAACCCTTCTACTTTAAGTCATCCTGGGTTCATTGCTAAAAACACGTTTTTCTCAATTTGCTCTGTTTCTGGCTTACTACAAACGAAAATTCTTTCACTAAAAACCTCTGCTAACCTATCTTTATCGTTTTTAGCGTTTGTAGTAACCGTATAACCCTTCTACTTTAAGTAATTCCGGGTTCATTGCTAAAAAACACGTTTTTCTCAATTTTCTCTTTTTCTGGCTTACTACAAACGATTTTTTTTTCACTACAAACCTCTGCTAACCTATCTTTATCGTTTTAAGCGTTTGTAGTAACCGTATAACCCTTCTACTTTAAGTAATCCTGGGTTCATTGCTAAAAACACGTTTTTCTCAATTTTCTCTTTTTCTGGTTTACTACAAACGAAAATTCTTTCATTACAAACCTCTGCTAACCTTTCTTTATCGTTTTTAGCGTTTGTAGTAACCGTATAACCCTTCTACTTTAAGTTATTCTGGGTTCATTGCTAAAAAGCAAGTTTTCTCAATTTTCTCTGTTTCTGGCTTACTACAAACGAAAATTCTTTCATGACAAACCTCTGCTAACCTATCTTTATCGTTTTTAGCGTTTGTAGTAACCGTATAACCCTTCTACTTTAAGCAATTCTGGGTTCATTGCTAAAAAACACGTTTTTCTCAATTTTCTCTTTTTCTGGCTTACTACAAACGAAAATTCTTTCACTACAAACCTCTGCTAACCTTTCTTTATCGTTTTTAGCATTTGTAGTAACCGTATAACCCTTCTACTTTAAGTAATTCCGGGTTCATTGCTAAAAAACACGTTTTTCTCAATTTTCTCTTTTTCTGGCTTACTACAAACGAAATTCTTTCACTACAAACCTCTGCTAACCTATCTTTATCGTTTTTAGCGTTTGTAGTAACCGTATAACCCTTCTACTTTAAGTAATTCCGGGTTCATTGCTAAAAAACACGTTTTTCTCAATTTTCTCTTTTTCTGGCTTACTACAAACGAAAATTCTTTCACTACAAACCTCTGCTAACCTATCTTTATCGTTTTAAGCGTTTGTAGTAACCGTATAACCCTTCTACTTTAAGTAATCCTGGGTTCATTGCTAAAAACACGTTTTTCTCAATTTTCTCTTTTTCTGGCTTACTACAAACGAAAATTCTTTCACTACAAACCTCTGCTAACCTATCTTTATCGTTTTTAGTGTTTGTAGTAACCGTATAACCCTTCTACTTTAAGTAATTCCGGGTTCATTGCTAAAAAACACGTTTTTCTCAATTTTCTCTTTTTCTGGCTTACTACAAACGAAAATTCTTTCACTACAAACCTCTGCTAACCTATCTTTATCGTTTTTAGCGTTTCTAGTAACCGTATAACCCTTCTACTTTAAGTAATCCTGGGTTCATTGCTATAAACACGTTTTTCTCAATTTTCTCTTTTTCTGGCTTACTACAAACGAAAATTCTTTCACTACAAACCTCTGCTAACCTATCTTTATCGTTTTTAGCGTTTGTAGTAACCGTATAACCCTTCTACTTTAAGTAATTCTGGGTTCATTGCTAAAAAGCAAGTTTTCTCAATTTTCTCTGTTTCTGGCTTACTACAAACGAAAATTCTTTCACTACAAACCTCTGCTTACCTATCTTTATCGTTTTAAGCGTTTTTAGTAATCGTAAAACCCTTCTACTTTAAGTAATCCTGGATTGATTACAAAAAAACAAGTTTTTCTCAATTTCCTCTGTTTCTGGCTTACTACAAACGAAAATTCTTTCCCTACAAACCTCTGCTAACCTTTCTTTATCGTTTTTAGCGTTTGTAGTAACCGTATAACGCTTCTTCTTTAAGTAATTCTGGGTTCATTGCTAAAAAACACGTTTTTCTCAATTTTCTCTTTTTCTGGCTTACTACAAACGAAAATTCTTTCACTACAAACCTCTGCTAACCTTTCTTTATCGTTTTTTGCATTTGTAGTAACCGTATAACCCTTCTACTTTAAGTAATTCCGGGTTCATTGCTAAAAAACACGTTTTTCTCAATTTTCTCTTTTTCTGGCTTACTACAAACGAAAATTCTTTCACTACAAACCTCTGCTAACCTATCTTTATCGTTTTTAGCGTTTGTAGTAACCGTATAACCCTTCTACTTTAAGTAATCCTGGGTTCATTGCTATAAACACGTTTTTCTCAATTTTCTCTTTTTCTGGCTTACTACAAACGAAAATTCTTTCACTGCAAACCTCTGCTAACCTTTCTGTATCGTTTTTAGCGTTTGTAGTAACCGTATAACCCTTCTACTTTAAGTAATTCTGGGTTCATTGCTAAAAAGCAAGTTTTCTCAATTTTCTCTGTTTCTGGCTTACTACAAACGAAAATTCTTTCACTACAAACCTCTGCTTACCTATCTTTATCGTTTTAAGCGTTTTTAGTAATCGTAAAACCCTTCTACTTTAAGTAATCCTGGATTGATTACAAAAAAACAAGTTTTTCTCAATTTCCTCTGTTTCTGGCTTACTAAAAACGAAAATTCTTTCACTACAAACCTCTGCTAACCTTTCTTTATCGTTTTTAGCGTTTGTAGTAACCGTATAACGCTTCTTCTTTAAGTAATTCTGGGTTCATTGGTAAAAAACACGTTATTCTCAATTTTCTCTTTTTCTGGCTTACTACAAACGAGAATTCTTTCACTACAAACCTCTGCTAACCTTTCTTTATCGTTTTTAGCGTTTGTAGTAACCGTATAACCCTTCTACTTTAAGTAATTCTGGGTTCATTGCTAAAAGGCAAGTTTTCTCAATTTTCTCTGTTTCTGGCTTACTACAAACGAAAATTCTTTCACTACAAACCTCTGCTAACCTATCTTTATCGTTTTAAGCGTTTGTAGTAACCGTATAACCCTTCTACTTTAAGTCATCCTGGGTTCATTGCTAAAAACACGTTTTTCTCAATTTTCTCTGTTTCTGGCTTACTACAAACGAAAATTCTTTCACTACAAACCTCTGCTAACCTATCTTTATCGTTTTTAGCGTTTGTAGTAACCGTATAACCCTTCTACTTTAAGTAATTCCGGGTTCATTGCTAAAAACACGTTTTTCTCAATTTTCTCTTTTTCTGGCTTGCTACAAACGAAATTATTTTCACTACAAACCTCTGCTAACCTATCTTTAACGTTTTAAGCGTTTGTAGTAACCGTATAACCCTTCTACTCTAAGTAATCCTGGGTTCATTGCTAAAAACACGTTTTTCTCAATTTTCTCTTTTTCTGGTTTACTACAAACGAGAATTCTTTCACTACAAACCTCTGCTAACCTTTCTTTATCGTTTTTAGCGTTTGTAGTAACCGTATAACCCTTCTACTTTAAGTAATTCTGGGTTCATTGCTAAAAAGCAAGTTTTCTCAATTTCCTCTGTTTCTGGCTTACTACAAACGAAAATCATTTCACTACAAACCTCTGCTAACTTATCTTTATCGTTTGTAGCGTTTGTAGTAACCGTATAACCCTTCTACTTTAAGTAATTCTGGGTTCATTGGTAAAAAACACGTTTTTCTCAATTATCTCTTTTTCTGGCTTACTACAAACGAAAATTTTTTCACTACAAACCTCTACTAACCTATCTTTATCGTTTCAAGCGTTTGTAGTAACCGTATAACCCTAAGTAATCCTGGGTTCATTGCTAAAAACACGTTTTTCTCAATTTTCTCTTTTTCTGGCTTACTACAAACGAAAATTCTTTCACTACAAACCTCTGCTAACCTATCTTTATCGTTTTTAGCGTTTCTAGTAACCGTATAACCCTTCTACTTTAAGTAATTCCGGGTTCATTGTTAAAAAACACGTTTTTCTCAATTTTCTCTTTTTCTGGCTTACTACAAACGAAAATTCTTTCACTACAAACCTCTGCTAACCTATCTCTATCGTTTTAAGCGTTTGTAGTAACCGTATAACCCTTCTACTTTAAGTAATTCCGGGTTCATTGCTAAAAAACACGTTTTTCTCAATTTTCTCTTTTTCTGGCTTACTACAAACGAAAATTCTTTCACTACAAACCTCTGCTAACCTTTCTTTATCGTTTTTAGCGTTTGTAGTAACCGTATAACCCTTCTACTTTAAGTAATTCCGGGTTAATTGCTAAAAAACACGTTTTTCTCAATTTTCTCTTTTTCTGGCTTACTACAAACGAAATTCTTTCACTACAAACCTCTGCTAACCTATCTTTATCGTTTTAAGCGTTTGTAGTAACCGTATAACCCTTCTTCTTTAAGTAATCCTGGGTTCATTGCTATAAACACGTTTTTCTCAATTTTCTCTTTTTCTGGCTTACTACAAACGAAAATTCTTTCACTACAAAACTCTGCTAACCTATCTTTATCGTTTTTAGCGTTTGTAGAAACCGTATAACCCTTCTACTTTAAGTAATTCCGTGTTCATTTCTAAAAAACACGTTTTTCTCAATTTTCTCTGTTTCTGGCTTACTACAAACGAAAATTCTTTCACTACAAACCTCTACCAACCTATCTTTATCGTTTTAAGCGTTTGTAGTAACCGTATAACCCTTCTACTTTAAGTAATCCCGGGTTCATTGCTAAAAAACACGTTTTTCTCAATTTTCTCTTTTTCTGGCTTACTACAAACGAAAATTCTTTCACTACAAACCTCTGCTAACCTATCTTTATCGTTTTAAGCGTTTGTAGTAACCGTATAACCCTTCTACTTTAAGTAATCCTGGGTTCAATGCTTAAAAACAAGTTTTACTCATTTTAAGCTTTTTCTGGCTTACTACAAACGAAAATTCTTGCACTACAAACTTCTACGAACCTCTTTCAGTCGTTTTCAGCGTTTGTAGTAATCATCTAGCCTTTCAAATCGATTTTTTGTAGGAAATATCGTTTTTATAAATAGTCGAAAACTAAAATATTTTTTTCTATGTTTTCTTTACTACTACAAACGAAAATTCTTGCACTACAATCCACTACTAACGTTTATCTATAGGAATCAGCCGGAAAAAGTTGATTTTTGCAAAGTCGGGGGACGCGATTTTTTTAATATTTTTTAATATTTTTTTGGTTTTACTACAAACGAAAATAACTTCACTACTATCTACTACTAACCTAAATCTACCAAATAAACCTAAAAAATATCATTTTTTTTAAAGTCGGGTGCCAAGTTCACATAGCTGGAATCATCATAAAAAGAAGTAGTAAAATGGAAAATTTGAATCATTTCAAATACAAGTGTCACACTGAAACGTATGTATCGACTTAATGTTTGCGATATCTCATTGAAACCAGTATAAATATGGTTATCATCACACTGTTTATGGTAACTGAGGAACGGTCGTCTTTTTCTTTATAACAACTGCATGAAACATTAATTCTCATTCGTGTCTTATCGCGATCATGAACATATCAACAGAACTGAACGAGTTTTAAGGTACTTCAAATTCGAAGATCTTAATTTATTAACGGATATTATCCCTACACAGTCAATACACCAACCATTAAACAATGTCTATACGATCAGCACATCAGTCATTTAAAATGAATCGAGCGAATAAAAAACATACGAATGATTCAGCACCAATTTGCAGGCAAATAGACGGGCACTTATCGCGCGTGTTCAACACTTTAAAGTACAGGTTTCCCCGGCGAACCCCATTCATAGAACACGAAGTACCTTACCCACTTACCTAGGTGCCTTTTACATGTTCCTATTGATAAAGGATAATGATTGACGTTATTTATACCGATCGATTGGCCGCCTCTTAAAGGTGACATAAAGGTGTCGTGTTATTTAACAAAATCAATTTATTCAGATCTCATACTGAAACGGGGTGATCCACATAAATTACATTTACAAGTTTGTGAAATACAAGTGATGGTATAGTAGCTAAACGTATAAGAAACTAGCTTTCGCCCACGGCTTCAATTGTTTGGTAGGTAAGTACCAACCGGGATAAAAAAACTAGTTTATAAACTAGTTTTTATCCAGATGATTAGGTTTAGATAACGTATACCTTTTATATATCCACATCTGTGTATTGCAGCGCATGAACCAACAACAGGCAAATGTATAGAGAATAAATTAAAGAATAATTACCTTGCATCTTCGATGGCCAAAACCGGCATGTATAACTCATTGATATCGATGGCGCTTGCCAGCGCCGTATTCTGTCGATCCGTGGCGATATCCAATCAAGTCTATGCTATTAAGTTTTTTTTTCTGAAACAAACAAAATGTTCTCTCTGTAAAGTTTGCCATTAGGGTATAAAAACCTATCAGGCTTAATAAACCGACGACATGACCATGCAACGCGAAACTGCAATGCGACAGTGACTGTCAAAATGGTGTCGGACAGGAGTTGATTATATTGGCCACGACGCCGACGTGAAGGCTTCGCCTGCACTAATAAAGCGACAGCGAAGCGACGGCGATTATTTTGAGCCAAACTCCTATAAAAATATGACAATGTCGGTGGTCGCAGCATCAGCAAAGCGACTTCACTGAAGTGGTATAAATAAACATCACCTATACGAACTATACCACAAAGCATTTCCTTGCAGGTTAAGTGAAAGGACGATGCAGGCCTCATAAAATTTCGCCGGCACTCATACCCTTCAAATCTAAACACAGCAATGCTGCTTGGTTATCTACATAAGAGGCTGACAACCGTCAAACCACTTCTCGTTCGCACTTTTCAATATTTTCGAAGAAATAAAATAGGCGAATGTATTATGAAAATCACAGAAAACCACGCTTCGGAGAGTAGGTAACATTAAAAAGGTTCAGTACATTCAGTTATGTTAATCTTCAAAAATGATGTTTTTAGGTTTTGTTGTTGTTTGACAGTTGTCAGAGTCTTAATTCAAATTGGAAAATAAATGATATTCTCTTTAGGAATATTCCGGATATACCTTACCAATTACGCTAATATTCATGAAAACCTTCGATTTAAACATTACTACAACATTGCCTGAAAATATTTTTTAACAAGGTGCTCCTAATAAAACAATTATTTTATTTTGATAGATAACGTACGAATAGTCGGATACATTTGTTTTGTTATGGTAGGAACAAAATTAAAAAAAGAAGGATGACATTTTACACGAAATATTAACCAATTTTCAAAAGAAATTTGTACCGAAACCGAACTTAAAGTTACAAAAACGTTACTCAAATTCAAACAGCGCTTAAAATGAAACCTGTCACTTTTTGTCATTACAATTTTATCTAAATAGGTACATTAAACTTATTGGTAAGGCGAAGGGTATACGTTAAGTATTTAGGTATCGTGATGAGTATCACTATCGTTTTGAGAGATTGTGGAGGATCGCACTTAAATCCTGGTTGACGTTTTTTCAGTTCGGGTCTCGATAAGATCGTAAAGTTACTTTTAGGGAGCACAAGCAGTTAGAAACTATATTTTTTCCTTAAAAAACCGTAATAATCGGTATAATGTCGATGGAAAATTCAGAGATACATTACACAATGATTGGGGGCCTTCCAATAAATGTCTATGATAGATCTTAGTATGAATTTTGAACTGAGCATTAATAAGCAATGATGTCTATAGTGTTTAGAAATTGTACTATTATTTTTCCTAAAAACACCTTTATAATCGGAATAATGTCGATGGACAATTATTGGGAGCCTTCCAATAGATGTCTATGTGTATCTTAGTATGAATTTTTAACTGAGCATATAGGTAAGCAATGATTTAGAATTTTTTTGATTGTAGAATTTGCTTTTTTCGGCCGTGCTACTATTTGGCTGCCAGTTTCATTCCACCGCTGCGCCACAGAACCTAAAGCAGTAGTTCGACGCTCTTGAACAGCAGGATGTCCCCAACGTGTACCACAATACACTTATACCTGCCTCACTTATATCTATTATATCTACCTCAAGAGTACTAGCCGAGCTAAACTAGACCACACGGGCCCAGCCTTCCCAATACTTAAGAGGTGTAAAACAATGCGAAAGAAACCGAATTTTTTTATAGAGCAGATTTTACAAGGTTAAACTGGACTCGAAAAGGCATACATATCAATGAAAAAATCCTCTTCAGCCATCCCAGATTTGCAGATTATGTATGACTGTTTTCTGAGTCTGCAAAACAGGTAGAGTCGATGGTAAACTAACTCCGCTGTGCCAGTCATCGCATAGGTCTTGAGCTCAATACCTCTAAACCCAAGATTTTGACAAACAGTGATCACATGGCCGTAAACGTTAACAATCACCGTTGCGTTAAAATGGAAGTGGGTAGGCCATCTGGCACGTACCACGGATCAGAGATGGACCAAAACTGCTACACAATGACAAGGACCAAACGGAACGCGCGCCAGAGGCTGACCCTAAGAAAGATGGTCAGACGAAATAGTCATGGTAACTGGGAAGAAATGGGCAGACAATGCCCAAGATAGAGAACCCATAGCCCATAGCCCATAAAATTTATAAGAAACTAGTGACACGACAAGAAGAAGAAGGCATTCATAAAATAAAAATATAGATGTACATAATAAAATAATATAACATTTAGTCAATATTAAAATTCTGCTTGCATATACTTTTAAATTATTAGGTATAATAACCTATGTAAATAAAGGCTAGAGGAGGAAATAAAGGCTTTTTTAATTTTTTTATTATATTAGTAGTTCGACTCGGTTCGTGGCCCTGAATTCAAAGCCTACTTACTAGGTAAGTCAAGAGGGCAATGACTACTACATCTATACTAATATTATAAAGAGGAAAGAATTGATTGTTTGCCAATTGTATAGGCTCCGAAACTACTGGACCGATTTTAAAAATTATTTCACCATTAGGAAGCTACACTATCCCCGGGTGACATAGGCTATATTATATAAAATAAAATTAGGGATCCTAACTAAAACTCTAATAATGTAACCTAAGGTGTAAAAATGTCCTAATAAATTCCTTACATCGCGTGCGCTGCGCAAACTATTGATGATAGAACAAAATAATGTACTACGACTTTGGAGAACACACCATATCTACAAAAAGTATCGCGACAGCATATGTCTAACTATTATACCTAGTTATGTCACAATAAGTGTTCTTTTATTTTAAAAATTTAATTGAAATGCCGCCGCTAGAAAAGGCTTTTATTTGCACCTTGGTATTAATCCTTATCAAAATAAATTACTTCATATTCAAGACTGCTTCAATACCTTCATATATGTATAACTTTTTGAATTATTCAATTCGGACATTCTATTCGAAAGATATCACGAGTTCAAAAATGTGAGTATTAGAAAAAAGTCGCGTGATCGCCGCTCACTCCGCTCGGCTAACTATGCGATGTAGACGTCCCTTTTCCCGACGCAAAAAGAAGAGTGTATGTGTATATGATTATATGTGTGTATGAGATAAAATTTATAATTTTTAAAATGTTTGTTAAATACCCGTGCGAAGCCGGAACGGGCCGCTAGTAGAGTTAATAAAACCACATTTCAGGTCAATTTGATTTACAGCAACCACCCGAACAAGCAGTTTTCCGCCGTGGTCTCTCCACGCCAGATCATCGTTAAGCCCTTTATCAGGTCATAGAGAAGTGTGTCGAATTCCACATCCCACTATATCTTGTCTTCGTGGATTATTTAAAAGCTTTCGACAGTATCACGCACGACTCCTTCTTCAAGGCATTTTTAAATCAAAATATAAACCCAACTTACATAAATCAACCCCGCAACATTTACAACAGCAGTACAGTAGCTTCAATAAACATCCTTCATTAGGCCATCTTTCCGAATTGTAAAAGGAGTTAAGCAAGGAGACCCACTATCCCTAAAACTTTTCCTCTACTTTAGGAGACTGGTGCCTGGCTAGACATAGAACAGCATTATTGTCAGAAACAGCAGGCTAACACACATTCATTTCACTGAACACATTGTCCTTTTCTCTTCCTCGGTCACAGAAGTAGGCGATATGCTCGAAGAACTGAACCATATAGGCCGTGAGGTGGGACTAAGAATGAAGACTAAGCTGATGACTAATGCCACAAAAAGGCGTTTGTACATTGAGAACGCATAGATTAATTGAATGTCCATAAGTATGTGCATCTCGGTTAGATAGTCTCTTTTTAAAGCGTAACAAAATGAAGTTACTCGGCTCACTGAGAACTCCTGGAAGAGTTACTAGTCGATGAAACATCTGATGAAAGGTGAAAGGTGAGGCCGTAAGGTGTCCCACTATGCCAAAACAGCAGACTCATGTACATGGGCATTCTCCCAATATTTACGTACGGTGCGCAGACTTGGTTACTGACAGGTCAAGAGATACCAAATTGAGGTTTACCAGCGAGCTATATTGGCTGTCAAACTTACAGACCACCAGGAGCAGGGAACCAAGGGATCACCCAACTCCGGAAGAGCGAGAGGCCGTCCGGCGGGAGGCGAGGGACGCGATCATCCACTATTTGACGGAGGACCTCGCTTCCGCCGCATTTGGCCTCCAAACGCTGGACGCTCGCGAGCCAGTTCTGCGAGCCTGGCTAGAAGTGGTAGGAGAAGAGAGTCTTATCTCTCTTCATGGTGGTGAATAGCGGGAGACTGGCATGGAGGCGTCTTCTACCGCATTGCATTCATGCATTCATCGGGGAACGGCCGAGCACGGCCGATCGTTACTCCCGGGTATTACTCTCGGATAACTAATAGCCTGTCAGGTAGATGGCTTTTTCAAGCGTCCTTCTGATTAGCAGATGGCGCAGTAAATGAAGCGGGACGTGCTCGGCGTGCACTCACACTGCCATTGAGTAGGCACTGGAGAAGGATTGTTGTTTGCCAGTGTCCAGAGCTCGGAACCCCACGTGGTCATTCTTGATTATGTGGAACTGAGGGTCTTGGCTTAACCGCCCGGGCTGCGAGGCAGAAAACCGCTATAAAAAATTACCCGCGGCGTAAACTTGCGTAACACAGGCGATGGGGTGGTTGTTTCGTAGTGGGACTACTTATCACCGGCTCTGAAGCCCTCGTCGTGACGGGAGAGTGATGGAGTAGTTTTTACCGTTCCCGCAACTCACTCACTGGCATGTTGGTGGCCAGGTGAGCCGATCGTGGACCCATCACCATTGACTGACTTTGCCACCACAATCTTGCGCCGCCTGCCCCGTGAGGGGGCGAGTGGTAGCCCCTGCCAGACAGGGGCCTTTTCGGATTTGTGGGCGGTCGGAGTGAAGGCTCCGGGTGGAATACGAATCCTGAATCCCGGGAAGGCGGCGGCACTTGTGGCAAGTGTCGCCGTGAGCACGGGGGTGGCTGTGGATGGCATCCCTGGAAAGTGCTCAGGCGAATGCCAGAGGGGCACCGATATGTTCTTTTTAGAGTCGACGAAGCCCCTCGTTATGCATCGGAGGCCGGTCACCGGCACCGGGGTGTTCTTAGTGAGTCAACGAGACCGTAATTCTCACACTACCTATTGCATCCCTTGGTGTGGTACGGTGTCTGGTTGCAGATACAAAACAATATAAAGCTTAGGTTAGGCATTGCTCTATGTCTTTAATAGATTTTTTGTATGAATTTCTACGGAGCACAAACATTCTTAATATGTTTAAGGATTTTTCCTCTTTCCCCAATTCTTGCAATGCTTGCAATCATGTCTAATTCTGAAAATTGCTGGGGACCTTACAATAGATGCTCTATGGTTGTCCTAAAAAAACTGGAAACATTTTAAAAAAAATACCTGATTAACTGATTTCCTAGATTCTTGCAACAATGGTAAATCCTGATAGTTGCTGGGGATCTTCCAATACATAGTCTATTATAGATCTTAGCATACAAGTTTAGGAAGCACAAGTGCCTAGAATGTTTGCAAAAAAACTGGAGACATTTGATAAATACAATTTTTTAGGTCCTCACACTTTTTTTGGCCCTATTTATATGTTGGGCTACTACAATTTGACTCCCAGTTTCAGCTTCAAGTGTTTAAAGCATAAAATATTCTACAACCTTCTTGAACATTTAACAAACTTTCGATTAAAGTCTGGCATGAGGGTATATTGTTCAAAATAATCGTTATTTCCTGTTAATAAAATATTTTGTAAAGCACAGAGATGTTCAAACTACACTTTATGAAATAAAAGCTGGTGTGCCTCAGGGATGTGTTAGGGGCCCTGCTCTGTTCATTTTATACACATCTGACCTGAGATTAACGGACAGTGTCCTCATTGAAATATTTGCTTATAACACAGCCCTGATTGCTCCTCATGGAAACCCATGTATTACTTCATATATGTTGTAAATAAGGCTTACAAACTTTTCAACTACAAATGGCTGAAAGATGTATAATGGCAAGTGAAAGTAATTCAGGTCATGTCACCTTTGCCTTTACACATGGATCATGCCTCAAAAATACAAATACCTCAGTGTGAAGGAGTGCGCTATCAGGGGATTTGTATAGACCAACACCTCAAATGGAAAAAGCATACCAAAACATAAGTTCAAGGATTTAGAAAATAATAAAATTTTATTGGTTTTTGGCAAGAAATCAGTTAGCCATAATAGAGTCTAATAAGTTGTTACTAATAAAAAACAAATCTATCTACCTAATCAACAAATTTCTCTTTACAAATGTGTATGGTCTTACAGAGCTTAATTGTGAGGTAGAGTGCCAAGCTCGGACATGGAAATCATCCAAGGCTTTCAATCCAAAATTCTAATCCCATTAGCATAAGCTCTGTGGTTATGTCACAAACTGTCAACTACACCATGGCTTGGGAGTTCCACACATGGACAAGAGATAACAAAAAAAAGAATTATCTATCATCTCATGCATAAGACCACACACTCCAATCAATCAGAAGAATAAAGAAAGCCTCTTATGACCTTAATATGGCTCATACTGAGAGGATAAAACAAACAAAATGGAAACACTATTTGAGCATTTTCCATTCATGTCCCAACTAACAAAACTGACCTAGCTTAATGAACATGAGTACATACAGACAGATTTTTAAACAAACTCTGCAATTTGTTTTCCATGTTGTCCCACATAAATGCATTTTGTTGATTAATAATAGTATGGATGTGTTCAAGTAGTAATTAAGGGTGATCTGTGAGTACTATTTTTTTTTGTTTAATTTTCTAACCTCATTTGTCTTCCCACAATTAAGTAATTTTATATACATTAACAATAATTAGGTAATCGAAATGTATGATTCTTATTATTCCACATGCAATTAGATTCCAATATGCTACCAATATGGAATAGATAAACAGACACAAGATTAAGGACTAAAAAAATCCCTATTAAAGGTAACCTATTAAAGGTAACCTTTAATAGGGTACGGGACAACTGCTAACCACCTCAGATGTTGAACTTTTTTACAATACCTACTACCATACTGCACAACCACATGCTCAAAATATTAAATTAAAAATGACCCAAATAAGATTTCTATAGGTATTTTGATAGTATTACTAAAGGTACACATAAATCTTTATTGTATGATCAAATAAACAGGCCAAAATAATGGAAAATCGGTGTCTTGTGATAGCATCCCCTTAATAGGTATGATCCACTCAATTACCTACTAGTTGGAAATACATCTGAGCCTCCTCAGACATCCTCTATGAGAGATCTAAGGGGACATTAAACATGCTGTGGATTAAGTAGAATTTGTGATCATATTTTTCTAAATATTTAAATCAGTATTTTAACATCGTTTGATAGTTAAAATATTAGTTGAAGGCACAACAAATAACCTAGCAAGTGTTGTGATCAAGGCTAAATCGAGACCTTGAACAAACTAGAAAAGAAAAAAAACGCAATACATTTTACAAGATGACCTACTCTTTGCACTATGTTTTGCTTGGAGATTACCTACAATGTTTAGCAATATAGCTGGACGATCCCTTACAAAGACAGTGCGTAGATAAATAAAAACTTACAATAATTAATGACGTCATTAAACACCACTGACAGTCAGTAAACACCAGATTCCTATCCCATGTTGATGAGAATTTAGCATTAACGCACGCAACTTAATTTATGCTTTCACAACATACCAAGCATTTAGTGCAGTACTTACCAACGATTGCTAATGATAAATAACTTCAATTCTTCGAGCAGATATAGCAGGGATAACCGCGACCAGTGGTTGACAGCAATAATGCGAAACTAAATAACATGGCGGCATCTCGTAGCAGCCGGTGTATTTGCGATAAAACTCATTTGCGGCATTTACCACAAAATATTACTGTCCACAACATCAAGCACTTTTTTAGTCGAAAACACTTTTTCTTATTGAAGTCCAATAATTATGTTTAAATCACACAGTAAAAGCAAAATGACGTAACATTCTCAACCTTCACGGTCGCATAGCAAGTTTATGTAGGTATCGTCGTATCGTATAGTTTGTCGCACTGTTTGAGCACACAGAATTTTATATATTTATGTATGTAGCACTGTATTAACAATAAGCATTTAGCCACTAAAATCGATTAGCGCATTAGCTAACAGAATTTCGTAAATAAGGCAAATGAAAATCGAACGCGATAAATTTATTTATGCCAAAGAAAAGAACAAACGTGACACGCAGTCAACCAAGGAAACTTCTTGAGCTTCTTCTTCCTTCGCTTCGCTAACTCGCTCGCTCGGCTCGCTACACTTGCTCACTCACTCCCTCGCTGATGATTTCTTTAAGTGTTGCCCTATAAAAATAAAAAATAAAGAGAATATTATTTTTAGCAGACTTTGTCTATAATTTTGTTTAAAACAAATTTCATTTCATTTATTTACATAATAATAAAATGTCACTTAGATTTACTGTTAAATTAGAGATATATTATTAGAGAGCGGAGAGCACCTGTGGTATAGTGGTAGCGGCCCCGCCTTCCGATTCTAAAGTCGGCTGTTCAAAACCGGTCGTGCACCAATGACTTTTTCTGATCAAAAACTTATGTGCACAGTGCCAGTACTCTCAAACAGTGAAGGAAAACATCGTGAAGAAATCGGTATTCAATTTATTAATAACTGTACAACATTACGGTACAACAGTAAAACAACATCCTACGTATGATAAAACCTTGGGGGCTGCGAGGGATCATCTGCGATTTTGGGCCATGCGTTGTCGATCGGCCACTCCTCTACTACGTACCTACCTACATACTTACGACTGACAAACCCAGAGTTGTTCTATGCTAAATACAAGAATTTTTAACCGCTAGCGTTACAACCCGCGCGCCGGCCGAACAGTGTTTAGCCATATGTGAATCCGTGTGTGCCGATTTAATTTTACCGACTTTCCTCCAAGTTACTGACGTTACCATAGACGGAGTGTTTCGGGTTTTTGGCGTGGCCGTTTTTTGTTAGTTTGTATGTATTCGCGTGAGTGACTAGAGAAGGGACAACATTGACTAACCTATCGATAGAATAATAAATGGATGAAAAAGGCGTTTTAATTGGAATTCAACTTTTTAATTTTAACTAGTTGCTGACTTTTATTGCGAAAGCCCAAAACCATTATAGACACTGAAACACTATCATCGTCAATAATGTTTCCCACATTGACCTAACCGTGAGA
Source organism: Chloroclysta siterata (assembly GCA_932294275.1). NCBI lineage: Eukaryota > Metazoa > Arthropoda > Insecta > Lepidoptera > Geometridae > Chloroclysta > Chloroclysta siterata. Next base: position 9,275,172 of record OW028600.1, on the reverse strand, counting down.
GCGATGTCCAATGATACTTAGTCTAAGGAATATTACGTATCAAATGACAATTCCGGGTCTTTAACTCCTCCTTTTGTTGTTTTTGATACACAAAACACAGCTTCATAAGACATACTTTCACCTTTTCAAATATATTTTGCCTAGACAATAATAATTCTTTAAATATTTTCATAATTTCTTTCGCTACATCGCAATGTTGCTACCGAGTTTTTCTAGAACGTCAAAACAAGATCAAAACATTGCATCAACTGACGGACACGATTTACTCAGACAGTGAGTGAGTGAGATGGAGTGAGTGAAGTTCATAGATTTATAATACTATAGATTGCCTACGAGCGTATACCCGAGCAAGACGGACAACAAGTACATACAATTTATGGGTTGCCACATCTTACTATTTTCACCCAACCAAGCATAAGCTATGATGTCGCCGCGGCTCCAGTTGTTTGTTTAATTATGTTTAATTAAAGCTAGTTTCTGCAGTTTAATAGTTTGTACCCTCCTCTAGGTTACGCCATTTTAATATCTTCTAAGGAATGAGCTAGAAAAAAGCCTACACAGCTCAGTTGGTAGCCTTCTGCGCCGTAGGCCGTGGGTTCAATCCTACCGAGAACAAACATTTGTATGATGTGATACTAGACGTTTGTTCTCTGACTGGGTGGTTGTGATTTGGCTTATTTTGGGGCTATATAGTGCTGTGTGGAGCGTCCACCAATATTTATAAAAAATAAAATAAAAAAAACAGGGCGAACTGGCACTAAGCTGGCATTTTAGACATTGACATCAGAACCCTAGGCCCCGCGAGCTAGAGTCCTGGATTTTCCTAGTGAGGGGGACAGAGCTAGTGGTGCTATTCTTCACATTCTACCACCTACCAATAGTTTAACTATGTTACTGCACCAGCTAGGTAAAATTTTTATGAATAAAAAACAATTTATTTATTTATCATTGATTTATTTATTCTACATCCCTACTCATCAGAAACCGTAATTCAAAAGGTTAATTTATAACGCGTGCTTCAATTTTAAATTAAGTAGGTATAAACAATACATCTTAACAGGAGGAAGCCAGCTTATGCTAGAGCTGACCATAAGCCTGAGCAATGCCACCACTTTGCCCTGAAGCGCGAAGTGATGGCATTATGAATACAGCTATCCTCAGAACATCACTATGAATATGTCATAAATACATTAAAATATATCACGTGTAAGTACGTATTTATTTATTAGACGATAAATATTTAATAGTTTATACATAACAATTTCAGATGAGAATATTTTCTTAATTCTTACTTTTTAAAGCAAGATTTTTGAACATACTTTTTATATCCAGAAAAAAAAGGAGAGGAGATACCGTTTATGTTGAAATAGCCCAAAAGTTTTTTAGTCCGTAAGTTTCTTGCCTGTTCTTCTAGGCTTTGGTCGCGCGCGAGGAACTGGCGGTACATTCACCTAGTACCAATTTAAGACGTTTCAAAGAGATCCTTGTGATTGTACTGAATAAAGACCGTTTTGATTTTGATTTTGGAGCTTGGTGACCTGGAGCTTGGTAACCCGTAGCGTTAACCCACCAGCCCAAAGTAGTTGCATCTTTGGGAAATCTGTAAAACAAACATGTTATTATTAGGCATATGTAGGTATTTAATCATACTACGCGATGATGGTCTCAGACATAAAATAACTACCAACTTCTCATATGAAAATCGTGAGGAGACTTAAATTATTAAAATGTAACGCAAAGCTAAAAAAATAAATTAAATGAAATTAAAATATATGTACCTACTACCTATACCTATATTATATTTTTTTTCATTATGTACTTAAGTCAAACAAACCTTATTTCTTTGAATAAGGTAATAATAAGTTGCGACATTGTCATTTGTTTTCTAGATTATTGTGTGTATTTGAACTTATCCTAACATATCAGAGTCGAATCCACCCTAAAGTTGTTCGTTTCCCAACATTTTTGGCAAATAGATTTTGTTTTTGTTGGCAGCCCGAAAGATCGTATAACCCAGCCAAATTATGTTTCTATAGAACTGTATCGGTTTGAATAGCCATGTCATTTGTGTGGTTTATAGTAACCTATACTCAATTTTACAAAATAATTAAATTCTAGAAATCTACTATGATATGCGATAGAAAGTAAACACAACCGTTAAATGATTAATTGTGGACACTGTGCATTCTCCGTTTTATAGTTTAATTGACAAATAGAACATAAAAGTGCTACTTACCGAAGGAAGCTTAATTTTCAGTTTTCCGAGCTGTATCATTATCACAGCCTAAAATACTACAATGCACCACATTATAAACTTAACTCTACGTATACTGGGACCTAGGCACACACTATTTTCAAAGAACTTTGGCACTAAACACCTGTAAACTCACAAGCACCAAGCGGTTTGTTTAGCACCAAACTTGGTGCTAAACAATCAAAAACGTATACGCAGAAAGGGACAAAACATTTATTTTATATTTCTCTCACTCATAGGTATAATTTGTATTATTGCGTCTCTCTTACTCTTGGTATTATTATTTGATGCTCTATCTATTGTATTCTTGATCTAAGGTGAAGTTACATCTTCTTTTCTTTTACTCGTAGCTAGGCTACATGGGAAGAACAAAGATAGATGATCACTGTTTGATACACAGTTGTAAAAGGATGTAAGTCTTATGGCTCCCTCCAGTATATACTACCTCCATGATTTTTTGGCACATTATTTTAAACTGTATAAACCTTAGACTAAGTATCATATAGACGTAGTGTTACGGTTTTTTGGCGTGTCCGTTTTTTGTTAGTTTGTATGTATTCGCGTGAGTGACTAGAGAAGGGACAACTATGACTAACCTATCGATAGAAATAGAAATGTATGAAAAAGGCGTTTTAATTGGAATCCAACTTTTTAATTTTAACTGGTTGCTGACTTTTATTGCGAAAGCCCAAAACCATTATAGACACTGGAACACTATCATCGTCAATAATGTTTCCCACATTGCCTTAACCGTGAGAGCGATGTCCATCCCACTCGATACAATTTCTTATGGCCATTTCGTCCATGCATAAGAACATTTTGTAGGCTATCAGTTTGCACGCCTAACAGCTTTTATCCACTCCCGTCTTCATTCTGGGCATTTAAGAACCTAAAAAAAAAATGTAAAATTTAACAAAAATTGATCCCTCGCGAGACGCCTATAAGGTGTGAAAAATTTAAACTACAACAGAACAGCCGGTCTTACCCACCGCATTAGATATTTCATATCAAAAACGGAAACTTAAATATTATCGATAAAGCTAAATTGGTCGGTGGAAGTACATCTCTAGAACAGAAGACTAAAACAATGCATTTTATTTTGCAATAATTAATGGGTTTACATCATTTTCACATAGGAAAATATGACTAGTACTAATAAAATGTAATTCCTACAGTCTTTATGGGAGAAAAAACGTATTTTTTTAGCATGAAAATAGAAAAAGAATATTACGTATCAAATGACAATTCCGGGTCTTTATCTCCTCCTTTTGTTGTTTTTGATACACAAATCACAGCTTCACAAGACATACTTTCACCTTTTCAAATATATTTTGACTAGACAATAATAATTCTTTAAATATTTTCATAATTTCTCTCGCTACATCGCAATGTTGCTACCGAGTTTTTCTAGAACGTCAAAACAAGATCAAAACATTGCATCAACTGACGGCCACGATTTACTCAGACAGTGAGTGAGTGAGATGGAGTGAGTGAAGTTACATCTTCTTTTCTTTTACTCGTAGCTAGGCTACATGGGAAGAACAAAGATAGATGATCACTGTTTGATACACAGTTGTAAAAGGATGTAAGTCTTATCGCTCCCTCCAGTATATAGTACCTCCATGGTATAAACACATGCCATTTTGACAATTTCAGTTCCTCATGTTGTGTTCCAACCTTGTTCCAACGTTCCAACTTCCAAGTCAAATCAGTTCATTCAAGTCTGAGGAACTGAAATTGTCAAAATGGCATGTGTTAAAAATAATGTGCCAATAAATCTCAATAAATACTCGGAGGCCTGCTGTGATTTTTTTGTGATGGCTCGTTCGTGGTTCGTCAAATAACAGACAACATAATTGTCGCAATGACGAGGTCTTAAGGATCTTTACCTGCCCTTTACACTTTAGGGTGCCAATAATGTACAACCAAGGATTGTACAGCCGAGGAAAACACAGCCCGGAATTGATGTACAATTTGGTCGCGAAATCCATGGCTGTGTAATCCAAGGCTGTACATTCCAAGCCGTACAAATTCAGCACACCTTTGGAAAGCACGACCCGATAAAACGCAGCCAAAATTTTGATGCCAAAACTTAGGCTTTGTTTACACTCGTCAATTACTTACTCACTCACTTGTTGATCCGACTCGGATTGGTTAGGTTATGTTAAAACATATAAATTACGCACGAGGCGAGCGAGCAAAGCGAGCGTGCCGCGGCAGCGGCCGCCGAAATGCCAGAATTTTATTTTTTTCTAACATTTATCTCTGAATAATTCTCTTATTTTATATATTTTTATATAATTTTTAATCTGCGCTACTTGCCTATACTTACTGTGTAGTGCATCTAAACAGAGCATAGGCTTTCGACCAATCAGAGCATGGTCACAGAATCCATGGTCGTGCAATCCTGGCTGTACAATTCCGACTGTGCTGGGAAAGCACAGCCTGGAAAACACGGCCCGGATTTCATGTACATTTTGTACATGGAATCCGGGCCGTGTTTTCCAGGCTGTGCTTTCCGGGTTGTACATTTTCGGGCTGTGTAATACTTGGTCGTAAATTAACCGGACCCTACACTTTACAGAGCGACGGCAGTTGGTAGGGTGAAATCAAATAAGTATTGGCGAAAATACTAGTATCCAAGGCCAAAAAAAAGGACAGCGTGTGGTTCGTAGGGGTGCCAATAATGCACAACCACGGATTGTACAGCCATGGAAAACACAGTCCGGAATTGATGTTCATTTTGGTTGCAAATTCCATGGCTGTGTAATCCAAGAGTGTACATTCCCAGCCGTACAAAATTAGCACACTTTTGGAATACACAATCCTAGAAAACGCAGCCAATGGCTTCCAATGGCATTCAATTCCGGGTCAATCCGACACGTGTCCGGAATGTACTGCCATAGATTACACATCCATGGAATGTGATGCCAAAACCAATGCTTTGTTTACACTCGCCAATTACTAACTCACTCACCTGTTAATCCGACTCGGATTGGTTAGGTTATGTTGAAACATATAAATAATTATGCACGATGTGAGCGAGCAAAGCGAGCGTGCCACGGCAGCGGCCGCCGAAGTACAAGAATTATATTTTTCATACACAAATCTCTGAATAATTCTCTTTTTTTATTTATTTTTAATCTGGGCTACTTGCCTAATTGAGAATGGGATAGTACAATATTTACGGTGTAGTGCATGTAAACAAAGCATAGGCTTTCAACCAATCAGAACAATGGTCACTGATTCCATGGTCGTGTAATCCTGACTGTACAATCCCAACCGTGCTGGTAAAGCGCAGCCAGGAAAACAAAGCCCGGAGTTCATGTACATTTAGTACATTAATTCCAGGCTGTGATTTCCACTTTCCAGGGGTGTACATTCCCTGTCGTACATTTTTAACACGTATTAGGATTGTACGACCATAGATTTCATGTACATTTGGACATGAAATCCTGGCTGCGTTTTCTTGCCCGTGCTTTCCTGGTTGTAAATGCTCGGGCTGTGTAATCCATGGTCGTACATTAACCGGACCCGCTCGTAATACCCCGGAGCACTGTTGCCAGATAGAAGGTTTTTTCCTGAATTTGGGGAAAACAACCTTTTCTGCGGGCTTTTGAGGAAAACATAAATATAAGCTTGTGAGAAAAATAATTTAATAAGGAATAATTTTATAAGGAATATTAAAATAAAAAGTTGGCGGTTTATTTACTACGTAAGTTTATGGTTTCATTCGGTTCCGAATGGAAGTTGTACTAACTTCTAATAGAGCATGCTGTGGTTGCCTTTAATTGAAAGAGCACCTTATAAAATCCAAATTGTATGGAATTTGTTGTTATTTTGTGTATCTTTTGTTGGTAATCCTTAATAAATAAATATATAAATTCCCAAGGTGGAAAACAAAAACCTTACATCGCGTGGGCTGTGAAAACTATTGATGATAGAACAAAATAATGTACTACGATTTTGTAGAACACGTCATCATCTACAAAAAATGTCGCGACAGCATATGTCTTACTATTATAGTTATGACACAATAAGTGTTCTTTTATTATAAAAATTTAATTGAAATGCCGCCGCTAGAAAAGGGTCTTTATTTGTACCTTGGTATTAATCCTTATCCAAATAAATCATTTCATAATTAAGACGGTTTCAATACCTATGGATTACTTTTTAAATTTTTCAAATCGGACATTCCATTCAAAAGATATGACGAAATTAAAAATGTTAACTGAGAAGGGCGTGCAAATGTATGAAATAAGTAGACGCGAGGCTCGACCCCACGGTCTAAGTTAATCCTAAAATGTTCAAAAATTTATGATCACCCATGCGAAGCTGGGACAGGCCACTAGTTGTGTAATAAAATGTAGCAATAATAAAGGTCAATAATATATTTTTGTTAAATATTTAAAGAAAAAATTATCGCAGCGTCTTATTCAATTTTCTATTTTAAATGCTTTTTGTAATATGCCTATCCTTTCCCAACATGATCGTCTCCTAAAAAAATCGCGGCATGCCACCATCCTCTTGGTGGGGGTATTCTAGGGGGAAATCAATTTAGTCTAGGGGTACGACGCAGAGACTATCTGGCAACACTCCTAGTCATAGGTACTTCATAGTTTTTTGAGGTAAACAATAACAATAAGCAGAATGCGGAATTGCTATTTAATTTAAATTGTTTATAGTAAGTATCACACACAGATTAATAACATTTCCACTGTTTTGTTACCCCTCGATTTTTTTTATCAATTAAATCAAAGCAAAGCCATTTATAGCTAAAACGCCGCCGCTGCCGCCGCTGTCTGTCCTGCTGGTGCTGACTGAAATTAAAGTTAGGTGTTACTTTTAGGTTCACAACACATAAAGTGCAATGTGGCATGCCGCCTTCTGCTCTATTAAAGTTTGAGCGAACAAAGAGAATACAACCAGAAAAGACAGCGCTACCTACATACAATGGTAAGTTGTAAGTTAGAAATACCTGCCAGGCTGCTTCATGGAATGTAGAAACGAACACAGTTTGAGTGTTTGTTTCTACATTCCATGTGACGTCACGATCACTGGCGAGCGAACAGCTGATCAAAACAATATTTATTTTATAAAATTGTATTTCGTCAGTACAGTAACCTGGATACTTTCGTTACGTGAATTACAGTGTTGTTTTGCGTTGGTAGTGTTTACAACATATACTAAACAGTGTTAAAAGTCTTAATAACTAAACAATATGTTTTACCAGTGTTAACACCTACCCTCATCACATCTAACTGTAAACTTCTACTATAAAGTCTTATTCTAGCCTTTGTAAGTACTATTGCCGCTAAAAACAGTTTCTCCTACCCCTATTTAACGCCCTCACAGTGTTGTATATAGCGGGAATATAATATAACAGTTTCCTGGATTCTTTGGCGACTCTCAGCGCCATCTGTTATTGAGTAGCAGCATTATTAATTGTAAACAAGCTCAATAAACTAAATAAGGCCAAAATGGTCCAGAAGTGCACTGCCTGCTGTAAATTCTTAAAGGGTTGTTTGTCCAAAATGCCAGTCTAGGGTCATTGTGCTAGATAGCGGCCTCTTAGTGCTCCCGTCGACTTTAGGGCTTCAGAAAAAAATAATACAATCCTAATTTACCTGTTCTAATGATGTAGTATGATAGCCTATATAATGAAGTTTATTTTTAATGTACGGTTTAGTGCTAGAAGCTTATAGTTTTTTTTATTTTTTATTAAATCCGGAAAAATGCCATAAATTCAGTTTTCGGCCACAAATTTCAGTTTTCGGCCATGGAGTCTTCTGTTTTCGGCCACCTTATAAAGATGGATTTTAAATGAATTTTTAAATCTAAAGTAACATAAAATCAACGTTTTTTTGTGGGTTTATCAGTATTTTTATTATGTACCTATATACAAAATCACAATCAACATAATACCGGATTTTGAAACATTTTGTCACACACTAGATAAATATTTTAGGTTATAGGTGGTTTTAGGTTATAGGTTATAGGCGAAATTATAGGTGATAAAATGAAAATTGGCACAACCATACCAATTTTTACAACACAGTCTACCCTAGGTAAAGTAAAGATATGCTTTTGTTTTTTTCATGTATTTTTTTTTTTTTTTTTTTTAAAAGTCAAGTATATTTATTGTAACTTGGACTTTATTTTATTTAATTTAAACCAAATATGTATTTACCTTAATTTTAAAAATTCAAACATGGAAAAATGCTACATATTTGATATTTTTAGGGTTCCATAACCAAAGGCAAAAATGGGACCCTATTACCAAGACTACTGTCCGTCCGTCTGTCTGTCTGTCCGTCTGTCACCAGGCTGTATCTCATGAACCGTGATAGTTAGCCAATTGAAATTTTCACAGATGATGTAGGTACCTATTTCTGTTGCCGCTATAACAACAAAGTCTAAAATTGAGAAATAAATAAATATTAAAGGGGGCTCCCATACAACAAACGTGATTTTGTTTTTCCCTTTTTATAGGTAATGGTACGGAAACCTTCGAGCGCGAGTCCGACTCGCACTTGGCCGGTTTTTATTTTAGTTTACGTAGGTAGTAGGTACCTACATTTTTGCCGTAAGTTGGTTGCCTGTACTTCTAGGCTTTGGTCGCGTGGAACTGGCACCTAGAGTCACCTAGCTTTAAGACGTTTCAAAGTGATCCTTGTGATTTTATTGAATAAATACCTTTTGACTTTGACTCTGGTTCCTTTTAAAAGAAATAATATTTCTAGTTTTTTTAGAATAATGTACCTACCATGAAGCATGAACCTAATGATTTTTTTGTACAACTGTTGATATGTGGGTTAGAATCAACAAAATGTTTTGTTCAGTCAAAATTCTCAGATCATTATGATCTTTACAGGGTTGATAGAAGGTGTATTATGAAAGCTCTCTGTTATAGATGGGCCGAATATTCGATTTATGTTCGGTATTAAGCATGTTCGGCAGGTTTACCGAACATTCATAATCGGCCGATTATTCGGTAAAAATGCCGAACATACTTTCACTACGACCTTATAATTAGGTAGGTACTCCTATACTTTTTTCATACTCCAACCTAAAGTGCTGAACAAAACTATTAATTGATCAAGTGAGCGAAGCGAACGAAGATCTTAGTGAGATACAACAAAAAAGTTAAATTAAGATAACCAACGATCCAAGAGCTCCCATCTCTAGGAATTTCGTTGACATCAAGGTTTTTCTATTGGTCGCCCAGTAACTTTGCTTTATCTTATTTTTTTTCTTGAAATAAATTAAGAAGGTACTCAGTTCTCATAAAATGGTGATAGCGAACTGGTCTGATGATGGAGCCAAGGTCTGTTCAACGGAACTCTTCAATAAATAGGCCAATAGAGTGAAACTTGGTTACCATACCAAGTTAGTAGGCGGTAGTCAGAAAAAAGGCTAAAGATAATGTTTGGACTTGCCTCTGACTACTACCTACTCAAACTTTTGATGCGTTCGTCTGGTCGCATCACGAGATCTCAGTTCGGGGCGAACTACTAGTACTTAAATTGTAATTTTATATCGATTTATATTTAGATGGTGTGTCCTTAAAAATATATACCTCCTTACTTCCCGTAGAATATGGCGTTGGAGTCTACTCTGCGGGAGCTTTCTGATGGCCTACATTCTTCACGCGTAACTGATAGGAAAAAAAATGCAGAAAATCTTAAGGAATTTCTTACAAGAAATGCAGTTCCCTCATTGTTGACAGAAAACACTTTGAAGAAGAAAGGTTACACATGGAATGATTTATTTGATGACATAAATGAGTTAGTTCTGAAGGTACTTTTTTTTAAACAAATAATTCTATTTGACACTTGCTCTTAGTACTTAATTAAATTGGTGAATATTTATTTTCCTTCATCAGGCCCTATAATGTTCATACAATACAGAAAACAGTTAGAGAGAGCATTGTGGCACCTGGTAATAACTAATACCTCTATTAGATGTGAGCTACCTTTTTTTAATAGAGGTTTTGGCTACTAAAAAATAATTATTATTTATAAAGTTTTTTATGTTTAACTACCTATATTTTATAGGAAACTGAGAAGTATGAAACTTCAAAGACTTATGATAGTGTGACTGGACCTCTTTGCACCAGTTTGTTACATTTATGTGTTGCCGGTTCCAATAAAGGTTAGTGATATCTTATTTCTTTTTGGCTCAGCCAAATAGAACTTTCTTTATGGCTGCATGAATTTGCAGCCCACAAGTAAAGCAATCCCTCCATAAGCTCTTTGTGAAGGGCTCGTCCGGTGAAGTACCACGCCTTTTTCTGCCGCCAAACATCGTTGTTGTGTTTCGGTTTGAAGAGTGTGGTTGCCGGTGTAATTACAGGCACATGAGGCTTAACATCTGTATGCCTCACGTTGATGGACGCAGGGCAGTGCATCGTGGGGCACATTGCTATCGTGCGTGACTTGCGAGACAATGCTTTGTTACATGTAGGTGATGGTTACCACTTAACATCAGGAGGGCCATCTGCTTGTTCCATCAGCTAGTTGCATAAATTAAAATATATGGATTTTTTTATATAACTGGCCTAGCAATATTGAGAAGTATTGAAGCTAACACTAAAATAGATTTTGTTTAAAACCCAATAGATCTGAGGATGTCTACCATACCTGGGTTGTTCTATCAGCTAGTTGTATAAAAAAAATACCTGGGCATTACAGTTATTCACCAATTTATTTATTTATAAAGGCCAAGCATACATCAAGGTTGACAAGATCACAGAGAGTTGTTTACTGATGCTGAAGGATAGTCGTCTGAGGAAAGCAATTGGAGATGCATATCTGAATCTATTGTACAAACATGTTTTGCCAACTGAACATTATTTGGGTTTCATTGCACCAACAACATGGGAAGGTATGTGATTTTAGTTGTATTACTATGTATAATTGCTTTTTTTATGGAGTAGGTAAATTATTTATGAAACAAATATATATTTTGGATACCTTTCTTGAAAAAACGGTACATGAACACGACACGGATGAACATATTTCTAAGGTGATCATAAAATCTTTGTTTCAGACCTTCTTGATGTTTGTTTATCTGCAACTTTGTCAAGCTCTTCAAAACTCGACAACTTCACAAAGCTCAGATTGATCCTACTCATAATAAGAAATGCGAAAAACTACTGCCAATTTGTCACACCTCTAAGGGAGTCCTTGATTAAGTTGAAGAAATGTTTTGTAAATGTGGCATATGACAAAAAAGCTCAAGAAGTTACTGTAGAAATTATGATCTTGTTACTTGAAACAGTATGTGAAAATTTAGTACTCACCTATTAATTTGTAAAGTTTTAAAGATTAAATTCTTGAATATGTAGAATATGTTGGATTCTTAAGAGTAGTAGAGCTCTTTGTGAAGGGCTCGTCCGGGGAAGTACTACCACCACGCCTTTTTCTACCGCCAAGCAGCGTTGCTGTGTTTCGGTTTGAAGAGTATGTTTGCCGGTGTAATTACAGGCAAATGAGGCTTAACATCCATGCCTCAAGTTGATGGACGCAGGGCAGTGCATCGTAGGGCACGTTCCTAATGTGCGTGACTTGCGAGGCAATGCTTTGTTATAGGTGACGGTTACCACTTAACATCAGGTGGGCCATCTGCTTGTTCCATCAGCTAGTTGTATAAAAAAAAAAAAAAATTTACATTTTGCAGCTTTCAGGTGAGTGCCGCCTGACCCTATGCAATTTCATAGAAAGTGTTTTGGGAGCAACTCTCAAGTTTTATGATCAAAACATGGACCACAAGAAAAAGGTATGTACCAACATACCGTTCCACACGAATTTGCGATTTTTTCCTGAACATTTCAGGTAATTGTGATCCATTTTTACTCAGTTATTGCTGTTTCAACTGCTACATCATTCTATGGCCCTCCACCACCCGGAGGGCAGAAACCGGAATCAGGAAGGCAGTATGGCTGACAGCTGGGATGTATGGAATAAGCTGTTGAACAGTTTTTTGGAAATCATATGCCTGGAAGTGATTTGCTTGCAAAAAATACGCAAGCCAAGTGATAATCTGTTAAACGAATGTACGCATTTTTGCAATATGGCTGCTGCTGTGTATTATCAGGTAAGTTGGTGTTAACCCACCTACTACCTAGCCTTAGTCGTGTGTATGAAATATAATACAGTCAAAGTTAAGGCGCTAGTTTCAATCTATGAAAACCTACCGCTATTTCTCGGATCCAGCATCGATAGAAAATCCATGGTAAAATAATAAATGGACAAAACAACATTATTTTGTAATGCATCGTCCCTGGAATGTTGTTTCAAAACTGGTTTTCAGTTTACAACACACAGATTGTATACTTCTAACTAGCGACCCGCCCCGGCTTCGCACGGTTATTGTGGGTTATCCCTAAGAGATTATGCTTGTATTATGCATATAAACCTTCCTCTTAAATCACTCTTTCTATAAAAAAAAACCGCATCAAAATCCGTTGCGTAGTTTTAAAGATTTAAGCATACATAGGGATATAGGGACAGAGAAAGCGACTTTGTTTTATACTATGTAGTGATAGTAATGAGGCGGGCCCCGTGAATATTTTGAAGTACCTACCTAATATAAAAAAACAGGTCCAAAAATAATTTAATTAGTTATTCTTATATAATATATTATTATTAGACTAAGTACAATTACATATTATAATATAGCGCCTCTAGTGGAATATTGCTGTGCCCTAACAGGGTTTATGTTTGAAACAAACAATGTACCTACCTACTTTAAGATCCATATGTAACAACATAAGTGCAATAAATGATTCTATTCTATTCTATTCTTATTACTAATCACCTTTATGCTAATGATTTTCTTTTCAGGTTTTCTCTCCTACAGAATCAGTCGAAAACGAAGGTGAAAGTTTATCAAAACGCCAGAAATCGAGTCACAATAAGAATAAGACTTTCAATGACATCATAGATGAACTACGAAATAATCACTTACCATGGTGAGTACCTACTTATCTACCTATAAGTAAGACGAACAAATATACAACGTGTAAACGACTGTACGACATTAAATTAATACACGTGTAGTACTACTATCTAGTATTGATTTAAAAAAGGTTGTATTAACATTCATTCATAATTGAGATTTTTTTATTTTCAAACAAACTAAATATCAGAATAAGCATAAAATTATTGAACATTCTGTATAAACACACAAACAAAGCAACGTACGTTCATTCAATGCCGCGCCCCGCGCGCAGAAACCGCACATACCTACATACCTACTACGACTAAACCTAAACTGTGCCGCGCGCCCGTGCCTAAAGGTGAACGCCCTTTCAGCGCGAGCGCGCGGCCGGCGGCGGCGTCTTTGATTCGACGATATAGTAGAGCAACGTTAGCATGTAGGAAAAATAAAACTAGTTAGGTACCTCAAATCCGTACGTTTCCAATATGCTCACGTTGTTGCATGTTGCACATACAAATGAATGCACTGAAGAGCTCCTTCAACTGTTCTAGAGTTTGTTTTGTATGCCTAGTTTCACAATTATCTTTCCCTTCATAATACAAGTTCTGCATTTTGATGACATTAACAAGACACACACACTCACAAAAAAAGTCTATTTCGCGGTACCAAATCTAGACACTAGTCACGAGTAATAACACGAATTTACAATTTTCAAAATTAGATATGTCAAGGTCGCTACCAAGGCGATTGTTTACTAAATAATAATGTCTTTCACTGGCCACCGGGCGGCAGCGTGGCACATAGTGGGGCGCGCTACGTACCTATCTGTCTCTATCACACACGTAAGCGGAATGATATCTGTCCTTGTCGCACAGCGAAATTTTACAATGTGAGCGCACAAATATGTTTCTTATGCGGTCTAACGCGTATAAATATGATATCTCTGTCCTTTTTTTCGTTTGATTGATGAGTCACATGACTTCATGACCCCGGAAATTTGACCTCATCACCGGCGATTAGAGATACAGGTTGCATAGAAATTATTTATTGGAAAAGTATCGATATCTCGATAAATATTCAGGCTTTTTTGATAAAACCAACTCCTAAAATCTAAAAATGTAATTAGGAGTACGTGTTTCAATTTAATGTCGTACATGACTTTACACCTTGTATAATGAAAAAATAATTAAAAAAAAATATGCTTCTACTCATGGCTTCACTCATGTCCTATTTCTTTTGACCATTTTATCCAGGACAAGAAATATAATTTATTGTTATCTAAATCTGTTTAATCGGTATACCTAGTGTGTTTCAGTCACAAACTTTCGCATTTATAATTAAAGTACTTACCTAGATCAGAACCTATGACTAATCTAGCCGCCTGAGTAGGATATTGGTTGGAGGTGCCAATCACCAATAGATCAAAATATTTAATTCATCTTGCGTCCACCATCATTGTTTTTATTCACCTGATGGTGAATAAAAACATCAATAATACGATAATAAGAATACAGTAATAAGAATCGTTGGTGGTGAATCATCACCACCAACGATTCTTATTATTCCGATGTTTTTATTACAGGCTGGGTATAGTTCACATGTATGTCAAGAATTACTCTTCAGCCATATCGACTGATGACTATATCTCCTTGCTAAAAGTGATGCAAAATTTGGTGACAAGTAATACAAATGTTAACTGGAACATTATTGATGAGCTGGCGCGCTTGGTACTTAAAAACGTGACATCAAACGCAAGTTGCCGGAAGGAAGAATGTGATATAAATTTACTATCACTGTGGAGCTCCTGTGTGAGGCAAGTTTAATGATAATTATTTGCAAATGCGGTAGATGTATTTTTTCGATCAGCACAAAAAATTACGGTATTCAAAGAGTTGAACTTCCAATAGTTTATAATTAACAAGCTGGTGCGCGCGACTTCGTCTGCGCAGGATTAGTTACACAATATCTTTATAAATTGTAGCCTATGTGTTATTCTGATGTATAAGCTATATTATTGTAAAGTTTCATTAAAATCTATTCAGTAGTTTTTACGTGAAAGAGTAACAAACATCCATCCATCCATCCATACATACAAACTTTTGCGTTTATAATATTAGTAGGATTTAATAGTATAACAACGTTGTGCGTTGAGTGTCAGTGAGTCATAACACTGATAATAAAATAGTTTTATAAGTGGTATTTGACATTTTTACAGATGTTCAATAACGTCGAATGCAGCTCACAAAGCCGTACACAACATTATGCAACACATTTTGTCTCTAGACGTTGTAAAGTATCAAAACGCACAGGCGTTATTCAAGTTTTACATCGAAAAAGGAATGCCGGTCACAGATCAAAGCGTTACGACGCTGAACACATTGCTCAATAAGTTTTTTAGCAAATATAGTTATGGTGAAATTCGAAACAAATGCTTCATGTGGCTTGTAAACGGAGATTTTATGTCTGTCGATACAACGTGCACTAAGGAATTACTCTTAAGGCTAATATCAAATGAAAATATAAATTTGAAAGCCAGACAAGATACTTGTCAAAGTAATTTATACGACACATTATTCAAATCAAATGAGAAATGCATCTTGTTTGCTGAATTTCAATTGGAAATTCCGTTCCCATCAACTGAAGAAATTAAATTAAAAGAAGCATTCGAAGTTAATGCTGAAATGGACAGAGCAATACATGATCATTTTAAAGAAAACATAGTGAAATGTATCGATCAATTCGAAAAGAAAAATATGGCATTGACAGAGTTCTTAAAGTTTATTAATATTGCTGTAAACTATATAGATATAACGTTGAAATGCAATATTTACACAGAAGACGAGATTCAAACGATTGAAATCTATCGTTTGCTCAAGAAAGCTCTATCAGAAATGTATATTGCATTAGAGAGTGTCTTGAAAACTGATAGTCAAATCTCGTCAAAAATAGAGTTGCTAACTGAGTTGAGAAGTATTTTCCTGACTGACTTGGGACATTTAATGGCCGCCGAGATACGTTTGAGCATCCGTAAAGAATTCTTCATGTGCGTGAATAAGATTCTAATAACTGAAAACAAAGCAGACGACGACGATTTAGTTTATGCTGGAGATGAAAAAGAAATGAACTCTACAACGTTAAAGCATAATTGCGTATTGGTACTAGCAGCATATTGTAGGAAGAAAGTTAGCTTTAGGGAGGAACTGCTATGCTTTATTTTAAACCCCAAGATATATGACTTTGCAACAGACTCACAGTGCGTGTTCGAATGTCTCGATTTGCTTAACGACTCTAAATTGGAAGATCCACCATCAGGTACGTTTCTTTATACTTTTCGAGCATGGTTGATTGAAACATTCAACAAATAATGCAGTCGTTATTCATATACTACACTAAAATGGTGGTACAATTCAGCATACTTACTTTTTCAGAATTATTATTCACCTTGATGCAATTCATGTGCAGAGAGTTATACAGGGATCCAAAAGCATCGTACTGCATGCTGAAACATTTGATCAAAATGCTCGACACAATTTGGTCGAGTGAGAGTACAATGAAACAGAATTGTTTGATTATGATCAAGAGTTACGTGCAGCGTTGTGAAAAACTGCACTATCCGCCACATGTTGCCGGGCTCATATACGAATGCGTTGCAAACATTGCTATGCTTAATAGGAAATACAATTTCGGCACAGAGAATATGTTTGAGAATGCTCTGGTGGGTAAAATCAAAGGAGATGTCCACAACATACGCCTGTATTGCTGCTATCTATTGAAACTTTTTATTGGACATTTTTCCGAGGACGAGGCTGATTTCTTCTTAGCAGAGCTTCTCGAAATATTTGTGATTAAGGTTTCTGAAGAACAAGAGTACGTTTTGAAAGATGAGTCGGCGAATAGAACTTCCACAGTGTTACATTGCTTCTTAGCACTCGCAGAGACGAAACAACCACTCATCCAAAAGATTGTAACGAGTATTCTACAGATTCAAAAAGACAAATCTCTAGATAAGTGCTTGGTCAAAAAAGTACTTCGAAAAATCATTACAGTTATCGGAGTTAAAGACTTTGACAGCTATGTAGACAAAAATGTGGTTTCAGTACTTTATTTTTGGTTTTTAAAAAATAATAGTATCTCAGAACTATCAGTGGAATTACTGGGTTTTGCCAGTTTAGAGGCGTTCTCACAAAAGCACAAGAAATGGCTGATTTCTGCGGATATATTGTGGCAGAAAGGTGGCGATATCAACAGTTGCGATTTACTTAAGAAATCTTCTGGATCAGCTGGACATATCATTGAGGTAAATAAACTGTATATTGCTATTTGTGTTATGCTCTTTGTGTATTAGAAATTCCTCCATAGCAGTCATTCCTGTATTTGTATTCGATTGTAATGTTTCAGATTTGCTTTTGCAACATGATTATGTTGTGCTTGCCTTACTTAGCCATGGAGAAATACCATATCAACTTCATCGGATCGGAACATCCTAATGGATTCAAGAAATCTATGGCTAGTGCAAAAAAAATGTTCCATCTTTCTGGGCAGATACTTGAGAACGAGAAATGGACCAATTTGTTTGTCGAAAACGTTGGCGAATTAGTCCTTCTGACCGCCACCCACCTGTGTGATCGAGACGAGGCAAAACAGACATTTGATGTGAACATACCTGAGCAGACACGCTCTTATTACTTTCCTCGGAATGTATTTTCGGCTATTCTCGACTACATTGGGGTAAGTAAATTTTTATTTCACTAAATTATTTAGATGCTGCGCGATCACCCTGAAACTAATGATTGTATCGTACTTCATAGGACCTTACTGATGGCAACATAATGCAGTATCTTTGCGAAAACCAGCCGCTGGCGATATTCCAAGTGCTCTTCAGTTTATGGAAAACTGTTTTGGACGAGAATGTATTCGAACTGAAAGTGCTGGCGGTGCACTCGTTTATAACATTCCTAGAGTTCGTTCCCTTGGGCGTCGATTCGGATGCCTTCGTGTGTAACTTTGCGTGCAAAAGCTTCGCTCATGCTATCAGAGACTGTCATAGCGCAGATGAAATACAAGTATTTCTAAAAGGAGCGGAGATCGTTTTGAAACGATTCATGCCGGACAGAGTGGACTTGATTCGGAAGTCGGTCTCTCAGCTTTTGACCATTCTGATTATCAAAAAAGAGGAAGGCTTCGAAAAAGAATGTAAACAGCTAGTCGACTATCTCGTTGTAGATATGAGGCATTATATGAAGGATAGCGAAGATGTTGTGGATTTCGTGAGCGCCATGTCTGAAGGTGCTGTGGACAATCCAAATTGTTCTACAATGCCTTTATTTATGACTAAACTGAAGACGCATAAGTTGAGCTTAAATTATCCAAGGTAAGCAAAGCACAATCACTAGTTCGTATATATTTAATTAAATATTCATCATGAAACGCTCGTCTGCCCACCGTCAGACGACATACTTAATCCAAAGCGCTAGAGAAAACTGGATGAATCTGTGGAAAAACTGAGAAACACGAAGAAGCTGGGGGAGGCCTTCACCCAAAGAGGGATCCTTACATCGAATAAACATCTACCAAGCTATATAATTTTAAGAAAAATAATACTATTTTATATATATTTTTAGTTACCTATGTATGTACTTAGATGTAAGGAAATGTACGGCTTTTTTATTATTATTTATTAATGAAAAGCTTTTTATTTCAAATTATGTTTTAGCCCTGAATTGTTATTCAATTTACGACAATTTCTATCGACGAACAAACACTACGTGCAAGAGATGCATAAAAAAATGAGTGCCAAAGGATTCTCAGAAGACTGCAAATCGAGTTATGTACACCAAATTGTACATTTGTTGAACAACATTTTGAAATCCACGCAATACGATGATAAGGTAAAAATCCGAACAGATTTATTATTTATTATTTTTTTGCTCTTTTGTTGGTTTTGTTTAAATTACGTGCACTTCTTCAGATAACAGTCGAAGCTTGCAATTGCTTGTCTGAAATCGGCACTTACGACCTCAAAACATTGGTGACCGTGCCTCCGATTGCCACAAGTAAAATCGTGGATATAAATCCGAAGCAGTACATAGCTTGCAGTGTACTAAAGTCTCTTTCCGAAGTGATGTTTGATCAAGACCCTGCAGTGACCGGCAAAGTTGCTGAAACATTGAATACTTTGCTGAAATATCGGGAAGGCAGCGACGCGCTTGGTACCTATACTTATGTTTTTATATAAAACTAGCGGCCTGTCCCAGCTTCGCATGGGTGGATATAAATTTTTTGAACATTTTAGGATAAACTTAGACTAAACTTAGTTAGTCTCGCGTCTACTTATTTCCTACATTTGCACGCCCTTCTCCCTGAGTGAGTGAGAACGCGCCCCGTGGCCCGCTACCGCGTTCGCTAATATATTTGAAGCGGACTAAAATTTTTAGTTTCGTAATATCTTTTGAATGGAATGTCCGATTTGAAAAATTCAAGTAGTAATCTATAGGTATTGAAACAGTCTTGAATACGAAATGATTTATTTGGATAAGGATTAATATAAAGGTATGGATAACGTGGTTTGATTCCGGTCGGCATTTCTATCAACTTTTAATATGTATAAAAGAAGTTATAGTAACATAACTACGATAGTTAGAAATATGGTATCGCTGAGTTTTTTGTAGATATCGATGTGTTCTTTTATATTGTAGAACATTTTTGTGTTCTATCGTCAATAGTTTTCACAGCGCATGCGATGAAAGACATATTATGGCCAATTTTTTTACACCTTGGGTTACATTATTGAAGTTTTAGAAGGGATCCCTATTTTTTTCTAGTAATAAATATAGCCTATGTTACTCAGGGATAATGTAGCATTCTAATGGTGAAAGAATTTTTGAAATCGAACCAGTAGTTTTTGAGCCTATTCGTTACATACAAAAATACAAATCTTTCCTCTTTATAATATTAGTGTAGATGTAGATTTGTAAAGAAGCGTTTATTTCTATAGGTTTTTTTCACCTTTCCTCTTCCTTAGTGCTCTTCGCCTGTAGAACGTTTATAATTTAAGCGCCTTTGGACTGGTCTGTAAAATTAAGGGTAATTGTTTACAGACTTGGAACAAGTCGACAATGAAGTTTTAAAACCTCTATCATCAACTAATGACATATCGTGTAACTTCAAAATGAACGGGAGTGCCTTCGATAAATACTGCTCCGAGAATCTCGATGGAATATTCATTATGGCTATGACTTGTAACTGGAGTGCGAATGATACCAATAACCACTGCGATTGGCTGAAACAAGTAACTACTTCTCTCTTGAAATTGATCGATCCAACGAATAACTACTTTGACAGTTTGCTGCAAGTCTGCTTACAAAAGGTAAAGTAAATATCTTAGACTAAGTATATAGTACCTCCATGGTAAATATAGAATAGATTCTTAGTACGATTTCTTTAGTAGAAAAACCTCAGCCTCATGTTGAGCAAAGATGAGATAAACCAAGCAGGCAAAAGCAAGAAGCTGCACGAACCACGAGAGCCATGTTTGCTAATTTATTATCCTACAATTATTATAAACGCGAAAGTTTGTAAGTATGGATGGATGGATGGATGGACAGATGGATGGATGGATGTTTGTTACTCTTTCACGTAAAAACTACTGAATGGATTTTAATTAAACTTTACAATAATATAGCTTATACATCAGAATAACACATAGGCTACAATTTATAAAAATATCGTGTGAATTGTCCAAAATATGACGATAAGACCAAGTCGCGGGCACCAGCTTGTTATGTATAATTATAAAAATTCTTAAATATGTTGATAGAACATAAAATGTTAGTGCCAACTCAATATTCTTTGAGGATGTCTAATACATAAAATAAATAAATCTTTAATTGCAGTCAACCATATGCCAGAAGATATTGCCGCCACTCGTAGGCTTGATACTACACTGCTCTTCGGAGAAATACGTCAGTGCTCTCAGCAAACAAATAAATAACTTCTTCAGTTACATCTGGGAGCAAACGTTTGACAGCCAAGTGGAGGATGCAGAGGAAAGTCAGATCAACATGAGAATTAACAACACTATGGATATTGGCCAGAAAATGGTTGTTCAATATATGCTCGATGTGGTGGACTTCATCCGTTTACAACGAAGCTATTACAAGACAAGGTAAGCTAGTTCAGCATCCACTTGTTAAAATTGAGGTTTTTTTTACAGTTCTATGAAATTAATTTACAAGTTAAGATAGATAAGATAAAGATAAAATATATTTATTGTTTATGAAACTAGGTACATATTTTGGTGTTAAGGTTTGCTTGAGTCACTACTAAAAGCATATAAAAAGGTACAGATAAAAAAAAAAGTTGAGTTGAAATCTTAATAGCATGACTTTGCCCATAAACGCTCCCGTCGCATCTTGTTCATGAACTTATTGTGTGGTAGAAGAATTTTTCAATACGATTTTGAGCGTATCAATGCGTTTCGTTTTGTGATTTGAAAGACGAGTGAGCACCGAGATGACGACTGATAAAAGAGATTGGAAGAAGAAAACGTTGAGCAGACCACATTTTGACAGAGATTAGAGAGGGAGAAGATACGATGCGTTTAGTTATAAAGACAAAGATAATAGATGTCCTTTGATTTTGTAGCAAATTGGCATTTATCGCAACGTAAATCTTAGTTTTGATTATACGCGATATGGAATGGATGAGGAAGCCAAAAGAAAGGGACTTGTGGAGAGTTTTAGAAGAGGCTTACGCCGGCCGTAGAGGCGACTGCTGCTGAGGAGGAGATAGTTATTAGATAAAATAGTGTAGAATTAAGTAGTGAGTTCTAGAGTAATTGTATTTTTTTTATATTACTAGCTGATGAAACATGCAGATGTTATGTGATGTGATCAGGTCATGCAGATGACCTGATGTTATGTGGTATCCATCACCTATAACAAAGCATTGCCTCGTAAGTCACGCACAATAGGAACGTGCCCTACGATGGACTGCCCTGCGTCCATCAACTTGAGGCATACAGATGTTAAGCCTCATGTGCCTGTAATTACACCGGCAACCACACTCTTCAAACCGAAACACAGCGTTGCTTGGCGGCAGAAAAAAGCGTGGTGGTAGTACTTCCCCGGACGAGCCCTTCACAAAGAGCTCTACTACTCTTTTTCGATTGTCGAAGACAGCTGAATAAAAGCTTTTTTTATAAATTGTTCCACAGGCCTGATCGCTCAACAGAACAGTTGAACTACCTTCGTTTGGAGTACGACAAGGTGGCATGGGCCGCCGCCGTCGCCGACCAGAACCCAGCCGCTATATACTACGGCGAACTCTGGGCCGCCTCTCGGAACGAAGGCGTGCCGCCCTCTTCTCCTGAAGCCACCACTATCCTACCGGGGGGAGCGGACATACAGCAGATATTTAGAAAGGTTTGCATTGCTGTATTCCTATTTGAAGGGTACAATTACAGGCAAATGATAAGTTCCTCGATAAGTGCGCACAAAATAGGTCATTCCAGCGCACTTAATAACAGCGACGGAATGACTTTTGAATTTAGAACACTATTAAAAAGTTTGAACGCAATTCGCTTCGATAAAGTCCTGGCTGAATAAAAAAAGGGCGCTTGCCGCCGCGGAATTGGTTAACCAAATAAAAATCTAACCATGAAACTGTCCTAAACAATTTCCTACCGAAGAAATTGAGACAAATATAAATTAGTAATTTAGTTATGTAAATATAAATTCGTCACTACTAAAAGCATCTTTTATTTATTTTTCTCATAGAGGGGGATGAAAAGCAGAGTGCCACACGGTACCAAAATTATTTAACCTCGAGCGACGTTCAGGATTCTCCTCTAGAATCCCTCGCTACGCTAGGGTAGGGATCCTACTCTAGAATCCTTCACTTCGCTCTGGATTCAAAAAATCACATTATATACATGTATGCTGCAAGTATGATGTAAATTAGTAGTAGAACATAAAGTTCCGTATCGGTATCTCTATCGCGTCTTCATACAAAACCCGCAATGAATACGGAACAAGAACGAAAAACGAAAAACCAAATATGGTAAACACAACTCAAACTTGGGGTATAAGCCTTCACATTACCGCATATTAACAAAACATTTATATCTGCAGTGCTACGTAGCTGTCGCCGAGATGGACGCCGTTGACGGCTGCGGAACCGCCCACCTGACCATCGAAGGCGAAAAGCGAAAGCACCTCATCAACACCGGCCAATACTCCGACGCACTGTTGCTGCACGACATAGCACTCTCTTGCGGCGCTCGCACCGACCACAGCCTCCAGTGCGGAGCCGTCAGGTCTCTGCACAAGTCGGGCATGCATCATCTAGCGCTGCAGTATATCAAGTCGCTGCCGGAGAATGATGAGTTGAATGATATCAAGTATGAGTGCTTGTCTTTTCTTGGTAAGTGCCCTTTTAGAAGCTAAGAGTAGCCTTTTAAGAGTAGTAGAGCTCTTTGTGAAGGGCTCGTCCGAAGTACTACCACCACGCCTTTTTCTGCCGCCAAGCAGCGTTGCTGTGTTTCGGTTTGAAGAGTGTGGTTCGAAAGTCAATTTCATATCTTCTATGTGCAAGATATCAATATATATTCAACAAAATTATTGACATCCTAAGAGTAATATAGTAGTAGAGCTCTTTGTGAAAGGCTTGTCCGGGGAAGAACTACCACCTATTTCTACCGGCAAACAGCGTTGCTGTCTTTCGGTTTTGAAGGGTGTGGTTGCCGGCTGCCACTGCCCTGCGTCCATCAACTTGAGGCATACAGATGTTAAGCCTCATGTGCCTGTAATTACACCGGCAACCACACTCTTCAAACCGAAACACAGCGTTGCTGCTTGGTGGCAGAAAAAGGTGTGATGGTAGTACTTCCCCGGACGAGCCCTTCACAAAGAGCTCTACTACTCTTAAAAGTTAGTAACTTAGTATCTATATCCACTAAGATCTCTTAGTACGAAGTATCAACTTATGATTCTTTGAGAATATCCAGGGGGTAGTCAGAACGTTTAAATATTACGGCACTTACTCACATTTGCAGTAAAAAAAATCAAGGTTATTCTATTTTCAGGTGACTGGAGTGAGATTGTGGACACTCGCGATCTAGAAGAAAAATCAAAGGAGCCGAACTGCAACCCACATTCCATAGTGAAAGCATTCCATTATGCATGCCTCAAAGACTGCCTGAACATTCAAATCACACCAGACGTAAACGACAAATTTATACTGCCATTGAACAGGGCAAAGCTAGCCGTATCGAGACTTTGCTTAGACCTCAATATGGAAAACAGTCAGAATGTGTACAAAGTTGTGAGCAAACTGCATTTATTCACTGATATCGAAAACTACTTCTCAGTGAGAACGAAAGACTTATCGATTGGAGAACTACTTAGCAAATGGAATGTGGAAAAGCTACCCGCTTTCAATGACTTCAAACATTTGGAGTCTTTGATATCGCAACGGGTTTTAATACTGGATCATGCTGCTAGATCTAGCACGGATATTCATGACGAAATTGTAGATCTACAGATACAATATGCCAGTAAGTACTTACATACAATAATATAAGATCTTTTATTTGCTTAACTCAAGAGTGCCTGGTCTTTCTTCAGCCATCTGTAGAGATAATCTTTTATTGTTGTTAGTTTTAAGATATATTGAAGTATGTGCATATTTTTACATGTTTTAGTCCTCAAAAAAGAAATTATTATTATTATTAAAGATCTTTCATATTTAAAAAAAAAAACTAAGTTGCATATTTAGCTTACGTCCGGTTTCTGAAAGCCCGATCAAAACGAATCGGATTATAAGTCACTTGCTATCTCTATCTAATTCGATGTTAATAGCTGAAATGGCGAGTGACTTGACATCGATGTTTTGATCAAGCTTTCAGAAACCGGCAGTGTGACTCGTAAACAGACCACTTCAGAATTTTAAATGCAAGCAACAGTAACTAGTAAAGCGATTTCTCTAATACCCCGTTTACACTCAGCTCATGTCCGTGGAAATGTGCAGAGACATGAGCAGGGACTTGGGCAGCGCGATAATGTAAACAGGCCACTTCCATGTCCACTCGCGTTGTCCGTGTTGCGTGAACACACATTGCCGGCGACGCTGCCGCAGAAATATAGACGACAACATTTCCGTCCACGCGAATGGCAGCGCGAATGTCTAAATGTAAACGCAGTATAAAATCTATCCTCGTTTCAGAATTAGGTCTATCGAATAACAGAGTACAAATGGCACAACGTCTCTTAGCCGTGGTTAAAAAGTTACGCACCTCAGAGGAAATATCGCTGGCGGAAAGTGAAATATCGTGGGCGAAAGGGCACAAGGAAATAGCGCTATCGCTAATGCGCAATATCGTGTCTAATCAGTCTGAGAATGTTCAACTGACTGCTAGATCATTGAGGTAATTTAAACGATGTGGCTCTTTTATTTATTTATTATATTTTTATATATTTATTTCTAATTCTTTTTATTTTATATGCATGTAGCTAGCTTTTTTTTCACACACAAATTATTTTTTTATCTCCACGCACACAAGCACCCCTTCTAAATTGAATGAGTCCACTTCAACCAACGGTTGTCTGGTAGAGATAGCTATTTAGCGATAAGACCGCCCATTGTACTTTGTAGTTTTAAGTCTGTTTTTTTTTGTTATATCCATAAGTTGTGTGCAATAAAGTTTTTTCTATCTATCTATCTATCTCTTTGTAGATTCTTTATTATTATTGACATGTGTAAAACAAATATATGTACTTTTTTATACCACTTGTGATGGAACAAGCAGATAGGCCACCCGGTCTTAAGTGGTAACTATCACCTATAAGAAGGCATTGCATATAATTTTTTTGCCTGTAATCTTACTATTAGTTCGCCCCGAACTGAGATTTCGTGATGCGATCCGAACGCGCTGAAAATTAATAAATATAAATATTTAAAAAATAAATATTCTGTCAAAACGAGAAACTCTTAGAGATTGGAGCTCTTGGGTCGGTTATGTAATTTTTTCATTTTTCTTTTATCTAAAAACTGGGCGTCCAAGGAAAAAAGTAAAGGTTTTGGAATGTCTAATCAAAGCCCTTCCATATGACATGTAACTTGATATTATTATTGTTGATTTTAGTGTATTTTTTTTAATTTTGCCACTTTGAAAAATCCTATATTCGATAATTCGTTATCCGATTTAACTCATATACTTACTAGTAAATTTCTCAAGTACAAGCTATCGACTTACCAAATTTCATGTAGATCGGATTAACGCGTTGATCCGATCATACATAAAATGCCTAATCACCCAAGTTAACTGTAAGGTTTTCGTTCGCTTCGCGCACTCAATCAATAACTGAAAAGCTATCAAGTGAAAAAATATACGCTAGGTAGGATGCTTCTGAACATAGATTCTAACCAGTATATCTAACAAAACAACTAACCAATAAATCGGAAGCAAAAGGAATGAAACAAAATTCTGTTGTAATCTAAGTATGTTTTTTCCAGACAATATGCCCTATGGATGGTGGAGTCAAAACGAGACAACGCTAGGGATATTATAGACAAGTATTTGCTGAAGAGTCTCCAAGTACTACGAAGATGCGATCATGTGGAAACGAGATTGAAAGTTTATTATGACATTGCAAAATTCGCCGATGCTGAGTATAAACAGGTATTTACTATTGGTTCGCCCCGAATTGAGATCTCGTGATGTCCGCTCCAGTCTTCTTTTGATACCAAACACGATATTTCGCCTCTGAGAACCTCTATATCTCAAAAATCACACATATATATCCCAGAATACAAATAAAAATGGTATTGGGATGTAAAAACCAAACCCTTTCATATGACACCTCACTTTGTATATTTGTGTAACAATTTTTTTTTTGTCCCTTTGTAAACCATTGTCCGATTAAATTCATATAACCCATATGAATTCATGTAAATTTCTCAATTACAACATATCGACGTACCAAATTTTATGCAGATCGGATCAACGGTTCTAAAGTTATGGCCCGACAAACATACATACACAAAATGCCAAATCGCCCAAGTTGGCTGTAAGATCTTCGTTCGCTTCGCTCACTCGATCGATTAACATTTAAAAGATTATAACTTCTTTGATAACTTCAGTGTGCCCCTATGCGATGAATAACAGTAACAAAATTAAGAAAGAATCTTGTTTTCATGCAATATTTTTTATAACTAACTGTGTCCTAATAAGCATTACGTATTGCTGCATGGTCTAAAATTTAAAGTCTATGTAGTAAGCAGCAATCAGCAATACGAATCACAACGCGGTCAAGTCTAAGTACCCGAAAACATTTTGTTAAATAAATAAATTAAAAAAAAACAGCTTCTTATTACTGAAATAGCGTGGTTCAAGTATTCTGACATAAAAAGTATCTCTTGTTATAGGTAGTCACATACATGAATTCTGCTGTTTTTGAAAACAAAGTTAAAGTTATGGAGAATTTGAAAGGAACAGCCACGAATCTATCCCTGAAGTCTGCACAGCAATCATTGACTAAGTATGAATTATGAACACTATTTTACACATTTTTCTCAACATCGGTATGTTCCAACCGATGTAAAATAAAATAATAATATTTCTTTATAATTTGATTTGAATATAAAAGAAACACACGATTCAAACGAACCAGCCCAATTTCTAAAATTATTCTTGAAATTACAGAAGTAATTTAAAGAGTCAATCTAAATCTTACATTATTTATTCTAGAGTTATATAAAATTAGAACACAATAAAATAATTATAATATATGTTTCAGACAAGAAGTGAAGGCATTCTATACGAACGACCGTTTCAAAGCACTCGACGAATTAGAAATCGCTAGTACAAAAGCTGAAAAAGAGAGCTTCCTTCAATTAGCTGTGAGGTATTTATTAACTTCTGTATATATTTTTATAAAACAGTGTTATTTAACTTGCAAGTCATGAAGTCATGTGGGATCTTAAAAACTTAAGAATAATACCGTTTTTATTCCAGGTATTACCTACTCTCTCTGAAAGAGTGCGAAGAAAACAATCTCTCAATATTCAGGGTTATATCGCTATGGCTCGAAAATCCTTTATTCGAGTTTGATGAATCAGAATCCTGCAAGTTTGAAAGCTTATTACAAGAAATACCGTCAAGGAAGTTCATAACTGTGTTACCACAGTTAGCACCTCGGCTTACAAATGAAGACACTCCTTTCGCTGAAAACTTGAAGAATATACTTAGTAAGTAAAGCAAAAGCTCAATTACTCGTTTTATCGAACAATTTCTGAACAAACCAGTTGATCCAACCGGCTACGCCAATAATTAATTAATTGTTTAAGTATTTTTTTGTAAAGTAATTGTAAGTGGATATAAATGCGCCAGAAAAAAGCTGCCATTTCCTAGCGCTAGAATAAACATATGAATGACAAACAATATTAATGAGAGAGCTGGAACTTGTTTTTAATCGTACCTATTAACATTTTAGAGAGATGCGCCATTGAACATCCACACCACACTCTTCCCATAATATTCGCGTTGAAGAATTCCGATAAAGACAAGGTGATACTGAACGCCAGTGGCGTCGCCGGAGGCTCCACGCCTGGCCCTCGCTCGCAGGAACCCAGGACTACAGCTGCTGAAGCACTGGTGAAAACACTGGTGACTACCAACCAGGATATGAAGAATATTATAGCGCAGATGGAGAAGTTGTGCGATGGTATGTAAAAGTGAGATTTTATAGCTTACTCCCACTTTTTTTTTTGTTTATAAATAAACGAAACAAAAGAGACGAAACGAAATGAACCGTTTTCGGTTTTCGGATTGCGGTTTTTCGCATTCCGAAGTTTCCGAATGTTTTAAAATAGCCCTGCTCTTCTCTTGTCGTGTCGCTAGTTTCTTTCGAAATAGTGTGGTGAAAGGAATTTAAGTGCGCCTCAAAAAGGCTCCTTTCAAGCACTCGACACATGTTATAGAAATTTTACTTTCTACGACATGCCGATTTCCTTACGATGTTTTCCTTCACCGTTTGAGAGTACTGGTATTGTGCACATAAATTTTTGAACAGAAAAACTCATTGGTGCACGACTGGTTTCAAACCCCCGACCTTAGGATCTGAATGCGGGGCCGCTACCACTAGACCACTAGTGCTCTTCTAATAGTCATAAGACAATTATTTCTTTCTTACCCCCATCCATCCTATTTAAACATTGCATAAAATTTGCTCTGCCACTGTTTGCCATTACCGACTGGCAAGTAATGACAATGGTTTAAACACTTATCTTTTAGCAGATTTTTATAAGTAAAGCCATTATTATTTACAGCTACTATTAGCTTCGCAAACTTCAAGGTTAAAAAGAAAGATTCCAAGCAAGCTATACCTTCGGCTGAACAGTTGCATAAGCTGAAGAACTTGGATACGATACCTATACCAACTGTCACTATTCCGGTACGAAATGACTGCCAATATCAGAACCTTCCAAGTAAGTAAAGTCAAGTATAAATCAAAACGTCTTAAAATTACGTGAATCTAGGTGCCGATTACACGCGACCAAAGCTTAGAAAAGCAGGCAACAAACTTACGGCTTGGTTTCTTCCGTTCTTTTGTATGATCCTTGTTACAATGTAATATAATTAATAATCATAATTAATATATTATTATTATGAGCCCTGCGGGTCCTACTGCTTGGTAAAGGCCTTCTCCCATTCCTTCCTCATATCGAAATCAAATCAAATCAAATCAAAATGTTTATTTGCAACTAGGTTATGGTATCTTAATAACAAAAGGTGGAAAACATATATATTAAACTTATAAACTAAAACACAGACAATTAATAATACCAAGACAGTTGCAAAATGGTCCCAACTCAGCATATGCAAGTTGTAAAAACTTGCGCTGGTCTTCCGTTGGGGCCGTTGAGGATCGAGTAAATAAAATAAAATAAGATAGTGGACGTGATTACTAAAATATACAAACATTTACAAAGTAATTCTAATGAAATTGGACAAATTGCACTACATGCCAATATAATTATAAGTAGGTACGTCTAACAAACAAGCTCTCGCATAAATAGTAAACAAATTAACAGATTCTCGATATCGCTATCCTATGTTTGCCCAACTTGCTTGATCCGTTGAAGCTACATCGCGACCTTATGTGGCATAAAGTGCATAGTTATCATCTGCCCTTAAAATAATGTTCTAGTAATTTTTGAAATGAAACGTACATAATACTTTACGACATAGACACACATTGAACCCTCGCGACTAAATGAAAATAATGGCTTTCAGCGTTGATTTCTTTTGAAAACTACTTCGAGCTGGTGGGTGGTATCAACTGCCCAAAGAAAGTGTCGTGTACTGATTCAAGTGGACACAAAAGAATACTACTTATAAAGGTAAATTACATTTCTGTTTTAACGCAGACTTTTAAATTGAACTCACGCGTTTATACTTATTTATGGGGCTGACAACTATCAAACAACTTCTCGCTCGCTAAACTGTGTGCAATGTGATTGCACACAAAATGGTTGATTGCGATTTTTCGAAAATGAGTTTAGTGATTTTATATCTTTCAACATGTCGAAACGTGCGAGCGAGAGTCACATTAGCTCTTGTCTTCGCATTAAAAGACGAAGCGTGGGACGCCTCTTACTCGATAGACCGGCGACATTGTTAGGATAGCGGGGGTCAGAGATAGATCAGAATCGTTCTTCCTGGAAATGTATAGGGGAGACCTATGTCTAGCAATAGACTTCTTCAGGCTGATGAGGATGATGATGATGATTTATAAGCAGTTGAAGATTTAAGTCTAATATTTTTCTATTTTCAGGGTGAAGATGATATGAGACAGGATGCAATGATGCAACAAGTGTTTGCTATCGTTAACACTCTACTAGAGAAAGACCCTGTTACGAGCCGCAACAAACTACTTATCCGAACATACAAGGTACATTATTACTCTCATTTTAGTTGCTTGTTTGGAGCGAGTGCCAGTGTACGGCAAGCTTAAAATCCACATCGTACAATCTTTGATTTTATGATGCGGGTATCCTGACACGGTGTCGCTAATAAATAATTGTTTTATAATTTTTTTAAATGTTTGTATAGGTGGTTCCAATGTCCAAGCAATCTGGTGTGCTAGAATGGTGCGAAGGTACCATACCGATAGGTGGTTACTTGGTTGGCAATAATGGCGCCCACACACGGTACCGACCACAGGTAAATTAATTTTTAATAATCTAATTAGAAGAAAATTAATTTGATTAAAAGAAAACATCGCAAGAAAATTCATGGCTTATTCAGCTCACTCAAATTGCCAATACGAACATTCGTTTATCGTTTTGTGAAGGTAACCTTCTGATGACATTTTTTTTATAGGATATATCCTCAATGGTTGCTCGAAAGAAGCTTTCAGACTGCCATGAGGCCAGAAAGAGCAATAAAGACAAGCTCATTGTGTTCACTAAAGTACTCAAAGAGTTCAGGCCTGTTTTCCATTTCTTCTTCACTGAGCATTACCTCGACCCGGTAACGTGGTATGAAAGAAGGCTAGCCTATACAAAGAGGTAAGTCTACTATATTTTTATCAGGGACTAGCGGCCTGTCCCAGCTTCGCATGGGTGGTCATAATTTTTTTGAATATTTTAGGATAAACTAAGACCGTGGGTTCGAGCCTCGCGTCTACTTATTTCACGCCCTTCTCCTTGAGTGAGTGAAATCGCACCCCGTGTGTGACCCGACGACCCGTTAACATTTTAAATTTCGTCATATCTTTTGAATGGAATGTCCGATTTGAAAAAATTAAGAAGTAATTTATAGGTATTGAAACCATCTTAATTATGAAATGATTTATTTGGATAAGGATTAATACCAAGGTACAAATAAAGACCCTTTTCTAGCAGCGGCATTTCAATTATTTTTTTATAATAAAATAACACTTATTGTGACATAACTATAATAGTTAGACATATGCTGTCGCGACATTTTTTGTAGATAATGACGTGTTCTACAAAGTCGTAGTACATTATATTGTTCTATCATCAATAGTTTTCGTAGCGCACGCGAGGTAAGGTTTTCTTTTTTCACCTTGGGTTACATTATTGGAGTTTTAGTAAGGATCCCTGATTTTTTTGAAAATATAATATAGCCTATGTTACTCAGGAATAATGTAGCATTCTAATGGTAAAAGAATTTTTGAAATCGGACGGAGTAGTTTTTGAGACTATTCGTTACATACAAAAATACAAATGTTTCCTCTTTATAATATTAGTGTGGATTAGTGTAGATTAGGGAATAACAACAAAAATTGGAAGTCTTTATCAGTTGGATGATTCGAATGAAATAATGTCAGTAGCATTAATATAAGTTTCATTTATTGACGATCAGCTTGCTGTATCGCATATTTTCAAGCAAAAAATGAGAAGAGCTATATTGGATTTGCCTCTAACTAACCACTAAATAGAATAGCATAATACGGAGTTGATTTTATACGTTTTGAAAATGACGCTGAATTTCCGTCCCTTTTCCCTTTTTCCTTTTGAATAATAACTGCCTATTTTGATTCTAGTGTTGCAACAACGTCGATGGTTGGCTACATATTGGGATTGGGCGATAGACATGTGCAGAATATATTAATTGACAAGAGGACAGCAGAAGTTATTCATATTGACTTTGGTAAGTCAATATCAGATACGATCATTACAAATAGTCGAGCAATATGCAGTTTATTCTTGCGAGTTAAACGGAGTCCTTAATGGGTCCGCTCCGCTTGCGGTGGAAACCGGCCTTAACATTTTGTTATTTTTGGCCAACCCCATTGGTGTGGGAGATGCACACGTCTACATTTTGTTTTGGTATAATTTGGTATATCTTAATTTTTTTCTGGAACGCTCGGTTTTTGAGATACAATAAAAAAGTTAAATTAAGATAACCAGCCATCCAAGAGCTCCCATCTCTAAGAGTTTCGTTGGCATTAAGGCTACTGGTCGGCCAGTTACTTTGCTTTTTCTTATTTTTTTTCTTGAAATATATTAAGGAGGTACTCAGTTCTCATAAAATGGTGACAACGACCAGGTCTGATGATGGAGCCAAGGTCTGTTCAACGGAACTCTTCAATAAATAGGCCAATAGAGTTGAAACTTGGTTACCGTACCAAGTTAGTAGGCGGTAGTCAGAAAAAAGTACAAGCATAATGTTTGAACTTGCCTCTGACTACCACCTACTCAAAGTTTAGGTGCGTTTGTCGGGTCGCATCACGAGATCTCAGTTCGGGGCGAACTACTAGTAATAAACATATTTGTTTGTATTTCTACTGTATGTATTTATTTTAGAACGGTCTTCCACAATTATCATCATCTTCCTGCCCTTATCTGACGCTAAGTGGGGTCGGCACAACAGGTTTTCTTCTTCCACTCTCCTCTATCATTCGTCATCTCGGTCACTCCTTTCTTACTCATGTCATCTTTCACACAGTCCATCCATCTTTTCTTTGGCCTACCTTTCTTTCTAAAACCATCCACATCCATGTCTAACACTCTTCTGGTAATATGACTTTCTTCCCTCCTCATGCCATGCCCATACTACGCTAACCTATTGCTCCACAATTATCATGGTATGGTAATCAATTTCCAACACTATTGACCTATTTATTGAAAAATTCCTTTGTACAGACCTTTACTCCATCATTAGATCAGGTCGCTGTCAATTATCAATAATTATTATTTTTTAGGTATTGCGTTTGATCAAGGAAAAACCCTGCATACACCAGAGACCGTGCCGTTCCGTCTGACGCAGGATATGATCGCTGGGTTCGGATCTAGCGGAGTCGAAGGAATGTTTAGGAGGTACATAATTATAGTATTTTTATTGACTTCAGATTGCTTACGCAGCATCAATATCATCAGGTGGGCCATTTGTTTGTTCCATCTGCTTAGTTGTATAAAAAAAAATCCTACATACAATTAGTGGACTTTACACACAGCACTTTCTAGCCCCAAACTAAGCCAGAACTTGTAATATGGGAACCAGATAGCTGATATAATACAGAAATAGTTCTTTTTTTGTAAATACATTCTTATAATATTATATAACACCCAGACAGAGAACAAACATCTATGTTAATCACACAAATGTTTGTTCTCGGTGGGGATCGAACCCATGGCCTACGACGCAGAAGGCAGAGCTACTACCAACTGAGCTGTGAGGGCTGCCAAATTCATGTGGTTATCTTGTGATTTTTATCACTCTATTTGGGCATTACTTGACTATTGTTTGAAGAAAAAACGTGAAACCGAACACGTGACTTTTTACTTCCGCGCTAACTATAATTAACTAAATAACAATTTGCATTATGTTTGCGCTAATTATGTTCGACTTGTTAAACACGCTTTATTAAATACAATTATACAAGGTGTTCCAATACTTGTGTTAGGTAACTTCAGGGGCCACGAACCTGCTGGGTGGTCCCGGTAGGCGGAGAGGTGATACTCCGACGTGGCGCGTCCCCGGGTTGCGGATAGGGGGTCCCGGCTTGTCGATAGCTTCGAGTTTGAAGTTAGCGACAGGCCGGCGCGGACAAAACACCGGTGTGAGTGTGTGTGTGAGTGTGTGTGTGTGAGTTTAGATGTAAGAAGGGAGGGATAAAGGGCAATAGGAGGTTGGCTTCTCTGCGTGTCCCTCTGACTTAGCAGAGGGCTCAGTCGAAGAAGTGAAGGTGAAATGCCAAGTTGTATGTACAATTGTACAAGTTTTTGTGCCATTCTTTGTCTTTCAAAGGCGTTGAATGGAATAGTTGAGCTATGAGACGGACTGGATGATATTAACACTATTACCCAGAGACGTCGGAGAGAGATAACGCCATCTCTCTTGCCGGTCTCCACACTGTATACTTCAAAAACCTCCGTCGGGCGATTAGGAGGTATGTCGTAGCAGTGTGGACCGAAGGTGGACTTGCCTTGATTGGCCGGTCCCAGAGTAAGGAAAACTCGATACAAAACCCGTGAGAAAACACGTAAAAACCTACGGATACCTGGGGACCTCCGTAGTATGCACCCTCGTTCCCGGAATAGGCGTCACCCGGGGGCGGCTTTTATATCGTCCTATTTTCGTGGGAACAATAATGAATAATGAAAATACAAAACAAATTGACGATGTTGGGGACCATAGTTTGGTCGTGGCTGAGAAATACTTGGAAGAGGATGTGGATGGTTGCATGTCCAGTGACTGCAACGTTGTAGCAGTAAGCGGTAGTCTTGATGTGGCTGTGGGATCTGGTACCATATCTAAGGCGAGGCCAGGCTACGCGACTAGGATGAAAACGCGGAAACTCGGTAAACGCGTTTTAAGCGAGTTAGATTCGGATAGTGAGGAAATACCTTCTGCTCAGCCGAAAGTTTCGAAGGTGGTTAAAGAGAGAAGAAAGCTTATGATGTCTGCAAGCCAAATTGAAATGGCTCGCGCCAAGGAAGACCTCGAGAAGCCTAGTGCTGAAACATATCGGTTAGAAAAAAATGCGACTGAGCTATCAATGATGAAGGCCAAATCGGCCAAAAAGACTTATACCCACTTTGATGGGGAAGCGTTTAACGCTGATGAGGTTACGAAGCGTGCCTTTGAGGAATTGAACGCCATCCAGGAGGCATCGCGTAAATCTAAAAACCTCAAAGGGACGATCCAGAGTGCGATCAACCAGTCCGTAGTTACCCTTAGAGGTGTGCTTGACGACTTGAAGCAACGCACTCTTGACGATGAGACAAGACGCCTCCGAGCTGACAATGAGCGACTCAGTCAAGAGCTGTCTAACATGAGGACAGAACTGAATGCCCTGCGAAGAGACTACGAGGAGAGCAAGAAGCGGCCAGCCGGAGGGGCAAATGCTGCTTCTTTCTCTCCTTCTACCTCAGGGGTTGACATTGAGGATGTGGTGCGTAGAGTGACTATTTCTGTAGGTGAAATGGTCAATGCTCGCTTAGCTGGCATTGAAGATCGTCTTCTTCCAGCTAAAACAATACGCCCGCCACTAGCAGCTGATAAAAAAAGGTCTACTGATAAAGTTACGGCCACACCGGTTTCTTGTGCTAGAGAACCCAGCCAGTCTACAAGCCAAGCCAATTCTGGCTCAAGTTGTACGAATGCCCAAGCTTCCACTAGCCAGGCAGCGGCTGCCATTCCAGATGTTGAGGAAGAGGGATGGTCGACTATTACCAAAAAGGGTCGCAAAAAGAAGCCGACTGCTTCAACAACGGCTTCTCAAGAGCCAAAGCAGAAACAGCCTGTGGCAGCCACTCCCAAGGTCGCCAAGCCTAAGAAAAAGACGAACCTCGCCCTTCCGCGATCAACAGCAGTGTTGATCACTCTTCATCCGGAAGCTCTTGAGAGGGGGGTAACCTATACCGAAGCTCTGACAAGGGCAAAGGAAGCTATCAACCTTTCCGAGCTGGGAATTGAGGGGGTCAGATCGAGGCGAGCGGTGACTGGGGCCAGAGTCTTAGAGCTTCCAGGCACCTCTAGTGGTCCAAAAGCTGATCTTCTTGCAAAGAAGCTACAGTCTACTCTAGCCGACGTAGCTCGTGTTGTTCGCCCAGTAAAATCCGTGGATTTGCGCATCTCAGGGTTGGATGACTCAGTCAATGGTGAAGCTGTTGTGGCAGCAATAACTACAAAAGTGGAATGCTCTAGCGAGCACATAAAAATTGGAGAGATTCGTATGGGGCCAGGCGGTACGCGAGCTGTCAACGTGCGATGCCCTGTAGCGGTGGGTAAAGCTTTACTCTCGAAGGGTAGGTTTTTAGTCGGCTGGAGTTTTGCTCAAGTCTTGGCACTGGACTCACGTCCACTGAGATGTTTCTACTGTATGGGTGTCGGTCACACCCGGCTTCTGTGCACTTCAGAAGTAGGTCGAGGCGAACTCTGCTTCCGCTGTGGCAAGGAGGGGCATAAAGCGAGTACATGCGCGGCAGATCCCCGATGTGCAGTATGTGCGCATGCACGGCTCCCAGCCGGGCATGTGATGGGAGGTCGAAACTGCAACCCTCCAGTCTCCAAAGGTAGATTGGTTCCTGAGACTCGATCTACCCCTCTGACTACCCGCAGCAATGTGACGGAGACGGTTGTAATGTCAGACTAGTATGGATAGATTACGACATTACAACCTTCTGCAGACGAATCTTAACCACTGTGCTAGTGCTCAAAACTTGTTTGCGCAAGTGCTAGCGCAGTGGTCCATCGATGTTGCCATCGCTGCGGAACCATATTATGTCCCAAATAGCCCTAACTGGGCCGGCTCTACTGACGGATCGGTAGCGATTTTCTCTCCCAAAGCCACTCGCGCCCTTTCTTTGAAAGAAAAGGGGCCAGGCTATGTCGCTGCTGTCTGGGGAGAAGTCACTTTGATTGGGGTTTATTTTTCTCCGAATCGGAGTCTCTCGGAGTTGGAAGCCTACCTTCGGATACTTGGAGAAGTAGTTAG
The DNA here is from genome assembly GCA_932294275.1 of Chloroclysta siterata. Classification (NCBI taxonomy): domain Eukaryota; kingdom Metazoa; phylum Arthropoda; class Insecta; order Lepidoptera; family Geometridae; genus Chloroclysta; species Chloroclysta siterata. The sequence goes on along the minus strand of OW028600.1, from coordinate 9,237,504 downwards.
GAGGATGTCTCCATCGCAGGTTATGGTAATGGGAGACTTCAACGCGAAATCGAGGTTCTGGGGTTGCCCTAGAACAAATAGACGTGGAGAGGCGGTAGTGGAATGGGCGGCGGCAGCTGGCTTAGTACTCCTTAATCAAGGAGCTGCAAACACATGCGTTAGGCAACAAAGGGGATCAATAGTCGATCTGTCGTTTGCTACTCCAGCAATAGCCGCACGCACGCAGAACTGGAGGGTTCTGGAAAACGAAGAAACCCTGTCGGATCACCTCTACATCAGGCTAGAAGTATCCGCCTCTTCTAGTTTTATAAGGCCATCATTACCAGCTTCAGCTTCAGTATTCCCTCGTTGGTCTTTATCGCGTGTAGACAAGGAAATGGTAGTGGAAGCTGCCATAGTACAGAGCTGGTGTTCTACACCAGCGTTGCCACTAGAGATTGATGAGAGGGCGGAACACTTCCGTAATGCCTTAACAGCGGTGTGTGACGCTTCCATGCCTCGAGCGAAAAAGCTGCCAGAAAGAAAGCAAGTATATTGGTGGACGGATGAAATCGCATTTCTCCGGACTGCTTGCATGACCTCGCGCCGCGAATATACACGATGTCGCAGAAGACGAACACATACCGCTGACGAAGAGAGGAGCCTCTACAAAACCTACCAAGAAGCCAAAAAGGCTCTGCAGGTGGCTATCTTTAAGTCTAAGACTGAATCATGGTGGGAATTCATAGAAGACCTCGACCGGGATCCTTGGGGACGTCCATACCGCACAGTACGGAAAAAACTGTGCAATTCAGCACCCTCAACCGCATCATTTGAGCCCCAACTCCTTACAGACATTGTAACTGGGTTGTTCCCGACATGCTTGCCATACGAACCACCTTGTATGGCTCCTCCTGATCATCCTCTTGAAGTTTCCCCGCACGATGTACCTCCTGTCACTGAGAGTGAGTTTGAAAGCGCGGTTCTCCACCTTCGGGCTAAAAAAACTGCTCCTGGGCCGGATGGCGTGCCGGGTCGTGTTTTGGGCATTGCTTTAAAACACTTAGGGAGCCGACTCCAGGAGCTGTTTAGCTCATGCCTTGTGTCTGGTCAGTTTCCCAAGGTGTGGAAAGATGGACGCCTATGCTTACTTCGAAAAGAAGGGCGGCCAGCCGATTCCCCTTCTGGCTATAGGCCAATAGTTTTGCTCGATGAGGTTGGCAAACTACTGGAACGTGTGGTAGCTAATCGCATCCTCAGTCACCTATCCTGCGAGGGACCTGACCTGGCAGAGGAGCAGTACGGATTTAGGTGTGGACGTTCGACGATTGATGCACTGCTACGCCTCAAGAACATCTCTCAAGAGGCTGTGGCACGAAAGGAAAGGGTATTAGCGGTATCATTGGATATAGCCAATGCGTTCAACAGCCTTCCCTATGAATGCATAGAAGAGGCGCTCCGATATCATGGAGTACCTCTTTATCTTAGACGGTTAGTAGGGCATTACCTGAGAGAAAGGGACGTTCTCTATCTTAATGATAGAGGCCGAGTTTGTGCTAGACGTATGACGACCGGTGTCCCACAGGGTTCAGTGATGGGCCCCTTATTATGGAACATTGGCTACGATTGGGTGCTCCGCGGTACACTGCTCCCACGGACAAATATTCTTTGCTACGCGGATGATACTCTGCTTATCGCTCGGGGAAGTAGCTACCAAGAGGTTGCGCACTTAACCACAGTGGCCTCCACTCTTTTGGTTAGACGCATCCAGTTACTGGGGTTGAAAGTGGCCCTCACAAAAACTGAGGTCATTTCGTTTCATGGAAGAGGAGGTAGGCCACCTGCTGGTGCCTATGGAACTTTTCAGAACACTTCCAGGTCTTAATGCCGAAGGTGCAAGGTGCGGCAGGGTCTCTTGCGCGACTTCTGCCAAACTTGCATGGCCCGAAAGCCCCTTGTCGTCACTTATATGCAGGAGTCATTCGTTCAATGGCCCTATATGGTGCACCAGTTTGGGCAGATGCCCTAACTGCCACCAATACGGCTCTTCTGCGGAGACCTCAGAAAATTATGGCAATCAGAGCTATACGTGGCTACCGCACTGTTTCACACGGGGCTGCATGCGTAATCGCAGGAACTTTGCCATGGGACAGAGAGGCAAAAGTGCTGGCTCAATTACACCAGCTTAAAATCGAGAAACGGGCAGAAGGGTACCGTCTCGCTCCACAAGAGGTTAGCCAGTTGAGAAAACTGGCCCAAGAGGATGCCTTACAGGAATGGGCTGATGAACTAGAGGTCACCCAATATGGCCGCTGGACTATTGATGCTATACATCCCATTTTGAAGGAGTGGGTAAACCGTGACCACGGTCACCTGACATTCAGACTGGTGCAGATGATGTCTGGGCACGGATGTTTCGGCCATTACCTTCACCGAGTCGCAAGAAGGGAACCAAGTACAGCCTGTCACCACTGCGATGCTGACGACGATACGGCGCAGCACACTCTTGAGGTGTGCAGTGCTTGGACACCGCAACGACAACTACTTAAAGACGAGATCGGACAGGATCTGTCGTTTTCTAGTGTGGTCAAGGCCATGCTCGAGAGCGATCGAGCCTGGGATGCAGTGGTAGCCTTCTGCGAAGTCGTCATTGCGCAAAAGGAAACAGCGGAGCGAGTGCGGGAGGACAACCCTCTCGCTGTACAGCAGCGCAGACGCAGGACCGGAAGAAGGCGACGGCAGTTCCATCGTCTTCTTCTGCTCGACGGTGGCCAGCAGGGCTTGAGTGTGGGGAGCCTCAGCCCAGCATCGCACAGGCGACCGATTGTGGATGATGTCCTAAACACTCCGGGACATACTCCTCCTCGTGAGGTCAGAGGCGTTCGTCATAGACGAACAATCATCAACAGAGTCGCGGTAGAATCTAATCGGGACCCCGTGACTCTGTCTGGTGCTGATGTAGCGTCGGACCATTCGTCAGGTGATGAGTGGTTCGACGATGCACTAGCACTAAGATGAGTGAGGGAATATCGGTGGGTTTTTAGTCGGTATGTTGTCCGTTGACCAAGAGCCCGACATCCCCTCCTACTCTCCCCGAGTGGGAGGCATGCGTAAAGCATTTTCCCCCGTAAAAAAAAAAAAAAAAAAAAAAAAAAAAGGTAACTTCAGGGGGCTAAAGTACCCATCAATATGAATAACTTTTTCTGAGGAACCAACACTGTGAACGCGAAAAAAATACAGCTGTTTCATACATTTTAGCCAGGTAGGTATTGAACTTTTGTATGAAACAGCTGTTTTTTTTTTCGCGTTTACAGTATTGGTTCCTTAGAAAAAGTTATTCATATTGATGGGTACTTTAGCCCCCTGAAGTTTCTAAACACATTATATTGGTGTATTGGAACACCTTGTATAAGATCGATAACAATACATAATGTTTCAGATGTTGTGAAAAAACTATGCAGCTGCTACGTGATAACTCTGAAACTCTACTAACAATACTAGAAGTGTTGCTTTGTGACCCACTCTACTCATGGACCATCACGAGTGGACAGCAAAATGCATCCAATAATGGGAATATAAGCGTAAACGGTACTTATTTAAAAAGCAACCTTTAATTTCTTGTAGTATTCAGTTGTCTTCAGTTATGTATTAATATTCTTCAATGCTATGCCATAAAAACTATACAATATAAGGTAGAGTAAGGTACCTTACTTAGAGGAGGTATCCTACCGGTTGAGCGCCTTCCGCGCTCGCTATTGTTCGGTAGGGCTGTGTAAGAATCGACGATCACCAGGATATAGTCCATTCGGAAAAAAACTTACTTAGAGGCCTTTGCCCTGCAGTGGAACCATACAGGCTAAAATAAAAAAAAAAGGTATCTTACGTACAATTTTTGTGTATGCTGTACCCCAAGAATGAGTTGTGTTTACCATATTTGGTTTCTCGTTTTTCGTTCTTGTTCCGTGTTCATTGCGGGTTTTGTATGAAGACGCGATAGAGATAACGATACGGAACTATTATGTTCTACTACTAATTTTCATCATACTTACAACATAAAGTTTCGTATCGGTATCTCTATCGTGTCTTCATACAAAACCCGCAACGAACAATGGAACATAAACGAAAAACCAAATATGGTAAACACAACTTGGGGTACAGGGCTCGAATCGGCGCGAGTCCGAACATCTTAGATGATATCGATTTTGCCAAAAACGTTGCAAGGCTGCAAATATTCTGCAGTCTAGTAGTGCTATTTGCAAATCTTACTAATATTATAAACGGGAAAGTTTGTAAGTATGGATGGATGGATGTTTGTTACACTTTCACGTAAAAACCACTGAATGGATTTTAATGAAACTTTACAATAATATAGCTTATACATCAGAATAACACATAGACTACAATTTATGAAAATTTAAATCCGTTATTGGCTGTATATTAGAAACCTAAGTATTTACATTGTATCTTAAGAGCTGTATATTTTGTTCAAAGATAAATCTACATCTACACTAATATTATAAAGAGGTAAACTTTGTATTTTTGTATTTTTGTATTTTTGTATTTTTGGCTCAAAAACTACTGGTCCGATTTCAAAAATTCTTTCACCATTAGAATGCTACATTATCCCTGAGTAACATAGGCTATATTATATTTTCAAAATAATCAGGGATCCTTACTAAAACTTCAATAATGTAACCCAAGGTGGAAAACAAAAAACCTTACAACGCGTGCGCTGCGAAAACTATTGAAGATAGAACAAAATAATGTACTACGATTTTGTAGAACACGTTATCATCTACAAAAAATGTCGCGACAGCATATGTCTAACTATTATAGTTATGTCACAATAAGTGTTCTTTTATTAACGGGTCCACGGGTCTCGCGCGGGGTGCGATTTCACTCACTCAAGGAGAAGCGCGTGCAAATGTATGAAATAAGTAGACGCGAGGCTCGAACCCACGGTTTAAGTTTATCCTAAAATGTTCAAAAAATTTATGACCACCCATGCGAAGCTGGGACAGGCCGCTAGTAAATAAATAAAGATATTGTGTGACTAATCCTGCGCAGACGAAGTCGCGGGCACCAGCTTGTGTACAATAAAATAATACAAAATAAGTCTCAATACAGTTCATATAAGACAAAATAATATATTTGTCCGAATTTTTGCAGGAATATGTGGCTCCAACAGTGGTCTCGCCGAGCGGGCGTTGTTGGCTGTTAGCTGCAAGCTGGGTGGCACGGAGGGCGGCGTCGCAGGCGGCGTGGCCGTCCCAGGCCAGGTGGCACGGCTGTTGCACTGCGCCACAGACAATAATAACCTATGCCGCCTCTTTCCAGGCTGGCAACCCTATCTATAATAAGAATTAAAAAACAAAAAAGACTTGGCAAAAGGACTTGCACCAAAAAAAAAATGAATCTTTAAAAACATAAACCCACTGGGGTTAAATGTAATCTGTAAAAACTGTGATTTTTGTATGTGCCTTTGAAGGTGGCTAATGTATGTGATATGGAATAAATATGTTGATTTTTTTAATATTTACGTGTACACTTTATTACGCTTGCGTCTTAGCTCTACCTAAACTATTCCAGGTCCTAAGGATTTAGCAACATAGCCAACAAACATTACTTATGTAGCCTTGGATATCCATCCTAACACACGCACGTGCACGCGTGAGTAAGTACTAAGTTTAAATAAATATTGGTACACACTACATATCGCAATCAATTTATTTTTGCGATCAAACTTCAACAGACTTCCTGAAAACGGGCCTTTTTTTTGAAAGTTTCCGTTAGGAACAGGAAGTCTGATTGATGAAAAGCATCCAGCATGTAGTTTTTTTAGCCTATCCCTCTGCTGCCTTCCCCGAAGACATACTACTTAGGTAGTAGGTACTTACCTACTCCATTTTGATTCATTCAAGTCAATTGCATAGACTTACAAAATATGGCGTCGTTCTTACACTATCTTAAGCCCGGACTCCACCGCGAGCGGAGCAGAGCCATTAAGGACTCAATTAACTCGCAAGAATAAACTGTATACTTGTGTAGCGTGTTACGTATATGTATACGTACCTAGCTACATTCATACTTATTGTTTACACTCGACCCTTGTAAAGCTCAGGCGACTGAAAAATGTTATTCAGTCTGTCGCTAGCATCAGCCACAAGAGTTTGTGGTTCCGTAATTATAACCTTGCACTATGTAACTTTAATAACCGTTTCGTGTTAATTAAAAACTCTCCTCTAAAATAAAATAAATCTTATTATTAACGGAATAAACCGCTAAATTGGTGACTCCGACGTGATCCATTTTTACGGGTTTTAAATTCACGTATTATGTGATAACCAGTAAAAGTGGATAAACGAAACGCGATAGTGCAAGTGACTATTTTTATTAACTAAATTAAATTCAGTGGTTTGTGCCATAAAGTAGTTTCACAATGACTACCACCCCTGCTCACACCAAGCTCGACACGCAGCTTGGACCGGAGGATGCGGCGATACGGATCCTACGGCGCAGACGGCCCAGGCGCAGCCATCTAGTGACAGACTCATCACCGCTGTCACCATAACGACAGACTCATCACCGCTGTCACCATAACGGCAGACTCATCACCGCCGTCACCATCAGTACGGCCACCACTATTTTTTACTATTATACATATTATGCTGCAAATGAATCGCCAATACCTACACATGGAGTGAACACAGTAACTCTAGGTCATGGCCTACGGCGCCCAATGCGCTGGACCTTCATTCTGGTAGATACATTATATACCTACATTATATGCTGCAAATGGAACGCCAATATATACATATGGAGTGAATACCAGTAACTCCAGATGGCCTAAAGCGCCCAATGCGCTGGACTTTCATTATGGCAGATGTACTTACCTACAACGGTCAATTATCGGAGCAGATTTCCTAGCCAAAAACCAACTAGATATTAGTTGATATAAACGGCAGTAAACTAACAGATAAGTTGACCGACCTTAATAGAAATACGCAAGTGATTTAAAAAGACGATTTTCCTACCATAAAAGTCGTCAATACCACAGATAAATATCACACTACTATTGCGGTATCCCGATAAAACTAACCAGAATCGTTCTAAGCGATTCCCAAACATAACGTGCAACTATATTTGCACAAAGGGAACACCCGTATACAAATAACCACTTGCCTGATATCTTCGCCTACGAGCCATTATACAAAAGCCAAATCGAAGATACAGAACTAAAACTAAATATCATGCCTTACTCAGAACGAGAATTGATCAACAATACAAGCTCGTTTGTATCTACCTACGGCATTCCGAGAACAAGCTCTATCGTGTACCTACACATGGACTAAGCCACGCGCAGGAGTAACGGCAACACGACGTCTTATTGCTCAACGTTATTTTTGGCCCGGCATAAACAATGTCGCCAAAAGTTCGTAAGAAAATGCTTAAAGTGTCAAAAATGCAAGGTCCAAAGGCATACAATAACACGATTGGGAGAGTTTGAAAACTCAAATCGGACCACTGATACCATCGGAGGATTACACATATTGCCTCACTATTATTCTCGAAACGTCGCTATTTCGCTTGATAGGCTTAAACCAGCTTACGCTATAAACTACACACCTCGCAATGCGACACTCGAAACAATGGTTTCTCAGAGTCCAACAACGTTTGAAACAACAGCACCATTAAGTACCTACGCCACTTCTAACACTTCAGCAATCGAAGTTAATCGATCCGTCGAAATCTGATGTGAGAACAACAACACCAGTCATAACGAGATCCGGTCGCACGGTTAAGAAGACTGTACGGTTTGATATTTGACTCTTAAGTGTGTCAAGTATATACTTACCGATAGCGAACAACGAACGCAGTCATCAGCACAGCAGTCATCACTCACTCAGACCAAAGGGACTATGGTACTTACCTATTTACAGCAAATCAACACTTCAGCACCATGACAACAAAGGTATTCAAAGTGTAAAGAGTGAATAAAATTATTAAAAGTGCAGTGCGCGTTAATCGTGTCGTATCGTATAAAGATCTTTGTTCTAAAAATAGACACATGCATTCCGGAATTTCAGTCACAGCGTACGTCATTACTACCATGAACTTTAAACCACTTCAGTTTTATTTTTTATTCGGCACTGCCACAGAGATGGGAGTTTCATAGCAGGTGGCAGTTACCCTTAATTATTATATAATAACTATCCTAAAACACTCTTCTAGAGTTATTTTAAAGTCGAGCCTGGCTATACAGGTGTACGCAAAATGTTTATGTATAACTTAATTAAGTATTTAGTTATTAACAAATTTAAAGTTTTGTTTTATATAATATACTTACTTATGTACCTACCTATATCTTTAAAAACATTTAATTTTTTTCTACTAAGTTGTTAGATTAGGAATTACATATACCTTCCTACTTATATTTTTCAATACTTTACCTACTTTAGTTTTATAGTGTAATTTACTAATTTACTAATGAATTTTAATGTCATTTACTGTCATTTTAATGTCATTTCATATTTACATTTTCAAGTAACTTTATATATTTTTTTTTTATTTTTTTTATGAGGGATGTAGATGTAGCGTGTTACGTATATGTATACGTACCTAGCTACATTCATACTTATTGTTTACACTCGACCCTTGTAAAGCTCAGGCGACTGAAAAATGTTATTCAGTCTGTCGCTAGCATTAGCCGCAAGAGTTTGTGGTTCCTTAATTATAACTTTGCACTATTGTAACTGTATTAATCGTTTCGTGTAAAATAAACGAACATCTTAAAGTTAAATAAATCTTATTATTTAGCAAATATTTCCGCTAAACTTGTATACAGTTTATTCGAGTAGTCAACAATAGAATAGCCAACAAATAGTCGAGCGGAAAGGACTAAGCGAGCAGAAAGTGTTGAAATGAACTCGCTCAGCTCTTTTTCCTTTTGCAGTGGAAATCAAAAGATAAAACTCTTCGTTGGTGGAAATGTCAACCAATTTCATTGAAAAGGAGTCCGTTCCGCTAACCATTTCTCGCTCATTACCCTTTCGCGGTGGAGACCAAGCTTTATACTCAGACGTCGTTGTAGTGTTGTCTGTCAGTTACCATGGTAACCGCCATGAAAACAAACAAACAAATTGACTGTTGCCGATTTGCATTTCTCAATACAAGTTATCCTAAGTATTTTGTTACTGAAAATGTATTATACTACGTTTAGTATTATCTAAGGTAGGTTTACCTTTTGTGTCGTTTGTTCCATGGCAGAGTTGCACATATTAGGACAAATACAGGGTGCTTCAAACTTTCACGACAAATCTTCCTTGTTTTGTCGTTATTCTTTTCAACACGGTGAGTATATACCTAGTAAGATTTACCTCGGTAACTACTTATCAACCCACTACGTTTAGTTTTATTTTGTTCTAACGCATAGCTTTTCAAAATTGTATGTAGGTATTTGGTTATAGGACCTAATTGGACTGTGGTATCGGGATGCCCTGAAGGCCAAACTGTTGTTGGCAAACCTTTCTACGATAAATCAATAATTTGGGCACAACCACTTGATGTGCATTTCGTTACCAGGGGTATCCAAGGTGAGGGTGAATTATGTAATAACTGCAGTCTGAAATTACCGTTCTATTCAGCCATATCAACAATCCATTAATAATTTCAGGTTGGCCAAAATTGATATTCCAAGTATTTTGTCTTGATGCCTTTGGACGTTCTTGGGTGGTTGGGTATGGAGTTTGCAGCTTGCCATCGGTCCCAGGAGCTCACTCTGTACATGTGCCTTGTTGGACTCCGACTGCCACCACATTGACTGATCGAATAAGGCAATACTTCCTCGGTGGATCTCACCAACTGATGCAGAGTGATATTATTAATTTAGGAGCTGATAGGTATGTCTTCTTGTTTTTACTTATTTAACACTTTATTGCACAATAACAAAAAATGCATGTGCATGCTATGAGCATTTTCTACCTGGGAAATTGAAAGATAACATTAATTAAGTAACCCACAATATCTTTTTCGATTATAAATTAGGTACTTTCTTTTTAAAAATATGTCTCAGGTATAAACTGCATGGCGTAAAACTTATGTTCGGTAGCTACCACATAAATATAGTTTGGAATTTTTGTCACCTAAACAAGTGTTCATTTTGTTTGCAGATATAGATTAAACACTCAATCCAAGGGTATTATTGAAGTACAAATTGATATTATCCTTAGAAACTTTAGCCAATTTGGCGTAGAATATAAGTGAAGATGAGAGTTGTTACCTATTTAGGTTTTACCATTCTCTCTATACTCATACAATTTAGTGTCATAGATTTTATCCAATCGATAATGCAGCTCGATGAAAAGCTTATTGATGCCACGAATGCTACTAGCCAGAAAAGACAACTTAGAGATGTTCTGAAAGATTTCAGCTATAAGCCTCATGCTCTTTATTATCAGACACAAATAAAAAAACTTGCCAAAAGTAATGCTCCTGCAAAGATTTACGATAACTCTTCACTCCCTGAACTGTTGACTACCACTGAATCCACAACTGCGGTGTTTGAAATACTTTATGACGACAGCACCTCTGCAACAGAGGAAGAGGATACGTCTTTCACCACTGAAGTAGTTTATAGCAGCACTGAGATTGATAATGTGACTGAAATAAGTTTTTTTGGTAATGCTAATCAAACTACACGAAAACCAAATGTTGAACCGAAGAAAAAGGGTGCTAAAGATTGCAAGTGCAATTTTTTGGTAAGCATCACTTTCTCGACTAAAATAAACGCATTTACAGTGCAGTTAGGTACCTACTTATAGAAAGGTCTTCATATTTTTCGAAACGAATTCATTATGTTTGGTAGATTCTGTTATTATTCTTGCCGTGTCTGGTAGATCTATCAAACGTCATGATATGGGTAACGAGAAAATATTTTTTTTCTTTATATTGGTGGACATTCCACAAAGCACTATCTAGCCCCAAACTAAGCCAAAGCTTGTGATATGGGAACCAGATAGCTGATATAGGTACTACTTACCCATATACTTTTTTTTGTAAATACATACTTATCTACACTAATATTATAAAGAGAAAAGATTTGTATTTTTGTTGTTTTGTTGTTTTGTTGTTTTGTATGTAACGAATAGGCTCAAAAACTACTGGTCCGATTTCAAAAATTCTTTCACCATTAGAATGCTACATTATCCCTGAGTAACATAGGCTATATTATATTTTCAAAAAAATCAGGGATCCTTACTAAAACTCTAATAATGTAACCCAAGGTGGAAAAAGAAAACCTTACATCGCGTGCGCTGCGAAAACTATTGATGATAGAACAAAATAATGTACTACGATTTTACAGAACACGTCATCATCTACAAAAAATGTCGCGACAGCATATGTCTAACTATTATAGTTATGTCACAATAAGTGTTCTTTTATTATAAAAATTTAATTGAAATGCCGCCGCTAGAAAAGGGTCTTTATTTGTACCTTGGTATTAATCCTTATCCAAATAAATCTTTTCATATTCAAGACTGGTTCAATACCTATACATTACTTCTTGAATTTTTGAAATCGGACATTCCATTCAAAAGATTTAAAAAATATAAGGTCACGGGGCGCGTTCTCACCCAGCGCGGGCCCGGGCAAGGCGCGAGTTAGAAGTGACTCGAACCCACCACGGTCTAAGTTTATCCTAAAACGTTGAAAAAATTTATGTCCACCCATGCGAAGCTGGGAAAGGCCGCTAGTAATATTATATAACACCCAGACAGAGAACAAACATCTTTGTTCATCGCAACACAAATGTTTGTTCTCGGTGGGGATCGAACCCACTGCCTACGGCGCAGAAGGCAGAGCTACTACCAACTTAGCTGTGAAGGCTATCATTATGAATTGTAACAATATTGTATATAGGTAGGTATAACTTGTCTTTTTTCAGTATGGAGCATGTGATATCAACTGCTGCTGTGATGCTGACTGTTCAGAAACTGAGTTAACAATGTTTTCGAATTGTACCAAAAACAATGAACAAAATCCACGCTTCGATGAAGTCTGCCATTCTCATTTATTCCATTTTAGTCAAGATGGTCCTATAACCACTACACTGAACGATTGGTTAGCGTCAGAACCCCTGGACCATGTGCGATATTTTATGTTTGGAAACTATCAATATTTAGTACCTATTTGGTACTATTTGGTACCTATATTCGATTATTTAGTACCTCAATGAACAGTGAAAAAACATGAAAATAAAGTGGTCAGACATTCTGACGTCAGGTTGTCTGGACCACATTTTTTTCACATAGTTAGAGACAATATAACTTAATTATTTATTTGCAAATATTTAGTACCTTTTTAGTACCTTTAAAAACTTTTTTTTTTTTAATTTTATGTAGTCCCAGAAAAAAGTTACGGTTGAAATATTTTTTTTTAAAAACAAAATTTATTTTATGGATGTTTAATTTGCAGCGTACATACTGTATTATGTGAATGTATGACTGGATGGGAGTTGACGTAGATGGCTCAGGATAGTGCTCGTTGGCGAGTTTTGGGGAGGCCTGTGACCAGCAGTGGACTGATATAGGCTGATGATGATATATTATGTAGTTTGAGATATATATTCATTGTAGATAAATACACTATTTTAAATAATAACTTTAATAATTAGAATTGACATAACATCACATCACATCACACATCACATCACACATCACATCACACATCACATCAAACATCACATCACACATCACACATCACACCACACATCACACATCACACATCACACATCACACATCACACATCACACATCACACATCACACATCACACATCACACATCACACATCACACATCACACATCACACATCACACATCACACATCACACATCACACATCACACATCACACATCACACATCACACATCACACATCACACATCACACATCACACACCACATCACATCACATAACATAACGTTACAGTGCACTGCACTACACTACACTACACAACACTACACTACACTATACATTACATTACATTATCAACATGGGGGGGGCTGAGAAGGGGGTTGAGGCACCCTTATATCAATGACCGAAGTAGTTAAAAATTGGGGTATATGGATCAACAGTTATCCAGCTACCCCAATTTTTATCTATTCAAGTTTTCATCTATTCAAGTTTTCATCTATGCAAGTTTTCATTTATTCAAGTTTTCATCTATGTAGTTTTCATCTAGTTTAGTGTATCTATTCTAGTTTTCATATATTCACGTTCCATAAGTTCTACCTATTATTCAGGTTAGGTTAGGTTTATATACTATTCATCTGTTCAAATTTCTACCTATTCCTCCTTCTATTTATGTATTAAAGTTTTCTTCTTACCTATTATTGATCTGGATCAACAGTTTATCCAGCTACCCCAATTTTCATCTATTCAAGTTTTCATCTATTCAAGTTTTCATCTAATCAAGTTTTCATCTATTCAAGTATTCATCTATTCAAGTTTTCCACTACATTTATTTAGATTTTCATCTATTCCACCTTCTATTTTATCTATTCAAGTTTTCATCTATTCAATTACAGTATATTATTAATTATTTACTAAACCTAGGATAGTAAATAAAATAAACATTACCTTGACATAGCCGTCTATTCAAAATAAAACTTATAAACTAGTATACATTGCATTGTCCATCGATTTAAGGATTTCTTTGAGTTTAATATAAATATGATCTGAATGAACATTGCTAACCACGTGTTGAGCACATATTTCTGCATTACACTTGCATGATGACTCTTCACTAGTTGTGAATTGATTAGCATTGTAAATCTCAATGCGAATTAATGTCATACCACGAATGGTTGTTTTTAAACTCTATGTTAGCATCTTACTTTCCATGGTAGTAGTAGTAGGTGAATATTTAGCGTTTTCTTGAATATTCTGAACGTTTTGGTATTCAAAAACGCTTCCCATTTGATGAAAATCAGTAGGAGTTACTGGTGGTGATAAAATCCAGTTTGAATACTGTAAAAAAGAAATGAGTAATAAATAACAAATTAAAATATCTAGATATACAATTCTGTATAGGTACATAGGTACTTATCTAAAAATTCATATTATTATTATTAATATTTAAAATAAAATCCTTACCGACATTTCTTCAAGACAAGCTTACAATGAAATATAAAAAAGGTTCTGATTCAGATATAAAATATTCCTGAGCTTATATAGAAAATACATTCCTCGTCATCATAGCTATATTTTGTTATTTTTACTCCGTAGAGTATGAAAGAACCAGTGTTATGTTTGGATTCTACGCGGTCGGGTTTCAAACCCTTGACCTTAAAGTTGGAAGTCAAACTGAAAGCATAATAGCATCACTGTTTCTTAGATAAACAAGGTTGAATAAAAAGTACATAAATAGGTAGGAATTATACACATAGGTAATGTGATACTAAAGATAGAACTATGTCATAGTAAATAAAATAATGCTTTAATTCACTGTGACATGGTTCCTAATCAGAACTTCCTTAGATAAACAAAGTTGAATAAAAAGTGCATAAATAGGCACGAATTATACCTTAGGTAATGTGATACTAAAGATATAACTTTGGCATAGTAAATAAAATAATATTTTGATTCTCTGTGACATGGTTCCTTATTCGAACTGAGGTAGATATAAACTAACGAACTTTGTCACAGTAAATGGAATGATTGGCTGGAATTTTACTATGATAAGGTTCTATCCCAACCCTGGAACATGTAAACCATTATCTATCATCATACCATGCTAACTTTATATAGCTATCTAGTAGTTATTATAAATAGATAACCAACAACAGGACAAAAGTGCATCTAAATACCTACCTACTAATTCAACTAATTGTTGGAGAACATCCTGCAAATTACAAGGGTTGCCAAGTATACCAAGAAATACTTACTAGAAAACATAACCGCAGAACCTTCTTCAACACAATAAGGCAGACTTATACCTCTCCTGCGCTAGATGGAGACTATATACCGCAAATAAGACCACAGGAAAAAAGAAAAAACAACCGCCCTGAAATAAATAACTCTGATAAACAACAAACATCTGAAAGAAGTGATGAATTAATACGAAAACCGCAAAACTCTGAACCAAGAAAAGGACGCAACAACCTAAATCAGTACTTTGAACCAAAACCCCAACAAACTGCAAACGACCCACTACGAAATACAGAGAACAGACGACAGCAAACCTACTCCGAAATAGTGGGAAGTAAACCACGACAAATAACTGAAAAACCAGTAGAAAATAGTAAAAAGCCAAAACAAACCGAACCAAGAAAAGAACAAAATAACAACACAAGGATGCCCTTACAAACCCAAAGCCAACAACCTATACAAGACGACCACCTCATGCCAACTCAAGTCATTCAAGACTTATTAATTAAACAAATGGAAAAAATGGATATGCTTCTCAACCAAATGAGCACGCTGATAGGCCTCATTGTGAACCTCGTCGCAAAGATGTCACAATGATTTCCTTAAACATAGCTGCGTGGAACATCAACGGTTTAGCTCCAAATGTTAATGAAGCTGAAATGTTGCTCAATATACACAAACTCGATATATTACTAATATCGGAATCTCAT
Source organism: Chloroclysta siterata (assembly GCA_932294275.1). NCBI lineage: Eukaryota > Metazoa > Arthropoda > Insecta > Lepidoptera > Geometridae > Chloroclysta > Chloroclysta siterata. The sequence goes on along the minus strand of OW028600.1, from coordinate 9,221,891 downwards.
TTCACGGACAGGAGTCAAGTAACTATCAAAAACTTTACAACCTATAGCACACAACACCCCGATGGGACTGCACATGCAGGCACAGCATTAATAGTCAGGTCTTTAATAAAACACCATGAATTACCTTCATATAAGACTGAACACCTTCAGGCGACCACCATAGCAGTTGAAGGGAAAACAGGCAACTTCAACGTTTCTGCAGTATACTGTCCACCTAAGCATTCCATGAAAGAAGAACAATTGACCCACTACTTCACCACACTAGGCCCAAGATTCCTCGCCGGAGGAGACTGGAACTCAAAACACCCACACTGGGGGTCAAGGCTTGCAACTACAAGAGGTAGACAACTTAAACTGTCAGTAGACAAAAACAACCTGTCAACCATATCAACCTCAGAACCGACGTTGCCACTGGCCCACTGATACAAATAGACTGCCAGATGTTATTGACTTCTTCATCACTAAGGGTATGTCGCAATATTCTACTATGATAAATTTATGCTTGGATGGCTCCTCAGCTCACACTCCTGTGCTACTGACTATCGGTACAACGTTCCTGGAGTACGAGACTACCTCGAGACTATATAGTAAGCACACGGACTGGGACTCCTTTAGAGAAATAATTGAAAGAAGGCTCGAGCTCCAGATTGCCCCCAAAACCCCCGATGAAATAGAGCTGGCTGCAACCAATCTTACGAATCTTATTCAAGTCGCATGCTGATCGACTACTCCTGAAACCCCAGCCAAAAATCTCAGACATAATTGCGTACCTTCGGAAATAAGAGCCAAAATCAGAGAAAAAAGAAGGCTTCGTAGAGTATGGCACTGCAGCCAACATAACGAGGATAAAAAGGCCCTTAATAAAGCAATAGCAGAGCTGAAAGATCTCATAAGCAACGCTAAGAATGCAACGCTAACACAGTACCTGGACTCCCTTACAGCGACTAAAGCAACCGACTACTCTCTATGGAAAGCCACGTCAAACATCAACCAACCCAAAAACACACGACCACCCCTGAGACTTGCTGACTCTAAATGGGCCAGAACAGCACAACAGCGAGTAGACGCCTTTGCCAATCACCTGAAAGACGTATTCAAACCCAACGACCACGCTAACAATAACAACGATGACACCGATATCAACTCGATCCTTGACCAGGACTTTCAAATTGATAAACCGCTGAAACCAACCAACCCAAGAGAAATATTGCGACACCTACTAAAACTTGATAACAAAAAAACATCAGGCTTTGATCAAATAACAAAAGAGATTGTAATCCAGCTGCCAAGGAAAGGGATGGTATTCCTTACAACGATTTTCAATGCAATCCTTAGAGTTGGCCACTATCCAAGCGTCTGGAAAATATCTGAAATAATAATGGTTCCCAAAGAAGGGAAACCATCGAATGAAATGTTGCTTCGTATAGACCAATAAGCCTGTTACCAGTCATTTCCAAAGTATTCGAAAAAGTTCTGCTCTCACGTATACTAATTGTCCTTCACGAAAAATCAATAATCCCAGATCACCAATTCGTATTCAGACAAGAACATGGCACAGTCGAACAGGTCCACAGGGTCGTCGACCAGATAAGAAAATCACTAGAACTAAAAGAGTACTGCTCCGCGGCCTTCTTGGACTTACAACAGGCATTCGATAAAGTTTGGCATAGGGGACTCCTCACCAAGATAAAAGCCTTGCTTGCTTCCACACCCGTTCTTTGGAATATTGAAGTCTTACCTCTCACAAAGAATATTCCAAGTAAAAGACGGCGAATACACCTCGAAATTCCACGAAATACAAGCAGGAGTACCTCAAGGTTCAGTACTGGGCCCTGTCCTATATACCATCTTCACATCGGACCTCCCAGAAACCCCAGGCGTCGTAACTGCTACTTTCGCTGATGATACCGCTATTCTGGCTAGTAGCAAGGACCCAATCGAAGCATCGTCAAACTTACAAAACGGGCTCGATAAAATAGGGCAGTGGTTAGCCAAGTGGAGGATCAAAGCCAGTACCGCAAAGTCAACTCATGCAACATTTGCCCTCCGCAAAGGAGACTGTCCACCAGTTAGCCTCGGATCAAACATATTACCACACAACAACGCTGTAAAATACCTTGGAATGCACCTAGATCGTAGACTGACCTGGAGAACACATGTGAAAAAAAAGAGAGACCAGCTAAACCACAAATACCGTAACCTTCATTGGTTACTGGGCAGGAACTCAATTCTGAGCACCGACAACAAACTCCTAATATATAAGGTCATACTAAAGCCAATATGGACCTATGGCATCCAGCTATGGGGATCAACCTGCAACTCCAATAAAATCATAATGCAAAGAGCCCAAAACAGTATCCTGAGAAACATATCTAATGCCCCATGGTTTCTTATGAACAGTGAGCTGCATAGCGAACTGAAAGTCAACACTGAACACACGCTTGAACACACATCCTAATCACCTAGCTGCACAGCTCAGTACCATCGACTACCCAAAGAGGTTATGCAGACAGTACATCATGGAACTAGATGGGTTGACATGATGCCGAAAAAAAGGAGAAGCACTCGCTGGAGTGCACCTTCTAAAAGACAAATGACCCACCACAAACCTGTTCATAGTCTGAAGACTGATCGGAGATGAAATTGGAACAAAAAAAAAACACAATTACTTATTAATAATATAAATCAATACAAATATTAGTATACATTCCACACAGCACTATCTAGCTCTAAACTGATCAAAGTTTGTACTATTGGAACCAGATAGCTGATTAATACTAATATTTTTTTGCAAACAATAGTTATAATATTATTACACCAGATGGATTAAAAAACATCTGTGTTCATTATACGAATGTTTGTTTTCAGTGGGGAATCGAATCCAAGTCCTACAGCGCAGAAAGCAGAGCTACTATCAGCTAAGACGTGAGAGCGGTTAATAATGTTTTGAGAAATTACATGTGTACATTCGTATGATATAACCTAACCTGAATAATAGGTAGATACCTATGGAACGTGAATATATGAAAACTTGAATAGATACACTAAACTAGATGAAAACTACATAGATGAAAACTTGAATAGATGAAAACTTGCATAGATGAAAACTTAATAGATGGAAACTTGAATAGATGAAAATTGGGGTACCTAGCTGGATAACTGTTGATCCAGATACCCCAATTTTTAACTACTGACCGACCCAGAAGACCTCTCACCGCCAACATCAACTTTTTGCACTCATTGGTTAAGTATGACTGTATAAGATCAATTGCCTGGTTTAGGATGACGTAATGTTTAAGTTTAGATATTAAGGTGGCATGACTGGCAGAAAACCCCAATCGCATCTTAAGAGTGTTCCCAAGCATCATAAATGTGCTTCAGGAGCGTCGAACCGGCATCAGTCGTTGATCGACCTTTAGTAAATCCAAATTGATGACTATGAAGTTGACGAATGAGATAATAACTGAGTAAGAACATTTTTTTCAAAAATTTTACTTAGTGTAGGCAGCACCGAAATAGGCCTGTAGTTCGCAGGATCTTGTTCATTTCCAGACTTGTACAAGGGAATGAGTTTACTGTGTTTCATTAAATCAGGGAATACGCCCTCATCTACACATCTATTTAAAATGTATGCAAGACATGGTGCAATATCAGTTATGATAGCGCCTAAATCTTTTGTAGACATTCCTTCAATATATAATAACAGCCAGACAGAGAACAAAAATCTATGTTCATCACACAAATGTTTGTTCTCGGTGGGGATCGAACCCAAGGCCTACGACCGACGCAGAAGGCAGAGACTACCAACTGAGCTGTGAAGGCAGTCAAAATCCTGTCAGATATCCATAAAATAAGTTTTGCTTCTTATAAAATTTCATATAACTTTTTTCTGCTGTAAATAGACATGCGTCATGTTGTGTTAGTTTCATTTTGGAGGAAAGTTTAAGAGGCCTTTCATGAATGCAAAACTTCGAAATTTCAAAAGTCTTAGGATAAAAATTGTTCGCCATGGCCTGTAGAATACCCTGCTTCCGGGATTATAGGGGTATTATGATACACGTTGTATAGCAAAATTTCATTAATCTGTAACTTTTTTCTGGGACTACATAAAATTAAAAAAAAAAAAAGTTTTGAAAGGTACTAAAAAGGTACTAAATATTTGCAAATAAATAATTAAGTTATATTGTCTCTAACTATGTGAAAAAAATGTGGTCCAGACAACCTGACGTCAGAATGTCTGACCACTTTATTTTCATGTTTTTTCACTGTTCATTGAGGTACTAAATAATCGAATATAGGTACCAAATAGTACCAAATAGGTACTAAATATTGATAGTTTCCAAACATAAAATATCGCACATGGTCCAGGGGTTCTGACGCTAACAACGATTGGTTTTGCATTGTGAAAATCAATCTACCAAAAAGATCAGCTGAAAATAAAAAAGCAAGTACCTACCAGCTATTGTAATACAGTCTTTTAAGAGTAGTAGAGCTCTTTGTGAAGGGCTCGTCCGGGGAAGTACTACCACCACGCTTTTTTCTGCCGCCAAGCAGCGTTGCTGTGTTTCGGTTTGAAGAGTGTGGTTGCCGGTGTAATTACAGGCACATGAGGCTTAACATCTGTATGCCTCAAGTTGATGGACGCAGGCCCAAGCAACATGATCACGTGAAAAGTGACGACAAACTGACGTCATCTTTGAAACAATGACGTCCTTCGCTATAGATGACGTGATAAAATGACGTGATTCGGAGCTATATGTCGTCGTTTGCTTTATATGACGTAATAAAATGACGTGTTTCTGAGCTATATGTCGTCGTTTGCTTTATATGACGTGATAAAATGACGTGATTCGGAGCTATATGTCGTCGTTTGCTTTATAAGACGTCATCAAATAACGTGATTCGGAGCTAGACATCGTCGTTCATTTTTTAAGACGTCATCAAATGACGTGATCCTACACTCTGTATCGTCATTCACCTTTAATAACGTAATCAAATGACGTGACCCTGCGCTGGATATCGTCTTTCACCATACATAACGTCACCAAATGACGTGTCCTTGCGCTGTGTATCGTCATTCGCCTTAAATAACGTCATCAAATGACGTGACCCTGCGCTGGATATCGTTTTACGCCTTATATATCGTCACCAAATGACGTGACCCTGCGCTGTGTATCGTCATTCGCCATAATGTACTGTATGTTTCACATTTATTATAGAGGTATTATAGTATAATATACTGTACTGTACTGTACTATACTGTAAATACTGTACTATACTGTACTGTACTGTACTATACCGTACTATACTGTACTATACTGTACTATACTGTACTATACTGTACTATACTGTACTATACTGTACTATACTGTACTATACTGTACTATACTGTACTATACTGTACTATACTGTACTATACTGTACTTTCCTGAACGTACCGTACCGTACCGTACCGTACCGTACCGTACCGTACCGTACCGTACCGTACCGTACCGTACCGTACCGTACCGTACCGTACCGTACCGTACCGTACCGTACCGTACCGTACCGTACCGTACCGTACCGTACCGTACCGTACCGTACCGTACCGTACCGTACCGTACCGTACCTTACCGTACCGTACCGTACCGTACCGTACCGTACCGTACTGTTACCGTACCGTACCGTACCGTACCGTACCGTACCGTACCGTACCGTACCGTACCGTACCGTACCGTACCGTACCGTACCGTACCGTACCGTACCGTACTGTTATAGTATTGTACCGTACCGTACCGTACCGTACCGTACCGTACCGTACCGTACTGTACCGTACTGTTATAGTATTGTACAGTTTGGACAGTACAGTACAGTACTATACTATGCTATATTATACCATAATAAATGAGAAAGGTGATGTGAATGTTTGTTACCACGTATCTCCGTAACTTATTTTATTTAGATGAAATTTGGTATGAAGATAGTTTAGGTTCTAGAATAATACATAGGTTGATCTATATTTAAAACTAGCGGCCTGTCCCAGCTTCGCATGGGTGGTCATAAATTATTTGAAAATTTTAGGATAAACTTAGACCGTGGGTTCGAGCCTCGCGTCTACTTATTTCATACATTTGCACGCGCTTCTCCTTGAGTGAGTGAAATCGCACCCCGCGCGTTACCGGTGGACCCGTAAACATTTTTAATTTCGTCATATCTTTTGAATGGAATGTCCGATTTGAAAAATTTAAGAAGTAATCTATAGGTATTGAAACCGTCTTAATTATGAAATGATTTATTTGGATAAGGATTAATATCAAGGTACAAATAAACACCCTTTTCTAGCGGAGGCATTTCAATTAATTTTTTATAATAAAAGAACACTTATTGTGACATAACTATAATAGTTAGACATATGCTGTCGCGACATTTTTTGTAGATGATAACGTGTTCTACAAAATCGTAGTACATTATTTTGTTCTATCTTCAATAGTTTTCGCAGCGCACGCGATGTAAGGTTTTTTGTTTTCCACCTTGGGTTACATTATTGAAGTTTTAGTAAGGATCCCTGATTTTTTTGAAAATATAATATAGCCTATGTTACTCAGGGATAATGTAGCATTCTAATGGTGAAAGAATTTTTGAAATCGGACCAGTAGTTTTTGAGCCTATTCGTTACATACAAAAATACAAAAATACAAAAATACAAAGTTTACCTCTTTATAATATTAGTGTAGATGTAGATGAATCTCTGAGGGGGTTTAAGTTTACAGGAATATTATTATTCCTTGTTCGATTCACGCAAAACCCGGTATAAATAAAATACAAAGTAAATAATTTATCACGGGGGTGTGCAATTCTGCTTTTTTTTCTAGCCGTGCATGCTGTTTGGAAAGCAATGCCAAACTATTTACTACCTACTGAAGGAATACAACGAAAGACCAGGCGGTATACATAATTATGACTATAGCCTGTTGAAAAAAAAAAAGTACGGTTTATTGTTTGACATTTTTTATGGCGGGCATCGGGCATCACAACAGTAATTAATACATAATTTTGTGAAAAGTTTTCATTAAATTCCTAGGGGTTAGTAGGTATGTACGTGGTTGCTGAAGAAGAAACGAAGAATGAGGAGATTGCTGTAAACGTGGTCATAGTCTCATCAGTTAAGTTTATCTTTGTAAAATGGAATATCTTCACAACAATGATTCCAGTATTTTGTCCGTAGACTTTGTTAGTGTACAAAATGCACGTGATAGGCCTTGACTAACAGTTTTTAACTACAGTATGCCTGCATGTCCTTTCGTTTAATTATAATGATATAAGTACTTTAAAAATAAACATTACTATTTTACTTTTTTTTTTTGAAGGTTCAGTCCAACCATTTCTGTCTACTGATGGTGATACAACAAGTATCCTACGCATAGAGGTAAAGTATTATCTACCTATATTTTTTTTCATTATGTTTATATTGGATTAGTTACAATCTGATAGAGGTGTTTACTAATAACATTATAATTTTGTTTTTAGTGCCATAACAACCGTTCATGCCTACTGAAGAACTAGTTAGTGTTAATACTACACCTACACAATAAAATTGAGAGGTAAATTAAGAGTTTGGCGTCTTCATATGACTTTTTTATCACATTGCCTGCCCAAAACATAGAAGATCTGAGAGAATAAAAGAGTTAAAATATGCACAAACCTATGGCTAATGATATGGCAGCTTCCATACAAAAATGTTGAAATGAATGTTGAAAAATGACTGCTGAGTTTTATTTACTTTAAAGAAAATTATTATGTGTTTTAGGGTCATCACAATCATCGTTGTATACTGAAGAATTAAGAGTTCCAACAACGCATCATACCAAATTAAAAGGTGCTATGCCTGCAGATGGCTTTTCTGCAACTACACAGCATTGGAAGTTTGAGTGGTAGAATGTACTTAATATAATTACTTAATTGGTTTAATTATAAGAAAGTATTTTAAGGTGTGGAAATGTAGTGAATTATCCATGAATTTTGTTGTGAGCATTTTTTGTGTAATTTTACCCTATTAAAACTTATTGTCTTACTAACCTACCTATTGTGTTTGTTTTTTAGATGAGTCCAAACTCAGGACGTAATATAAAGTTGTTTGAGAAGACGAATACGGCCGGCAACATACGTCAGGTTTCGCATCGGGTTCCTCGATCAGGTTACCGAATACGGGCACCCGACGGGAAACCCGATGCAAAAACCTGACGTATCTTGCCACTCTACGACGACATTATGACGTTACAGGTGACGTCAAAATTGACGTAATTTAAGACGTGATTGCCACGATGAATACGACGACATTTTAGACGTTACAGTTCACGTCAAAATCACGTTAGTTAATCACGACAAATTTGACGCCATTTATGACGTGATTGTCACGACGTATACGACGACATTTTAGACGTCATCGTTGACGTCAAAATCACGTAAGCTAATCACGTCATTAATGACGCACTAATTTGTGACATCCTCACGTCAAAACTGACGTCTTAAATGACGTGATGCGACGTCTTTCGATGCCGTAAAATTCACGTCATTATTCACGTGACCATGTTGCTTGGGGGGCAGTGCATCGTAGGGCAGGTTCCTATCGTGCGTGACTTACGAGGCAATGCTTTGTTATAGGTGATGGTTACCACTTAACATCAGGTGGGCCATTTGCTTGTTCCATCAGCTGGTTGTATAAAAAAAAAGTCTAGATAACTTATAAAGTACTCTTATTTCGGGGACGCTGGTATAACGGCATGCTTGGAAAATGTTTAACTCTGCTCAACCGTTTCAGATCTATCCATTAGCAAGCAATATCTTTTTCACTTGGAAAGAGATAAAAAAACCGCGATCGCATTACGAGTTCACAAACAAAATCTATGAATATGGTGATCCTATATGGCTTATGAAAAACCAGTCAATATATTACATTGGTAAGAAACACGTACTAAACTCTTAGAGGAATTTGTTCTTCAACCTTTAAAATAAGTTCATATCTTACAAATTTGTTACAGATTTACCATCACCAGTAGTGAACAGCTATTGCACTGGAAGAAAGACCATACAGTTTCTGAAAAACCACCAGTGCAGTTGCTACGTTAAAATTGCGGATTTGGAAATGTTAAAAGTCATAAAGAGTTCTGAGGAGGCGAGTGTCATAAGTGCTACGCCACTTTCTATAAATAGCACCTATCTGGTAAGTACCTACATAAAAGTTAAAACCGCCTTCTGCCGTCTTATACCTAGTGAAAAATTTCCGATAGAATGAATATTCAAAAGCTTTTTTTATACCTACTTGCTTTAAACTAGATGCCGCCTGACTTCGCTCTCGTAAAGGTGGTAATAATAATTGCTACTTTCCCTGCGCGGCCGGTTTGTTTTTTATCTTCTTCGTGTTGATTGCTGTGTTACCTAATTTAATGTTTATGATCTATTGTTTTGTAGCGTAATTTATCTGTATGATCTCTTGTTATTATTTTGATTTGTGTGAAAAATTATGGTGCTTTGGACCGTAGTTGCTGCCCTTGTACTCCGGCGTCACGGAAGATCAGCCTTGTAGTAGTGTATAAAATTAGTGCTGAGCTTAGTGCACAAAGCTGAGTGACGACCGATTTTGTTGTATTAACCAATATTGTTCTCTCTCTGTATTTCTACTATGTTTTTATGACACAAAATCAACGTTTTGATTTGATTCTTCGGGATCGTTAACGAACTATATTTATTCAAATTTTTCTTGAATTGGAATCTAGTCAAAGTCAAAAGGTACCTATATATACCTATTCAATTGAATCACAGGTGCCAGCTCCACGCGACCTATCCACTACATCCAGTCAACTAGAATTAACTTGTTTTTTACACCTTCCAGAACTGCTCCAGTCTTCACTGCATCAATTGGACTCTTATGATCTGCAAAGACCTAACTTGTTCAAACTATAATAAGAGCGTCCATGAGCCGGCTTGCACGGAAAGCATTTGCACAAACCTGGCCTTGAAATTAGAATACATCTTCAACTACCATGATTCTAAAATAATAAACGCTACTATAAAGTTCCATGTTCAGAATGTACCAATTAATTTGAACTACATAGAGCAAGAAATAGAGGTGAAATTTGTGTTGACTAATAATTCAATTGAGCGTGTGCTGAAGTTGAGTGGCAGTCCTGGATATATCGACAACATGCCGATAATTGTATCATACGCGGAAAGTAACTATACAGACACCTTTTACAATAAATCTTCACAGTTGAAGACATACATGACACTGCCCGAAAGCAAAGGTGGAATCTGTGTAGCATCTAACTTGACAGATAATTTCGTATTATTTGGGCCAAACAGAAGAATAAAATGCAGGCATTATCACAAGTACACAAAACAAAACGGGACTGAGCAATGCAAGCTGATCCAAAGCAACTTGAACGCATTGTTGGATTTGAAGAGCAAAGTAGCAGTATCACCACTAGGAAACCCTGAAGATCTCAAAGACAAAGAATGGTTGCCCTTGTTACTGAATGTTTCAGATAAAGCGTACATCTATGGAGAACTCTATGAAAAATCTAAGCTTTATTGCTACAACATTATTACACGGTACTCATTCGTCTTCACCTATGCGGAAATTGGCGGCAATAATAGAGTTTTAGGAATTAATTTTGATACTACATCGAGGAACGCTAGTTTTAGCGTCGATGATATTTCAGTTGTAGTTACTATCGATGTTAACTTTATCGATGTATCGAAACCTAGCGTAATTCAATATGCGTCTGGTCCTAATTTGAATTTCTATTTACCTAAAGATTTATTTCTTCCATTTCCCTCAAATGAGTCTCAAGTAGTTAGAATGAATGTGTTTTGTTTAATCTTATATTGCTGTGTCGCAATAGTTGTGGGTAGTTAGAGTGAATGTATCTTATATTGCTGTAAGTAACGCAATAAGTAGCCAGCAAATAAAATAACTTTTGTACTAACTAATAATTTTATTTTTACCTTGAAATAATTTAAATAATTTTATTACTTCTATCACTTCTAACTTGGCATCCCCTTCAAGGACTAACGATCTTGAGTCCTGCAAATAAAACCCATTTTAAGCTCATTTCAACTTCACGCTTTATTAGAATAATATTTACAAGAAATTCAAATCTCAAAGAGAATAAAAGATAGTAATAAAGAATAAAATTTTAATACATCTGTTTCGGACAAGACAACAGGACCTATAGTTGAACCAACAACGCACACGGCACGCACTAGGTCCACTAGGGTATTTACAATAATTTTTACATGTAAACACTAGAAACTAAGGATTTTTCGAGTAAGAATAGTCAGAATCTCATTTTCACTTTCATTTTTAGATAACTGTAACGATTGCATTTCTCTTTTTAGTAGTAAGCCTTTCATTTGATTTTACTATTTTTTTGTAAATGACAGTGCTAATGAGATTACAAATGCCAAATTATACTCTGTTATTACATTGCGATCAGCTTTTAATATAATAGGTATATAGAGGGAGGATTATCTTCTATGAATGTTTCATGGCTCATCAAGCTTCGTTCCAACACTGCGGATAGATTTTGAGCGCGTAACTAGTTTCACCGTTACTAAGAAACCATTTGTTTTGTCTTACTTAAATCATTAAATGTTTATGGTTATTTTTATCGAATAATAAGACTGCCTCAGCGAATAGTAAACTGCACAAACCAAATAAAGTCATCGATATAACTAAATGAAATGGAGCAGCGAGGCGATAGAATTATAAGCTGACTCGGCGAATACGACCCGAACTATAGTTCGTGACGACCAACATTTACCACCATCGCGGTGCGGTATGTAGAATGCTGGGCGCAGTCTCCGTGTGGGCGTGAGCCCTAAGGCAGCTGAAGTTGTAAATAATGGCCGCTGGTTTAGCCTCGTCCTCATAAAGCCACTCCATCCGCTTGAGTATCGTGCCAGGGTCGCTACGCACCTATGCGACGTAGGTATAGACCTTGCGGTCGTCGGGAGTGCGGGCCAGGTATTCGCGCTCGATGAGCCCTTCGATGCGCTTCTTGATCACCACGGGAGAGGGGAGGAAGCGGGCCCGAAGCTGCTCCGTCACCTCTGCTACCAGAAGCGTGTGCTGCAATCAATACAATGGATCAGCTTCTCACCATATCAAATGACCACCCTACTTCCTATCCTACGTATCGAATTAATAGCAACTGATGCGTGGAAGCCAGCCCTTTAAATATGTTGACATAACTTTAAGAATTCTTCAATATGTCATAGTCAAGAGTCGGGTTTAGAAAGATCTTCAATTTCATAGGAGGTTAACATGTTCAGGTTTGACAGCTTTCACAGCTCAGTTGGTAGTAGCTCTACCTTCTGCGCCGTCGGCCGTGGGTTCGATCCCCACCGAGAACAAACATTTGTGTGATGAACATAGATGTTTGTTTTCTGTCTGGGTGTTATATAATAAGTATGTATTTACAAAAAAAGTATGTAAGTAGTATATCAGCTAACTGGTTCCCATATTACAAGCTTTGGCTTATTTTGGGGCGAGATGGTGCTGTGTGGAATGTCTACCAATATTTATTTATTTTTATTTATTTATGTACCAATCAAGTCATCTACCAATAAACTCACTACTATTATTTACTTTCCTACTTTGAAGTTATTCATTTGATAAAGGTCAAGAAACTGACATTTGGCACAGAGGTTTAGCTACTACTATTTTTTACACCGTTAACAAATGCCCTTGTTTTCAAAGTGTTAACAAAAAAATATACATACGGCCATCTTCTTGCGTGCCTTCATAATGCGCACTATAGCGGCTTCTATCTCGTGTTTGCGATCCTCGTCTACTTTGTTACGCGTCTCGCGTCGCTCCGGCTCCGACTCGCCCTTGGCCGCTACTGTCTGGATCTTAACTCTGCAATAAGGTCATTGTATTTTAGAAACAAATGCTCACCAGTGCTTCACGTCTGTATGTACTATAAATACTACAAAGTCCAAAATATTGGTGAACATTACATCACCATTTCTCAAGGGCCTGACATCAACGGCCAAAAATAATCAATGCTTAAATTATTGCGGTCTTACTGTGTTGCCAATTTAAGTCATCTAGCTACCCTCATTCACGCAGATTTTTATTACACTCCTATCTTTTTATTGTCATCTCAGTGCTCACTTTGACAGTTACTGTTTCTGTTTTTTAACTATACAACATGTAACATAATATAAGGCCCCTTTATGGCCAAAGACCGCTGTGAATAGGGTTGCCTCATGGTATGTTTAGTTTCATATCGGAATAAAGTTTAAAAGGCATTTCAGGAATTAAAACCTTCGAAATTTCAAAAGTCGTAGAACAAAATTTGTTCGCCATGACCTGTAGAACACCCTGTTTTCTGGTTATAGGGGTCTTATGTTACGCGTTATTTTATACTACTAGCTAATAGAACAAGCAGATGGTCCACCTGATGTTAAGTGGTAACCATCATCTAAAACTAAGCCTTGCCTCGTAAGTCACGCTCGAAGGGAACGTGCCCTGTTAAGAAGAGATAAGAAGATGTTAAGCCTCATGTGCCTGTAATTTCACCGGCAACCACACTCTTCAAACCGAAACACAGCAACGCTGCTTGGCGGCAAGGTTTCCCAGGACGAGCCCTTCACAAAGAGCTCTATTACTCTTAAATATGGTTGCTATAGTGTTCAATTGAGCTATGCATACCTATGCAGTTTGGATGTGAAGGAGTCGTTGGCCTAGAACTGGTTGGAAGGCTTTCCTTGGTATTCTTGATGAGCACACAGACGCTGTTTGTTTTTTGACTGAATATGGGGGCTATAAATAGTGTTCAATAGAGCTATGCATACCTATGCAGCTTGGATGTGAAGGAGTCGTTGACGTAGAACTGGTTGGAAGGCTCGATCTCCTTGGTCTTGGGATGCTTGATGAGCACGCGCTGCGTCGCCTTGCCCATCGCCAGCGACTGCAGCGCGCGGATCAGATCCTTCTCCGGCACGTCAGTCTCGTTCAGGATTTCCTGCAAATAAACCATTAATAACAATAAATATATTCATATGAGTTAGTGGGCAATTCTGGTGACCTGCCGGAACCAACAGATGATGATGTCATAAGATACGAACATGGGAACGAACCAGAGGATAGGCAGCAGCATCTCTCGAGTATTTAAACAACGACAATGTGGTCACTTATCCATCTCGCGTGGGGACTATAGCAAGCCCGGCCTGGCAAGGCCTGTGTCCAGCAGTTGACTTATTTATGATCTTCTAGAATGAAGTACCCACGAAGAGATGGACCTGGATACGCCGAACATCTTCGTATGTCCTCCAAGGATACAGGTGAATCCTATACAAGGTGTACCAATAATTGGGTTTCAAACTTCGGGGGGCTAAAGTACCCATCAATATGAACTTTGAACTTTTTTCTTTATTGTACACAGTAATAACAACTTAAATATAAAACATGCACAAAGTAAACTTAAATATAAAACATGCACGAAGGCGAGCTTAACCCTAAAAAGAGTTCTCTTCCAGCAAACCTTGAAGGATAGATAAAATTGAAATGAGAGGTGGGTGCGTGAATAACTTTTTCTAAGGAACCAACACTGTGAACGCGAAAAAAAAACAGCTGTTTCATACAAAAGTTCAATACCTACCTGGCTAAAATGTATGAAACAGCTGTTTTTTTAGCCCCCTGAAGTTTTAAACTCAATTATTGACAGCCTTCACAGCTCAGTTACAGCCGTAGGCCGTGGGTTCGATCCCCACCGAGAACAAACATTTGTGTGGTGAACAAAGATGTTTGTTCTCTGTCTGGGTGTTATATAATATTATAAGTATGTATTTACAAAAAAAAAGTATATAAGTAGTACATCAGCTATCTAGTTCCCATATCACAAGCTTTGGCTCAGTTTGGGGCGAAATAGTGCTGTGTGGAATGTCCACCAATATTAATTAATTAATTTATTTATTATTGGAACACCTTGTATAGTTAGTGAGGTTTCGACGCGATTAGTGTGTAGTGTGCAAACGGGGCGATGGCCCCGGGGCCTCCACAAACGGGGGGCCCCCACAATAGAGACTTCGGAAAAAAAATCTTTCAAATTGCAACTAGTAAACACTAGTAAACATCTTCTTTTCCTTTGATATATTTTTTTGCTATTTTACCTTTACCTACAGCCTACAGTACTTTGTACATACATGATTATTTGATTATATTAATCTTAAATAACAGAAATCCAAAAACACCAAAAATAGTAACTCTTTTTGTATAAGAGAATCTACTTGGTTTCACAATAAATTATTTATTGAAAAACTCGACTGAAAAAAAATCACTTTATTTGGAAAATAATTTGGCGCGAGGGGGCCTCCTCTCCTTTGTTGCCCCGGGGCCTCTGGACCTCTAAATCCGGCCCTGTGTGTAGTGTGGAGTGCACTGACCTCGTAGGTGAGCCGGTCTCGCTTGTTGAAGAGCAGCAGCACGCACATCTGGAAGGTGGACACCTGGATGATGTGGCGGCGCGGCGGCACGTGCGCGGGCGGCGAGCGCGTCGGACTGCCGCCGAGCGCGCCGCGGAACGTGGCGTGCAGGTCCGCCGAGCCGAGCTGCGGCTGCAGGGACAGCTGCCGCCCGGAGTGCTTCGCTAGGTAGAAGCTGAAACAATAACATTATTATTCATTTTTATCACATCAATTCGAAAGGAGATAGTTTGCTCTTCGAAAACAGGCAGCAAAATAGAACTTTGATCCCAAGGGCGGTAATGTGATTTGAATTTGGAATGTGCTTATTGAGTAAAAAGTTCTAATCACCAAAGAGATCACGAACACTGTATGAACAAGCAGGCTTTATAATTAAAAAAAAGCGCCTGAACTAAATAAAAATAAACAAAAACACGTGAAACGCGCATTCCACCTTTGTTCATAATTGTTTACTCAAATTCAGATTTTACTTAGTTTTATGAAAATAAATAAAATTACAATGAATACATGATTATGACTATGAGACTATGTGACAATGTGACAATGTGACTATGTGACTTCGTGACTTCGTGACTTCGTGACTCCGTGACTTTGTGACTATGTGACTTCGTGACTTCGTGACTTTGTGAATTTGTGACTTTGTGACTTTGTGACTTTGTGACTTTGTGACTTTGTGACTATGATTATTCATAAGTTGCACTAAGCTATTTTCTCATTGAGGGTGATAAAAAGTAGAGTGTCCACCTCGGGAGCAACACTATTTTAAGCTCGAGTGAAGTACTTTGAATCCCTCGTTACGCTTAGGATTCTACTTTAGAATCCTTCGCTCCGCTCTGGATTCAAAAAACACTCTCGCCATAAAAATAGTTGTTTGCTCCCTTGGTAAACAATCTACTATTATTCTTTATGTCATGTAACGAGAAGAATGCTAGGGATGAATGTGGATGGATATAGGAGTAGAGGTAGGCCAAAGAAAAGATGGATGGAATGTGTAAAAGAGGACATGAGTAAGAAAGGAGTGACTACTGAGATGACGGCTGATAGAGGAGAGTGGAGGGGAAAAACCTGTTGTGCCGACCCCACATGAAGTGGGATAAGGGCAGGAAAATGATGATTTATTTATTCTTTATTGTACACAAATGATTTACACAAAAAAAATTTTTTTTTTTTTATACAACCAGCTGATGGAACAAGCAGATGGCCCACCTGATGTTAAATGGTAACCATCACCTATAACAAAGCATTGCCTCGTAAGTCACGCACGATAGGAACGTGTCCTACGATGCACTGCCCTGCGTCCATCAGCTTGAGGCATACAGATGTTAAGCCTCATGTGCCTGTAATTACACCGGCAACCACACTCTTCAAACCGAAACACAGCATTGCTGCTTGGCGGCAAAAAAGGTGTGGTGGTAGTACTTCCCCGGACGAGCTCTTCACAAAGAGCTCTACTACTCTTCTCTATATGATAGTCATGTACTATCGGCGTAAGATATAGCTATACAGTTTGAAACAATTTTGCCTTGCGTTGGTTTTGGGTTACTGGTCACACCTTCTTTTTTTTGTTGTGGTCACTTCACAGAAAAATCACCCTTAAGGTGGATAAGCATATCTTACGCCGATGATACAAAGGCGATCTTAAACCAAAATAGAATTTACCTGCTTAACCTTAGAGGAGAGTTGATTAAAGTGGTGGGAAGGTGTACAAACATAAAATATATATATATTTAAAAAGCAGATAGGAGAACATTACCATATAGACATATCCTATATCCATATAGGCGCCATGTTAGTATATAAGTATGTTAAAATATTGTCGTAATGATGTGAACTATGTTATCGTTTTGATGTAGAAAAAACAATAAAACAACAATCAATGGAGATGGTCCGGATTACTCCGGACATATGATGAGAAAAAGAAAGAAAATACAAGTACTTAATACAGATTGATTTTTCTGATTGCTATAGAGCACCAAAAAGGCATCGACTTAGCATAATGCCTAACAAAGTTGTCATACACGGGAAAAATTGGTAGACCACTAATCAAAATTAAAAAGGAAACCAGATGAAATTTTGTTCATGTAATTGTGCATGTTTTTTTAATACAATGCAACAATATTAATCTCCCAAACAAAAACCTCTTCCAAATAAAAAAAATATACCCATTGGCATCTTCTTCACAAAATTACAAAATCATAGAGTAACCCAAAATACCACTATTCAGAAATAATCGGTGGCGTCGTGTACCTTGGCCTTATGCAACATCATGTGGTGTCATAATATGTTTTCTTCTTTCACTCTCTGGTTGTAGGAGACTGAAGGAATATTATGTTGTCTTCCTTCAGTCTCCTATAACCAGATCTTGTCAGTAGTCCCTTCTTTCTTACCAATGTCATATTGCACACAATCCATCCATCATACACAAGACTTACCTCCTGAAGACATCGAATGCGTTGCGAGGCGCCGACGGTATGTTGCATTTGGGCGTGGCGCTCTGCGTCGGCCAGAAGCCGGTTGTCAGAACACGCACCGACAGATCCACGCCGTGGAGATTCGTCTATTACACAAACAATGCTTTTATAATCATCTTCTTCTTCTTAAATTTAAGAGCTTAGCTCTTGTCGGGGTTCAGTACCCCAAGTCTATATGTTTTTAACCAACTTCAAAAAAAGAGGTTCTCAATTTGATTCCATTTAATTTTTATTTGTGTTTCTTACGCGATATCTCCGCCAATTGTTTTTAGTTTTTCGTAATGTCAGGCCTTTTTTGTATGGAGATTCGATGAACACCAAAATCGGGCGTGCTGCGAACTCACGAGCCTCCATACAAAAAGATTTAAGAGTAGTAGAGCTCTTTGTGAAGGCTCGTCCGGGGAAGTACTACCACCACGCCTTTTTCTGCCGCCAAGCAGCGTTGCTGTGTTTCGGTTTGAAGAGTGTGGTTGCCGGTGTAATTACAGGCACATGAGGCTTAGCATCTGTATGCCTAAGTTGATGGACGCAGGGCAGTGCATTGTAGGGCACGTTCCTATCGTGCGTGATTTACGAGGCAATGCTTTGTTATAGGTGATGGTTACCACTTAACATCAGGTGGGCCATCTGCTTGTTCCATCAGCTAGTTGTATAAAAAAAAGGCCGGACGTTACGAAAAATTAAACTCTGACTTGGGTTACTGATGCAGTTTCCGCCCATTGAGCTTTTCAATACGGCCTCCTTCACTTCCTTATACGACATAACAGCGACCTTTTATCTAGGTAATGTAACTTATTCTTGGCCTTGGCTTATTAACTGCCGATGATAAGTATTCCATCTACGATCTATCATCAGTCTGAATGAGTCTACTGCTGGACATAGGCCTCTCTTGTATTGGGGGACGTTTACCATAAGTCACCACACTTGGCAGGCGGATTGGTGGTGGTGGTGTTAAGAAGCTGATAACCTAATATGATAACCTCAAAAATCGCAATCAACCATTTTGTGTGCAAATAACATTGCACACAGTACCGCGAAAAATCCAAATCCGCATTTTGATCCAAACAAGTTTTCCTACCAAAAAGTATCTATAGTAGCGGTAGAATTCGCCTTAAAGATCTAGATCTATATTCCTATTGAATCTAGAGTAAATAACTCACCCCGGCAGACAACACATGTTCTTTGAATTCTTCCATGATGGTGTTAGAGACGGTCATATCCTTGAACATACCCTCGAGCTTCGACGTGAACTGACAACCGCACTCAGTCTGTACAATATAAATGAGAACATAAGTTAGATACTAAATAAATTGACGAATATTTCACACATCGCCATCTTTTCCCAAACTAAGAGCTGATTTGAACATGCTCTGTTAGTTACTAATAAAGGATTAACAGGCCTTTAAATCTAACCTTATATGTCAAATAACGCATTTTTACATATTTAACGGCCCTTTAATCCTTTGTCAATCTAAGACATGGCATGGTGAAATCAGAGCTAAGCAAGGCCCACTTAATTACAGTGTTTAATACCCCTCTTAGATATAAGATTTTTTACACTAAGACTTTGATCCTCAGGTACGGTAGATATCCCCTTGATTTCTACCAAGTACGAACTCAAGAATCTATTCCTATCTAATACCAAAAACTAATACCAATGGTATTTGTTTTTGTCGTCATAAATTTTCTGTTCAAGACGAAATACTGTTGGTATTAGTTTTTTGGTTGGTATTAGATAGGAATAGATCAACTCAAGATACTTTCAGGAACGTCATGTCCAAAAATTGTTGGTACTTTGTATTATTTTTATACAAATACGTATGAACAATTTGTCCTACTCTCTAAAATGCAATAATGCTGCTGCCACATTATCTAAGCTATGTCGGATGTACTTTGTCTATCTATAAAACAAACTACACTGTTGACTACATAACACAACTACATAATATAGAATAATTTATTTAGACGAATAAGGGCCGGTTTCACCATGCTCTGTTAGATTAACAAAGGATTAAAGGGCCGTTAAATATGTCAAAATGTACGCGTTTGACAGCTAAGGTTAGATTTAACGGTCTTTTAATCCTTGATTAGTAACTAACAGAGTATGGTGAAACCGGCCCTAATGGTGTCACTAACAAAACTACCGACAAAAGACTCGATCCTGCTTAAAGTCTCATGAATCTCTGCAAAATTCTTTACTCCGAATTAACCGAAAACATTTGAATAACATAAAAGCAAACAACCCATACAATTTCAAAGACTTTAAGCAAGAATGCCTAAAATGAACTGTTGGACTTACAAAGAATGTGTCCTTGGTAAAGAATTTTGCAGATATATGGACGGACGGAAGGGACATGGGATTCACGAGACTAAGCACAGATCGGGTTCTCGATTTGCGAGACGTCACCGATTATACAGTGAAAGTCGCGCGGCTCCACGTCCTTTAACATACTTTCTTTCTGGGGAAAGGTGAAAGCGAGAAATGAAAAAGTTTCCACTGAAAAGTATTGTAACCTTCTTGGTGCTCAACAGAACAGAGAGAAAAATAAAAATCATAATAGTGCAACACCACTCGACGACTCTACAATTATTTGGAGTCGTCTAAATGGAGCATACAGCTAAGCATCTGCGTTAGCAATATGCTATTATTATTATTACAATTAAATTTTTCCCAAACATAGTACGGACATTCAGGTATTTTATCCTAGCCTACGAAATCCTGTCTCACACCGCAGCGTCTTGGTGTTGACGTTAACAGGATCCATCTCCATTTATTTCATATTGTACTTTATTTTACATTGTCTACACTAATATTATAAAGAGGAAAGCTTTGTATTTTTGTATTTTTGTATGTAACGAATAGGCTCAAAAACTACTGGTCCGATTTCAAAAATTCTTTCACCATTAGAATGCTACATTATCCCTGAGTAACATAGGCTATATTATATTTTCAAAAAAATCAGGGATCCTTACTAAAACTCCAATAATGTAACCCAAGGTGGAAACCAAAAACCTTACATCGCGTGCGCTGCGAAAACTATTGATGATAGAACAAAATAATGTACTACGATTTTGTAGAACACGTCATCATCTACAAAAAATGTCGCGACAGCATATGTCTAACTATTATAGTTATGTCACAATAAGTGTTCTTTTATTACAAAAAATTAATTGAAATGCCGCCGCTAGAAAATGGTCTTTATTTGTACCTTGGTATTAATCCTTATCCAAATAAATCTTTTTATAATTAAGACGATTTCAATACCTATAGATTACTTCTAAAATTTTTCAAATCGGACATTCCATTCAAAATATATGACGAAATTAAAAACGTTAACGGGTCCACGGGTGGCGCTCGGGGTGCGATTTCACTCTCTGGCGTGCAAATGTATGAAATAAGTAGACGCGAGGCTTGAACCCACGGTCTAAGTTTATCCTAAAATGTTCAAAAAATTTATGACCACCCATGCGAAGCTGGGACAGGCCGCTATTCTATATATATGGCGGTAGTGACCTTGACAATATATTTTTTTCAGGAAAATGTCGGAATCTTTTGCCTATCCTGCCTTCTTCTTCTTGTCGTGTCACTAGTTCGAAACAGTGTGGTGAAATAATGTGTCCTGCCTTGAAATAATCTTATATTTTTTTTTCTTACCTTCAGTTTAGAGATCATGTTCTTCTCGCTGTCGTCAGATACAGATTTGTTGAGCAAGAGTCGCTTCGCCAGGTGCTGCTTGTAGTACCGCTCAAACACGTCCTTCTCTTGCAGGAAACGGAAGAGGACCATCGTCTTGTCTAACACCGCTTCTATCTCTTGTTCGCTCATCTGGAAACAACAAAATCTCTTAAAAATTATTCATGGTAATTTTTATTATACTACTTTCTGATGGATCAAACCCACCTGACATTAAGCGTTAACCATCGCCTATAACAAAGCATTGGCTCGTAAGACACGCACAATAAGAACGTTCCCTACGATGCACTGCCCTGTATTCATCAACTTGAGGCATACAGATGTTAAACCTCATGCGCCTGTAATTACACCGGCAACCACACCCTTCAAACCGAAACACAGCAGTAGGTTTTACTGTTTTTTCTGAAGGTCAGTTAGCAGAGTTCTTGAATTGATAAGTATCTACTCAGTAAACGACTGATGTTTGAAAAGATTTTTGAACTGTCGATTTTATAGCTTTTTTTATGATTGATTTCAATCTTACCTACAGCTTGCGTATTTAAGTAACAAATTCATCTTCCTGCCCTTATCCCACGCGTGCCCACGCTAAGTGGGGTCGGCACAACAGGTTTCGGTATTCATGTTACACATTGACAGCATAAATATCATGGAAACTATTGTGATATCCCTAGGTTTTATTTACTTATCTATTTAACACTTTATTGCACCTATAATAAAAAAAATAAGAGTTCAAATGGTGGACTTAATGCTATGAGCATTTTCTACATGCCAACCTTAAAGGTAAATAATGACGTTGATATGTAATAACCTTGTTTTTTTTATTAACTTTATTGAAATCATAAAAAGCTTGGCGCGCTTAGTCGGTAAAAAATATTGGATAATAATGGTTAAATTGGCCATTTTATGAGTATCGGACTGTTGACTTGTGCTAACCTAGTACATTTATCTTTTATAATGATGATAGTCATGATATTAATGATCTACAGAAAGCAACTAATTTTAGTAAACTCACCCCCTTCTCCCCCTTTTTGAGCTTCCCGTCGATAAATAGCGAGAGGAACTCCGGTGATTTGTTGTTGAGGTTCAAGAAATACTCGAAGTCGGACGCGATCATGTGCTTGAAGATCTTGTCGTTGTTGAACGAGTTCTGGAGGAAGTGGTCGAAGCGGTCCTTCAGGTCGAGAAGGTTCTGGAAATAATTGTTTTCGATAAGCCAAGAACTAGAAACAATAGGCTCCTTTTGAGTTTTTAACTAAACAAACTGAAGTATAGTCTATGTTCTACTCGAAGGCATACAATTTTTTTTTTTTAATCTATGGCCCACTTCTGCCTATGGAACCTTCTCTTTTCTCTTTTATTTTTATCGTCGTATCATCCGAATCTTTTTTAAAGTTTTATTTAGCATGCCCTGTTTGTTCTTAATTTTATTTGAGTCAACTTATAGTAGGGGAGCCCAAGAGGGGATTTCGGGATTTCCTCGAGCGCGTCAGATTAATATACAGGGGGATACCTTGTACCTGGTTAAGAACCTCCACCAAATATGAGCCCCATATATAAAGCCGCCCGTCTAGGATAAAGGATCAGATTAGTAAAAAAAAATTGATCATCAGAAAATCTCGAGCGCGTCAGATTAAGTTAGGGTGAGTTAATTACATGCTAAAAAGTGTATATTCCACTAATCTGACAATTTGAGAGTGACGTAAAGAAACGGGAGGGCTACAAAGTTGTAAAAAAAAAACGTCATCTCGACATGCTCGAGCGTGGCTGATTTTTTTTTTATTTTGAAGTAAATAATTCAAGGATAACGAAAAATATATAATCTGACGATTTCCACAAGCCGAAGTAACAAATATTCGTCGATAAAGTTTAGCTGCGTGGTGCCTATATTCCCCTCTGCGCGCTTCTATTTCGTGCCATGAAATCGAGCCAGAAGAAGAAGATGATTCTACTAATGAAGATGATGACTAATTAATCAATTAATTGTAAATAAAAAAATATTTTTTTAAATTATTTTCTTATAAATACAAGTATTCTACTTAACAAACTTATACTTTTTATTTGCATGCTATTTCCTGAGCTTTTCAATTAATTAAGTTGAATGGTTTAAAAAAATCAATTTTTTTTTTTTTTTTTTGTCAGATTTGGCGAATCCCTCTAGATAATCGTCAGATTATGAGACAGCACGTCTAGGACATAAAGATGAACCATATATATCTTAATCTGACGCGCTTGAGTATTTCAAAATGGCGATTTTTTTTTGCATATTAAAATAATGGCTGCGAGTTTGCGTCACATCAAAATCGTCAGATTATTGAATGAGATTTTTTTTTTAGGTTCACATAACACCCCCTTAAAAAATCTGACGCGCTCGATTAAATTTTTTTTTTTTTCGTTTTCAACCCTTAAGTACGACCACCCCCATCATGCAAACGATCAGATTAACATACGTACATTATTAAAAATACGTAGGACATTGGTGCTATCAATATCTGACGCGCTCGAGTATGTCCATGCAACAGTTTTTTTTTACATTTTTGAAAATCTATAGCCGCTCCCCCCACTGATGAAAAGGTATACTTATATAACATTTTTTTCTTCTTATCATCTAAGCTTTGCAACCCAATAGGTCTCTATGACGCTCGAGGAAATCCCCATTTAGCATCATGGCCTCCCCTACTATTAATGATCTAAATAAAAATAAAATAAAAAAAGTAAAACAAAATGTGTCATAGTGAATGTTTTAAAAAGCAACAATACCTGTACGAATGCAATAGCGACTCTAGTGTGGTGTTGAGCACCATTTAGTGATTCAAAAAGAAAAAAATGTGTCATGATCGCGAAAGTTTAAGACAACAATATACTATAATATAATATAATATATTTAATATACCTGCACGAATGCGATAGCGACTCGTGTGGTGCCAATATATTACATACTACATACAATTTAAAAAAAATCATTGTCATGACCTTGAGATCTGATTTTACCATGCTGTCTTACATTAACAAAAGATTAAAGGGCCGCTAAATATGTCAAAATGCACGCGTTTGACATCTAAAGATAGATTTAACGGCCTGTTAATCCTTTATTAGCAACTAATAGAGCATGCTGCAATCCCCGCCTCTTTTCTTTTGTCGTGTTACTAGTTTCTTTCGAAATAGTGAAGAAACTGTGTGGTGAAAGTATTTCAAGTGCGCCTCAAGAGGCTCTTTTCGAGCACTTGAGACATGTTATAGAACTTTTAGGTTCTACATGCCGATTTCCTCACGATGTTTTCCGTCATCGTTTGAGAGTACTGGCACATACATTATTGTGCAGTATTGTGCACATACATTTTGAGCAGAAAAACTCATTGGTGCACGACCGGTTTCGAACCCACAACCTTAGGATCGGAAAGCGGGGCCGCTACCACTAGACCACCAGTGCTACTACTGGGGTCTTCTTTTCTCCCCTTGTGGAAGAGGGTAGGGCCTCGATTGATATCTTTACTCTGGCCTCCAGGGGTCATGGGGTGTCACCGTATGTCGGTGTTACTGATAAATATTATCCTTCTATTTTTTTTTTGGACCTCCAGTGCTCTCCCTGGCTCTGTAAGTTACAATGGTGCCAACTTAAGGTATTTTACTCTAGATTTAGAGTAAAATTTAAATATCAGGGTAATTTTTGGGGTAACCCGATGCAGCTGTGTTGCCTCTTTTATCAGGACCAATATTATCTAATGCCGCTGTAGAAAGCATTTTCAGTTTATGTAATTCATCATCTGTAATTTTCCCTACACTTAATAGTAAAATATAAATGCAATAAGTACTTATATGTATATGTCAATTTGCAGTAAAGATAATCTTTAGGGTATTTTTTCATAATCACACCAAATTAAGGGTAAATTTGAACAAGCATAGGGTAAAGTGTAACTAAGGGGAGCCAATAATGTACGGCCAAATAATGTACAGCATGTTATTGCACAGCATGATAATGTACACCCAATAATCCGTGTCCACTGGTTTGAATTATCGGGGTGTACATTATCATCCCGTACAATAACATGCCGTGCAATATTGTCACGTGTTGTTAATGTACACCCAGTTAATGTACAGCATGATAATTGAAAGCCACTTTAGTAACGTCGAGTCGGATTGGTTAGGTTATGTTGAAACATATAAATAATGCACGAGGCGAGCGAGCAAAGCGAGCGTGCCGCGGCAGCGGCCGCCGAAGTGCCAGAAATTATTTTTTACGGTACCAAAGTGGCTTCCAATTATCATGCTGTACATTAACGTGCTGTACATTATCATGCTGTGTATTAACTGGCTGCATATTAACTACACGTGACAATATTGCACATCCAGTTATTGCACACCCCGATAATGTACACCCAGATAAAACGAATCCAAAAAGGTACCAAAATGGATTCTAAATATCATGCTGTACATTATCGTGCTGTACATTATCATGTCGTACAATAACCGGAAACTAACTAAGCATTGGCAACACTGGTAAGTTATGTGAGGTAGAGTACCTGCACGAAGGCGATCGCGTTAGTGTTGTGATGCGTGTCGGTGACGAGCGCGCGGCCCTGCTCGCGCAGGTGCGCCGACACCGCGTCCGCCACCGTGCGCAGCCCCTCCGGCACGCGCGACAGCAGCTTGTACACGCACGCCAGCTCCGACGTGCGCGTGTGCATCAGCATGTGCACCACGCCGCTGTTCTCCATCTGACAACGTATCATATACTACATACAAATATCAACAAAGGTGGAATGCGCGTTTCACGTGTTCTTGTTTATTTTTATTTAGTTCAGGCGCTTTTT
This sequence comes from Chloroclysta siterata, assembly GCA_932294275.1. Classification (NCBI taxonomy): domain Eukaryota; kingdom Metazoa; phylum Arthropoda; class Insecta; order Lepidoptera; family Geometridae; genus Chloroclysta; species Chloroclysta siterata. Next base: position 9,195,447 of record OW028600.1, on the reverse strand, counting down.
TTTAATTATAAAGCCTGCTTGTTCATACAGTGTTCGTGATCTCTTTGGTGATTAGAACTTTTACTCAATAAGCACATTCCAAATTCAAATCACATTACCGCCCTTGGGATCAAAGTGCTATTTTGCTGCCTGTTTTCGAAGAGCAAACTATCTCCTTTCGAATTGATGTGATAAAAATATCAATAAATAAGCCTTTACATCTCTCATGTTCGGTAAGTAGGTTCTCATTACCTCCAAATGGAGCTTGTAGGTGACTAATTAGCGCTCTAGGGTAATAATGTAGCTAGAAAAGCCCTAGGGCGGTAAGTAATTAAAAAAAAACACTCAATTCTTTCAAAAAGTTCGCGTACATCTAACTATCATACTGGCAATAGACATCATGCATTCAGCCCAATGACCAAAGAGGTGCTTTGCTATTCAGCCTTGTCTTTGTGTGAGTATATAATAATAGTCATCAATTTTAAATATCGAACGGCGTAGCTCAATTTCGATCTTGAAAAAAATAATTAAAAAGTTCTTTACTTGATTCCTTTTAATGAAAAAAGGCGGGAATAGAAAACTTTTACTTTAAATATTGTTTATTCTTGTAATGCCGGTTTTTTTCTACTTACCTCACAATCGAGATGTAAAGCAGAATAGTTAGCTCGGGTGTAAGCACCAATTGCACCCTCGAACTATAGGCGCCCTCGCTGCGCTCATAAGCCTAAATATCTCGGGCTGCAATTGATGCCTTACAGCCCTTGGCTACTAATCTACTATTAAAGCCCTATTCAAACCTACGCGGTAAACGCTGCCGCTGTGGGTAGACTTCCTTTTTTTTTTCTTTTTACATCCTGCTTCTTCGCGATCAGTTTATAAAACAATAATCCAAACTGCTGTCTGATTTGTCCATCTGTTCTAGTTGACATGTGAAGAGAGATTCGTCCAGTGAGTTGTCTGTCAATCTTTGTCTCTCAATAGAATCACGGGGAAACTTCACAAACTATAGGATTCACCCGTATTGATGAGAACATACGAAGATGAGTAAGAGAGCTCTTTGTGAAGGGCTCGTCCGGGGAAGTACTATCACCACGCCTTTTTCTGCCGCCAAGCAGCGTTGCTGTGTTTCGGTTTGAAGAGTGTGGTTGCCGGTGTAATTACAGGCACATGAGTCTTAACATCTGTATACCTCAAGTTGATGGACGCAGGGCACGTTCCTATCGTGCGTGAATTACGAGGCAATGCTTTGTTATAGGTGATGGTTACTACTTAACATCAGGTGGGCCATCTGCTTGTTCCATAAGCTAGTAGTATAAAAAAAAGAATAGAATGCTTGAGGCATACAGATGTTAAGCCCCGTGTGCCTGTAATTTCACCGGCAACCACACACCCTTCAAGCTTGAACATAATTTTCTTAATTTACTTGAATGTTTGAAAGTTTGTTCTTCTAGGCTTTGGTCGCGTGGAACTGGCACCTAGAGTCACCTAGCTTTAAGACGTTTCAAAGTGATCCTTGTGATTTTATTGAATAAATACCTTTTGACTTTGACTTTGAATGCGAGTTACACAGACATACCTCAACGATAGTCTTCATGTGTCGTTCGATCAGCTCGTGCTCCAGCACGGACACAATGCGCGGTTCAGTGCTCTCGTCCAGATAGTGCCGCGCGCGTTCCGCTTCCTCAGAAATGCGCGCCTCCACGCGGTTAATGTACACCGCCGCGCTGTTCTCTGCGAGGAACTTTTGAGATTCCATCTAGAAACATAATACATAGACAATAATTTATTTGCCACAAGAACATCAAAACAATGAAAACGTCAATACAAAGTTAGGTCTTTTATAATATATATATTTATTGACCTACTGCCAGAAAAAGATAAATTTTCCAAGATATTATATTTATTACACACCGGCCATCCAGCACCGAACTCCCTTGACATCTCTCATTTTATATCCACAGAGCAATACTAAATCTACAATAGATTGAATAGCCATCCATTGACAAAATACAGACTTAACAAGGTCCGTACACATAAGCCCTTATTCATATTCCATTCCCTGCCATTTTATAGCGGCTCTATAGCGTATACTTGTCACTGTCACTTTCATGCCAACGAAAAGAGTCAGCAACAGAAGTATCGGTCTACATGAATATTTATTCATAATAATTCTTACGTGTTGTTTTAGTACAACCTACTACATCCTTACGATTGTAGTCACTAGCACGGGATAAAAATATCAGTTATAAATATAAATAAATCAATAAATATTGGTGGACATCCCACACATCACTATCTAGCCCCAAACTAAGCCAAAGCTTGTGATATGTGAACCAGATAGCTGATATACTACTTGTATACTTTTTTTTTGTAAATACATACATACTTATAATATTATATAAGGTCCTTACTCTATAAAACTCGGAAGACTGATGCAGGAACGGCTTCTCGAAGTCCTCCTCGTAGACCGCGCGGCAGTTGATGCCGAGAACCATCAGCATCTGACAAGCGTTGCGGATGGCCAGCCGGTCCACCACTTCGCCGCGCCGCTCGCGCGCCACCATCTCTAGCAACGTCTGTCTGAGGTGGTCGCGGATGCAGCCGTAGCGTACCACCTACGTAAACAACCCTTATTTTTATTTGGTACTACCGACCCAACTACTACTAGCCCAAAGTAGAAGCGACTGGGAGAGAAGGAAGGGAGGCCTTTGCAGTGGAACACTTCTTCTTGTCGTGTCACTAGTTCTTTCGAAACAGTGTGGTAAAAGGATTTCTAGGGCGCTTCAAAGAGGCTCCTATCGAGCAATAGAGGCTGCTTTCGAGCACTATTAGTGGGACACTATATAGGTTCGTCATAATAATAACAAGCAACTCGCCCCGACTTCGCACGGGTAGCAGAGCATATATGTCTGGCATATATGTCACGCTAGAAAAACTCCCAGCCGGATGAATTATACGCCTACACTTTCCTCACTATCACTCCATTTACTGGTGAAAACCGTATGATGAATATTTTGTTTTTACTTGTGCCTTGGCTCGCATGGAGATGGAGCCCTGATAAAAAGAGGCCTAATATAATGCTTTTTCATCACAAACTGTCTATTAAAATTTTCGTAACACCTTTATTCAGCCAGTAATTTGGTAGGCTAAAATGGGATTGTGTGGCACAGATAAGTCGTAATCATCATTAGCCCGAGATATCCCATATCCAGAATGTAAGCTATTTCCCGAGTCTTAATACATAGATACAGCTGGAAATCTATGTATTAAGACTCGGGAAATAGCTTACATTCTGGATATGGACATTGATTACTTTTAAAGCGAGAAAATGTGTGATTCCTTGGGAAATAATACAGTTCTTTAACCCGCGTAAACTGTACCAAGTAGTACCTACCACCACTACAAAGGCTTTGAAACGGCTTTGTTACTATGGTTTAACACGAATTCTTCTTATTTTTAAATTCTAAAACATACCTGATCTCTAAATATAATAAGTCCCAAGTTGTAAACATTGTCCACTTCATTCTGTTGCACAAAAACTCTGTCCATATACATGAGTATATCACGTATCATGACCATGCTAGTTTGATGATCAGTCCATGCGTTATTTAAAGTCTGAAGAAATCCATTGTGAAGTGAGTGTAAGACATCTTCTCGAACCTAAAAACAAAATAAAATATTATTTTTATACTAGAACTTTCTAATTAAACCACCACGCACCATAGCTCCAAACTACGCAAATACTGATATAAAAAAGTATTGTGTATAAAGGCTCTCATTTTTAAGATTTAAGGGGCTGACAACTATCAAACAACTTCTCGCTCGCACGTTTCGACATGTTGAAAGATATAAAATAACTAAACTCATTTTCGAAAAATCGCAATCAACCATTTTGTGTGCAATCACATTGCACACAGTTTAGTAAAAATTTCATTTTGATCGATACATGTTTTCCTACTCAAAAGTTTGCCTTTCTAGTTTTCGTACATAAGCAAACTTTTAAGTAGGAAAACTTGTATCGATCAAAATGATTTTGAGCGAGAGTCACATTAGCTCTTGTCTTCGCCTTAACCAGTTTTAGCAGTTAGGTATAATATATTGAATGTGTTGAACTAAAAAAATATTGTATGCCAATTTCAAGATAAGGGTCCGGAAGAATTTCTGACAGGTACATTTTTGTTATCTAGTAAAGCTTTTGACGGTATTTAACCATGTTTTTCTGATGACATGTTTCTTGTTCATATATAGAGATCGGATATTCGGATGCATATTTACATACATGATATAAAGTTTTATATAAAACTATATAAAGCTAATATAAAGTTTTATATAAAACTTTATATTTGTATAAAGACATTTATATAAAGTTGAGATGTTGGCTATTATGGAAAGCACTTTTTATAGAAAAATCCCGAGACCGGGAAATTAAAATTTTGCTTGTGTCTAAAAATCCCGGGATCCCAGGAAATTAAAATTTAAGTGACACTAATGATAATTACCCTGTTACAACGTAATAATTATGTCCCTCGGGGCCCAGAATCACCCCCTTTCGGCTTAGTATACATGTAGCGTGACACCCTGTATACATCCAATTATTTATGCAATCCCAGGATTTAATTTTTAATAAAAGTATGCTAAGAAGCCGCTTCCATAATTTGTTAGCTAAAAATTAACTTTAGGTAAATATGCATCCGATTATCCGATCTCTAATCATAACAGTTCATTATTTTTTCTAATAAGTCATAATGCTAGCTGGAGCTGTTAGCCTATATTGTCTCTGCTGGGAAAAGGCCTTCATCAAAGGCTCTATATATTGTGCCTCCTCCCACTTTCTTCTTTAAAAGACGTCCCAGATCGTATTGCCAATGCTGAGAGCCGAGACCATCTGTCAGGAAACAAAGTTGTGCTGATATTAGCCCACCTATTAGGAGGCATCCGGATAACATGTGAATGTTTAATATTAGAAGGTTTTTACACATTATGTGCTCATCCAAACCTTTGTTTCTAGATGTTGAGTGACTACTTCTTTTAATCCAGTGTATAGCCTTTCACCATGCTTGTGGAGGACCATAGTGTAAGCATTGCGGTACAGTTCTTCAAATGAAAGTCCGGAGTTGTTTTTCTTCTGTATTTCTTGTATGGCATTTTTGAGTAGACTCCATATACTCTCCACATACTTCTCATCCATAGTCATCTGTGAAAGATATACCATATAAATGTACATACTAGTGCATTGTTTACCTCTGTAGGTAACTGTCAACTCATCAACACACAAGGTTCCTTTATTATCTTTCAGTTTCTGTATTATTTTGTAGCCTGCCTTAAGCCAGCTCTATCCGCAGTGGGTCTAACATCTGCACTGTAGTCAGTGGGTGCGTCCCCCACCAAGAACAAACATTTGTTTTATAAATAAATAATTATTGGTGGACTTTCCACACCCCACTAGCCCCAAACTAAGCACAGCTTGTAATATGGAAACCAGATAGCTGATACCTATACCCTTAGACCTATATACTTTTTTTGTAAATACATACTTATAATATTAAATAACACCTAGACAGAGAACAATTATCTATGTTCATGACACAAATGTTTGTTCTCGGTGGGGATCAAACGGCCTACGGTGCAGAAGGCAGAGTTACTACAAACTCAGCTGTGAAGGCTGTCATAGCTGTTATGAACAAAGATGTTCTCTGTCAGTATGTTATAATATATATGTATGTATTTATAGAGAAAAAGTGTTATATCAGCCTTCAGGTTCCCATAATACAAGACTTGCTTAGTTTGGGACTAAATTGTGCTGTGTGAAATGTCCACACACAATGTCAAGCATTCATTAACTTTTTCTTTATTGTTTGTTCAATAAGAAGTTACTTCAACTTTATTGTGCAGTTTTGCATCCACACAATGACACTGGGTCAATATTTGTAAGTAGGTAAGGTTTCTAATTAGTGCTTGGTTACTGTTTTGTAAGCTTGTGACTACATCTTAAGGAGTCATGATCACCCACAGGGTGTAAGTTCTTCTTTGAATCGAACCCTGTGAGCTTTTAATCAGGAGTCTACCATGTTGATTGAAAAAAATGTGGATAAGGTTAAAAATGGTTAGTTATTTATACTTTGTGATACATAGATATTTTCAATCTCCTTAACTTATTGTAGCTTTCTTTATAATCCTAGGCATAACATATACCTACTATGTATGCTACAGTGCACCTTGATAGACCTAGCACAGTGACCTATTTAGACACAATGTTATTCTATAGATTGTAGATTATTACATTAAATTGACTATTTTATTACTATGATGTTATTCCTCTCATACTAGGGTTTCAATACTTCTTATAACTCCATAGCTACTAACCCATGCATCCGGATACATTTGATAATAAGGTTCAGAAAAATTCCACACTTGAAATTTTCTAGTCATCTTGATTTGTTTATTTACAACTTGTATTACAAAAACATTGTATCAAATGAGAACAAGACATCCAAAACCTTAAAAATTGCAATTACAAATTGAATAGTTTGTTTTGATTTTCACAGCTGTCAACTGCGACATATTGGATACAAAATTTACATTGAAATGATTTGCTTCTATTTTTGAACACCTACATGACATTTAGTACTAAATAACATAGCCTGTTACCACCTCTTTAGTATTGGTGGAACTGGAAAGAAGGATGGAGATAGTTCAACTTGAGACACCAATGAAGTAGGTATCATGGTGATTTAACACATTCTACTATATGTACTAATGTTTCATTTTAAATATTAAAGTATATTACCTACATAATCACTGGGATTATAAGCTACCTACCTATTATTGTTTTTTGGCATGGGAAACATGAAAGGGCAATGGTTGCTATTTATACTTTCTCAGGAAGGTAAGTGTAATTACAGCTAATAAACTAAATAGATTAAGGTTCAGGATAAAAAATATAGGGAGGTGTAAACTCATGCATACTTTCATACTATTGCAATTGATGGTTCATAAATAAAAAGACGTAGGTATGAATCAACTTACAGGAAAAGCCCTGATTCTCATTTTGCCAGGTTTGTCCTTTGGCAAAGTGCTCTTCATCATTGCGGCGGTAGTAAATCACCAACAAAACACAAAATTCTTATTCGAGATTCCTTTACAGTTCATTTGTTGCAGCGAAAACACATTGTTACTCTCATCTCATCTAAACCTGAAATTAGGGATCAGTAAACAATCGAAGCAAAATGGATAATGTATTGAATAGAATCATCATCAACCCATCACACGGTTCAAAAATTGAGAATGAGGATTTAGTTACTCGTGGACCGTAGATGATTAACCAAGCTACAAATTACTAAAATAAAAGGGTACCGATTCAGTGTTTTTGTTACAAAATACGTATTGTAATTTATAAATTCTTATGACAAGTCAGTCAATTTAGTCATGTCTTCTGTCTGTCCTGTCAGTCATGATCAATGTTGCCAACTGAAAACTAAAACGTTTGCAAACAAAAGTAAATCATAAATCATTTATTCTCTGTGAATCTAGGTAGGTTTATAAAAACAGATGTCATGGTTAGAGATGAACACTAGATTCTGCCATTAGGCATACAAAGCTTTTTCTTACAAACTAATTTACAAATTTTACATTAAATTAAATCATTTATAAAAATAGTAATTGGGAACATTAAATAATTCATAATAAAATTCAAATCAAATAAATAATACATAATAAAATTCAAATCAAAATTAAATGGAAAAAAGTCAAATAAGAAAGAAAGTTAATAAAAATAATAATAATTCAGTCAGACAAAAATTCATTGACGCTATAGATGGCTTTATTTATCAATATATTTTTTAATTTAGTTTTAAATTCGGTAGTGGACAGCCGGCGAACAGATATTGGAATTTTGTTGTATATTATAGGAGCCATGCAAAGTGTGTCCACCTTTCAATAAAAAATTCTGCCATGTGGTATTTGTTCGGTAGAAATACATTTTACTTAATTATTTCATGTTATTCTAATGACTAAACTTTTCTTTAGTCCAAAGAGGTAAGAAACACATTTACAAAGGAGCTTCCTAAATCTTTGGAGTATGGTTTAATCTGAGATTTCGTTCGTAAGGATTCGAAATAAAATGTTCCTTTTGACTCGATAGATGGCGCTGAAAAAATTGCTTTAATAACGTTCGTCATGCGGCATGACGAACGTTAGAGCATGACTCATGCCATACGTCAAAAATAGCACACACTACTGCAATGCTACTACAAGACTAAGTATATATTACCTCCATGCTACTACAGCTTGGAAAAAAGTCTAGAAACGGAGCTAATTTGACACGCGAGTGTATCACATAGGTGCGAGCAAGACCGTATGGGATTTTTTTACACTCTTTTTTGCCAAGCTGTACCGTAAGTCTGAGTTTTGTTTGGAGAAGCGCCTCTATCGGGCGTGCTGAGAACTCACGATGCAAAAAAGGTTTGATATTAACTCCAAGAAAAAAGGCCTGAAGGTTTTTTTTTCGTTTCTTGATTTGTTTATAGGTAGGTAGGTAGATAATTACAGCATGTAAGTAAGTAGGTTTTGGACTAAGTAAAACGAATCTTTTTGGTAACACATTCAACTTTATTTAAACTTTATTAAATATAGGTAATTATGTATGTAGATACCTAAGTAGGTATCTATATAAGGTAGGTAGTTAAGTAACTACCCTCCTTTGCATTGTAGGTATTAATACAATTATTAAAGAGTAATTAGAACCTCAGCAGAGCCGGATTAAGCCAGCGCGGGGCCTGTAGCCAATTCTGTCAAGGGGCCCTTGGTTTGTTTAAAAATCTGGCCGCTTGAAGGGTAGAAATATAGTATAAATACTAGTCTATATATATCGATTATAATTAAATATTAAAACATGAACGTTAAAACATTCGTAAAATACCTTCTTATTTTTACGATTTAACGTGACGAAATCGAGTTTTAGATTTTCAAGTCAAAGTGAAGCATAGCCTAAGCGCTTCGCGTTTAAGGCATGCAAGATATTTTACGCTCCTATCTAAATTAATATATTTTATTACGGTCAGACAGGCGTTGGAGCGCGGGGCCCCCAAATTCGCGGGGCCCGTAGCATTTGCTACTCTTGCTACGTGGCTAATCCGGCACTGAACCTGAGTAGGTACCTACCTATGTACCTAGCTTACCGGGAGCCAATAATGTACGTCCAAATAATGTACAGCATGATATTGCACAGCATGATAATGCACACCCAGATAATCCGTGTCCACTGGTTTGAATTATTGGGTGTACATTATCATCCCGTACAATAACATGCTGTGCAATATCGTCACGTGTTGATAATGTATACCCAGTTAATGTACAGCATGATAATTGGAAGCCATGCACTTTAGTACCGTCGAGTCGGATTGGTTAGGTTATGTTGAAACATATAAATTACGCCAGAAATTATTTTTTACGGTACCAAAGTGGATTCCAAATATCATGCTGTACATTATCGTGCTGTACATTATCATGTCGTACAATAACCGGACTCAGCTTACCAACTGACCTAAGTTCTGAATCTTTTAGGTTCGTTGGTGTGGGTAGGGTAGGTAGATTGAGGTTGTGTTAGTAAATAGACAATAAATAATGCTGTTATTTTAACCCTAATAATTATATAACCTTTGCTGACTGACAGGACAACTGTTAAATGTGCTGAAGAGTACCTAGATATGATCGATTAGGGTACTTACTCACGTTTGTTATCTAGTCTAAAACTAATAAGTACATACAAAGGTATGAATCAAGTTCTAAGTCTAAACCCACAAAATAAATTTAACTTTTCTGTAGTAGGTAGGTATTTATTAAAAGTTGGAACACTTCATCACACCTCGAAAGGAAATGTTTGAGTCTTAATCATGTCTTAGTCAAAATAACGGCATGACATCGGTTAATAAAATTGAACCTAGCAAATTATATTAAATATTTTCAATTTTCGTAACTTTCTACTTTAATACCCCGTTTACACTCAGCTCATGTCCGTGGAAATGTGCGGAGACATAGGAAAAGACTTGGGCAATGCGAGAATGTAAACAGGCCACTTCCATGTCCACTCGCGTTGCCGCTCGCGTTGCCCGTGTTGCGTGAACACACATTGCCGGCGACGCTGCCGCAGACATATGGACGGCAACATTTTCGTCCACGCGAATGGTAGCGCGAATGTCTAAATGCAAACGCAGTATTAAATCTTGCTTCCATTCCAAATCTCTCAAGTGCCTAATAGGTATTATAATACCTATTAGATATTATATCATATTTCATATTTGGTTACAAAACGCTCACTCGGCGCGAGGGTTAATCTACACTCCAGGCAAATTACAGTTTTATTAGGTACTTACCTAAGTATTTATAAAATAGTTTAGGATCAAACATTTATATATAACTTTACTTAACAACATACATAGCTACCTTACTTATGACCTACCTACCTTCTTGTGCGCCGAAATTGAACGCTTTATTTATTTTAAACGGATCTTTTTCCATTCAAATAGGCAGCTAAAGTCACACAACACATTTTCTAGAACTAAAATCTAATGAAAGTCTTCAGTAATACTATTCGTTGTAGTTGTAGGCAGGATGCGCTTGGACGACCCATCTGAACAGCAGCAGCGTCAGGCAGGCCAGTGCGAAGAATGACACCAGGACGCGAAGGTTCTTCTCCGATCGCTGGTCTCGCTCGCTGGCCCGCAGCCTCTCTATCAGCCCATTCTAAAATAAACAGTAGGTACTTTATAAACCAATTCGGACAATAAACTGATAAAACAAGCAGCGTTGCTGTGTTTCGGTTTGAGTAAGAGTGTGGTTGCCGGTGAAATTACAGGCACATGAGGCACATCCGTATGCCTCAAGTTGATGGACGCGGGGCAGTGAATCGTAGGGCACGTTTCTATCGTGCGTGACTTACGATGCAATGCTTTGTTAAAGGGTGATCAGGTGGGCCATCTGCTTGTTCCATCAGCGAATTGTATAAAAAAAACATTTCTTAGGGCCGGCCGATGAACATAAGGTGCCGAATTCGTGGATAGGGGGTATCGCCGATTTTGTCTGTGCGAAGTCGCATCGAGTTACCTAGTAATAATTACCTAAGTATGTAGTGTTTTCCTGATTTTGCCATTTTAGTACCTATGGGAATTTAAACTGAATAAGTGGGCCATTTTAGCTAAGGGAGTGAACATTGGCCCTCATTAGAATGCACTACAGACCTAATCCAAGATTTGACTGGCGACTAATATTTTAGTCAAAAAGCATGATTGCCATAATTTCAAACAAACACGCGCCGCATCGAGCACCTTCTTTTAGTGAGTTAGTAAAAAAAATGCGTCTTCGAGATTCAGGTACTAGTTAAGTGTACCTATGTATTATTCGGTATTCTGTGGTTTAAGTGTCATTGATATTCCTCAGAGGTGGCCTATCCATAAAAAGAGTAATTTTCCACCTAGTTTAGGACAAAAAGTCAATGACTCTTGTCTCGAACCAAGTACCTATCTACATAAGTACCAAAATATTAAGTCATGCACACGGCACACAATGATAAAAACTCGTAGTTTCTATCATAATGTTGGTAGTTATGTATCTATGTTAAATGCCTTCACTCTTGAGATTTAAAATGGGTGTAGGTACGGAAACAGCTCAAAGTTCGTGCCCATAAGCATTAGGTTTTTGTTCTGTTCATATGTTTTTTGCATAATGCTTCTAAATATGCCGGTGTGTAAAACGAAACAAGTTACGAATATCGTTCAATGTTTTGCAACTACTAATGGTAGTAGTGTACTTAGTCTGGTTTAACAAAGAAAAAAGTTAATTAACAAAAAAACCGGCAGGGCTATTTTAAAACATTCGGGATTTTGGAAACGATTCGGATCGGAAACGTCCAAATGCGATTTTCTTGCTCTTGTTTTGTTTGCTTATATTAAATGAAAAGGACAGAAACGGATGTTTCCGAACGGAAACGATTCCAAATGTTTAAGAATAGCCCTGCTACAGAAGACAGATTAATAATGTATTGTGGCCCTATTGATCTAAAAGTTCAATGCTTTAATAGACTGAAACTGATACTGAAACAGCTTCACGACTTTGATCCCCAGGCACGGATCCCGTATCCCCTCAGATCTCTTGGTACCAAGTACGACTTTAAGATTCCTTTTGACTACGTCTAAGGGGGGTAGTCAGGGGGGGTTCATTATAGAAATCATGTTTTATAGTAACACTAGTGGCTTCCCGCGGCTTCGCACGCGTTGAAGTGGTGAACCGTGATTGAGCCACAAACATCAAAACATCGTAACTTTCGCATTGATTTGTATATTATTAGGGTAAGATTTTAAATACCTACGTAGGTATATGGGATACCTATAGGCGTACATTACCTATATTAGGTAGGTAGGTATAGGTACTGACTGAGTTTGGCACAAACATGACAAATACAACAAAGACAACCTTACACGGAAAATATGTACTTATTTGTTCCTAGTTTCTACCTCAAAAACAAACGAAACGAAACAGCTTCACGACTTTGATCCCCAATCACGGTAGATACCCTCATATCTCTTCGTACCAACTCAAGATTCCCGTTTTTAGAATATCCCATATATAACACAGAATATAACATTGACGCTTCGTTGTATCCTTTTTACTCGAGCGCAACGAAGGAGGGTTACGTTTCAGGGGTTGTTTTCGAAAATCAAACTGTTTTTTTGTTATTTATCCACAGAACACATTTTCTTTTGGTTTGAAGTTAATTACACTACGCGTTAAAAATCTCCCATACAAACCTTGGGACTTTGGCAGTCTTTTGCACCCTTTGCAGGGGTAGTTTTAAAATAGTGAAAACGTGATTTTAATCTATTTATTGTGGAGTATATTTACTTCAAGTTTGAAATCAATCGCACTATGCGTTAAAAATCTCCCATACTAACTTTTACAGTCATTTGCACCCTTTGCGGGAGTAATTATCAAAACTTCAAAGTGTTATTCTTAATTATTTATTTCTTAGTATATTTACCTCAAGTTTTAAGTCAATCGCACCACGCGTTAAAAAACTCCCATACAAACTTCGACATCCCTTTGCATACTTATTAAGGGTAGTTTTAAAAAACCAAAAATGTTATTCCTATTTTTTTAGCCTTGAAGTAAATCTACTTCAAGTTTCAAGTTTGTAGATTCAAGGAATAAAATTTTTCATACCAACGTTTTCAACCCTTTTTACACCCTTAGGGGTTGAATTTCCAAAAATCCCTTCTTAGTACACCTCTACGCCATAAGACCTATGTACTCTTCAAATTTCAAGTCTCTCTAGGACCAGCGGTCAAAACACTCCCATTCAAACTTTTACATCCCTTTGCACACTTATTAAGGGTAGTTTTAAAAAACTAAAAATGTGTTTCCTATTTTTTTGCCTTGAAGTATATGTACTCCAAGTTTCAAGTTTGTAGGTTCAAGGAATACAATTTTTCATACCAACGTTTTCATCCCTTTTTACACCCTTAGTGGTTGAATTTCCAAAAATCCCTTCTTAGTACACCTCTACGCCATAAGACCTATGTACTCTTCAAATTTCAAGTCTCTCTAGGACCAGCGGTCAAAACACTCCCATTCAAACTTTTACATCCCTTTGCACACTTATTAAGGGTAGTTTTAAAAAACTAAAAATGTGTTTCCTATTTTTTTGCCTTGAAGTATATGTACTCCAAGTTTCAAGTTTGTAGGTTCAAGGAATACAATTTTTCATACCAACGTTTTCATCCCTTTTTACACCCTTAGTGGTTGAATTTCCAAAAATCCCTTCTTAGTACACCTCTACGCCATAAGACCTATATACTCTTCAAATTTCAAGTCTCTAAGTCCAGTGGTCAAAAAACTCCCATACAAACTTTTACATCCCTTTGCACCCTTATTAAGGGTAGTTTTAAAAAACTAAAAATGCCTTTCCTTTTTTTTTGCCTTGAAGTATATGTACTCTAAGTTTCAAGTTTGTAGGTTCAAGGAATACTATTTTTCATACAAACGTTTTCAACCCTTTTTACACTCTTAGGGGTTGAATTTCCAAAAATCCCTTCTTAGTACACCTCTACGCCATACTACCTATGTACTCCTCAAATTTCAAGTCTCTAGGACCAGCGGTCAAAAAACTCCCATACAAACTTTTACATCCCTTTGCACCCTCATTAAGGGTAGTTTTAAAAAACTAAAAATACCTTTACTTTTTTTTTGCCTTGAAGTATACGTTCTCCAAGTTTCAAGTTTGTAGGTTCAAGGAATACTATTTTTCATACAAACGTTTTCAACCCTTTTTACACCCTTAGGGGTTGAATTTCCAAAAATCCCTTCTTAGTGCACCTCTACGCCATAAGACCTATGTACTCCTCAAATTTCAAGTCTCTAGGACCAGCGGTCAAAAAACTCCCATACAAACTTTTACATCCCTTTGCACCCTTATTAAGGGTAGTTTTAAAAAACTAAAAATGCCTTTCTTTTTTTTTTGCCTTGAAGTATATGTACTCCAAGTTTCAAGTTTGTAGGTTCAAGGAATACTATTTTTCATACAAACGTTTTCAACCCTTTTTACACCCTTAGGGGTTGAATTTCCAAAAATCCCTTCTTAGTGCACCTCTACGCCATAAGACCTATGTACTCCTCAAATTTCAAGTCTCTAGGACCAGCGGTTTAGGCTGTGCGTTGTCTATATGTCAGTCAGTCAGTCAGTCAGTCAGTCAGTCAGGACTTTGAGTCTTATAGTATTAGAGATTTACTGCTTTTAACCTATACAATCGATATCCAAATAAAAATAATTTAAGTTTTATTTTTCAATACGACCGGGTTCGATTCCCGAACTAAGTACAGGCTTTTTTAAATCTATTTATTTAATTTTTCATGTCACTAAAATCGATGATACGGTTCCTAAGAACAGATCTTTGTGTCTTATAGTTACAGACTTGCCCATACTGAACGATCTAAATGGGCCACCCTGCTAAAGTATCCAAGAACCATCTAAATGGGCCGGGGCTAAAGTACCCATCAATATGAATATCTTTTTCTAAGGAACCAATACTGCAAACGCGAAAAAAAACCGCTGTTTCATACAAAAGTTCAACCTGGCTATGAAACAGCAGTTTTTTTTTCGCGTATTGGTGCCTTATAAAAAGTTATTCATATGATGGGTAATTTAGCTCCCCGAAATTTTAAACCCAATTATTGGAGCACCTTGTTTACTATATTAGGCAATAATATAAATCAACTAGCTCTTACCTGCGGCTTCGCTCGCGCACGTTTACTATAGAATACTTACAAATAGATATGATTGGCAACATCTATAATAAATAAATTGTATTTTCTTCCCCATGGAACAATCTTGAGCCACGTAATTTTGTCAGAAGAAACAGGTACTAACTGACAACTTGAAGTTCCTGCCTCTTCGATTGTTTGTATAAAATATACAAAAAAAGCAAAAAAACAAAAAAAGTCGGGATAAAAATTACCCTATGCCCGTCTCCTGGTTCTAAGCTACCTTCCCACCAATTTTCAGCCAAATTGGTTCAGCCGTTCTTGAGTTATAAATACATAGTGTGACTTTCTTTTATATATCATCATCAGCCCAAAGAAGTCCACTGCTAGTAAACTTAAGGTTCTTCATGGATGTGGATGTGAGCATGTGAGCATGTGAGGATGTGAAGATGTCTCGAAGGTACGTCCATTTACCCACATTTTTCAGTATCATAACACACTAAAGAGGATTTAATTTACAAACTTCATTGATTAATTTAAATTAAAGTGGATTTATTCATGACAACTGCAAATCGTACAGCTATTATTAATTGTATCCTTTTTTTACGAATTAATGATCCCGCTTTAAAAATAATTCCCTTATACTATACCACTTAAATTAAAAGATCAACGGATTGTTACCCTGGCTTACATTTAAAGGATGTCTTTCATGCATAAAATATGTAGGTATATGTATTACTTGTGGCTTCCCGCGGCTTCGCACGTCCAAACATCGTAACTTTCACATTGATTTGTATATTATTAGGGTAGGATTTTAAATACCTACGTACGTAGGTATAAGAGATACCTATAAACGGTCATTACCTATATTAGGTAGGTAGGTGTATAGGTACTCAGACTCAAAAACTTGCCAAATACAAAAAGACAACCTTTCACGGAAAATATGTACTTATTTGTTCAGGAGGTAGTTTTACTTTGCAGGGGTAGTTTTAAAATATTGAAAACGTGATTTTAAATAATTTATTGTGGTGTATATTTACTTCAAGTTTGAAATCTATCGCACTATACTAAAAATCTCCCATACTAACTTTTACAGTCATTTGCACCCTTTGCAGGGGTAATTATCAAAAGTTGAAACCGTCATTTTTAATTAATTATTTTTTAGTATATTTACTTCAAGTTTTAAGTCAATCGCACCACGCGTTAAAAAACTCCCATGCAAACTTTGACATCCCTTTGGACTTTTATTAAGGGTAGTTTTAAAAAACTAAAAATGTTTTTCCTATTTTTTAGCTTTGGAGTACATCTACTCCAAGTTTCAAGTTTGTAGGTTCAAGGAATACAATTTTTCATACAATCGTTTTCATCCCTTTTTACACCCTTAGGGGTTGAATTTCCAAAAATCCCTTCTTAGTACACCTCTACGCCATAAGACCTACGTACTTCTCAAATTTCAAGTTTCTAGGACCAGTGGTTTAGGCTGTGCGTTGTCTATATGTCAGTCAGTCAGTCAGTCAGTCAGGACTTTGATTCTTATAGTATTAGAGATATTTACCCATCCACCATGTGACGCCACCCAGGAGCCCGGCTCCTCATGTAGTAGATCTGCAATGGCTGCGGCGGGAGCTGCCACCAGCTCCAAAGCCGGCTCCCCGTCAGCCGCCTCGGCCGCCTCTTTAGCCAGCGCCCCGCACACGCAGTACACTGCTGCTATCTACAAAGTCAAAGTCAAAAGGTATTTATTCAATAAAATCACAAGGATCACTTTGAAACGTCATAAAGCTAGGTGACTCCAGAGTCACCTAGCTAATACCAGTGCCAGTTCCACGCGACCAAAGCCTAGAAGAACAGGCAACAAATTTACGGCTTGGTTCCTATCGCAAAAAGGTTTTACTTCTGATTTTGCTAAAAGCTTGCAAGTTTGAAGTATTTCTGTTGTAATCGCACTAACAAATCAAGTTTTCTTATGATATTTAAACTAGTCGTAATGTCGTAGGCCCTCTACGCTGTAGATCATCTACGATAAAATGGCCTTTACCTCCACTGAAGACAAATAGTAGTAGGGGTCAGTACTTTTTTATGATCCATAATAATTTATTTATTTATTAAACACTTTATTGCACAAAAAAATTAAAATTCAAGTGTACTTGGTGGCTTAATGCTATAAGCATTTTCCACCTGCTGTGCCGGCATGCAGCGTGAATCCTTATTGATATTTACAAAATAATTTGGTATTACGATGTGGCAGGCCAGGTTATCGTAGAAGATCCTTCCGAAGAATGTTTACTGCCATTAAATTACTCACATACAAGTAACAATATAATGTTTCAAAAATTTGCAAGTATTTATTTATTCCATTAGTAAAAGCCGCAGCGACAAGCTCAATAATAACTAAGTACCTTGTAATTGAATAAATGTGTTGTGACTTTGACTTGACTTTGAGTAGGTAGTTATTTCATTAAAAAAAACCTTTGCATCGAACCCCACACACGGAACCGGATATATTTTCCTTCACTAAATGAGAGCACTGCCATTGCGCACATAATTTTCTATGACAAATATCCATTGTTGCATGACCTTTCGAACCCATCACCTTCCAATCAGAGGCACTCCTTGTAGATCCCCGAATCTCTTTGGATGATGGCTATTACATTTTAGAGCTCTTTGTGAGGGGCTCGTCTCGGGAAGTATTACCACCACGCTTTTTCTGCCACCAAGCAGCGTTGCTGTGTTTCGGTTTGAAGAGTGTAGTTGCCGGTGTAATTACAGGCACATACGGCTTAACATCTGTATATGCCTCAAGTTGATGGACGCAGGGCAGTGCATCGTAGGGCAAGTTCCTATCGTGCGTGACTTACGAGGCAATGCTTTGTTATAGGTGATGGTTACCACTTAACATCAGGTGGGGCATCTGCTTGTTCCATTAACTAGTTGAATAAAAAAAAAATAGACAGTAACGGTGATTATTTGCGCGGTGCTTAGCTGGGGTGCAATGGGTCCACAGTGTGCAATATGCTCAGCTCAGCTTGAAGACTTTCTTGCAACTCGTTTACGTCAAGCTCTATGATAGAAAATCTATTCTATTTAAACACTAGGGAACTGCTGTGGAAGATTTATAGTTGCTACTTTTGCGAAATTATTCCATATTTTACCGTGGTTTGTGTCGTGGTATAGTCAGCGGTATAAAAATATAACCCCCCGAATATTATTTTTATTGTTATTGTTAATTATTAAAACGTCCCATCATCATCATCTCCCTGCTATTCTCAGGCTCTAGTTACCATGTATGTTCCTTCGCCTTGTAAGAGATTTTATAATCTCTTTTACAGTATATCCTACTAATATTATAAACGTGAAAGTTTGTAAGTATGGATAGATGGATGTTTGTTACTCTTTCAAGTAAACACTTCTGAATGGATTTTAATGAAACTTTACAATAATATAGCTTATACATCAGAATAACACATAGGCTACAATTTATGAAGATATTGTGTGACAAATCCTGCGCAGACGAAGTCAAAAACTATCTGCACTACCAATATAAGTAGGTACATTTCTGTTTCCAGCTATAAAAAGTCTTGAAAACGCCTTCGTTATCTGAGATATTTTTCTAATTTTCACGCCTTATCTTGCATTGTTTCTGAGAAACGCACGATACTCTAGTCTGACGTAATCTGTGACTCAACATTCGCATCTAGTAATACCACAGAATAAAATAATACCTAGTACTACCTAATTATTACACGTCGAAAGTATACCTACGCTACAGTGACCTAACAATGCTTGTGTACAAAAAATGTGTGAAGTTTTGTAAATCATTTAGAAAATCAAAGGTTTATGTGTTTCGCAACAATTAGTGTAGCTGTATTTTTTTGCTAATAAGATGAACACACGTAAATGGGCGAGACCCCATTTTAAAATTCACAGGTGCCAGTTCTGTTTTATTTATACATCTGTGTCATCACATCATCGGTGTATTTGTGTAGGTTTAAATACATTTAATTTAAAACATTTATTTATTAATAAAATTACAATGATTACAAGTATTTACAAAATACCTACACATGAAACAGTTGCGTACGATCTAGAGAGGGATAATTTACCTATTTGGAACATTATAAAAAAATTACTTATTTGATTGAGTGAGCGAAGGGAACGAAAATCTTATTAACTTGGGCGATTTGGCATTTTATGTATGTATGTTGTATGTATGTATGTTTGTCGGGCCATAACTTTAGAACCGTTGATCCGATCTGTATGAAAGGTAAGTCGATAGCTTGTACTTGAGAAATTTACTGGTAAGTATATGAGTTAAATCGGATAGCGAGTTGTTAAGATTAAAAAATATCAAGTTACATGTCACATGAAATAGTCTGAATATAGATCCGAACTAGAAACGACCTTCACCCATCTGTTTAATGGATGAAAAGTATTTGATATCAAATTTAATATATTAGAAAATATATCTTGAGTGGATTGTCTAAAACATTCCTGGCCAGACTATGATTAATTCAAAATTAAAAAATGACTTTTTATTAAATATTATACTAATCAGTTTATCGAATAAATTTAATACCAACCTAAAGTATGAAGCCTATAGAATATACAAACGTTGGGTTGTCTATTTTTTTCCTGGCGTAACTACTAGTTTGAGGTAAAGGTGAAACCGCACTAGAGCGGCGCAGCAGCGGAGCGGCGCGGCGCGGTGCGATGCGGCAAAATATTCTCGAGGAGGCAACTACGCCGCGCCGCGCCGCGCCGCTCCGCTGCAGTGCTACTGTAGTGCGTCTTATTTCTTAGGAAACAGTGGAAAGAATATTTTTCTGGCCGCGCCGCTCCGCCGGCCGCCGCGACGAGCCTCTCCGCCGCTGCGCCGCTCTAGTGCGGTTTCACCTTTAATCGATAATAGTACATTTTGACACCGGGGCTTTTTGACAATTAGACAGCCAGTCAGTATAGCCATTTTGCCTTCTGCACTACCCAGTCCCTGAATCGTTATTTTCACCTAATTGTTAAATAAATAAATTTTATATCACAAAATAAGCCTTAGACTAAGTATCATATAGACGTAGTGTTTCGGGTTTTTGGCGTGGCCGTTTTTTGTTAGTTTGTATGTATTCGCGTGAGTGACTAGAGAAGGGACAACATTGACTAACCTATCGATAGAATAAGAAATGGATGAAAAATGCGTTTTAATTGGAATTCAACTTTTTAATTTTAACTGGAACACTGAAACACTATCATCGTCAATAATGTTTCCCACATTGACCTAACCGTGAGAGCGATGTCCATCCCACTCGATACACTTTCTTATGGCCATTTCGTCCATGCATAAGAAAATTTTGTAGTCTATCAGTTTTCACGCCTAACAGCTTTTATCCACTCCCGTCTTCATTCTGGGCATTTATAAGAACCTTAAAAAATAATGTAAAATTTAACAAAAATTGAGCCGTCGCGAGACGCCTATAAGGTGTGAAAAATTGAAACTACAACATAACAGCTGATCTGACCCGGCGCATTAGATGTTTCATATCAAAATCGGAAAATAAAATATTATCGATAAAGCTAAATTGGTCGGTGGAAGTACATCACTAGAACAGGTGACTAAAACAATAATTTTTATTTTGCAATAATTAATGGGTTTACATCATTTTCACATAGGAAAATATGACTAGTACTAATAAAATGTAATTCCTACAGTCTTTATGGAAGAACAAACGTATTTTTTTAGCATGAAAATAGGAAAAGAATATTACGTATCAAAAGACAATTCCGGGTCTTTAACTCCTCCTTTTGTTGTTTTTGATACACAAAACACAGCTTCACAAGACATACTTTCACCTTTTCAAATATATTTTGCCTAGACAATAATAATTCTTTAAAAATTTTCATAATTTCTTTCGCTACATTGCAATGTTGCTGCGAGTTTTTCTAGAACGTCAAAACAAGATCAAAACATTGCATCAACTGACGGCCACGATTTACGCAGACAGTGAGTGAGTGAGATGGAGTGAGTGAAGTTACATCTACTTTTCTTTTACTCGTAGCTAGGCTACATGGGAAGAACAAAGATAGATGATCACTGTTTGATACACAGTTGTAAAAGGATGTAAGTCTTATGGTTCCCTCCAGTATAATACCTCCATGAAATAAGCTCTATTTAATTACGAATACGATGATATAGGGGCTTAGAGCAACACGGGCCACCGGCGGACCGGAGGGGAGTAGCCTTCGAAAGCATTCCCCTCTGTCAAAGTACAAGTCCACGCGGTCCTAGACGTACAATAAAACTGACACAGAATGTATCTATGTGTGCATGATATTGTTAGTGTATTTTTAATTAGGTATGTGTGAGTTTCGTAGTGACAGACGATTATTTTTGTGTGGGAATTTGAGAAAGTGTGCGTAACACAAATTTCCCCCCGCAAAAAATGGCAGACAGTTTTGTATCGGTAATAAACGCTACGGCCACTCCCCTCCGTGTTGCTCTATGTATAGGGGTGCCTGTAAAAAATCTGGCCTGAATGACGGTTGTCGAATTTGGAATTTTGTTGTTGTCTTAAGAAAGTGCTTTGTTTGGACATTCCAAAACCATTTTTGCTTTTTTATAGAGTTGCCTCTGACTACCACGTACTCTAATTTTGGAGCGTTCTGGTCGCATTACGAGATCTTATTTTGGGGCGAACAACTATAATAGTACCTATACTATTTGTAATCAGCAAATATTCGCGATACTACTAGGTACTTCCATTAACTTAATTTAATTTATATACTTACCTATTTATCTTTTCGTTACCTGATCAAAGGGAACATTTTATTAGGAAAGGTAATAAATTATGCTATTACCTATATTTATAAAGACAAAGTTTACTTGACTGGATACTTGGATGTTTAGATCTTTGTAGCTGAATTATTTAAATAAAATATTACTTACTTAAAATATTATAGTACTTACCTACTTACATCAAAGTGAATTTAGTCAGTATAAATACTACCTACGTAGGTAGGTACCTAATTGCCAAGCTCCCAGACTCTTTTGATATCAAGGTAATCTATATACTCAACACATTTATTGCCTTTATTGTCATTAGGAACATACTAAATAAGGTAAAAAAATCACCTAAGTACAGTGTTCAATATAGAATTTAAAAAAAAATAGAATCCATCTCATCTCATTTTTTTTCTAATTTTTACATGCATCATGTTTGTGTAGGTACCTACTTGGATGGAAGAAATACATAAATATATCAATGGAACTTGCGAGCTAAGCCTTTAAATAGTCGATAAAGGTACCTTCTTCGACATTAAATTTCAGTATTGAAAGGTAAACAAAATTAATTCAATGTAGTTTTGCTTGCAGTGTCTACTCAAGGCTCTATTATGAAACTAGTGATCACAGATTCTGATTAGTTTGTTAGAAAAAAACTACTTTCATCTTATATGTGTAATTTTAGAAGATTTTTAGTTCCTTTTTTTCCAAATTCCTCTTAGGTTTTCTTGAGTTATTTTATTGAGATGTTATAATATGACTATAGTATATTGAGTCATTTATTGAATACCATTATAGTTTCATTATTAAGTTGGGGTCAATGAGGCCCCAAGCGAGTAGTTATGTGATTTTCTTCGTATTGATCGATACGCGAGTATAGCCGCGTGCGGCAGTTAGTACTATTATACTTTGAATCAAGATTCCTGTTCCAATCAGAGAATATTGGTTCAACGTGGATATTAAAGTGTTCCTGCCAGTAGATAAAGTTTTAATAACAAACCGTAGGTAATCGAAAATTCTGCAGTTATGAGGGTATTTGCGAGTTGAAATAGGCCGGTCCACAGATTGCCTTGTTGTTTCTTTGGACATGGGTCGAATGAAATGACTTTGCAAGCATTTTGCAATCGTGCAATTAACTTACATGAAAAGCTTCTATAACTATGGTTACGTAAAATAGTGTCCAAGTATCGGCCGTTTTGCACGACGGACTGGGCATCGTTGGAGTGAAACTGATGTAGGTAGGTAAGTGCGTTTATCTGTACTAGAAGTGGTACTAGACCAGGGCCTTGATCACGAATACATTTTGACATTTTTTGGCGTTAGTGTTTACTAGCGATATTCGACTTTATTCTGTAATATTAGGGATACAATACGTTTACGCGATTAACGTCAGATTCGTTCGTGATTAGGCACCAGGGCTGAATCTCATACGTTTATCTGGCATGCACAGCCTCCTGACCTGAGACATAATACCGCGTTTACACTCAGCTCATGTCCGTGGAAATGTGCAGGGACATGGGCAGGGACATTGGCAATGCGAGAATGTAAACATGCCACTTCCATGTTCGCTCGCGTTGCAGTTCGCGTTGCCCGGGCTCCATAAGTGTCCGGGCTAAATGTGAACACACGTTGCCGGCGACGCTGCGCGGACATGTGGCCGGCCACATTTCCGTTCACGCAAATGGCAGTACGAATGTTTAAATGTAAACGCGGTATAAGGTATGGGCAGTTGACAAGCCCACTCAAAATGCGACAATTGTGAAAATTTATTCAAAATGTATTCTGGCGCAGTCTTCTAGTTTTGATTTCGAGCTCGGTACGCGTCCACGTCCATCATATACCGAACTAAATAAAATAGAGCAAAATTGACGATGACGAGTAGGTAATGCTCCGTGCTCACATCCGGTATTACTCGATAGTTTTACTCCAAAACGAGTAAATATTAACGTGTGGACCGCAGTAAAACTATCGAGTAATACCGAATGTCAGTACGGAGCTTAAGGGCCGGTTTCACCATGGTCTGTTAGTTACTAATCAAGGATTAAAAGACCGTTAAATCTAACCTTAGCTGTCAAACGCGTACATTTTTACATATTTAACGGCCCCTTAATCCTTTGTTAATCTAACAGAGCATTGTGAAACAGGCCCTGAGACGTAAAACATTGGACGAAAATTCGTCTGAGTAAAAAACCATCAAGTAAGTCAAGGAGAATGAAAAGCACACGCAGACGATTGACGATGAAACGCTTTACATAAACAACCTCTCGTTATTTTTAATTAAAAGACTAAGGAAGCGTGAAATTTATTACAATTCTTATTTATTCTTTTACTTTTATCTTAAAATTGTAAAGAAGCTGTTTTGCAAAAACAAGTTTTCTTTTAAGGACTTTTTATGTTGTTCGCACCTGTAGGCACCTACCGACTTTGTTTGATAAAATGGGTTACTCGAGACTCATCTCTTTCATGGTCAACTTTTCGATTGTGCAATAAAGTTTGCTGTCTACCATGGAGAAGATTGAAATGTAATTTGACTGATTTTAAAAGGATCTTACCTTTGACCAGGTAATATTTTCCCTAGTGATGCGCCTAGCCAGAGCCAACGCCAGTTCTGCTAATGCTGTATCTGATCGCAGCATCGCCGAAGGTGCTCTCGTCGCCTGCCGGGCCACGTGCCTGAAGGCATCAGGTCGTTTCCTCTCCAACGCCGCACAGAGAGCCCTCAGAGCTGTTAGGACACCGGTTTCAGTGTTGCTGATAGCCTCTTCACCGCATTCTGTTTCTACCATTCTTTGCAGCCGTTTCATTACTATTTGCTGTTGAAAATATGCATCTGAGTTTATTTTGTCCAATTAATACATTAACTCACTCAAAGTCAAGGACAAATAGGGGCAGTGAATTGAAGTTACGAGTACCTAGTTAAGATTGTTTTAAAATAATGAAATACAGTAAAAAACAATTTCAAGAAAACTTTTTAAAAAGGTCTAGAATAGACTACAATAGTATAGAAAAATATCTAGGTATTTGACAACTATTCACACGCATACAGAGAAATAAACATAGACAAAGTAGGTATGCAGTAAAAAATAAGTAGGAACTTAGGTAACCTATATGTAGACTAGACGAATGTAATGTATCAATTTGATCTTGTACTCGAGAGCCGTTAGTTACCTTTTTAGAGCACATGGTGGACCTTCGTATTTGTGTTTTGATGTACTGTAAGCAAAGGGCACGTCCTTGGCGGACTATTTGAGGTTTGACATGGGTGGGCGTGGCGAGGCACCAGCCGATCGTGGCGGAGAGACGGCGGGAGACGGCGGCGGCTGCGGCGCTCGAGACCATCGTACTGAAGCGTCGCTTTGTGCGGTCCAGAGGAGATAGTGAGCGCGTCGGCGATGATCTTCGGCCTGAAAATAGAGTACATGTTAAACTTACATAAATACCCATAAGGCGACGACAACTGCCAATGTACCCCTCGCTCACGCATTTCAACATTTTGAAAGATTTAAAAACACTAAACTCATTCAAATTCATTCAACTTTCATCAAACTCAATCAAATAAGTGCAGGGCAGTGCATCGTAAGGCACGTTCCTATCGTGCGTGACTTACGAGGCAATGCTTTGTAATAGGTGATGGTTACCACTTAACATCAGGTGGGCCATCTGCTTGTTCCATCAGCTCCATCATCCAGCTCGTAGTATAAAAAAAAAATGCAATCAACCAAGTGGTGTGCAACTGCATTACTTACACATAGGTCAGCAACAATAACATTTTGATCGCAACATGTTTTCCTACTCAAAAGTTTGCTTGTACGAAAACTAGTAAAGCAAACTTGGTTGATTGCAATTTTTCATAAATAATTCAGTGATTTTATATCTTTCAAAATGTTGAAAAATGTGCGAGCGTGCCTTTTCTTCTTCTCGTGTCACTAGTTTCTTTCGAAACCCACGACCTTTAGGTCGAAAGGCGGGACCGCTACCAATAGACTACCAGTGCTCATATGCGAGTAGTAGGTACTTAATGGGCTACTTCTGCTAAAATCGGCCTTCAAAGGTAATTGCATAAACCAGCGGGAAACATGTCAGAGGGACAAGTAGCGCCAATAATTGATTCTTTTCAGAATTTGAGAATCATCATTTCCTGCCCTTGTCCCACTTTATGTGGGGTCGGCACAACAGGTTTTTTTTCTCCACTTTCCTCTATCATCCGTCATCTCAGTTGTCACTCCTTTCTATCCCATGTCATCTTTCACACAATCCATCCATCTTTTCTTTGGCCTACCTCTACTCCTTAATCCATCCACATTCATACCTAACACTCTTTTCGTAACATGACATTCATCCCTTCTCATACACAATTATATACCTAGGTGATTAAAATATTGGTCGCTCACAGCAGGAGTTATTGGGGTTTGTTGTTTGATAATTTATAGTATACATGAGCACCTACTTGCCGATAAGATACCATTTATACAAAAACAAGCAAGAATTACAAGAGAACTTGATTTTCGGTGATTTTCCCAAATTGGTTCAAAAGTCATGTAGTTTCCCTACTTTTGCCTAAAACATATAATAATTTACATGTACATTGTACAAAATATCTACCCACCGAAAAAAACAATGTAACCAATGACCACATATTATTTAGGTACGTAAGTTGCCTTGACTTGAATGTACATAATGTACCTTACGGTCGGTCGGTAGTAAGTCGGTACCCTATGGTTCGGTCTTTTGATTTTTGGTCATGGTCAATCTACCCTCATAGTTAAAAATTATATTTGTTTACCTAATACCACGCTAAAATTCACTTTAGAAGAGTACTTGAGTATTGTTCAAAAAGTTTCGCTATCAGAACCTAACTACTTACCTAAGTTATTTAAGGGCAATGCTTATCTGTGGCAAGGGTTAGGATAAAATCAGTTTGACACTTACCGCAACACTTCAAATGGGTAGACAGGTAGGACAAGGTATTACTACTGGCTAACTATTTTAGACTTTACAGGTACCTAATATACTAATATACCTATACAATATACTTGGTGACTTAGAAGAATTATTAGAAAGTTTTTTATACAAACGTAGTTGTTCAGGCTTCGTCATACTTTACTGGCTTATTTTATCGAGTTGGTATCATATAGGTAATTATTATGTAGGAATATATCTTTGTATAAAAGCTTCCAAATACGAAAATGCTTTTAGTTCTGAAAAATCACACTAGCAAGTCATCCACTTAGTGAGTTAGGAAAAGGCTCATTGATCATTCAGCAAGGTGCACCAAGTGAGGTTAGATTGAGTGATACAATCATGGTTTCAAAACAAAAAATAAGATAAAGAGATCATTCTCATTCTCATTTTTAGAGTTCTGTACCCAAAGGGTAAAACAGAACCCTATTACTAAGACTCCGCTGTCCGTCCGTCTGTCTGTCTGCCTGGCCGTCTGTCACCAGGCTGTAACTCATGAACCGTGATAGTTAGACAGTTGAAATTTTCACAGATGAGGTAGGTATTTTTGTTGCCGCTATAACAACAAATACTAAAAAACAATAAAACTAGTTGTTTTGTCATTGCCGAGTTTCTTGCGCATGAACAGATATTTGTTGTGGTGAAAGAGTATGTCCAACTGAACGTTCCAAAACCATGTTCGTTCGTTCGTCGCCGCTGTTACTGTCATCAAAGGCTTAGTGACTCTGTGGTGAACGAGGAACGATCTTACTACTAGTGACTCGAAAAGACACGGTTACGTTTTGCAAAAGAAGAAATTAAAATATTATTATAATATTATATTGAGTGTGTGGAGTAATTGTGCTTGCCCGGGTATAGCTGTGGACCTGTGGATTCGTGGATGCAAAGGTACGTGGTTTTGGATTATTGTTGGTTCGTATTTCTCATCTCATCAAAACATTCATCGGAAAACTCTCGGCAATTAATCTTACTTCTTACTGTTTAATTGACCCCTGTTGCATGGAGTGCGATTTTACTATCCAGAAGTGCAACATTTTTTGGAGGCCCCGACGAGATATAATCGTCTAATTTCGATACTCAGCGATCGTTTCGATCCAACTACCACGTATCAAGTTCATTCCTCTTTTCTTTCAGTACACACATCTCATCGTAATTGCTAATTAATCATCTAATCGTCTCATTCTAATCTGTAATTAGTAATTTCTCAAAGTTACCCACTTACTTCATAAATCGCATGTACCTAAATTTTATTTTATCTTGTGTTCGAGGGTATTAGTACGGTATCGCATAACGGCTAACGTTCATTCGTTCATTTTTCTATTCATTCATTTAACATTCACTAATTCACTCCTTCTTTTGTGATTCATTCTTTTCCATTCATTCATTAGAGTTGGGAACGATAGTAAAATAATCGGTTTAATTTCGGTTATTTATTAGTTATAGTATTATTGATTTAGTAGTCACATAACATCTAAAAATGACGTATAAGTTGAATCAACGGCGTAGCTCTTCCAAAAGAGGCAAATCTGGTTCGATTGATATCGTGACTTTAAGTGTGGCAGACTTGCCGGTTTTAAGACGCAAACGCACTTTAGCTCTGAATAGGTTGAAGCGAACCTTGGAAGTGGCTAGGGAAGCTAAGGAAAACGCTTCATTGTTAAATAATTTCTTGGCGCACTTCACGGAAGTACACAAATTGCATGGGAAATTCGAAGAGGCTCATGAGGATATTCTATCCATTATCGACAGTTCATCCGAGGAGGGTGAGGATGCCCTTAGAGCTACCTTCGATGAAGTTTTCTTTGATATTGTTGCTATCCACCGGGAACTTACTTCGACCGAGATCGACCGTAACAATGATTCCTTCCAATGCACTTCAAACAACTCCGCGATGAAGGTGAAACTTCCGAAGATAAAGATTCCGTCCTTCTCCGGCAATATTAAAGCCTGGCCTGAGTTTTACGATATATTCAGTTCACTCATCCACGACAATAATAGCTTGACGGACACAGAAAGAATGCATTATTTGATATCGAGCTTGTCTGGGGACGCGTTAGGATTAATTAAAACCTTTCCGGTGCAGGGGTCTTTCTATCGAGAAGCATTCAAGACTCTAGTTGCTCGTTATCGTGACAAGCGTGAACTAGCATTCACATGTTGGAAGGAGATGCTAATCGTCACTCTTAAACCGAATTCACCTCATGATTTTCGTCGGGTTCTGGATATGTTTCATGAAAACCTGACCATTCTGAAAGGGCTCGGGCTTCCTACTGATCAATGGGATTTTGTCTTATGCTATCTTCTTCTTTCAAAATTGGACTCGAAGACAAGATATGAATATGAACAGTCGCATCCATCTATCGAGCTTCCTCGTTATCTGGATCTGAAAGAATTCCTTCATTCTAAATGCGAAGCTCTCGTGAGAGACAGTCATTTTTCATCTCATGATCGTGCTATCACGTCTCGTGATTCGACGCAGCCATCTACATCTACCGCTTCGAAAAAGGCATCCGCCTTCGTCGTCACCAAGAACGATACAGGAAAGCGTGCTGCCGAGCCTTCTTCACAAGTTCAAAAGATTCCCGTTCCTCTGTCCTCTGTTATGGCAATTCCTAAATGCTCATTCTGTGACCAACCACATACGCTTCCTCAATGCGAGGTATTTCTACAAAAAACTACTGATGAGAGGATTGATTACGCTACGTCTCACCGTTGGTGTTTCAATTGTTTACGTCCATCACACAACCTTCGAGATTGCAAATCGATTTTTCGATGCCGCGAGTGTAATCAAAGGCATCATACACTTCTCCACAGATCATCAACAGTTGATGAAGATACCATTAAACCCGCAGCAACTAGTTCAACTACATCAACTCAGGTGGATAGCGTGCTCGCAAATCTAGGAGAAAGTGGCAATGTACTCCTTTCAACGGCTCAAATCGACATTCGAGACTCCGTGGGTCAATTTCAATCATTCCGAGCGCTTATCGATTCCGGGAGCCAGGCTCATTTCATTACTGATCGCGCCGTTGAACGCTTAGGACTTCATCGATCACAAACAACGCGTAAAATTCGTGGCCTTGGTCAGTCTAGGGCTTCCGTTTCAGGTTCGGTAAGTCTTGAGATTGGCTTCAACGGCAAAACATTCGTCCATATTAATGCCTTGTCTTTACCGAACATATGTGGAGAGATGCCTTGTGCCCGTTTGAACCCGGTATCGTGGCGCCATTTGCAGCATTTGACACTTGCTGACCCCAATTGTTATGAACCGGGTCCAATAGATATTCTCTTGGGTGCAGAAGTATTTTCATCGCTTCTTCTGCCGGGGAATGTAAGTGGTGGTGCAAATGAACCGTCTGCGATGAACTCAGTGTTCGGGTGGTTGCTTCTTGGGAATGTAGGTTGTGATGACGATAATGTCCTTAATTCTTTCGTGTCTCTCGAGGATACTCTTCATCAGGAAGTTCAAAAGTTCTGGGAATTAGAGAACATTCCAGTACTTTCTCATTCATCTCCTGAGGAGCTTAGTTGCGAACGATTTTACACCGAGACCACCTCACGCGATCGCAATGGTAGGTATATCGTGGCTCTGCCATTCAAGGATGGAAAAGAGTATACCTTTCTTGGTTCAAGGGACATTGCATTGCGTCGATTTCACTCACTGGAACGCAATCTCATCAAAAGACCACTTCTACGTGAGCAGTACGTAGCTTTCATGGAAGATTATCTGCAACGGGGACATATGAGTCGTGTACCTACAAACGACCTTAGTAAAGGGAAATACTACATTCCACATCACTGCGTTCTTCGTCCTGAAAGTGTGACTACAAAGCTTCGAGTGGTCTTCGATGCTTCTGCGGGAGATTCTACCAACACATCGTTGAACGAAAGAATGCTAACTGGACCTAAGCTTCAAGCTAGTATTCTGGCATTGCTCTTGAAGTTCAGAGTGCATTTCGTGGTGTTCACTGCAGATATGCGTCAGATGTACAGACAAATATTAGTGCGTGAGCCAGATCGTGACTTTCAGAGAATCTTCTGGCGAACAGATAGGACGTGTCCGATTCAAGAGTATCGTTTAAATACCGTCACATATGGGGTATCTTCGGCTCCATTCTTGGCATGCCGAACCATCAACCAGTTAGTGGCCGACGAGGGTAATGATTTCCCACTAGCCCGTCAAGTCCTTTCAGCGGACGTCTATATCGACGATATCGTAAGTGGGAGTAGCACTCTGACCGAGGTTCAACAGATGAAGGACGAAACTATACAGTTGCTTAATCGTGGCCATTTAGAGCTTCGCAAATGGGCTAGTAACAGGCCGGAATTGTTAGCCGACCTACCATCTGACCATTGCCTTACCGATCCTCTTTCCATGGATATTGGGAAAACGATGGATGTTAAAATCTTAGGTTTACGATGGGATCCTGTGCAGGATGTTTTTACCTTCAATGTTGCACCACTGAACCTAAATTGCACGAAACGCACTATTCTGAGTGAATTGGCTCGGATATTCGATCCTTTAGGATTTCTCGCACCATTAACGTTTGTTGCAAAACATCTTGTACAAAAGCTTTGGCTATTGGGCATTGGTTGGGATGCATCACCTCCAACTGTGATCGTACTCCGATGGGAGCATTACTTAAGTCAGCTACCGTGTTTGACACAGTTGAAAATACCACGTTGTATCTCAGTCGCACATTCTGTGAATTCTCAGCTTCATGGGTTCGCAGATGCTTCGGAGGCCGGTTTCGGAGCTGTCGTTTACCTTCGCGCAGAAGATGACCAGGGTATCGTACACATCTCTATGCTTTGTGCAAAGTCTCGCGTTGCTCCAGTTAAATGCATTTCACTTCCGCGGCTTGAGTTGTGCGCAGCAGTATTATTGTCGGATCTCATGCTGTTCATTATGCAGACGTATGGTTCATTATCTGTGTTCAACGATGTATTCGCGTGGTCAGATTCAATGGTGGTCTTAGCGTGGCTCAGGTCACACTCCTCTCGTTGGAAGACATTTGTGTCAAATCGTGTGAGCCATATCCAAACAACCATACCAGAGGCACGCTGGAACCATGTCAGTTCGGCTGACAACCCAGCGGATATTCCCTCACGCGGCATGAACGCTGCAGATCTTGTTGAAAGTTCGTTATGGTGGTCGGGTCCGTCGTGGCTCTCCCTCTCATCGGAATTTTGGCCTTCTGTTCCCACTATCGACAATCCCACCGAAGATCTATGTGAGGAACGCACTCAATCTTTCCTTATTCAGGAGAAAAGCAACGCGCTTGACGCACTATTGGAGAGGTTTTCCTCAATTCGAAAGATTCAAAGAATCCTAGGTTACTGCTTCCGATTTATTGAGAACTCTCGCAGCAATGAAACCCAATCCCGCAAGCATGGTTTTTTCTTAAACAGATCTGAGCTAAATTCCTCTCTGACCTGCATCGTCAAACATATTCAAGCGCAACACTTCCAGAACGAAATCGAGCGTCTCAAGGATGGTCTGCCTCTCCCAAGACAACTTCGAAAACTAGATCCGTTTATGGATGGGCAAAGTGTCCTCAGGGTTGGCGGACGCCTAGCTCGCTCCGGACTCGAGTTCGAACATAAACATCCGGCGCTTCTCCCACGACATTCTCGGCTAACTTATTTAATCATCGAAGCAGTACATCTTGAGAATTGTCACGCCGGTGTGAATACCATGCATTGTTTGATCACACAACAGTTTTGGGTTCTCTCTATGAAACGTGCCATTCGACATTGTCTGTCAAAATGTGTGCCGTGTTATCGGACGAACCCTTCTCCTCTTGAACCATTCATGAGTAACTTACCAAAGGTTCGAGTCAATCAAGCCAAGCCGTTCTCGATTGTTGGCGTTGACTACGGTGGACCTTTTTCGATTAAAGCCGGACGACATCGAGGAGCAAAAGTTTCAAAGGCCTATCTGTGTCTCTTCGTGTGTTTCACTACCAAAGCGCTTCATCTTGAGCTTGCTTCCGACCTCTCAACTGAGGCTTTCATAGCCGCGCTTCGTCGTTTCGTTGGTCGTCGTGGGCGTGTCAACATTATTCACTCCGACCGAGGCACTAACTTTGTTGGTGCCAAATCGACATTTGACGCTTTTATGAGTGATGCTTCACAAGCAGAGCAAATCGAATTTCGTTTCAACCCTCCTTCGAGCCCACATTGGGGCGGTGTATGGGAAATACAAATAAAGGTGGTTAAATCGCATCTTTATCGTATCATTGGCAGTCAATGCCTTACCTTTGAAGAATTAACTACCTTATTCGTACAGATCGAAGCCATGTTGAATTCACGACCGTTGTGCCCTATAAGTTCTGACCCAAATGACATAAGCGCGTTAACACCTGGTCATTTCTTGACTCTAGAGCCTCTTACCGCAATACCTGATGAAAACTTAACAACGGTAAATATAAACAGATTAAACCGATGGCAGTTGATCCAGCGGCTTCAGCAAGATTTTTGGAAACGATGGAAGACTGAATACCTGCAAACACTGACACAACGGGCAAAGTGGACACAACATTGTAAACCTTTAAGAGAGGGCTCAATTGTCATCATAAAATCTGATAACTTTAAGCCATTATCATGGCCTTTAGCGCGTGTGCTCACACTTCATCCCAGCGCAGACGGTGTCGTACGTTGCGCTACAGTACGAACATCTCAGAGTACCTTAGTGAGGCCGCTTATAAAATTGTGTCCATTGCCTGATCAATGTGACACCAAAAATTAATATCGCAACATAATCATCAAGTCTTATAAAACCTAACAAAATGCTCATATCCATTTCCAACTGTTTTCGTTTCATTTTGTTAGGAACCGTATTATAGATTATCTATTTAAGTAATATGTTCCATCTACCGTTACGTTTCAACGACGTTGATTCAAATTATCAAACCGTTTCACATAATAATAAGTAGGTACCGTAGTTACCGTAGTTAAAACCCATATTCTGTAATTGTTATCCGTTATGCAAAACCGATCTACTAATTATCAACGACGTACAACACTATTGATTAACTATCCCATACTCATTCATAAATATCATTCTTTCATTCACCTCACTCATTTTCATTCATTAGGTACATCATTAAATCATACATCTTTGATTGCGATGCAACTACTCATACGGTTGCAAACGACCATTACTGTCCTGCTTTAGTTGAAAATCCAATCAAGTGTATTTTGGTGGCCGGTGTTTTGTCATTGCCGAGTTTCTTGCGCATGAACAGATATTTGTTGTGGTGAAAGAGTATGTCCAACTGAACGTTCCAAAACCATGTTCGTTCGTTCGTCGCCGCTGTCACTGTCATCAAAGGCTTAGTGACTCTGTGGTGAACGAGGAACGATCTTACTACTAGTGACTCGAAAAGACACGGTTACGTTTTGCAAAAGAAGAAATTAAAATATTATTATAATATTATATTGAGTGTGTGGAGTAATTGTGCTTGCCCGGGTATAGCTGTGGACCTGTGGATTCGTGGATGCAAAGGTACGTGGTTTTGGATTATTGTTGGTTCGTATTTCTCATCTCATCAAAACATTCATCGGAAAACTCTCGGCAATTAATCTTACTTCTTACTGTTTAATTGACCCCTGTTGCATGGAGTGCGATTTTACTATCCAGAAGTGCAACACTAGTAGTTCGCCCCGAACTGAGATCTCGTGATGCGACCCGACGAACCCATCAAAACTTTGAGTACGTAGTAGTCAGAGGCAAGTCCAAACATTATCTTTGGACTTTTTTCTGACTACCGCCTACTAACTTGGTATGGTTACCAAGTTTCAACTCTATTGGCCTATTTATTGAAGAGTTCCGTTGAACAGACCTTGGCTCCGTCATCAGACCTGGTCGTCGTTACAATTTTATGAGAACTGAGTACCTCCTTAATTTATTTCAAGAAAAAAAATTAAGAATAAGCAAAGGAACTGACCGACCAGTAGAAAAACCTTGATGTCAACGAAACACTTAGAGATGGGAGCTCTTGGATCGCTGGTTATCTTAATTTAACTTTTATTATTTTATCTCAAAAACTGGGCGTCCCAAAAAAAAAGTAAAAATTGTTTTGGAATGTCCAAACAAAGCCCTTTCATATGACATGTAACTTGATTTTTTTCTGTAACTTTTTTTATTTTTGCCCCCTTAAAAAACCCCATATCTCAAAAACCCTTCATCCGATTTTACTCATATACTTACCAGTAAATTTCTCAAGTACAAGCTATCGACATATCAAATTTCATGCAGATCGGATCAACGGTTCTAAAGTTATCGCCAGACAAACATACATACATACATACATACATACATACATACATAAAATACCAAATCGCCCAAGTTGAAACTAAGATCTTCGTTCGCTTCGCTCACTCGATCAATAAATATTTAAGGGGGCTCCCATACAACAAACGTGATTTTTGTGACGTTTCTACAGATAATGGTACTTACGGAAACCTTCGTGCGCGAGTCCGACTCGCACTTGGCCGGTTTTTCTTAAGTACTTATACAAAACTTAGCTGTTCTATTTAAATTTAAATCATTGTACCTGTTCATCAGCGTTTTATCATTGTGTAATTCACGTTTATAATAAAGTTAATGCAAATTGTGTGCCTAATAAATAAGTAAATTATAGGTTACCTTGATGATTCGAACTCAAGCTAATTAGGTCAGTACGATAGCTATCTACGTGTGCTTACTTTGTAGTCCAAGCAAGCCATCAGAGAGTCCCGGCAGTGCACTGAGCGGCGTGCTCATTTTCCTCCTCATCCTTATTGCTGGAGTCGGCATGAACTCGTCGTCTTCTTCTGCTTCGGGAGGAGTGACACGTATAGCTATATTGTCCTCTTGTGCCTTCCCTCCACCGCCGCCCATTTGCCATCTCGTCTCTGTTAGTGGCCCTATCTGAAAGGAAATAAAATTATATGTTTATTTTTTATTTTTAATACTACTAGCTGATGGAACAAGCAGATGGCCCACATGATGTTAAGTGGTAACCATCACCTATAAAAAAGCATTACCTCGTAAGTCACGCACGATAGGAACGTGCTCTACGATGCACTGCCCTGCGTCCATCAACTTGAGGCATGCAGATGTTAAACCTCATGTGCCTATGTAATTACACCGGCAACCACACTCCTCAAGCCGAAACACAGCAATGATGTTGGCGGCTGAAAAAAGCGTGGTGGTAGTACTTCCCCGGACGAGACCTTCACAAAGAGCTCTACAACTCGGTGTATCATTACGGACAATATAAATGAGCATGTGACTATGGATTCGAAGTTATCAAATCGACCAGAGGGCTTATTACGAGTTTAGTGCCGATCGTCGATCGTTACGATACACTGAATTTTCTATGCAAATAAATCAACGGCATCTAGCGTATTTTTTGAGAACCTCGACGTATGATCGACGATCGGCACTCGATCGGCACTAAACTCGTAATAAGCCCTCAGACGAGTTTTAGATACTTGTTGACGAGTGTTCGAACTTGAGGTACTTACCTAATAAAAATTTATGGACTGTGAAAGATGATACGATTGAAAAAGTAGTGAGCACCAAAAGGACGGTTTACAGAAAATTAAGTAAGATTAAATAAAAAACTTTAGTGACGC
This sequence comes from Chloroclysta siterata, assembly GCA_932294275.1. Classification (NCBI taxonomy): domain Eukaryota; kingdom Metazoa; phylum Arthropoda; class Insecta; order Lepidoptera; family Geometridae; genus Chloroclysta; species Chloroclysta siterata. Next base: position 9,158,864 of record OW028600.1, on the reverse strand, counting down.
TATATTGCGTGGTCGGCCACACAATAGCGTCAAGTTGTTGAAGAGATTGTTTAGTTGGATGCTGCAGTATAAACTTTCGAATGAACTACCCACCGGAAGAAAAGTGTTTCAAAAGTTTCTACTACGAACTTTATGAAACCAAATAAACTAAATAAGGCTCAATCGAATGGTGTATCGTTTCAATGTGAACTTCGTATTTCATCTGCCTTGACTAAAGCTCTAAGTCAAAAGGTACCTATATAATACCTTCATTCACTTCTTGTCTGGAAGAAATCGCGCTCAGCAGTAAGACCGCTCATTGCAGGCAATTATTGTAGTCTATTCCTTGTTTTCCCTATAATGTTTATTTTTATTCAATTGAATCACAAAGATCACTTTGAAGCGTATTAAAGCCTTTTTTTTATTAACTTTTACTTCAACTTTGATTTTTTGTTTTATTTGTTAACTTTCACCTTATTATTTTGGTTTGTCTTCTCAGTATCATCTACCTACCTACTTACTTTGCTTATAAAATGTAGATTCAATTTGGTTAGTGCACAGTGTACATGTATCTATTAGATGAAAATAGACAATAAGAAAAACTGTGAATCTCTGTGAATAAAATAAATAAACCTTGTTGAATCAGAACAAGACAACAAAAGAGTTCAGAACCATTTCATTTATTTATTTATTTATTTTTCGTTATCTAAATATCATAAAAAACAAGTTTAGGAAAAAGCCGTCCGGGTAGTACGAACAATATACCCTGATTACATAGTTAGGGTCGCTTCAATATATTTCCGTCGCAACAATTTTATTAAAAATACAGGGTGGATTTTGGAGACGGGACAGTAAGGACAGTTTTTGGCGAATCCTGTCATTTCTAGAACTCATACCTTACATGGTCCCATAGTATTTTTGTCCCTACATGAAATCGGACCGAAAGGTATAAATTATTCTTTTTTTTTGTATTTTTTTGAATTTTTTTCGCTATCTATATTTTTTTTGTCCAAATTTGTGAATGCAGTTCAGAATATCTAAAAAAGTTATGGATATCTTCTAGGAACGTTTTCTAATAACTATAACGGTTAAGGTCCCTGCCCTTACTGTATCATCTCAAAAATCCATACTACGTGTACCTAAAAAATAATAACCCTATTACCCCGGAAGGGTATTCTAGAGGTCATGGCGAACACCTATTCTTTCACGACTTTTGAAATTTCCAAGTTTTTCTTAAACGTTCTTCCAGTATGAAACTAAACGCACCATGAGGCAGCCCTATTCACACACAGTTTGTGAGTTCAGTGTGTACGTGTCCTTGGTACTTACGTAAATAGTATCAGGGTGTAGCAAATTTCTGAGACAATATTAATTTTACTTTTCTATGGGAATTTCGAAAACGATATATTCAACCTTTGCACACGTCAAAGTATTTCAGTGCTTGGTCTGATCAAGTGGTCTTCAGCCTTATTTGGGGTATTACGTTACACGTTGTAGATAGATAGGTACGTAATAAAGGGCAGTGTAGTCGCCCAGCGACAAAACCCTTAAAAAAAATTAAAATAAAAAAAATAAAAAATTGGTAGGTAAGGTAGTCATTTATTTTGTTTTTATAAGCTTGTTATTTTATGTATATAAACTAGCTATGTTAATATAGCTTATTTTTTACATTTTAAAAGTTGATAGAAATGCCGACCAAAATCAGACCATGTTATCCATACCTTTATATTAATCCTTATCCAAATAAATAGTATTCAAGACTGTTTCAATACCTATAGGTTACTTCTTTAATTTTTCAAATCGGACAATCCGTTCAAAAGATATTACGAATTAAAACTTTAACGCTTTAAAAATATAAGCGAACGTGTGGGGGCCATGGGGTGCGGTCTCACTTAGCGCAGCTGGCAACGCGGCCAGGGAGAGGGACGTGCAAATGTATGAAATAAGTAGCTGCGCGACTCGAACCCCCGGTCTAAGTTTATCCTTAAATGTTGAAAATATTTATGTCCACCCATGCGAAGCTGGGACAGGCCGCTAGTCACAAACAATTTACTATATTGGTTCGCCCCGAACTGAGATCTCTTTATCCAATCTTACGAAGTAATTTAACTAATTGAATTAACAAATGGGATCTCACGTTATATTGGGTTTCCTGCAAATGTTGCTATTTAATAATGACCCAATTTCATAAACTATAACCTAGCCTAAAATAACAATACCAGTTTTGACACGTCTGATTTCTTCAGATATTTTCAAATGTCTGAATTTCAAATGAAAATATCTTATGAACCCGATCTTAACAACCCCTTTTAAAAAAGAATTATCTACCAAAATCCATGGTGACCGTAATCCAATTCAAATTTTATTCTCCGTATGAACTCCCTAAATACGTTTGAGGATTTGAAAATTTTCAAAGAATTTTCTCAAGAAAATCCACTTAGATTCTAACATTTTATTCTTTTATAAAGAGATCGGGAACATTCTGGCGAAATATACCGGCGAAATAAACCGGGCTATTGATCTTATACAGTCTTACTTAACCAATAGAATCCAAAAAGTTGATGTTGGCGGTGAGAGGTCTTCTGGATCGGTCATTGATATAGGGGTGCCTCAGGGTTCGATATTGGGTCCTTTCTTATTTCTAGTTTACGTAAATGACCTTCCACCTTTTGTAAAAGATTTATGTGAAATAGTTCTATTTGCTGACGATACCTCTTTAATTTTTAAAGTCGACAGATTGAAGACTAACTTCGATGACGTTAATGCATCTCTGTCGCAAGTACTTAACTGGTTTACTGTTAATAATCTTTTGCTCAATGCTGGGAAAACGAAATGCATTAAATTTACTTTGCCAAATGTGGTTCAACGACCAACCAATATTGAATTAAATGGTGAATCACTTACCCTTGTCAATTCTACTATTTTTTTAGGACTTAATATTGATGCAAAATTGCAGTGGGGTCCACACATCAAATCACTTGCTGGTAGACTGAGTTCGGCTGCATACGCAGTTCGCACAATAAGATGGCTTACAGATGAAGCTACAGCTAGACTAGTATATTTTAGCTACTTCCATAGTGTAATGTCTTATGGTATTTTGCTCTGGGGGAAAGCTGCTGATATACAAAGTATATTTGTACTTCAAAAACGAGCGATACGTGCCATTTATAAAATGAAACCACGTGACTCATTAAGGGAGCGATTTAAAGAAATTAATATTCTCACAGTCATTTCACAGTATATTTATGAAAATCTATTATACACTCATAAACACATAGATAGCTTTAAGAAAAAGAGTGATGCACATAACGTTAACACTAGAAATAAAAACAAATTATGTATACCTAAATTTCGACTTCAAAAGGTAAATAGCTCGTTTATGGGGAACGGTATTCGCTTCTACAATAAACTTCCAGAAAGTGCCACTGGGCTTCCTATTCGAAAATTTAAAGTGTACATTAAGAATAATCTAATAAGGAAAGCTTATTATACTTTAGATAGCTATATTGTTGATAAAAATGCGTGGCCCGATGTCCCGGTCGCTCTGCCCATCGGCAACTAACATGTCTGCAATGTCTGTACTGTACCTACTATTGTGTGTTTTTTTTTATTTTTCTCTGATTTAATAGATTGTATTTATGCATTAGGTATTATTAGTTTGAGGCGTAGCGTGTGCTGTCTTATAAATTTGATTATGTTTACCTTTTTCTGTATGCCTACGCCTCACTAAACTTCAATAATATATTATATTACATTGTAAAAGGATCATACAAAAGAACGGTAGGAACCAAGCCGTAAGTTTGTTGCCTGTTCTTCTAGGCTTTGGTCGCGTGGAACTGGCACCTAGAGTCACCTAGCTTTAAGACGTTTCAAAGTGATCCTTGTGATTTTATTGAATAAATACATTTTGACTTTGACTTTGACTTTGAAATGCCAAACTGCACTGCACTGCACTTATTACTTACCTTACCTCATCTAGTAGGTAACGAGAGTACGTCCACCAAGGGACCTATGGTAGGTACTTCCATTTTTGGAAGTAGATTAAAAAAATAGAAAATTATACTTGAATCAACCTGTGCGATTCCTTTGCCAACATTCACCCAAGTGGATTCACATCGCGGAATTCGCAGTGAATTTGCAATTCGGCTTTCTGTATTACCTCCTCCGATATTAAGCGTCCTCTGCGTGAGTATTTTGGTGGGTGTAAATGCTAACGTGAGGCGAAGGTCGTGAAGGAATCTTGAGCGCGGATCCACTCCGTGAAATTCTCCGTGTTTTGTTGTTTAGAGAATCGACACCCTGAACTGAACTTAAATAAAACGAGGGTTTCATCCTTTCCATAATTATACCAAAACACACCTAACCTATTTAGAATAATATAAAGTATTTTAAGGTTGTTTTGAATGTTTTATGAGGCTCTCAAAAGGTGCTACTGGGTTGTTTATCCATTTGGGAAAGAAAATTGTCAAGTTTCAAGAATTTCTCTGGGAGGAAGGTACAGAGGAAATCGCATCATATTTGAAATTAGATTCCGCGACTGAGAGAGCTTATTACCTATAAAATGTTTATGTTGTTATAAAAGTTTTTCGGGTGTTTTAAATATGTCATCCTATTTAGCACATCATACTTAGTCTTTTTTTATATACAACCAGCTGATGGAACTAGGAAATGGCCCACCTGATGTTAAATGGTAACCATCACAAAGCATTGCCTCGTAAGTCACTCACGATAGAAAAGTGCCCTACGATGCACTGCCCTGCGTCCATCAACTTGAGGCATGAATGCATAATTACATGTGCCTGTAATTACATCGGTAACCACATTCTTCAAATCGAAACGCAGCTTCGCGGCAGAAAAAAGTTTGGTGGTAGTCTATTCTGTAAGCACCTTGGCGAATCCAATGACGCCTTATTCATAACCGTTTCTTAAGATTCGTCAAGACCCTTAACAGAGTGTAAGAGACAATAAAAAAAAACAAATATGATACGAATATGATTTTCAAAGCACAGCTAAATAAAATGAATGGCAAAAGGGCTATAATTGATCGAGTGAGCGAAGCGAACGAAGATCTTAGTTTCAACTTGGGCGATTTGGCATTTTATGTATGTATGTATGTATGTATGTTTGTCTGGCGATAACTTTAGAACCGTTGATCCGATCTGCATGAAATTTGATATGTCGATAGCTTGTACTTGAGAAATTTACTGGTAAGTATATGAGTAAAATCGGATGAAGGGTTTTTGAGATATGGGGTTTTTTAAGAGGGCAAAAATAAAAAATGTTACATAAAAAAATCAAGTTACATGTCGTATGAAAGGGCTTTGTTTGGACATTCCAAAACAATTTTTACTTTTTTTTGGGACGCACGGTTTTCGAGATAAAATTTAAAAAGTTAAATTAAGATAACCAGCGATCCAAGAGCTCCCATCTCTAAGAGTTTCGTTGACATCAAGGTTTTTCTACTGGTCGGCCAGTTACTTTGATTTTTCTTATTTTTTTTTCTTGAAATAAATTAAGTAGGTAATCAGTTCTCATCAAATGGTGACGACGACCAGGTCTAATGATGGAGCCAAGGTCTGTTCAACGGAATTCTTCAATAAATAGGCCAATAGAGCTGAAACTTGGTAACCATACCAAGTTAGTAGGCGGTAGTCAGAAAAAAGTCCAAAGATAATGTTTGGACTTGCCTCTGACTACTACCGACACAAAGTTTTGATGCGTTCGTCGGATCGCATCACGAGATCTCAGTTCGGGGCGAACTACTAGTATAATTGTTAAATCAATAACTGGAGGTAGGTAACCTTAAGGCACTAAAACATTTTAGTATTATAGTAAAAAGTTTATCTTTCGACAGTTAGGCATAAATAATAGGTATAAACGGAAGCAATCCTTCATGAAAAATCACAAGACATGCTAGATATAATAAAAAAACATTATAAAATCGACATGAAACAATGCAGTAAAAGATGAAAAGATGAGTTGGTTTGGCAAATTCTCAACAACGTAACGTTTCGTCGAGTTGCTTTAAAATTGCTTTTCTTTCATCATGTTTTGGTAAATAACATTACCTTCTTGGAGATAAGAGTTGATTAAATAACGATAACAAGCAAATTCTTTTGGTTGTTTTGTTAGTACAGGCGACCAATTAAAACTTGATTTCGAAGATTGCTTAGTACGAACATGTTTCTCGAATGTTTCGGGAGAAACCGAAACCATTATCATCAAAACGTGACCGAACAAACTGCCTTACTTTTTAGTTATTCCACTATCTAGACACTGGCAAGATTGACTGTCAAAACGACAGACAGGAGCAATAAATCAAAGAGTATACAAATAGTTTAAGAGTATAAAATAGATTCATTTTCTGGCATTTTGGGAAGCAACATAGCTTTTTCATTTTATTTGTTTTTCTAGAGTTATTTTGAGCTGTGTGTGTAATTTCGGTGGTATTTTAACCAACATTACTTGGGGTTTTAGCACAAACTGTAAACATTTGGAATGAAAGTGTATTGTGATATCCTGATTTGATCGAATATGTTTCCAATGTTTTGAAGAAAACCGCCACCATTTTCTTCAAAACAAATGACGGCCGACTTGACTATAGACTGACTTGACAAAAAAGTATTTATTCAATACAAATCACTTGACACTTGCAAGATTGTCTGTCGAATGACAGACAGGAGCCATAAACGGAGAGAAGAAGAGTATAAAATAAATGTACAATAACTACGTAAGCCTATGAGCAAATTTTTGAAATTATGTATCTACACTGTGTATAGACTGTACTAGTGGCTTCCCGCGGCTTCGCACGCGTTGAAGTGGTGAGCCGTGATTGAGCCACAAACATCCAAACATCGTAACTTTCGCATTGATTTGTATATTATTAGGGTAGTATTTAAATACCTACGTAGGTATAAGGGATACCTATAGGCGTACATTACCTATATTAGGTAGGTAGGTATGGGTACTGAGCTTAGCACAAACATGACAAATACAACAAAGACAACCTTAAACGGAAAATATGTACTTATTTGTTTCTAGTTTCTACGCCAAAAACAAATGAAACGAAACAGCTTCACGACTTTGATCCTAAGGCACGGTAGATACCCTCAGATCTCTTCGTACCAACTCAAGATTCCCGTTTTTAGAATGTCCCTTACAAACATTGACGCCTCGTTGTATCCTTTTTACTCGAGCGCAACGAAGGAGGGTAACGTTCTAGGGGTTGTTTTCGAAAATCAAACTGTCTTTTTGTTATTTATCCTTAGAACACATTTTCTTTTAGTTTGAAGTTGAAACCTTGAAACTTTGACATCCCTTTGCACACTTTGCAGGGGTAGTTTTAAAATATTGAAAACGTGATTTTAAATTATTTATTGTGGAGTATATTTACTTCAAGTTTGAAATCAATTGCACTATGCGTAAAAAATCTCCCATACTAACTTTTACAGTCATTTGCACCCTTTGCAGGGGTAATTATCAAAAGTTAAAAGCGTCATTCTTCATTTTATATTTCTTAGTATATTTAATTCATGTTTTAAGTCAATCGCACCACGCGTTAAAAAACTCCCATACAAACTTTGACATCCCTTTGCACACTTATTAAGGGTAGTTTTAAAAACTAAAAATGCCTTTCCTATTTTTTAGCCTTGGAGTACATCTACTTCAAGTTTCATGTTTGTAGATTCAAGGAATACAATTTTTCATACAAACGTTTTCAACCCTTTTTACACCCTTAAGGGTTGAATTTCCAAAAATCCCTTCTTAGTACGCTTTTACGCCATAAGACCTATGTACTCATCAAATTTCAAATCTCTAGGACCAGCGGTCAAAAAACTCCCATACAAACTTTTACATCCCTTTGTACACTTATTAATGGTAGTTTAAAAAAACTAAAAATGCCTTTCCTATTTTTTAGCCTTAAAGTACATGTACTCCAAGTTTCAAGTTTGTAGGTTCAAGGAATACTATTTTTCATGCAAACGTTTTCAACCCTTTTTATACCCGTAAGGGTTGAATTTCCAAAAATCCCTTCTTAGTGCGCCTCTACGCCATAAGACCTATGTACTCTTCAAATTTCAAGTCTCTAGGACCAGCGGTCAAAAAACTCCCATACAAACTTTGTCATCCCTTTGCACACTTATTAAGGGTAGTTATAAAAAACTAAAAATGCCTTTCCTATTTTTTAGCCTTGGAGTACATCTACTTCAAGTTTCAAGTTTGTAGATTCAAGGAATACAATTTTTCATACAAACGTTTTTAACCCTTTTTACACCCTTAGGGGATGAATTTCCAAAAATCCCTTCTTAGTACACCTCTACGCCATAAGACCTATGTACTCTTCAAATTTCAAGTCTCTAGGACCAGCGGTAAAAAAACCCCCATACAAACTTTTACATACCTTTGCACACTTATATTAAGGGTAGTTTTAAAAAACTAAAAATGCCTTTACTATTTTTTAGCTTTGGAGTACATCTACTTCAAGTTTCAAGTTTGTAGGTTCAAGGAATACAAATTTTCATACCAACGCTTTCATCCCTTTTTACACCCTTAGGGGTTGAATTTCCAAAAATCCCTTCTTAGTACACCTCTACACCATAAGAGCTATGTACTTTTCAAATTTCAAGTGTCTAGGACCAGCGGTCAAAAAAACCCCCATACAAACTTTTACATCCCTTTGCACACTTATTAAGGGTAGTTGTAAAAAACTAAAAATGCCTTTACTATTTTTTAGCCTTGGAGTACATCTACTTCAAGTTTCAAGTTTGTAGGTTCAAGGAATACAATTTTTCATACCAACGTTTTCATCCCTTTTTACACCCTTAGGGGTTGAATTTCCAAAAATCCGTTCTTAGTACACCTCTACACCATAAGAGCTATGTACTTTTCAAATTTCAAGTCTCTAGGACCAGCGGTCAAAAAACTCCCATACAAACTTTTACATCCCTTTGCACATTAAGGGTAGTTTTAAAAAACTAAAAATGCTATTCCTATTTTTTAGCTTTGAAGTACATGTACTACAAGTTTCAAGTTTGTAGTTTCAAGGAATACAATTTTTCATACAAACGTTTTCATCCCTTTTGACACCCTTAGGGGTTGAATTTCCAAAAATCCGTTCTTAGTACACCTCTACGCCATAAGACCTATGTACTCCTCAAATTTCAAGTCTCTAGGACCAGTGGTTTAGGCTGTGCGTTGTCTATATGTCAGTCAGTCAGTCAGTCAGTCAGTCAGTCAGTCAGTCAGTCAGTCAGTCAGGACTTTGATTTTTATAGTATTAGAGATTAGAGATAGGTTATTAAGAGCAGTACAGATCTTCCTATTGCTACAATTAAGTGTTAAACTAGTAGTTCGCTCCGAACTGAGATCTCGTGATTCGACCCGACGAACGCATCAAAACTTTGAGTAGCTAGTAGTCAGGGGCAAGTCCAAACATTATTTTTTGACTTTTTTCTGACTACCGCCTACTAACTTGGTATGGTAACCAAGTTTCAATTCTATTGGCCTATTTATTGAAGAGTTCCGTTGAACAGACCTTGGCTCCATCATCAGACCTGGTCGTCGTCACCATTTTATGAGAACTGAGTACCTCCTTAATTTATTTCAAGAAAAAAAATAAAGAAAAAGCAAAGGAACTGGCCGACCAGTAGAAAAACCTTGATGTCAACGAAACTCTCAGAGATGGGAGCTCTTGCGTCGTTGGTTATCTTAATTTAACTTTTTTGTTGTATCTCAAAAACCGAGCGTCCCAGAGAAAAAGTAAAAATGGTTTTGGAATGTTCAAACAAAGCCCTTTCATATGACATGTAACTTGATTTTTTTATGTAACTTTTTTGATTTTTTCGCCCTTAAAAAACCTCACATCTCAAAAACCCTTCATCCGATTTTTCTCATATGCTTACCAGTAAATTTCTCAAGTACAAGCTATCGACATATCAAATTTCATGCAGGTCGGACCAACGGTTCTAAAGTTATCGCCAGACAAACATACATACATACATACATACATACATACATAAAATGCCAAATCGTCCAAGTTGAAACTAAGATCTTCGTTCGCTTCGCTTACTCGATCAATTAGAGAGAACTTAAATGAGAACGAGCATTCCAAGCTTTCAAGTCACTATGCAAAATACATTAGGTGACTAGCAAACATCGCGGCGAACTGTTCAGAATACCTGAGCGTTTTAATAGAGGCGAAACCTGCAGCGAAGGTAATTCTAGCCCCAATATGCACCCTGAGTGTCCTATATTATGAACCTGTTTTCGTGAAGTTTGTTCATATTCATGATTATTTCAGAAACCATTGGTCCTGCTCAAGGTTTATAGGAGCTTGAAGTGAAACTGCGTTCGTCCTAGCTCTGTGGCTATGACGTGTGAATGTTTAATGTAGCGACGCTTTAATTACCTGCCTAGCAAGCAACGCTGAAAATAACTGGTAGAAAGATGACCTTTCAACTCACTCTTTCGTCTGAATCCAAGCTGAATAAATATTACTAACTATATTGATAACAGAGTCCGGAAATGTCCAAAAACTTACGTATATTTTATTAATTTATACTACCTGAGTCACGAGAGTTCTCACCACGCCTGGTCCGTCCTATTATGATTAGATACAAAACTCAATCGGGCTTAATCAAAGGGTTTTTTTTTTAATATTTTACACATAATATTAAATCGGCACTGTGAATCTGAGATCTGAATCTGCTATGGAGAGGGCTATGCTCGGAGTGTCTTTAAGAGGCAATATCCGTAATGAGGTCATTCGACAGAGCACCATCAACCTATTGCAGGCCACTGTTGGACATAGGTCTCTCCCATGGCGCGCCACTGAGCCCGGTCTTCGGCTCTCCCCATCCAGTTTTTGCCCGCCACCCTGCGCAAGTCGTCACTCTATCTAGTCGGAGGGCGTCCTACACTCGTTTATCCCAGCGGTTATCGGTTCTTCGGCAGACATGACTAGCCCACTGCCACTTCAGCTTGCTAACTCTTCGGGCTATGTCAAGTTGTCTTCGGGAGAGCCGAAGACCGGGCTCAGTGGCGCGCCATGGGAGAGACCTATGTCCAACAGTGGCCTGCAATAGGTTGATAATGATGATGATGATGAATCTGAGAGTAAACATTTAATTACATAGGTAAATAATTTGTATAATTGAATTCCTCAAAACCCTCCATACTCGAAGGTAGGCTCCATACCCAAAGAATACCTCAAGTTCATATTTGAATACCAAGGACGAGTGAAGGTACCTACCTATGCTATTTGGCGAATTTATCAATAAACCTTTGCAAAATTCAATCATATAAATATTGACCGTCCCTTGAATTTATTTTGTTTCACCAACAAAACCTTTATAATGGCAAAGACTGCAAAATCGCGGTCCGCTCCGCTCTCACTTTCAAACAATGTAAATCACGATCTGTGTTGCGGTGTAGACTGTTTCGTATAAACAGGCCCGTAGGCAGTTCTGGGGGCTTAGGATTGGGTATTATGATGTATAGACAAAATTTATGTCAGGTGAGGAAGGTCGCCATATCTTACTGTAAGCAAACCAGTAATTAAATGGGATTGGGAAGGGTAGCTTCACAAGAGGCTGTAGGTATAAGAGTTTAGTTTAGGAACTAAGTGGGTATAGAGGCTTGGTGGTCATTAAATTTGGTTAATTAATAGGTAAGGATATCACAGGTAGATGAGATGAGATTCTCATATTATTAGAATATTTAAACCGTTGTCCGATCTAGATAAAACTACATCATCATTCACCATAATGTGTACGTAGGTACCTACAATACTCGCTTTTATGTCCTTGTAGTATGCGTAATTTTTCTTTGGGTCTGTGTAGCTTGATCTGTATTCGTGTGAGGCGCGGATCCAGCCCTCGAGAAAGGTTGTGGTCTCAGCCACCCGAAAATGCGACTGCGAGTCTGATACAAACTAGCTCATGAGCTAGTTTGTATCAGACTCGACGACAGACGATCATGATCGATATAGTGCATTTTGCATCATTAGTGTTCCCGCACACGGGACTCCGGCCATAACCACAAAACGCCGCCACTGGCATATTTCCTGTAGTTTTCATACGAAGCGAGCAGCGACGATTTGTATAGCGTGTGGCGGCTAACGGCGTCAACCGTGTGCGGCGAGTCCATATAAAACGTATGAAAACTACAGGAAATATGCTAGTGGTTGTCGTTGAGGTTGTGGCCGGAGGCCCGTGTGCGGGAATACTTAGACATGTTTACAATAATAATATGACAGTCTGACCAAAATTTTGAAAAGTGTTGTAGTTCCACGTGGACAAAGTCGTGGGCCGAACACCGTGTGAGACGTCACACGGCTATTAGGTTATGGGCATGCCCATCGTGCCCACAACGGTGGATCTGCGCTTTATCCGTGTGTACTCGTGTGTACCTATTATGACCAACCAACGATCGAATTGATAAATTTGGATATTCAGAGTAAAAATATCTTCGTCTCTACTTTAGATGACAAAAAAAGGGAATATTATAATCTGACGAATACCGTTACTTTGGCATTTCAAAAAGGCTTTTCTTCAACCTAACAACTATTCAAATAAAATTTACTAATAGGATAAAAACTGCTATTTTTGCAAGATCGGAGGGGACCCATTTTTTAGGGTTCAGTACCCAAAGGGTATAACGGAACCCTATTACTAAGACTCCGCTGTCCGTCCGTCTGTCTGTCTGTCCGTCTGTCACCAAGCTGTATCTCATGAACCGTGATAGTTAGACAGTTGAAATTTTGACAGATGATGTAGGTATTTCTGTTGCCGCTATAACAAATACTAAAAAACAGAATAAAATAAATATTTAAGGGGATACAACATACAACAAACGCGTTTTTTTTGCCGTTTTTATAGATAATGGTACGGAACCCTTTGTGCGAGACTCCAACTCGCACTTATGTTTTATTTTAGTTTAATTTCTTGCTTGTTCTTCTGAGCTAGGTCGCGTGGAACTCTCTCTCTCTTGTCGTGTCACTAGTTTCTTTCGAAACAGTGTGGTAAAAGGATTTTAGTGCGCATCAAGAGGCTCCTTTCGAGCACTTGACATGATATAACTTTTTAGGTTCTACGACATGCCGGTTTCCTCACGATGTTTTCCTTCACCTTTTGAGAGTACTAGCATTGTGCACATATACATTTTTGAGCAGAAAAACTCATTGGTGCACGACCGGTTACGAAACCCACGACCTTAGGATCGGAGGGCCGGGCCGCTACCACTAGACCACCAGTGCTCTGACACCAGATTCACTTGCAAAGTGATCCTTGTGATTTTTTGTGAAATACATTTTGACTTTTACGCGCTTACGCGATTAATATGGGTATATATATATATATATATATATAAATATGTATATAATCTTTATTTATTTATTTTATTGTGTATTAGGTATCTCATTTATTAGGATTTCTCTTACTTTTATCTTGATTCTCCTATCAGCTTTTTCAATATATATATTTTTTATGTTTGTACACCTTCCCACCACTTTAATCAGCTCTCTCTATCCTCTAAGGTTTGCTGGAAGAAAACTCTATCTAGGGTTAAGCTCGCCTTTGTACATGACTATCATATCTTCTTTTGTGTAAATTATTTGTGTACAATAAAGAATAAAGAATAAAGAATTAAAACAAGTTTTCCTAGTAAAAAGTTTGCATACTAACCGCCGGTTTCTGAAAGCCCGATCAAAACTAATCGCATGTCAAGTCACTTGCTATCTCTATCTAATTCGATGTAATAGCTGAAATGGCGAGTGACTTAACATCCGATTAGTTTTGATCGGGCTTTCGGAAACCGGCGGTAAGTACGAAAACTAGCAAAGCAAACTTTTTGGTAGGAATACTTGTTTGGATCAAAATGATGATATGAATGTAGGTGCCATTTCCACGCGCCGAAATCTCCTTATTATATTATCCTCGTGTAACGTATAATACTTACCTATTATTTCTTCTCATGCTACAGGGAAATCAATTTGAAAGCAACAACCGTAACAAAATTAAATTACATTATCGCACATGACTGGTATGTCGGTAGGTAAGGTATACTTTATTTCTCGTTCGCTTATCTACACTAATATTATAAAGAGAAAAGATTTGTATTTTTGTTGTTTTGTTGTTTTGTTGTTTTGTTGTTTTGTATGTAACGAATAGGCTCAAAAACTACTGGTCCGATTTCAAAAATTCTTTCACCATTAGAATGCTACATTATCCCTGAGTAACATAGGTTATATTATATTATCAAAGAAATCAGGGATCCTTACTAAAACTACAATAATGTAACCCAAGGTGGAAAAAGAAAACCTTACATCGCGTACGCTGCGAAAACTATTGATGATAGAACAAAATAATGTACTACGACTTTGCAGAACACATCATTATCTACAAAAAATGTCGCGACAGCATATGTCTAACTATTATAGTTATGTCACAATAAGTGTTCTTTTATTATAAAAAAATAATTGAAATGCCGCCGCTAGAAAAGGGTGTTTATTTGTACCTTGGTATCAATCCTTATCCAAATAAATCATTTCATAATTAAGACGGTTTCAATACCTATATATTACTTCTTAAATTTTTCAAATCGGACATTCCATTCAAAAGATATGACGAAATTAAAAATGTTAACGGGTCCACGGGTAACGGTCGGGGTGCGATTTCACTCACTCAAGGAGAAGGACGTGCAAATGTATGAAATTAGTAGACGCGAGGCTCGAACCCACGGTCTAAGTTTATCCTAAAATGTTCAAAAAATTTATGACCACCCATGCGAAGCTGGGACAGGCCGCTAGTTGCGAAATAAAACCAAGGCGTAAGTTTTTATATTTTAGCCTGCTGCCTTAGAGTTGGGCCATTACGAATACATTTGACATTTGTGGCATTAAACGTATCGGGGCGATATCCGACCTTATAATGTTGTTGTTAGTGATACGTTACGTTAACGCCACTAAAATCTAATTCATTTGTGTTTACGCCCCCGATCAGAAGCGGTCAGATGCCTAGGATCGGTATTAATGATTTATTATAGCAGCATATATCATTGCTAAGTTATCATTCCTTCCTGTCGTGTCACGAGTTCTTTCGAAACAAAGTGGTGAATGGAAAATAATGGACCAAATGAATAGTATCAAAACAAAAACTTACTGAAACTGTCATACTGAAAAATAAAGACTTCTTTACAATACCTGTAAACTGTGTAAAAAAACAATTAGGTACCTAACAGCTTTTGCCTGATGGGGTTGCAGCTGGTTATTGTTCCTAAGAGATCAGAGGGATCAGAGGGATCTCTCCTCGATAAATATTCCCCCAAATCTCTTAGGACCAATGACTAACTCAAAATTCTTTGTGGATGTCAAGGGTGGGAATAGTCAGAGGTACGTCTAATTATAACAATTTTCACGTACCAACATATAAAGAAATGGTATTCCATACGCGACAGGTTGTACCCATCGCTGCTGCTAGAATACTACTCTCGCTGCAGGCTTGCGGTCATAAGTTATCGGAACGAGACAGCAATATTGCTCTCTCGCACTTAGGAGAACGGACGATCCTTTTGTTTAAGCGTGTGTTAAGATGATTTATGACCGAGTTTGCAGCGGGAGTTTAACGCGACTATAGATTGAGCACTGACCGAGCCTGCAGCGAGTGTTTAACGCGACTATAAACTGGTTTCCTCACCTTACTCCACCATTTGAGAGCACTGGCTTTGCGCACATACACATACATTTACGAAGAGAATGATCCATTGGTGCACGATCGGTTTCCAACCCTTAACTTTCCGCTTTACGATCAGAAGGTAGGTAATACTTATGATTTATTTTTATTCCAATAATACCATCTCTATATTATCTGGCAACATATTTAGCAGACTTTTTCGAGTTGGTCGCCTATTCTTTGAACTAGATAAGTTCGCTAGTTTATGATAAATTAGGATAAAATTAGGATCGAAACTAATGAAAAACCTACCATGTTTACGAAGTTATAAACCATTGCGAAGATGTTAACAGAAAGAAAAAAAAATCTAATTTGTTCTTGTAATCTAATCTGTTTATTTTCCTAGAGACGTCCTTATAAACATAATAAAAAAAATACAATTTCAGTAATTCAATACTCTCTGGATTTCGTAAAGAAATGAGAATGTGGTACTTTAAGAGTTTCCGATACGGCTGACCCTACACTATGCAAATAAAAAAAAACAGTATTGATAAAGAAAACAACAATAAATACAAGTAGGTATTAAAAAAAAATCAATACACGAGTACAAATCTCTTCTTAGGGAAGCTCCCTCTGTACCAACATGTTCTTTTTTTCTATGTATTCTGTATTGTGTGCAATAAAGAATTAAGAAAAGGTCAAGAAGACCAGGAGGAAGTGGTCGTCATGGAAAGTGAAGGAGAAGGCCAATCTCTTGCAGTGGATCAGGTTCTTAATAAATAAACTGTGTAAATAGATCTTACAGAGGTAATTTTGTTCCAACAGTCTACCCCTTTCGGGCATACAATATTACTATACTTGGTTACAATTTACTAAAACTAATAACACCCTACAAAAACTAACTAATAATAGGTAACTAGGTATTATAGTACTCTTCTAGAGTGTAATAAACATTAGATAAAAGCCATTTCTTTAATTTATGTTTAAATGAATTTCCATTTTCTTTATTTAAATCTGTTAGCAGATGATTATATATGGCTGTATAATAGGTACTTCTATAGAACATTGTATTATTTATTTGAGGAATACAGATATTATATTTATACTTAAACCTGGCAAAAACCATTAAACAATGTTCTAGCAAATGCTTGTAATCAATGTTATACTTACTTATACTTATAACTATCTTGTTCATTTAAAAAATAGTATCATTATTATTAAAAAAAAGTACCTACTTAATTTGGTAGGTGGTGAGCCTACATTGGTACTTACATTGTTTCATTTTCAGTAACTGGTTATAAGATTTTTTGTATTTCTTAAGTTGATTGTGATGTTAAGACCTTTTTGGAAATGTTATTATTGTTATTGTTTTTATATGAAGATGTTTTTATGCTCATAAAACGAGCGGGCCAAAAGAAATTTTCAAGTTCTAACAACATTGCACGGTTTTAAAAGAAGATAATAATGTCTTTCCTTTTTCATTATTTTCATTACCGTTAAAAATAACACGGTATCTCTTATCTTATAACATTATCAGGGACCCTATAATCCTTGGACCTTGTATAATCAATTTCTGGATTAACTGAGGGTCTGCCATGAGTTTTCCCATACTATACTCGCTAGTGTCTCGCAATAGTAAAATGCCGTATGATATCTTACATAAAAACTAAATGATATGTTTTTATGCGCAGGGTCGGACTGAGCCGGAGGGGCCCGGGTGGCTGATCACAAGCCGGGGGCCCGAGACTAGATGATGGTAGATGGGATACTATCGGAAAATACTGAGATACACAAATTGAGATAAACAAAATATAAAATATAATTATCAACGATGTAATAAATTATTAGGTACATCACGTTACCCACTAACAGTATAAAAGGACCTAACTTAATAGGCGAGTTTCATATAACTTGAGCTCAGTTCAAGGTATAATAACCTGATAGATATTCCAATAATAATTATATTAAATACACATTTAAGAAAGGCGTTCTTTGTAAATTGTTTGACACAAGAGTCTGATATTAATTACTAGCGGCCTGTCCCGGCTTCGCACGGAAAGACATTTATTTTTTAAACATTCTGGGATAAATTAAACGTAGACCTACCTACCTCATCCACTTCGGTGCCCCATCTTTCACCGCTTTGCCCACGACGCGACGGCATTAAGTTTTTTGTTAGTATTTTGTTTAGATTGTCATTTTTAAATTCTTAATATCATTTGAATGGAATGTCCGATTTCAATAATTCAAGAAGTAATCTACAGGTATTGAAACAATCTTGAATACGAAATACACCCATACGATATGTAGAAGTGTATATAGATAGTGTAGAAGTGTATATTTGTTATACTTATTATTTTATTTTATTTTTGATTGAGATATCCAACAGCTTATCTATACTTCATTACTTTAATATTATAAAGAGGAAAGATTTGATTGTTTGTTTGTTTGCATTGAATAGGCTCCAAAACTACTGGACCGATTTGAAAAATTATTTCTTCGCTGGGAAGCTACACTATCCCCGGGTAACATAGACTATAATTATTTTCAAACAAATTAAGGATCCTTACTAAATCTCCAATAATGTAACACAACGTGGAAAAAAATACTTAAAAAATTCCTTACATCGCGTGCGCTGCGAAAACTATTGATGATAGAACAAAATAATGTACTACGATTTTGTAGAACACGTCATCATCTACAAAAAATGTCGCGACAGCATATGTCTAACTATTATAGTTATGTCACAATAAGTTTTCTTTTATTATAAAAAAATAATTGAAATGCCGCCGCTAGAAAAGGGTCTTTATTTGTACCTTAGTATTAATCCTTATCCAAATAAATCATTTCATAATTAAGACGGTTTCAATACCTATAAATTACTTCTTAAATTTTTCAAATCTGACATTCCATTCAAAAGATTTTATAAATTAAGAGACGCGCGGGTCACGGGGCGCGTTCTCACTCAGCGCGGGCCCGGGCAAGGCGAGAGGTTTGGCGTGCAAATGACTCGAACCCACCACGGTCTAAGTTTATCCTAAAACGTTGAAAAAATGTATGTCCACCCATGCGAAGCTGGGACAGGCCGCTAGTAATATATAAAGCTAGCCAAATAACATTTTTTTTAAAAGAGGCTTTTAATATCAATGAAACAGTATAAAATGTAAGGCTTTACGCTATAATGATACACGTCTAAATACGTTGATTCGATCAAAAGCTATTGCCGCTCAGAAAAAATCCAAAACTAGTTTCAGAGGGTGGCTTGCTCAGGTTTAACCATTTTTCGAATTTTCTACTTCATTTCTCTCTAATTGTATGAACAATCTATCTGATCTAGTTTTACATTAAGGTCGCAAGAGCTGGGACCTAGCCTGCGCGGGCCTATCCTATGGTTGCCGCAAGCCCGGCAAGCTAGGCCCGTGGGGGGCCTGCGCAGGCTGGGGCCCGGCTGGCAAATGCCATTTCGAATGTATGGCCAGTCCGACGCTGTTTATGCGTATTTTTTACTAGTCGCCAGCAAGAATATTACTTAAATATTTATTTATCAACAGCACTGAGCACAGTATAAAAATATAAAGACTAATATTAGAAAAAAACTTAAAGTGAAGTTCCGTATATAGGACGGTTGGTAGGTACCTACCAACCTTCCGTAGGTACCATAAGTATCTGTTTATAGAACTCAAAAACTATAAAACTAGTAGTTCGCCCCGAACTGAGATCTCGTGATGCGACCCGACGAACGCATCAAAACTTTGAGTAGGTAGTAGTCAAGGGCAAGTCCAAACCTTATATTTGGACATTTTTCTGAGTACCCCCTTCTAACATGGTATGGTAACCAAGTTTCAACTCTATTGGCCCATTTATTGAAGAGTTCCGTTGAACAGACCTTGGCTCCATCATCAGAACTGGTCGTCGTCACCATTTTATGAGAACTGAGTACCTCCTTAATTTATTTCAAGGAAAAAAAATAAGAAAAAGCAAAGGAACTGGCCGACCAGTAGAAAAACCTTGATGTCAACAAAACTCTTAGAGATGGGAGCTCTTGGATCGCTGGTTATCGTAATTTAATTTTTTTGATTTATCTCAAAAACAGAGCGTCTCAAAAAAAAAGTAAAAATTGTTTTGGAATGTCCAAACAAAGCCCTTTCATATGACATGTAACATGATTTTTTTATGTAACTTTTTTATTTTTGCCCCCTTAAAAAACCCCATATCTCAAAAACCCTTCATCCGATTTTACTCATATACTTACCAGTAAATTTCTCAAGTACAAGCTATCAACATATCAAATTTCATGCAGATCGGATCAACGGTTCTAGAGTTATCGCCAGACAAACATACATACATACATACATACATACATACATACATACATACATACATAAAATGCCAAATCGCCCAAGTTGAAACTAAGATCTTTGTTCGCTTCGCTCACTCGATCAATTAACTTATTTTGGTTGATTTTAAGATTCAAGTATTCCAGTCATTTAGTTATGGGACTAGAGTTATGCTTGAAATATGTGTTTACTTATAACGAAACAAGTGTATTGTTTCGATAAAAGTAAACATAAAGCCATAAATCTTCATCTTTTTCTAGTAGCAGTCAGTTTCATTAATTTGTTGTAAGAGATATTGTGATGAATTTTATATTACCCTGTAGGTACCTTGATAAATACTTTTATATGCTTACATTTATGTATAAAAGAATTTATTTTGTTTTTAAAAGCAATAAGTTTCATTGAAATTGCGTCCGGTCATATTTTAACCCCTCTCGCTTCTTCTCAACCGACTTGGATACGAGCAGTAGGTACCCCAAGTCTGAGTTATTTTTTTCGTAATGTCAGGCCTTTTTTGTATGGAGATTTGATAAGCGCCTCTATCTGGCGTGCTGAGAACTCACGAGCCTCCATACAAAAACGAACAACGAAATCAAAACTCAGACTTGGGGTACAGGTCGTTCACAAACATGCCAGCCAGTACAACAACTGGCAGGTTAAACTATTTACAAAAAATCATAATACGACCCTGGGTTGTTTTATTGTTGAATAGCTAGACGTTAGAGTGCCATCTCACCTGATGGAAAGTGAAGGTGCAGTCTAATTTGAAGCACGCTTAGCTATAATCCACTTGTTCACTCTTTTCTTGTAGGTATATCCCTAAGTTGTATCGTTTCGGAAATACCAACGACAGTAAAGAAATCCACTCTTCATTGCGAAAGAGATAAATAAATTTTATCTAGTGTCAAAAGTTGCAGGTTGCACCTTATTTAAATTCCAACCAGGGAATTTGAATTCAAGTTCGGCCGTGAATGAATCGCGCAAGTAATGTTAATACGATTCAATGCTACTGATACCCTGATGCTCGTACCACCAGAATACCAAATTAGGATGACAAGGAAATTACAAACATCTGACCTAGTCGCGGAGGTGAGATGTGTATCAGCGACTTATTTAACTGGCGCTGACTGTATCACTTTAAATTAAAGTCTGAGACGTAAAATATGCAAGAGATAAAAGTAAAACGAATGCCCATTTGAATAAAAGTTAAGATCCATTATGCCAAGTAGGGATGCAATCAAAAGCAGGTTTAAAAATGTACTTGTTAGCATTTATAACTATGGTTAAGGAAATGATACATCAAAGATACAAAAAATAGAGTTGAAATTTGGTTACCAAACCAATTTAGTAGACGGTAGTCAGAAAAAAATTCCAAACACATTGCTTGGACATGCCTCTGACTGCCTCCTACTCAAAGTTTTGGTGCGTTCGTCGGGTCGCATCACGAGATCTCAGTTCGGGGTGAACTACTAGTATAATCTTAGTTCGTATGTATTTTATGGAACTACCACAAGTAGGTAGAAGCGAGTCGTAGAAGACTGGATTGATTGATTGACTTACGAAAAAGGCAAAGCTTTCTTTTTCTCTGTCTCGTCCGCCAGTTGAGCGAAATGTGTCAGTCACGGCCGTCAGACGTCAATTACACGTCATGGCGCCCAAAGTGTTAACGCCCCTAAAAACTCAACCGCTTAAAAAACATCTTACTACCCTTTTGTTTTTTTTTAACTACACAAAGGTTAGCTGGAAGAGAATAGCTCTCTAGCATTCAGTTCGCCTATGTACATCGTCTTACCTACTACAATCGTCTTTAGTTACAAATAAATGAAAATGTATTCTTCTGGTAATCTCCATTTCCCCTCTTATTTTTTTGTATAGTGTAGGTAAGTACATAGACCTCGAGCATGAATAATCGATAGGATAAAATTTGACATAATTTCAGGATAAAATGAGGTTTTGTAGACTTTTGTGGCGGTTGGTAGCATTAAAGATTGTTTATTGACTGTAGATAAATTCAAGAAATAATGCCAAATTTGTCGAATTTTATCGATGACAGACGAGCACGGATCTTATTTTTAACTTTTAAAACGAAAATCACGTGAAATAATTGTATTAAAATTGATGATCTGTTACCAGTTAATTGCCGTAATAACGAGTTCAGAAATTGAAACTAAATAAAGTTTTAGCCCGTGTTGCTAGTTTTATTATCGGTTAATTATCGACAAGGAAATCATTCGGTTAAATTTATCGAGGCTAGTCCTGTGCTAGCTGCTGTAGATAAAATTCTATACCTAAGACGCAAACAGCTTATCGATACGATAAGTTTATCGACCTGGCCCAATATGGAACAACTCCTTCGTAATGAAAATCATCGTCAGAGAAATAAAAGTGAGGATTCGCATTGTTATTGTAAAAAATCGAGAACCCTTTCTCTGTGATCCCGTGTAACTTCGATGGGCCTCAGTTACTGAATAAGTGAGTCGTGCATGACGCCACAATCCGCCATATTTTGTAGAGACTTGGTGGGGCCTACTTTTGACAACCTTTTATAATCGAGTTTCGTTAATAAATTCCTCGAATACGCACTAGAAAAAAGTTCTTTTGTGGCTTTACAAATTTGCTCTTTTACTTTGTACGAGCTTTTTACTGTGAACACAATACATTATCTGGACCGATGGGAAAAGTCTACGAAAAGTAATGTGAAAGGTATTCTTACTAGATCCATTATAAGAGATATAGAGAAAATAGTAGATTGTTTACCTAGAGATCAAACAATAATTTTAAAGGTGAGTTGAGAGGTGTTTCTTCGCATAGCATAGCGAGGGATTCAAAGTACGTCACTCGAGTTTAAAATAAAGTTGTTCCCGAGGTGGACACCCTACTTTCTATCACCGTCTATGAGAAATAAGAAAGGGGTCTAGGGGCCTGACGTGACTGACGTGACTAACTTTTCAATCGTGTTTTCAATTCATGCAAATCACTTTTCATCTTTAAGGAGATAAGTGCTATTTTGCTCTCTGTTTACAAAGTACAAACTAGACTCTTTGCAAATATATGTTATTTATAACCACTAGCGGCGTCTAGATACCGCTAGTGGTTTCCCTCGAACATTAGTTATAATTGCTAAAATTTATATTTTACCTTTACGTATTGGGTTCGTTCATGTTTTCTATGTATAGGTACAGGAAGTTAAAATACCACTCCAGAAAACTTCAAGGGGCTAAACTACCCGTCAGTATGAATAACTTTTTCTAAGGAAACAACACTGTGAACACGAAAAAAAAAACAGCTGTTTCATACATTTTAGCCAGGTATTGAACTTTTGCATGAAACACCTGTTTATTTTCGCGTTCACATCGTAGGTTCCTTAGAAAAAGTTATTCATATTGATGGGTACTTTAGCCCCCTAAAGTTTTCAGGAGTGGTATTTTTACACCTTGTATTATGCTAATCCAGGTTACGCGCAAAATTTCTTCTATGTTTCATGCCGATCGCTTGTATGGTTAAGTGATTGAGCCACAAACATCCAAACATCGCAAGTTTTGCATTTAACTATAGAGTAGGTACCTAAGCATAAAATACTGAGATTGTAGGTCTTGCTCGATCCTATACTATACCTAGGGTATAGTATAGGATCGAGCCATTAGGTAAGCAACAAAATCTATCTAATGACGCCAATGAGATTCTCGGGCTCCCTCGTTTGTTTTTGGGATTTATTGTCAGCAGGTGAACCTCTTGAAGTGTTCGGTTTCGTAATCTTGGTAAACTAAATATCGGATACTCCACGGACTTATAGCTTTTAATATGTAGCGATTTGGTTAGTAATCTTTTCAAACAGCAGTTTTAGGTTAGGCAATGTTGACCGAAATGGATTGAACTAATGCCCAATTAACTTGGCAATGTTCCCGTTATCTATGTATGTGTACGTACGCTGATATCAAACATTGAGGCAGAAGGCAGCTATGGAATCCTATGCTACCCACTAATGTAAAAATGCAAAAGTTAACGATATAAGTAGATGCTTGGATGGTTGTGGCTCAATAACGAAACCGATCGAGATGAAACTTTGAACAAATATATACGAGTATATTTCGTAACCGGCAACAGGGTGGAAAACATAAAGAAACCCAATAAGGGGAAAACGCCTTATATATTAATTCTTCTTCTCTTGTCACTAGTTTTTTCTAAACAGTGTGGTGAAAAGATTTTAAGAGCTCCTCGAAGAGGCTCCTTTCGAGCACTTGACACATGTTTTTGAACTTTTTAGATTCTACGACATGCCGATTTTCTCACAATGTTTCCCTTCGCCGTCTGTACTGACACTTCATAGCAATTCTAGGGTAAGTTATAAACAAATTACTTATATTTGTTTAATTCCATAATAAGCAGAATTTAGTAGAAAAATCTACATTGCACTTAGTAATTTATTATCTACACTTCTACACTAATATTATAAAGAGGAAAGATTTGTATTTTTGTATGTAACGAATAGGCTCAAAAACTACAGGTCGGATTTCAAAAATTCTTTCACCATTAGAATCCCGGAGTAACATAGGCTACATATATTATAAGAAAAACTTAAGAATCTCTTCTAAAATTTCAATAATGTAACCCAAGGTGTTAAAAAATTGGCCATATATTATTGGCTTTTATCGCATACGCTGTGAAAACTATTGACGATAGAACACAAAAATGTTCTACAATATTAAAGAACACATCAATATCTACAAAAAACTCAGCGTCTAACTATCGTAGTTATGTTACTATAACTTCTTTTTTACATTTTAAAAGTTGATAGTAATGCCGACCGACATCAGACCATGTTATCCATACCTTTGTATTAATCCTTATCCAAATAAATTATTTCATATTCAAGACTTTTTCAATACCTATAGATTACTTCTTGAATTTTTCAAATCGGACATTCCATTCAAAAGATATTACGAGATTAAAAATTTTAGTTCGTCTTAAAAATATTAGCGAACGCGGCAGAGGGCCACGAGGCGCGTTCTCACTCACTCAGGGAGAAGGGCGTGCAAATGTATGAAATCAGTAGACACGAGACTCGAACTAAGTTTAGTCTAAGTTTTTCCTAAAATGTTCAAAAAATTTATATCCACCACGCGAAGCTGGGGCAGGCAGGCAGCTAGTACCACGAACCTGCTGGGCTTATCTCAGTAGGCGGAGAGGTGATACTCCGACGTGGCGCGTCCCCGGGTTGCGGATAGGGGGTCTCGGTTTGTCGATAGCTTCGAGTTGGAAGCTAGCGACAGACCGGCGCGGACAGAACACACTGGGGGGGAAATGGGGTTAGGAGTAGCGCCGCTTTGCTTAGCAGAGGGCGCGGCAAAGGAAAGGAGTTCCTCCTCTGCCAGAAGTGTATATAGTTGTTTATATAGTGAGGAGACTGATGTCACAGAGTGACAGAGTCAAAGAGTCGGAGTCGATGTCGAAGAGGTTGTGGCGGACTGATCAATATTAACACCATTGATCAGTCTGTCGGAGAGAGTTCGCCGTCTCTTCAACCGGTATCCATGCTGTTACTTCAACGACCTCTGTTTGGCCTAAAGGGGTACGTCGTAGCAGTATGGACCGAAGGGGACTTGCCTTAATTGGCCGGGCCCAGAGAAAGGAAAATCTTGAAACAAAAACCCGTGAGAAAACACGTAAAAACCTGTGGATACCAGGGGACCTCCACAGTAAATACCCTTCCCCGGCCACAGGGGGCACTGGTCGGTGGCACTTCGGTGATGACGATTTTTTCCCCCATACTCGTGGGATCTAATATGGAAATAAATAAAAATAATAAAAATAAAGATGTTGGCTGTTCTGGCCTTGAGGAGGAAAATGCTAGCGTATTTGTGCATGATAGCGCCGAGAAGGTGCAGGACGTGGCTCGTGTTTCGGCATGCAGCAACCGCTTCGCTCTTTTGGAGAGTGATTGTGAAGAGGTCTTAAAGACAAAACAACCGAGTGACACTGCCGGGAAACTTGTAAAAGGCCCTTCTCAGGGAAAGGAAAGGAAAACTGACGCATGCATCCGAAGGAAGGATCGCGTCTCCAATGAGGTTATATCCTGTTCGGATATGGAGTTTTCGGGCGATTCCACATCGATGGTGGACAGGATTCGGAGTCGCCGAAAGCGTGTGTCTGCTCCGATTTTAGTGGCTGGGCCTGTGGACTCGGACACAGAGATTGAAGGAACGCCGGTTGCTAAGGGGGGGTTGGCCAAAAGAGGCAAGGGGAGGACCCCCAAGGCTGGCCTTTCCAGACAGGATTTCCTTAAGCCTGCCCCGGTGCCGTTAGAAGATGTTTTAAACAGTAGGCAGTATAGGAAGGGGTCGGCCGCTGCTGTCGCCTGCTTTTCCGATACAGAAAGTAGGTCTGATGTCGTTGACGCGACGGCGTGCGACCTCAGTGGGCTGAATGCCCAAGAATTAAAGGTACAGGCGTGCGAAAAGCTAACTGGCATTTTGGAGGTTGCCAAGAAGTCAGGCAACCTCAAAGGACAGTTTGTCGGCCAGCTTAAAAATTCCGCGTCGACTCTCAAAGAGGTGGTTGAGGCCCTGGCGAGCAGGAGCGAGGTGGAGGAGACGAGACGGCTTCGAGCGGAGAACGGCCGCCTTCGACTCGAGGTCGAGGCCTGCAAGGCTGAGGTGAAAGCGCTGCGTCGAGGCTTCTCAGAGGCCAAAACGCAAGCTGCTGCCGCTAAAACCGCAGCTGCTGCAGCTGCCTCTGAGACGCAGGCACCCTCCGCAACCATGCTGGGAGCTGCTGAATTAGTGGAAGAGCTGAAGCGCTCTTTGACTACCACGTTTGGGCAAATGCTGAATGCCCGACTTGCGGGGATCGAGGACCGGCTTCTGCCTGCTCCAACGGTCCGTCCGCCTCTCAGAGTGGACAACAGGAAGGAGGCGGAAACCGTCCTGCCACAAAAGTCGGTGCCTGAACCAGCTCACAATCCCCCCCCCGAAGCGCTCAAGCGGGCTGGCCAAGCTCCAAAGCCTGCTGCCACACCAGTGGCACCAGCTGCGGGACCCTCGAATGCTCCGAGGACCCAAAGCACCAGCGAGGCTACCCCCTCCACAGCTCCTCAGGCGGATACCTGGGCTACGGTGACAGGGAAGGGGAAAGGGAAAGGCAAGGGAAAGGGGAAGTCCTCAGTCCCATCTGCAGCTCCCGCAACTGCCTCCGCGGCTAGTGCCTCCACTACCGCCAAGAAGAAAACCAAGCCGGCAGCCTCTACGTCAAGGGCAGCGCTGAGATCCCCAAAATCCGCGGCGGTTGTCCTGTCGCTGAAGCCTGAAGCCGTGGATAAGGGTGTCACATACCATGACATCCTTGAAGTGGCGCAGGAGAAGGTTAACATCCAAGAACTGGGGATTGACCAGATCCAATTCCGCCAAACGGCTACAGGAGCCAGGATGTTGAAGATCCCTGGTTCCCTAAACGGTGAGAAGGCAGATAGGCTTGCGGAAAAGCTCCGTGGGGTCTTGTCCGAGGTGGCCAACATCGCCAGGCCCATTAAATCTGCGGATTTAAGAATCACGGGTTTGGATGATGCGGCTACTAGAGAGAAAGTAGCGGCGGCGGTTGCCGAGGCGGGTGGTTGCAATGCGGAGTTGATTAAAGCTGGGGAGATCCACCGCAACTGGAGTGGAACCGGCTCCACCCTTGTTTCCTGCCCAGTCTCGGCAGCCAAAGCGTTGCTGACAAAAGGGAGGCTTTTAGTAGGGTGGAGCTCAGTACGTGTGGTGGCGCTGGACGCACGTCCCATGCGCTGCTTTAGATGTATGGGGCTGGGACACACGCGCCCTCAGTGCCCCGCGTCGTCAGATAGAGGGGACCTGTGTTTCCGGTGTGGAGTCACAGGTCATCGGGCGGCCAGCTGTCCGAAGACTGACCCACGCTGTGCAATCTGTGCGGAGTCGGGTAGGCCTTCCGGGCACGTAATGGGGGGACGCAACTGTGCTCCCCCAAAGACGAAGGGAAAAGCCACTTTTGCCGCCCCAGGAGCCGCAAGCTGCGATGCGGCGAGTAAGGAGGTTGTAATGTCGGATTAATATGGATCACATCCGACATCACAACTTCCTCCAGACGAACTTAAACCACTGCGCCGGGGCTCAAGACTTGCTTATGCAGACCCTGGTTCAGTGGCAAATAGACGTGGCAGTTGCTGCGGAGCCATACTACGTTCCCCCTCATCCCTGCTGGGCTGGGGACCTGGATGGCTCTGTTGCTATTATTGCAAGATTGGGTGATGGCCCTACCCTTTCAGTTATAGAGAGTGGTGCAGGGTACGTTGTGGCAAAGTGGGGGGAGTATGCAGTTGTCGGCGTATACTTCTCCCCCAATAAAACCGTTGCGGAGTTAGAGGTTTTCGTGGATCTCCTGGCCGCAGTGGTAAGAAGACAGGCACCACGTCAGGTCTTCCTCTTGGGGGATTTGAATGCCAAGGCTCGAGATTGGGGCAACCCCTCCACTAACTCTCGCGGGGAGATTGTAAGGGAGTGGGCGGTTGCCACAGGACTGACCCTGCTTAATAAAGGGTCGGTCCATACATGCGTCCGATATAACGGGGGGTCCGTGGTGGACGTCTCGTTCGCCACCCCGGCTGTCGCGGCACATGTCAGGGCCTGGAGGGTTTCAGAGGAGGAGACTCTCTCGGACCATAAGTACATAAGGTTCGAGATTTCCACCTCCCATGGAGGGTCTCGGCATGTGGCACGGGCGGTTTTCCCGCGCTGGGCTATTAGTCGTCTCGACGCTGAACTGGCAAAGGAAGCTGCTTTGGTCCAGTCGTGGTTGGCTCTCCCCACGCACCCGGAAGTGGACGTGGCAGCTGGCCGCTTCCGCGAAGCTGTAACGGCCGTGTGCGACACAGCCATGCCGAAGTCTCAACGCCGCCCTAACCGCCGTGAGGTTTATTGGTGGTGTGTGGAGATAGCGGACCTCCGAACCACCTGTTTGAGTAAGCGACGGTCCTACACCCGCTGTAGGAGGCGTCGTAATGGCCGGACCGATGACGAGCTGTCGGCTGACGAGCTGGCAGCTGAGGGCCAGCTGCATAGCGAGTACCGCGACGCAAAGCGGGAGCTGCATCTGGCCATCAGCCGGGCCAAGTCCAAGGCTTGGGGTGAAGCTCTGGAGAGCCTTGACAGGGATCCTTGGGGGCGTCCGTATAAGGCTGCCCGGAAAAAGTTCCGGGGGCAGACGCCTCCGGTCGCGGAGTCCTTGGAACCAGAGCTCCTGGACAGGGTGTTGGAAGGTCTATTCCCCGACAGTAGCCCCCACTTCACCCCTCCGACGATGGCTCCGCCCTCACGCGAGGAATTAGACTTGGCTTCCATCCCACCTGTCTCAGAAGTAGAAATGGAGGTCGTGGTCGACCACCTGCGAGGCAAGAAGACTGCACCGGGTCCAGACGGGATTCCGGGGCGTGTCCTCAGGATTACCCTAAAGGTGATGGCAGATCAGCTTCGGGAACTGTTCAATGCGTGCCTCACATCGGGGCGGTTTCCGAAGCTGTGGAAGGACGGCCGATTATGCCTATTACGGAAAGAGGGCCGAGCCGACGACTCGCCATCCGGATACAGGCCCATAGTCCTATTAGATGATACGGGTAAACTACTAGAGAGAGTAGTTGCCTTTCGTGTCATACGGCACTTGGAGGGGACTGGGCCTGGACTCTCGGAGGCTCAGTATGGGTTCAGAGCAAGAAGGTCCACAATAGACGCCTTGCTCTGGCTCAAGGGTTGGACGCAGGAAGCGGTCGTAGAAGGGCAAAAGGCGTTGGCAGTCTCGCTCGATATAGCAAACGCCTTCAACAGCCTCCCGCACGAAACGATACAAGAAGCGCTTCGCTATCACGAAGTGCCCTTGTATCTGCGGAGGCTGTTGGCTGACTACCTGCAGGATCGCGAGGTCCTGATCGAGGGGCGTGATGGCTTGAGACGCCGTCGCGTCTCCTGCGGGGTTCCACAGGGTTCCGTTCTGGGACCACTCCTGTGGAACATAGGCTACGACTGGGTGCTCCGTGGCACGCTCCCTGCGAGTATGCGGGTTGCCTGCTACGCGGATGACACCCTTGTCGTAGCTAGGGGAAGGAATCTCGGGGAAACGGTGCGGTTGGCAACGGTGGGTACAACTATCGTAATGGACCGCATACGTGCCCTGGGACTAAATGTCGCCCTCTCCAAGACCGAGGCCCTGTTGTTTCATGGGCCTCGGGGGGGACCCCCTCCAGGAACGCGGGTGGTACTAGATGGAGTTCCAGTTCCAGTAGGAAAGGAAATGAAGTACCTGGGTCTAATCCTGGATGGGAGGTGGAGGTTTAGCGCCCACTTCGCTCGGCTGGCTCCACGAGTAATGGGAGCCGCTGCCGCCTTGGGAAGGTTGTTGCCCAACGTGGGCGGCCCGAGTGCCAATTGCCGCCGGCTATACTCCGGAGTGATCCGGAGTATGGCCATGTACGGTGCACCAGTCTGGGTGGACGCCCTCAATCGTGATAACAAGACCCTGCTGCGACGCCCGCAGCGGGTTATCACGACGAGGGCTATACGCGGTTACCGGACGGTGTCCTGGACTGCAGGGTGCGTATTGGCCGGTGATCCCCCCTGGGAGCTCCAAGCGGAGATACTCGCCGAAGTTTACCATTTTGTGAAGGCGAGGAGATCCCAAGGAGACTCTCCAGCGTGGGATGAGGTAGCCGGCATGCGGCTGCAAGCTAGGGCCGCCCTATTGCGGCGATGGATGGAGGACTTGGCTCCGCCAGTCCCTGGGCAGTGGACGGTGGAAGCCATCCGCCCGGTGCTTGAAGAGTGGGTTGGTAGGCCGTTCGGGTCACTGACATTCCGACTGGTGCAGGTGCTCTCCGGACACGGATGCTTCGGAAAGTACCTGCACAAGATAGCTAGGCGTGAGGCAACTCCAGCCTGTCACGAGTGTGGGGTGCTAGAGGACACGGCGCTCCACACGCTGGAGGTGTGTGCAGCCTGGGGCCCGCAGCGACACAACCTCGCCGCGATAGTGGGCCCGGATCTCTCTCTGCCGAGCGTGATTAATGCCATGCTGGTCGACGAGAGATCGTGGCAGGCGGTGATCTCCTTCTGCGAATCAGTTATGGCGCAGAAGGAGGCTGCGGAGCGAGTTAGGGAGGACGATGTCCAAGCTGACTTGATCCGGCGCAGACGGACAGGAGGGAGGCGGAGGCGGTTCGCCCGCCTTCTCCCGCCTCTGTAGTGGGGTCACCAGTGGAAGGTCGGGGGACTTCCGCTGGCTAATGTGGCCCTACACGACTGTTGAGTGGCCTTGGTGAGCAAGGTCGCCCCTATACAGACGCAACGGCCCGGTGAAGTAAATACGGGCCTATCGCCGTGGCGAGATGGTGAATGCAAACGCGACCCCATCTCGCTACACCTTTGCGTAGGATGTCTCACAGGGGGGTTTTTAGTGGGTTCGAGCCCCACATACCCCCTTCCGTCACCCCCATGGCGGAAGGGAAATGCGATGGCATTTTCCCCCCTAAAAAAAAAAAAAAAAAAAAAAAAAAAGGCAGGCAGCTAGTATGCTATAAAAAAGATCTAAATATAAATTTACAAAAGCTTTTTAGCTCCCAACAAATTTGTTTTTATGAATTGAAAAATGTGAGTTAGCTACGAACATTATTTACTCTTTTTTTGTAAACCTGTTAAAGCGCTGTGTGTACCTAAAATCGCGGCAGAAACGACTAAGAGGGTTCACAACGGCAAGCCATCAGGTGGCGCTGGTGGTCATTCAGTCACTCAGTCAGTAAGTCAGTCAGTCAGTCAGTTAGTCAGTCAGTCAGTCAGTCAGTTATATTTTTGCTGAACCTTTGTGTTGTTATTCTCCGAAACTTTGTTGTTTGAGATTATTCATAACTACCTTCGGTCATTTTATATCTTCAAAAATATTGAAATATGCGAGCAGTTGTTAAACGGTTGTCAGCCTTTTAAGCGCCCTTTTTAATCAGAGAGCTTGAACCGCAGGTTGAGTATTTTGTTTAAAACAACGAGATTAACTGCATGCAATATCGTCTCTACATACGGTTTTGATTAAGTTCAAAATCTAGCTTGCAGCTTATCCAACCAGCAAAGTTTATGTAGAGGTATTCAGTACATTCCGAATAATTCATTCGGGAGCGCCATGATTGAATCCCGATGCTCCGAATGTAACAACGCCGAATGGTCGCGTATACGTATAAGAACTCGGGGGAGTAGATTGTCAAAAATCGATATGCTTTATTGCATGGAAAATGAATGCAAGCATATACTGAATGCATTACATTTTTAGAGTTGTTTTGTGTATACCCATATTATTCGGTAACTGAAAGCTCTACGTTAAATAAAATAAATGACTCTACCAAAGTAATTTCTAACGTCTCTAGCAGCTTTATTTCTCAAATCATAGTCATTGTGTTGATTAACGCCGAATGGTCGCGTTTATGAACTCTGGAGAGTAGATTGTCAAAAATCGATATGCTTCATTAATTGCATGGAAAATGAATGCAAGCATTTACTGAATGCATTACTTTTTAGAGTTGTTTTGGGAATACCCAAATTATTCGGTAACTGAAAGCCCTACGTTAAATAAAATAAATGACTCTACCAAAGTAATTTCTAATAAAATTTTGTCTTTATTTTTCGACGTCTCTAGCAGCTGTATTTCTCAATTCATAATCATTATGTTGATGTATGACAAGACGTCCCGACTTTTATGCCAGTTCGTACTTTTCCTCGCACGAGATGGCTATTTTCTCTCATTCGCAGCTGATTAGATGATCTGAGATTCATCATTTTCACTTTCATTAGCTCGATAGCATTCGGAACGAAGAGAAGAGAAGGTAAGAGACGAGCATTTATGCCAAATAAGACATACAAGCTTTAATTAAGTTGGTATTAAAAACAGCAGCACGTACACGTATCAGAAGATTAAATTACCCACGCACTTGCCAACTATTAAAAAAAATATCATTAAACCTATATTTTTATTTTGCTGTCGCCTGCACGTGAAAGTGACTGCAATTGGTTTTTTGTGGTTTCTCCTTTTTTGAAGTGCTTTGACCGCAGCTATCCAATACCGTTAATGGGAAAAGGGCTTCGGTCCGTTATAAAGCAGAGCTCAGCTATTTGTGTGACTGATAAGGCTCTAATGACTGGAGATTAGGTTTATCTATATGATACAACGAACATATTAACTTCTATGGGGAATAATACAGTGGAAAGTTTCTGATAAAAGCTGTATTATGTTCAATACTGCGATTGTTTACTTAGCTAAGTAGTTCGGTACTTTATTTATTACAGTTTTGTTACTTAACATTTTAGTTGGAATACCAACTAAAAATTACCATACGTGACAGTTTGCAAGCCCGTCGCCACTGTTTGATTACTAACTTCACAGCCTTCACAGCTCAGTTGGTAGTAGTGTGGTAGGCCGTGGGTTCGATCCCCACCGAGAACAAACATTTGTGTGATGAACATGGTTTGTTCTCTGTCTGGGTGTTATATAATATTATAAGTATATATTTACAAAAAAAGTATATAAGTAGTATATCAGCTATCTGGTTCCCATATCACAAGCTTTGGCTTAGTTTGGGGCTAGATAGTGCTGTGTGGAAAGTCCACCAATATTTATTATTATTTATTTATTAACTGATTTCCTCACGATGTTTTCCTTCACTGGCATTACGCACATATTTCTTCTAAAAGAAAAAATCTTCATACAATACCCATTTAGACAAAATTACGTTGCGGTATTCAATGTAGTACGGACCTAAATAACATAGCAAGAACTATAGACGTTACGTATAGATCTTGCTAACTCATTTAGGTCTCTTCTTGCTAAGCAAACATGTTGAGTTGACGATTCTGAATGACGGACGAATGGTGCAGTGCGGCCCAGGCCAGCTGTTGTGCATTTCAGATGCAGTCTGTGTTTTTAGGGTTCCTAGATCGAACACGGAACCCTTGTAGTTTCGACATGTGTGCTTCTGTCTCTCTTTGTACACAGAGCCGTTTTGATCTCAGCCTATTAGTGTCATAATACTGATATTCAGAGGGTTAAAAAAAACATTTCTCATTCTTACATTTATTATATTTACAGCAGAATAATAGATAATAATTTATAGAAGAATAGTTTCAGCTGGTTAGGGTTGGTAAAAATTAGAATTATAGCTGACTAGTGGCTTCCCGCGGCTTCGCACGCGTTGAAGTGGTGCCGTGATTGAGCCATAAACATCCAAACATCGTAACTTTCGCATTGATTTGTATATTATAGGAGAGATACCTATTGGCGTACATTACCTATATTAGGTAGGTAGGTATAGGTATTGAGTTTAGCACAAACATGACAAATACAACAAAGACAACCTTACACAGAAAATATGTACTTATTTGTTCCTAGTTTCTAACCCCAAAAACAAACGAAATGAAACAGCTTCACGACTTTGATCCCCAGGCATGGTAGATACCCTCAGATCTCTTCGTACCAACTCAAGATTCCCGTGTTTAGAATGTCCCTTACAAACATTGACGCCTCGTTGTA
Source organism: Chloroclysta siterata (assembly GCA_932294275.1). NCBI lineage: Eukaryota > Metazoa > Arthropoda > Insecta > Lepidoptera > Geometridae > Chloroclysta > Chloroclysta siterata. The sequence goes on along the minus strand of OW028600.1, from coordinate 9,124,321 downwards.
TCCTTTTTACTCGAGCGCAACGAAGGAGGGTAACGTTTTAGGGGTTGTTTTCGAAAACCAAACTGTCTTTTTATTTGTTTGAAGTTAATTACACTACGCGTTAAAAATCTCCCATACAAACCTTGAAACGTTGGCAGTCATTTGCACCCCTTTCAGGGGTAGGTTTAAAATAGTGAAACGTGATTTTAAATAATTTATTGTGAAGTACCTATATTTTCTTCAAGTTTGAAATCAATCGCACTATGCGTTAAAAATCTTCCATACTAACTTTTACAGTCATTTGCACCCTTTGAAAACGTGATTGAGTACATCTACTTCAAGTTTCAAGTTTGTAGGTTCAAGGAATACTATTTTTCATACCAACGTTTTCAACCCTTTTTACACCCTTAGGGGTTGAATTTAAGGGTAGTTTTAAAAAACTAAAAATGCCTTTCTTATTTTTTTGCTTAGAAGTATATGTACTCCAAGTTTCAAGTTTGTACGTTCAAGGAATACTATTTTTCATACCAACGTTTTCAACCCTTTTTACACCCTTAGGGGTTGAATTTCCTAAAATCCCTTTTTAGTACACCTCTACGCCATAAGACCTACGTACTCCTCAAATTTCAAGTCTCTAGGACCAGCGGTTTAGGCTGTGCGTTGTCTATATGTCAGTCAGTCAGTCAGTCAGGACTTTGATTCTTATAGTATTAGAGAAGAGATTAAAAAAAACAGTTTTCTCGGATTAACGAAAAAGGATTGTTTTAGTTTCCACAGTCATTTTATTCCTTTAATCGTTGTATATATTTATAAAAGATTCTCGCCGTTAATACTGACTTTGGTATCGTGCCCTGTGCGTGGTCACGCGCTTGGAAAGTTATATGTAAAACGCTATGATGGAATTAAATTGCATTAGCGAAATTAATTTGACATTCACTAAATATCCGGTTAAGTGCGTGTCGGGGTGAGGTTCCGGAAAGTTTATTTTTGTAGTTATTTACTACAAAAGCAGAAAAGAGCGTAAGGGGGCTTGTAAGATAAATAGGTAGGTACTTATCTGCAAACTACGTTTTCAATGTTCTAGATAAAATAGACATTGGGTGACAAATGTTCGTTTTACTGAATTTTTTTTTATTAAAAGTAACGTAACAAAGTACCATCTCAAACATATCGCGTGACAGTCATTAACATTTTATAGCAAATATGAGCTTATTTTTTATAATATCTATGCTCTGAAAGGTGAAGGTGGAGGGTGAATGAATGAATGAAAAGTAAACTTAAAACTATAAAATTAAATAGTACACTGGGCGGTCCACCTCTTCCAGACATGGTGATGATGCTGTGTTTCGGCTTGCAAGGTTTGATTGCTGGTGAACAGGCGTGTGAGGCGGGTGACATGAGGCGTGACTTGCGAGCTAATGTTTTAAAAAAGGTGATGATTACCGCTTGATAGATATGTCTGTTTATATGTCTGTTTGAATGTTTGTTTGTATGTCTGTTTGTATCTATGTTTGTATGTATGTTTGTTTCAAAGTGCCCACCAGACGAACACTTGGAGAAAACTGTCGTTCACTTCAACCCTACAATCTGTTCTCGTGCTATATGTGACAGCGTGAATCGTTTATTAACGATTACAATACAAGAATGAGACAAAGTGTTCCATTTTCTAAGCGTGCTACTACACCGGAACACTAAAAACAACAAAAATAAAAGTAAACAGCCACGCCGCAGGCATACAAACAATGCTCACCTAAATGTGACGGTGGGAGGTAGACGAGCGAAGATAGTCAAGTTTGCTTTGTTGTTTTTGAATAAATTACATGGCAAATACTTCGGAACAATATTATGTAGGTTCTTTGATAATGTTTGTATTATATTAACATGACAAAACCGGAGAGGATACCATGAAAAACATGAATTGAATTAGGACAGGGGCGTCCGTATAAGTGTAGATTAGCTCTATACGCTCTATACGAGTATCTTCTTAATTTTTCCTTGCCTCAAAGCTCAGTTGGTTGTAACTCTGCCTTCTGCGCTGTAGACCGTGGGTTTGATCCTCACCGAGAATTTTTTTTTTGTGGTGTTTCTCTCTCTGGGTGTTATTAAATCATCATCATCTTCCTGCCCCTATACCACGCTAAGTGGGGTCGGCACAACAGGTTTTCTTCTGGGTGTTATTAAATATTATAAGTATATTTTTAGAAAAGTTTATAAGTATTTTATCAGCTAGGTATCTGGTTTCAAACAAAAAATCAAATGAAATCAAGAAACGTTTATTTTGTGTCACAAAAACATAGGCGAAATATAAAGAACAATATTGTAACAACAAAATCGGTCGTCATTCAGCTTTATGCTTTATGGTTTCCATATTACAAGCTTTGCGTAGTTAGGGCCTTTTATTACGATAAACCATAGACAACCCAACGAGAATCTAGCTCATCAACAATATTATACACATAAGATCAGTGAAACAGGTTTTAGAATCAAGAGTTAATAACACGATAACTAGTAGTTCGCCCCGAACTGAGATCTCGTGATGCGACCCGACGAACGCATCAACACTTTGAGTACGTAGTAGTCAGAGGCAAGTCCAAACATTATCTTTGGACTTTTTTCTGACTACCGCCTACTAACTTGGTATGGTTACCAAGTTTCAACTCTATTGGCCTATTTATTGAAGAGTTCCGTTGAACAGCCCTTGGCTGCATCATCAGACCTGGTCGTCGTCACCATTTTATGAGAACTGAGTACCTCCTTTATTTATTTCAAGAAAAAAAATGAAGAAAAAGAAAAGGAATTGACCGACCAGTAGAAAAACCTTGATGTCAACGAAACTCTTAGAGATAGGAGCTCTTGGATCGCTGGTTATCTTAATTTAGCTTTTATTATTTTATCTCAATAACCGAGCGTCACAAAATAAAAGTAAAAATTGTTTTGGGATGTCCAAACAAAGCCCTTTCATATGACATGTAACTTTGTTTTTTTATGTCACTTTTTTTATTTTTGCCCCCTTAAAAAACACCATATCTTAATAACCCTTCATCCGATTTAACTCATATACTTACCAGTAAATTTCTCAAGTACAATATCGACATATCAAATTTCATGCAGATCGGATCAACGGTTCTAAAGTTATCGCCAGACAAACATACATACATACATACATACATACATACATAAAATGCCAAATCGCCCAAGTTGAAACTAAGATCTTCGTTCGCTTCGCTCACTCGATCAACTATACTTACAAGCAAAACCTTCCTACCTTTAAAGATGAACACAAACATTAACATTACCCTTTATTTATAAGCTCCGAAAAACGAGGGGGGAAACTCAGATTCTGTTGAATTTAATTTGTTGGGATCAAATGGGTCAAATAGTTTTCCTTTTATTTCTAAGCTCCGACAAACGAGGTGTGAAATCAGTAAATCCAGATAAATTCAATTCAGTTTGTAAAGTCAAAGTGTAATAAAACGGCCTTTAATATAGCTTTAGGAGTAGTATTTTTACAATCTATAGGTATAGATACATGTGCGTGTTTATCTAAGAAGGTGCATAAGTAGGTAGTTCGAATCTATCCCTTTGAGATATATCTGTCAATGATATTATAAGTAGACATTAAGTAGGTATCGGAAGGCGGGGCTTCCGATCGTATGGTAGTGGGTTCGAATCTGGTCGTGCCCCAATGGAATTTTCCTATCGAAAAATGTTTGTGCGCAATCCCAGGGTATGTGCTAAATGTAATGTTTGGATTTACCTCTGACTACCCCCCCTAGACGTCCTCAAATAATCTGAAAGTCTTACTTGGTACCAAGAGATCTGAGGGGATATCTACCGTGCCTGGGGATCAAAGTCCTGAAGCTGGTTTTTCAGTTTATGTCATAAAATAAATAATCATTATCTCATCCCCTCATCAATAGGTACTGACTGATAAACAATGACAGGGCAAATTTAAGGCGAATACTACTATACATTTTTATAAAATAAGTTCAATGGTTTTATATCTTTCTTAATGTTGACATGTGCGAGCGAGAGGTACCTGAGCAGTTGTCTAAGTCAATATTTTAAGAAACGTTTCTATGGTTGGTCGGGGGGAAAAGATACCATTGTTTAATATGTTAATTTTTAATAAATATGTTGATTATGCTAATCCTTAAGCTTCTGTAAAATATAATATTTGGATGTACCTTATTCTACCCCCTTAGACACAAAATAATCTTGAGTTAGATTCATACCGTGTTTGGAGATCAAAGTCATGAAGTTGATTTTTTTGTGCATCAGCATTCCGCCGCTTCTAAGACATAATCAATTGTAGCCTATGTGTTATTCTGATGTATAAGCTATATTATTGTAAAGTTTCATTAAAATCCATTCAGTAGTTTTTACGTGAAAGAGTAACAAACATCCATACTTACAACGTTTATAATAATATATTAGTAGGAGTAGGATAACAAATTTATTCTAAACTAGTGTTTTAGTAGAACTAGTGGTTTTAGTGGAACTGACACCTCGTGATGCGATCCGATAGCTCCAGAATTAAAGTAGGTGGTAGTCAGAGGCAAGTCCAAACATAATATTTTGACTTTTTTCGGAATACCGCCTGCTAACTTGGTATGGTAACCAAGTTTCAACTCTATTGGCCTATTTATTGAAGAGTTTCGTTGAACCTTGGCTCCATCATCAGACCTGGTCGCTGTCACCATTTTATGAGAACTGAGTACCTTCTTAATTTATTTCAAGAAAAAAAAATAAGAAAAAGTAAAGGTAATGGCCGGCCAGTAGAAAAACCTTGATGTCAACGAAACTCTTAGAGATAGGAGCTCTTGGATCGTTGGATATCTTAATTTTACTTTATTGTCGTATCTCAAAAACCGGGCATCCTAAAAAAAAAGTATAAATGGTTTTGGAATGTACAAACAAAGCTCTTACATATGACATGTAAGTTGATATTTTTGTGTAACTTTTTTTATTTCCCCTTTAATAAACCCCATATCTTAATAACTCGTTATGCGATTTAACTTATATACTTACCAGTATATTTCTCAAGTACAAGCTATCGACTTACCAAATTTAATGCAGATCGAATTAACGGTTCAACATACATACCTACATAAATGCCAAATTGCCCAAGTTGATTGTAAGATTTTCGTTCGCTTCGCTCACTCGATCAATAACTAAGTTCGACTCAAAATTATGATCTCGCAAAATTTGATGAGCCGAAAATATTTGCAACGTCATTGCACGGTAATATTCCCTAATTCTCTAAACGCGTGAGTGACTAGTTTCACAGAGTTCAAACTGTGGTTCAACTATACAAAGACCTGTCATGGACCGCATGATTTATTTGTTCCGTGACCGAACTTTATGAGCCATCGCCCATCACCAATGCCATCAGTTTTCAAAAGAATCGGCCAAGTTGTAAGTTAAACTTGCATAAGTAGTGTTCTGAAAAAGTTGTGTGGTGTATAAATAAAAAAAAAATTGACACTATCCTATATTCAAATAAAACCAAGACTACCCGTCTTGGTTTTATTTTTAGAATTGCAAATTTCAAATTAATTTCTCAAATTCAGTAAACTTTTTAATAATAAGGTTTTCCCTCAAAAAATATTTATTCGGATGGATACTCTATTTATTTATGAGATATTTGGTGGCTGGCTGGACAAAATTTTGCGTTACAATTATTCAATAATATTTCAAGTAAGTAAAATACCTGTTTTCTTTGAATTTATTTCTTCGATTATCTTCTTTCTTTGTCATTGGCAAATATAATCATGGGAATCCATTAGGAATCCAATAAGGTCAAACGTAACTATTGTAAGAGTATTCCAAATTTCAAGCCTCTAACTTTGAGTGCGGTGAAAGACGGACAAGATATACACTATCCAAGTAGTTCCGTTTTTCCAAAACTGGGCTGGAACTCTAAAAATCATCGATCATTGTATTCTGTGAAAACTGTGTCATCGCTTAAAAAGGTCGATGGTGTTAGTGTGTGCATAATATTGTTGACACGTCGTCAAACGTCCCATTTAAAGACCGGGATAATATCATTGAATACAAAAGAGCAACTCTGTATGGTTAAAGGATCAATCAATCTGTGTTGAACCATTGCGGAGTAAGAACTCTATTATATTCCATCTTATACGAAAACGTAAAAGGCTGAGTTGTAAGCTTTATTCTACGGAAGCTCTCCGTCAACAACAAGTTTACCCCACTTTCAAACTACATTCAAACAATGTTTTCTATGTGTTCATGTTTTTTTTTTTTTTTTTTTGTGCACCCAAACCAACCATCTTATTTATAGGCTCCTCTCCATCCAAAGGTTGTCTGGAAGATATCGCTTTTTAGCGATAAGACCGCCCATTGTACATAGCTATAGTTGTTATTATTTGTTTTTTATTTTGTTCGTTTGTAAGGTGTACAATATAGCATTTTCATTCATTCATTTCTTTTTCAACCTAGGTTCTCTACCTCTTTGTGTAAAGAATAATAAATCCCACCAATAAAAGAAAGAAACCTTAACTGAAACGCTAACCAATAAACTATTAGTGAGCTATTAAGAACCTTTAAGTAAAATTTTTGTTGTAGCACAGATAAGAGAATACTCAAAATCAAAAATCAAAATCAAAACGTTCTTTATTCAGTACAATCACAAGGATCACTTTGAAACGTCTTATATACTAGGTGAATCTATCGCCAGTTCCTCGCGACCAAAGTCTAGAAGAACGGGTAAGAAACTTACGATTTGGTTCCTAGCGTTTTTTTGTATGATCCTTTTTACAATTTTATTATGGTACCTACTTAATTATTTAGTGTTTTAATGAGTTGGAGCATAGATCAGTCCCAAGCTTTTTTGTCATCTATGTAAGCTTTTGTACAAAGTTTTAGTAATAGGTACCTACTTAAATTAATAAATTACTTAGAACTCATTGCTACAATATCTATTGGCTAATAATGGCTATTAGATATTCGTAAAATTCGTACTCTAAGTTGTTTAAAATGGGTGTTAAAGTTTGTATGGAAATTCCACAAGATCACAGTAATATTAATATTACAAGATTTTAATTAAAAAAACCTTAGAAAAGCGATACCTTTTTCAATTAAAAATTATGCAAAGACTCGCTATTCTACCTATTATCCTTACTGATATTATAAACGCGAAAGTTTGTAAGTATGGATGGATGGATGGATGTTTGTTACTCTTTCACGTAAAAACTACTGAATGGATTCTAATGAAAATTTACAATTATATAGCTTATACATCAGAATAACACATAGGCAATTTATAAAGATATTGTGTGAATTGTCGAAAATATGACGATAAGTGTCAAGTAAGTAAATCGACCATCTGCGAGCTATTCTGGCGCGCGCTACCAAAACTGCTAGAGTTACAGATATGTACTACGCCACGCTAATAATTATAAGCTACTCGAAATACTAATCCTGCGCAGACGAAGTCGCGGGCACCAGCTAGTCGTAAATAAAAGTTTTGAGATCTCATTGCCTACCACAAACTCGTCCCTTTTCAAAGAATTTTCACTATCTAATCATTCCTATCTATTCCACCCGTAATAGGATGCGATGGGATCATCGTATCCTATCATTTCGTATCGCACAGTTTTGTTTGGTAGGTATCTATCCTACTAATATAATAAACGCGAAAGTTTGTAAGTATGGAGTAAGATTGATGGATAGATGGATGGATGTTTGTTACTCTTTCACGTAAAAACTACAGAATGGATTTTAATGAAACTTTACAATAATAATGCATATACATCAGAATAACACATAGGCTACAATTTATAAAGATATTGTGTGAATTGTTCTACATTCATGCCTATATCATCTAGTGTTCCACAGGGTTCTCATTTGGGTCCTCTGCTTTTTCTTATCTTTATTAATGATGTAATTCAAAATATTCATAATTCTAATTGCCTAATTTATGCTGATGATACAAAAATTTTCAAAAAAAATTTTCATGAAAATTGCCTCTGTTTCTGATTGTCTAATGCTCCAAGATGATCTCAATAGACTATATTCTTACTGTGAACATAATTCAATTATACTTAATGCCAATAAATGTAATATCATATCTTTTACACGAAAGCCCAATTTTATAGCTTTTAATTATACTTTTAATAATGTGGTAATTTCAAGAATTTCTGAGGTTAGGGATTTAGGTGTATTTCTAGATAGTAAATTGACTTTTAATGTTCACTTTAACAAGATTACCTCTAAAGCTTATAGGATGCTTGGCTTCGTATTAAGACTTGGTAGAGAGTTTAAAAATCCAAAAACTTTATTACTTTTGTTTAACAGTTTTGTCAGGTCAATTCTGGAATATGCTTCGACTGTTTGGAATCCTCAATATGCCATACATATTCAAGAAATTGAAAAGATACAAAATAAGTTCATTAAACATTTTAGATATCGGTTTCCTTTTGACACTACAGACTCTATTACTAGTCTTCAAGATCGTCGTATTGTGAGGGATCAGATGTTTTTATTCAAAATATTATCCAATAAAGTTGATTCCGAATTTTTGCTTCGTAGTATTAATCTATTTTGCCCCCGACTCTCGACTAGAAAAAAGAAAACCTTTTGGACGCCTTCTTCAAAGACAAATTACAATAAAAACATGTTTATTAATAGAGCTTGTGATATTCACAACTCAAGATTTACCCACATTGACATATTCCACTCGACTGCAGCTGAGTTCCGAAAAGACATAATTAGTAGCATTAGCCAATAACTAATTTTATTTAGGTTTGATTGTGTATTTTTTATTTTTTATGTTTGTCTTTGATATCTTGTTTTTCCATATATATTTTTTGCTATTTGTATTTTTAATTATATTTTTGTCAGTCTGTTCACATGCTCTTTATGTATAATTTAATGGTGGAAACTTCGCTGGTTTTTGTAAAATTTAAATCTAGTTATTTATAATTATTATTGTACTGTTTGTTTCCCAAATAAAACAAAATAAAATAAAAAATAAAATATGACGATATGCGCAGACGAAGTCGTGGGCACCAGCTAGTTATATTTATATTTATTCTTTGGTTTGATATAAAAATAAACAAACGTACTATTCTTATTCAAAGGTTTCACTTACTTATTTTCTCATAGAGGTTACCTATTAAAAGAAGAGTGTCCACCTCGGGAACAACACTATTTTAAGCTCAAGTACATTATTTGAATCTCTCGCTACACTAGGATTCTACTTTACTCTAGAAACCTTCGCTCCGCTCTGGATTCAAAGAAACACTTTAACCTTTAAAATAGTTGTTTGCTCTCTAGGTAAACAATCTACTATTTTCTACCTCATTCCTGGTATAGTCGGTAGTTTTACGGAATAAAAAGTAGCATTTATTCTAATCCCGGTTTCGAACTATATTTATTCATAATTTCTTCATCCTGTTCGATTCAATGGTTAGACGTAATTTAGCCACAAACATTCATAAATCTTTATTCTCGCATTTAATATTATATACTAGCGGCCTGTGCCAACTTCGCATGGGTGGATATACATTTTTTTAACATTTTAGGATAAACTTAGACCGTAGGTTCGAGTCTCGCGTCTACTTATTTCATACATTTGCCACGCCGTTCTCCCTGAATGAGTGAGAACGCGTCCCGTGGAACCGCGCGCTCGCTAATAATATTTTTAAAGCGAAGTAAAACTTTTAATTTCGTAATATCTTTTGAATGGAATGTCCGATTTGAAAAATTCAAGAAGTAATCTATAGGTATTGAAATAGTTTCGAATACGAAATGATTTATTTGAATAAAGATTCATATAAAGGTATGCATAACATGTTCTGATTTCGGTCGGCATTTCTATCAACTTTTAAAATGTAAAAAAGAAGTTATAGTAACATAACTACGAACTACGAGTTAGACATTATGGTATCGCTGACTTTTTTGTAGATATTGATGTTTTCTATCGTATATGTAGATTAGTTCGTTAGAATAGGATTGAATAGGATATAAAGTAGACAGAATCGACGGTAAATTTTGTATGTAGGTACCTATAACTTACCTGATTTATACTTCTGTATCTTCGAACGATGCGAGTTTCATTATCACTTTCATTTTCACTTGAGTTAGTAGAGTCATATCTTGTCATACTAAAAACACTGGCTAGGTTACCTAGCTTTGTCTGATATAAATAATATGGAGCCACAGAACTCGGCTATAGCTAAATTAAAAGCAAAAATAAAACTGTCTTAAAATAGTTTTACCACGACACGTTCATCGTGACATTGATGTTGTAAATGAGTCCATTAAAGTTTTGTGACGTTTTTAATAACCGAGTTCTTAGTTAATTGTTTTTTAATTGTTCCAAAACCAGCGCCATTTTAATAGCTTTATCGGTCATTGTACTTCGATGCGTTAGACATCACTATCACTACATAGTATAAAACAAAGTCGCTTTCTCTGTCCCTATATCCCTATGTACCTATGCTTAAATCTTGACTGAAATCTGAATCTGACTTGACTGAATCGCAACTGATTTTGATGCGGTTTTTTTTATAGAAAGAGCGATTTCAGAGGAAGGTTTATATGCTTATCTCTTAGGGATTACCCACAATAACCGTGCGAAGCCGGGGCGGGTCGCTAGTTCAATATATAACAGATACATGGTGTATAGGGAGAGTTTACGGACGGTTCCCCTAACTGAACGATGAAAGATAAAAAAAAATGATAAATAATATATAAACATATTGAACAATATAATGATGTACCTACATAGAGCTAGCATAGGCTTCATACGTTCTTAAAACAACTTCATTTCGCGACTAGTTCCAGTCCAGCTATTTTTGGTACACTTGATCGCGATAATGATTTGCCACAATACATCGCGTACGCCTTTTAAAGATATTGAAAAAAACCCAACATAGAATACTATTTTTAAAGGTGCCTTTCCTTATTGTAAAGTGAGGTTAAGTATGAATTGAATAGGTTGAATGGGTCTTTCAAAAATATGACTAGGTTCGAAAATAATTTTTCGATCGATTATGAATACCTACGATAAAAAAAAGCAAAATTCAGACTTAGGGTAGGTACTGCATTTCCTGTGCGTGGTCCAACACAAGTTCTGCCAATTACTTAACCGCCTTACGGCCGGTTTCTGAACGCTCGATAAAAACTAATCGGATGTCAAGTCACTCGCCATTTCAGCTATTACATCGAATCAGATAGAGATAGCAAGTGACTTGACATCCGATTAGTTTTGATCGGGCATTCAGAAACCGGCCGTTAACCTATAAGGCCATTCGCAAAGTACCTACAGACTCAGCAATGATTAGTACACTCAGATGAGAAGACGAAAACAAATTATAGACTGGCTTTGACGTACTTCCTAATCGATCTGAACCTGTTGGCTGATAATGGCTAGGTATGGCACTGTTATTACTATTGTTTTGATGAAGTTTCAGAGTTGTTATTACCTACGTGAACGTGTGATTTTAAATGTAAAGTAATCATGAAAAAATTGTTGGGGAATTCCAAGATTCAAAGGTTTAATAAAACCTGTTAATTATCACCGATCTGTTAAAAAGATTTTTGATGTTGTCCTTCTTTTGGAGAGGACGTTATCTTACTACTAGGTACTACCATGGAAGTTAGGGGCAAGTCCGAACAAAGTCAAAGTCAAAAGGTATTTATTAAATAAAACTAGTAGTTCGCCCCGAACTGAGATCTCGTGATGTGACCCGACGAACGCACCAAAATTTTGAGTAGGTGGTAGTCAGAGGCAAGTCCAAACATTATCTTTGGACTTTTTTCTGACTACTGCATACTAACTTGGTACGTTAACCAAGTTTCAACTCTATTGGCCTATTTATTGAAGAGTTCCGTTGAACAGACCTTGACTCCATCATCAGACCTGGTCGTTGTCAGCATTTTATGAGAACTGAGTACCTCCTTAATTTATTTCAAGAAAAATAAATAAGAATAAGCAAAGGAACTGGCCGACCAGTAGAAAAACCTTGATGCCAACGAAACTCTTAGAGATAAGAGCTCTTGGATTGCTGGTTATCTTAATTTAACTTTTTTGTTGTATCTCAAAAACCGAGCGTCCTAGAAAAAAAGAAAAAACTGTGTTGGAATATCCAAACAAAGCCCTTTAATATGACATGTAACTTGATTTATTTATGTAACTTTTTTAATTTTTGCCCCCTTAAAAAACCCCATATCTTAATAACCCTTCATCTGATTTTACTCATATACTTACCAGTAAATTTCTCAAGCACAAGCTATCGACTTATCAAATTTCATGCAGATCGGATCAACGGTTCGAAAGTTATGGCCAGACAAACATACATACATACATACATACATAAAATGCCAAATCGCCCAAGTTGAAACTAAAGATCTTTGTTCGCTTCGCTCACTCGATCAATTACTAGTAGTTCGCCCCGAACTGAGATCTCGTGATGCGACCCGACGAACGCATCAAAACTTTGAGTAGGTAGTAGTCAGAGGCAAGTCCAAACATTATCTTTGGACTTTTTTCTGACTACCGCCTACTAAGTTGGTATGGTTACCAAGTTTCAACTCTATTGGCCTATTTATTGAAGAGTTCCGTTGAACAGACCTTGGCTCCATCATCAGACCTGGTCGTCGTCACCATTTTATGAGAACTGAGTACCTCCTTAATTTATTTCAAGAAAAAAAAATAAGAAAAATCAAAGGAACTGGCCAACCAGTAGAAAAACCTTGATGTCAACGAAACTCTTAGAGATGGGAGCTCTTGGATCGCTGGTTATCTTAATTTAACTTTTTAAATTTTATCTCGAAAACCGAGCGTCCCATAAAAAAAGTAAAAATTGTTTTGGAATGTCCAAACAAAGCCCTTTCATATGACATGTAACTTGATTTTTTTATGTAACTTTTTTTATTTTTACCCTCTTAAAAAACCCCATATTTCAAAAACCCTTCATCCGATTTTACTCATATACTTACCAGTAAATTTCTCAAGTACAAGCTATCGACATATCAAATTTCATGCAGATCGGATCAACGGTTCTAAAGTTATCGCCAGACAAACATACATACATACATACATACATACATACATACATACATACATAAAATGCCAAATCGCCCAAGTTGAAACTAAGATCTTTGTTCGCTTCGCTCACTCGATCAATTATTTGAGCTAGGACACAGAATTGTTGTGAATGTATCAATCAATTGTGAAGTGTTACCAAAAAAATTGTTAAACTAGTTTTCGTACTTTTCGTATGGAAGTAAATGCTGTTGTTGAATTTTCGCATTCAAATTATTCTAAAATTATCAACAGTGTACATATTTACAGAGGTTGCTTTGTTCTTTGTTATTACGATAATTGTTTACGTGTTGCGAACGAGCAGACGCCTCCGACCACAGTACACGGAAACCAACCAGTAGCACAACACAGGCCGTAGATTAATTTGATAGGAAAAGTCTTGCAAATGGGAGGTAAGTTAATTTAAAAATATTTTTTTATCATAATAGACACAAATTTTTTATTATCAGATTTTTTGTTAGTATAAAGCTCTTTGTGAAGCGCTCGCCGGGGAAGAACTATTACCATGCCTGTTTCTGCCGCCAAGCAGCGTTGCTGATGGGTTTCGGTTTCAAGGCTGTTGCCGGTGAGATTACAGGTACATGGGGCTCAACATCTTTTATGTCATAAGTTGATGGACACAGGGCAGTGCATCTTAGGGAACGTTCATATCGTGCGGGACTTGCGAGGTTTTCTTAAAGGGTTTTTAAAAACCATGTCTATGCATCAGTAAGCAGTATAAAAACATGGCAATAGGCACAGAATATAAATAAGTACCCACTTTGCTTATTTCTGTACCTACTTATTTTGCTTGTATGAGATTTATGTTACACCTACTGTATTATTTGGCAGTGTGGCCAGGCAGCAAGCTCATTAAGACGTTGTCAACCGAATTAAATTACAAAGGTGACATTCTTGAAGATTTAAAATAAGTGTAATAGTTCCATGTTAAAAAAAATAAGCAAGAGAAAATAATTATCGACCCAAACTAAAAAAAAAAGCGGAAGTAGTTATTGTATTTAATTTTTTTTAGAAGGAAAACTAGTTTGAAATTAAATGAAATGTCTGTTGAACATTTGTGATACTATGGTCCGAAACTTGCTTGCTTGCGATTTGTTTATTGACTGAATTGCCATTCAGTGATTTTATATCTTCAAGAATACATTGTAACAAGGATCATACAAGGAGCGGTAGGAACCAAGCCGTAAGTTTGTTGCCTGTTCTTCTAGGCTTCGGTCGCGTGGAACTGGCACCTAGAGTCACCTAGCTTTAAGACGTTTCAAAGTGATCTTATTGAATAAATACCTTTTGACTGTGACTTTGACTTTGAAATGTTGAAATGTGCGTGCGAGAAGCTTGACGGTTATCAGCCTCTTAAACGGAAACTAACGTCTGGTATCTCGTATCTGCGCTTACCACTTACAGTCACATCGACACGACAACGGAACTGCTATTACTGGCAACATGAATCTTACATTTACATAAATTATTCCTCGATCGTTGTAGGCATCTATCTCGTTTTCAAAGAAACTACTTTGTAGATATTACCGAGAAAGATATATTTTGTGTAAAGTACTTTGATAAGAAAGTATAAGTTCATATAGGTACGTATGAGTTTTTCCTCACTTTATTGTAAAATACTGATAAGTTAAATGGGGTTTAACATATTCTTAGCTAAGGAAGTTATTGCTAGGTTTTATACTTTACATTTGAAGACCCAAGAGTGAATACATTTTTTTATACGATTGAAATGGAATGCTGATGGAAGAAGCAGATGGCCCACCTGATATTAAGTGGTAACTGTCACCAATAACAAAGCATTGCCTTGCAGGTCACGCAATTTAGGTATTGTTAAAATTATCACCAAGCTTTTGATTTCCATCACCATTCTAGTTAAGCGTTAAGGAGACTTCTTGTCTATCTTTAAAAAAAATAAAAAAAATGTAAAAAGCAATCATTGTTTATGAGATATTATTTTATTGGTTTCGCAATAAAATTCAAAGTCTCCATCAGGAGTCATAAATTCTTGCCCACGTAATCCATATAAAAGCCTTATTTTTCAGGCTATTGAAAACGCGAAAACTAAAGAGCTGAAGATTTGTTGGTTTGTTACTATAAACTAGGTATAAAATGATTTTAAGGGGTCCAAAGTCAAGAACTATGAACCTTTAAATTCGTTTCCCCAGAGTCGACTAGTTTCAAAACCAGCAATATGACTTTTGCAAAAATGTTTTTAAATTAAAAAAAAGATTGCCGCGTTTCAATTTAAAGTATTACAGATAGCCGGATTTGATCCCAACCGATCAGGACCCATTTCATTCAGCATTTTCAATTACTAATTATCTGTGCTGCCATTCCTATCAAGAAGTCATTTTGGACAAAAAGCACAGATTGCCGCATTTGAAACTCCGATCCGTCTGTTCTAAGTTACATTAATTCTGTTATATTGACTTTTTTTTAAATCGTGTTATAAAACAACATTTTAGCAGTTTACAGGTTTCCATAGTAGGTACAAGCTTTGCTTAGTTTGGGACTAGATAGCGTATTGTGTAAAATGTCCACAATTTATTTATTCTTCGCAAGGTATTCTACTCTAGATTACTCTAGGATAACACTACTCTAGAATCCTTCGCTCCGCTCTGGATTCAAAGAAACAGACCTTAAAATTGTATTTTTTCCCTAGGTAAATAATCTACTATTTAATGTTTTTATTCAAATGTAATATTTTTTTCATAGGTTGATTGATGCATATTCCCGCTGAATCTCTGAATACAAAATAACAGATAAGTATAGTTTTATTTCCGTCTCCCATTTAGACTGGACAAAAACAAACATGTTAATATTTTATCTAACGTCATCTGATTCTCTATTTTGTTTTACACAAAATGTATTTTTTGTGCCTAAAAGTAAACTCGCTATTAGCATTATTCAGCTCAGCTTGCATGTATAAAGTATATTTTATGTAAGCAAGTTTTCTTCAAACAAATATTTCTTTTATGTTTAAAGAAAAACCTAAGCTATTAATTATAGTCAAATAGGTAAGTAATTTATATGTTTGTAATTAACAATTGCTATAAAATTATTACAAACTATGGGTAGTTATTTTGTGATGTAAATCTATTTGAGACTTGTAATAAATAATATGACTGGACATGAAAAAAGTTGATTTAGGTAAGTAGATAAGAACACAAGAATATACATATTATAATATTTTTTGTTTTCTGTGAACGTATCTAACTAATATTGATATCTTCTTTTACGGACTATTATGCCTTGGCTTGTTATACCTACTTTCTATTCGTATGGGCACAGATAAATAATGTTACTTCGGTATGGGAAGCCACTTTTAATGTTTTACGACACGCAACAGGTTTCAAGTACCGAATAGACAGATATACTAAATAGGTAGGTACTCGTATAGAAATGCAACATGTTCTACTACACTACTAGTTCGTACTGAGAACCTAATATGGCTTCTTAGGTAGATTACGCTGAGGAACGACCCAAATACTATCTTAGAATGTGTTTAGAATACTGCTAAGTTGGTAGACCTTCTACGGCCTTACGTCTACAACTTTTTGCACCGTCTACAAGAGTTGCATTGCATCCACCATTAGGGGCCGCATGCTAATGTTCAATAAATGTCAATAGGCGAGATGACTTCTGAAACGACGAAATTCACTAACATCGTAAGTACTTACGGCCAAAACTTATGACTGCCGACTGTACCATGTGATATTGCTATGGATTGACTTGGCTACAAAGTTTTTGATCGATTTCACTTGACACTGCGGCCAGAGTGTCCGTCGAAATGACGGACAGCCGCCATATATGGAGCGAAAAAGAAGAATAGTTTTTTAAAGTTTTTTACTTAGTAGGTATTTGTTTTTGGCAGAGATATTGATGTCACCTCCTAATGACTTGAAATTGTCGAGCACTTATTTTGTCGTTACCTATAAGTTATTTAACACGTCAAAAAAATATAACTAAGTATGATGACTTAGATTTCGGGATTTAAAGAAAGTATTAGGGAGGTAAAGACTTTATTTATTTAGATTTTATTTTAATTTATTTTCTTCGTTTTAGAATATAGTTTAATAATAATTTAAAATACTTTTTACTATTAATTTATTTTCTAGCTTTTGTGTATCTGTAAGTTAGTTATATAGGTAGGTAGGTACTAGGTAGGTAAGGTAATCAATGTTATTTAACGAAATAAATTGAGATACTTACCAAAAAAAATATTTATTCTTCAATATAACCAAATATTAGTTCTAGTAGAATGACCTTTCAAGGTGTATTTTTGGAAGTTTAGGAACCTTCGTGACACAAATAAGGGAATAAGACTGAAGTTTACCTATACATTACCGAAATAAACATCTGCTAGTAGGAAATGTCATTGTTGTTATTAAGTACCTACTCACTTAGACAGTGCACTTTACCTATTTCAAATGGTCGTGTAAGATAGGTACATCGGGGTAAGTTCGTTCTGGGTTAAGATCAGATAAATCCTATTAGGTAGGGACTTGCCTGTCAAATCTTTTCTAGGTACGAAAGGTTTTTTTTTATATTTCTCAATAGTTCCAAAGTGTGCTTCAAGTGGGACTTTTTGAAGATTCAGTTACCTACTTTAATTAAAAGACAAAGTGACCGAACAATGATATATTTGATTTAGAGAGGATATCTCAGCCTATGTAGGTAATAATAGTTTCATTACTTCAGAGTAAATGCACTGAGAACGTACCTACCAATAGAATTGCACTGAGAAGCAGTGTCGTAGCTATCGTAGGGCCAGGTGGTGCAGAGCACCAGGACCCCGGAGCTCAGGGGACCCTCTAACCTAAGCTTTGAAAAGAGAGGGTCAGCCAGCTCCCGAAGCTAGAAAACCTTGTACCTGCTCACAAAGTTATTTCTCTATGCACCGGGGCCCATGTCCACCCAGCTACGCCACTGATGAGAAGGTATTTATCCCGATCGATTGTGTAGAGAGACGAGAGTAGTAGAGCTCTTTGACCCACAGCTCGTCAAGGGAACTACTGCCACTATGCCAAATTATGCCGCCAAGCAACGTTGAATACGGATTGATGGGTGTTTTTGCCGGTGAAATTACAGGCACATGAGGCTTAGATTAAGTATGCCTCAAGTTGATGGAGGTAGCGCAGTTCATCATAGGCTTGGACGTCCATGATCGTAGGGCACGCTCATATTGTGCGTGACTTGCGAGGCAATCTTTATTAATGGTGATGCTACTTAACGTAAGTGTGGCTATCTGTTTGTTCCATCATCCAAATAGTAAAAAAAAAAAGTTAATTTAAATATCCTGTGCTTGATGCTGATTTGCTTGCTTTATACCTATCGTAACAACGAAATATTAACACTAATGGTTGGTGGCAGAAGTAGGTATAGGTTGGCACTTGTTGGAGTTCATTTACAAGGAGTTCTACTAATATACTAATAAGTTTAAGAGTAGTAGAGCTCTTTGTGAAGGGCTCGTCCGGGGAAGTACTACCACCACGCCTTTTTCTGCCGCCAAGCAGCAACGCTGTTTCGGTTTGAAGAGTGTGATTGCCGGTGTAATTATAGGCACGTGAGGCTTATCATCTGTATGCCACAAGTTAATGCACGCAGGGCAGTGCATCGTAGGGCTTAATTAATTGCATACTGATTCTTCTAAAACATTTTAGATTTTCATCTTCAACTTTGACACCGTTGCTTTGATCAAACACACTGATTTAAATGAGCCTATGGTAGGTATATGTAGGGTCATTGTGCTAGATAGCGGCCTCTTAGTGCTCCCGTCGACTTTAGGGCTTCAGAAAAAAATAATACAATCCTAATTTACCTGTTCTAATGATGTAGTATGATAGCCTATATAATGAAGTTTATTTTTAATGTACTGTTTAGTGCTAGAAGCTTATAGTTATTTTTATTTTTAATTAAATCCGGAAAAATGCCAAAAATTCAGTTTTCGGCCACAAATTTCAGTTTTCGGCCATGAAGTCTTCTGTTTTCGGCCACCTTATAAAGACGGATTTTAAATGAATTTTTAAATCTAAAGTAACATAAAATCAACGTTTTTTTGTGGGTTTAACAGTATTTTTATTATGTACCTATATACAAAATTACAATCAACATAATACCGGATTTTGAAACATTTTGTCACACACTAGATAAATATTTTCGAAACAAAATCAACTAAGTTTATCTTTATTATTTCTTAGGTAACAGTTTAGCTATAGCGTACCGACTTATCAAAAGAATCATCATCAAAGAATCATCAACTCTTGCGCAAAAACAAAAGACATTCGTGACAAAAAAATATCGTTAAAAGAATTTTGTCGCCACTATGGAATTCTAATGTGTACCATACAAGACAGAATTGCCGGAAAAACGACGGATAGTATTAAAAATCTAGGACCCGATCCAGTACTAACCCACAGAGGTGAAAAAGAAATGGTGGAATGGCTTATCAACCTGGCAAAGTGTGGTTTTCCTTTGAAAAAGCAGAACTTCTCGACGCAGTTCAGAAAGTTATTGAAGATACAGACAGGTATACCTAATAACTTGAGATTGAAGATAATTGCCCAGGGAAAACTTGGTTTAAAAAAATTATGAATAGAAACCCAGAAATTTCCCAAATAACAAGGAATAGACAAGGCGAGAGCACGGGTAACAGAAGAATCAATCTGACTATGGTCTCGTAAACTTCTCGTGTTTCTTACAGAGTCAAATAACCAAGATATACTGGAATCTCCAGAACGCATATTTAATGGCGATGAAAGTGGGTTTGCCTTTTGTCCAAAAACTGGCAAAGTTCTTGGGCCAAGAGGGTACCGGAACCTTATGAAATAAAGACTGGCAAACCATGAAGAATAATGCCCATTTGCACGCACAAAGCAGCTACTGGCGGCGAGCATAACTGTGCGTTTGCATTGAAAGTCACCAGAACAGTTACATTATCCTTACTGCCCGTTTTTATTTTATAAAGGTTCCGGCACCCTCTTGGCTCAAGAACTTCGCCAGTGTTTGGACATAAGGCAAACCCACTTTCATCGCCATTAAATATGCGTTCCGGAGATTCCAGTACGTCTAAGTTATTTGACTCTGTAAGAAACACGATAACTTAACGGAACCAAATTCTGATTAATTCTTCTGTTACCCGTGCTCTCGCCTTATTTATTTCTTGTTTCTTTCAAGTTATAAGGTATACCTGTATCTTTAATAACTTGCTGAACCGTGTCGAGAAGTTCGGCTTATTTCAAAGAAAACCCAAACTTTGCAAGGTTGATAAGCCATTCCACTATTTCTTTTTCACCTCCGTGGGTTGGTACTGGATCAGGTCCTGGAGTTTTATACTATCAGTCGTTCTTCCTGCAAATCTGTCTTGTACGGTACACCTAGGAATTCCATAGTGGCGACAAACTTCTCTTATCGACATCTTTTGCCTGATCTTTTAATGATTCTTTCGAATATTGAGTTCGTACATTTCTTTTTTTCTTTATCTTCTCCACAGCCGTCGGAGGAGAATACACCTGAAGAAAATAATGTTTTTTGAAAGAACATAAATAAATATCATTTTAGGGAATGTAATCAAGAGGAAATTAGATTTGTGTAGCAGGTGGTCGAAAACGTACAATAAGTTTTAAGCCGAAAAGCCAGACAGACATACTACCAAGTAGGTTAATAAAAGCTTGTAAAATACGTAACTATCATTAGATTTATTTTCAAAATAAAATTATTACTTATCTCAAAAAGATAAAAAATATACAAACATTTTTGCTTTAAGGCCGAAAACTAACAGCGACATTCAGTTAGTGGCCACATGATTTCAATACAATTGTCGGTCATGCCGAAAACTGAGGTGCCATTTTATCTATGGTTGGGTTTTCGGCCACCCCCAAAGTAGTCATTACTATTACTCCTTTTTCATTATGAATGCCACATAATTTGACGGCCGAGAACTAATGGCTAGGGTCTTCACATATGTTACTATCGTAAAACAAAGAGTTGTGAGCTAAAATCTTGAACCAATTGAGTAAAAGAGACAAAAGTGTAGACGACTCGATGTACTACATACCGGCCCTTAGGCCGAAAACTAAACTTTTGAAAAAATTCATATGTTGGATCGCGGCCCCCATATTAATTGTTGTTTTATACAATATTTTGCAAAAATAATGTTAGTTGTATGTTGGCAATTAAGTTTTGAAGTGACTTAAATGCCTATCAACAATGTTTGCTTAGAAAAACAACACATAACTTACCTTGGAGTGAAAGGCGCGTCACTATTTTTTTCCTAATTTCCGCACGCTGCGATACCCGCGATGACCGCCGCCGATCTGAATAATTCGCTAGAAATCACTCGTAGCTTGTTTCCGACCAAAAATGTTGTCAAAAACAAAGCAACTAATCTCAGATGTCTTGATAAAAAAATCTTTAAGATATTGCATTTCAAAACGATAATATCTTAATTTTACTGCATCAAGTACGCGTAAAGGCCGAAAACTGAAGGCGGCCGGCAAACCGGCACACATACCCTATACAAAGTCTTTAGGCAAATATTTTGCAACATCCTAAAGCTTTGCTCAACAACATCCAATATTACCCCGGTGCACCTTATTTACGAAGTAGGTAGGTAAGTATTTACAGTATACCATGAAAATTAGGTACCTACCTAGTACCTAAGTAATCATTTACGATAATGCCTACCATGTAAATAATATTACTTAGGTAACCACTTAGAGGTACTTGATACCTACCTACCCAGTAAGTAGACAGTAATAATAGCTAGAATCTTCTCTTATAGGATTGCCTGTATGAAGCAATAATACCTGTACCTAGTAACCTAGGTAAAGCTACCTACCAACTGTAATGACGTGTATATAACTAATTTCGTTAACTAGGTACCAATAATACGTACACGGTATTAAATTGCCATGTAAATGTTGATACAGTTGTTACTAATTCCGCTGGCACCTAATGAATCTATCTCGATCTCAAGCAAATAAAGGGGCTGACAACTATCAAACAACTTCTCGCTCGCACGTTTTGACATGTTGAAAGATATAAAATCACTAAACTCATTTTCGAAAAATCGCAATCAACCATTTTGTGTACAATCACATTGCACACAGTTTAGTAAAAAAATCATTTTGATCGATACAAGTTTTCCTACTTAAAAGTTTGCCTATGTACGAAAACTACATACCTAGTAAAGCAAACTTTTCTCGGACGCGGCAGGCCGTGGGTTCGAATCGAACCCACGGCCTACCGCGCAGAAGGCAGAGCTACTGAGCTGTGAAGGCTGTCTATAAGAAAGATCGCTGTTGAGAGATAAAACTGTCCGTTGTAGTTAGCAATTAGTTTAAGTTTCCTATATACCTAAGTATACCTGCTCAATAATGTTTTTATGTAGGTAGGTATGTATAAGTATGCTTATAAGTATATCTCTCTATTTGCCTCCCAGTAAGTTAGGTGTAGGTAATATAAAACACGAACATATGCCTACAATGGTAGGTATGTTACCAACCAAAAAGATTACATGCCAAAATAGCCAACTGTGCATACATAATAAATAACTTCATGAGTGAAACTGTAGTGGCGTTGATTCCGTTAACTTAATCTTGATCTGTTTTTTGTGATTCCGCAGTTTACAAAACTGCATAAATATTCTGCATTACTCTCGTCCCTTGACCACAGATACAGAATCTGTATTCTGTGCTTAATGCAATACATAATGCATTATTAGTAAATCATAGAACACTATCACACTAGACTTACTTTGAGGGGATCCTGCTCCAAAGTATCCCGATAGAGATTTTGGTATTGATCCGCCGGGTGTCTCGATCGCAGATTTTGGTTGCCCTTGAGTTCCGTTAGACGGTTACACTGACTAAGCTCGACCAAACAGGTAAGTCGGTAATATTTTTTGTCGCGGAGGTTGTTGGATGTAACTTTGTTATAAAGTGCAATGCGCGAGAGCTGAGCGTGCTAGGAGCGAGCGTCGCGCACGGACCGCGTTTATCAACTAAACACATTGGAAATGCCGGTTTGTTTGAGACCACTTTTCTGTATACAGTCACAGAGTACAGTAGTAGGTACCTACAACAATGCCTATCTAAATAGGTGGCACTGCGTTGTTGGTGTTGTAGCGAGACTCCCGAGTCACTGGCTCCAGCGAGCAACGCCAGTACCAGACTATTTCGTTAATACTTTGCAGTCTTTCTTTAGGTTTTTGAAGGTTATTTGAGTATGTTTGGTGAGTTTTGGAATACCTATCTAGCCTAGTGTTTTAAATGTAACGTTTTGCAAATAAATAAAATTGCCAATAAGTAGGTACTTGAGTCTTGAATCTCAAAGATACGAAAAAACCGGCAAAGTGCAAGTCGGACTCGCGCAAGAAGGGTTCCGTACCATTATTTATAAAAACGGCAAAAAAATCATGTTTGTTGTATGGGAGACCCGTTAAATATTTATTTTATTCTGTTTTTTTTGTATTTGTTGTTATATACAAGGTGTTCCCTTAATTGTGTATATAAACTTCATGGGGCTAATGTACCCATCAATATGAATAACTTTTTCTGAGGAACCAACACTGTGAACGCGAAAAAAAAACAGCTGTTTCATACAAAAGTTCAATACCTACCTGGCTAAAATGTATGAAACAGCTGTTTTTTTTTTCGCGTTCACAGTGTTGGTTCCTTACAAAAAGTTATTTATATTGATGGGTACTTTAGCTCCTGAAGTTTATATACACAATTATGGGAACACCTTGTATAGCGGCAACAGAAATACATCATTTGTGAAAATTTCAACTGTCTAACTATCACGGTTCATGAGATACAGCCTGGTGACAAACGGACGGACAGCGGAGTCTTAGTAATAGGGTCCTGTTTTACCCTTTGGGTACGGAACCCTAACAAAGATTAGTAGTTGGTACCTACCTACATACATTCTTTTCGCTCGCACATTTTAAGATTTTTGAAGATACAAAATCACTGAATATTCCTAGTTATTAATAAGTGGTAAACAACCAAGTTTCGGAGAACAACATTACAAAGGTTCAGCAACAGTAGGTATCATTTTGATGCAAACCAGTTTTTTTACCAAAAGGTACCTGCTTTTAATGAGACTAGTAAAATATTTCTTGAACCACCCCATGGAGAGCCATAATATAAGAGCTCAACCAGACACGTAACGTAGGGTAACTCATAAAAATATTCAAACTTCGCGGCCGCGACTTTCAAAATAGCTTGATTGGCCCCTTGTTTATTGATCAAGTGAGCGAAGCGAACGAAGATCTTAGTTTCAACTTGGGCGATTTGGCATTTTATTGATCGAGTGAGCGAAGCGAACGAAGATCTTAGTTTCAACTTGGGCGATTTTGCATTTTATGTATGTATGTATGTATGTATGTTTGTCTGGCGATAACTTTAGAACCGTTGATCCGATCTGCATGAAATTTGATATGTCGATAGCTTGTACTTGAGAAATTTACTGGTAAGTATATGAGTAAAATCGGATGAAGGGTTTTTGAGATATGGGGTTTTTTAAGAGGGCAAAAATAAAAAAAGTTACATAAAAAAATCAAGTTACATGTCATATGAAAGAGCTTTGTTTGGACATTCCAAAACAATTTTTACTTTTTTTTTGGGACGCTCGGTTTTCGAGATAAAATTTTAAAAGTTAAATTAACATAACCAGCGATCCAAGAGCTCCCATCTCTAAGAGTTTCGTTAACATCAAGGTTTTTCTACTGGTCGGTCAGTTCCTTTGATTTTTCTTATTTTTTTTTCTTGAAATAAATTAAGGAGATACTCAGTTCTCATAAAATGGTGACGACGACCAGGTCTGATGATGGAGCCAAGGTCTGTTCAACGGAACTCTTCAATAAATAGGCCAATAGAGTTGAAACTTGGTAACCATACCAAGTTAGTAGGCGGTAGTCAGAAAAAAGTCCAAAGATAATGTTTGGACTTGCCTCTGACTACTACCGACTCAAAGTTTTGATGCGTTCGTCGGGTCGCATCACGAGATCTCAGTTCGGGGCGAACTACTAGTTTATGTATGTATGTATGTATGTATGTTTGTCTGGCGATAACTTTAGAACCGTTGATCCGATCTGCATGAAATTTGATATGTCGATAGCTTGTACTTGAGAAATTTACTGGTAAGTATATGAGTAAAATCGGATGAAGGGTTTTTGAGATATGGGGTTTTTTAAGGAAGAAAAAATAAAAAAGTTACATAAAAAAATCAAGTTACATGTCATATGAAAGGGCTTTGTTTGGACATCCCAAAACAATTTTTACTTTTTTTTTGGGACGCTCGGTTTTTGAGATAAAATAATAAAAGTTAAATTAAGATAACCAGCGATTCAAGAGCTCCCATCTCTAAGAGTTTCGTTGGCATCAAGGTTTTTCTACTGGTCGGCCAGTTCCTTTGCTTTTTCTTATTTTTTTTTCTTGAAATAAATTAAAGAGGTACTCAGTTCTCATAAAATGGTGACAACGACCAGGTCTGATGATGGAGCCAAGGTCTGTTCAACGGAACTCTTCAATAAATAGGCCAATAAAGTTGAAACTTGGTTACCATACCAAGTTAGTAGGCGGTAGTCAGAGGCAAGTCCAAACGTGGACTTGCCTCTGACTACCACCTACTCAAAGTTTTAGAGCGTTCGTCGGGTCGCATCACGAGATCTCAGTTCGGGGCGAACCACTAGTTTATACAACCAAGTTTCCTGTAAGAAATTTTTAATAAGTTTAAAATTTCTGTTCATTTATTTATGTTACCAAAACCGAGAAGCAACCTTACATAAAACTTCAAACTAGTGTCTTCAAAAAGTTAATTAATAATCTTATTTTGGAGTTCTGGTTAATTTAAGGAAAAAATGGAACCATTTTAGGTATAGTTACTTTATTTTTTTATTAGTTTATTGGAAAACCAACACATGATATAAAAACGAGAGAGCCAATTAAAGGTTTTCACGGATAAAGATAGTACCTAGATAGACCTCATTCCAGTATCTGTCTCTCTGTCTGTCACCGCCCACCAGTAGACCTCAGATATTGGGGCTTGGAGACGGGAATAGCTAGCCTAAGAACCCAATATCGGGTGGTAGATATTATCCATAAATTTAATATTTATATAATTATGGATAATAGGGAATGGGAGGTCAAACGGAATATGATATAACTTTTCAGCAAAAAAATTCTATAGTTGATCGAGTGAGCAAAGCGAACGCAGATCTTAGTTTCAACTTGGGCGATTTGGCATTTTATGTATGTATGTATGTATGTTTGTCTGGCGATAACTTTAGAACCGTTGATCCGATCTGGATGAAATTTGATATGTCGATAGCTTGTACTTGAGAAATTTACTGGTTATATGAGTAAAATTGGATGAAGGGTTTTTGAGATATGGGGTTTTTTAGGAGGGCAAAAATAAAAAAAGTTACATAAAAAAATCCAGTTACATGTCATATGAAAGGGCTTTGTTTGGACATTCCAAAACAATTTTTACATTTTTTTTGGGACGCTCGGTTTTTGAGATAAAACAAAAAAAGTTAAATTAAGATAACCAGCGATCCAAGAGCTCCCATCTCTAAGAGTTTCGTTGACATCAAGGTTTTTCTACTGGTCGGTCAGTTCCTTTGCTTTTTCTTATTTTATTTTTTTGAAATAAATTAAGTAGGTACTCAGTTCTCATAAAATGGTGACGATGACCAGGTCTGATGATGGAGCCAAGGTCTGTTCAACGGAACTCTTCAATAAATAGGCCAATAGGGTTGAAACTTGGTTACCATACCAAGTTAGTATGCGGTAGTCAGAAAAAAAACCAAAGATAATGTTTGGACTTGTCTCTGACTACTACCTACTCAAAGTTTTGATGCGTTCGTCGGGTCGCATCACGAGATCTCAGTTCGGGGCGAACTACTAGTTATTGTTGTTTTCTCAGAATAATATAACCGATATTTAAGTCGGTGCCAAGCAAACCAGATAATATATACCCGATTACTGAAACTGTTCCTAAATTACCATAAACTCTCAGGTTTATGGTACTAACACAAAATTGAACTAACACAAAATATCTGAAGAAACTAACACAAAATTGGTTATCCCTTTTTTCATATTTTTCTAACTTCTAATATTCGTGGTAGGGAAAAAAAACAAGTTGAATATTATTAATTCGCACAGTACCTACCTATGTTTATAATAATGAATATCCGACCAAAGATAATTCCTCATTTGCACGAAGAAAGACTAGCTCTAACGTATTAGGTATTCAATATACATAATGTAGGTAAATTCATTTTAGTTATTATTGCTAGAACCGTTTGAAAAAACCAAAAGGCATGACCTTCGTTCAATGAGAGTTTCAAATTCAAATTCAAATTCAAATTATTTATTTCAAAAATAGGACATACATATATTTACAATTAATTACAGGACAGCATTAGGTTTATCACCTGTGTTGCGTCGTAAATTTGTGACGTGCAGAACCTACACTAAGATTAAAATATCTTGTGTCGCAGGCTCTGCGTGGCCTTCAATTGTTACAACAATGTAGTCGAGCATGTTATGGGGTTGCAAAGGTAAGTGTGTTTTATTTTTATGTTGTTTTATAATAATTGTAAAACAATAATATTATATTATATTATATTAATACCTACCTACGTAATCGCATGCAATTGTGTGGGTGTTTATATGTGTATTTATGTTTTTGTGTGTGGGAATGTGTGCGTGAGGAGAGTAGTGAGTGGGTGGGCGTGTGTGTGGGTGTGTGTGAGGGTGTGTGTGAGGGTGTGTGTGTGTGTGTGAGGGTGTGTATGTGTGTGTGTTGCGTACGGTTCTCCTGATTACACGAGTCTCTTAAGAGCCAAGGTTTCACAGGAGAACCGCACAAATGATGGTGTGTCTTTGAGCGTGTATGTTCGTGTGTGAAATGTGTGCGCGAGTGTGTGATAAATACTTATATTAGGTGATAACCTTGAGTAGGTCCTCTGTTTCAGCGTGACTGAGGTTTCTCAGCCATTGGTTAAGTGCGAGTTTGACTTCCCTGTTGGTAAGTGACACTAGTGTTATAATTTTGCTTGTGTTGTTGTAGATGTATGGACCGAGAAAAGATTGCTGACGTTGTGCGAGTTTTGAATTTATTTTATGTTTATGAAAAACTCTGTGTTTCCTTCTTCTAACTGAGGATTGAATAATAAGATGAGGTGTCGCAAGTTTGTGTTGGACCAATATAAGGTCGTGTATATACAGTTGTCGGACCGATAACACTCCGCAGTCTTTATACAGTTCAGTCGTTGGAAATCGGAAAGGTCTAAAGGTAGCAACCTTTAGGACAGCTCGTTGGGCACGTTCTAGTGCAATCAAATGGGTACTACATGCTCCTCCCCACGATGTGTTGCAGTAGGTTAGGATGGACTTACAGAGTGCATTATATACGTTTATTGTTAGAGTTCTATCAGCCACATCGCGGAGGTTTTTGAAAACATATATAAGTTTCCGAATTCGCTTACTAAGAGTGTCAATATGGGGTTTCCATGTCATATGACGATCTATTATCACCCCTAGGTATTTGATATATTGGACACTCTCTAGTTTACAACTTGTGCAATTAATCTTGTTGCAGTTCAAATGAGCACTGATACTAAGGGAGGGTAGTTTGCTGCGAGCGTTCGAAAAGGCGATGAATTTAGTTTTCTCTACATTTAGAGAAAGTAAATTTTCGCAAAGCCACGCTATGACTTGGTCTAGTCCTTTTTCGGCATGTATCTGTGCCTCCTCCCAGGTTTTGCCAACGAAGATTAATGCGGTATCGTCTGCGTATGCAAATATTTTTCCTTGTTCTAGCTTCAAATTGCAGAGCTCGTTGACATAGACCAAAAACAGACTTGGGCCCAACACACTACCTTGCGGAACGCCAAAGCCTATGTCCTCAATTTCACTAACTACATTATTAATTTTAGTTTTCTGAGTTCTTCCTGTTAGGTAGTCCCTTAACAAATCTAAAGAGTTGCCTCGTATTCCAACTCTCTCAAGTTTTCTCACAAGAATGGGTACAGAGACAGTGTCAAAGGCTTTGGCGAGGTCCAAGAATACTCCTATAACTTTAGTTTTGCTGTCAAGTTTGTCCGCTATATATGTTGTGAGCTCTAATACTGCATGTTCAGTTGAGCGGCCAGAACGGAAACCAAACTGATTAGGTGAAAGAATGTTAAATTTATCTAAATATGCAGTGAGTCGCCTGTTTATTAGTTTTTCTAATACTTTTGAGAGTGTCGGGAGTATCGAAATAGGTCTGTAGTTCTCGGCACTGTCTCTGTTGCCCCCCTTGTGGATTGGAGTAATAAAGGATGTTTTGAAGATCTGAGGAAAAATTCCAGACGACATAGATAGGTTACAAATGTGGGTTATGATTGGTGTTAAAATATTTGCAGAGTCCTTAATTACTGTGCTTGAAACACCGTCAAAACCGACCGCGCAGGCGTTTTTGAGTCCTCTAATTATTCCTAGAACTTCATTTTCATCAGTAGACAGTATACCGATAGAGTTCATCTGAGATGGAGGTTCGGGTATTATGTTAGTGACGCCACAACGCCTTACTTTTATTCTTTCAGCCAGATTTTTTCCTACATTTGCAAAATATTTGTTTACATTGTTCACAGAATCGAAAGGATTACTTTTAATTTTTAATTAAAAGTAATCCTTTGGTAGTTTGGATGGCACATGACTGTACATACTAATCAATTGGCCAAGCGACTGTCGGGCCACGCACAAGGAAAGCTTCGGAGGTCAGTTTCGGGCAATGCGATAATTTTAGAGAAAAACGTAGTAAAAGTATGAGATTATCGATTTAAAAGATTTCCGAAACTATACGAAAAAAAATTGGCAAAAACTATATGCCATGCAAAATTATAGGTACAAAAGAAGTCATTACAACCCTTGGAAATTATGGGTTGTGCTTACTGGATTTCATTATTTCCCTAGAGTTTTCATTTGTAATGTGATTTCCCTGTATGATTTCGAACGTCAAAATATGAAACTGTGGAGGTGGATGCCTCTCCGTGTGCTGAAAGGAACCTACGTGGTAGTGTGGCTGCGATGTGGTTGCGATGTTATCGCAACTAAACTAACTTTTAAATAAAACTTTTACTATAGAGACACACCAATGAGAATTTATTTGAAAATCGAACTGTGTTGTTTTTAGTTGCAGAAGGTTTGACAAGTATGCCCAGGAGATACAGCTGGCTGTCTTTGCCTCGAACATTCTGAAACTCCTTGCTGCACTCAGGATTCTAGACTCATACTCGTTTCACTCGACATTATGGCGAAGACAAGAGCTAATGTGACTTTCGCTCGCACGTTTCGACATGTTGAAAGATATAAAATCACAAAACTCATTTTCGAAAAATCGCAATCAACCATTTAGTGTGCAATTACATTGCACACAGTTTAGTAAAAAATAATAATAGTTAATATTAATCGAAATACTCTAAATTTCTAAAAACAATTGTTACAAAAACTTTAACTTATATTTATAACTTTCTAAAGTAATACTGTAAACAACGAACGTGTACCCATTGAAAATTTATTAATAAAACCCCACTTTAAGCTCTTCAAGTGGAGTTCCAACAATTCAAGTCCTCAAAGTAGGTGTACCTATACCTACATCAATAAAATATTAACAATTCATATAATGATGGTTTATCATCTGCCTACTGCTATACTAAGAGCTGATTTCAGCATGCTCTGTTAGATTAACAAAGGATTAAGAGCTGATTTCACCATGCTCTGTTAGTTACTAATCAAGGATTAACAGGCCGTTAAATCTAATCTTAGATGTCAAACGCGTACATTTTGACATATTTAACCGCCCTTTAATCCTTTGTTAATCTAACAGAGCATGGTGAAATCAGCTCCAATAAGCCTACGGGTAAAACGGCTCTGAGTAAGGACGAAATGACAGACAGACACAAATGGCGAAACTATAAAAGTCTTCCTAATCATCTCTTTCAGGGTTTCTTACCGAATTTCAGAACCCTAACAAAGGTATGAAGTGCACGATTGGCTACGGTTCATTGCGATTCCATTTGGTATTTTTAGGTAGATTCGGTTTTGAATACCTATACCGACCTTGTAAACATTTTAATGGACGCATTTGAAGGCACGGACACTGCAGGTTTACTGCACGGTTTTATTCAGTGCCTATACAAGGTGTTCCAATACTTGTATTTAAAACTTCAGGGGGCTAAAGTACCCATCAATATGAATAACTTTTTCTAGGGAACCAACATTTTAGCAAGTTTTAACATTATACTTACGTATTGAACTTTTGTATAAAACATCTGTTTTTTATTCGCGCTCATAGTGTTGGTTCCTTAGAAAAAGGTATTCATATTGATGGGTACTTTAGCCCCCTGAAGTTTTAAATACAAGTATTGGAACACCTTGTTATAGATGGTAATGGAATTTTATTGTTAAGTAAACCTCAATTCTTTTTTTATTCTTGTTCGACGATGGTGATGATGTTCATTCTTGACGATGTTCCTAATCCTTTAGTCCCCCAGCCAACAGACTCTTTGTTCATTGTGAATTTCTGGAAATAACGAAAAGTATGTTACTCGGAGTCAGTCATTTTGATCCCGGGTGATCACAGATCCCTCGCTAACACTCAAGATCCTTTATTTCGGTTTGGCTCTAAATACTTTATATCCTTAAGGTATACCATATATATAGGTATACCATATATATAGGTATACAACATTCACAGGAATTATTCTAAATAAAAATAAAGTGTCTTACAGTACGCCCGACTTGTGTTCTGTGGTCTCGGCCCGCCGTGATCGCCCTGCTCAGGATTTGATCGTCTAGTAAAACAAGTTGTAAGTCACATGAAGTAGGTTAGGTAGAAGGTTCCATTTCTCCATAGCTGGAGTGGAGTAGAACACAATGCGGCCGAGGCTTTTGGCAAACACTCGTGCCGCGCATCCAACTTTTTTCATTTCACTTTGAATGGTAAAGCGAGCGAGAGTGGAAGTTCTTGTTCCTAAGCTTCACTTGACATAAAATGAAAACCTATACCTAGCTTTCAATTAAAACGAAACCTAAAATGAATAAGTACTTACGTAGCGACGTAAAAATGTTGACTACTCTTTTGTAGGGTGGTACGGGCAAACCGCACTACCGCACCGGTAGGTATCTTTCTTTGAGCACTTTTGGCACAACATTGTAGCTTCAATATTGCATTATAGGTATTACATTGTAACAAGGATCATACAAAAGAACGGTAGGAACTAAGCCGTAAGTTTGTTGCCTGTTCTTCTAGGCTTTGGTCGCGTGGAACTGGCAACTAATATAGTCACCTTGCTTTAAGACGTTTCAAAGTGATCCTTGTGATTTTATTGAATAAAAACCTTTTGTCTTTGACTTCAAAAATGAAAAGACGAAGACTACCGGTAATGTACTTCTCGCTTTCACATTTCAGCGTTTTGAAAGATATAAATCACTGAAGCTATTTATGAAAAATCACGATTAACAGTTCTGCAAAAATATCGCTTTTATCCAAACAAGTGTTCCAACCAAAAAGTTTCCTTTACTAGGTATATAGTTTTCGTAGGTACTTATGCAAATTGTTATAAGCTAAAAACGGAATCCAAATTCCGGAATACCTACGAAAATGAAAAACAAGTTGTTTGAATGACAGAATTGACACTCGAGAGCAGCGGGTCATAATTAAATTCAGTTTAACTTTATTCCCGGCTCCACCCTAAGCCTATGAATTACTTTTTGGCATCTTATTTGATGTATTAAAGCAGATGGTGTGAAAAACTAATAGCTTCGGAGCTTCATTATTATATTATTTTGTAAAAAATATCATCCTAAAGATCTGTAGCAACCAAGCTGAAGTTTGTTGCCTGTTCTTCTAGGCTTGGTTACGTGGAACTGGCACCTACATGACGTTTCAAAATGATCCTTGCGATTCCATTGAATTATACCTTACGACTTTGACTTTGCCTTATTGTGTACCTAGGTAGGTAGATGCTTACTCAAAGCAAGGTCGTATTCGGCCCCTGACTCAGTGAGGACAAACGATCCGAGCAATTAGCTGGTCCAGTGCTAATTTATCCATTTACATTATCCATTACACAAATAATTCCGTCCGATATCGAAATATTTTAGAGTTGTTTGATTATAGGTACCTATATCCTCCTTCACTGTCGTTATCCAATTAGGTAGAGGTACCCCAATTCAATTTAAACGAGGCAGGATGATATCCTATAACCATTTTGCTTAAGGCGAAGACAAGAGCTAATGTGACTCTCGCTCGCACGTTTCGACATGTTGAAAGATATAAAATCACTAAACTCATTTTCGAAAAATCGCAATCAACCAATTTGTGTGCAATCACATTGCACACAGTTTAGTAAAAATTTCATTTTGATCGATACATGTTTTCCTACTCAAAAGTTTGCTTTTCTAGATTTCGTACATAGGCAAACTTTTAAGTAGGAAAACATGTATCGATCAAAATGATTGTTTTACTAAACTGTGTGTAATGTGATTGCACACAAAATGGTTGATTGTGATTTTTCGAAAATGATCTTAGTGATTTTATATCTTTTAACATGTCGAAACGTGCGAGCGAGAAGTTGTTTGATAGTTGTCAGCCCCTTAATATCGGCAAAATAGTATTAACAATTATAATTTAATATTATGTTGCTAAGTTATATTTATATTATGCTCTATTTGGGTCTCTTCAAAGCATAAGTGAATAGATCTAGACTCTAGCTAGACCAAAGTCCAAATTTAAAAATACCTCCCTACATTTTAAAATTACTTTTTCTGTTTTCTCACCTGTTTTCACAAAGAACACGATAGCGAGTTCATGCGTTGCTCGAATAGCCGCTGTCGCGTCGTTTCGTTGATTTAACTTGTTCATCCAGTGAAATAGATTTGTGATTCAAACGGTGCCGGAGCTCTTTGAAGCGCACCGCTAAAAGCTGACAGTGTCACCCACACACGCATCTAAAGTACGTTACTACAGGTACTTACTTGAAATAGCATTATTGTGTGCTATGTTTGTTACAGCATACCTACTGTTTCTTATGGTGCTACAATTTACAATGTAGGTAACATTGTAAATTGTTAATTTTTGTGTTGATTTTCACAGGAGATGGGAGCTCCTGTGAAAATCAACACTTATCTTCCCATAAATTCTTCCATTAAAATAGGCTCTCTTTCTCTCGTCGTGTCACTAGTTTCTTTCGAAACAGTGTGGTGAAGGGATTTTAAGTGCGCCTCAAGAGGCTCCTTTCGCGCACTTGACACATGTTATAGAACTTGTTAGGTTCTACGACATGCCGGTTTCCTCACGATGTTTTCCTTCACCGTTTGAGAGTACTGGCATTGTGCACATAAATTTTTGAACAGAAAAACTCATTGGTACACGACCGGTTACGAACCTACGACCTTAGGATCGGAAGGCGGGGCCGCTACCACAAGACCACCAGTGCTCTCGGTATTAAAATAGGCTAAAATATTTATAATTTTTATTTTTATTTTAACATGTTTTTTTAAAGCAACCAACAGTTAAGTCAGTAATACCCGTTTGAATAATCCCTAAAACCGAACTTTTCTTTCCATTACCTTGCGTGACATCATCTCATCTTAGGAGCGGAGAGGCTGGATCCCACAGCATTAAATTTAAATACCTTATTTCCACGAGTCTCAACCTGATGGTGGATTAGTATGAGCAGGGATTGTTTCGTAGTACTTGGGCGGGCTATTAAAGTTCAGTTTACTGCATGGAGAGGGCTTAGAATTGCTCTTCCTGGAAACATTAGGGAAGCCTATGTCCAGCAGTGGACTTCCAAGCTGATGATGATGAAAAAGCTGTGCCTAAAATATTGTGAGTGAGAGAAACGGCTTATTTTATAAATTTCAAATTTCACACCGTATCTTTATCTTCCCTTATATTTTACTGCTCATTCACCACTTTACAGGTAGTTTTGTTTGACCGTGAGAAAATTCCCGAGTGTACAATATTTTATAGGCAATAATAACGCCTGAGCATTTTCATAGGCCATTTCCACTCGCATGAAAGTTGAAACGTTTTACCAGGAGCTAACGTAGCTTTACATGATATGTTGTAAAATATTCCCTAAATGTTTTGTGTTCGTACAAACTTGTCTTGACGGCCAGCTTTAGGGTTTTATGAGCCCCACGTCTGGTATTTCGTTGAAAATAACGTTTTAAATGTGGTGGAATAATAGTACGCGAGCCGGCTTTGTGCTAATGTAACGGATTGCAAGTAGGAAGTTGCGCCTACAACTACATAATACACATATAAGAGTAGGAAGTACCTACCTACAACTATATATACAAGGTGTTCCATAAGTTGTGTATATAAACTTCAGGGGGCTAAAGTACCCATCAATATGAACAACTTTTTCTAAGGAACCAACACTGTGAACGCGAAAAAAAAAACAGCTGTTTCATACAAAAGTTCAATACCTACCAGGCTAAAATGTATGAAACAGCTGTTTTTTTTTTCGCGTTCACAGTGTTGGTTTCTTAGAAAAAGTTGTTCATATTGTTGGGTACTTTAGCCCCCTGAAGTTTATATACACAACTTATGGAACACCTTGTATAGTATACATATTTAAGAAAACTCTTTGTGAAGGGCTCGTCCGGGGAAGTACTACCAACACGTCTTTTTCTTCCGCCAAGCAACGTTGCTGTGTTTCGGTTTGGAGAGTATGGTTGCCGGTGTAATTACGGGCACATGAGGCTTAACATCTGTATGCCTCAAGTTGATGGACGCAGGGCAGTGCATCGTAGGGCACATTCCTATCTTGCGTGACTTACGAAGCAATGCTTTGTTTTAGGTGATTGTTACCACTTAACATCAGGTGGGCCATCTGCTTGTTCCATCAGCTAATCTGCACTAATATTATAAAGAGGAAAGATTTGTATTTTTTCTACACTAATATTATAAAGAGGAAAGATTTGTATTTTTGTATTTTTATATGTAACGAATATGCTCAAAAACTACTGGCCCGATTTCAAAAAATTTTTCACCATTACAATGCTACATTATCCCTGAGTAACATAGGCTATATAATATTTTCAAAAAGATCAGGGATCCTTACTAAAACTTCAATAATGTAACTCAAGGTGGAAAACAAAAACCTTACATCGCGTGCGCTGGGAAAACTATTGATGATAGAACATAATAATGTACTACGATTTTGTAGAACACGTCATTATCTACACAAAATGTCGCGACAGCATATGTCTAACTATTATAGTTATGTCACAATAAGTGTTCTTTTATTATAAAAATTTTATTGAAATGCCGCCGCTAGAAAAGGGTCTTTATTTGTACCTTGGTATTAATCCTTATCCAAATATATTCAAGATGGTTTCAATACCTATAGATTACTTCTTAAATTTTTTAAATCGGACATTCCATTCAAAAGATATGACGAAATTAAAAATGTTAACGGGCACGCGGGTCACGCACGGGGTGCGATTTCACTCACTCAAGGAGAAGGGCGTGCAAATGTATGAAATAAGTAGACGCGAGGCTCGAGCCCACGGTCTAAGTTTACCCTAAAATGTTCTAAGAATTTATGACCACCCATGCGAAGCTGGGACAGGCCGCTAGTTGTATATAAAAAAAACTACCGAATTACTTGACCGTGAGTTATATGCAGAGATAAATAAAGTTTACCTGCCTAATGACGGCAATCGGTCGGAGTCAGGACTCGAGAGTTAAGAAACGATTAGAATTCTGTTGGCAAGGTCGGAATGGGCATGACGATAAATCTATGACCCTTCGTCACTCTCAGTTCTAAAGGTAGGCGTAGGTTGTGTCTGGGTAAATATAGATGGCTTGTAATGTCAAATGTTATAGTACCTACAGTAGGTAGGAAGGTACCTCAACCCTTCGCTCATAATAATCAATAGCATTCTGTCATCATTTTGGTAGGCAATCTTACCAGCCTCAATTGAAAAGGAAAGAATGGCGGTTTTATTTTAAAGCTACGAGAAACAGTGTTGTTCAAAACAGGATGCTCTTCCACTACATTCAAGTCTAAATTAAGTATCTCAAGTAATGCTGTTTTGGTATCTATCTATAATACCTACCACAAAAAAACAGAGCAAATCTAAAAATAAAATTTGAGAAAATAAATAAATGGAAAAAGTTTAATGAAGCCAGAAAAAAGCTCGGATGTAGGCCCTCATACGTTTTTCAAATGGTTTTCTATAATGACGTGTAGTATAAACGTCGAATAATTCACTTTACGAATGAGGATGAGAATTTTTTTTTATACTACTTGCTGAACAAGCAGATGGCCTGTTGTTAAGTGGTAACCATCACCTATAACCATCCTATAACCATATACCTATAACCTATAACCATAAATGGTAACCATCCTCACAAAGAATTGCCTCATAAGTCACGCATGATAGGAGCGTGCCCTACGATGCACTGAACTACGTCTCTCATTTTAGTCAAGTCCCTTTATCATTCTCAAAATTAACAGTCCAAAATGAAAGTAAATAAAAAAAAGTGCTGTGCTAGTTTATACTGTCTATGAAATTATAAACATTATCTCACTTATTTATAAACGCGATGTGTGTCTGCCGCACTATAAAGTACGAGTAGGGTTGCCACCCGTACTTTATAATAAAGTATTGTACTTTATTTCAGGTAATTGTACTGTATACTTTATGAGAACAATAAAGTACACCAAAATACTTTATTTCGCATGATTTAATTTCTTTGGGATTTTGAATAGTTTAGTCATAATTATTTTTTCGTTAAACGACTTTAACGATTGATGCTGAATCGATTTCGCCTCTCGCCAGCGCCACATCACATAAGCACTCGTTTTTAACAATTTCTAAACACAACCTAACCTCAAATTGTACCTAAAAAAATTGTACTTTATTTTGATACTATGTACTTTTTTTTTCTTACCTATAATAAACAATGTACTTTAACTGCAAAAAAAAAGGTGGCAACCCTAAGTACGAGTCTAAATGGCTAATTTCAATGCCGTTTGCTAACCCGAGCCATATCCATTGGACTCAAGTGTTTGAACAAAGGGAATGGCGGGGCATGATAGCATTTCAAGTGGCTGAAATACATTAAAGTAAATACTCGATCGAAAATCAAATTATAATAACCGATCCTGGAAAGCTCCGTGGCATTTTATTGTTATCGCCTTAGAGTGTTCACCGTCCAATATGGCGAAAAACACAATTACAGAGTTTGAAACACAGAAAACATGAAACCGATTTTTGAATTATATTGTTTTCATAAAACGGAACATATAATGTAGGTGCTTACCTAATTTACAAAACACATATCTTAATTTTTTTTTTATATAAAACGGATGTAAAATGTTTTGATGTATTTTATAAAACAATTTATTATACAGAAGATTCAATATAAAAAATAATTTACTTTACCGCAATTTTATTTTCCATAATTCCTTCTGGAACTTTTGTATATACGTACAGCGCGGCCGCTACCGAGGTACTTCTAAACTGAGCCTTGTAAACGTCGTCGCAGAGCAAAAATAACTGAAATTGGTCCAATTTCAGTTATTTTCAGGCCCTAAGCATGCAATGGGTATAAGGAAATTTTGTGGCAAAAGTTACCTACTTAGAAAAAACCGTAACAGGATAATCTTAGTCGAGATGAAAATGATAATATTACTACATTTACCCAATAGGAAAAGCAATTATGTAAGGAACATTATATTTTTTTTATTCTACTAGCTGATGGAACCAGCAGATGGCCCACCTGATGTTAAATGGTAACCATCATCTATAACAAAGCATTGCCTCGTAAATCACGTCACTTTGCACTTTTCATTCAATGCATGCAGCAACGCTGCTTGGCGGCAGAAAGAGCCATGGTGTTTTCTTTCTTTCTTTCTTTTCTTTCTTTCTTTCTTTCTTTTACTTCTTTCTTTCTTTCTTTTCAAAGAGCCATTCACAAAGAGCTCCTACTACTCTTAATACTTGATTGATTGACTATGCAAACATATATCTAATGATCGTTTCTCAGAGACCGACCTATTTTCTTCCTCGAAGATATCCTTTAAGAACCGCGTTTCTAAAGTTATTCGGCCGATTCAATATACAATGTGTAACATAATACCCCTATAACCCCGATGGTGAACACCTTTTGTTTTACGACTTTTGAAATTTCGTAGTTTTTCATTCATGAAATGCCTCATAAAAGTTTCTCCAATATGAAACTAAACACACCATGAGGCAGCCCTATTCACAGCTTCCGTGTACACACGGAACTGCAACACCTCTGATACTGTTTACGTAAGTTCACGTAGACATTAATTTTACTTTTGTATAAGTATTTCGAAAACGATATATTGAACATTTGAACACGTCAGTATTCCAGTACGTGGTCTTTTCACTTGGTCTTTGGCCATATAGGGATGTTATGTTACACGTTGTAGATAACAACGTTGTAGATACTTTGCAACCATTTAACTAAAATAAATAGCTTAGAAATATTTTTTGTTGTGTAGGCTTTTTGTTGTATTATATAGGAATGACAAAACTATGGGACAAATAATAATAATTTTGTATTTCGAATGACCTATCGAACGTTTTATAAATTTAGGTGTAATAATAGAGTTGAATTAGCACTTAACAAAGCTAGATAGTTAATATTAAATTTAAATTTGAATAAATATAATCTAAAAGTGTTAGAGTACAGTCATAACCAAAAGTTCTACCAATTCAATGAAATTTATCGTTTTTTTCGGTGTAATCGTTCTTGAAACATACAACGTGGCTTGTTGAGAAGTTGAGATATGGTAGCGGAAGCGTGTTCCATCGATCTGACACGAACCGAAGTAGGTTGGACATGTTCATCAAGTGAATTGTATAATGGCACGATGTCACGTATACTTTAGTATATAAGATACAACTTATGCAAAAATAAAGGTTAATCATTCAAGATGTAACTATACGTTTTATTTCCTCCACGCCTCCGGCACACGATATTACATGGCGACCGTGACAGGACATACACGATATTACATGGCGACCGTGACAGGACCGTGACAAAGACCGTGACAAAGTGAGATAGAAGGAAAAGGAAGAACCGTAGTGTGCAATGGCAGCTCCAGTTGCAATGGCAGCTGATTTCTGCTAAATCCAAGGTATGGATTGGTTTTTTTTATTTAAGTTATGGGAGCTCAGAATTCAAATGGACAATATTATGGAGTGGAGCAGTCACCGGTTATTTCTACTACGGCAACAGCTAAAGCGCAGCTAAGCGAAAGGATATTTTGTTAATACATTGAGAAGAGGATGGACAATTCAGGAGCAATTCAAGGAGCGAGTACTATGGCATAAATACGCGTCCGGAGAGGAAGAATCTGGTAAGGTCCAGCAATTTTCACAAATTAGGAAGTGAGTGTGATTCTCTACAAATTTTTTTAACGGTTTCAAAAGTGGTTAGAGACTATTATTGTGAAAATAGGTTAAAGATAAAGAAAGGGTTTAGGAATTGTTTTAACGTTTTGTTTAATAAGATAATTTAAGCGACTTCAGAACCAGAGGTAATGGCTGTTGATCTCATATAGGTAAATACTGATTTTGACAATCTATCCCGGAAGTAGAGTTTTAGTAATGTCGATATCTTCGCAGTCTCGCTAAGGAAAAGGGTACAAATTCAGGAATGGGGGAATTTGATCTTAAAACATAATGTCTCGATTAGTGAAATGCAGGCTGAGTTTTAATAATTAGCACGCAATGCAAGGTCAGTTACGTAACTTCAATTGGCGAAGTCAGCAAGGTCAATAAAATGTAGCTATGCAAACAATAGGTCAGCAGATGTGCTATGTGTCGAGGCAGCAGAAACGTTTATTGCTGATACTGAAGAAATTTTTCATGACCAATCTCAATAAAGTAGAAATATTATCGTATAATAGAGGGAATCGCGTTCAATTACACTGAGCGGAAGAAAATATAGGTGTGTTATTAGATTCAGGAGCTATTGTGTTATTTTGAAACATAGTTGTGTGGCTCGGATAAAAGAGGCTAGAGTAATAAATTGTAGGCCTATTACTATAGCAGGAGTATGTGGGAATTTGAAGTCTTAAGTATAAAAGTTGGAGAAGGTGATAGAAGGTTAGAGATGCACTTTATATCTAAAGATATTAGTTCATTTGCAATCCCAGCGCGCAGCAAAATAATGAAGTGTTTAGAAACAAAAATAAGTGAAGATGGAGTGGTATTGCCAAAGAAAATAGCTAGAAACCCTTCTGGTTGGGTTTTATGGCAGGTAGTGTTGTCAGTTCTAGGGAACGTAGTACCTAATAATGGGTGCATGTACAAGTGGTTAGTAGTTGAACAAGAAATGACATAATTTAACCAAAATTCTTTATTAACAAAGGCACGCATAGACGAATTGTTAAAAGAATTAGGTAGAAATGTTTTGTGGTAATAATGGGTGCATGTACAAGTGGTTAGTAGTTGAAGAAGCTAAGATATAATTTAACCAAAATTCTTTATTAACAAAGGCACGCATAGACGTATTGTTAAAAGAATAAGGTAGAATTGAAGGAGGATCAGATATCAACGAGATCGTGGTAATAGGAAACGATTCGTAAGGATTATAGCGCGAGTTATTTAAAAAAACACAGCACACATTGCTGAGGAGATTGAGATTCTGTATAGTTCAGGATGATAAGAGATTGATATAGAGAAGTTGCAGGGAAAAAAAATGGTACGTTGGTAAAAATACTTACGAGAGGTCATGCTGGAATTATAGGATGACGAATAATATTGAAAGGAGGTATTATTGGCTAGGAATGTATAAGGACATAGAGGATTACGTAACGAATTGCAAGGATTGACAAAAACAGAAGCATACCAATAAAAATATTAAAGAGAAAATGATCATTACAACAGCAGCCCGTATCTCTCTAGGAAAAATTTTTAAGATTTTGTATTTCCTTTAGATGTAGACAAGAGTGGTAATAAATACATTTTAACGTTGCAATGTGAATTAAGAGAATTTGTGAGGCTTACAAAATAGTTTTGTGTCTAAGTGAAGAAGTTGAACCATTGTATAGGTTAATGTATAGGATAATTACCCTTTAGAGTTAAAGTATCGTCTTCAAAAGGTATTGCTGAAGCTTGAAATCATCTTTTATCATGTAAATTTTTAATTAACTTATTCAGTAGTATTATATTCAGTAGACTTATGAGTAAATGTAAAGATAATGAAATAAGGAAAAAAATGTATAGTGCATAAGAATAGAACTAAGTTATTTAGGGCTTAACTTTGGAAGGAGGGGTACCTACACCCAACCTTTTTCGGGGAAGATGAGATATGGTAGCGGAAGCGTGTTCCATCGATCTGACACGAACCGAAGTAGGTTGGACATGTTCATCAAGTGAATTGTATAATGGCACGATGTCACGTATACTTTAGTATATAAGATACAACTTATGCAAAAATAAAGGTTAATCATTCAAGATGTAACTGTACGTTTTATTTCCTCCACGCCTCCGGCACACGATATTACAAGTATTATTTTTTTCTACTTGAAAAGAAGCAATCGTCGACATGCAGCGCCTTAATCTTGTAGTTTAAATAACGTACATATTTTTTGTACGTTTATTTAAACTGCTAAAATGCCTTAGCTATATTAATTTGTAGCTCTGCTATAAGCACTGAGAATGAGGGTTCGACCCGCACTCCATCTTGTAAATGATGATATGTATCTAGTTCTTATAAAGTATTTAGTTATATTTGCTTTTGACAGCTTACTGAAATTGTGTAATTTACATGAAATAAAAATCATTTATCTATCGTCATTAGATAAATGATTTTTATTTAATGTATGTAAATCGATCGACTAAAAAGATCGAACTGAGATACATAGGTAATGGTAATTTCGTAAAGCAATTTGCCTTAAATTAAGTAATATGATAAATAACTTTGTTACAAGACCTTGTAATGAACACATTGTTTGGCAGGACTGAGTTTTGTCACAAATTTTGCTAAAAGCCAGTTAATTGCCTGCAGGCGTACCTGCATACGAGAATTTCATAGCTAATGAAAAGTTTTCCATCAGTTTTTGTCTCGTTAGCCGGACAGTGGGCTAAAATCCCGTTTATTAACTTTTCGAAGCTCGCCCGATAAACCGATTATCCACTGGGACAAGGCACAAAGCGTTTTTCATCGCAATAATTAAGAAGAAGATTACCGGCAACTCGATGGATACGAATTTATCCTGCATACTCGTACAAAATGGAGCGACAGCAAAAAGCTTCTCTATTTAAAATTCTGGAGCTTTTTTTAGTCCTAGGCCTTCTTCTAGCATAATCTAAGAACAATAAAAGACAGCTACACATTAAATGCAGACATAAGAACATTGCACGTAGTTATCTTACACCACAGAATAAATTATATGTACTTCTACTTACTTAAGCTCAAAATGGATCACTAATTTCAAAACAAATGAAGTTGACAACTACTTCCGTGATCCTCGCCCTGATTATAATTAACTAAAAGCTTATGTATGCTTTCACGCTTTATACATACACAGGTTTAAGTAGATTCTTCATGTGCACACAAATTTCATTTTGTGTTTACATGGTCATCACATTTGTATCAAAAGCAATTATTTAATTTAGAAAATATTTAAGTGTATCCATCTTCGTGCATGTGACAGTACACACATTCACAACGTACGTTGTTGCATAATTTATAAGTTAAATCGTAGTTAGCTTCTCCGAAAACTTAGTCCTACACAGGGGTTAGAAAAGATCCACAGGAACTATTACTACCTAAATAGCTTTCAATGTATTTTCTGATTTCTCGACGACATAGAGCTCTAACGTATCTTCGGAGCGACGGGGAATGTTTCACGAATATATAGAAATAATTTCCCAAACAATTTAAATGTCCCAATTTCAAGATGTTCGATATTATCGTGTGGTAAGGATCACTCCGTAGACATAGAGTATTATGACATATATTTGACATATATTTTAATCTGTATTTCTAATGGACATCTTTTATTTTGACTTTGTAAATTTATTATTATTATTTTTTATCATTCTTCTAATTCTGTATTCTTGTTTGTATGCTAAACAGCAGGATCTGGAGATTCTTATCTACACACCAACCATCTTATTTTTTGTAAAACCCAGATTCACGAACAATAAATGATTTGATTTGATTTCATTTGAATAGACAGACTATTATTTGCTAAAACAAATTATTATTACGTATTGTATTTCGAATGTGGTTTGTATCGACATCATCTATTTTTAGCTTTTTCTCGAGAGTCGATTTGAAAGTCACAGTCCACTTTTGAAAATGTATGTGGTTTGTATCGAATGTGACATCATCTATTTTTAGCTTTTTCTCGAGATTATTGCGTGGGTCGATTTGAGGGTCACAGTCCACTTTTTGCTGTTTTCATGTTATAAGTTCAAAATAATCTTTCTTTTAATTTCTCTCATTATAATCTCTTTTTCCTCTTTTTTTCTCTTCGAGATTAAATGTTGGGGTTTGTGTTTACTCATTAGCGCGTATAACAGCATTGCTTAGTTGTCATTTGTAGTAATGACGAAAGCCCCAGTGGCCGCTGTGAGTTGGCCGTGCGTAAACAGAGGGAGGATTCTGGCCAAAACACAAAAGTAGATACATCTTGTTTTTATTCACAGTGACTGCTGTATCGTGACTCGTTTTGGGTCGACAAGAGTTATTATCCCTGTAAAATTGAAGAATGGTGACCCAAAAACTAGCGTGCCTTTATTCTG
The DNA here is from genome assembly GCA_932294275.1 of Chloroclysta siterata. Taxonomy (NCBI): domain Eukaryota; kingdom Metazoa; phylum Arthropoda; class Insecta; order Lepidoptera; family Geometridae; genus Chloroclysta; species Chloroclysta siterata. Next base: position 9,079,450 of record OW028600.1, on the reverse strand, counting down.
TGATTAATATTATCTTACTGGACATTTATTGACCTACATCTTTTGAGGCTGACAATATTATGTCACCCTTAGAATATGTCGGTCTATTGATTACGTCTCAGGAGGTATTTCGACCAAACTATTGCATCATACATACGGCCCTGCTTATAAAAATCTGTCAAAAGTTAATCATTGTTGAACCTATTGATGACATCTCTTACAATCAGTGACAGGGCCAACTTGGAGCACTGAAGTGATATTACACTGCTATAATATGCCTTTCAATTTATTTGACAGCCTTCACAGCTCAGTTGGTAGTAGCTCTGCCTTCTGCGCCGTAGGCCGTGGGTTCGATTCTCACCGAGAACAAACATTTGTGTGATTAATATAGATGTTTGTTCTCTGTCTGGGTGTTATTATATATTATAAGTATGCATTTACAAAAAAAAGTATATAATGTATTATATCAGCGATCTGGTTCCCATTCCCTGGAAAGGCCACCAATATAAAAAATATATATACTTAAAAAAAAAAGGTTTGACTATCGTCTATCTATCTATAATTAAGAGGCTGGCAACCGTCAAACCACTTCTCGCTTGCACATTTTAATATTTTTGAAATGTTTCTGAGAATTGCATTACAGAGGTTCAGCAAAACATCACTTACTCGTAGATCCAAATGAATTTACCTACCAAGAATGTTGTTTCACTAGTTAGGTAGGAAAACTTTTATGAATCAAAATCATATTTTTATAATGTTATTCTCCGAAACTTTGTTGTCTGTGATTTTTCATACCTACAGTAAAGATTTTTAATGTAGTCCCAAAAGTTATTATCCGAGTGGGACTTGAACCCACGACCTTCCCCTTGATACGGGTACTTTACCTACACACTTAAGGAAATCACAAAGATTTTTTATCTTTGTGATTTCCTTAAGTGTGTAGGTAAACACTATAAAACTAATAAAAATACCTACAGTATTTTTTTTTAATGTTGAAAAGTGCCAGCGTTAAGCTTTTTGATGGTTATCTGCGCCTTCAAATTCTAGATTATCCGGTATTCGGTATCCGACCTTTTTTTGCACGCATGACAGCTTATAAACTAGAAAAAAGAGAACCCCGGAAACCTTATACCGTATAGAAAAAGACATGTGGGCTCCACTATACCTCTACTATATTATCGAACCGAATCGGTCGGTCGTAATTTACATATTTTCTTCGGTTCATTCTTGACTTGACTATTTTAGCATAACTAGCGACCCGCCCCGGCTTCGCACGGTTATTGTGGGGTGTCCAGATAGACATATACTATCGCGTACTTTTTTGTAGACTTTTTTAAGGTGTACAATACTGTATTACATTATTTTGATCTATCTCGTAGGGTTCAGCCAGCGTTTGTAATGTAAACGCAAAAAAAAATTTTATTCACGGCATCACATTAGAAACCTCTTAAATCATCAGTGTATTATGCATGTTTTATACATATAAACATTCCTCTTGAATCACTCTATCTATAAAAAAAAACCGCATCAAAATCCGTTGCGTAGTTTTAAATATTTAAGCATACATAGGGATATAGGGACAGAGAAAGCGACTTTGTTTTATACTATGTAAACTGAAACTGAAACAGCTTCACGACTTTAATCCCCAAGCACGGTAGGTATCCCCTCAGATCTCTTAGTACCAAGTACTAACTCCAGATTCTTTTGAGGATGTCTAAGGGGGTAGTCAGAGGTACGTCCAAACATTACATTTGGCACATACCCACATTTTGCAGTAGTTGGTATTCCATACGTGACAGGTTGCAAGCCCATCGCCGCTGTTAGAATACTAACTGGTTTCCTCACGATGTTTTCCTTCACCGTTTAAGAGCACTGGCATTGCGCACATAAATTTTTCGATAGGAAAAATACATTGGTGCACGACCGGATTCGAACCTGCGACCTTACGATCGGAAGGCAGGGTCACTCCCACTAGACCACCGGTGCTCTCCAACGAATAGTTTTGTGTATTGGGGCATCAAATTCAATATGTACAGTTTATCATCATAACCCAATAAGAGCTGATTAGTTGCTCTGTTAGTTACTATCAAGAATTTACAGGCCGTTAAATCTAACCTTAGATGTACGCGTACATTTTGACATATTTAACGGCCCTATAATCCTTTGTTAATCTAACAGAGCATGGTGAAATCAGAGCTAAAGATAAAACGCCTTAAATGATTATATGGGCCATATTTGAAGGCCCTCTCAGCTCAGTTGGTAGTTGCTCTGCCTTCTGTGCTGTAGGCCGTGGGTTCGATCCCCACCGTTAAAAAATATTTGTTTGATGAACATAGATGTTTGTTCTCTGTCTGAGTGTTATTATACATTATAAGCATCTAAATAGACAAAAATGTATATAAGTATTATATCAGCTGTCTGGTTCCCATATTACCAGCTTTACCTAGTTTGAGGCTGTGTGGAAAGTCCACCAATATTTAATGACTAGCGGCCTGTCCCAGCTTCGCTTGGGTGGATATACATTTTTTGAACATTTCAGGATAAACTTAGAACGTAGGTTAGAGTCTTGCGTGTACTTATTTCGCACGCCCTTCTCCCTGAGTTAGTAAAAACGCGCCCCTTGGAACCGCGCGTTCACTGATAATATTTTAAAGCGAGCTAAAATTTTTAATTTCGTAATATCTTTTGAATGGAATGTCCGATTTGTAAAATTCGAAAAGTAATCTATAGGTATTGAAACAGTCTTGAATACGAAATGATTTATTTGATTTACAAATAAAGAGCCTTTTCTAGCGGCGGCATTTCAATTAAATTTTTATAATAAAAGAACACTTATTGTGACATAACTATAATAGATAGACATATGCCGTCGCGACATTTTTTTGTAGATGATGACGTGTTCTGCAAAGTCGTAGTACATTATTTTGTTCTATCATCAATAGTTTTCGCAGCGCACGCGATGTAAGGTTTTTGTTTTCCACCTTGGGTTACATTATTGGAGTTTTAGTAAGGATCCCTGATTTTTTTGAAAATATAATATAGCCTATGTTGCTCAGAGATAATGTAGCATTCTAATGGTGAAAGAATTTTTGAAATCGGACCAGTAGTTTTTGAGCCTATTCGTTACATACAAAAATACAAACATACAAAAATACTAATCTTTCCTCTTTATAATATTAGTGTAGATTTATTTATAAATGTTTATATTTTGACTTTAAATAGGTAAACTAGGTAACCGTATGCAATTATTTTAATGACATAATGGACTTATACATAAAGTTTACAACCATGACAACAATAACAATTTGAAAATATTTCGAAGAATAAGTACATCAATTAATAGTAAAACATTAAGTAACAAACTTGAGTTTTTTTACACAATTTATATAATACATAGTTTTGTATGAAAAGCATTTAAGAAATTTATATTACATTTATTACCTATTCCTACCTATAGGTAAGTATCTATTGCATTTTCTTTCACTGTTCAAGTTCAATACATAGGAATTTCAAATTTCAGTTAAACCAATAAAGTTGCGCACCTCCTGCATGATTACATTTTGCATTTTTTAAAATTAATATAATATCAATTAGAATTAACACTTCCCAAATTTCACGTCCATTTCCAACACACTCATCAACATTCGTGTCAAAAAAGAAACTCTAATTATTATTCAACACGTTCTTAATTTGATTATTAAAACACGTAGGTAACTAAATAAGCAACTCATTGGTTTACCAATGAGTTGCTTATTCCGTGTAGATCACAGAGTACTTTGTTATAACTGGTGTAGATAATTTATATAGCGTCAGCAACTTTTACATTCATGTATCTATTTACGGGACACAAAAGTGGCTAGGACAGGATTTTAGATGGAGTTGTCTTGTACCTATGCTATCCTCACAGCTTAGTCGGCCTAATCCACTGGATAGACATGGTCAACTGACTATGCCACGGGGTTTCTCACGATGTTTTCCTTCGCCGTTTGAGTGCACACTAAATTTTTCGAGTAGAAAAGTCCAAAGGTTCATGACTGGATTCGAAACCGTTACCTTTGAATTTAAAGGCAGGGGGGTTGCTACTATAAAATTCCACCAGCGCTTTAGTAGGCTGTATTGTATTGTTACCTTGCAGCAATACATCAATTATAAAACGACTTTGTAGGTTTTGTTAAATCCGGTTACGTGAGCCATACGTTCCACTTGTAATATTTTTACAAATAAGCAGGGGAGAACTTTCTCGTATGCTCGGAAAGTTTATACAGTTGGCATTTCACAAAAATTGAACCTGCAAAGGTGCCATTCGGATCCCAGCAACCGCAACCAGCAGGGCAATTACTTAAAAGCCGTGGCGATAGCATTAGCAATAAAATGAGTCGTTGCTTGTTTACTCACTCTCTGTATTATATTTCCTTTGGTAAACTTGTCTTTATCGAATCTCACGGCTATCACTAACGCTGCATGTCATAGAGATGACATGACTCTGACATGAGATGACAGCTTACCGATGTAGCCGATTGCGTGGTCTTCTCGCGCAGGCAAGCGGCGGTAGGTCGCAATACACAGGATGCTTGGTCGCGACCATCTAGAGCTGATCAAGTAACTTTGTTGCAATCAGTTTCAATTAGTTTCTGTTTGTAATAAGCAAATATGACGGCTATGCGGTTACATTTTAGCTCCAGTTGCTAACAAAGTTAAATAACAACTGGTATTTCTATTGATTGATAATCGCAAAACTTTCATATTGTTTTATATACTTATTGGTTTCATATAGAAACTGATTGCAACAAAGTTACGTAATCACCCTGCTGGGGCCTAATCACGAACGAATTTGACGTTAATAGCGTAAATGTATCGTATCCTACAGCAGAATAACGTCCAATACGTTAACGCCACAAATGACAAAATGTAGGTATTCGTGATCAAGGGGCAGAACGGTACCTTAAGGCGTTCGTATCGTAAGCCGCTTCCGTTGCTGTGACAACAAGATCCGTAAAACCTACTCCGATCAGCATACGAAACTGTGGCATACCAATTGCCACTCGTGAATTTATCTTGTTACAAACTTGAACTCTCGCCGAATTCCTTAGTAGCAAACCGCACCACGCAAACAACTTGACATCAACCGAACTTGGAGCGGTAACTATGAAAATGTGAGCTTTTATTGGGTTGCCGAAAGCGACGCGTGTGTCGTTATTATTATGATATTAGAATAAAAAAATATTATTAAAACCTTCAATTCACTACACTGATTCGAACAAAGCACAAATAAGTAGGTACTTAATTAAGTTATTAACTAGTTGTGGTGGAATGTCCACCAATACATAGAAATTATTACATTATGTATGAACCTCACTTCATCATCATCATCATCTTCCTGCCCTTGTCCCACTTTATGTGGGGTCGGCACAACAGGTTTTTTTGTATGATGTTTTGATTTGAACCTCACTTCTTTAGCATAAATTTGTATTTTTTTGGCATGCATTTTTTACTTTCTGAATTTGTAAAAACACCAGATGCATCCGCTCCGCATTGCTGGTTGCAGCCGCTCGTTTGCGAAGTATAAGTTGGTATACTTTAAAACTAAGTTGGTGTTGAGTCGGTACAGCGTTGCTCGACTTTCAGACGATTTATTTACATAACATTCAGTATCTAATAGAGTAATAAAAATAGATCCTATTCTAATATACAAGGTGTTCTAATACTTGTATTTATAAACTTCAGGGGGCTAAAGTACCCATCAATATGAATAACTTTTTCTAAGGAACCAACACTGTGAACGCGAAATAAAAAACAAAACAAAGTCATACATTTTGGCCAGGTAGGTATTGAACTTTTGTATGAAACAGCTGCTTTTTGCGTTCACAGTGTTGGTTCCCTAGAAAAAGTTATTCATATTGAAGGGTAGTTTAGCCCCCTCAAGTTTTTAAATACAAGTATTGGAACACCTTGTATAACAAATACATTTAAGTCTTCGTTTCTTAGGAAGTGGCAACCTTGTTCATATAACGGAGATGGTCAACAATTTAACTGTAATCATATACCGTTTTATTGTTTATACTTATTATTAATGTTAAAATCGCAATTTCGAATAAATATAATTTCAACGAAGTAACTTTAAGCAACCCATGAAAACGAATCACGCTAAAAGTTTTTATAATTACAGTTTATAAAAACGTTCAATATTATTTTTTCAAGAAAATCTTCTTAATAATTTATTCAAAGCAAGATATAACAAAGGGAGGGATCAACTCCTCTTGTAAAAAATTCCTTGTATAAAAGCTAAGAAAGCCGTAAGTATAACGGATACTACTTCATAAGAAACCAAGGCACTAAACGAATAGTGTTCATTTACATGGTAGGTATAGTTATGTACATTTGATTTGATATTTTTACACATGCAAACACAGATATACATATTTTTTGGCAATATAGGTCTTTATGCTACAAACAGTGTAATCGCATTACATTTTATTACACTTTGTGTGAAGATGTAACTAAAAATAAAGTATAACTAATAACTAAATAATAATAATTGGCACAGAACACTAAAATATTATTAAGTGTATAAATAAAATCGTAGCTGCCGTAGCACCGTAGCACTAGAGCTACGAAGTAGCTAGCCTGATTTGTCACTAATTATAATGAACATGATAAAATATAATTATTTACTTTATTATGGTAATTTGGAGTTCTTGCACGATACACTTTTACAATCAATCACAATATTTACTCAAACTTTAAGCTCATAAGGTTTCGATGATATACTCGTAATTTAATACACCCGCCACCAGAGTTCGTTCTGGTTGGCGATTTGAGAAACAAGTTCATGTAAGTTCGTCAGACACGCTCATCGTAAACTTTAACGAGAACCAAATTCTAATGAGCACCGACTCCGACTAGCTTAGTCGTACAAGTCCTTTTTAGAGATGGTAGACACAGTGTAAAACCCGCTACTGTCGGTCAACTCGTCAGTGCTCTCCGTCAATCAGGAAACGTCGGTATTCTCCAGCTTGTAGAGAAGGCGACGGCGACGCAAGTCTCATGAGTCCCCGTTGGGCGCCATGGTCACCGTGCTGCAGTTGGCGCGGGTGGAGCGCGTCGAGCTACGTCGCAAGCCCACGCCGCCGACCGGGTTCAACACTATCAGATTTTCACCTTTTTTCTTACCGTGCCAAGTGCAGAAAAGGAGCTCCTTCATACCTTTTCTGAAGTTTTTGGATAGGAAGGCGTACAGGAGCGGATTGATGCCGGAGTTGAAGTAAGTGATGAGGAATGTCAGCGGCGTGAGCAACGTGCTGAAGTCGCTGGAGCCCTCGTAGCCGCTGGACCAGTACTGCCACATCTTGCGCGCGTGGAAGGGCAGGTTGCAGATGGCGAAGGTGAGCACGACCACAATGAGCATGCGCACGACGCCGCGCCGCGCGCGCAGCACGTTGCGTGACAGGTGGCTCAAGTGATGGCAGTTGCGACTCTCTTTCTCCTGTCGGGTTGGTTTCGCTTTCACAGGAGTAGGAGTCGACAGCATTTTCTGTAAATTTATATTGGTATTGGCAAATGTAAACATAAAATGATAAATAGAACCCGAGACCACAAAAGTGATGCTGTACAGTCTTGAGACTTTTTATTTAGCTTAATATATTCATTTTTACCATTATGCTTGCAATACAGGGTGTGATCCAGTGGGACATAATAATATGCCGATACCCCTTGATAGGTACTCTACCTCTAAATTTCCACTTGACATTATTAATTGTGACATCCTATACATAAGTCTTGGAGCGGTGCTAAGGGAACACAAGAGAGAATCCTGAATTAAAATGTAATTACCCACCTAATTAGAAATTTTTTCGGAGGAACGGAATTCGCTTCTAGGAAAAATGTTCCACTGTTGTTAATGTGGTTGTATCTGTAATGCGTCTATCTATTCATAGTCTATAACTAGGGTTGCCAACTTTTTTTAGCAAAAAAACGTATAAAATGGTTTGGATAGGATAAAAATAAAGTATATGGAAAAAAAAGAGTATTTTACAAATTTTATGTTTTTATTGCTTTAAAAACGTATTTTTGTGTGCAAACATTTTTTTGACACAAAATTTTTTGCTAACAATTTTTTGTTATCTTTAAATGTTTCAAAGCTTGTTTGACAATCAATATTTAAATATAATAAACGTTTTTAATTAAATTTGCTGACGTTCTATTTTTCTCTTCTCGCCACTTTAGATTGATTACTGAAAAAACTCTTTCAGTGAAAGCTGAAGTGGTGGAAATGGAGAGTAAATAAGTTTTTTTTTTATAATTGGTAAGCTATCAGATGCATTTTTAAGTATATTACCATTCTTCAACTGTACTTTTCACTGATTTTTTTTTATTATCATTAGGGAATTTTCTTTGGATCTCTTTAAGTCTTATAGATTCGGAATACATATCGTCCATCTTAAAATTTAATCTGTCTTGTAATTTGGCCTTTGTGATTACGTAAGTAAGTTTGAAAATAAAGTATTTTCACATACTTTATTTGTATGCAAAAGTATAAAGTATAATTACCAAAAATAAAGTAGGATACGTTATTATAAAGTATGGTTGGCAACCCTATCTATAACCCTTTGTACAGTATTAACTGTGCTATTATTAGCACTATCAGCATTGGGTTATAACACGCAAGTACACAAATTTTTATATACATCTTACGGAGGTATCTTCAAAATATTTACGAAGGCTACCTTCATTAAATATTCTATTTATACTTAAGTTGATAAACGTAGCCTCAACCTTACAATAATTTGTTTTTCATAAAATGTTTAACTGGGCGTTCGTCTTTCAGCAATGATAAAAATAAGGGCATAAAGCTGAAAGTATCAACGACCCTCTTGAAAAGCGACATGAAGCGATGGACGCCACCCGATGGACCGACGAAATAGTAAAGATCGCAGGAAGTTGGGGTAGGGCTAAAAATTGTTCTTGCTGTAAATGCAGTAGTGGACTTCTTCAGGCTAAAGATGGTAAAGATGATATAGGTTTGATTGATTGAGTGAGCGAAGCGAACGAAAATCTTACAGTCAACTTGAGCGATTTGGCATTTTATGTATGTACGTATGTATGTATGTATGTATGTTTGTCTGTTTTTCGGGCCATAGAGGGCAAAAATAAAAAAGTTACACAAAACTATCAAGTTACATGTCATATAAAAGCTGTGTTTGGACATTCCAAAACCATTTTTACTTTTTATCAACGATGCCCGTATTTTGAGATACAACAAAAAAGTAAAATTAAAATAACCAACACGATCTAAGAGCTCCCCTTCTCTTAAAGTTTCGTTGACATCAAGGTATTTCTACTGGTCGGCCAGTTGTAAACACACAATTGAATACAATCTGCTTTTTTTTTCTCGTAATAAATTAAGAAGGGGCGAACCACTAGTATTATTTCATGCTATGAGAAAAAAATACATATTCAAAAATGAAGCCTTTAATTAATATTGTGTAACCGATTTTTAAGTTTAAATTTTGTGATATATATTTATATTAGTTCTATTTGATTAATAACATCTATAAGAACATAAGTATCTAATTGATCGAGTGAGCGAAGCGAACGAAGATCTTAGTTTCAACTTGGGCGATTTGGCATTTTATGTATGTATGTATGTATGTATGTATGTTTGTCTGGCGATAACTTTAGAACCGTTGATCCGATCTGCATGAAATTTGATATGTCGATAGCTTGTACTTGAGAAATTTACTGGTAAGTATATGAGTAAAATTGGATGAAGGGTTTTTGAGATATGGGGTTTTTTGAGGGGGCAAAAATAAAAAAAGTTACATAAAAAAATCAAGTTACATGTCATATGAAAGGGCTTTGTTTGGACATCCCAAAACAATTTTTACTTTTTTTTTTGGACGCTCGGTTTTTGAGATAAAATAATAAAAGTTAAATTACGATAACCAGCGATCCAAGAGCTCCCATCTCTAAGAGTTTCGTTGGCATCAAGGTTTTTCTACTGGTCGGCCAGTTCCTTTGCGTTTTCTTATTTTTTTTTCTTGAAATTAATTAAGGAGGTACTCAGTTCTCATAAAATGGTGACGACGACCAGGTCTGATGATGGAGCCAAGGTCTGTTTAACGGAACTCTTCAATAAATAGGCCAATAGAGTTGAAACTTGGTAACCATACCAAGTTAGTAGGCGGTAGTCAGAAAAAATTCCAAAGATAATGTTTGGACTTGCCTCTGACTACTACGGACTCAAAGTTTTGATGCGTTCGTCGGGTCGCATCACGAGATCTCAGTTCGGGGCGAACTACTAGTAAAAAGTGTTTTAACAAATGGCAAGATCTACTGTTTATTTCACGAACGATGAAATCTGTTTATGATAAGCGAATTGACTACAAATTGTTTACAAAATGATCTTTTTTTCTACGAATACGAATAATATTTTGCAGAGGCTTATACTTACTTTTTCTTCTGTTGTGCCAATAAATGTCCTCTGAGCGTCGTAACTTGGAGGCGCTGGCTTCTCGGGCCGTGGACATTGCGTGCCACAGCATTGCACTCGGCCCATGCTCTGGAGAGTGTGAGAGCTCTGCCATAGACCAATGGCAATTCTCGTGTACAGCACCTGTAAGAAGAGCACCTTGTCAAAGAGCTCTTCTTCTGATTTTTCAAAACAGTGTGAAAGGAGACGAAAGGATTTTAAGTGCGCCTGAGAGGCCTAAAGACGTTATTCTAAGCCGTTACCTCGTCTGAAGACGCAGACAACCGTCAAACAAAATCTCGCTCGCACTTATTAAGTTTAGAAGATTTAAAATCTGAGTTTCGGAGAATGAATTAGCATTGCATTACAAAGTTAACATAACAAAGGCTTAATACATTTTTATGATTAGAAAAAAAAATCTGCTAAAAAAGGTATTTTTCTTTTCTTCGTACTTGATTAAATTTGAATACAACATAACTAATCGGCAGATCGGATGCTAGCCATCCGATCTGATCCGATTGAGTTATGTTGTATTTAGGCAGAAATAGGATTAATGAGAGTTTAAGTTTTAATAATTGATGTATTTTTTTGATGTTATTAGAGGGCATGCAGTGTTGTCGCACATCGACAAAGCCCAAAAAAATAATATTATCCAAAGAAAACTTTTTTAAACTTCTAAGTACCTACTTATTTCATAATATTATTAAGATACCCGAATTGACTTGACTAGACTGACTTTTACTGTCCCGCGCGCGCGCTGCCCGTTACTCTAAGGTTTACCCTCTTTTTAATTACCAAAATGGTCTCATAAAGGAAACCAAATGAATGTTATTCGAGATGATAGAATATTATGGCCTACAAACTGGAAATACTTGGAACAATCAAATTAATTTAATCTGTCTTCCTACGATTTAATTGCGTTCGTCATGAAAGCTATTTCAACTGGGACCCAAAAATGAGTTGAGAAACAAAATAGAGGTAAATTTACCGAAAGGTGATATAATTTGAGAGAAATTCTATTAGCTGTTTGCAGGCTCAGTGTACACAGAATACACTGAGCCTGCAAACAGCTGTTAATAATTACTAGTGTTGACACTGTTAGGTTCAAATATAATTTGTAAAACAAATAATTGTACTGTATTGCGCTCAATTTTAAATAAATTGCAATCGTAGTCATATATCAACGGTTGCAATATTTTTTTTATTATAGATGGATTTCAAAAGTACCAAATCACTCGTTTAAAAATTGTTGAGTGAAGTACCTACACATACCCGCAAATTAACATATTTTTCTTTATTAGAACACTCATTCTAAGTAGGTATCCACTTTATTACTTACTAATTAACAAACAAGTATATGAAATAAACAATAACTTATTGATATACATTTTAAAAATAAACCTTCATAGATAAGTAATTAACGCTTTCGACGCTTTCTTTTCCAAGAAAAATAATTAAATTAATGAGACAATATAATTCTTTACCACCATGCTTATTACTGCCGCCAAGCAGCGTTGCTGTGTTTCGGTTCGAAGGTGAAGTTGGCGGTGAAATTACAGGCCATGAGGCTTAAGGGGCTGACAACTATCAAACAACTTCTCACTCGCACGTTTCGACATGTTGAAAGATATAAAATCACTAAACTCATTTTCTAAAAATCGCAATCAACCCTTTTGTGTGCAATCACATTGCACACAGCTTAGTAAAAATTTAATTTTAATCAATACAAGTTTTCCTACTTAAAAGTTTGCTTATGTACGAAAACAAGTATAGCAAACTTTTGAGTAGGAAAACATGTATCGATCAAAATGAAATTTTTACTAAACTGTGTGCAATGTGATTGCACACAAAATGTTTGATTGCTATTTTTCAAAACTGAGTTTAGTGATTTTATATCTTTCAGCATGTCAAAACGCGCGAGCGAGAGTCACATTAGCTCTTGTCTTCGCCTTAACATGCCTCAAGTTGATGGACGCAGGGCAATGCATCGTAGGGCACGTTCATATCGTGCGTGACTTGCGAGGCAATGCTTTTCTATTATAGATGACGGTTACCACGTGAGATCAGTGGCTATCGAGATGGCTTTCAGTTTGACATTTGATTCCCATCAATTGCGATTACATTACAATACCCATGGTGGATAGCCAGACCCCGCCAAAATTGAAGGCCATGAATTAACAAAACTCTTGATTTTGACTTTTTGAAATATTTCTATAAATCATCTCAATTTGCAAACTGTTTAGCTAAGCTAAAACAGAACGTTTCCATGGGTATAAACTAGTTCATTCACGATCGCCATCCAACCTTGGAGAATAGTGTAATTCGGTTTGTCTTATCCCATGGCTATCGACATGGAAAATGAAACGTTTGTCATGTCGATAACCATCGAAATAGTGTAATCGGCCGGCTGAACCCATACGATCATAAGATGGTACTCCCACTAAAACACAGCGCTCTTAATTATTGATGCAATGAATGAAGAGTAAAAGGTTCTTTGCAGTTATATCAGAACATATTTGTGCTGTACGTACATGGATAAGAAATAAGTAGTATATAACAAGGGTTACCAGAGGGTGAGACTTGATATACTAGTCATATTTTACGTTGAAATATTTAGGATGGAATGTTACCTTATCCCAAAGGTTTTTTTCAGAATATGACAAGCACACTTTTTAACCTTCATATAACTATAGAGACATTAATTTAACATTACACTTAACAGTTCAAAAAAAGGAACATGACATGTTCGGTTTAGGAATCAAACCTTTACATAATACTCTCAGGGCTTTTGTATTTACAAAGCAATAAAATGAACGTCGAAGCTGTAAGGGTATTTTATTTTATGGATTTGGAAGGGTATCGAACTATATTGCGTTTTATTGGCCACTGAAAGTTTTTTTCAGTGTATGTCTTACAAAAACAAAACTTTTAATATTGTCGAATATTGTTCAAAAAGGTTTCCCTCCTGTCAAATAGCGTGGAATCAAATCATATGATACTCAAAATATAAATGTTAGTCTTCGAGGAGCATAATAATTGCAAGTAATATAATTTAAATTCTTACAAAAACCTACCGCCCGCAAAGTTAGGACAAAAGTACCGACGTAGCACATCGTAGCGGAACTGCCGTCTACGAAGCGTAACAGTCTCATTTGGCTCTACGGAAGAGAAAACTTATCAAAAGGAAAGCTATCTATCTGTGATATTTTGTTTTAAGAAACCTACTTTCGCGTTATACCTCCGAAACTTGAGTGTTAGTAATGAAACAGCAAAAAAATTATCCAAATTTTGCTGTTGCACTTTATAAGCGTAAATTTCTCAAGTACTTTTATTTATACATAAACACATGAAGACCGACCACTTTATTAAATTTACGTGTTTGTTTCATTATTAGGCCTTCGTGTATGTGGCCTATTTTTATGTTAGGGGACTCTTTGGTTTAGTAACACTCCATCTACCACTTTTATACAGGGAGAGTATGTTAGGCCAGACTTGGTTAAAATAATGACACACTCGTATCTGTGAGAAATAAAAAAACCCTGCCTCATTTTTGCTAATTACGTATGGAAACATTCGAGCTAAGTTCATAATTTTACATTTACATAATATACCTCTAATATACCAAAAATGGAACACCAATAACAATGCCAATGTAAAAATGTTAACCTTTCACTCACACGCTGTTACTGACAATAGTTCCCTTTAATTCGTACCTACTCGTGAAAGGTATAGAATAGCACCATTATTGCCTAATCAAAAACGTTTTAGATTAAATGATGAATAATAAATAATTTTTCCGGTCTTGGTAAGAGCTTGTTAGGGTTAAAGCAAATTTAATGGTATTCCTGTACTTTTGAATTGATTTGTTTCATAATAGGCGTGAATATATTATATCATGAGCAACACAAAAGTAAAGAGCAAACAATCCAATATGGGTTTACGTCTAGGTTTCGTGCACGCACAGAACTGCTGGGTTTTATGATTGCGAGACGGTGAAACAGAAATCCGTTTCAGGCAGATCTCGTTTCGGCTAATGATGATGACGCACGGAAATTCTGAGGAATTGGTAAACGGGATACAATCAGGACTCGTGATGTGTACATTCACAGAAGCAGCCGCTTTCATGTTGGATTTCAATTACTAGATATGTTCGGTACGGAGAGTTTCTGTATTACTGGAGTACGGATCGTGCGGTCACGATAGCAACGCTGGAACGAAGCCTTTTCGAAAATTACAGATCGAACCTCGAAGTGAGCTTTAATTTATTTTGTCTATCAGCGGGTCAATTATCTAAAAGCAAACCATAGCGATAGCAGTTGTAATAGCGCTAAAATTAAACGTTGCTGGTTGAACAAATCACCGCTGTCGCTCTTCCTACACATCTCGCTGTCTGTCGTGCTTGTAGATTGTCGTGTTATCTAAAAAGCTTTATTTTTAGTACATCGATATACCGACAAAACATTAGTCGTCCATCGACTTGATCTCAGTCGAAGTTTATTAAACAACCAATGACCTTTTTTACTGTTAAAAAGCAGGAGCAGCTGCTGCTGTTGTTATGGCTTGTTTTTAGATAATTGACCCGCCGGGCCTCTTTTGTATCTTTTGTAGTTATTGTTACATATGTTACAACTCGGGTAAATGTTAAATCTTACTTCAGTGAAATTGTTTTATTCAGACGTCTTTTCTTTTGGTCACTTTCGATCGCAGAGAATGCTGTATACAATTATTTGAATTAAAAATGCTTTTTATATTTAAAACTTCATTTTTGGCTTTTTGTCCAACACTAAAACGCTTATTCATCTAATATATAAAGCCTTAGTTGTAGAGCGTGATATTAAAAGAAAACTTTATAAGTATATTATTTAGGAGAATAACAATCTTGCTTAATCCCTTTGAACCAATAAACAAACTGTTCTAAATCCGGCATCGTTAAGCCTAGAAAAACTGGCAAAAGCGGCTTGGTTCTCGAGTGGTTTTTTGTATGATTTTTCTCATAAAACAATGCAGTAAGCTATGAATAATTAAAAAAATGTAATGAAACTCTGAGGTGTACTCTGTATCAAAAATTAATGTGAATCGAACAAATTTGAAAATGTAAAACAATAGTGTTTACCAACGTAAACGTAATTATATTTTGTTTGTTAAGACGCTGACAACCGTCAGGCAACTGCTGGCTCGCATATTCAAACAAGTTGCAAACCATTTTACCTTTGTAATTTTATTCTCCGAAACTGTGTTCTTTGCGATTTTTCCTAACTTAGTGATTTTATATCTTCAAAAATGTTGAAATGTGCGAGCTAGAAGTTGTGCAACGTCTGTCAGCGTCTTAATGGGATCGTGGCACATTAAGGCGATTAGGTTAGATTAGGTCAGCTACTAACAGGAATTGTGTGTTTGCTATTCTTCGCAATTATCGTTCATTACGTGTGGATATTTACACTCATTGGAGTAGCGTATTTATTCTCGTAAATACCAATCGTGATACTCCCACTTGACACGAATTTCCAGAGAAGATCGATAATGAATAGGTCTTACAGCCCAGTTGATAGTAGGACTGCTGCGCTGCTGTAGGTTGGGGGTTTGATCCCAACCAAAAAACATTTGTGAACTGAGCACACCAAGAAGACAGATATTTTTATTCTCAGTGTTGTATTGTATTTTTTTCTAAGTAGTATCTTATAATGATACTTTTTTCTACTTCTATTTCATAAAAAATACAAAGTGTAACATAATAAGACCAAATACCTAGTAATCAGACCAAGCTCTGGAATACCTTGATGCGTGCAAAGTTTGAATACTCCGTTTTAGAAATTCCCATACCTACTATATTTAAATTAGTATTGTCTCAGAAATTTGCAACAACCCTCACAATGTATACGTCACCTTAGTACATACCCTATTTGCGTTTACTAATCGGTGGCAGTTCTGTTACCTATTTTATCTACAGTTCACAATTAAAGGTCAAAAACAGCTGTAAATAGGGCTGCGTCATGTTGTGTTAGTTTCATTTTGGCGGAAAGCTTTAAAGGCATTTCTTGAATGAAAAACTTCGAAATTTCATAAGTCTTATATCAATAATTTTTCGCCATGATCTGTAAAATACCCTGCTTCCGGAGTAATAGGGGTATTATATACTTATATGTATCTCTAGAAACATATAATATTTCTCAGAACATCTCTAAAACAATAGGACCTAGAATGTTAAAAAAATATCATTTTGGATTGTAATAACAAATCCTTAACAAAACAAAGCGAAAAGGAATTTTTATTATCACAATAAAATGCCAAAATGTTAAGTAAATTCGAAAGCAGTCAATCTCGCTTGGAAACTATTGCCGTAGCTAGAATTAGTTTCAAAGTTAAACTACGTTAAATTTAGAACTTCAATTCCTTCTAGTAGCTTACTTCCATGCTTTTCTATACGAGCGTAAGTTTTCAGTATGAACTTTATTTAAAGGAACGTATATTTATAAAAAGTGGTGCAGTAAAATGGAGTCAAAAGATTTCAATTCTAGTCAGGCAAAATCTATGACATAGAGGTTAAAACCACCCTATTCTTAGATTTAGAATCATTTTCAATTCTGACTTTTTACTTTTCAGTTTCTTTCGGGACTATAACAATGTGTAGCTAACAAGGCATCATTAAATTAACATATATTATAATTACTTGGTTTCGCAGCTTTCAAAATAGAGATATATTTTTTTATTTCATTTGAACGTTAGATTTATCGCAATAAAACAATATTTTATACATAAAATTAGACTAACCAGCTTACAGTCCGCCTGTTGAAAGCGGATATATACCGTAGGCCCTGGGCGCGTGCAGTTTATAACGAAACAGGCAAATCAAAGATCGGTAATAAACAGATAAATTTAAAAGTAAACAATAATGTTTTTACTAAAAATATTGAAGTCGCCAACGCGTTTGATAGTTTTTTCTCGAGTATACCTAAACTTGTGACTTCATCCCTAAATTCCTCAGCTGCTGAAGCGACAACACTATTAGAGTCTAGCGTTAAAAAATGTAATGATATCTTCAGTTTTAAATATATTAATGCTGATAATATTGTGAAAACTTTTAAATCCTTAAATATTAAAAATACTGAAGATCTATGGGGAATGTCCACAAAAGTTTTAAGCGCTAATATAACTGATATTGCACCATGTCTAGCATACATTTTTAATAGATGTGTAGATGAGGGCGTTTTCCCTGATTTAATGAAACACAGTAAACTCATTCCCCTGTACAAGTCTGGAAATGAACAAGATCCTGCGAACTACAGGCCTATTTCGGTACTGCCTTCGTTAAGTAAAATTTTTGAAAAAATTGTTCTTACTCAGTTATTATCACATTTCAACGTCAACGGCATACTTCATAGTCATCAATTTGGATTTACTAAAGGTCGATCAACGACAGATGCCGGTTCGACGCTCCTGAAGCACATTTATGATGCTTGGGAACACTCACAAGATGCGATTGGGGTATTCTGCGATCTGTCCAAAGCTTTTGACTGTGTAAGTCATGCCACCTTAATATCTAAACTTAAACATTACGGCATCATGAACCAGGCAATTGGTCTTATACAGTCATATTTAACCAATAGAGTGCAAAAAGTTGATGTTGGCGGTGAGAGGTCGTCTGGGTCGGTCATTGATATAGGGGTACCTCAAGGTTCCATATTGGGTCCCTTTTTATTTCTAGTATATGTAAATGACCTTCCACCTTTTGTAAAGGATTTATGTGAAATAGTTCTATTTGCTGACGATACCTCTTTAATATTTAAAGTCGACAGATTGAAGACTAACTTCGATGACGTTAATGCATCTCTGTCGCAAGTACTTAACTGGTTTACTGTTAATAATCTTTTGCTCAATGCCGGGAAAACGAAATGCATTAAATTTACTTTGCCAAATGTGGTTCAGCGTCCAACAAATATTAAATTAAATGGAGAATCACTTACCCTTGTCAATTCTACTATTTTTTTAGGGCTTAATATTGATGCAAAATTGCAGTGGGGTCCACATATCAAATCACTTGCTGGTAGACTGAGTTCGGCTGCATACGCAGTACGCACAATAAGATGGCTTACAGATGAAGCTACAGCTAGGCTAGTATATTTTAGCTACTTCCATAGTTTATGGTATTTTGCTCTGGGGGAAAGCTGCTGATATACAAAGTATATTTGTACTTCAAAAACGGGCGATACGTGCCATTTATAAAATGAAACCACGCGAATCATTGAGGGAGCGATTTAAAGAAATTAATATTCTCACAGTAATTTCACAGTATATTTATGAAAATCTATTATACACTCATAAACACATAGATAGCTTTAAGAAAAAGAGTGATACACATAACGTTAACACTAGAAATAAAAACAAATTATGTATTCCTAAGTTTCGACTCCAAAAGGTAAATGGCTCGTTTATGGGGAACGGTATACGCTTCTATAATAAACTTCCAGAAAGTGCCACTGGGCTTCCTATTAGAAAATTTAAAGCATACATTAAGAATAATCTAATAAGTAAAGCTTATTATACTTTAGATAGCTATATTGATGATAAAAGTGCGTGGCCCGATGTCCCGGTCGCTCTGCCCATCGGCAGCTAACATGTCTGCAATGTCTGTACTGTACCTACTATTGTGTTTTATTTTTCTCTGATTTAATAGATTGTATTTAATTTTATGCATTAGGTATTATTAGTTTGAAGCGTAGCGTGTGCTGTCTTATAAATTTGATTATGTTTACCTTTTTCTGTATGCCTACGCCTCACTTAACTTCAATAATATATTATATTACATTGTAAAAGGATCATACAAAAGAACGGTAGGAACCAAGCCGTAAGTTTGTTGCCTGTTCTTCTAGGCTTTGGTCGCGTGGAACTGGCACCTAGAGTCACCTAGCTTTAAGACGTTTCAAAGTGATCCTTGTCATCACAAGGATCACTTTGAAACGTAACATCAAATAACATCTTATTGAATAAATACCTATTGACTTTGACTTTGACTTTGACAATACCAGAGCAATCACAAACACATTGGAGACCCTTCTAAAAAAATTATCATCATTAGTATTTTTTAAACTCTCGCGATCATAACAATGGTAAACGCGATAAATACCCGTGTAATACTTTAATCATGTTCAGCCTGATGCTACTAGGCTACAGCTGGACATAGGTCTCACCAAAAAATACACCCTTTTTTAATAATACTGTATTTAAGGAAAACCTCAATAAATAGTCTTGGTCCATAACAGCACGGAGGTGTCAGGATCACAGATGATAACATTGTAATATAGCAATAGAGCGAAGAAACCGCCTAAGGGGCCGTCCATTAATCACGTGTATTTTTAGTACCT
The DNA here is from genome assembly GCA_932294275.1 of Chloroclysta siterata. Taxonomy (NCBI): domain Eukaryota; kingdom Metazoa; phylum Arthropoda; class Insecta; order Lepidoptera; family Geometridae; genus Chloroclysta; species Chloroclysta siterata. Next base: position 9,059,644 of record OW028600.1, on the reverse strand, counting down.
ACAAAGAATCTTAACATTTTTAGAATATTATCTAAAGACAGGACAATATTATCATAAAGTATAATCTACTTTTATTCTGAAATTGACTGAAATGGACTATGACAAAAATGTCTAGACAGAATGCCGCTTTTCGGTTTAGAAATCGCGCGTTTGAAGAAAAATAAATACACGTCACATCTTACTACACCCCTCCTCCCGCCTTCTGATATTTCGTGATTTTTGCTAACCCCCCCCCCCCCCCCCCCTTTCAAGCCTCACGTGATTAATGGACGGTCCCTAAGTAGGAGATAATTGAATATTTTTTTTTACATTTAGGTAAACGGGTTTTCAGTTTTCAGGTAGCTCTACCCGTGTGTTCTGTTCAAGAACATTTTATTAATCCTCAAGAGGTTCCCTTTATCCCCGTGTCACAACTGATTGGCTTAACTAGTTCAATATCTCCATTGTACCGAAGCATTATATAGTCAAAGTAAAAAAGAGTTTATTTAGTCCACTCTTCTTTTGTCGTGTCACTAGTTTCTTTCGAAACAGTGTGGTGAAAGGATTTTAAGTGCGCCTCAAGAGGCTTCTTTCAAGCACTTTACACATTTTATAGAACTTTTTAGGTTCTACGACATGCCGGTTTCCTCACGATGTTTTCCTTCACCGTTTGAGAGTACTGGCATTGTGCACATACATTTTTGAACAAAAAAACACATTGGTGCACGACCGGTTTCGAACCCACGACTTTAGGATCGGAAGGCGGGGCCGCTACCACTAGACCACTAGCTCAATATCTCCATTATACCTAAACATTGTATAGTCAAAGTAAAAAAAGAATTTATTTAGTCCACTGAAAGATATAATCTTAAGTTCCACTCGACCAAGCCTAGACGAACAGGCAACAAACTAACTTGGTTCCTTCTGTTCTCAATACCTGTTTGTATGATCCTTATATAACTCATAAAATAATGTATCAATCCCTACAATATTGTTACACTGAGTGGCATTACAGTAGCAAATATTTGGGATGCGCGAGTGGAATGTAAATTGCCTAATTCATAAGGAAGAGTCAATTACTTAATAGGGTAAGACGATATGGTCATTAGATAGGATATCATGAAACCCGCTTAAGATTATTATAACTGTAAGGTTACATTGTGTATGTAATGTTACCGTGTAAACGTGACCTGCGAGACAATTCTCTGTTATGATGGTTACTACTTATCGTGAGGTGGGCTATCGATAGTTCCATCTGCAAGTGGTAGAAAATAATTAAGTTATTTATTTATACCTATATTTTTTCTACCTTTGATCTTTTTTCTATAAATTGACCAAGTTTTAACCATTATTCTTTGGGACCTTATATTGGAACCTTTTAATGTTAATTACATTTCAAATTACATACCATACCTACATGGATCATCCATCACTATGAGTTTGTAAGTAGGATTGAACCGTAAGCTTATTTCCAGCTTTCCTAGACTTTGTCGCGTACATTTCAAATTACATACCATACTTACCTACATGGATCATCCGTCACTATGAGTTTGTAAGTAGGATTGAACCGTAAGCTTATTTCCAGCTTTCCTAGACTTTGTCGCGTAGATTAACCTAAGCAAGTTGATCCGTCTCTCAGCGTAGAAACTAGAATTAAATCTAGTTCCTTTAGCGAGCTAAAAGTTCCAGAGAGGTTGATTTTTCGCGAATTAAAACGCGAATTCTAATGTTATATTTTTTAGTTTAGCGTTTAACTGATCTATTTTAATTTTAGGTGAAATATTGCCAAAACACATAGCCACATTCTTCGAATAAGAAACATCAACGGCGAAATTATGAAAACCCTTCTCTGACGCAAACAATTTATTTATGCTAATGTGCTATACTAACAGATATCTTAAATATGCTACCCAAAAGCTTTTACGATTATGGGGACTGTCTTTGAGCAGTTATGTAAAACTAGCTCCCTTTTGCGTACTTTGTGGCGAAGTGCGTGACAAATAAAGAGGAACTATGAGCGGGTTCGATTCCGAGAAACAAATAATATACAAGGTGTTCCCATAATTGTGTATATAAACTTCAGGGGGCTAAAGTACCCATCAATATGAATAACTTTTTCTAAGTAACCAACACTGTGAACGAGAAAAAAACACAGCTGTTTCATACATTTTAGCCAGGTAGGTATTGAACTTTTGTATGAAACAGCTGTTTTTTTTTTCGCGTTCACAGTGTTGGTTCCTTAGAAAAAGTTATTCATATTGATGGGTACATTAGCCCCATGAAGTTTATATACACAATTAAGGGAACACCTTGTATACTCTGATATTTTTTCAGGCAACAGTTAAGACAAAGAATAAGACCCAGAGAAAATAAATATAACACGGACTGACATATTTGTACATATAAAATACGAAACAATTTTTTTTTTTATTAGTTTTATAGTGTTTACCTACACTTAAGGAAATCACAAAGATTTTTAATCGACCACTCGGATAATAACTTTTGGAACTATATTAAAAATCGTTAAGAAACAAATAGTCAAGTAAAGTTTATATTAGATTAGATTTATTTATTGCAAACCCGCAGAAATGCTTGAGTGAGATAGCACGATGTGACAAGCAGACATATGGCCCACAAATGTCCGTTGTTTTTCATTATAATAGCATTGAATATAATTTGAAATCGGTTCACACAATATCAGAATCCATTACATTTTGGTACAAATATTACTATTTCGGGTCGCATTAAGGTGGCCGCAGGTGTCAATGAAATTAATTTAGAAACTTATTTTGTGAGAGGCGCTTCAGGAAACTATAGCTTGGTAACGTTTCAACTGTAATTCTATTCAGATATATTTTATTGACAAAAGTGTTTGAATAATATGAATTTAGATATGACAAAGGGAACCCTTTTATGAGGTTGTCGGTCTGTCTGTCAAGACCCTTTTGCTTAGAAACGGCTATCAACTTGAAACGTTCACCAAATCTACCTTTAACATCTCAGAGTAACACAATCCGTCAAATAAAACTATCGTCGTCATTGTTTTTTCGATTAAAGCAATAAATCTTTAGAATTATTAACCTCACTGATATCTCGTGATGAACGATCATGATCCGTTGGACTTATATAGATGGCAAACACTGGACTGGCCTCTGACTAATCCTACTAACTTGGTAGGTAGGGTAACCAATCAATTGGCCTATTTATTGAAGAGATCTTGGTCCCATCAACAGACCAGCTCGATAGCCAAACTCAATATCCGGACTGCTCGCTTTTCGAGATCATTTCTCCTTATTCCACAGTTTATGAGTATGGGGCTCATAAACTGTGGAATAAGCTACCACCGGCGGTTTTCCCGCTCATTTATAACATGAACAGCTTCAAGAAAAAAGTAAATAAAGTCCTTCAGGGCAGGCAACGCAACGACGTGTTGCTGGTGTCTATGGGAACGGTGGTAAGCCTGTCTGACTCTTAGGAAAAAAATAGTAAAAAATTGGATAGGATAGGTTTCAATTACTAGAACATTTGTGGATAACGCTGAAATAAAGTGACTTATGATTTTACTACTCGAAATCTAATTACAGACTGCCTTATCATTTAAGAGGCAATTTGTTTATCTTGGAAAATAATACGACAAAAAAGTTAAAAGTGTGTGAGTTAAAATAAGCAAATTGAATACAATGTTAGAAATGCTGCCTGCATAATTCAGCTTCTTCTTGTCGTGTCACTTGTTCTTTCGAAACAGTGTGGTGAAAGGATTATAATTCAGTTGAAAAATATATTTAGTGAAATTATTCAAAAGATTACCTACACATTTTTAAGATGGAAAAATATCTTGGTGCACGCCCATTACCTTAAAATTGACCTTACAATTAGAAGGTGGGGTCACTCCCGCCCACTAACACCAATAGTGTTCATTTTCTATATACCCGGATAAAAGTATTTCCACCTACGTTATTATAGCTCATGGAATTATTAATTGTTATGAGGCAATATTCCGATTGCTAATGTCATATTGGCTCGTGCCGCTAACTACCTACCTATCCATAGAAAATTAATTACGATACGACGAAGAGATCGTGTGTATAAGTGCCCATCCTATTTAAGTATGGGTAGGTAGGTACTTAAGGCTAAATACTCCAACAAGGTAGATCCAGAGTCTGACAAAAGCTTTTGTTGTAGGGGTGTTTCTATTCGTCTGAAGAGCTTTGACTTTCAGACGTGACATTTAAATAAGTTGAGTGTGTGTAAAAATTATGTCTTGATTGTATTTTTATTTCACTGAGGACAATTGGTTTGTATATTAATTGAATTTGTTTTTTTTTACAATCATTTATTTAATTTGTTTATTTCTATTTTCTTGCATGTTAGCTTAATATTCAAACACGACTTGTAAATGATTAAATGAATTGAAGTCCTAAACCTCAGCAAGGCAAAAATGAACAGCTTCAAAGAAGTACCATTGATATTTTTATTCATATTTTATCAGTACATTAAGAATTGCGAGCACTGGTGCTCTATAGTGGGAGAGACTCTGTTTTCTGATCGGGTCGTGGGTGGGAATCCAATCGTGTACCAATATTGATTTCCAAAAATGTGACAGCAATGGGCCTGCAAACTGTCATGTCTGGAATACCAACAAAATACCTGAAAAATATGGGTATATGCCACAGTTGTGAAGCTGTTTTTGTTTCTATAAATTGAGTGGAAAAAAATATATCTAAAAAAAATACATATGATTGGTTTCTTCACCAAAATATGGAAAATATTTTGTTCAGAATGAGTTATTCACGTCAAATTATCAAAACCCGTTAATTTTTCACATATGGAACTTAGCGGTGGCTGTCGCCAGCGCCATGACCATTGACCACGGTTTCTTACGTAGACGCTGAGTATTTGAGTAGGTATAAATAATATTTATCGAGAACAATATTATGCTAAAATATTATATAAGTATTACAAAATTCTCCTTTCCATATAAACTTTGCATAAACATAGTAAATAGTTCCGGAGATATCTGATATATGCTTCACTAGGAAATTACAAGAGAGAAGGGAACCTCATTTTGACAGTAGGCAGAAAAATAAATATTGATTGAATGGCTCCACGTCGTATGAATGAAAGCGGAGGCGTGTTTGACGTCGATTCCTTGTGAAGAGCGTTTTCATACATTTGAAGATTTCGCTTCTCCTGGGCTAATGGTATCGGTAGCCAAAAAAATTTGTAGTAAAAATATCCAAGTGTTTATTATCTGTTTGATGTTTTTTTTACAACACAATAAATAAATAAAATAAGGTGGATATTCATGGATTGATAATAACATTTGTCGTGTGGTTTTTTTGTGCTACGTCTAAGACACAAGTCCTTGACATTGATTACTGCATTTTATTTAAATAAATATCGTACAACTCCAAAATAATCATAATCACATAATAAATGTTACGTGGGAAAAATTGTTTGAATCAAAAGACTATTTTTGTCCAAACCTTATAAAGGTATGTGATTGAAACTTGATTGTTTGCAATTTGTCATAACTTTTTACCTTCAGTAAAAGTTTGAAATGTGCCACCGAGAAGTTGTTTGACGGTTTTCAGCCTCTTAACAAAAGTCACTCAACAAAATATTTCGATTTTTTCTTTTCGTTTGATTATAAACTATTCATGTTTTCCGTTTTTGTCATAACTTTTTACCTTCAGTAAAAGTTTGAAATGTGCGACCGAGAAGTTGTTTGACGGTTTTCAGCCTCTTAACAAAAGTCACTTAACAAAATATTTCGATTTTTTCTTTTAGTTTGATTTTAAACTATTCATGTTTTTCGTAAGATATGTCCATTTCTTTAGAATTTTTCGAAGTAGCGTTCGTTGCATATTCTGAAGTAGGTACGTACTATCGGGTACGTCCATAAAGTTTTAATTTTTAATTAAAACATGTAACTAAAAGTATTCTTAAATAATTTGTAATATGAAATTTTGTGAAAAGATATTACAGTTAGTATAGCAGTAGGTACTAAATAGTCATTTCAATAATACAAATTTATCTCGTATTAGCTTACCAAATTTTGAAAGAAGTCTTAGTTAGATTATTCCATGTGCGTCACTCACCGTCATTACGCACAGCGGGGTCACGTAGAGAAGGCCGAAATTCACCATATCAAATATTTTCGAATCATATTTCCTTCTTTGAGGTATACAAATAGTCTCCATATGCCCATCCCCGAGGTCGTTCGTGATAGTTTCCACCCAGATGAACTTGGGGGCACTATACGCCGCACTCGTGATCCAAACACCGAGAATTACCATCTGCCAACAAAGTTTACAATCAAAATTTTGTTTACCCTGAGGTATAAGGAGTAGACAAAGTAAATAAAACAATACTTAAACCAGACAATGGGAAGCTAAATGAGCTGTTAATTATTGTTTGTTATTCAGAAACTTTCTGTATCTACCAAACGGCGACGCATGAGTCTATAACACTTAGTAAATATTGATATAAAAAAAACGCTACATTTTCATAATAATTGTGTAGGTTATAAAATAGTACTAAATGGTAAGAAATTTTAAGATCCGTTATTTCATGAGCTGTTGATAGCACTATAAAAAATTATGAAACAGAATAACGATGTCTAAAGTCGGTAATAATTTTGATTTGTTCAACGAGCAGCAACGTTCAAAGTATGCCGCTGTTCTCGAGGCATCCATAAAGGAGGCCGAAAAATGGGCGAATAACTGGACGTCATAGAGCAGGGGTTCCTGACCCGATTCTTATATACTTATAAGTATTTACTCTTAAGGGAGCGCCGTTCGGCGTCATAACGCTTGATGGGATGTGATCTAGGTATATTTAGACAGGACAAATTTTCTTTCATAAAAGGTTGTCCATCACTCATCAGTGTAATCTTACCGAATCGTTTACTTTGGTAAAATTATTTACTGAGAGAGTTTCTGCAAACCATGATCCCTGTGGAGGAATTGAATTTCAAAACCGGATGCCGTCAGGCTTGATAACGTTTGAGAGAAACTATTTAGCGACAGTTAGAGCAAAAACTTAGTTTTTTTTTGCCCATTCTATGTTACAGTTACAGTTACAGTTACAGTTATCTGAGAGATATATATTATATAGGGAGATTTTATACCTACTGTGCCTGGAAAATACAGTCCAGCTGAACCTAATACTTTTTTTTAGGTGTATATTAATCATCAAACATGTTACTTAAAGTTATACTCACTCGAAGTCTCGTAGAAGTAAGAATTTGTTTGCAGGTGATAGGATGAATGATTGCGAAGTAGCGCTCCGTACAAATAACAACCAGGATAAATATCGAAGCCGTGTAGCTGAGAGAATGTACGAACTGGTACATCTTGCACAGGAAGTCACCGAACACCCAGCTGAAATGGTAGCAAGCAGTTTATAGTTCTGCGATATGATTTCGCGTGAGAGTGGTAAAAGAAGACTGGAGCTACGATGTAGGCATATCTTTTATTGTCTTATCAAAAATCGTGTTACTCAACTCAACTTTTGTAATACATATTTTTACCTACTAATTTATTTTGTGTTCCTAACTGATAATGACCATCATCATCATCAGCCTGAAGAAGTCTACTGCTGACCATAGGCCTCCTCTACACATTTCCAGGAAGAACGAGTCTAAGCCCTCTCCATCCAACTACTTCCCGCGATACTCACGAAGTCGTCGGTCCATCAGGTAGGGGGCGTCCCATGCTTCCTCTGTCGCTATTCGAGAACCTTTATTCCTTTGTTATATTAACCTTTATTCCTAGCTATAACTATAATTTTACAAAAGCCGTGTACAGAGCCTAAATCTATTAAATTCCAAAACAAGTCTATTTGTGCTATGTACCTGCCATATTAGAATAAAATAAATTAATGAATGAATATAATCCACTTAAATCTGCGATATAATTTCTATCATGTAAATCCGCCTCCAGGCTAGAAGCAAAGACTTACCTACACATTTCATAACAAGAAGAAATTAAACAATTAGACAGATCCTTAGATTGAATTCTCGTTTAAATTTTACTGTTACGTTATGAACTTTGAGATAAAGTTTTAATAAGTGATTCAATCACGCTGCGGATTTTATGTATGAAAAAGGTAGATTTATACTTACAAAACGTGACTAGATTATATATTTCGTGAGCACAATAGTCTTTTATTGGTTTTGATCGATAACGCCAAGTTCTTTCCTGTCCAAGAGTATCATAGCTTGAGCCTTATTGTAAGCCACGATGATATTGATTAAGTAAACCAACGTAACTTTTTTGGGAGAGTTATTTAGAGACAATTTAGAGGCATTATCATTCCAAATTACCGCATTAGGCCCCCAATGAATCTTTCCTTTCTTCCATAACATTTTCACTCTAAAATGTTTATAAAATGTTCTAATGCACTCACCTCGGAATAAGATATATGGTCAGATTTTGGAAGACACAAAACACTCCAACGCATAAATCTGCCACCGCCAGATTCGCTAAAAAGAAGTTAGTTATCGACCGCAGACGCCTTGATAATGTTACTACCAGGATCACGAGTAAATTACCTGAAAATAAAAAAATATGTTTATAAAATGCAACAAAGGACATATTTCATTCTGGGTTTGGTCTATGTACACCACATAGAAACATTTGAAAATAATAGAAGATTACCATACAAATGCAATTTCATTAATTTGTAGTCAAATAAAGTCGCGATAACTAAATATTTATCTGGTCGAAATTACTATGTGAACACTTCTAGAGCCGCCATGACAGTATGTTATTGACGTTTGACATGACGCATTGCATTTTATCATTTTTTTACAGATTCGTTGCTTTTTTGGACGGTAATGAGTTCCACTCCCAAGCTTAACCTACACAACAGTTGTCAAAATGACATTTCACGCTTATCAGGACTCCATATTTTTAGTAAATTGTTTTGCTCTCTTTGATCAAGATTATATTATATTATATACTAGCGGCCTGTCCCAGCTTCGCATGGGTGGCCATAATTTATTATAGAATTTTAGAATAACCTTAGACCTTTCATACATTTCATACATTTGCACGCGTTTCTTCCTACCTACTTTTCTTCTTTTAATTTCGTGATATCTTTTGAATGGAATGTCCGATTTGAAAAATTCTATTTGGATAAGGATTAATATTAAGGTACAAATAAAAAGCCTTTTCTAGCGGCGGCATTTTAATTAAATTTTTATAATAAAAGAACACTTATTGTGACGTAACTGTAATAGTTAGACATATGCTATTGCAACATTTTTTGTAGATGATGACGTGTTCTGCAAAGTCGTAGTACATTATTTTGTTCTATCACCAATAGTTTTCGCAGCGCACGCGATGTAAGAATTATTTTTTCCACCTTGGGTTTTTTCCACATTATTGGAGTTTTAGTCAGTTAGTTTTTAGTTTAGAGTTTTGCTAAGCGATATTTATGAACACTCTACACGGAGCCAACCCAGGCTCCATACATTGATGAAACAACTCTTCTAAGTAAATATAGTCGAAGCAACGCTTGACCCGAGGGCGATACCACAATTCCGTTTTTTAGTTTTCGGCGAGCTGTTTTTTTATAGATTCATGAGAGTATTTAGCACGTTCAAGGGCGTTTATCGCGTCTGCATATTAAATCCCAGGCTTGCAATAAGAAAAACAAAAACAAAACTCGGACTGGTGAAGCTCAACTTGGCTCAGCGCATCAGCAATCCCATTCATCGTGGCAATGCCGCCAACGTATTGAGTATCAGTTGCAGAGGTAAATATTAAAAAAAATGCATTCAACACAAGTTTTAACGATTAAATGGGTTGGAATCTCTTCTTTTAAGTTCTAAAACCAGAATTAGAAGAATCCCCTCTTTTCTGTGGTTCAAGGAAGTCTTACAATTTATGAGTTACATTTACAAATAGTTACAAATTTATATAATTAAAAATAAAACTATAGTTATTGAGTACCTATAAGTACGGATCAGTTGACCTATTGATCGTTCGTTACGTTGATCGAAATCGTTTGCAGATATTTTTTTTTGTTTGTCTGGCCTGCAGATACCTCAACTTAATAATATTTTGTTAATATTTAATAGATACTTATTATTTTCGTGGTTTAATTATAATATGCCTCGCACCAAGCGTTTTGCTTCGAGCTACATTATACGAACCGCTAATTAGTGGAACTCATTAACCGTCGTCTGTTGTGCCTGACCATTACAATTTGAAGCTCTTCAAGGCAGGAGTGATTAGGTGTCTTCTAGACCGTTCTGATCCAACGTCGGCTACATCTTACCATCAGATGAGATTATGATAGTCAATTAATTATAACAAAATATATAGATAAATTAATCACGTACGGTGAATGTTTCTGAAGTCAATATAGCTTTGTTATAGGTATCTCGTTACACGAAGGTAAGTAAGTAGTTAATATAAAAGTTGTCCAGTAACAAATAATCCCGTTCTCTGGTATAAAAAAACTTTTTTCCTTACGAGACTCGTAAACTAATTAAACCGACTAAGCTGATATAATTAGGTAATAATATATATATATATATATATAATAATATATATATATATATATAATTACATAATAATTACTTCTGTTTTTTTTTCAGAACCTGAAACCCCTAATGATGATAAAACAATGCTATACCAAAAATCCTGGAAATTGTTTATGAGTACAACACCGTGCCAACGCTCTACAGACTTCATAGTCTCGCCTTACCCTAATGGTTCTATAATTAAACTAAAATGGATGTGTATTTCCTTGGCAGAATGCAGCGATGGAATATGCCAGCTGAGAACATAATAGTCTTTAGTTGCATGTGACACATCCACAATTTCCCTGCCATTCAAATTGAAAACACTATTGTGTTTAGCGAATGGAAGCATTTGCTAAAGCTAGATAAAGGTAACCTTATTGACAGATTGGTAAAAAAAAGTAAAATGAGAACAAAAGAAAAGTGATTGACGGAGCCTTTGAGTGGATTGGTTTGTATAAAATTTTCTAGAAATCCTTGTTCATTGTTGGTGGAAACCGAAGAAGCATAATAAAGAAAAAATGTTATAAGAAAAGTGCTATGTAGCACTGGTATTATATTGATGGCATTCAATCCTAAAGTCGTTGGTACAAATCCAATGCACTTGAAATCCGTCAAATCGGTTATTTGGCAGACAATTTAGCCAGTGGATTCATTTTCTGACATTTTGGGAAGCAACATAGCTTTTTCATTTTATTTGTTTTTCTAGTGTTATTTTGAGCTGTGTTGTGTAATTTCGGTGGTATTTTAACCAACATTACTTGAGGTTTTAGCACAAAGTGTAAACATTTGGAATGAAAGTGTATTGTGATATCCTGATTTGACCGAAAATGTTTCCAATGTTTTGAAGAAAACCAACACCATTTTCTTCAAAACAAATGACGGCCGACTTGACTATAGACTGACTTGACAAAAAAGTATTTATTCAATAAAAATCACTTGACACTGGCAAGATTGTCTGTCGAATGACAGACAGGAGCCATAAACGGAGAGAAGAAGAAGAATTTAGCCAGTGTGAAGTGAAATAGATTAAATTAAATACTGTTTAGTCATTTTAGTCCATAGTAAAGTCAGCCATCATTTATTTTGAAGAAAATGGTAACGCAACATTTTCGTCCAAAATCAAATCTGCATATCACATATTATACTTTAAATGCAATGGCTCACACTTTATTTTTAGACCACAAGAAATACCATAAAATTATACAATTGAACTTAAAATGACACTTGAAAATCAATTAAAATTATAGTGTTTGGGCGTGCCTCTGCCTACACCTTAGATGCGTTGCGTGTGCCTCTGCCTACACGTTGAGAATGATGATGTCATAATTCTCAACCTAAAGTATTTTTATTTTTATACCACTAGCTGATGGAACAAGCAGATGGCCCACCTGATGGTAAGTGGTAACCATCACCTATAACAAAGCATTACCTCGTAAGTCACGCACGTGCCCTACGATGCACTGCCCTGCGTCCATCAACTTGAGGCATACGGATGTTAAGCCTAATGTGCCTGTAATTACACTGGCAACCACGCTCTTCAAACCGAAACACAGCAACGCTGCTTGGCAGCAGAACAAGGCGTGGTGGTAGTACTTCCCCGGACGAGCCCTTCACAAAGAGCTTTACTACTCTTTAAGTATTCAGTGTGCGAGATATAAGTTTTTATATAATTTATAGACTTTGTTGGAGAACCCATTAAATTAATGCTTTACCCCTATACTTCATTTTTTATTCATCATCTCAGCCCGGTATCACCCACTGCTGGGTATAGGCCTCCTTCATTTTCTGCCAGCCTCCTCTGTCCTGTGCGTCTCTCGTCCAGGTGTTTCCTGCGACCTTTACTATGTCGTCGACCCATCGCGCCTTAGGTCGGCCCAGATTTCGTCGGCCCGATTTCGGCCACCATTCAGTCAAGGCTTTACTCCACCGGCCATCACCGCGTCTGGCAAGGTGTCCTGCCCAACTCCACTTGAGATTTATCGCTCTGTCACCGACGTCGTAGATTTTCGTACGACGCCGGATCTCAGTGTTGCGTACTCGGTCTAGAAGTGTTATGCCGAGCATGGCTCGCTCCATGGCCCTTTGTGCAACTCGTACTCGGTGCACATTGTCTTTAGTGAGCGTCCATGTCTCGGCACCGTAAGTCATCGTTGGCAGGACACACTGGTTATAGAGACGGGTTTTCAGGCACTGTGGGATTTTTCTTGACCGAAAGACATCCTCTAGTTTGCCGAATGCTGCCCATCCAAGCTGGATTCTCCTGGAGATTTCTTTATTTGTATGCTCCTTGCAAAAAGATAAAACATGTCCTAAGTACACGTACTGATCCACTGTCTCTAGCTCCACGTGCCCAACCTTAATTGTTGGAGTCGTGGCGCTAGAGACACTTGTCATCACCTTGGTCTTGGACATGTTCATCCTTAAGCCCACTTCCAAGGACGCATTGTATAGTTCTTTGAGCATTTGTTGCAAGTCTTCCAGGTTGTCAGCAAACAAAACCAGGTCATCTGCAAACCTGAGGTGCGACAGATAGACACCATTGATATTGATTCCAGTTCGATCCCACTTAAGTGATTTTACAACGTCTTCAAGAACGGCTGTAAAAAGTTTGGGGGAAATGGTGTCTCCCTGACGCACACCCCTTTTAATGGGAATAGGGTTGGTTAGATCATGCATTTTGACCTGCATTGAAGCATTTTTTATTACATCACTGAATAAAGGGAGTGTAGGAAAACAATATGAGCCAGCCTACATACAGATTATCAGCGATAAGTATGTATTCACATAATACGGTTTCCATACACAAATTAGTGCTTAATTTGGGACTACATGATGCGGAGTTAAAGGTCCACCAATATTTTTTATGGACGATAAAATGAAGTTTACCTATTTTATTTATTGATCGAGTGAGCGAAGCGAACAAAGATCTTAGTTTCAACTTGGGCGATTTGGCATTTTATGTATGTATGTATGTATGTATGTATGTATGTATGTATGTATGTTTGTCTGGCGATAACTTCAGAACCGTTGATCCGATCTGCATGAAATTTAATATGTCGATAGCTTGTACTTGAGAAATTTACTGGTAAGTATATGAGTAAAATCGGATGAAGGGTTTTTGAGATATGGGGTTTCTTAAGGGGGCAAAAATAAAAAAAGTTACATAAAAAAATCAAGTTACATGTCATATGAAAGGGCTTTGTTTGGACATCGCAAAACAATTTTTACTTTTTTTTTATGACGCTCGGTTTTTGAGATAAAATAATAAAAGTTAAATTAAGATAACCAGCGACCCAAGAGCTCCCATCTCTAAGAGTTTCGTTGTCATCAAGGTTTTTCTACTGGTCGGCCAGTTCTTTTGATTTTTCTTAATTTTTTTTCTTGAAATAAATTAAGGAGGTACTCAGTTCTCATAAAATGGTGACGACGACCAGGTCTGATGATGGAGCCAAGGTCTGTTCAACGGAACTCTTCAATAAATAGGCCAATAGAGTTGAAACTTGGTAACCATACCAAGTTAGTAGGCGGTAGTCAGAAAAAAGTCCAAAGATAATGTTTGGACTTGCCTCTGACTACTACTTACTCAAAGTTTTGATGCGTTCGTCGGGTCGCATCACGAGATCTCAGTTCGGGGCGAACTACTAGTTTATTTATTTTTATGTGATTTTATTTCTTAGGAAAACAAATAGTACTTATAGTCTATGTAGTAATTAACAATATAAAGCTATTGCCCATTAAAACGTTTTCTTGAACACATAGGTTTGATCTCTGCAATTGCTGTTATGTAAGATCACGAAAAATTAAATCGAGAATGTAGGCAGTTAGTTGGGATTCGAACAATGCCTGATTGAGAGCCGGGTCAGCTCTTCAATGTTTCAAACTTCCGACCAATCTCTCTACCTTCAATGCAAACACAAGACAAATTGTGTTTGGCGCAGATGCTACCTCGAGCCTGAAATGTCGAATAAAGATGGGTTAAAATATGACTACACGATGAAATTATTCCAGCAAATATTAATCCAATCCTGCTCGCATCTTTGTTAATGCCATCCACGAATAATGTTGTTCGCCGCGCTCCGGCCGTTCGGTAATTGCTTTCTGGATCCAGTACTGCATCTTTTATGTCAACGTTGCGTTGATCAGAATCGTTGATTTCATTTTATAATGAGACAGAGCAAAGGGTACTGTATAAATATTGGATATGCACAGTTGAACTAGTACTATCCCTGAAGCCTGAATATTAATATATCCGACTGAAGACGATGGCGACGTATTTTCGTGTAATAAACAAAATTTACCCAATTTTTTTACAACTGCCGGCCAACCGAAGTTTTCTGGTGAAGTTTTGAGTTACATTGCATTCATTAACTTGAGTTGTCGTTGCTTTATATGCCGCACACGGCAGTGTTACTCAAACTGCCATCACGAAACTACTTTTATGGTATACCAACAGAACTTCAATTAAATTAGATGCGTTTAAAATTTCGCACCTGGCTCTACTCGTTTGCTATCTGTCTAGATTAAAAGTAACCTATGTGTTATTCCAGTTCACGATTTATACATATTCCAAATCAATTTCAGCCATTACGGATATTAGTGGGATTAAACATGCACATACACTCACTTACACTACTAAATTTAGCATTTACAATATTAGTAGGATTTCGGGTAGAAATATAACTTACCAAAGAAGCAACAGCAGAAGACCAGGGTGTACAGCGTGATGAATATAGCTCTAACGTCAGTTCTGTCAAAAATGTAGTCATCATCATTGAAAGGAAATATGCTTTCATTGACTGCGGACACGTTGATGGCATCGTCTGAAATATTGATAGACTCTGTCCTGTTGAATGGCTCCCATAGTATCTGTTTGTGCTCCGCCGCTATGAATAGCTTCACAGCGCGCATAGTTTTGGTAGTCGCACCGATCATGGTGTTACTTTCATTTTCACGAAAAGCTGTCCACTTTCTGAAACAAGCAATATTTTTAAATACGCAGCTCAATGTGATATAAATACGATAAGAAACAACAAGGTAGTCCGCCTGATGTTAGGTGGATGTATTTTAAGTACAAAGGCGTTGTTTCATCAATATATGGAGCCGGGGTCGGGTCTGTGTAGAGTTTATATAATTATCGCTTAGTAATATAGTAACTGTTCTAAGTGCTTATTTGCTTTATTTTTACTTCGTTTTCTTGCTCATCAAGATTTTATTGGTCAAGGAGAGCAACACAATGCACTAAAAATATGGCGGACTGACGTTCGTGAATGTCATTTTGACATCTGTTGTATAAGTCAAGCTTGAAAGTGAAAGTCATTACCGTCAAAAAAAGCAACAAATCTGTCAAAAAATTAAAAAATGCAATGCGTCATATCAAACTTCAATTACAGACTGTCATGGCGGCTCTAAAAATGTGCACATAGTAAGAAATTCTAACAGATCAACGTTTAGTGATGAACACTTTAAAGCCTACATATTAATGAAATTGCATTTGAATGGTAATCTTAAATTTTTTTTAAATTTTTCTATGTACCCCACATAGAAATACCAGACCACATAGACCAGACCCAGAATAAAATATGTTCTTTCTTTTCCTTTTTATTATTTAATAATTCGCAGAGTGATCGTAAAATCTATGAAAAATAACAAGTCATGGAGTCGATTCAACCATTCATATGCTCCCAAACGGCGAAACAAAACATTGTGAGGAATATTTTAGCAGCGGCAATGGACTTGCAACGTACCAACAACGTGTGGAAGTGGAATACTGAATAGAATAAAAACTGGGCATGTGCCAAATGTAATATTTGAACGTGTCTCTGACTGCCCCTAAAACATCTTGAAGTTCTAGGGATGTCACCACGCCTAAAAATTCAAAACAAACATGTCTTCTAAAACAATATTATAAAAATAGGACTAGGACGTAAAATCAGTGCAAAAAAATTACGTTCGCACTTTTCCAATAAAGTATAGACAGTTAGATAAGAGAGTAAGAAAATATAAAAGTAGTAAGTGATAAGAATCACTAAATGTTGATAAAAACTGATAAAAAATCTCAAACGAGCAAGTTTCTAAGAATTATATTTCAAAGGATTCACAAAATTATAATTTTGATCCAAATAAGTTTTCCTACCAAAAAAATGTTTTACTTGTATAACATACAAGTAAACGTTACGTTACGTACGTTGTTTTACGGATATAAGCTTCTTAAAGTATTAGAGACTCTGACAATACGTATCCGAGGATCCTGATTCTGAGCCCTCATGTTAAACTTACGACCCGTCACAACTCACACAGCAAACACTATTAGAAAATATTTGCTCCCATCCAGTCTGAATAGGGATGTCAAAAACAAAAACAACACAAAACTCAAGACAAAAGACAAGTCAGAGTTGTACGCATTAGTATCGCCTTAGTGAGCACTGGTGGTCTAGTGGTAGCGGCCCCGCCTTTCGATCCTAAGGTCGTGCGTTCGAAACCGTTCGTGCACCAATGAGTTTTTCTGTTAAAAAATTTTAGTGCACTATGCCAGTACTCTCAAACGGTGAAGGAAAACATCGTGAGGAAACCGGCATGTCGTAGAACCTTAAAAAGTTCTAAAACATATTGTGAAAGGAGCTTCTTAAGGCGCACTTAAAATCCTTTCACTACACTATTTCGAAAGAAACTAAGTGACACGACAAGAGAAGAGCCTTTTCTGAGTTTTGACAACTTACAAATACTAGTGGTTCGCCCCGAACTGAGATCTCGTGATGCGACCCTACGAACGCACACACTTTGAGAAAAAAAATAAGTAAAAGCAAAGGAACTGGCCGACCAGTAGAAAAACCTTGATGTCAAGGAAACTCTTAGAGATGGGAGCTCTTGGATCGCTGGTTATCTCAATTTAACTTTTTTGTTGTACTTATCTCAAAAACCGAGCGTCCCAGAAAAAAAGTAAAAATTGTGTTGGAATGTAACAAACAAAGTCCTTTTATATGACATGTAACTTAGTTTTTTTATGTAACTATTTTTATTTTTGCTCCCCTAAAAACCCCCATATCTTAATAACCCTTCATCCGATTTTACTCATATACTTACCAGTAAATTTCTCAAGTACAAGCTATCGACTTCACGGATCAACGGTTCGAAAGTTATGTATGTATGTATGTATGTACATACATACATGCATACATAAAATGCCAAATCGCCCAAGTTGAAACTAAGATCTTCGTTAGCTTCGCTCACTCGATCAAAAAGAAGAAGAAGAGTTTTGATAACTTGTTTTGTATATAGGTACATCGAAATAAAATCCGAAATTCGAAAACAAAACTCAGAATAGACGTACAGGCAATACACTGCTCGTTTTTATGTCATTGTAGTTATTGGAATTCTTCTTTGGCTTTGTGTACATTGATCTCTAGTGTGTACAAGTTACAAAGTAGATCCGTATCCGAGTAGACAAAGTAAATCCGATTTTCTATGGAAGAAGATTTTAGCTAAAGGTAATATTTACACTAAGAGTTTGAGCTGAAATTATCACATTGTGGATGTAAGTCAATAAGAAGTTTTATTACGTTAAAATTCACAAAAAATAAAAGTTCCAGTAAGCGTTTGGTTAGGTGATTAGATATATAATAATAAGCGACCTGAGTGAGGGAGAAGAGAGCTGATGACTAACTGGCTAAGTGGCGAAGGCAAGATGTTGGTTCGACTCCCATTCGGCGGCGCGGCGCGTCAGATGTTTGCAAGATCTATAAATATTTGATCTGGACTAGGTGTTTGGTACCATGAGGTAAGTAGGTTGCTTAGTTCGGAGCTAAGTAGTGTATTATATATATATGTATATGTTTATATTATAATGTATGTTGTGAGTGTATATTCCTAAACACGCCAAGTTTTAAGGAGGTAACCAAATAATTTTTTGAACACAAAAAAAAAGTTACATAAGTTAACATATGTAGTTAAAGGTGGCTTTGGGATGAATGTTTTATTTGAAAGTAAAATATAAAAAAAGTAAGGGCACGTTATTCAATGGCATGACATTCCTTATAATAATTTTATCTCTAATCTCTAATACTATAAGAATCAAAGTCCTGACTGACTGACTGACATATAGACAACGTACAGCCTAAACCGCTGGTCCTAGAGACTTGAAATTTGAGGAGTACATAGTTCTTATGGCGTAGAGGTGTACTAAGAAGGGATTTTTGGAAATTCAACCCCTAAGGGTGTAAAAAGGGATGAAAACGTTTGTATGAAAAATCGTATTCCTTGAACTTACAAACTTGAAACTTGGAGTACATAATACTTCAAGGCAAATAAAAAAGAAATGCATTTTTAGTTTTTTAAAACTACCCTTAATAAGTGTGCAAAGGGATGTAAAAGTTTGTATGGGAGTTTTTTGACCGCTGGTCCTAGAGACTCGAAATTTGAAGAGTACATAGGTCTTATAGCGTAGAGGTGTACTAAGAAGAGATTTTTGGAAATTCAAACCCTAAGGGTGTTAAAAGGGTTGAAAACGTTGGTATGACAAATTGTATTCCTTGAACCTACAAACTTGAAACTTGAAGTAGATGTACTCCAAGGCTAAAAAATAGTAAGGATTTTTTTAGTTTTTTAAAACTACCCTTAATAAGTGTGTAAAGGGATGTCAGAGTTTGTATGGGAGTTTTTTAACGCGTAGTGCGATTGACTTAAAACTTGAGGTAAATATACTAAGAAACAAATAATTAAGAATGACGCTTTTGATAATTACCTCTGCAAAGGGTGCAAATGACTGTAAAAGTTTCATGTTTTGTATGGAAGATTTTTAACGCGTAGTGTAATTAACTTCAAACTAAAAGAAAATATGTTCTGTGTATAAAAAACAAAAATACAGTTTGATTTTCGAAAACAACTCCTAAAAGGTTGCCCTCCTTCGTTGCGCTCGAGTAAAAAGGATACAACGAGGCGTCAATGTTTGTAAGGGACATTCTGAAAACGGGAAACTTGAGTTGGCACGTAGAGATCTGAGGGTAGGTATCTACCGTGCCTGGGGATCAAAGTCGTGAAGCTGTTTCGTTTCGTTTGTTTTTGGGGTAGAAACTAGGAACAAATACATACTTTCCGTGTAAGGTTGTCTTTGTTGTATTTGTCATGTTTGTGCTAAACTCAGTACCTATACCTACCTACCTAATATAGGTTATGTACGCCTATAGGTATTTAAAATCCTACCCTAATAATATACAAATCAATGCGAAAGTTACGATGTTTGGATGTTTGTGGCTCAATCACGGCTCACCACTTCAACGCGTGCGAAGCCGCGGGAAGCCACTAGTTTACTATATAAAGATTTCGGCGAAGGAGCAGAACATCTGCTTCTATAATTGATAAATTGAATCAATGAATTCCCATCTCGAGTTATAGTCTATTTCAGACTTGTTCATAAAAGGGGAATGTAAACACTTTGGAGGAAACCTGCCCGGCATAAGTCTGGCTGTTATCTTAACATTGCTGTCGAAAATTGAGAAGCTGGAAGTTTCATTGAGTAATGCCCTAATGACGTAATGACTAAAGAATGCCTCTATGATCACAACTTAAGGCGATGACAACTACTGATGTACTTCTCGCTCACACATTTCAACATTTTGTAAGAAATAAAATCACTGAACTTATTTATGAAAAATGCACACAGTTCATATCAGCAAATTATTTTTTTTGATGCTGTTGTAGAGGAAGCCTACAGAGGTGTTAACGTAAAGACGGTATAATTCACACTGGTATATTAGACGGTAGACTACCATTATATGTGCAGCACATTACAAAAACGAGGAACGACAATGGTAGATACCTACCTATTTCAAACACTACTTGATAAATACTAGAAAAACTTCTTACAATCTATGATTGGACGGTTTCTGCAACTACAGGCTGGCAAAGGTAGCAGTTTTCGTACCAAAAAAACTGCATTATTATGTACGGAAACTAGTAAAGAAAACGATTTTATTAGGCGTTGCCTTTGCCTTAACAAAATGCCGATATTTTCAAGGACTTTTATTTGCTTATCTGAAGCTTAGGAAATTATGTTACAAAATTCTCAAAAACTTCAGACGTTTTCGGCAAATAACATAAAACTGTACCCAAAGTATGAGTTTTGTTTACCATATTTGGTTTTTCGTTTTTCGCTTTTGTTCCGTGTTCATTGCGGGTTTTGTATGAAGACGCGATAGAGATACCGATACGGAACTTTATGTTCTACTACAAATTTTCATCATATACTTGTAACATAAAGTTCCGTATCGGTATCTCTATCGCGTCTTCATACAAAACCCGCAATGAACACGGAAAAAAAAACGAAATATGGCTAACAAAACTCATACTTGGGGTACTGGAGTAGGTACTTACATACCATAAGTAGTTTCCGGTAACTTTTTTCGTGAATAATTAAGAAGTTTCTGGTTCCTATGATACCAAGTTTCGGGCCATTTGCAAGTTGTTGCCAAGAGTATCTTTGCAAACTTAAAATTATGACCTCAAAAATATTTAATTCTAAGAGCTGATTTCACTACTAATAAAGAATTAACAGGTCGTTAAATCTAACCTTAGACGTCAAACACGTACATTGACATATTTAACGGCCCTTTAATCCTTTGTTGATGTAAGACAGCATGGTAAAATCAGAGATAAGCATTTTACTCATAAAACCATAAAACACAAGTTTTAACAACTAAATAGGTTGGGAAATACTTTTAAGTTCTAGAACTTATATTAGAAGAGTCTCCTCTTTTCTGTGATTCAACGAAATCTTGCAATTTATGAGCTACAGTTACAAATGTTTATAATTATAACTAAAACTAGGCGCCAAAATAACTTTCCACGATAACCGCAGCTGTTTACGACTCTGGTTAGCTATATTCCTGAAGCTTTAATATTCTTAAGAAAATATGTATATTCACCTATTTGATACATTTAAAAGCATACGCCTTATGCAACGAAATCAAACTAAATCTTTTGTATGCTCTCAAGAATAATAATTGTGACCATTTAGAATAATCCGTATGTTATTTTATTTAATTATGAATTATATTTTTTTTACTCCTATAAAATTACAAATTTATGACATTATTTATAATCTTTAATTTTGAATCCTATAAATTATTGCGTGCATGAACATGGAAGATCATAAATTATAAATCTGACATCTGTATTTACCTTCTATATTCGCAAATAATCTAACATGATTATGATTTTCTATGAAATGGTTCAGCCAGTGGCGGCGTAAATAACGAAATATTCGCATTCATAAATAAGGTAGGATTTTAACCACCACGTGTCCTCTCGAAACGCTATACGTAAGGTACCATATACTATACACTATAGGTACCTATATAATTCCCTTTATATTTGAAGTATACGTATATATATAAGTATACTTTATATTACGTTGAAGTTCGTTCCAGCATTTTGATTGGAGCTCTACAACTCAAAGGGAGGCGAGATTATTTGATCAAAACGTCAGAACATAATTTTGGGTCAAAAATTGTTACAAAAAAGTAACACGGGTGTAATCCAGAGTAGTAGAGCTCTTTGTGAAGGGCTCGTCCGGGGAAGTATTACCACGCCTTTTTCTGTCGCAAAGCAGCGTTGCTGTTTCGGTTTGAAGAGTGTGGTTGCCGGTGTAATTACAGGCACATGAGGCTTAACATCTGTATGCCTCAAGTTGATAGACGTAGGGTAGTGCGTCATCATGCGTGACTTACGCGGCAATGCTATGTTATAGGTGATGGTTACCACTTAACATCAGGTGGGAATCTTCCACCAAGTAGTTGTATAAAAAAAAAGCTCGAAATGGTATAGACATCACCGACGCTGACGACAAACCGCTTACTTTTTGCTCACTACACACACTTTGCTTTCTACTTTTTTTTAAATATAAAACCAATGGTTACATAATGTAAGTTATCAGAAAAAATAAACTTAGAAAAACTATTATTTTGGTTTGGTACGAATTAAATATATGCTACGCAATTTATAACTTTACTGGCAAGTTCTAAAAGGTCTAAGTTTGAAAAAGGTCAATTAAAAGTACAAACACATTAGGTATAGAACGCGTCGTATTTTGATTTTGATAGAACTTTACTGTTTAGTAACTTATTTTCCAATTCAGTAACTAGAGTAGGTTTTATTATGCCCCTTTTCTGATGAGGGTTCAAAAGTTAAGGGGTTAAAGTATTCTACAGAAAATTGGGTTTAATTACTACAAACCTAAAGAATGCCGAAACCAATAGTTGGATAGGTAGTCAAGTGAGTAAGGTACCTCATAATACGAACGAAGTCAAAGGAGACGGTTAGTCAACAAACTAAATAAAGACGTGATTGTAAAGAAAAGATGTAAAGCAACTCCTATTGCCAAAATAAAAACCCAGTTGGACGGACGCTAATGTTTTTGTTGCTCTATTTATATCCAATGTACGTGTTGTTTTAATTACCGCCGTAAATCTAATTTTGTTGATTTTATAAAAACAACTTTTAAATATTTACAATTGTGATAAATATTTCCGCTTTGTATCAAAATAATTATATTTTAAGAAATTATTTTTACTTACTGTGTATTAGAGTGTATTATACCTATTTTTTTAATATTGGTGGACTTTCCACATAGCACCTCATAGCCCCAAACTAAGCCAAAGCTTGTCATATGGGAACCAGATAGAACCAGATATATTATACTTAAATATTTTTTGTATATTATAATATCTAATTACACCCAGATCGAGATCAAACATATACAAGGTGTTCCATAAGTTGTGTATATAAACTTCAGGGGGCTAAAGTACCCATCAATATGAACAACTTTTTCTAAGGAACCAACACTGTGAACGCGAAAAAAAAAACAGCTGTTTCATACATTTTAGCCTGGTAGGTATTGAACTTTTGTATGAAACAGCTGTTTTTTTTTTCGCGTTTACAGTGTTGGTTCCTTAGAAAAAGTTGTTCATATTGATGGGTACTTTAGCCCCCTGAAGTTTATATACACAACTTATGGAACACCTTGTATATTCATCACCCAAATGTTTGTTCTCGGTGGGGATTGAACCCACGGACTACGGCGCAGAAGGCAGAGCTACTACCAACTGAGTTGTGAAGGCGTATGATGCGGCATCCGATACGTACGATAAAGGATCGGTCGGTAAGTAGGTATCTGAAACTACTGAAATTGGGAGGGTATTATATAATTCATAAATCACATAATACCCTTTAAATTTTAGTGGCTTATGCTTGCTAAGAAGGGATTTATGGAAATCCTGATTGTAAAGGGTTGAAATATCCCTTTGAAGATAAAATGTATTTTTTTGTTTACGTTAACGATAGACTTGAAAAATCATGCCAGCTCTTTGCGAAATGGCTGCCTTGTCTAGTTTCTTCTTTTATTTGTGGCTGTTCAGTGGCCGATAGGGTATGCCACGAATTTGCCAATGTCAAGTTGTTAAGACTTAAAACAAAAATGCGGAGATCTGAGTAAACCAAGGGAGACTCTAAAAGTTGATTCGTTGAAATTATAAAAAACCATAATCTAGTCGATCTCATCCTCACTTGCGTCATCTCCACATGACACATCAACTGGTAAACACAAATAACAAACAACTGACAACCACAAAAATTACATGCTGCCAGCTTTCATCGTTCAATACTCGTTTAAGTTGGAAAAACTTATTTTACGACAATACTTGGCGTGTCCTATACTTTGCAAACTCACCTACGTGCCTACAATAATAACCACAAATTTATTATTGATACTCTTGTTGCATTAAACCATCCATATACAGAATAAATGTCCGAATTAATGGACAGGGTAGGACAGTGTGAAGGTAGAGGGACCTACGTGCAAAACCGCAATTTAATTTCGACCTATGTCTAAAGTAAAAGTAAGAACTTTGGTCGCTGTCTGTTTAAACTTTCGGGTAAAATTTCCACTGGGACCAAGTTTTCGAAGAAATCTCAATTCTGCGCTTGCATACCTATATATTTTTCATATGTTTAGATCCTTACCTATAAAATTGCCAACTCATACAAAAAAAAACATAATTAGTACATTATGTACCGTTATCGATGCACTTCCGCCATTTGAAGTTCATTGATTCTCAACGTTGAATCCAGCCGTGAGGGCTTCTTCTACTTGTCGTATCACTTGTTTTTTTTTGGTAACAGTGTGGTGAAAGGTTTATAAGTGCGCCTCAAGGCGGCTCCTTTCGAGCATTTTACAGACTGCCCAAACGGTTTTTTTAATGATTGTCTAAATTCCGAGATAAGTGGGCGGCAGTTAAAGTTTGGCCTGGAGAGTATGGTGGGTGATGGAGAATGACCAGTCGCAGTTCCTCTTATAGCAACAGTCGCGACAGCCCTGCAGTGTGTGGTTGTGGGCAATTGACTAGTCTCGGTTATTCAATAATAAAAGCTGCGGCAAACTCTTGTGGTTTGAGATGGAGCATGCACTATAGTTTTTTAATTCTTCATTACTGACTAGCGTATCAGCCGTCCACAAGCTCGATATTTTCAAAATTAAAACGTCGGAAATAAATACTCACCGCGCGTTTGTTTGCACGTTTGCACTGGCTAGACCGAATACTTGTCTGCAGCGCTGGTGCCACGATGAAATTCATTTAAAAAAATGTGATTTATATGTACTTTGGTCTTTTAAAAAATAACACATTGTTAATTACAAATTCCGATGTAGGTATGACGTAGGTATTACAAACAGAATCGTCAAACAGGTGTCCAGACAAGATCCACTTTCGCGGAACACGCTTGTGGAAAGGTAAAATGACATTAGATTGACAGATGTCCACGCCAAACGAATGTCATTTTCATAAATCAAAGATTTAAAACAAATACCATGTACCTAGCTATTGTTATTGCTTGATTTTTGAATAAAGATAAAACTGAAACTGAAACAGCTTCACGACTTTAATCCCCAGGCACGGTAGATATCCCCTCAGATCTTTTAGTACCAAGTACTAACTCCAGATTCTTTTGAGGATGTCTAAGGGGGGTATTCAGAGGTACATCCAAACATTAAATTTGGCACATGCCCACATTTTGCAATAGTTGGTATTCCATACGTGATAGGTTGCAAGCCCATCGCCGCTATTAGAGTACCAACTAGTTTCCTCACGATGTTTTCCTTCACCGTTTAAGAGCACTGGCATTGCGCACATAAATTTTTCGATAGGAAAAATCCATTGGTGCACGACCGGATTCGAACCTGCGACCTTATGATCGGAAGGCGGGGTCACTCCCACTAGACCACCGGTGTTTGAATAAAGGTTATTTATTATTATTATAAAAAGTTACAATTTATCTTTCCGCAGGCGTATTTCGCAAACAGAAAGTGGATCTTGTCTAAACCTCTGCTCACCGTATGATACTCTACTCGCAGTTTTAATGATGACACCATTATTATTTCTTTCATTTTATTCGAGGAAATGAATGAATGAAACCTTTCCTACCATTCATTTAACCCAACGTTATTAATTTAAATGCTATATAGCTCGATAGCCATTATTTTAATTGCAATAAAATTGACGTTATAAATAGACGTTAAAAGACTCGCTAGTCCATGTTAATTTCACAATAAAATAAAATCTGAACTACTACAATAATAGGTACCTTGTTTTTTAATATTTATAATTTTTGTCGCTTCTTTATTGCAAAATACTCGGTTATACATATATATCTCCAGAAAGATTCACTCTTAGGTAGGTGTAAGTGAATACCTAGCACTAGCAACCAGCAACATCAAAACAAATAAATCGGTTTTCAACGCTTGTTTAAACTAAAATGACAAATAGAAAATAAAATGTAGACTTTTAGTTTAGGCTACGAAAATGAGGCACATCCTAATAAATAAATAGGTTCAAAGATCTTGAATTAAGTAATAAATAAATATAAAACTATGAGTTTACTTCATTTATTTACAACGGACTAGGAAAGGAAAAATAAGGAGATGCATTTAATTTTAAATATTGAGAGTCGGTAACATCTTGCTCAGCTTAAACTTTTTTCCAACTCAACATTTAACTATACCGTGCGGTCGGGCGAAACACAAAGAAGCGAAACGTTTATTAATATAAAAAATATAATGAAAACCAAGCTTGAAAGAAACCTATCAAGCTTTTATTATATACCGCACAACTGATACCTGCGACTTCGTTCGTGAGAGTGTTAGAACATAGAAATAAACGAGGTTTACAGTTTTATATTTTATTTGTAGTCCATCGTTTTTCACTAGTTTTATTATTCTCTTCGTTACCTAGTTTACCTAGTCCGTATCTAGGAAAGGTTTACTATCTAACATTGTGATATTGGGAATTTCTTTCTACAAAACGTAATTTTGAATACTACACGGGTATTTATCGCGTATTACCTTATTAATTTTCCCGTCGTTTCGGCTATGTTGCAAAATTATTAATGCATATTCAATATGTGTCATGATCGCGAAAGATTAAAAAACTACACGTAATTTTGGGAGCCAATAATGTACGGCCAAATAATGTACAGCATGATATTTCACAGCACGATAATGCACACCCAGATAATCTGTGTCCACTGGTTTGAATTATTGGGTGTACATTATCATCCCGTACAATAACATGCTGTGCAATATCGTCACGTGTCAATAATGTACACCCAGATAATGTACAGCATGATAATTGGAAGCCACTTTAGTACCGTTGAGTCAGATTGGTTAGGTTATGTTGAAACATATAAATTACGCACGAGGCGAGCGAGCAAAGCGAGCGTGCCGCGGCAGCGGCCGCCGAAGTGCCAGAAATTAATTTTTACGGTTCCAAAGTGGCTTTCAATTATCATGCTGTACATTAACGTGCTGTACATTATCATGCTGTGTATTAACTGGCTGCACATTAACTACACGTGACAATATTGCACATCCAGATAATGCACACCCCGATAATGTACACCCAGATAAAACGAATCCAAAAAGGTACCAAAGTGGATTCCAAATATCATGCTGTACATTATCGTGCTGTACATTATCATGTCGTACAATAACCGGACTCGTAATTTTGTCTAAATAAATTTCAAAACAACATTCACGCTGCAGCTTACGACAGTCTGACAGTCCAAAATGTAGAACATTAAAATCACCACCAATAAGCGCGTTTTATAAACAACCCATGTCTTACGGCCGGTTTCTGAAAGTTCGATCAAAATTAATGTCATGTCAAACTTGCTATCTCTATCTAATTCGATGTAATAGCTGAAATGACGAGTGACTTGACATCCGATTAGTGTTGATCGAGCTTTCAGAAACCGACCGTTAGTAAATAAGAAAGAAATAATAAAAAAATAGTCGCAGCTGCTTAATAAGTAGGCCATGTCATGCCTACTTATTAAGTACTTATGTTGTATTCTTGAAATTAATTAGTTAGTGTAATGGTCTGTGTACTGTTCTAATTAAATAAATAAATAAATAAATAAATGCCAACTATCAGTCATCTCCTGGGGCGGCGAGGATTCCATACAAAAGCTTTTGCTCATCAAAAACAGAATTCTCGTACATATAATTAATTAAATAAGCCAGCTAATCGGACTTTACTTAGATAATAAATAATGAAATTTATATTTGTGGACACAGCACTTGTAATGTTGAATACTTTTTTTTGTAAATGCATACTTATACAACAGACATCTACCTACGTTCATCACACAAATGTTTCTTCTCGGTGGGGATCGAGCTTACGGCAACAGCGCAGAAGGCAGAGCTACTACCAAGCTGTGAGGGCTGTCAATTATGTAATAATGTAATATGTAACGAAATAAGGTTCTATAATGACGTACAAATACAGGTATCTCGCCCAAAATGACAATAGATTTGTAACTTTATGAAAGAAAAAAATATTCAATTATAAATTAATATATCCAAGTTAAAATATTTATTATAATATAAATATATATTTGAATATCTAAGACATGTAATATCGCTGTTGGTAAAATAGTAGTCGTTTCTATATACCCACAATACAGGTCAACCTAGTGAGGGCATGACCTCGAAGTCAGTGTTCGAAAGGAGTCTTTGAGTCGCACTTAAAATCCTTTCACCACACTGTTTCGAAAGAACTAGAGATACGACGAGAAGAAGAAGAAGTGAGGTCATGCAGAACTAGTGAGTTATTATGTGTGACCGTTGGTACCCACCAATCCCTCCCACTCAGGGTGTTCATTGAATTAAGCTAAGAGTGTCCTATTTACTTACTATTTATTTGTGCCACGTCCCACCGAACTGTATCTCGCAAAAGTGTTATTAACATACTTAGGTACAGTCGAACTCATATTTCAGCGTTTTCAGACCTTAGACTTTATTTCTGCAGAAGCCACTAGTGGTTTTAATATAAATTATATTGAATTAACTTGTCTTTAGGTTATCCATAAATTACGTCACACGAATTTCATGATTTTTGACCCCTCCCCCGTCCTTGTCACAGCTGGTATCATTTGTGAGACCCCCCTCCTACCTAGTGTGATGTCACATATTTAGCAATTTTCATATAGAAATTTATAAAATTAAAATTAAATTTAGTGTTGTAATACTTAGATATTAAATATTATATTTTGAAAAAATGTGATGTCACAAAATTTGGGACCACTCCCCACCCCTTGTCATATAATGTCACACTTCGTTGACCCCCTCCCACCCCCTTAACGTGTGACGTAATTTATGGATGACCCCTTATCCGCATTTAGAGTCTAAGGTTCATGCGTATTGAATTCTTTATTTCCTTTTCCAAGATTATGCGTGATGATAATCTTTGAAAAGGTAGTGAAGATGTTTTTGTCACTAAACTAATGCTGAAAGTATTCTTGACTTTTATTTATTGTACTTTTATTTTTATATTACGTTTTTTATTACAATAATTATGACTACTGCCTATTCTCATTCATAAAACACTTTAACCATTTGATGAATCATCATTTACTTTTGATGTTTCTTCTTCTTCCTGTCGTGCCACTTTTGATCCTGACTGTATAAGAAACTGAATAAAACAACAGGGGATGGCGGTAAATACGAACCAGTAAAATACACACACACACAAAACACCATGTCAATTGTATCCAATTGACTATCATGGTCTTCACCCGCGCACTAAACGGTATCTTGTTGTCTGTTTAGCTTGTTTTCGTATGGTTCCGTTTTATTTTGTCTATCATTTTAGCTTGCTTTTATATGGTAAAGTATATTGACCACAGCGTCGCCAAATTTTTTTTTGCCAAGTCGGTATTTTGGAACTTTTGAATGAAAAAAGCAGGATTCTTTCGTCGAAAGCGGGTCATAGTAGAAAAACGTATATATAATTAGAAGTTTTTAAATATTTATCTTTTTATTTGAGTTCAAATTACATTTACGTGACAATAGATTTAAAAATCGGGACGTCTGGCAAAGCTGATTGACACTTAGCTGTTGTAAAACTAACGTAAATGCTAAAGTACCTACCGTCTCTTTGTTAAGGGGCTGACAACTATCAAACAACTTCTCGCTCGCACGTTTCGACATGTTGAAAGATATAAAATCACTTAACTCATTTTCGAAAAATCGCAATCTACCATCTTGTGTGCAGTCACATTGCACACAGTTTAGTAAAAAAATAATTGTGATCGATACAAGTTTTCCTTCATATGTTTTTTTTTATATTTATAGCAAGAGACGATGAAAATGAAACTAAAATAATCCTAAAAATGGTTCAGCAAAATTTAATGGCAAGAGACGTCTTGCCATTAAATTTTGCTGAACCATTTTTAGAATTATTTTAGTTTCATTTTGACTGTGACAGTGTTCGCCCTCTGGTATTGTATATTTCACTAACGAATGTCTTCTCATTTAAGTGTCTGTAATGACAACTCAATTCTGTGAACTTAACAATTGGAAATCAAGGCACATTCAAAGACATTCATTATGTCGCTTCCAATTTAACTTTGACATTTGTCCAACTTTATGTTTACGTTATACCACAGAATACTCATACCCTACAAATGATTCGTAGTTTAGGTATACTAAACAAACCAAGCCAAAGAGTAGGTTACTTTTTACATATGTTGTTTTACATCATGAGTTTACTTTTAAGAACTTTGGAGTGATACTGCTCGGTAGGTACCTAGCAGACATTAAAGTAAAATTAAAAAAAAAAAACAGAAGGTTCCTAATAAATGCCTCGAGGTAGTATTATACAAGGTGTTCCTTAAGTTGTGTATTATATAAATTGATTGCTAACATTAAAGGCGCTATTAATAGCATTTTCTCTTTATTGGGTTCCTTAAAATCATCAAGCCGTTCCCGGTAATTTTTGGGAATAAAAATTTTGCTAATCCAGGCTACGAACTATATTTATCAGATTTACACACTAGATCTCCGTTACCCCCAATTTTTCTTTTTTTCTCTTAATGTAAGCGCTATACAACATTTGGAAACCTAATGAAAACTCAAAATTGTTGGAATTATGTTTATCGTTTAAATAACAAAATACAATTTTATTAAAATAAATTCTATGACATCAAATACCTAAAACGGTGTTGGGAATTGACACTCTACCAATCATCAAAGCTTTGGTCGCTAGGAACTGGCGGTAGATTCACCTAGAGAAGTTTCAAAGTGATCCTTGTCTACATCTACACTAATATTATAAAGAGAAAAGATTTGTATTTTTGTTGTTTTGTTGTTTTGTTGTTTTGTATGTAACGAATAGGCTCAAAAACTACTGGTCCGATTTCAAAAATTCTTTCACCATTAGAATGCTACATTATCCCGGAGTAACATAGGCTATATTATATTTTCAAAAAAATCAGGGATCCTTACTAAAACTCCAATAATGTAACCCAAGGTGGAAAAAGAAAACCTTACATCGCGTGCGCTGCGAAAACTATTGATGATAGAACAAAATAATGTACTACGACTTTGCAGAACACATCATTATCTACAAAAAATGTCGCGACAGCATATGTCTAACTATTATAGTTATGTCACAATAAGTGTTCTTTTATTATAAAAAAATAATTGAAATGCCTCCGCTAGAAAAGGGTCTTTATTTGTACCTTGGTATTAATCCTTATCCAAATAAATCATTTCATAATTAAGACGGTTAAAATACCTATAGATTACTTCTTAAATTTTTCAAATCGGACATTCCATTCAAAAGATATGACGAAATTAAAAATGTTAACGGGTCCACGGGTCACGCGCGGGGTGCGATTTCACTCACTCAAGGAGAAGCGCGTGCAAATGTATGAAATAAGTAGACGCGAGGCTCGAACCCACGGTCTAAGTTTATCATAAAATGTTCAAAAAATTTATGACCACCCATGCGAAGCTGGGACAGGCCGCTAGTACTAAATAAAGACCGTTTTGATTTTGATTTTAATTTTCTAACATTATAGCCCTGTCAACTACATGATAGAATAAATGAGAGAATAAATTATTAACTAATATTTTGTGAAGAGAGAGTTTTCTTCATATTGGAACGGATTTAAATGAGATTAAGCGCCGCGAGTGTTTAACAAGCCGCTAACCTCAGCGCGGTTTGGCGCTGACGCTGCAATGTGCAGATTGCCTGTAATTGGAAGCCAGACTGCAGTGGCGCTTGTTTTAATCTAAACATCATGAGAGTTATAACTCAATACAACACGTAAACTATCTCCTTATAACAAGCGGTGATCTTTTTAAAGCTTTGTGAGAAATTATTACAGGCACATGAGGCTTTGCATCTGTATGCTTCAAGTTGATGGACGCAGGGCAATGCATGGTAGGGTACGTTCATACAGTGCCTGACTTGCGAGGCAATGCTTTGTTATCTTGATGGTGTGGTGGGCCATCTGCTTGTTCCATTAGCAAGTAGTACAAAATAAATGATCTTGTATTAATAAACCATTGTATGTATCGACACCCGATTTGAAACACCACCACTTCACCGCCACCACGCGAAATCTATACAATAAGTTTACAGGGTGAATTTTTCAAGTCCGCGTGCTTGGCCAATTCCAATCTATGAGGAATAGCAAAAGGTACTCAAAGGCTCGATTTTGATGAAAACGAAAACTTCATCATTGGATTTTTTTAGCCCAGGAACCGAACTTGTAGATTTTTACCACCATTCGATAGTGTCGCTATAAGGAATGAATTCTGGAAAGTATTTTTCTTCGTGTCGTGTTACAAGTTTTTTCGAATCAGTTTGGTGAAAGGATTTTAAGTGCGCCTCATAGAGACTCTTTTCGAGAATTTGGTTTCCTCACGATGTTTTCCTTCGCCGTTTGAGAGTACTGGCACTGTGCACATTAATTTTTAAACGAAAAAACTCATTGGTGCACGATCGGTTTTGAACCCACGACCTTACCGGCGCCGGTACCACTAGACCACCAGTGGGAAGTAATAACAGACGACAAACTTAAGCAAAGTGTTGGATTTTAATTAACTGCATCATATTTTGAAATAGTAGGTACCAACTTGAAAAATTCAACCCAGTATATATCAAATGTATAAAAGAATAGACTAGATTCATAATGAATAGTCTAGATTCCTCCATGGTGATAGATGAACTCGATTATAGTTTGTCAGGTGTTTTTTGAAACCAAAAAATAAACATTTTCACGCCAGTTCGGGTCCGTCGGTGATGTGTGAAGTACTCGCACTTTTACCTTTTAACTAGTATTTATTTGATTGTTACATATCTTTCTTATAGCTCTTTACCCACCAATATAATCGATTTATAAAAGGGAGCGAGAAACTAGAGTGTATCAAAATGAGCTACATGCAATGTTGGTATACATTATTTTAAAATATTAAATATACCTACGTATAAGTGATTTGGTTTCCGCCCTTGGAACATGTCTTCATTAGTATATGTAATTACCCGGACAAGTACCCATACCTGCATGTCATTTACTATTCCGTGATTATTAACTTGAGCCATCCTGTAGCTAATGTACTGTATTACTACTATATTACTCGGAACGATCTAACTATATCTAACTCGGAAGTTCGAAGTATCCAATGTGATTAGAGGCTCAAAAACCAAAGAAAAAAATACACTGTCGATACGTTTTCATAATTCAAAATAGGAAAAAAGCCAAGTCTCCTTCTAGTAGCCTAAAATCTTTGTTATACCAGTGGCGTAGCTAGGTGGACAAGGGCCCCGATGCAAAGAGAAATATTGGCCTTTAAAATAAATCTTTAAAAAAATGTGTGCAGGCTCAAGGTTTTCTAACTTTGGAAGCTGGCTGACCCTCTCTTTTCAAAGCTTAGGTTGAGGGCCCCCTGAGCTCCGGGGCCCTGGTGCACTGCACCACCTGGCCCTACGATAGCTACGCCAAGAATTTACCTAGTACTTGTCACCCATTGGAGTTCGCTGTAGTTTTCGTATATTATGATAAGTTATTTTCTTGTGGTTTACAATAAAAAATCATATATATTTATATTTGTAAGTACAGGAATGTATACTGTTTCGTAAGAACTTGTGACACGACAACAATAAGAAAAAGTACAGGAATTAATTTAAATATTTATTAATATGTATGTATTGTGTCAACATCAACTACGCGAAAGGACATCATCATCATCTTCCTGCCCTTTTCCACGCTAAGTGAGGTCGGCACAACATGTTTTCTTCTTCCACTCTCCTCTACCTATCATACGTCATCTCAGTGCTCACTCCTTTCTTACTCATATCATCTTTCACACAATCCATCCATCTTTTCTTTGGCCTGCTTCTCCTTCTAAAACCATCCATATCCATTTCCAACACTCTTCTCGTAATATGACTTTCTTCCCTCCTCATGACATGCCCATACCACGCTAACCTATTGCTCCTCCTCCGCGAAAGGACATGTATATGAATATTTAGATAAATCGGATTATTCTTCTAAGGAATGCTTTCACAGAATAAATCAGTGTTTTATCATCACTTTGTCAACGTAATTTAACATTATTATTGCAGCATTACACTGATAGGTTCCATTGGTAATAATAAAAAGACAGGTGTGAGTGAGATTCGCATTTTATATACTTGTGTCACAAAATCTCTACCGTTCCAAGCTGTATTTACCTAGAGATTTTTTATTTTTGCCTTCTCCATGTAAATAGTAGACATTCTTGTTCATATATTTGTCAAAGCTTGATTTTTTCCGCCCTTTAAGGTCACAGACCTTTTTTACCGTTGGCGATACCTATAAAGAAGAAACTATAGATTCCTGAGAAAACTGGTATTAACCAGTTTGTTTATAACAGGAGAACAACAAAGTGACCCTGAGAGATAAATTTTACCCTTTCGGTACGGAACCCTAAAATATTTGTATTTACCGATCGTTTTTTGGTAGGGAACCTTACCGATCGAACGCCTCCAATAAATCCAATAATTTCATGAGCCTTGGCTGGGTGCTATCGTTGCGAAGTCGTCAAATAACCAAGAAATCACGCACAACAAGTTTCCCAATTTTGAAGCAATAAACTCGCTTTGAACGAATTTATGTGTACCGGTGATAGCCCTTGACTTTCTCCATTTACGGTAATTTCCATACTAACTCTAATCTCCTACGTAAAATACTGCATCAAAATAAATATCACAAGTAGGTAGGTA
This sequence comes from Chloroclysta siterata, assembly GCA_932294275.1. Taxonomy (NCBI): domain Eukaryota; kingdom Metazoa; phylum Arthropoda; class Insecta; order Lepidoptera; family Geometridae; genus Chloroclysta; species Chloroclysta siterata. Next base: position 9,024,529 of record OW028600.1, on the reverse strand, counting down.
TCACAACCTTCACTGTTCTTAGTTCAAAGAGTTCCTTTATTCCCAGCCGATGATCGTAATTTGTCTGTCACGTATTGTTATATTTTAGGGTAAATATTAGAGGCCTTCCTCGTATAGCACCGATCATGTTCCTTGTACCAATCAACATATAGGTTTTAGAAGCTCTACGAGGAAATATTAATATTAAGAAGCCTCCCTTGTAGAACACCAGCGGTGTAGTAGCTTCTAGTGTTGGGGTATTATTTTTATTTCACTCAATGAATTCCTATACATAATTATGGTTGATTTTCAAATACGCCAAATATGACAGAAACATTAAGTGTGTCAGATATGAAGACGCGATAGAGATACCGATACGGAACTTTATGTTGCAAGTATGATGAAAATTAGTAGTAGAACATAAAGTTTCATATCGGTATCCCTATCGCGGCTTCATACAAAACCCGCAATGAACACGGAACAAAAACGTAAAACGAAAAACCAAATATGGTAAGCAAAACTCATACTTGGGGTACAGGTCTGATGATGGAGCCAAGGTCTGTTCAACGGAACTCTTCAAAAAATAGGCCAATAGAGTTGAAACTTGGTTACCGTACCAAGTTAGTAGGCGGTAGTCAGAAAAAAGTCCAAACATAATGTTTGGACTTGCCTTTGACTACCTACTCAAAGTATTGGTGCGTTCTTCGGGTCGGGTCGCATCACCAGATCTCAGTTCGGGGCGACTTCAGTAGCTTACGTCACGGTGGTATACGCAAATCAACGTAGAGATGAGAACCGCCTGTTCTTCCCTCCTAAAATAGTTGTTTATATCAAGAAGCCCATAAATTACCAACATTCTTTGTTGAATCACTACTAATGGTGGTAGCTTGAGATTAATTTCGTTTCTTCTTGCTAAGGTGGAGAAAACATTTGTTCGTAATGTCTGGTAGTTGAATTACCAACGTATTGATAAATCACTAACTATTATCGTTATATTTAGAAGCTGCTGCATTCCGATCAATTCAAATTCCAAAGAATTCAATTGGAAATGTATTTTTCAATTTGTAAAATCGCTTGCATTACTGTAAACAAAAAAAATCGTTTATTTGCTTGAACCGACAAAAATGCGAAAAATAGCAACACACTTTATTGTTATCGCATCAACCGAAGGGCACCAACCAATCATGGGGATGAAATGGCTCCATAAACTTCGCTGCGTCAAAATTTTAAGGAAAATGATGAAATTTCTTATAAAATATTCTCATGATGGAAAATGTTTGTTGCTACTTTATATTATTTTTGCATTTAAAAAACTGGTACTTAGCCAAGCATCATTATGAATTGTGTCCATTCCAGTTTGCAAGATTTAAGATGGTAATCAACATTATAGTATTTTGTTTCAATGAAAAGCTCTTCGCGGCCAAAACTTTTAGCGCATAAAATACCGGCACTTTATTTGTCATTAAAATTTGTAGCAGTCGGGATGAACGATTAATATTTAAGAGCCTTAAAGTGTATTTACTATTTAATAAAAAAAACAACAAAACGCGGTTTACATTTTAATAACGCGCACTTCCGCCGTTTTATTTTCGCTGAGTACACTACAGAGTAATGATACATGATACAGATCTAGATCACCAATACAAACCCCAATAGGCTTGAAATCATGTTCACAAGCAAAAACTTTTATTTAAGTAAATATTGTAACTTCTTTATTGTATCACGCAATTAAAATCAATAATAGTTATGAAATACTGCTTATTTCAATAAGCTAGCAATCCAGGTTTATTTCAGCGATCCGGATTTTTTGTTCTCGAGTATTTTCGGCATGGTGAATTAGCTCCTAGAATCTTGGGTTCATATTTTGGATAAAAGCATTGATTATGCTAATGAGCTTTACTTATTGATGCTAGTATTTTTAGAATAACTCCAGATAATGTCAGCCTCAGCAATTATGCGTAAATGAAATTTTTAAGGTCAATTCTTGTAGTAGAATCTTTCATCTTTTTTTACAGTTATTATGATTGAGTGTACTGACTCAAGGCACGTAAACATGTGAGAATGCCGTACCTAAGTATAAATACGTGATACACGTTTTCTAGGGAGTGACAGCTCTTTGGATATGTTATTGAGTTTTCTAGAAATTTGGAGGGGATTGAAATCGGGTTTCCACTAGTTCTGCTATAAAAAACATTTATTTGTAACAGACGGATGACAAGACACGGGTCACACAAACAATGTAAACAAGTGTATAAACAACATACGGAAAATATAAATAAATAAAACCGGTCAAGTGCGAGTCGGACTCGCGCACAAAGAGTTCCGTACCATTATCTATAAAATCGGCAAAAAAAATCACGTTTGATGTATGGGGGCCCCCTTAAATGTTTATTTTATTCTGTTTTTTAGTATTTTTTGTTATAACGGCAACATCATCTGTGAAATTTTCAACCGTCTATCACGGTTCATGAGATACAGCCTGGTGACAGACGGACAGATAGACAGACAGTCAGACAGACAGTCAGACAGACAGACAGACAGACAGACGGACGGACAGCGGAGTCTTAGTAATAGGGTTCCGTTTTACCCTTTGGGTACGGTACCCTAAAAATACCAAATAGAAATGTGTCTCCCGGTACCGTCTACCACGCTACAAATCGGACCTTTCGCCTTTTTACCTTTCGGCTTCAAAATGATGTTTGGAATTTTAATCATTGTATATAATATTACGCTGAGCTATCATTGATTAATAATTTTAGGCTTCACAGCTCGGCCGGCACCTCTTGATTGTGGGTTCAAACTCTACCAAGGACAAATATTATGTATGTAAGTATTCTATTAGTTATTTAGTATGAAGACCCATTTATATCGGTCAGTATGAGCAAGTCTGTAACTATAAGACATACAAAGATCTACAGGTTTATTTTTATTTCATTCATTCGAATACAATTTTTGAATTTCTAATTCGATGGCTCCCGAAAACGCGTTCGGTTTTGAAATTAATATACTTAGGTGAAATAAGAAGTAGTTAAAAACGTTACATTAATAACCATTTCAGTCAGTCGTTTACCATTTATAAACCACGTAGGTACCTACAGTTTTATTTAATTTTGATTGTTTTATAATTCGACTTTGTGGTTAAAGTAAAAACATGCTTCGTAAACACAATTTTTGGAGGGTAATTTCTTTTATTCGCGCCCACAATATCTTTGGTAGAAGTGAACTAAAACGATAATGAATAGTATGGGGTTAGTAACTTCATATGTATTTTGTAATTATTATTATTCAGTGTGTTCTATCTATAAAGCTTATTATAAGCTTATTATATATAGCTTGCCGCTCTTGCCGTCGGTTTTTTAAAACATTTACATCAATAAATCTACATGAAATTCCATTCTACAAAGGTACCTAATAGGTGAATTTAATAAGTAATTTTTAGCTTAAGTGGCATCTTTCTTACAAATTGAGTATTTTGAAGAAAATTGCGAACTAATTTTGTAGGATATTGAGTATTTTCTTTGGTATTTAATAAAGCCTCTCACGAAGCTTTTTAGCATTAGGATATTGGCAGGTCTAGCATCGTAGGTACTTTACACAAAGTAGTTTTTTTATACTAGCTGATGGAACAAGCATATGGCCCACCTGATGTTAAGTTGTAACCATCACTTATAAAAAACTTCATTGATTTATGTAGATAAACATATATTATTGTATTGTTATGTGGCAGAGGTAACCTTCTTTACTGATTTTTCGCAATTTCTGACAAATGGAACTAACGCTTATTTTAACTAAAACTGTCCAATGTTATTGAATAAATTTCAAACTAAACTATTCTTTTGTAGGCGAATAATCATGGTATGGCCTTTTTTACCTATAGAAATAACATCATCTCGAGCCAAACTCATAATAAACTACACAAAACACTTCGTTGCGACCTTTGATATCAGTTCCTAAAATCCATTAGCTGTCTATCTCAAAAAGAATTAAAAACAGTAAAATAAAAATAACAAACGGCTGGTTGTAATGCAGAACAAAAATAACTGGTCGTTTACAAGTACGAACCATTAATTTGAATTGTGTATGGTTCGCTGTGACGTGGCAGACGAACTTTTGTGAATGGAAAATGCACAGACAACTTTAGAACGGCTGTTACTTTTTAAGATGAGTAGTAGTTTTTAAATATACTAAGGTTCCTTCCTTTCCTCTAGTTTAATATGATGGAAATCAAAAAGCTTTTACTATATCTTTAATATATACCTAGTTAACTAGAATGTATAAGATCTTGTATTCTGTTCAATCGAAATGTCAATTAAAATTATGTATATTAAACTCTCTGCAATTATGTACTTATCTTCATTTTTTATTATCAGATCTTGAGGAAATCTGTGGCTTAGTCAACTCTGCACGTTTTGACAGTTTTTTTCTTGTGGATTAGGCCGACTATACCCTGAAAGGATGATATAGGTGTTGAGCCAACTCCATCATACCTATTTATACATTTCCTTTTTAAAGTTACCTTGCAAAATTTACATGAGAAGAGCGAATGATCTTTTTGAGTGCAACCTTATCGTAGTGGTAGATAGAATATCCCTCCATTACGTTCTCCATTACGTCTATCGTGCAATATTATACCGAAAAAGCAATGTATATTGGGTTCTAGCGCAGGTCGCTTCCTCTTACCTTTTACAAACGCTAGTCAGCATTTTAATACACTATATTTCAGTTATAGATACTAACATGTGCTTTGCTATTGCGTAGAAAATAACTGAGCCAGTATCTAGCATATAACGGGTGGCCTGAACGCAATAAACGATAATCCATTCTTCTTTCGATTTAGGAATGATTGGTTTCTATTAATTTTGTAAGAATCTTCCAAGAACAATTTGATATCTATAGATTATTTTAGGTTATAGTTCTCAACGCCTCGGAGGATTTACGTTGAAGCCTTTATCCTACGCCTCCAATCCACTAACAGGTGCTTAGTTACCTAACCAGATAATCCATCCATCAGCTTCGGCTCTTGCCGTCCCCTTGCACACTAAAACTTGTTATTAAGGTTTGCGTAGTTGTACTTTGAATTAATGAATGAAAAATCCTTACAAACTATAACAAAATAAGAAACGAATTGGCTAGTCCCATCGCTAAAAAGCGATTTCACCAAACAACTTTTGAATGGACAGGAGCTTAAAACAAAAAGGTTGGCTATAGGGTGCACTATGAAATGAACTATAGCTGTGATTTATAATAATTTGAAACTTTGCTATTGTAACAATAAAATAATATTACCTTTGCCCTAGACAATTGTTTTGGTCGATTAAAACTGTAAGAAAAAATACAAAAAATCAAATACTGTCATTTTTGAAACATACAATTACACTAGGAGACCCGACAGTCGTGGTCCTGCATGATTTAGTTGCATTATAGATAAATAACCTAGATACAGACTGCAGCGCCATCTGCCGGGCTGATTTGTGAATCTAAACCATCCAGGGTGCCACCGCATAAAAAAAAATATTCAAATCGGTCCAGTCGTTTAGGAGGAGTTCAGTGACATACCCACGCACAGTAGAATTATATATATACCTACTCGTAATAAATATATCATCGTCAAGTTTATGTTTTACTAGTTTTCGTATTTATAATTTTTTTTTTGGTTGGAAATCTCATTTAGATTACATTTTTGCTGAAAATTTTATTCTCAGAACCTTGGTTGTTTGCGATTTTATACATAAAGTGATCTTCAAAAATGTATAAATGGGTGAGCGGAAAGTTGTTTACTGCATTTTAAAATGACAAACTAGATTCAATTCATTCTACCTACTCGTAAAATGTTCATAAAGGAAAACTTTAGGGTTAATTTGAGTATCCAATTAAACATTTAAAAGTTTTGAACAAGATCATTGATTTAAATGTTGTTTACAAACTTTCAATTCTAATCTAACCGGTTTTTGTTTGCGCAAAGTGAAATAAGGCTTGGCTACCTTATGGCTACAGAACGAACAACAGCGATAACAACATAAAACAGTAAGTTTATTGGTGCTTAGTTGAACTAACACATTCACATTTGCTGAATGTCTATGAAACGGCCAATTTACCACGCGTTATCGAGCTTCGATACCTACTTACACTATGTTGACGAAAACATTGCCTTTACTGACTTACAGCTTGCGCTCAAGTTACATTTTTTTTATACAACTAGGTTATGGAACTAGCAGATGGCCCACCTGATGTTAAGTGGTAACCATCACCTATAACAAAGTATTGCCTTGCAAGTCACGCACGATAGGAACGTGCCCTACGATGCACTGCCCTGCATCCATCAACTTGAGGCATACAGATGTTAGGCCTCATGTGCCTGTAATTTCACCGGCAACCACACTCAAACTGACACACAGCAACGCTGCCTGGCGGCAGAAAAAAGCATGGTACTTCCCCGGATGAGCCCTTCACAAGGAGCTCTACTAGGTTCTCTTAAAATAAATAAAATAAATTACAGAGGAGACGTAAAAAAAATTGTTGTCAATCGATTTAGAATAGAACAGAATAAACATTTATTTAGATTAAATAGTTTACTTATTGAAACTAAAGGCATCTACATATCTCTAATACTATAAGAATCAAAGTCCTGACTGACTGACTGACTGACTGACTGACTGACTGACTGCCTGACATATAGACAACGCACAGCCTAAACCGCTGGTCCTAGAGACTTTAAATTTTAGGAGTACATAGGTCTTATGGCGTAGAGGTGTACTAAGAAGGGATTTTTGGAAATTCCACCCCTAAGGGTGTAAAAAGGGATGAAAACGTTTGTATGAAAAATAGTATTCCTTGAACCTACAAACTTGAAACTTGGAGTACATATACTTCAAGACAAAAAAATAAGAAAGGCATTTTTATTTTTTTTAAACTACCCTTAATAAGTGTGCAAAGGGATGTCAAAGATTGTATGGGAGTTTTTTGACCGCTGGTCCTAGAGACTTGAAATTTAGAGTACATGGGTCTTACGGCGTAGAGGTGTACTAAGAAGGGATTTTTGGAAATTCAACCCCTAAGGGTGTAAAAAGGGTTGAAAATGTTGGTATGAAAAATTGTATTTCTTGAACCTACAAACTTGAAACTTGAAATAAATGTACTCCAAGGCAAAAAAATAGGAAAGGCATTTTTATTTTTTTAAAACTACCCTTAATAAGTGTGCAAAGGGATGTCAAAGTTTGTATTGGAGTGTTTTAACGCGTGGTGCGATTGACTTAAAACTCGGAGTAAATATACTGAGAAATAAATAATTAAGAATGACGCTTTTTACTTTTGATAATTACCCCTGCAAAGGATGCAAATGACTGTAAAAGTTAGTATGGGAGATTTTTAACGCATAGTGCGATTGATTTCAAACTTAAAGTAAATATACTCCACAATAAATAATTTAATATCACGTTGCAAGGTTTTTATGGGAGATTTTTAACGCGTATTGTAATTAACTTCAAACTAAAAGAAAATTTTCTGTGGATAAATAACAAAAAGGCAGTTTGATTTTCGAAAACAACCCCTAAACCGTTACCCTCCATCGTTGCGCTCGAGTAAAAAGGATACAACGAGGCGTCAATGTTTGTAAGGGATATTCTAAAATCGGGAATCTTGAGTTGATACGAAGAGATCTGAGGGTATCTACCGTGCCTGGGGATCAGTCGTGAAGCTGTTTCGTTTCGTTTGTTTTTGGGGTAGAAACTAGAAACAAATAACTACATATTTTCCGTGTAAGGTTGCCTTTGTTGTATTTTGTGTTGTATTTTGTGTTATGTTTATGCTAAACTCAGTACCTATACCTACCTACCTACCTTATATAGGTAATGTACGCCTATAGGTATCCCTTATACCTACGTAGGTATTTAAAATCCTACCCTAATAATATACAAATCAATGCGAAAGTTACGATGTTTGGATGTTTGTGGCTCAATCACGGTTCACCACTTCAACGCGTGCGAAGCCGCGGGAAGCCACTAGTTAAACAATAATAAAAATAATAATTTATGAATATAGATACCTAAAAGGTGCCTCACTTTAGGTATTTAAATGAGTAACATACCTAGGTACATAAATGCAATAGCTTCCTTCAAATATTCCGTTCCATACCGTATGAGTCATCTCTGATTTATTTTCACAACAAAGTAGTCAACAAGCTTACGGCCGCCTGATGGGAAGTGGTTACCGTGGCCTGTGCCGTAGCCTACGGACACTCCTTTCTTCTGATTTTATTCAAGTAAAAATACATAATTTGCTTTGTTATACCTACTAGAAATTATTAACCCTTGGTAAGTATACTATTATTATAAGCTTACCATCTTTATAATTAATTACAAGCATTTATTTTTAATTTCAAGAATCGCTTTATTTCATACTAGCGGCCTGTCCCAGCTTCGCATAGGTGAACATATTTTTTTTTACATTTTAGGATAAACTTAGACCGTGGGTTCGAACCTCGGCTACTTTCTATTTTTTCACGCCCTTCTCCTTCGCCGCGTTGCCCGCTGCGCTGAGTGAGAACGCGCCCCATACCCCCCCGTTGGCTTATATTTTTAAAGCGAACTAAAGTTTTTAATTCGTAATATCTTTTGCATGGAATGTTCGATTTGAAAAATTCAAGACGTAATCTATAGGTATTGAAACAGTATTGAATACAAAATGATTTATTTGGATAAGGATTAATATAAAGATATGGATAACATGGTCTGATTTTGGTTGGCATTTCTATCAAACTTCTAAAATATAAAAAAGAAGTTATAGTAACATAACTACGATAGATATATGGCATTGCTGAGTTTTTTGTTGATATTGATGTGTTCTTTAATTACTATGCATGCGATGAAAGACATTTTATGGTATTTTTTTTACATTTACAGGTGCATCAGGCGAGCGTAAATGGGACTGTTGGGAGGGGAAGACCTAGGCGAACGTATCTCGATCAGATAGCGGACGTTCTAGAGAAGGGCCAGGTCAAGAGTACCCTAAACCGACGAGAATGTATGAAGAATGTTATGAGAGTGAATGAAGCGAAAGAGGTATGTAAGGACCGTAGCAAGTGGAAATCCGTGATCTCTGCCTACCCCTATGGGAAACAGGCGTGATTTTATGTATGTATTTTTACATTTGGTTTACATTATCGAAGTTATAGAAGGGATCCCTAATTTTTTCAAGTAATAAATATAAACTATGTTACCCAAGGATAATGTAGCATTCTAATGGTGAAAGAATTTTTGAAATCAGACCAGTAGTTTTTGAGCCTATTCGTTACATACAAAAATACAAATCAAATACATATTTATAATATTAGTGTAGAAATAACACAGCGTAGATATCTTAGAAGCTATCCAGAATCGCTAAAACTAATATAGCTTAGGTATATTATTGTAATAAATAATTATGCAATGTAAGACGATGCCTGCGGCATTGTAGTGTAGCTATACCAAACACGATGATTATGCGAACTTTGGCATTATTATGGCATTACACCACATACCTAGGTACACCAAAAATAATATTGCCTTTCATATTGTTTCCGCTAAACACCAATAAGTAGTCTGATAACTTTTAAAGAAAAACATGAATAAATGAAAACGAATCAGTTTGGCCTTTTATAAAAGAATGTTTTAAGCAGTTAGATTCGGTGAAACCTTGGTTTTCAACGATACAAAGTTTCTCGAATATTTACTTTACACCGTTAAAGCGGGGATTCCTGACACAGTTTTAGGTATTTTAATTAATATCCTGGGAATTTGTTATTTAAACAATTAACATAAACGTTGAAATAAAAAAACAATGTTATTTTGTGGGGTAATTTTATGGTGACCAACAAATTAGCGTTTTGATTTTGTTGCCAAGAATTGTATAGAAAAAAATGAGGTAATTTAGCATTTTTTTTCTATCCAGCGTGTAAATCAAACAATCTTATGTCTTCGCCATGATGTTGTCTATATCCTTGAAAAGTTATAGTATAGTGTTATTTTCATGGTAAATTTATAAACAACTCACATAACCATCCCATCCAACCAACCATGAAAAAAAGTGATCATCGTAATGCGTTTTTTTAGAACTAGGCTGGAAAGCATGGGATTACCCAGTCGTTATGCTATTCTTTAAAATAAAACTTTATACAATATATAAAGTATATAAATAACAAACATTAATCATAATATACAATATAACAAAATCAAACCGTCTTATAATTGGAAAATAAAAATAGACGTCTAAACCATTTCTTAGTAGTCAACAAATAAAACTAAGAAAGTTCATGTACTTGGGTGTCTGGAAAAGTAATGTGTGTTTCGTTTGGCTCTAATTAGCGAAAATAGAAACATGGCAGTTCGTGTTCCGAAGTTTTCGGATTTTCTCCAGCAGCCACATTCGGGCCAGATGTTCATTCCCAGTGAAGTTCAAGCAGACTCTTATGTCACATCGAGACAGATCTAGATTTTATATTAAAGTACCTATATATTTATTATTTTCCTATTATGTTTATTTAAAGAGTATATTTACAATGAATATAAGTATTTACAGAATGTTAAAAAATACACATGACACAGTTGAGCTATCTGCAGACCGTCGCAAACGATCTAGAGATAGACCAATCGGTGCAGACTTTTATTATTATTATTTTTAATTCTATCAGTTATTTAGTTCCTTTCTTATTTAGCTTAGTGTATGATGGCTAGATGATGGTATGTAAAACGGTAACCAATATATTATATTGTACTATACAAAATCAAATACAAACTGTTAAACATGTATGTTAAGAGTAGTAGAGCTCTTTGTGAAGGGCTCGTCCGGGGAAGTATTACCACCACGCCTTTTTCTGCCGCCAAGCAGCTTTGCTGTGTTTCGGTTTGAAGAGTGTGGTTGCCGGTGTAATTACAGGCACATGTGGCTTACCATGCCTCAAGTTGATGGACGCAGGGCAGTGCATCATAGGCGGACGTTCCCATGGTGCGTGACTTGCTAGGCAATGCTTTGTTATAGGTGATGGTTACCACTTAACAACAGGTGGGCCATCTGCTTGTTCCATCAGCTAGTTGTATAAAAAAAAAATGTTACCTGTAAATACCTATGTAACGTGAAGAAAATAATTGCTTAACCTAAATACTTACATTACGTAGGTATCTAGAACTAGAAATAATATTGTTAAATTGAAATTAACCAGTATGATGTTAAAAGCAACTAAAAGCTTTGCTAATACATCGGTCGTACAACTTTATTGGCAGGCAATTTTGGCAAAGACAGCAAAGCTCTTGTGATTTATTCCTGAACATATAACGTGAGTTACCTAAATCTGATAATTCGTATTCAAGCGCTTGCTCGTGGCGTTACCTACTACGTCGTTCCAAACCTATCAACTTAGTTAAGGTGAAGTGAGTTCCAAAGATCCGCACGTAAAATAATTTTTTTATAGAACTCAAAAACTACAAAATCAAAATTTTTTGGTTGATCATGAAATTCAAATTAACTAATCATTTAGTTATTACAATTATTACGTTTGACTACATTTGGTTCGTTAAAAGCAAACACAAAGTTTGCCTAAAATCTGCTTTTTTTTCTAGGCGCAAGTCTTTTGTTTGTTATTAATAAAATTCATTGCTATGAATTTTATGTTTCCGGATACCCTTGATAAACACTTATCTTTGTTGTGCACTTACATTTTTGTAAAGGAGCTTATTTTATTTAAAAAAAACAATAATTGGCATAGTATTGGATTGAAACGAGCCGGTCATATTTCTGCCCGTTCCGCACCCCCTCAACCAAACTGACTTGGATACCACGTCGTCTTAAGAGCAGAAGTAGTTCATGAGCAGAAGTGCCTACTGATAAGCCCCTCGACGTGTACAATTTCAAATAACACACTTCATATCGTATACCTCACGCGTGCCCTTTCGTGGCTGTCAACCTTCAGATTTGTGATTATTATACGAGCTGGTAAAAAAAATCTATACTCAATAGAATCGAAGACTGTTACCTATTTAATTATTCGGTTTTTTTTTAAATGTGAGACATTTAAAAAAAAACCGAATAATTAAATAGGTTTAAATAGGATTCCGAATTCGTAATTAGTGATCTTTGTAGTTATTAATTATTATTATTTGGTTTGTTATGTTTTGTTTTGACGAAGTTTATATTTTTGTTTATAGGTATGTTAATTATAGTTAATTTATATTCATTAAAATTTTCCATGAATGTAAATTGTTTCTAAATAATTATGTAGGTAATAGATGTAAATAAGTAAGTAAGTTATAAATTATAAATGGGTGTAAATGGAGGAAAAAAACATTTCCTGTGTGCTGAGAAAAAAAAACGAAACATGAATATCATTTCGAAGTTAAGTAATTAGAAATTTCGGTCGAAAACAGCTTTCCTTTGGATTTGTTTTCTATTAAGCTTATATAATTAGGTAAAGAAAAAAATTACTGTATGCAGTGTTTTTTTACTGGGGTAGAATGGGAAAATCCAAAACCATAGAAGGTACAAATAACTGTCTAACTGTCTAGAGCACTGGTGGTCTAGTGGTAGCGGCCCCGCCTTCCGATCCTAAGGTCGTGGGTTCAAAACCGGTCGTGCACCAATGAGTTTTTCTGTTTTAAAATTTATGTGCACAATGATAGTACTCTCAAACGGTGAAGGAAAACATCGTGAGGAAAGCGGCATGTCGTAGAACCTAAAAAGTTCTATAACATGTGTCAAGTGCTCGAAAGGAGCCACTAGAGGCGCACTATTTTACGAGGCAATTGAAAATATATATTTAAAAGTATTACACGGGTATTTATCGCCGTGTAATACTTTTAAATACAGTAAAAGCTCCATAATCGCGCTTCCTTTATTCGTGTTTTCACTATTCGCGGATTAAAAAAATGCGACCCAATTTCTATATTCGTGACTAAAATTTTTTTTATTCGCGGATCTAATAAGTACATACATAATAATACAATTATTCCAATAGGTATCCAACCCCATAACCTTGTCAAATGAACGAATAAAAAAGTAAAATAGATCTTATTACAAGTTTGCATAAAGTATGTTGTTAAATGATATCGCCGAGGCCTTTGACACAAGCCGCCTTCGCCGCGATCGGTGTTTTTGAAGAAGAGGCTTCAACAAGCACTGGAAACGTGACATTTAATTTGAAAAATCTTAGTGAAGGTTTAAGAATGGCAAATGAGCTTTGCGATTTCTTTATGAACATTGATCCGTCTATGGAACGAAGTCTTATTTTTAAGAGGCAAATTGCTAATGCGACTGCTGTGTGTCTGAATTGAAGAAGCTTCTGTCAAGCAAGAAAAAATTACAAAATTCTTCAAAGCATTGCCTAAGCCTTAAGATAATTATTTTAATTAAAATGTTCAAAAACTCCAATATTTTTTTTTTATGTATTTGTTTTTTTTTATTTTGTCACCTAGGAACGTTTCCCCTATAATCCCATATAAATTACCATTCTGTATTCACGGTTTCTGTATTCGCGGCATATTTATGGAACATATACCCCGCGAATAAAGAGCTTTTACTGTATGTGACATGACCCCGAGAGTTTAAAAACTACAATTGAAAATATATTTTTATTTTTCCAGAACTAAAAGTTTTAACATTTTTACCCAGTCACATAGCACAAAACTTCTGTCCAACTTTAATCGCTTTACAACTTGAGAAATTACATGTTGGAGTACCAAGAAATGTTAGCTCGACGTGCCAATACTTATATATTATTAAATTACTAAATAAAGTAATAGGTGTTAAAGTATGAACTTAATTGTCCTCTTCCCTCTGTGGTCTCGGCGAGAGCGGACGTGCGCTGCTGTTTTGTGTGGAATTACTGCCCCCACACCACACACGATCACCTCAGAACACGATCGACAAGGTACCTAACAGCTCAACTTTGCACCTATGTGTAGACTACCACGAACACCGCACGTAACCGTCAACGCCGAGCAATACGCGGAGCAATAATATCTATTGAAAATAATTACTCCCGCACCGAACAGCTCATCGTGTTTGCCGAACACATAACTTATAACTAAGTACCCGCAAAATCCTATTGACAATATAAAAACAAATAAGGCTGGTCGCACACTGAAATTTCTGTACACATAAAAAAAAAAACTTCGAACTCCATCGCATAGTGCTGTGCAACCCTCGACGTTTCTTCTACCACGTTTTGGTCTTGCGCACTCACTCTACTACGAGATAAATATTTATTCGTGGAATCGTAGTAGAAATGATGAGAACACCAGAAAAATCAAGTTCTGTTCCGGATATGCTGGCTTTGGACAACACAACCCCACCCAACTTTGTGTCCGGCCCAAACAAAAGGAAGAGGGATAATGAGTTAAGCTTAGCCCAGGTACAGGACATGACCAGGGAAATTAAATCCGAAATGAAAGATCTCGTTGCCGGGCTAGCTGAGACACAAAATGGTCAAATCAATCTCATTTTGACCACACTGAAGGACATACATCAAACAAGCACTTTGGTGCAAGTTACCTTGACTCATCTCTCTGAAGAAAATCTGGAGCTTAAAGCCAAGATCGAAAGACTAGAAACACAGGCGAAAAAAGACAAAGAACAGATTGTCTTACTAGAAAATAAAGTCGAAGCAATACAAAGAACAGAAAGAAAAACGAATATTGAGATAAAGAATGTTCCACTTAAGGGTGATGAAAATAAGAAAGACCTTCTTCAAATGGTTACCAAGCTCTACAAATTTTTGGAACTAAAACTAGAGCGATCAGATGTAAAAGATATAATTAAGACAAAAAAGCCTCAAGCAGAAAGAAGTACTCTCATTGTTGAGCTAAACAACACATTTGCGAAAACAGACCTTCTAAAGGCTGCGAAAACATTCAATTACAAGAACAAAAACAGTAAGCTGACTGCTTGGTCCTTGGGACTCAGTGCACATGCTGATACCCCAATCTTCATATCAGAAAACCTCACGCCATTGTCATCTAGACTATACTTCATGGCAAGAGAATTTAGAGCAACGAATAAATATAAGTATTGCTGGACCAGTTATGGTAAGGTCTATTTACGAATGGATGACAACACACCTATTGTCACTGTAACAAGTGAGGCACAATTGCTACAGTTGCCTAAACAGTGACTATATGCCACCAAGTGCATGCGCTCTAGTATTAAGTTTTTGATTAGGATAAGTTTTGTTTTATGTTTTCATATTTCTATTTGCTCTAATATTAATCTTATATATTTTTATATCTACAGTAGGTATTCGCCACTATCTAACTTTAAATACGTTGTTTACATTGAACTTAGAAAATCTTGCGCACTCGTATATTACTTACTAAACTTACATATCAATCTCAATAACAAGCATTGCAACACTTCACTACCCACACCTAAAAGTCTATATTCACACAAACCCAAATCAAAGGACACCCTCACTCCGCTACACAATCCAGATAATGGATAGTCAAAATATTCTATTGCAAGAATTAGACTCTTTAAATAATACTAAATCAATAAATTGTACAATTAGCGACCTACAAAATAAACTACCCCCAGACACCCCTAATCTTTCAATAATCATACAAAATATTAGAAGTGTTCACAAATCATCAAACATTGACGATCTCGAGGTTAACATACGAATGCTTAACCAAGATATCGATGTTATCGTCCTAACAGAATGTAGAATAAATCCAGATAGACCACTCCCAATTAAGCCTGATTACAAAACCTACAGCTCACAAAAAAAAACTAATCAAAACGACGGAGTAGTAGTCTTTATAAAAAAAACTATTAAACATACAGTCAAAGAAGTTACTCTGTTTAGAGCATCATGTTTGGAAATAACTACCCCTACTAGCACAATCATATGTATATATCGTTCCCCTTCCGAAAAAAACCCAGACAAATTTATAAATTCTCTTGACCACTATTTAAAAGCACCTCATTTAAAGATTAACACTACGTTAGCGGGAGATATAAATATAAATATAATTGACGGAAATAAGGACAAGCACTCCAGCCTATATCTCGACATGCTTGCTGGCCATAGCCTTCTACCTGGACACAGATTTGATACTAGAATAAATAGCTGCCTGGACCATGTTTTCACTAATCTAGACACTGCAAAGACAACCGCAATAGTAGCTGTATTAGACACAACGATTACTGACCATAAAATGGTGTTAATAAATTTCTACAAAAAAAACATTACACATACAACCAAACTAACCAAAACCTCTACTAATTACTCTGATGCTCTCAATCTCCTAAAAACAAAAAATATAAACGAATTATTTGAAATCCAAGACCCAAATCTCTTGTGCCATAACCTTATCGACTTAATAACCAACTGCTTGCACGAACATACCATAACCATTAACATATCTAATAACAAAAGAATAATAAAACCTTGGATTACATCGGGAATTTTGAAGTGTATAAGACATAGAAATAAATTACAAAAACAATTACGATTAGATGCAACCAACGAAATCTTAAAAATAACTTACCGACGCTACCGCAACTATTGCAATAATCTCATAAAAAAATTAAAAATACAATATGAAAAAGATCTTCTAAACAAAGCTAAAAATAATAACAAATCACTCTGGAACTGTATTAAAAGCATAACCTACCTTAATAAAGACAAATCTGTCAACAAGGAACTTATAAATCTTAAAAGTACCCCTATTCAATCCGCTGAATATATTAATAAACATTTTAACGTTGTTGGTAAGACTCTAGCTGAAAATATTACCCCAAATATAGACCAAACTGAAAGGTATTTTGCCTCACTTCCAATACAGCCAAACTCAATAGGACTAATTGAACCAGAATTTTCTGAAGTTGAGAAAATCATTGATAACCTAAAACAGGACTCTGCTGCTGGGTGGGATAAGATCCCTGCAATGTTTATTAAAATGGCAAAAAAGGAACTGGTACCTATAATTACACATTTATGCGTTTTATGCTTTCAACAAGGAATTTTCCCCCGGGAACTGAAACGGTCAATTATTCATGATATATATAAGAGTGGTGACAAAGACGATATTGAAAATTATAGGCCCATTTCAATTCTTTCAGTGTTATCTAAAATATTAGAAAAACTTATAAACTATAGACTTAACGCATATTTAAATGCCTTTAACCTACTCTCAAAATCTCAATACGGTTTCCGAAGTGGCATAAGCACTGAAGATGCCACCCTAGACCTAACTAAGAACATAACCCAATATTTAGATAATAAAAACAAAACTTTATGTATATTTTTAGACCTGAAGAAGGCATTTGATACCGTTTTTGTACCCACCTTAATTAGGAAAATCGAAAAATTTGGTATTAGAGGCTCTTTTCTTTCACTGCTAACTAATTACCTGAAAGAAAGAACCCAGAGAGTCAAATTAAGTAACCATGTTATTAGCTATGATGAAAATACCTCTGACTATGGCGTACCACAGGGTAGCGTCCTTGGACCAACCTTATTTTTAATGTACATCAATGATCTCACCAATATTCAACTGTTAAACGGAAAGGTTTTTTCATATGCCGACGATACTGCCTTACTCTTTTACGGAAAAACCTGGCAAGAAACGTATCAACTAGCTGAGACAGGTCTTCAAAAAGTCATTCAGTGGCTTAACATAAACACGCTTACACTTAACACATTAAAAACTAACTTCATACCTTTCTCGATTTTAGACTCACAACAACCAAATCCTAACCTCAACATAACAGCCCATTTTTGCAAAAATAAAGACTCATGTGACTGTCAAAATTTAGTAAGAGCAAATGTAACAAAATACCTCGGTATTATGATAGACAAAAACCTTTCCTGGCAGCCTCAACTTGAACTCGTAGCAAACCGGGCTAGAAAACTAATCTGGATCTTTAAATATCTACGGGATATTACAGACCAACAACTCATAACATATATTTATAAAACTTTGGTTCAATCTATTCTTTTATATTGTCTAACAATTTGGGGGGGGACACATAAAACCAAATTTATTAGTATAGAAAGGGCTCAAAGACACATCCTAAAAGTAATGCTTCGAAAAAGAAAACGATTTAGTACTAACAAATTATACAGCGAAGCGAAGGTATTAACAGTACGACAGTTATATATTCTACAGTGTACATTAAAAACCCATAAAACATTAGCCATTGACCTTAATATATTAAATAAACGCACACAACGTTCAGTAATAATAAACACCAAAACTAGAACATCATTCGCTTCAAAACAGTACAGTGCCCAATCGACCAAAATTTACAACACAGTTAACAAAAAAAATAATATATATACAATGTCTTACCAACAGTGTAAAAAAAAAATTACATCTTGGCTTGTATCTTTGACCTACCAACAAACTGAAGATCTCTTAGTTTCAATGTATCTTTGAACTTAATTTCCCATAGACCTACGACAAAATTAATAAAAATAAAATGTCCTCAGTCATTCTATCTAAGTGTGCGCCATGCTTTATTCTGATGTTGCGACCTTGAGACGGATGCGAACATTGCGAACTTGTAAGCGCAAGTTTATGTTGTTATTATGCACTTTATTTTGTTACTTTTGTTACGATTATAATTATACGAGTATCCCTACATATACGAGTAAACCTATTCTATCTACTCACATTCCACAAACAACTCAAATAATATATATATATATATATATATATATATATATATATATATATATATATACCTATATAAGTACCTACCTATTCTAATTTATTTATAAAATACCTACACACAACAATATTAGTTACCTAAGATTAAATAGTTAATATTTTTAGATATAGTATAATTAGCGTACCTACTTAAGACCACAGAAAAGAGGGGACTCTTCTAACACAGGTTGTAAAACTTAAAAGAAGAGATCCCAACCCGATTGTTAAACAATGTAAAAACAATAAAAAGATTTTTGTTTTTTTTTTTTTTTTTTTTTTTGAATTGTATGTAATCCAATCTAGGTTTCACCTTGTTATTATTATTGACTAGATGCCGCCTGCGGTTTAGCTCGCGTATTTGTAGCGATTGCTAACATACATTTTAAGAAGTTCCCTTTTTGGGTTCATTTTTTCTTCCCGTTCCCGGTAATCTATATTAGTATTGTTTTGTTTTATAGCCTACATTTTATATTAAGTTTAGGTATGTATATTATATTGTATATGCCATTTTAGAAGGAGAGGCAGGCCAAAGAAAGATGGATGGATTGTGTGAAAGATGACATGAGTAAGAAAGGAGTGAGCACCGAGATGACGAATGATAGAGGAGAGTGGAAGAAGAAAAAAAAATGAATTTATATGCCATATTGACCTGAAGAATATGCTTGTTATGTGTAGTTAACAGCATGATGATCTGATTGGGTGGGTAGCATGGTGATGTTTATAGAAGTATATATAGTGTAATGCTTGGACGTAACTCTGACTAACCCCCTTAGACGGCCTTAAGGAACCTGGAGTTCGTTCTTGATACTAAGAGATCTTTTTTTTACTACTAGCTGATGGAACAAGCAGATGGGCCACCTGATGTTAAGTGGTAACCATCACCTATAAGAAAGCATTGCCTCGTAAGTCACGCATGATAGGAACGTGCCCCACAAAGCACTGCTCTGCGTCCATCAACTTGAGGCATACAGATGTTAAGCCTCATATGCCTATAATTACACCGGCACAATCTTCAAACCGAAACACAGCAATGCTGCTTGGCGGCAGCAAAAGGTGTGGTAGTAGCACTACTCTGGACGAGCCTATCACAAAGAGCTCTACTACTCTCTTACTCTATCTGAGGGGATGTCTATCCTATCTACCGTGCCTGGGAATCACAGTTGTGAAGCTGTTTCAGTTTTCAGTATAGTAGAATTAGTATTGACTGTATATCTGTTCGTATTCTTGAATTGATAAATATTAAATTACATACTTGTCACAAAAAAATAGAACTTATTACTAACATTTAAAGCCATGATTTTATCTGGAAGCAAGTCAAATCGAAATCTCATCAACGCATATTCTTGGAAATAAAAACAAATCTAAAAGTATCAAACTACCTAATCCTCGCAGTTTCTGAAAAGTATCTGAAACTTTTCAACAAATTACAAACTTCTGTTACAGCCATGACCTCAAAAGTATATTTTATACGATTAAAAGTTCTCGTTAGCTTCAAAATGAAGCTTTTTGTAATAAAATGTGATGGAACTTAGTATACGACCATATTTATATTTTACGAATAACTTTTTTCTGATCTAGTATAAAAAATATCAAACGAAGTCCAAAATTTGACTCCGAAATGGGACCGCTAAGACTAAAATTTACCCTAAGCAAAGCCTTTCTTAGAAACTTCTATCGCTAAACAAATTCGGCGACACGAATTCGAATTATTCAAAGCTTCATATTTATCAAACGAATCACTGTATCGAAATATTATTTGTGGAACCTCGTCATGATTTTGAAAGAATTATTCAACACCCGACACGATATCAAAAACAAAGAGCCCCAAAAACACGACTGGGGTGTTTATTTGGCATCTAATTATGAACCGTTGAACCTTGGGCCTCTTCAAGGCAAGATTGAATTGGTCTCTTATAAACCGTTCCGCTCCAACGTCGGCTTCATCGTCGCTTACCATCAGGTGAGATTTTAGCCAAAATACAGTATATTTAATAAAATAAAAACATTTCACTTTTTTATTAGTTTTATGTGAGTCACGGAGTTCAAAGTGATCCTTGTGATTTTATTGAATAAATAAATACCTTTTGACACGTATCCCTATGAGTTATTCGCCGAGTGTGATTAGAGTCCGATGGCGCAGGTGGTTAGCGCGGCTGCGTATCAAGGGGAAGGTCGTGAGTTCAAATCCCATTCGCTATGTTTACGTAATATATTTAATAAATCGATTAACTACTGAGCGAATGGTCTGTTTCCGCAACTGGCAAGGTCAAAATCTCAGTAATACAATCTATGCAGCGCTATTTATGAAAGAAGAGTCTATCTCACGGAAGTTTATCTACGTTTGGATTTGGCATGTTGCTTATACGAGTGTAAAATACCACTCCCGAAAACTGCAAACCCTTGAAAATTGACAGAATTTGTTACTAGGTAATACTATAAGATATTTTTTATTCCTGTTTCGGTGGCAGTCGATCAAGAAATATGGCCCTTTATATTTTTGTGAGCAGTTTTTTTTAAGTCAGAGTTGGTAGGACTAACTGCGTTTCTTTAAATCTACGAGAATATACGATTGTATAGTTAGTATAGCTACTCTCATAATAATAGTTTTCATGCGACGTCATTACCCTGCGTATTATTTGCATTTTGTACCATACGAAGCAATCGCACAAATAACTCATTTCAATAATGTCGTTCGACATCACGACTTCAAAGTAATAAACAATACGATAATAGTATGCAAATGCATGCATGCAAATGTTTTGCTAGGCCTTGTAGCAAACATAGATTTCGTTTGAACTAGATAGTTTAAACAGTGAACAACTTGTATACCCGTTAGATATCTGTGGTTCATATTTCATGATTCTGCAGTGCTGCAAAGTGTTGCAACTGTCCCAAAAGTAACTTACGAGCCCCACCTACCGAGTCACACACAGACCAACGTTACATCAAACAAAGTACCTATTATAACCTACAATTCCTCTGCTCTACTTTGTTTTTCAGCTCTGCAATTCTACAATATACCGTAAATAGAAAGTATTACACCATTTTTATACATAACTTGTTAACCATTTTTGTTGGTAGTAGAGCTTTTTATGTGTGGTAGAACTTCCTCTGATGAAAAGTTCTACCACATTGCTGTCTATATCAGCCGTCAAGTAGCGTTGCCGTGTTTCGGTTTGAAGGTTATGGGTACCTATGAAATTACAGGCACATCAGGCATAATACCTTTTAATAATATTGATAAGAGCTTTTTGCCTTAAGTTGATGGATGCAGGGCAGTATATCGTAGGGCTTGTGAGGTACCTTGTTATAAGTTATTAAAAAAAAAAAAAAAAATGTTCAATATGTTACATGTAGCATGTTGCTACAAAATAAACAACACTTATCAAAAAACAAAAAACAAAAAAAATACTAGAACTAGTGCCTAGTTGAAAAATAAAAAGGTGAATGTTTGGTGGGAGAAAACTCTTGTTATCGCCTTTGTAAAAGTCCTCTATTTTTATCTTTTTCTATGTATTGTATTGTGTGGCAATTAATGAATTAAGAAATATGAAAATGGTTTCCTACGCCTTACATGGTAAGTTAACAAACACATCTTCCCTATTTTAGCTGTTAAACTAAAACTGTAAGTTTGTTAAATGTGGGTAATTTAAAAATCCAGCACAACCTGCAACGCAAGATAGCCCATTTTAAAATGCGACAGACTTTCCGGTCAAACAAAAATAAACGTAAACACCGACACCTACTGGCTCGCATACTTTGTGTAGGCAACTGACTAGCCAGCCAGGCGCATTGAATAAAGAAACAAACATTCTGATGCAATGAATCGAAGTGGCAGCGTAGCGATGATAATATAGATTGATTCGGCACTCGATGTAGACTCGAAATCAATTAAGCGGAGTAATCATCGATAACGCAGCTGTTTGTCATTATCAATTACACACTCGTGCCAAGAATTTGCAAGCAAAAAACTGGAATACCTATACACCTTCACAGCTCAGTTGGTAGTAACTCTGCCTTCTGCGCCGTAGGCAGTGGGTTCGATTCTCCCCGAGTTCAAACATTTAGGTGATGTTGAGGATGTTTGTTCTCTGTCTGGGTGTTATTATCTCTAATATATATAAAAATGGATTGCTGTTCGTTTGTCTCGCTAAAATTCGAGAACTTCTGGGCCGATTTAGCTGATTTTGGTTTTGAAATGTTTGTCGTAGTCCAGGGAAGGTTTAAACAGTGAGAAAATATGGAAAAATTACGAGGAAGATAGTAAAAACAACAATTTAATTTTCCCATATAAAATGTTCTACCAACTTTCCTGTCAAACATTTGACGTTCGTCCCTTCGGTACGGTAGTCTCGGGTCGGGAGCCAATAATGTACAGCATGTTATTGCACAGCATGATAATGTACACCCATTTAATCCGTGTCCACTGATTTGAATTATCGGGGTGTACATTGTCATCCCGTACAATAACATGCCGTGCAGTATTGTCACGTGTTGTTAATGTATACCCAGTTAATGTACAGCATGATAATTGGAAGCCACTTTAGTACCGTCTCGAGTCGGATTGGTTAGGTTATGTTGAAACATATAAATTACGCCAGAAATTAATTTTTACGGTACCAAAGTGGCTTCCAATTATCATGCTGTACATTAACGTGCTGTGCATTATGATGCTGTATATTGCTGTATATTAACTGGCTGCACATTCACTATACGTGACAATATTGCACATCCAGTTATTGCACACCCCAATACACCCAGTTAAAACGAATCCAAAAAGTACCAAAGTGGATTCCAATTATCATGCTGTACATTAACGTGCTGTACACTATCATGTTGTGCAATAACCGGACTCCTCGGGTCCACTAGAAAAGTTATTTGAATTTGGAATGTGGATTTTGAGTAAAAGTTCAAATCACCAAAGAGATCACGGACACTGTACAAGTGAACAAGCAGGCTTTATGATAAAAAAGGTCCTGAACTAAATAAAAAAAATAGAAAATTGTTCATATTTTTTTAATAAAATTCCGATTTTGCTTAATTTTATGGAAATTAATAAAAGTAAAATGAATACATGATTAAATTACTATGTGACTATGTGTCTATGTGACTTCTTGACTTTGTATCTTCGTGACTTCGTGACTATGCGATCCCTCCCTTCGCTTCTGGATTCTAAAAAAACACTCTCGCCATTATAATAGTTGTTTGCTCTCTGGTAAACAACTATTTGTTTTCGTTTAGTAATAGGTATAGCAATAATGAAAATGGCAATACCGATCAATATTTTCAGCCATTTTAGCGAAGGGAGAGTTTTAATGTCGTTAGGATAGGTGATACAAAGTACACCGGGTCATCTAGTATATTATAAGTATGTATTTACAAATATATATGTATTATAACAGCTACCTGGTTCCCATATTACAAGCTTTGGCTTAGTTTGGTGCTAGAGAGTGCTGTTTTGAAAGTTCACCAACATTTATTTATACCCATATCATACCTACGCATCAGACTATACACTGCTCGCTTTTATATCCATGTAGTAGGCGTTATTTGTCTTTGTGTAGTTTTTTTTATATACAACTAGCTGATGGAACAAGCAGATGGCCCACCTGGTGTTAAGTGGTAACCATCACCTATAACAAAGCATTGCCTCGTAAGTCACGCACGATAGGAACGTGCCCTGCGATGCACTGCCCTGCGTCCATAACCTTGAGGCATACAGATGTTAAGCCTCGTGTGCCTGTAATTAAACCGGATACCACACTCTTCAAACCAAAACACAGCGTTGCTGCTTGGCGGCAGAAAAAGGCGTGGTGGTAGTACTTCCCCGGACGAGCCCTTCACAAAGAGCTCTACTACTCTTAATTTTTTGTTTGATCTGTGTGTACAACAAGATTTAAATGTGAAACTGTGTTTGTTACTTTTACAAGCTGATCCGATCACCGGCACTCCGAAGATAAAGTACTTGTTATTGCAAGAAAATAATAGCCTAATTAACGGACGAAGTAGAGATCAATACCTTATGTTAAATTGGAAAGCAGAAGCTGGCTTGTAACTACTTTCGTCTAAAGACACCCTAAAGACCTAATGCCCTTTACGCTCGACTAAGTTTTAGGGCATTATGTTTGTAATGATTTCTCGAATTTTATAATTCATTTTGTAAATATTAAGCTTGTTTTTTTAGATTAAAATTGAAGTAGCATAATTAATTTTATATCTTCTTTTCTTTTAGTCAGTCGATTGACCGCCAAGTCGCAGCTTTGGTCCGATAGGTGGGTAGGATGGATTGCGTTGGTAGGTAGCCGAACAGAAAATAAGGAAAGGGGAAGATGGTAAAAATGTGGGATTCTGGAAAGAGACTTGGTGGAGTAAACTTGACTGGCTAACATACTGACATCTGTAACAAGTGCGAAGAATAAAAGTGAAATTGTTTTACCTGTGTTCTACGAATAAATAAGAGGTGTTAAAGTGTTCATCTGCTACAGTTCATTTCATCTCAGAAGTGCGATTGAACCAAGGTATGTAAAATGTTACCTATTCTGCCCACATAATATTATTTTATTGCCGCTTGGAAGATTGGTACAATATTTTATTTCATTTAAGTATAATGGAGATACAGATTTCACTAGCATGTATCGGTCGGGATTGACCCGAGACTATCCGATCGTGCCAGTTTTGTTCAGTTGAAAGCATAGGTACTTAGCGGCTTTATTTCTACTGAATCTTTGTTGGCGTGGTCCAGTCGGCATTGCCCCGAGACTATCTGGCCATGCTAGCACTATTCGGTTTATGGAGCTGTTGGTACTTGTGCCTACCCATTAAACATAAAATTTACAAAAGTCTGGATAGATTTTCTAGCAAAAGCTGATAGAAATCGACAAAGAATACCAATCTACTAAACGTGCAAGTGACTGTGTGTGATCATGAGTTGCTTTTCTGTACCATATCTATGAAAATATTTTTGTTAATACCATCACAAAAGTTTTTGTGATAACAATTTTTGCTAAAATTATATTTTTTTTAACAATGTGGAGTCTAACGAATACTAGGAATAAAATTCATGCTGTTTCACTCTGGAAGTATTAAGTTTGAAACTTATTGATGTCTTTCATCATATTTTTACCGCAGTTACTTGATAGAATTATTACTGGTGAATCTTTTGCCACCATAGCATAGCTAATTGAAAGAATATTTTACGATTGAAGTAGTGATGGACCAAATGAGTTCAGGGGCTATGTATGCCATAACAATAAGTAGGGTATGCTGTGATGGACCAAGTGAGTTCAGGGGCTATGTATGCCATAACAATAAGTAGGGTATGCTGTGATGGACCAAGTGAGTTCAGGGGGCTATGTATGCCATAACAATTTTTTTTTTATAAGCAAGGTGAGGAACTAAGTGGGTCTATGTACCTATGCCACAGTAAAAAAATGTTGTACAGATAATGCTAACAATTTTGCTACGTACATAATGCACTGATATTTGCCAAATAATTACCTACTTGGTAACTGTAGCTGTGATTAAAATTTATTTCATCCACATCATGATATTTTTATTTCGAGTAAAAGGTTATTAAATTCAACTTAAGTGTAACGGTATGAAACATTTTATTAGCATGTATCGGTCGAGATTGCCCCGATACGGCCGTACTAGCACTATTCGGTTTTTAAAAATTGTCAGGGCCTTTACCCATGAACATTCAAGTTGAATACATATCGAGCAAATTTTTCTAGAATAAAGTAGGTGAAATCTTACAAATTTTTATAATAACCGATAATTTAAACATTGAAGGTTATTTTATATTTTTATCTTATTTTATATTCGCATTTTGAATTGTTCCTCACACGAACTGGTCTGTACTGAACAGAGACTATCCGGTAGTGTTAGCACCTTTCAATTCGTGGATTACCTACCTACTATTATATATATTTTTTTTATTATTCTATTTCACATTACTGCTATTATCAATATTCCAATAGCAATAAAAATTGGCTTACCTATATCAAGCAGAAATTAACTATACTTGCCGTTGTCACCTGATAAACTGTCGTAAAATTATAAATATCGATGATCAAGCCTACCCTCTGATGCGAGTCTCTGAAGCAAAGTGTACTAAATTAAATATCTATAAAGTTAAAATTTATAGATATATAGGTAGGTAGTAGATACATGCTATGTATGCAGGTACAGGCTATGTATGCCAGAGTTTAGCCATGTGCGCTATTAGCAGGCTATGTATGCCAGAGTTTAGCCATGTGCGCTATTAGCAGGCTATGTATGCCAGAGTTTAGCCAGGTGCGCTATTAGTGAATTTCTTAGTGAAAAATGGGGTATGTATACCTGTAAGTTCAAAACTAACCAAATAATTAGTACAATGGTGCAAAAAAATATATATATATATTAGCAATTAAGCACTGGACCTGTAAGTGGCTAAGTACGTCGCAAAATTACATGGACAGCTGTTATGCTAAGCCAAGTAAACCATATGAAAAATTAAAAAAATAAATAAAACATGAATATAAATTTAAAAAAAAAAGTTACAAACTTAGAAATAACTTTTATCTGGTGAATATGATAACTACAGTATTTTTTTTCTCTTTCTATGAACTCTGACGGTGCGATGACTTCTGAGGAGGAACCTCTTGTTACACACACTCATTCTAAACGAAAGCGAAAGTCTTCAATCTGCAGGAGATTTGGCGTCAACTTCAAACAACAGTTTAGCGCTTGGACAAAGTATCTTACTGCACGGAGCCTTTCGGTTTTTGGCGTGTCCGTTTTTTTTGTTAGTGTGCAGTTGTCGATATTGTATTCGTGTGAGTTACTAGAGAAGGGACTGCATTGACTAACCTATCGATGGAATAAGAGATGGATGAAAAAGGCGTTTTAATTGGAAATCAACTTTTTAATTTTAACTGGTTGCTGACTTTTATTGCGACAACCCAAAACCAATATAGATACTGGAACACTATTATCGTCAATATTATTTCCCATATTGACCTGGCTGTGAGAGCGATGTCCATCCCACTCGATACTTTCTTATGGCCATTTCGTCCATGTATAGGAAAATTTTGTGGACTCCCAGTTTACACGCCTAACAGCTTTTATCCACACCCGTCTTCATTCTGGGCATTTTGGGAATCTAAAAAAATAATAATGTAAAATTTAACGAAAATTGAGCCGGCGCGAGACGCCTAGAAGGTGTGAAATATAAAGCTAAATTAGTCTGTGTATGTAAATCACTAAAACAGATGATCAAAACAATAAATTTTATTTTATGGGTATATTTTATTAATGGGTTTACATCTTTTTCATATTGGAAAATATGACTAGTGCTAATAAAATGTAATTACAGTCTGTAAATTGAAAAAGAATATTACGTATCAAATGACAATTCCGGGTCTTTAACCTCCTTTTGTTTTATTGTTTTTTTTTCCTTTTGTTTTTCTTGATGCACAAGACACAACTGCACGGGATATACTTTCGCCTTTTCAAATATATTTTGCTTAAACAATAATGATTCTTTTGATTTTTCACTATTTATTTCGCTTCACCGCATATTTCAACCGACTCCAACTAGAACATCAAAGCATTGCATCAACTGACGGACACTATTTACACAGACAGTGAGTGAGTTGGAGTGAGTGAACTTACATCTTCTTTTCTTTTACTTGTAGCTAGGCTGCGTGGGAGGTACAAAGATAGATGATCACTGTTTGATACACAGTTGTAAAAGGTTGTGGATCTTATGGCACTCTCCATTATGATATTACCTCCATGATTTAGCGACTTTTTTTTAAATATCGCGCAACAGGTCTCTCTTACTTTAAATGCCCTAAGCCATAAGTAAAATGCCAAAAGTGTCAAAGGGTTGATCACGACAATAAAAACTGTAAACTTCTACCAATGATACCGCGTTTCGCGTACGGACGTTGAAGAACGGAAAACTTTGACTATTTCTGGTGATACGACTGGTGATACTAACAGTAAATTTTTCAAATAAATCGAAGTTCGTGAATCTGATGCTCAAGACCTAAACTTCTTAAAAAGATACACACAATTGCCTATCATCAAAGGTTTCGGTAACTCTGTAGTTACACCTGTCTGTAGGAGCTTTGTGAACATTGAAATCGATGATGTTAAGGCGACGATCGAAGTTCTTGTAGTTACTGATGAGTTTGTGACAACAGCATTGCTTATAGGGCAAAATTTAATAGAGTTTTCTTCTGTGTCTGTGTTCAAAGACAATTGCAAACTATTCTTCTACAAAAGTCCTGCTCTTAACGCAAACGTCGACATTGAAAATAGCTTAAACTTGACTACATTAAATTCTACCCAAGTTTCTTTGTCAGGGTTAGTTGAAGTTATAGCGTAGGGATCTAACTTTTCAGGGGATGTGTATGTGGAAGGTTACAGTAGTATTGAACCGAGTAAAGAAAATCAATCGATCAAAATTGCACCAAGGTGCTTATCACGTAGTTAATGGAAAATGTCATCTTACAATACAATACAATACAAAACAGAATCATTTATTTATGCCACGCGTAAATGCAGTTTATAAAAAAAAATACAAGAAAAGACAATACAAGTAAGTAGGCAAGTGATATAAATTGGCAGTCACTCTGCATAAATGCAATAGCAGCATACGCTACTATAACGCTGGTCTTCCGACACCCATGTCATCGTTACAGTTACAGTAAATAATAATAATATTCTAATTTATTTCTAATAAAAAAAAACAGAGAAACAATTTTAACAATAAAGACAATAGAACTAAGCTCTTATCAAAATTTATAGGCCTCTTTAAAATCACAGAAGTATAAAATTTCTGAACTTACTGGATTTAGTACTCCTAAAAGTAAATACGATAGCGTAGTTGCTTTTGATCGGATTTGACCTTGGATCAATTTTAACCTTTCTCATGACTACGATACTAATATCTAACAAAAGTAATACTTCATCCGAAAGCGAGGATAATGATGACAAAAATATGCCTACAAAAGGTCGGCAACAAAATAATACAAGCAGATCTGATACTAAATAAATGCCAAATGTAATGATTAATAATTTAAAGTAATATTGTTAGTATTATAATGTAGCGAAACACTGGGAGTTATTGTTTTTTTTTGTTATTCACATGTTGTTTTTATAATTACTGAAAATGTAATTGTGTTAAAATCGTAAATTCAATTTATTTGAGTATTTCCTATAATTATTTAATAAAATTAATTTGATGAAGAAATTGAAGTTGATAATGACTAAAATAATAAAATGAATTTGTATGTAAGCTATTACAATGAAAAATAAGTTTTTTTTTTGTTGTTCTTTAAAATTAAAATAATATAAATATTCTTAATTGATTAGTACGTTCAGTTTATTTATTTGATCATGCGTCAGGAGATCGCATGATGGCGGATGGCCGAATGTAATGATTTCTCGAATTTTATAATTCATTTTGTAAATATTAAGCTTGTTTTTTTAGATTAAAATTGAAGTAGCATAATTAATTTTATATCTTCTTTTCTTTTAGTCAGTCGATTGACCGCCAAGTCGCAGCTTTGGTCCGATAGGTGGGTAGGATGGATTGCGTTGGTAGGTAGCCGAACAGAAAATAAGGAAAGGGGAAGATGGTAAAAATGTGGGATTCTGGAAAGAGACTTGGTGGAGTAAACTTGACTGGCTAACATACTGACATCTGTAACAAGTGCGAAGAATAAAAGTGAAATTGTTTTACCTGTGTTCTACGAATAAATAAGAGGTGTTAAAGTGTTCATCTGCTACAGTTCATTTCATGTTGTTCAAGATAACAGCTCCATTTTCGTAGCGACACAATCTTATCTCCTAGTTATTATGGAGAAAAATACTATACTTAACCTAGAACAATAGATAAAAAAAGGTTCATTGAAAACTATTGGCTACCCGAGACTTTGATCGCGTGGTAAACTTACATCAGTATTTAAATTGTTTTCTTTTTTAGGGTCTGATTGAGCTACAATACAAATATCCAATTATCTAAGCCTACGTACGCATTTAAAATAGTGAGAAGTTGGACTTTTTCACGACCAAATAGTAGGTATTTTTTAGTTTGTTTGTTGGTTTCCATTCCAATTTTATCAAACGACCAACAGAACTGAATAAATAAAATTGGAAATGTTTCGACAAATTCACTTTATTTTCGTAGAGGGCCGACGAGCCTACGTGCTACGAAATATGCGCTACACATCGAAGATGAAATAAGCAAACACAAAATGGCATTTTTCTACAAATAAGGGAAACAAATGTGATACAAAAGAAAAAAGAGGAGGTTCTTAAAGCGAGTTCTCTCATTATCGGCTTTTTTAAGAACATCTCGTTAGTTATAATAAAAATTGAAAGCATTATTGTGTATTTAATAAGTCCCCGTTGGCGTTACGCCCTTGAGTAGATTATTTCTCGTTTTCTTCGCTTTTTATTTTGTACTTGCATACTCCATGATTTCGTTTGAATAGCACCTAAATATGGCTTACTAATGCCTTCTTCTTATTGTCATGTCACTCAATTCAACTTTTATAATATCTTTATTCGTACATAAATATCTTAGGTTTTACAAATCCCAGTGTAAATTTAATCCTAGAACGTAGATCCTAATAATTGACAACAAATATAAACATTAATCGAGCTTGTGTGCTTTTCAAAACTTCTTCTCGTCGTGTCACTAGTTTCTTTCGAAACAGTATGGTGAAAGGATTTTAAGTGCGCCTCAAGAGGCTCCTTTCGAGCACTTGACACATGTTATAGATTTTTAATTTTAGGTTTTTTAAATTTAGGTTCTCCGACATGCCTGTTTTCTCTGGATGTTTTCGCCGTTTGAGAGTGAAGTACACGACTGGTTTGGAACCCACGACCTTAGGATCGGAAGGCGGGGCCGCAACCACTAGATCACCAGTGCTCTAACTTATAACTGACTAGCGGCCTGTCCCAGCTTCGCATGGGTGGTCATACATTTTTGAAATCGGACCAGTAGTTTTTGAGTCTATTCGTTACATACAAAACAACAAAACAACAAAAATACAAATCTTTCCTCTTTATAATATTAGTGTAGATGTAGAAGTGTAGATAATAATTATAGGTACTTATTGCAAAGCTTAAAAAAATGGATTTGTAGATAACAATAATACTTTGTTGAGCGTTACATTTTATAACATAGATACCTACTACAAATAGCGATAACTATTATATGGCACAAATACTGCTCCTGCAGCTTTTAACAATTACAACGTCTTATTCAGTTGTGTTTTAATTACCAAAAACCGCAGGTTGGCAAACTAGCGGATAATCTAAAAAAATTGGTTCACAATAAATAATTATAACAAAAGTATAGCAACAGTAACAATAGACCTTTCGATCTGCAATCGTAGTCGAGACTGTCGACCATGCAAGCTCGTACTGTGCCCAGTTTGTGTGATACTTCGTGGCCGCGCCACGGCTCCAATTTCAATATGAGTTAGTCCAAACAATGTGCAAGAAATGTACGTAATTGTACTTCCAATAAAAAAAATGGACTTTAAGGGTTCATGAGATATTTGACATATTAGGTGGCGCGGCTGGGGAGCATGGCTTTCCAGCCGCGCCACGTTGTACATGGTTTGAAACGGTTGGATAAGATTCAAACTGATCGCTAATCAAATGTACGTTAATTGTACTTCCTAGTGATAGTAAAATATAACCGGAAAAAATATTACTTTCAGTATAAATATCAAAACGAAAATACTGATACTGAATATGCTGCGGCTGGGAAGCATGGCTTTCCAGCCGCGCCACCAAATAAAAAAAATTTACTTTAAGGGTTCATGAGATATTTGACATATTAATGAAAGTACAATTACGTACATCTCTTGCACATTTGTTTGGACTAACTCATATTGAAATAAGAGCCGTGGCGCGGCCACGAAGTATTGTATATAGTATATGAATATTGACATCTACAAAACCAGATAGATAGATAGATAACACTTTATTGTACACAAGGATACATCATAAATCTAGGCGTCAATTAATAAAGTACAATGGACGGCCTTATCGCTGAAAGCTATTTCTACCAGGCAACCTTAGGATGGAAAGTATTTGATCAGAGCGGTAATGGACGGCGGTGCACGTAGTGCGATAAACTTTACATATTTGAGGAACTTAATGAATGAAAATGCTTTATTGTACACCTTACAAACGAACGAAATAGGAAACAAATAATAACAACTATAGATATGTACAATGGGCGGTCTTATCGCTTAATATAATTAAAATAAAAAATATCCTAATACATGCATGGGTAATGTAAAATAAACTAATATTTATGATACCTAAAACACTAATGCTACAAACGATAGAAATTGTGTTTTAGTGTTTTTCCAAACTTCAATTGAAACAATATTTTAAAGGCATAAGTTCAGATTACTTTGTTACGAAACTGTACGAAAACAAAGCTCAAATGCACCCACTTGGATCAAGTTAGCGACTCGCATTGTCTGACAAAGGCGACTGTACCAACTTCTTGAGATTCCAATTTCCCACAAGTTTCAAGTCTATTATCGCGATATTTGTTCTTGTATCTACGATGCTTAACGGGAATTTAGTCCGTATTTCTGAAGAACTGAAACCGAAAAATACTTCTAACTGGAAAAACAACTTATTTTGCCTACATTTTTCCAATATTTCGTTCAAGGCCAAGGAGTTTTTTTGTATTTTAGGATCGCGTGTGACCAATATTGAGATGTAAACTGCCCAACTAGTTATTATACTCATAAAGCTGTGGCTAAACCCACGCAACTATGCTATAGAAACGTTAGCGATATTAATCGTGTAGACGTCATCTGTGTTTTAAGGTGGGTATGCTGTGCGGCCGTATTGATCTCGGCATAGAATAGGACCTTCTATCACCTTAAGGCGAAGACAAGAGCTAATGTGACTCTCGCTCGCACGTTTCGACATGTTGAAAGATATAAAATCACTTAGCTCATTTTCGAAAAATCGCAATCAACCAATTTGTGTGCAATCACATTGCACACAGTTTAGTAAAAATTTCATTATGATCGATACATGTTTTCCTACTCAAAAGTTTACTTTACTAATTAATTGATTCAGGCGTGACTTTGCGGAATTCCATTGTTAAACATAAATTTAATGAAATAAATATATAGTACTAATCCGCTAATCTAATCTTATGTAAGTAAATCAAATGTAGACTTGAGTGTGCACCCTTCACTGCATCTGCAAACTCTGCATACTCTGCAAATTCTGTAACGTGAAAAAAGGTGTATTAGACACAACAAAAATACCACAAAAAATATAAAATATTTTTTGCGCCGAGCAGAAAGCTCTGCTCGGCGCTCGACGAGACAACACGTCAAGGTGACGTCATTCAGTGCACAGCAAGTCAATTCTTCCTGAAGATGCTTCGTAGAGAGGCGAAACACGTGTCGAAGTCTTGTTAAGTATTTTATATTTTTTGTGGTATTTTTGTTGTGTCTAATACACCTTTTTTCACGTTACAGAATTTGCAGAGTATGCAGAGTTTGCAGATGCAGTGAAGGGTGCACACTCAAGTCTACATTTGATTTACTTACATAAGATTAGATTAGCGGATTAGTACTATATATTTATTTCATTAAATTTATGTTTACTTTACTAGTTTTCGTACATAAGCAAATTTTTAAGTAGGAAAACTTGTATCGGTCAAAATGAAATTTTTACTTAACTGTGTGCAATGTGATTGCACACAAAATGGTTGAGTGCGATTTTTCGAAAATTAGTTTAGTGATTTTATATCTTTCAGCATGTCGAAACGTGCGAGCGAGAAGTTGTTTGATAGTTGTCAGCCCCTTAAGTGGAATATCAAAAGAGGTGAGTCAGAAAACACACCAAGGGATGGGTAGATGCATTTTAAAAGTACATAACACAGATAGTGTGGTCACAAATCCGCGAGTCAAGCGAGGAACCCTCCTTCAAAATATGAAAGAGATTTATGTCCAATAGCGGACGTATTCGGGCTGATGATGATGCAGTAAAACCAAAACGTAAACGATTCGAGGCAAAACAGCCACTGCCGTGTCGCAGTTTCTTAATAACGTTGGTTTGAACTGGGGTACCATAACTCAAGTTTTGCCCTAAGCGTTCCCTTGGCTGGCATAGTTAAAATGTTGATTAAAATTCCCTTTTAGCCCCAGAGAGTAGCTAGTGTACGTAAGTGCTTTGATACATTGGGTAAAACTCTTTTTGGAGAAGTTGAAAAGGGAAGATTCTATTCTGGAATTGATTATAGAAACGTAGTTCTCTAACTACGCACACTAACACTACTGCGGACAGATCCAGTCTCCTCCATCCACCGATATCTTGAAATCTTTAAGAGAAGGCATCGGTTCATCGAGGTGCATCCGACGTTT
This sequence comes from Chloroclysta siterata, assembly GCA_932294275.1. Lineage (NCBI taxonomy): Eukaryota > Metazoa > Arthropoda > Insecta > Lepidoptera > Geometridae > Chloroclysta > Chloroclysta siterata. The sequence continues at coordinate 8,989,461 of OW028600.1, read as the reverse complement.
TGTCTACCAGTATGTAGTCACCATTCGAAATCTTATATTTCCCAACTGTTACCGGTTCTACGAGTATCATGTTGTAGGTTATATGTATATTCGACTTATCATAACAATGATAAATATCATACTTCCGCCTTATCCAACTACATGGAAATAAAACATCCCAGGTGAATAATTTCGTATCCATGTTTATTAATCGTTAGGTACTTATTCTTTATTCACAGGGCGTGGAAACTAGCACAATTTTTGCCTTGCTAATTAAGTAAGGGTATTAAAATTGCAATTTATTCAAGGGACAAAATCTTGGTAAAGCTTGTTATTAAACATGACGGTTTCCAGTTTGATTTGGACCGAGAGATTCAAAACTTAATCCGGAATGCTCCCAAACCAGATCTAATCATTAATGAGTAACTTATCCACATTACATAAGTTTCCTACGTGACCAATGTTAGAATAGATTAGAAAAGAAGATATTTTATTTGACACACAAACAATGAAAACCAAATAAAAGAAAAATACCTTAAACATACAAGAAACATAACTAATTCAAATATGTACCTATTTAATCTTGTGTAATTGTAGATGCTGACCAGCATTTAGTGAGCCAAAATGGTCCTAACTCAGCTTAATGCTGCTCCGCCACCACCCAGGGGCGACGACAACGGACGTTAGGTATAAACTGATTTAAGTAGCAATAGCAGTTAAAGTACTAAAAAAGTCAGCTAGCGTCTGAAATAACTCAAAAATCTTTCAAAAGCAGCAATTAATTACACGCGGTTTGGTAGCGAGGAAACTCATGGCAAACGACTTGTATTGCTTTATTTAATTAAAGTCGCACGGCTTGCTTTCAAAGTTACTTGTTTTTAGCTGTTCCTGTTAATATCCTTCCTAAAAAAGACTGTCGTCATGATGATGATGATGACCATTGGAGTTATACGACCGAAGTACATAAGTAAATAACATAAATAATACGCTCACATATAAGTAATCCCCAGGTATATGGCAAATATCTTTTTAGACGAAAAAAGCTATTACATTTTGGTCCAACCCAAATTTATCACATTTTGTTTGGTCGATTGGCCAATTTATTCATCACTGTAGACATGTTTTAGATAGTAGAATTGCTCAGCTCTACCTCTCAGCCTAGTTGGCCTAATTCACAGGAAAGACATGATCTAAGGTGCTGCTTTACTCTTGATGTGTTCCTTCAACGTTTGAGATCCATTATTTGCGCTGGCATTGGCACAAGCCTAAATTATCAGAATTTGAAATATCAGTACCCCAAGTATGAGTTGTGTTTACCATATTTGGTTTTTCGTTTTTCGTTCTTGTACCGCGTTATTGCGGGTTTTGTATGAAGACGCGATAGAGATACCTATATGGAATTTTATGTTGCAAGTATCATGAAAATTTGTAGTAGAACATAAAGTTCTGTATCGGTATCTCTATCGCGTCTTCATACAAAACCCGCAATGAACACGGAACAAAAACGAAAAACTAAAAACCAAATATGGTAAACACAACTCATACTTGGGGTACAGAATTTGAAATATCTGATTGTACCTATCGCATGTTACCGTCATGTGACGGTTGCCGCTTTCCAGAAAACATAAAACCTACTTATCTGTTGCCAAGATTAAATACACAGTGTGGCCGTTACACTTTATCTTAGAAACACAAAAGGAGTGTCACTGTTTTACATTTCTAGGTACCTTCTTCGTCCCAAAAGAGGATTAAGTTTTTCGTATATCGTGTAGGTTACATAACATCTAACCAAGCTGTTGCCTGAGTTTGTTGGTTTATGAAATGACAATCTTCTACTGAGGTGTTTCCGAACTTGAGATCTTGCGATGTCGTAAAGAGTCTTTGGCTTATAGCATAAAAGTAGTATAGCGTTTGAAATCTCTCTCGCTATACATGTTAATAAAGCCTGATTTATATTTGTTTTAAATGAATGCTTATCTTATTTAAGAGCACTAACACAATACTGTGCAAAAGCTGTCAGCATTTGATATGTTCACTTCACGATGCAGATCTTGTTGGCCATTAACTCAAAGCAAATCTTTGTGCAGATTCGGGTAGTACTACAACAAAGTTCGTTGAAGCGTAGTTTAACTAAAAAAAATGTCTAAAACATAGAAATATTAATTATATTTTAGAAGTTTTAAGTTATCTTCGGACATAGGTACATACACATACACAGATACATGCCGATCCGTCCACCTTTTTGTTTTAATACCACTTGTGAAAGAAGAAGGAGAAAGGGGAAGAAGCTGACGTGTCACCTTGATTCGGAGGATTTGTTTGTATAGCTTGCTTGCTCAATAAAAATAAAATAAAAGCTCCTAAATAAAATAAAATAAAAAAGTATTTTTATTCATAACTAAACTTATGTAGATAATAATTTAAAAAAAAACTTTAAAATAATTAAAATTAGGATAATAGAGGTCCCAAGAAAACCCCTCTTGGCCTAATAAAACCTCTTACTATCTTTGAATTTTAAATGCGGTTTTGCTGGCCCCGACTGATCCAACATAAAGGATAAAAAAATACAGGCTCACCATTTTGCCGTAGCAATATTTGTTTAGGCTTCACAAGCACACCTTGAATATAATTTTATTATCTAGGACTTTTTACCCCTTGTGTATGATCTCGCCCATAAAACAATTTGAAATCACAGGTCAACTTTCGTTTGACGTATTCGTTATTTACTAGTGGAATTCCACGCGGCTTCATTCGCATGAAGTTTGTATATAAACGGGTAGAGTTTCAAGGGTTGAGTTTCAAGGTTGAGTTTCAACATTGTAAAAGGATCATACAAAAGAACGGTAGGAACCAAGCCGTAAGTTTGTTGCCTGTTCTTCTAGGATTTTGTCGCGTGGAACTGGCACCTACAGTCACCTAGCTTTAAGACGTTTCAAAGTGATCCTTGTGATTTTATTGAATAAATACCTTTTGACTTTGACTTTGAAGAAATTATTTCATTGTGCACCTCTACACTACAGTAGAAAGTTACCTGCATTGATTGTGCATCTGTCAGTAAGGCTAAGATATTTTACTCCTTGTCGGGTAGAGTATGTATGAATAAATGCTTTTTTTTCTTTTTTTCTTAAACAGCGATATCTTCGACGCTAGGGTTTTTTTACAACTAGATGGTGAGACAAGCAGATGACCCACCTGATGTTAAGTGATAACTATCACCTATAACAAAGCATTGTCTCGTAAGTGACAAACATTATATGTATAACTAGCTTGCAATAAAATAATATTGCGGCTATAAATTGAGATGAAGGCTATCCTATCTTTTAAGTTAGATCAAACTGCACACGGTGCGCAAATTTTATTGAAATTGGTTAAGTAGTTTAGGAGTCCATAGCGGACAAAAAACGTGACGCGTAATTTATATATATTAAAGATAACATAATAACTGATGAAATTTTTGTACAATACTTTTAAGACGAGACCCATATTACAACAACAACACATCACAACGCCATCTGAATCAGACGTGGTATATGATACATGTTTTTAATATCAGAAATTTCTCTCAGAAAGATTATACATCTTACTCAAATTCTCATTATTTCACTTTTGCAGCAAAAACACATATTTTAGTTTAATACGAGTAGATCTCGAGTAGTCTTAGCGTATATAAATTGCATTCATATCTGCATATGCAAACCATATTCAGGAAACAAGATTTTTCAAAGAGTTTTGCTCTGTTGTTTTTTTTTATATTTGTGGTTAGTGGTTAAGGCGACGACGACTACTGCTAATGTACAAAAAAGTGTCCCAAGCACGAAAACTAGAAAAGGAAACTTGGCGGATTGCGATTTTTCATAGTTTCAGTGATTTTACATATTTCAAATGTTTAAATGTGCGAGCGAGAGGTACTTTGACGGGTGTAAGCCCCATAAGTAAGTTTATCGCGTGCAGAATGCGATTGAATTGTTTTCCAACTGCCTATGGAGAAGCTCGAGGACCACTGTTATAAAAATAATAACCAATTTAAGTTTGTAACTTGCGCAACTTTGCACATAAACGGAATAAATCGTAAATAAAATTACCTGGGACCAACACAAAGGTTTTATTGACAAACATCTAGCAAACTGACGGTCGAAGTGTTCGTAAAACCAGCAGATTGGCACGTGATATATCCTGCGAGAAGTTTTTCTCTTACAGCTTTCAAATGAGGCGTGAAAACTGGAAGTAATGTGTGGAACGTTTTTGTCTTTACGAACTAAGAGCTTCAGGTTCGGGAGTTACTTATTTTTGGTAACATTTTTATTCCACATACTAGGATTAGGATAATTTTATTGAGTCCAAGTATCTATTATTTCCACCGGTCTGCTATAAATGTACCTACATATATTTATTTATGACAATTTGTGCAAAAACTAGTTTTGTGCTAAGATAACTCCTGACCATTTGCAACGGTCTGCAGATTGCTCAACTATTTCTGGTGTATTTTGTAAAATTTAAAAAATTTCATAGTTATTAAAATTTATTTCATTGTGTACCTATCAATTTTTTTGCGAAGTTTGTAATGAGTAATTTAAAATTTGCTTGAGCTCTAAACAGAGTATTCACAAGTTTTAGCAGAAATAATATTATTTTTTAAAACTATAAATGATCGATTTTTGATCGAGTGAGCGAAGCGAACGAAGATCTTAGTTTCAACTTGGGCGATTTGGCATTTTATGTATGTATGTATGTATGTATGTATGTATGTATGTATGTATGTATGTTTGTCTGGCGATAACTTTAGAACCGTTGATCCGATCTGCATGAAATTTGATATGTCGATAGCTTGTACTTGAGAAATTTACTGGTAAGTATATGAGTAAAATTGGATGAAGGGTTTTTGAGATATGGGGTTTTTTGAGGGGGCAAAAATAAAAAAAGTTACATAAAAAAATCAAGTTACATGTCATATGAAAGGGCTTTGTTTGGACATCCCAAAACAATTTTTACTTTTTTTTTTTGGACGCTCGGTTTTTGAGATAAAATAATAAAAGTTAAATTACGATAACCAGCGATCCAAGAGCTCCCATCTCTAAGAGTTTCGTTGGCATCAAGGTTTTTCTACGGGTCGGCCAGTTCCTTTGGGTTTTCTTATTTTTTTTTCTTGAAATAAATTAAGGAGGTACTCAGTTCTCATAAAATGGTGACGACGACCAGGTCTGATGATGGAGCCAAGGTCTGTTTAACGGAACTCTTCAATAAATAGGCCAATAGAGTTGAAACTTGGTAACCATACCAAGTTAGTAGGCGGTAGTCAGAAAAAATTCCAAAGATAATGTTTGGACTTGCCTCTGACTACTACGGACTCAAAGTTTTGATGCGTTCGTCGGGTCGCATCACGAGATCTCAGTTCGGGGCGAACTACTAGTTTTTAATACGACTCATAGGTACTTAGGAAAATAGTTGCCCCTAGGAGAAAATCGAATCCGCACCTCACACTGCTGGCAAAGGCCACGGTCGGATTACTGTTGCCCCGCCGCGCCGTCTTAGGTTTCGGTAGTTGGTAGTCTTAACAGTTAATATAAACTTACCTGTAATTATTTCAAATAAATAAACTCGTTACATTCCTCTAGAATCTAGAACATCACCTTGAAAAATATCAAGTCCAGTACTGAACCGCACAGTTTAGTTTTAAAGTTGCAAATAACTCTTTTATAAGTATTTTATTTTTTAATCACAAAACGTTTACTTTCTTTTTATGATAATTATATAGCATTTGATTAGCTAAAAACTAAGTAGTTTTTATTAACAAAATGTTCGTCTCACGATTGCTTCATTCAAAGTATGGGTCGCGACGGCAGGGCGCACAGCGAGCTGCTTCTCCGCGACCGAGCCCAAGCTAGCCAAAACGAACACTGACTGGGAAATGTGAGGAAAATCCCTGCCCTTTCAGACTATCACACGAATTGAGTGGACGTTCAAACTAATTGATTGCTTATGCTCCACTGTGCCCATGCATCAAAATTTAGGTTCTTAATATTTCAATGGAGTGCCAGTGGCCAAATGAACATTGAGCATTAATGATTATTGCCCTAGCTTTCCTAAATTCAGTGGTTTTTTTTTATTTTAGCTAAAGTACGTGACTTTATAAAAGAGTAAGAACTTGAAAATGTAATGATGTACATATAGGTACTTAGTGTTTTTAAACAATACTATGCAAATTCACAATTCGGTTATTTATTATTTGATCGAATAAATTATTGATGAACAGATTGCGTGGTTACTATTAATTAGCCTTTGGCAAATAGGTACGCTGAATTCATGTCGCGGTGCATCTGATTTTGACTATGCAGTAATAATTATGTGGTCCGTTGTATCTGCGGCCTATATACCTAACCTACCTACCTAATTATGGCTGCCGCGCATATATCCGGGCCTGCATCCACAGAATAGATAGGATCTACTACAGAGTAATGCCATGAATGTTTTGAATAAAAACAAATAAGCGTTGCTGTACCGCAACCGACTGTGTAGAGACCGGTATGCGCGAATCGCAGTTTAAAAACACACTACCTACAATAAAAAAAACTACAAACAATTTTGAACGTTAGGGCCTGTAGTCGGCGCGTGGCATCGCATGACAAATCGGCAGCGTGCCACAACATGTCACTGAATGAATAAAATTGCTGTTCAAATCCAAATATATTTTACTAGTGGCTTCCCGCGGCTTCGCACGCGTTGAAGTGGTGAGCCGTAATTGAGCCACAAACATCCAAACATCGTTACTTTCGCATTGATTTGTATATTATTAGGGTAGGATACCTATGCAGGTATAAGAGATACCTATAGGCGTTACCTATATTAGGTAGGTAGGTAGGTATAGGTACTGAGTTTAGCACAAACATGACAAATACAACAAAAACAACCTTACACGGAAAATATGTACTTATTTGTTCCTAGTTTCTACCCCAAAAACAAAAGAAACGAAACAGCTTCACGACTTTGATCCCCAGGCACGGTAGATACCCTAAGATCTCTTCGTACCAACTCAAGATTCCCGTTTTAGAATGTTCCTTACAAACATTGACGCCTTGTTGTATCCTTTTTACTTGAGCGCAACGAAGGAGGGTAACGTTTTAGGGGTTGTTTTCGAAAATCAAACTGTCTTTTTGTTATTTATCCACAAAACACATTTTTTTTAGTTTTAAGTTAATTACACAACGCTTTAAAAATCTCCCATACAAACCTTAAAACTTTGTCAGTCTTTTGCACCCTTTGCAGGGGTGGTTTTAAAATATTGAAAACGTGATTTTAAATTATTTTACTTCAAGTTTTAAATCAATCGCAGCACGCGTTAAAAAACTCCCATACAAACATTGACATCCCTTTGCTCACTTATTAAGGGTAGTTTTAAAAAACTAAAAATGCCTTTCCTGTTTTTTAGCCTTGGAGTACATCTACTTCAAGTTTCAAGTTTGTAGGTTCAAGGAATACAATTTTTCATACCAACGTTTTCAACCCTTTATACATCCTTAGAGGCTGAATTTCCGAAAATCCCTTCTTAATACACCTCTACGCCATAAGACCAATATACTCTTCAAATTTCAAGTCCCTAGGACCAGCGGTCAAAAACCTCCCTTACAAACTTTTACATCCCTTTGCACACTTATTAAGGGTAGTTCTAAAAAACGAAAAATGCCTTTCCTATTTTTTGCCTTGTACTCCAAGTTTCAAGTTTGTAGGTTCAAGGAATATTATTTTTCATGCAAACGTTTTCATTCCTTTTACACCCTTAGGGGTTGAATTTCCAAAAACCTCTTCTTAGTACACCTCTACGCCATAAGACCTATGTACTCTTCAAATTTCAAGTCTCTAGGACCAGCGGTCAAAAAACTCCCATACAAACTTTTACATCCCTTTGCACACTTATTAAGGGTAGTTCTAAAAAACTAAAAAATGCCTTTCCTATTTTTTGCCTTGGAGTACATGTACTCCAAGTTTCAAGTTTGTAGGTTCAAGGAATACTATTTTTCATGCAAACGTTTTCAACCCTTTTACACCCTTAGGGGTTGAATTTTCAAAAACCTCTTCTTAGTACACCTCTACGCCATAAGACCTATGTACTCTTCAAATTTCAAGTCTCTAGGACCAGCGGTCAAAAAACTCCCATACAAACTTTTACATCCCTTTGCACACTTATTAAGGGTAGTTCTAAAAAACTAAAAAATGCCTTTCCTATTTTTTGCCTTGGAGTACATGTACTCCAAGTTTCAAGTTTGTAGGTTCAAGGAATACTATTTTTCATGCAAACGTTTTCAACCCTTTTACACCCTTAGGGGTTGAATTTTCAAAAACCTCTTCTTAGTACACCTCTACGCCATAAGACCTATGTACTTTTCAAGTTTCAAGTCTCTAGGACCAGCGGTCAAAAAACTCCCATACAAACTTTTACATCCCTTTGCACACTTATTAAGGGTAGTTCTAAAAAACTAAAAAATGCCTTTCCTATTTTTTGCCTTGGAGTACATGTACTCCAAGTTTCAAGTTTGTAGGTTCAAGGAATACTATTTTTCATGCAAACGTTTTCAACCCTTTTACACCCTTAGGGGTTGAATTTCCAAAAACCTCTTCTTAGTACACCTCTACGCCATAAGACCTATGTACTCTTCAAATTTCAAGTCTCTAGGACCAGCGGTCAAAAAACTCCCATACAAACTTTTACATCCCTTTGCACACTTATTAAGGGTAGTTCTAAAAAACTAAAAATGCCTTTCCTATTTTTTGTCTTGGAGTTCATGTACTCCATGTTTCAAGTTTGTAGGTTCAAGGAATACTATTTTTCATGCAAACGTTTTCATCCCTTTTTACACCCTTAGGGGTTGAATTTCCAAAAATACCTTCATAGTACACCTCTACGCCATAAGACCTATGTACTTTTCAAGTTTTAAGTCTCTAGGACCAGCGGTCAAAAAACTCCCATACATACTTTTACATCCCTTAGCACACTTATTAAGGGTAGTTTTAAAAAACTAAAAATGTATTTCCTACTTTTTTGTCTTGAAGTATATGTACTCCAAGTTTCAAGTTTGTAGGTTCAAGGAATACAATTTTTCATACAAACGTTTTCATCCCTTTTTACACCCTTAGGGGTTGAATTTCCAAAAATCCCTTCTTAGTACACCTCTACGCCATAAGACCTATGTACTCTTCAAATTTCAAGTCTCTAGGACCAGCGGTCAAAAAACTCCCATACATACTTTTACATCCCTTAGCATACTTATTAAGGGTAGTTTTAAAAAACTAAAAATGTATTTCCTATTTTTTTGTCTTGAAGTATATGTATTCCAAGTTTCAAGTTTGTAGGTTCAAGGAATACAATTTTTCATACAAACGTTTTCATCCCTTTTTACACCCTTAGGGGTTGAATTTCCAAAACTCCCTTTTTAGTACACTTCTACGCCATAAGACCTATGTACTCTTCAAATTTCAAGTCTCTAGGACCAGCGGTCAAAAAACTCCCATACATACTTTTACATCCCTTAGCATACTTATTAAGGGTAGTTTTAAAAAACTAAAAATGTATTTCCTATTTTTTTGTCTTGAAATATATGTATTCCAAGTTTCAAGTTTGTAGGTTCAAGGAATACAATTTTTCATACAAACGTTTTCATCCCTTTTTACACCCTTAGGGGTTGAATTTCCAAAAATCTCTTCTTAGTACACCTCTACGCCATAAGACCTATGTACTCTTCAAATTTCAAGTCTCTAGGACCAGCGGTCAAAAAACTCCCATACAAACTTTTACATCCCTTTGCACACTTATTAAGGGTAGTTCTAAAAAACTAAAAATGCCTTTCCTATTTTTTGTCTTGGAGTTCAAGTACTCCATGTTTCAAGTTTGTAGGTTCAAGGAATACTATTTTTCATGCAAACGTTTTCATCCCTTTTTACACCCTTAGGGGTTGAATTTCCAAAAATACCTTCATAGTACACCTCTACGCCATAAGACCTATGTACTTTTCAAGTTTTAAGTCTCTAGGACCAGCGGTCAAAAAACTCCCATACATACTTTTACATCCCTTAGCATACTTATTAAGGGTAGTTTTAAAAAACTAAAAATGTATTTCCTATTTTTTTGTCTTGAAGTATATGTATTCCAAGTTTCAAGTTTGTAGGTTCAAGGAATACAATTTTTCATACAAACGTTTTCATCCCTTTTTACACCCTTAGGGGTTGAATTTCCAAAACTCCCTTTTTAGTACACTTCTACGCCATAAGACCTATGTACTCTTCAAATTTCAAGTCTCTAGGACCAGCGGTCAAAAAACTCCCATACATACTTTTACATCCCTTAGCATACTTATTAAGGGTAGTTTTAAAAAACTAAAAATGTATTTCCTATTTTTTTGTCTTGAAATATATGTATTCCAAGTTTCAAGTTTGTAGGTTCAAGGAATACAATTTTTCATACAAACGTTTTCATCCCTTTTTACACCCTTAGGGGTTGAATTTCCAAAAATCTCTTCTTAGTACACCTCTACGCCATAAGACCTATGTACTCTTCAAATTTCAAGTCTCTAGGACCAGCGGTCAAAAAACTCCCATACAAACTTTTACATCCCTTTGCACACTTATTAAGGGTAGTTCTAAAAAACTAAAAATGCCTTTCCTATTTTTTGTCTTGGAGTTCAAGTACTCCATGTTTCAAGTTTGTAGGTTCAAGGAATACTATTTTTCATGCAAACGTTTTCATCCCTTTTTACACCCTTAGGGGTTGAATTTCCAAAAATACCTTCATAGTACACCTCTACGCCATAAGACCTATGTACTTTTCAAGTTTTAAGTCTCTAGGACCAGCGGTCAAAAAACTCCCATACATACTTTTACATCCCTTAGCATACTTATTAAGGGTAGTTTTAAAAAACTAAAAATGTATTTCCTATTTTTTTGTCTTGAAGTATATGTATTCCAAATTTCCAAGTTTCAAGTTTGTAGGTTCAAGGAATACAATTTTTCATACAAACGTTTTCATCCCTTTTTACACCCTTAGGGGTTGAATTTCCAAAAATCCCTTCTTAGTACACCTCTACGCCATAAGACCTATGTACTCCTCAAATTTCAAGTCTCTAGGACCAGCGGTTTAGGCTGTGCGTTGTCTATATGTCAGTCAGTCAGTCAGTCAGTCAGTCAGTCAGTCAGGACTTTGATTCTTATAGTATTAGAGATGTTGTAAAATAATCATTAAAAAACTCTTAATTTCCAAGATATTGGAAGGCGATGAAAGCTAAGGTTTCTTTGATGCTTGAAGAAGTAAGAATAAGGAAAGAAATTTATACATAAAACAAAATGTCATAAACAAAATCTTCTAAATTATTTTCATGCGCTGTATCTTACCATACTGAGTACCATTTTTCAGATTAAAAAAAAAAAGAAATGCTTCTAAAATCAAATAATGATTCAATAAAGTACCATGAATGTTACTAAAACTTTTTAGTATCTAAAATATGCGAGATCCAATATTTCAATAGAGATGTCCGGCCTCGACTCTCCATAGATAAAAATAAAAACACCTGGATTTCATGACTTTCTAACAAGTAATGGTAATTTAAAAATAACTATGCACGTTTTCAGAAACGTTCAGATATACTGGCAGGTAATGTGGGCGAGGTAACAAAATAAATGTAGACACCAATTTAAATTGCAAGGAGACTCCAAGTTCAAATCCTATGTAGGTACTTTACTTACTTATAGCGTTACTTATATTGAAACATATTTAGGTTTTGTGAAATCGAATAATTAAATCTAATTTGAATGTTGAGCACCGGTGGTCTAGTGGGAGTGACCCCGCCTTCCGATCGTAAGGTCGCAGGTTCGAATCCGGTCGTGCACCAATGAATTTTTCCTATCGAAAAAATTATGTGCGCAATGCCAGTGCTCTTAAACGGTGAAGGAAAACATCGTGAGGAAACCAGTTAGTACTCTAACAGCGGCGATGAGCTTGCAACCTGTCACGTATGGAATACCAACTACTGCAAAATGTATGTGCCAAATTAATAGTTTGGACGTACGTCTGACTACCCCCCTTAGACATCCTCAAAAAAGAATCTGGAGTTAGTACTTGGTACTAAGAGATCTGAGGGGATATCTACCGTGCCTGGGGATTAAAGTCGTGAAGCTGTTTCAGTTTCAGTTTTATTTGAATGTTGACCTCCGTATTTAATTTCATATTATATAGAATATTATTTAATTTTTAATTTAGGTTTATTTTTGATTATCCTTCTAATATTATAAACGCGAAAGTTTGTAAGTATGGATGGATGGATGTTTGTTACTCTTTCACGTAAAAACTTCTGAATGGATTTTAATGAAACTTTACAATAATATAGCTTATACATCAGAATAACCCATAGGCTACAATTTATAAAGATATTGTGTGACTAACCCTGCGCTGACGAAGTCGCGAGCTCCAGCTTGTATTTTAATAACTTCATCTGACACTACACTTTGTAAGCTTTACTGAAATAATTTGTATTGTATTTTAATTTTAGTTGTATTCTTGTAATTAGTTAGTGTAATTGGTCTACGTGCCGTTGTAATTAAATAAATACATAAAAATCATGAAAAAGCGATTTACGACTGGTGCTCTATCGGAAAATTCATGAATTTAAAATAAAGCTTCTGTACGACAGACGACGACAGCGATAGCGGTGAGATTTGTTTGTTCAACAAACAACAACTCATTTCATTGCTACTGCTTTTTCTATTGAGGTTTTTCTTGGTTACAGACCCGCGTACTGGGAGTTTAGTCACTTTAACACATACCTACTCCAGGGGCGTAGCTAAGTGGAAAAGGGCCCCGGTGCATAGAGAAAGAATCGGGCCCTCCCCCCCTCTTTCCCCATAGCTTGAACTTATTGCAATTGGCCTTTGAAATAAAGCATAAAAAAAATTGTGCGTCAAGGTTTTCTAGCTTCGGGAGCTGGCTGACCCTCTCTTTTCAAAGCTTAGGTTAGAGGGCCCCCTGAGCTCCGGGGCCCTGGTGCACTGCACCACCTGGCCCTACGATAGCTGACCTACTCGTATTGCAAAAGTGGTCTCAGGTCCTAAAGTTTATTTTACTATCTTTATAAAATGTAAAACTCGCGGTACTGACTTGATATAAACAAGCAACCGAAACCAAAAGTCCAAGTAAATTAATAGTTCGAAATTTGAAGGGTAGCTTTCATTTGTACCTTAGTGTAAGGGTGCACAAAGAATTTTTGAAACTCACCCCGGGATGAAGCGGGGTTTTTGTATGAAAAAAGATATACGCCATAACCAGTATTCCACTAGTTTATAAATAGCAGTATATGAAGATTTGCACTTCTCAACATCCGGCTTCTTTAGATTCTACCACTTACTCAAAGTGAAGGTTTGGATCGATCACTTTAGTTGAGACCGAAGCTATGAGCAGTATTAATTACATCCGGGAAGGCGTAAATTCAAACAAATTACCAACGAAGACGTCCGAAACATTATTTATTTCTTGCTAGAATTTCTTTAATAATATATCATAGTGTTAATAAAAGTATTAAGCTACCAAATATATGGACCATTTACGTCTATACTGGTCCATATTTGATAGCTAATTATTATGGGTTGTCTGCACTGTGAAAGCAAAGCGTGTCTTGATGTCTCATAGGCGCCATCGGAAGCGTCTGTGGACGATGATACTTACTACTTTAGCAAAACTTGAACTCCATAAAGATGTGAAAGAAAGAAAGGTTGAAAGGCGAACAATTGGCGCTCTCACCACAAAGCTCACACTTTGATGAGATTTCAATTGCACAACCCTCATCCTTAGCTACTCATTTCGTGTAGTTCTAGAACGGTACCCCAGTAATACTGGACGTGAAAATAAAACAAAGTCTACCAATGAATACAAATATAATGCATTACTTTGAAAATTCACAGCTTTCACAGCTCAGTTGGTAGTAGCTCTAACTTCTGTGCCGTAGGCCGTGGGTTCTATCCCCACCGAGAACAAACATTTGTGTGATGAACATAGATGTTTGTTCTCTGTCTGGTTGTTATATAATATTAGGTAGGTATAAGTATATATTTACAAAAAAAATGTATTAATATCAGCTATCTGGTTCCCATATTACAAGCTCTCGCATAGTTTGGGGCTAGATAATGCTGTGTGGAAAGTCCACATTTTTTTTTAATTGTGAAATGTAATCAGTATATTGTCTGTACAATAAAATATTATCGTTCGTGGTTTATGGCTCTCAAGAACTCCGAATTGATACTTTTCATGTATTTTTATGTATTCTTACTCGATGAATACTAGTTGCGCACGCGGCTTTGCTGGCGTATTAGTAACAAGTTGCTAAAATTTATACTTAAGCAGTTTTCCCTTCATTGGGTTCGCCCACTATTACTACTTGGTCATTTTTCAAAATAAACAGTAGTCTATATGCTAGTCCAGGTTACGAACTATATTTGTTCTTAGTTTCAGTTCTCGTAATCGAGGCACAAAAATTCTAATATCACTTGGATGTTTCCAACTCTTGCATTTATACTATTAGTAGGTTATGATGTGATAATATAAGATAATTGAGCGATTGAGCGATATACTTCGAAGATCATCTTCTAAGACCTTTTAAGACAGGATCTATCTATTTTAATGTAAAACTCATAAAAAGAAATACGGTGTGATTGGATCACAAAACCTCAAAATATCGTCCAAAACTTTTTCATCCCATTTATTCGAAAAGAGGCCATTCGTTTCTCGATAAGTGCGCGCAAAATAAGTCATTCCAGCGCACTTAATAACAGTGAAGAAATGACTTTTGAATTTAGAACACTATTATATTTAAAAGCTTGAACGCAATTCGCTTCGATAAATTCCTGGCGGGATAAAAAAAGCGCGCCTGCCACCGTGGCATTGGTTAACCAAATAAAAGAAATACGCGGGAACTTCTTTTTGCTTTTTTTAATACTTTTTATCAAAATATTACAGTCAATATCAATATCATTCACACAAATTGAATAAAAGATCAGAAAGAGAGAAAAAAAGTTCTTGCAATGAAAGTGAAATAACACCAGAAAGTGTAAAATTAAACGCAGTTAACCATAAACAATTTACTACCGAACAATCGAGAGAAATATAAATTTGTAATTTGGTTATGTAAATATAAATTTGTTACCACTAAAAGCATCTCTTGTTTATTTTTCTTATAGAGGGGGATGAAAAGCAGAGTGTGCCACACTATACCAAAATTATTTAACCCCTTAATTATTTAATCCTTCGCTACGCTCGGGATCCTACTTTAGAATCCTTCACTCCGCTCTGAATTAAACAAATCGCTCTCGCCCTAAATACATTATTTTGGTCCCTGTTGACACAATCTACTATTACTATAATAGGATTTTAGTAAGGTAAGAGGTAAACAGACCTTATTGTGTTTAGGTAGACGCCTTCCGTAGTCGTAAACATGGAATTATGGATTGTAACAAAACCGATCATTTACAGTATTTTGTGCGTAACTCACTATGATCTTAAGTGACTGATAAGTGATAAAGGATCAAATCGCAGTATTTCGAATCATTATACGGTTAAGATGAAGTCAACAGACAAACAACTTCTCGCCCAGACATTTCAATTTATTTTTTAAGATAAAATCACACAGAGATCATAGTGTGAAATATTGTTAAATTCTTTAATTTTAACTTAAAAGGCTTAAAATGAAATGAAATTAATCGATCATTATATCTATCAGAGTCCAAAAGGGGTAAACAAAAGGCGTATCCAGATTCTGAAGTAAGCCCATAACAAACTTAGTTTTCTCTAACTGCACCAAATGTGACTTTGCGTAGCTTTTCGTAGCAATTGTAGATCACCGAGCTACGACAGAGGTCTACATAGTACTACAAACTGCTACGAGGAGCTACGCAACGCTACAAAAAGTTAGAGTGATCTAAGTAAAGCTACGAATTACTTTAAGTCACATAATTATGGTGCAGCCACTTATCATACCTTCATACAGAAGGCACTAGTAAAAATGAATCTTATTAAATTGCATTAATTAGAGTAAAGAAATGTAATTTAAAACCATTTTAATCCAATAATGTTTTCGTAACCAAAAATTTTTTTGGTTGGTGGTTCGAGAAGTTATTTCACGGTTTTCAGCCTATTAACACCTGAAGGGTTTGAACAAGGTTCGAACAAATAAGAAAACTTATTTAATTCGTGTCGGAAATGGGTAGTACGTGACGTGACACGAGTGTACATCGGCTCTATACGCAATCGGACGAAGAACGCCTGTGTTCCGTATTACACCGATGTAGTTAACGTCGCCTATCTAAACAATTTCCAGCTGGCCTACCATGATGTGTTTATTGCGATCGGTTAAAAATACGATCCTATAAAACTGAGTTTTCGCTGCTTTTGAGAAAAAATCAAGTAAGTAGCTATATTTTACATGAGAATTATACGCAAGCGCATGGTTTTTTAATTACTTACAAAGTATAGGCACCTATGAGTATATCTACTAGCATTTTAAAAGCCTTCACAGCTCAGTTGGTAGTAGCTCTGCCTTCTGCGCCGTAGGCCGTGGGTTCGATCCCCACCGAGAACAAATATTTGTGTGATGAACATAGATGTTTGTTCTCTGTCTGGGTGTTATTATTACTTATTATGAATATTATATAAGCTATCTGGTTCCCATAGTCCAGGCTTTTTATTTAAACGCAGGGCAGTGCATCGTAGGGCACTTTCCTATCGTGCGTGTCTTACGAGTCAATGCTTTGTTATAGGTTATGGTCACCACACATGTGGTTGTTCCATCAGCAAGTAGAATAAAACAAAAGTGGTAGAATCGCGGTAAGACTTCGTGGTACGGCCCCGTCGTCTGCCACTCGTAGTTTTTTAAACCTGCTAAAACCTAAAAGCGCGGGAAGTAAACATTTTAACCCACTCACAGTGAACAAATTAAAGTCATATACCTATATATTTCAAAAAACTATGATGCAAACCAGATGTAACCGAGATTTTCCACACATTTAATGGCGATAATGCATTACAATGAATCTGGGTGTATCACCTCGCTAACAGATGGATATATGCCTAGAATTCTTTCAAAAACATGTTAACGCAAACAAACTAAAACGCCTATTAGTAGCTATACATACCTAGTTTCTCAGTAGTAATCCTGTTGAAAGTATATGCAGTATCATGTATACAAGTTACAACGTACCTAATGTTCTCGTAGTACGTAGGAAGGTTAATTGCTTGATGGTAATTTTGACCTCCAATTCAAATCCGACCTACCTGATAGGTATCTACTGGAAAAGTTTTCGAGAATGCTTTTGAAAGAGCAGCTTTGGCGTCGAACGCAAAACAACGCACCAAAGAATACTAAGATACATAAAAATCATGTTAATGTTCGAATCCGGTCGTGCCCAAATGCTCTTAAACGTTGAAGGAAATCATTGTGAGGAAACCAGTTTATACCAATTTGTACTACTAGTACAGCTAATCTCAAGTTCGACCAAAAAAATTTGTAGTTGAGGTAGGATAACAGAAACACCGGAAATAATCACGTTTAGAGATTTATTATTGTTTTCTTGTTCTGATCTAATCCAGCCCAGTTAGATACAGACTTAATTACGCATACAACTTACGAAAGCGCTGTGCGTTTTCGTCAGCGCGATCTAGCCTGCGGACAAATTTAGTTGCGCCATCTAGTTCTGAAGATGGTACTAACTTTAGATCTTTACTAGTTTAACATTCCGCCCACCAAGGACAAATTGACACAGTTTGTCCGTTAACATTGAACCGCCCACCATGGGCGCTATGCAATCTACAACTCATAATTTGCTATGACATTTATGAAAATCAAATTGGATGCTTTTTATACACAAAAAATAATCCTAAATATATAGTTCTTGAATTAGTTTTTTTTGTTTTTACTCTACCCACTTTACATCTAAAAACTAACGCTTTGCTTAAATTAACATTTTGCTTAACCTAACCTTTCGCTTAAACTAACACTTTGCTTAATCTAACACTTCGCTTTAACTAACACTTCGCTTTAACTAACACTTCGCTTTAACTAACACTTCGCTTTAACTAACACTTCGCTTTAACTTTCACTTTCGATAATTACATTTAATTTACAGGTAGAACACATAGTTTGGAGGTGGGGCGTTTTATAATATTGTTATTTTTAGTGCGCAGAGATACAACCCTCGTAAGATTGTCAGCTCCGGGATGTTTGATAACGACACGACCTAGCAGCCATCGAGCTGGTGGTAGATCTGCCTCTTTAATGAGAACTAAGTCTCCTATGTTAGGTTCTGGAGACTGAGCCGACCATTTGTAACGGTGTACCAAAGTTGACAAGTATTCGTGCGACCACCGCCGCCAAAACGTTTGCATCATACGTTGTGTTAATTGCCACCTGCGTAAGCTACCAATGTTAGATGATTCGAAATTGTAATCTGGTACAGTTAGCAAAGATTCCCCCACGAGGAAATGTCCAGGCGTTAAAGCATCGAAACCCTCTGATTCGGTGTCTACTCGTGATAATGGCCGTGAATTCAAACACGCCTCGATCTGCCCTAAAACTGTAGATAACTCTTCGTACGTTAAAGTGGTAACTCCAATAACCCTTTTTAAGTGAAATTTCACCGCTTTTACTCCTGCTTCCCACAGGCCCCCAAAGTTTGGCGAAAGTGGAGGTATAAAATGCCAAGTAGTGCCATTAATAGCTAAACTTTGAGCTATCTCTTTCGCCATCGCAGATTTTTCTGCAGAGAACAGACAAGGTAACTCTCTGGAAGCGCCCACAAAATTAGATCCGTTATCGCTCCAGATATCCGTGCAAGGTCCCCTGCGAGAAACGAATCGTTTGTATGCTGCTAGAAACCCTTGAGTAGTTAGATCGCTAACTACTTCGATGTGTACGGCCTTTGTTGCCATACAGACAAATAGGCATATATACCCTTTATAGGCATGGTGACCACGACCCTTGGACGTCCTTATGTTGATCGGACCAGCATAATCTACTCCGCTACATTTGAATGGTCTCGTTGGCGTGACTCTGGCAGCTGGTAATTGTCCCATCATTTGCGTTGATGTAACTGCATTATATCTAGTGCAGTTAATACACTTCCGAACACATGATTTTACCAGATCCTTAGCGCCGAGAACCCAAAATTTTGATCTCAAGTAAGTTAGCATGAGCTGAGGGCCACCATGGAGAGTCTTCGCGTGTGCATCAGCTACCATCAAATTAGTCAAGACTGACTTTCTTGGGATCAAAATTGGATGCTTCCTGTCTTCAGATAACGATGATCTCTCCAGCCGTCCTCCTACCCGTAAGATGTTTCTATCATCTAAGAATGGATTTAAAGATTTCAATGGACCCTTGAGCTTTGTTGATTTTCCATTATCTTTGTCCTCCAACCATGATATTTCTTCACCAAAATGTCTTTTCTGACATTCTCTTACACAAACTTCCGTTGCTTCCCTTAGTTCTTTCGTTGATAAAAACCCTTTTTCCCTGTTTTCTTTCCTTGTTAAAAATCTTCTGCAATACGCTATTACCCTAATCATCCTACCCATATTAGAAAACCTTTCCCAAAATGTTTCCTCTTTTATCACCAGATGCACCTTAATTTCTTCTATGCTTGTCTCTTCATTTGGTAACCTGTGGTAAGTGACAATATTCTCATGCAGAATTTCCGGACCCTTAAACCATAATACGTTGTCTATTAGTTCCTTAGGAGTCAGACCCCGTGAAGCGCAATCAGCTGGGTTTTGTTTGGATCTGATATGAGACCACTGCTGAGCATCGATAGTTGTCAAGATCTCGGAGACTCTGTTAGCCACGAAGGTTTGCCAGCGGCTCGGGTGACTATTTAACCAGGCCAATACTATCGTTGAGTCTGTCCATGCGTGAATGTGTTCCCGATTAATATTCATCACTTCCGCTACTTCAACCAACAACCTGGTTACCAAGACAGCACCGCAGAGTTCCAATCTCGGGATCGATATTTGCTTTATGGGTGCAACCTTTGTTTTAGCTGTGACCAAGTTCACGTGGATCTGACCATGCTCATCAATCACACGCATATAGACAGCTGCAGCATACGCTATCTTTGATGCATCTGAAAACCCATGTAGCTCAACCAGCCTATTCTTCAGAGATGTTTGGATCCAACGAGGTATGTGCAACGCCGATAAATTTGGTAAGTCATTACGGTAAGCCAGCCATTCTTCTAATATTTTGCTTGGTACGGATTCGTCCCAATCGGCTCCTGAGATCCAAAGCTTTTGAATAATTGCTTTTGCGACTATCACACTAGGTGCAACCCAGCCTAGTGGATCAAACAACCTCGCTATATCTGATACAATTTTTCTTTTTGTTACAGGTTCCTTCAACTCTACCAGAGCCACCGTGTACTGAAACGCATCGATCATCCGATTCCAGGTAAGTCCCAGTAGCTTCATTACTTCGTCTTCTTTTAGCTGTAAGCCTTTCTCTTCGCCGATACCTTCCCCATTGTGCTTGATCTTTTTCATCACTTCTTCACTGTTACTAGACCATTTCTGTAGCTTAAATCCTCCCTTGTTTAGCAGTTCGTTCATTTCGCTATAAATTTGCATTGCTGATTTGACATCTTCGCAGCCTGTTAGCAGATCATCCATATAGAAATCACTCTTGACTTTTGCAGCTGCAGCTGGATAATTTGCACCTTCATCGATCGCCACCTGCTGGAGTGTCTTTACTGCTAAATATGGAGCTGACGCGGTACCGAATGTGACTCGGAGTAAACGAAACTCTTCTAGTTTGGATGACGATTGATTTCCGACTTTTGCTACGAGTGCCGATGTAGACGTCGCTGATTGTTCTTTTTTCCACAGAATTCGCTGGTAGTCTACGTCTTCAGCTGCAACTTTCACCTGGCGATACATCTTGATTATATCCGATGACAGACAAATGCGGTGCAGCCTCCACCTCATCAGCAGGTTTCTAAGCTCCGGCTGCAAGGTTGGTCCTATCATCATCGTGTCATTTAATGAAACGCCATTTTCTCCTTTGCAGGATGCGTCGAAAACAATCCGGACCTTCGTGGTATCCTTATCCTCCCTGACCACAGCGAAATGAGGTAAGTATGTTCCTTTGCTATAGTTTATTTCTTCCTCAGGCACCTTCTCCATATGATCCAGCTGTAAGTATTCATCTAGAACTTCTACGTATTTCACTTTCAACTCTGTTGCTTTATTCAGCTTTGCTTCTAGGTACTTTAATCGCTTTTCTGCTATTTTCTTAGAATTATGTATTTCTCGATTTTCAGATTTAAATGGCAGCTTTACAATATACCGTCCTTCTTCATCTCTCACAGTTGTTTCTGCGAAAAACTCTTCACATCGTGTTTCTTCTTCGGTAAGTATTGTATTTTTACTAGTTTTAGGATCAGCTTCTAGTTCCCAAAATCGCTTAAGTTGCATATCTTCCATGCAAGTATGCATTGATACTAATTTCTCATCTTGATTGTTTCGATCTGACACTACCCCGGATAGAATCCACCCTAGTGTGGTATTCTGTGCTAAAAGTGTCCCTGTTGGATTCTTCTTTACTCCCTCTTGCACCACTTGACCGTATACTGCAGCACCAAGTAATATATCTATTTTGTTAGGTACATCATATTTCGGGTCAGCCAGTGGAATGTTGTCTAAAATCCAGTCCGCCACAACAATCTCCTTGCTCGGAAGAAGTGTTGTTATCGATTTCAAAACATAGACGTTAAGATTTAGACTAACATTATGATCGTAGATAGATTTAATAGTTATGTTAACCATTGAGTTAGAAGACGCATTCGTACATCCTCCTAACCCAGAGATCACTCCCCTTACTGGGATCCTTTTCAGGCCCAAATACTGAGCGGTTGCTTCGGTGACAAAGGATGCTTGTGATCCTTGGTCCAACAACGCTCTGATGATACGAGTGTCTCCGTTGCTAGATTGTGCTCTTACAAGAGCCGTTGCTAATAGGACCTGGCTAGGTGCCATTCCTCCCGATGCGAAACATACTACCGGAGCAGCTGTTTCCCCTGATACATTTCCCGTGTTTGAACCTTCACCATCTGTCTGTTGAGCTCCAACATCCGCGCTAGTTAAATGTAGGTACGTATGATGCCTACGTCGGCACTTACGGCAGGTCATTGGACTACGACATTGACTTGCCCTATGATTGTCACCCAAGCAATTGAAGCAAATGTTGTTTTTCTCGACAAATTCTCGTCGAGTTTGTACCTCTGCGCTTACAAATGTTTGACAATGAGCCAGTTTATGCGACTCGTTACAAAATTTACATGATACAGTGTAATTTAACTCTTCTGCTACATGGAATGATTTATGTGGATATTGCAGCTTAGATTTGTTGTGATTGGACCCTGAGTCCACGAACTCCAAAGCGCGGAATCGGTTAAGTAGAAAATCCTCAAATGATTTCCATGTTGGAAGTTCCGTTGAGCTTGCGCTTTGCAGCTCCCACTGCTTTCGAGACTCATGGTCCAACCTCAACGCTGTGATATATACAATGATCGTGTCCCATCCAGACACATCCACCCCTATACTGGCTAATGCACCTAAACATTCTGAAGTCGTATCGAGCAATTCCCTAATACATTTAGCAGACTCGGTGTTCGCAGTTGGTTGTGCGAGCAATCGCTTTAAAATTGTGTTACATAAGTAGCGTTTGTTATTGTACCTTGCTTCTAACATTTCCCAACACCGCTTATAATTTTCTGCCGTTAAAGTTATGTGTCTGACTAATTGCTCAGCCTCTCCACTCAATAAGCCTTTGAGATATTGCATTTTCTGTATGAGCTCCATATCTGAGTTGTGGACAAGAGATACGAACAGATCTCGAAATGCACTCCACTCACTATATGTTCCCGAAAATTTGGGAATAATGATTTTCGGAAGCTTTGCACTGCTACTCTTGTGGCTCTTATTATTACCGGAGCTACATTCCGAAGTCCACTCCAGTGCTCTGATAAATTTTGACAGTACTTCCCCCAAAATACCCTTATAATCTACATATGCCTCTTCCGTCTCACTATAAACATCATTTACCATATAAGACGATGACTTTAATTCCGACGGGCTTCCTGACTTAATGAGTTCTGTATGATTCTTTACAAATTGAGCCCACGACTCTTCTAACGCTTGCAACCTTGATTCAACATAAGTTTTACTGATACGCTCTCTAGGTGACTTTTTAAAGTTAACTTTGGCTTTATCTATACGCATTCTAATGTCTTCCTGATGATAAATTAAAGATTCCATGTTAAAAATTATACAAGTTATGAAGACAGAAAATTCAAATCAAAAATCACCAAATTTTTTCTAAGTCTTTTTATGCTAAAATTATTCTAAGTGTTTGAAACACGACAAATTTAAAAATCGGGCATAGGTTCCCCGTCTCAACGTTTTTCTTAAAATTATTCTAAGTCTAAGGTTAGTTAACACTACACAAATGAAAAGGGTTATTAGTTAGGCAAAAGTTACTTTAAAAGATAATAGTCCAATTTTTATATCACCAAAGCTGCGTTGACGAAACTGCTGCTTCCTGGTCCTGGCCGACCGCTCCCCTCCTCCGCTGTTTGATTGGCTGCTCCGCTGGCCTCGTAACTGTCTCCTCCTCCCTGGTTCGGCTGCTGCTGCTTGCACGTCCGCTAGCCCTCTCTGGGCTGCCTGGATGATGCTTTGCTTGATCGTGAGCGTACTCACACACTGAGTAGCTCCCACTGCTGCCGTCACTCCAACTTGAGACACCCACAGGTGCACTCGACGTCGCGACAAGACACGACTCGAATCCGGTTCGAAGGACCAAAAATGTACTACTAGTACAGCTAATCTCAAGTTCGACCAAAAAAATTTGTAGTTGAGGTAGGAAAACAGAAACACCGGAAATAATCACGTTTAGAGATTTATTATTGTTTTCTTGTTCTGATCTAATCCAGCCCAGTTAGATACAGACTTAAAATTACGCATACAACTTACGAAAGCGCTGTGCGTTTTCGTCAGCGCGATCTAGCCTGTGGACAAATTTAGTTGCGCCATCTAGTTCTGAAGATGGTACTAACTTTAGATCTTTACTAGTTTAACACAATTACCAAGTTCAAATTCGATTATGTGAAAACTAATGACATCATCAAAGCTTTTAAAATGATAAATGTAAAAAAAAACTACGGGCCTCTGGGGCATTTCTGTTTGTGCCGTAAAACCTGTGTTTGATATTATTGCATCAGATCTAGTTTTATATTCCAACAATGTGTTGATTGTGGGGTATTCCCTGACCTAATGAAACATAGTAAAATAACACCCCTATTTAATCAGATAGTCATTCTGAACCCAGTAACTTTTGCCCGATTCAGTACTACCTATATTTAGTAAAATTTTCGAAAAACTAATAGATACTTAGTCAGTTACAAAGGCACTTTACTATACCATCTATTAACTCAACCACCGACGCTGTTGTTGAGTTAATAACATAAATTTTTCATACTTGGGAACAGTCGCAATTTTTTGTGACCTTTCCAAGGCATTTGATTGTGTGCACGATGAAACCTTGATCAGGAAACTGAACCCCTATGGTGTTAGAGGTGTTGCTCTAGACCTGCTCATTTGTCACTTAAATGGCAGAATACAAAGTGTTGTCGTGAATGAAAAGCGCT
The DNA here is from genome assembly GCA_932294275.1 of Chloroclysta siterata. Lineage (NCBI taxonomy): Eukaryota > Metazoa > Arthropoda > Insecta > Lepidoptera > Geometridae > Chloroclysta > Chloroclysta siterata. The sequence continues at coordinate 8,964,768 of OW028600.1, read as the reverse complement.
CGCCGGGGTCAGTGGTAAAAATGGGTGTACCACAAGGTTCTATATTAGGGCCATTTTTGTTTTTAGTTTACATTAATGATCTACCTCAAGTAGTAGATGATCACGAGATCTGTTTGCAGATGACACTTCATTTTTATTCAAATTGAAAACATGACTAACTATGATGATGTAAACAATGCAATCTCTAAAGTCGTAAACTGCGGTTTGATGTAAACAACTTGTTACCAAATGTCCTGCCAAATGTCGAAACGAAAACATAGACCTCGTGGACACCACCGTATTTTTAGGCATAACCTTAGATAATAAGCTTCAATGACTGAGATTTAGCTCTGCAGCATACGCAGTCAAAAAGATCCACTTTCTTACAGACGTGGACACTGCTAGACTTGTCTATTTCAGCTACTATTATAGCATTATGTCCTACGGCATTTTATTGTGGGGGAATGCTGCGGATATTAACACCATATTTGTTCTGCAGAAGAGGGCTGTTCGACTGTTCGTGAAATTTATGACATGAGTCCCAGAGAATCGTTACGAAATACTTAAGTTTAAAGAAATAAATGTAATGACAAAATTTGATTATATTCCTAAAAATATTAATTTATTTGCCAAAAAGAGCGAAAATAAAGATAAACTCGCTGTTCAAACTACTAAGCTCACTAAAGCAAGCAAATCGTTTGCGGGGCAATGTGTACGCTTCTATAACAAAGTCCCAAGCGAGATATACCTATCAGTTATCTGATCTGAAATAAGCTTGGGACTGAACTATGCTCCAACTCATTACAAAACTAAACAATTAGGTACCATAAATGTAAAAAGGATCATACAAAAAAACGCTAGGAACCAAGCCGTAAGTCTTTTGCCTGTTCTTCTAGACTTTGGTCGTGAGGAACTGGCGGTAGGTGAATCTACCGCCAGTTCCTAGCGAGTATATAAGACGTTTCAAATTGATCCTTGTGATTGTACTGACTAAAGACCGTTTTGATTTTGACTGCGAATGTGGGTTAGTATGTGCCAAATTTAGGTAATGCTGGTACCTACGTATCTGTGACTACCTACCTCTCTTAGACGTCTTCAAAGAATTTGGAGTTCATACCTTTTAAGAGATTTGAGGGGATATTTACCGTGCCTAGAGATCAATGTCGTTTCAGTTTCCGTTTATTGTTCGTCGTTCATATAGCTAGTGTTGGTAGGTTATAGAAAAAGAGGCTTTTATAAATGGGTAAGTAGGTGTGCTAGCTACCAACATGATTAGGTGTTGAACAAGTTCCAATATTAATGCAGTAGGTATACCTACCTAAGTGTTCGATGGCCTACTTGGTGGAAAATTATTATAGTGTAGGTACCCGAACGTACGAGTTCATAAGTATTTTGCATTGCAATCAGTGTAAAAACCGTCTGCGAAACGACTTTCTTTCAAACGTTTGAATTGAAGCGTCGGAATCGAGCGAGACGACACGGGGGGGGGGGGGGCTAAGTAGATACATGTAGGTGTAGGTAGAAACCTAAGTAACCTATATTTATCGCAGTCTTGTTCTCACTATTGTATTCTCACGATTGCGTGCTTGATTGCACCTTTCTTTTTAAAACTGTGCTTGCATGCCATTTTCGACTAGGTTATGCTTACCGTTTTTTGGTAACCGAAGTCCCAATGTGGCCTATTTGTGAGGAAATACATAATTACCTACATAATTAAAACCACATACGTCAACCTTTAACCTTTTGTTTTCAACCTTCTGGATGGCAATTTGTTTATTTCTTATTACCTGAAAAATCATACCCATTTTCCCTAGAATTTCCGATGTGAAAGACGCCATGGGAGCAACTTGCGTAAGCGTAGGTTAATATTTTTGGAAGGAAAACTTCTTTGGATCAATTAGGAAATATAGATTGTTTGCTTATGGAGCAGTGTTTCTTTGAACACAGAGTGAAACAAAGGATTCTATTGTAGTATGTTCCTTAAAAATTGTGTTGTGCCAGAGGTGGACACTCTACTTTTTACCATCCTCTATGAGAAAATAAGTACCTACCGACCTACAATTTATGAATAAGAATAGTCTAAATTAAAATAATAGAAACAATTATTTTATATTAGAACATAAAAGTAATTAGGTAGAGGCTAATATGGGCCTATTTCTAATTCTCAAGCTATAAATAAATTTAAGTAGATAGGTACCTACAACTGAGGGCTTATTACGAGTTTAGTGCCGATCGTCGATCGTTACGATACACCGAATTTTCTATGAAAATAAATCAACGGCATCTAGCGTATTCTTTGAGAACCCGTTTTTTTTTTCATAGAAAATTCAAACATAAAGTGATTGTTCAAATATAAAGTGTTATCCTGAGTTTAATGATATTGTTGATAGAATTGATCGATGTCCTAGCTAGATTGACGAGGACAATGGTGTGATGACTGGGATGACCTAGACCTAGCTTATTATTTTTATATTTTAGTACAATCAACATTATTATTATCTTCCTTTTCAATAAAAGCCTATAAGCGGGTAATTAAATTGCTGAATGCCAATTTTATTCTGGGTCTACCAGCCAGCCAGCGTATTAAAATTACTAAACCAACATTAAAAACTGACTAGCAGCGCCATCTACCAACGAGTAGCGTTACCAACCACAGAGTACCCTTTTTTTTTTTTTTTTTTTACGCTGGGAAAAATGCATTACGCTTTCCCCCCCATTGGAGGATGGAGGGGATATGTGGGACTCCCCGGTTTTCCGCTCCCGGTATACCCACTAAACAACCCAGCGACACTCCCGCGTCGCCTATATGGAGGGGAACTGGGAAACTGGCAGAGCCTTTTCATCCAGTCCCCCGCACAGAGTACTTTGTTTTAAATGAAATAGAGGTACAACCAGGGTTGACAATCATAGTAGTGTCAAACGGGTAACCGCTTACGTCACTAAAATGTGATGTAACTCCAAAACCTTTGCAAAGATGGCAGTATTTAAAATTCTGAACATCTCGTGGCAAAAAGACTTGTATCCACATTCTACCGTCTACCGCAAGATTTAAAGAAAACTGCGAATCCAACATGGCAGTTTTTGTTATTACCGTTGTTCACAGTGTTTATACCTACTTTGAAAATTCCCGTTTTACTTTGTTCCTGGTTTTGAACAAAAGTCTAATAGAAAGTGCTGTGTCCCCGGATGTTTATATAGCTTAGGTAAGTGTTTTAACCGTTAGAGTCAGCCATGGAGTTCATCATTCAAAAAAACTTGATTACGTGTGTTTCACGAGCCGAATCGCAGCTCAAACCTCACCATGATACCGAAATGGAAGTGTAAATGTTAATAACATCAATTCTTCTGTAATCTTTCCAATTTCGGTACGAGTTGAGTCTTCAGCCTATAATCTAGATAACCTATTTACCTCCCTAAATACTAGGCTAGGTAGGTAGTTAGGTACAGATATCTTCCCAAGTAGCCGTACATCATATTTAGTACATACTTAAGTACCTACAAGTAATATAGGGGTAAAATTTCGTTTCCTTCTACTGAGTTGGATAATACATTGTGTAATAGCACAGATAAGAGGTAATAGTCTCAGTTCCACTAAATCAACTGTTTTGTTTAACTATTTTCTCTAGCAAAATAGAACGATAAAAATATAATTGGAAATAATTAGCAACATGCACATCATGCTTGATATAAATTTATTGTATGTTTAAACTTATAATTTTTCTGTATCCTATCTGTTATTTTTTCAGACACCAAGACGAATTTGCACAAATTCCTTATTCCAGCTAAGGACAAAAATCTATTGGTGGCAATATTTTGCAGCTAAACGATGGCCATATTTTTAAATATCGCCGTGTATGTGATGCACACTTGGAAGAAAAGTGTTCATGCTGGATTAATCGTTTTAGAGAAAATTAAATTAAGAGTTTTAGTTCCAAAACCTTCGACCAGTGGGCGACACTTTGTATTACCCGATTTTGTAGCTGAGTTGTACCTCTATTTCATTTATAACAAAGTACTCTGTGGGTACAACTCAGCTAAAAAATCGGGTAATACAAAGTGTCGCCCACTGGTCGAAGGTTTTGGAACTAATGCCAACACAGTATGTACGTAGGTAGGTATCTATAGCTCGCTACGGTTGCTAGCTAGCTAGCTATACATTTATCTCTACCTATCTACCGTTTTCTATAATGTTATTATTTTTAAATACAATAAAACAATGTTCATTTGCATACTATGTGTTTTATTATTTAATATTTCTTTATAAAAACCTTTCAGACATGTTTTTTGCTCATTATTTGATGTTTTTGGATTCATAAATTTCATGTTTTTGATGAGATGCTTGGATTCCGTCCATGTTTTGTGGTGTATGGAAGTAGGCGTCACAGGTCCTAGAAGAGGCTTGCCATGCTCCTTTCTTTTGCTTATGCTTGCATTCATGGAATCAAAAACTTGGTCGAGAAACATATATATCATATCAGCTGTATTTTTGGCTTATTCCGGAAGAATACCTTCATCTGAAAAAAATATACCTTTTATTAGTATTTTAATCTAATCTGGCAAAACAAAGAGGTGAGAACAGCATGGCAATATAGATAGGTATTACTAATGTTTCGTTTTTATTATTATTTATCACGCAAAAATTAATATTTAAAATAAGATCTTCTCTACTTGTTCCATCATAACATAGAACAAAAAATAATATTATTTAATATGCTTAGTTTTATAATTTTTTACTGACCTGGTAGGTATTTTTCGCATGGTTTTTCTTTAAGATGATTATTCCAGCATAAACACTTTTCTTCAAAGTGTGCATCACATACACGGCGATATTTAAAAATATGGTCATCTTTTAGCTGCAAAATATTGCCACCAATAGATTTTTGTCCTTAGCTGGAATAGGGAATTTGTGCAAATTCATCTTGGTGTCTGAAAAAATAACAGATAGGTTACAGAAAAGTTATAAGTTTAAACATACAATAAATTTATATGAAGCATGATGTGCATGTTGCTAATTATTTTCAATTATATATTTTATCGTTCTATTTTGCAAGAGAAAATAGTTAAACAAAACAGTTGATTTAGTGGAACTGAGACTATTACCTCTTATCTGTGCTATTACACAATGTATTATCCAACTCAGTAGAAGGAAACGAAATTTTACCTAACCTATATTACTTGTAGGTACTTAAGTATGTACTAAATATGATGTACGGCTACTTGGGAAGATATCTGTACCTTACTTACCTAGAAATTGGAAAGATTACAGAAGAATTGATGTTATTAACATTAACACTACCATTTCGGTATCATGGTGAGGTTTGAGCTGCGATTCGGCTCGTGAAACACACGTAATCAAGTTTTTTTGAATGATGAACTCCATGGCTGACTCTAACAGTTAAAACAATTACCTAAGCTATATAAACATCCGGGGACACAGCACTTTCTATTAGACTTTTGTTCAAAACCAGGAACAAAGTAAAACGGGAATTTTCAAAGTAGGTATAAACACTGTGAACAACGGTAATAACAAAAACTGCCATGTTGGATTCGCAGTTTTCTTTAAATCTTGCGGTAGACGGTAGAATGTGGATACAAGTCTTTTTGCCACGAGATGTTCAGAATTTTAAATACTGCCATCTTTGCAAAGGTTTTGGAGTTACATCACATTTTAGTGACGTAAGCGGTTACCCGTTTGACACTACTATGATTGTCAACCCTGGTCCCCCGCCGGCGATTGGCCCGCCATGACAGCGGGGCCCCCGCAACGCCCCCGCCTTTACGGCGGGGCCCGCACGCCCCCCCTTTGCAGAGGGGGGCCCGGGAACGACCGTGAGTGTCCGGCTGTTCCCGCCCGACGGGGTGGTGAATAAGTGCAATGCGGGAGAAGGCCCCTCCAGGTCTTCTCCCGCTATTCACCACCATGAGCGGCGCGAGAAGTTCCGCGTCTCTCGCGCGCGCTCTACCGCCTGGGTAGACCCGTAGGTCTACCCTGCCCCATCACGCTGTGCCCTCTGCTAGTCAGAGGGACACGCGGAGAGGCCAACCGTGTCGGGTTATTAGCCACCATGAAACACGTCCGCAGTGCTCTGCGGGCGTGTTTCATGGTGTTACCAGGGTGCACCACGAGGAGGTTACCCGACCTAGCACCCCAACCACAGAGTACCCTACCCTAAGTGTTGAAGAAATTAGTGTTGAGGCAGACTGACATTGACATAACCATAGGATCTATGTTGTCATTTTCTTTCTTTCACGTTTGTATAATGTCTGTGGTAGGTATGTTTATTTTTGGAAGACCGTGAAATTCTTGACAAATATTGGAATTACATTTTTAGTGTTATTTTGTACGTATTAACAGATTATTTGGGTAAATTATAAATTACATATATCACATGTGGTATAAAACACTGAAATGTAATATAACTGCCCTCAAAGCTGCACATTTGATCAGTTTCCTGTTGTGCCTTTTGGGGATTCCAAGAATAAATTCCGTACTTTCTGTGTTACTGAATCAACCAGTAAATATAATACTAGTGTAAATAGCATTGGTTAGACGGCCTAGTTTAGTTACTTCGTCTTCTTGTTGTCAAATACAAAATTTTTACAGCTCAAAATTTATATTACTATTTCAGTTTATCATGGTAGGTGCCAGGAACTAAGTAAAATGTCTACAGAAAGTTGCTTGGTGAAAGCAATCTATTCGTTCAAAGGCAAAAATAATGACGAGCTATGTTTCAAGAAAGGTGATGTTATAACTGTGACTCAGAAGGAAGAAGGTGGATGGTGGGAAGGAACCTTGGGTGAAACAACTGGATGGTTTCCGAGTAACTATGTTACTGAATTTAAAGGTAATACTGTTGTTTATTTGCTGTGTGGTTGTAATAGATAAATACATAAGATATTCTTCATGTTGTAAAGTTTTATAATGTGACAGGTGATTCAAAATATTTATTTTTTGCGATCCTTATTGGAAGAAAAAATTTACATAGTTGTCATAAAAGTAGTCATCTCTGATTTGTATGTAACCAATAAAATGTACACCAAAACCTTGTCTTTATTCAATACACTATGTGTAAGGCACTAAGGCATTCTTTTGAAAAACTTGTTTATTTTATTTTATTGAAAAGACCAACAGTAAAAAAATATAAAGCAGCCAGTTTCATAAACATTATTAATAGAAATGCTAATTATAGGTCTCTAGGTAGTGTTTATATGCAATGTACCTTGTTCACTGATCATGTTTATTTTTTCTAATCAAGATACAACTGGTTCCATAACAACATCACCAATCAGAGCTGCATCTGAGATCCAGGCCTTTCGAAATGTTGTCCTCAAAGATATTATTGACTCTGAGAAAGCTCATGTGGCAGAGATGCAAGGACTTGTCAGCAATTTCCTGCAACCTTTGGAAAACAGTGATATGTAAGATAATTCATAATGTTATTTTTTTTATACTACTAGCTGATGGCACAAGCAGATGGCCCACCTGATGTTATGTGGTAACCATCACCTATAACAAAGCATTGCCTCGTAAGCCACGCGCGATAGGAACGTGCCCTACGATGCACTGCCCTGCATCCATCAACTTGAGGCATACATATGTTAAGCCTCATGTGCCTGTAATTACACCGGCAACCATACTCTTCAAACCGAAACACAGCAACGCTGCTTGGCGGCAGAAAATGACGTGGTGGTAGTACTTCCCCAGACGAGCCCTTCACAAAGAGCTCTACTACTCTTAAAAGAGCTCTACTACTCTTATACAAAATGTAAACTTCTATCATAGACATATAAATTCTGGTTCATGCTTTATGAATTATGACACTCATATTAAATAGATAATTTCATAGGCACTTGATTTTGTAAAAGCTTTATCCAACCTTTATCTACAGGCTTACAAGAGATGAATTCCGGCAGCTAACAGGGAACATCAATGAAGTGTTAAAAACTCACGAACAGTTCCTAGCACTGCTAGAAGAGTGTGCAACAAAGACTGGACCTGACCAGAGAGTAGGTGGGCTGTTCCTACAATGGGCACCTAAAATAAAGGCGGTCCACCAAACATACTGCGCAAGCCATCCAAAAGCTGTGTGCATTCTGGACAAGTACAAGTAAGTATAGTACAAACTAATCTTACCTAACTACACTGAGCAAACCTAAGGGGAAAAAATATAATATAGGTTTATCTAGGAAAAAGTAAAGCCTTGTATCAATATTAGATAGTACCTGATGTTGTAAGTACCAAGTACCACTATGATCTTTGATATAAATTCTCAAATACCAACCTTCATATAAAAAAAAATCTTCATGCTTTGTTTATTAGATCATACCTACATAGAGGTTTTTACTGTAACTATACCTGTGTACCAACTATACGAATATTAATTTAAAATCTCGGCCTGCCTCCATGTTGCCATACCCTATGCAGGGTCCATGTGACACTTACTAACACCTAACAACAATGTTTGTACCTAAACTAAACCATGTGTGAGCAATAAATGTATTAAGTATTGAATTCTGAAACCATAAAATCACTATCTGCCAATTCACATCACCAAAATAACTGTTAATTCTACTTTATTGCAACAACTTTTTTTTCAGAGAGGAACTAAACACTTGGATGGAAAATGCCGGTGCTGTCACCCCAGGCGTATTAGTTCTGACTGCTGGACTATCCAAGCCGTTCCGCCGCCTCGGCAAATACCCGGCCATGCTCCAAGAGCTAGCCAGGCATGTTCACGAGGCTCATCCGGATAGAGGCGATACGCATCGTGCCTCTGTTGTATATAAGGATATATCTGTAAGTAAATAAATAAATTACAGTCACATACTATCCCTGAATGTTCCCTGAGATTCAGGAGTAGAAAGAGTGCAAATGTCCACCAATACATGTTGTATATATTTTTTGTTTGTTGAATTTAATATTTAAGAGAGTTAGTTACCTATAATTAAATACTGAAAGATGAAATCCAGAATCCTAAAATCATTAAAACGTTTGCCATATTTTCGTTAAAGACCATACAATTATTTGCATATATGCTAAATCTAGATTATTATTGTAAGATAGTGCTGTGTGGAAAGTCCAACAATATTTATCACTTATGATCAGGTGGGCCATCTGCTTGTTCCATCAGTTAGATAGGTAGAAAGATTGAAAATACTTTATTGCACACAACTTAAGGATATAACAAAAAAACAGACTTAAAACTACAAAGTTAGTTGCATAAAAAAAAATATTATATACCTTTCGAGTTTTTTATTTTATTGTTTTGTTCGGTGAATAGAAAAACGAATTACAAAGTGAGGGTTTAAGTATTATTGATAGAGTGAGCGAAGCGAACAAAGATCTTAGTTTCAACTTGGGCGATTTGGCATTTTATGTATGTATGTATGTATGTATGTATGTATGTATGTATGTATGTATGTATGTTTGTCTGGCGATAACTTTAGAACCGTTGATCCGATCTGCATGAAATTAGATATATCGATAGCTTGTACTTGAGAAATTTACTGGTAAGTATATGAGTAAAATCGGATGAAGGGTTTTTGAGATATGGGGTTTTTAAGGGGGCAAAAATAAAAAAAAGTTACATAAAAAAAATAAGTTACATGTCATATGAAAGGGCTTTGTTTGGACATTCCAAAACAATTTTTACTTTTTTTTTGGGACGCCCGGTTTTTGAGATAAAACAAAAAAAGCTAAAATAAGATAACCAGCGATCCAAGAGCTCCCATCTCTAAGAGTTTCGTTGACATCAAGGTTTTTCTACTGGTCGTCCAGTTCCTTTGCTTTTTCTTATTTTTTTTTCTTGAAATAATTTAAGGAGGTACTCAGTTCTCATAATATGGTGACGACGACCAGGTCTGATGATGGAGCCAAGGTCTGTTCAACGGAACTCTTCAATAAATAGGCCAATAGAGTTGAAACTTGGTTACCATACCAAGTTAGCAGGCGGTAGTCAGAAAAAAGTCTTAAGATAATGTTTGGACTTGCCTCTGTCTACTACCTACTCAAAGTTTTGATGCGTTCGTCGGGTCGCATCACGAGATCTCAGTTCGGGGCGAACTACTAGTTATAAATTTATTATTCTTTATAGAGTGGTAGCGCAGCCTTACGTCGCCAGAAAGAGCTAGAGCTTCAAGTAGTAACGGGCGAAGTCCGAGGCTGGCCCGGCGGTGAGCTGGCAGCTCTAGGCGACGTGTTGCATATGGGCAGTGTGGCGGTCGGGCCTTCACATCAAGACAGATACCTTGTACTGTTCCCGTCGGCGCTGCTTTTGTTATCTGTCAGCAAGAGAGTATCGGCATTTGTTTATGAGGTAACAATTAAAAAACCATTAAAAATCAACTTTAAGTCGAAATAATATGTTTTGACGAATTGACGTTACAGGATGATGTTATGCATGTTGTTTAAGTTTGTGATGCTTTTATGCTTTACAAATAAAACATCGCACATCCGTGAAAATCCCATCCAAATCGATGCAGGTCTACTGCCGCATTAAGAATAAGAATTGGTACACGCTGTTTTCTCTAACGTTTTGAGAGACTGGTATTGCGCTCATAAATTATTTAAATAGGATAAAGAGTCAAAGTCAAAAGGTATTTATTCAATACAATCACAAGGATCATTTTGAAACGTCTTAAAGCTAGGTGACTCTAGGTGCCAGTTCCACGCGACCAAAGCTTACGGCTTGGTTCCTATACCGTTCTTTTGTATGATCCTTGTTACAATGTAATATAACACAATATTGAAGCTCCAGTGTGGTGCCAATATATTGATATTGCATCTATCGTCAGTACCATTCAGGTATCAGGAAAGTTTTTATTTTATCCGAATTTCGGTTTGTTGATTCAGGTACTGAAGGCTGGCCGGTTTAGTAGAACTTTAAATTTAACTTCATTTGATAACGGTTTCCTAATTTCTTCTCCAGGGTTGTCTACCACTGACTGGTATAACAGTCTGCAAGCTAGACGATACCGAGACGCGAAAAAATGCATTTGAAATAAGTGGACCTATGATCGACACCATAGTGGCTGTGTGTCAGACAAGGGCAGAAGCTGACAACTGGGTTAGCTTGTTACAAAAGCACTCGAACACGAGCAGTCCATCCCATGAGCCAAACCAACCACAATCTTTACCTCATGTGAGTTTCTACAGAAATATTTTTTGATGCTACAACGCTTTGGTAACTGGATAAATTGGTTAGAATTTAAGTTGCATAAGACGCCCCTCTACCTAATGGATGGACGATATTAATCGCGGGAAGTGGGTGGATGGAAAAGGCTGAGAATCGTTCTTCCTTGAAATGTATAAGGCCTATGTCCGGTAGTGGACTTCTTCATACTGATGATGATGATTAAAGTTGAACCTCTAAAGCTAATCACCTGAGGGTTGCAATATAGCATTTCAGAAGATCAATGTGCATTGTAAGTTCCGTCTGCCACGTGTGGTGACTCCGGAAAACCTCCCATATATGAGAAGACTTATGTCCAGCAGTGGATTTAATCAGGCTGATGATGATAAGCATAGACATTGCACTCGCGGCTATCTTCATATAGTTCAAATGGCTATTTGCTGGCTAGCTACTATGATATATCTTACTTATCCGCTATGAACCATGCAACTTTTGAAACTTTTGTTCCTAAAATTTACACACTGATGACTCGTTTTGACTGAATAAAACACGAGATCATTCACTAGATTGAAATTAAAGTTTCAGAGTTTAAAAAAAAATTACGACTTGGGTAATAATTTAATGAGGTTGGGTTTAATGAGTCTGTCTTTTCTAAAATCAGTTAACACACAGCTGTGGTGTGACACATGGTGTGATATTTAGAAACCCTTGAATCGTTCTGGTTAAAACTATAAATTTAGGATTTTTTGTTATTCTGTCTGACTGCCAATTCCATCTGCAATGTGTTCCATTTTCGTTTCAAGATTATTGTCATTTTATACATCGTGTTCCAGAATATTTATTGTAAGAAAAAGAGGGTTTGCTAACTCAATTTTCATACAAAAACTTATATTTAGATTTTCTTCATAAGTTTTCGACAAAGTTTTCAAGTTAGTCAAGGTCTACGATGCCTAAATTCACGAAACAACAGATTTTAGCATTGTCAGAACTCGTGGTCAACTACAAGGAACATTATCGACGTTTTTTTAATAAAAAAATCGTACATCAATTAATAACGATGCAATGAGGTGAATGACCCCCTTTCCAGATATATATTATGAAACAACGATGTATAGTTAACAACAATATGGCCAGGGTGATTGATCTTGTATGCAACATTGGCAATGGCAGTTTGGCAGTACATGTAAAGGTATCATAAAACTAAGGTATTTGATGTTGTTACATAGCTTACCCGCTCTCCCTCCGAAGGGGCGTTGTCTAGCATCAACACTAGTCGGCGCAGTCTGTATCACGTGACCCTGCCACCATCCAGCTACCCTTCTGCGTCGCCGTACTATTCACTCACTAAATACTTCGCGAGACTCGTCAAGAAAAAGGTCATCACGAAACAGATGCTACGTAAGCTACTCCATGAAAGAACCTGGGCAAAAGCGTTTGAGCTAACAGGAATGCCGGTAATGCGGAGGCATAAGAACCACATACGACTCAGGATAGAGAATGATGGCACTATCGGTACCGAAACGGACTGCTCTGACAGTGAAAGCGAAAGGGAAAGCGAAACCACTGAGTCGTACACGTCTTCAAGTTGCACAGACATAGAGGGGGCCTGCTCAGCCAAAATTCTGAGACAGAATGCTCTGGAAAGCCCCAGTCCTAGAACTATTACCTCATCTTGTAGCAGTTGGGGGAGTAACTTTGGGTACGTGCGCTACCACGACAGTTCGTCAAATCTGCATTTGGATGAGCCTCAATTAGTCAAAGGTGATTGTACAAGAGAGATATTTGAAAGTATACCATACAACATCCACAATACCGTAAAAACAATTGACGCCAATAACCTATTGTTACCTACGACTTTTGATAGTAACGGTAATCCGAATAAATATTTTCCACATTCCGAGAGTACAGTAAACTCTAGCTTTGAAGACAGACCTTACAGGGGGTGTGAAGATTTGGTCAATATGGACATAAATACTCAAATTGATGGGCTGGGAAACGACACTGATTTTATACCGACAAGGCGAAGTTTTCCAAATGTCAGCGCAAAAAATGAACCGGCACCCAAACCTTGGAAGTCAACTGAAACAAGTTACACGCCTGAAGAGGAAGGTGAAGATGATGGAGCAGTGTCAGTAGACGTTTTGCAAGCTTTGGATCCCCCATCCTCGAATTTAAGGTCCAGTTTTGTTGGCTCGGTAATTCTCGACCCACCGCCAATGTTTCGTAATGAGGAAGAGGACTTGAAAATAATCAACGTCAATCTAAACGCAAACGTACCTTTTCGGAAACATTCATTGAACTCTGATAAAAGGCTCAGACGCTCCATCTCTAGATCGATGATGGAGACAGAGAGTTTCAACCGCAACGAAGGAGCGCACATTCAAAGAATGAGTTCGCAATCTGATAACCAAAAAGCGAACACCAAGTGTGAATGCTGCAATAGATCATTGTGCCCCAGTCCCAGGTCCTCCGATTCCGGTGTAGTCGGCAGTTGCAACTTAGCATCGCCAGAGCTAAACATGCATGGCAGCGAATCCGACGGTCCTGACAAAAGAACGTCGGATCAAATTTTACAAGAAAACTACGACAATGATCATCGTAAAAAGTTAACTCTATCAGAAATAGAAGCAGCCAACTTCGAAGACCAGTGCAGGTGCACATCACCCTTCGGATCCACTGCTAGGACCTCTTGCGTCACCAGCGTCACTTCGGAGAACAGCCTCGATGTTATGGACTTATCCAACACGAGCTTGACATCAACGTTTACTTCTACACCGCCGGTTCCGACGTCTCAAATAAAACGAACCTCGATACGCAGAAACATTGAACGATACGTGCCAGAGATCAAGGTGAAACCCGATCCCCCACCGAGGATATACCGCAAACCCAGCACACATCTGGAAATTCCAAAGAACGTCCGCCAGCTGCTGCCGTCTCAATGGAGCACCCTCAATATCACGGAACGCACGAAACCAAGTCTCCATTATCACATGCGTATATTCAGAGAGAAACCAGAAAACTCTAGCATGGAAAGGAAATCACGCGTCAATGCACCTAGAAACCGTGACGTGATAGGAAACAATAATAATGTAGATCCAAATTACAGCGAAGTTCGTAAAACAAGGTCTCGTAGTGAGGACATGTCCAAAACGCAGAAGGGCTTAACGGAAGCTCAAAGCGGTTTCGTGGTGTATCGATCGGACTTGTACGCTCACTGGTGGATGAAAGCAAAGTTACCCATTACCGTGGTCACCGACTCAGGCAAGGATTATACTTTTGTAAAGAGATACTGTTTTGTGTATCACTGGTTTGAAGATAATGCTGTCTTGAAGTTTTGTAACCATTAGATTAATACTGTCATTATAGTTACCCCAGTGTTGCAGTGCTTTACTTGATCATCCTTGCCTGTGTTTATTCATCCACTAACTAAAACGTCACCGCAAGTAGACTCCATAATTTAATACTAACAGATATAAAGAAAAAAAATGCATGGAGAGGCTTGATCACCTATTCTTCCCAAGAACTCGCAGACAGAGAATATAGCAATAATACGAAAAAAAGATCTAACCGATAAATAAACCCATTTATATCTGGGTAAACATTTTAGCATAACCGCGTTGCAATTTTCCTAAGCTGTATTGTAAATTGAGAAAAAATGTGGCCATTCTTTTATTGTTAGTAAATACAGTCTCCATCAAGAAAATGTGTTGGAAATAGCCACAAAGAATGTTCTGTTTATTGGCGTCCTTGCAAACGATTTATAGACGTTCGAGTGAGTGATGCTGTCAAATATTTCATGAACTGACGGCAGTGACTCGCACGATTTGTAATTGCTAACTTTGAAGCGAAATTCTGACGAACGTAAATTGATTTATGAGCTTCGGTTATGTAACGTGCCGTTTCTTGCAGATGGCCACGAGCGACAGCAATAATTCGGATCTCTCCTCCGGTCTTACCAACCACAAAAGGTCACATTCATTCAACAATCATCAAAGTTACACTCAGCATTCGCAGCAATCGCAAAAATGTAAACAAAAGAATCAGTCTGCGGGCTGGCTGCTGAACTCATGCGACTCTCTCGACCAGTCGCCCGCGAAACCGAACCGGAGTGTCATTGGGAAGAAATACTCATCGGTGGACTTCATTGACACCTCAAGCTCAAACTACATCACCACTAAAGGTAACACTTCGGCCAAACCCACGGGACCAATGTGACTGCGACGTCTAAATAAACAGTTGAGAACGCGTCACTTTCCCTAATAATAAATAAATTATAAATATAATAATAAATATTGGTGGACTTTTCCACACAGCACTATCTAGCACCAAACTTAGCCAAAGCTTGTAATGTGGGAACTAGATAGCTGATATAATACATATATACCTTTTTTTTGTAAATACATACTTATAATATTATATAACACCCAGACAGAGAACAAACATCTATGTTCATCACACAAATGTTTGTTCTCGGTGGGGATCGAACCCACGGCCTACGGTCAAAAGGCAGAGCTACTACCAACTGAGCTGTGAAGGCTGTCAAATAAAACTGTAATATAAAACGTGTCACGGTAAACTTGGCATATAAAATATTTAAGTATGGACAATATTTTTAATTTTATATGCAAATCTATGTGTCTTATATGTCTATAGGCGAGATTGCACTGTTTCTTTTTGAAATCAAGCTGCGTCCTGGTCGCTTGGTCGCGTTAGTTCGAATGTACGAACAGCATCTGAATTAATTTCTATACTTCAGCCAAATTCAATGTGGAATGCTTGTAAACAAATCGCTCATTAAAAAGTTTTTTTGCTTACGACACACTTAGAGACATTTAACGACCCGATCCTTAGTATCGATTTCGCTAGAGAAATCCATACTAAAGAGTGGATTCAGGAAACGCACAAAACTTTGACTGCCAGTGCGTATTTTTTTTTACCATTTTGTCAAAAAATCTATGCAATGCAAGATAGTTTTAAGTATGGGCAGTTTGTTTACAGACAATGAAAGTTCAAACTTTTGGAGCGAATGCGGCTGAAGTTTTCACTCTGTATTTCCGTTTCACACTTCACAGACAGCCTTCACAGCTCAGTTGGTAGCTCTGCCTTCTGTGCCGCAGGCCGTGGGTTCGATCCCCACCAAATATTTGTGTGATGAACATAGATGTTTGTTCTCTGTCTGGGTGTTTTATAAGTATGTATTTAAAAAATATATAAGTAGTATATCAGCTATCTGGTTCCCATATCACAAGCTTTGGCTTAGTTTGGGGCGAGATATTGCTGTGTGGAATGTCCACCAATATTTATTTATTATTTATTTATTTATTTTATCAGGTATATACTAAACTAGCGACCCGCCCCAGCTTCGCACGGTTATTGTGGGTTATCCCTAAGAGATTATGCTTGTATTATGCATATAAACCTTCCTCTTGAATCACTCTTTCTATAAAAAAAAACCGCATCAAAATCCATTGCGTAGTTTTAAAGATTAGGGACATACATAGGGATATAGGGACAGAGAAAGCGACTTTGTTTTATACTATGTAGTGAAGTGGAATTTAATTGTCCAGGTTGGAGTATAACATGCCTACGGCCGGCTCCGCCTTTGAGGCCTCAATCATTCGCAGTCGGTTCGGACGAGAACATCGGCCCGACGCATCCTTACGCGCCGCATCAGCGCAAGTCCAACTCGTATGAGGAAGACGCGCTGATCCTCAAAGTGATCGAAGCTTACTGCACCTCGGCACGTTGCCGTAACGCCGTCAGTTCCGGTGAGTATCTCATCCGACAAACCGGTGGAAGTCTCATAAAACATTTGTGATGTCCCATACAGTTTAAAATTTCGCGTTATCTATTCTAGTAAGCAATACGAACCGCTAGTTTATCTTAATATTATTATTTATGACGGGCTATTTGACCGCGAGGTCAGCTTTCGAATTGGGTTGCGTATACATTGTAATGCACTTAATTGGAATGAACAATAATATTGTAAAGCTAAGGATTCACTAACACGCGTGTATTTATCATGCAGTACCCAATATACCACTGGAGATATTCGAGTCCACAAGGAGGAGACATGCGAAGTCAAGAAACCGTATTATCAGTTGGTTCTTAGAATGAAAGATCTGTATTCACACAAAAAGCCAAATTTTTCCGCTAGTCATTATACATGTAGCGCTTCCTAATCTGCTGTTGGTGTAAGATAATGAGCCATCGTTCATGACATCATTGTAATTAATAATACTCAACACATACTCGTATAATATATCGGTATTCATCGGGCACTCGTCTCTAAGTGCATGAAAGTGCAGCATGCTTTAATAAACTTATTCTCTACTATTATTACTATCGTAGATCTGAATCATTACCAATTTAAAGTTGTGAGTTGAATGTAGATTAGTAAGAAATATAAGTATTTATTATTTGAATATAAGTACAAAGTAGCTAGTCGTAACGGTAGTGGTACATTTTGTAGCCAAATATTTATTTTGAATTGCAAGTTTGGGTTAATGTTCAGATGAAACGAAAAATCTCTCGGATCTAAACGCATTTTTCTACTTTGTAAAATACACCACTCTGTATTGTAAAACAATATATATGCACCTGTTGATAACCACACTATTGTGCATAAATGTATATGTAACTAACAAAATCGTGCATAACATCGCAACGATCAGCTCGACGGAACGATCGCATCCGACCGGCCGGCACCACTTGTACATAAAACGATAACCCGACGCTGGTCTGAATGTTTCTATTTTGTTACATGCGGCTGCCTTTATATCGCACCTGCAGTGGACTACGCCCACTTTTCTGTCGGTAAAGTACAATATCACGCAACCGCCACTAACATACCCCACTATAACTACACTAAACTGCCGATCGTCCAGCGAAGCAACACGCCCGATTACCTCGGATGCGCGAGTAGCAAGACCTCGAAGGTGAAGAGGAATAAGAGTTCATCGGCGGCGGACGCGTGTCGCGGCGTGGAGCGGCGTCTGTTGGCGGAGCGGCACTTGGACGTGAATCGGTCGAATCCGACGCTTTGGTCGGCCTCGGAGGAGCGTCGCCAGCGGCTGGCGGGTCGCGAGCGGCGCAGCGGCTCTCATCCGAGCCTGGCCGCGCCGCTTCTGCGACCCGCTCTCGCCTTCTCGTCCGCTTCCGCGCCCGCGCCCGCTCGCTCCGCCCGCTCCTCCACCTGGTGCTGCGGCTCTTTCGTCAAACAACTCACTAAATCTCACCATTTCGATTGACATAAGTAGTCGTAGCTTGGTGCGGACAGCGCGTGACTCGACCGAGCAGCAGACGCGACCGTGCGATAGGTTAGCGCATGTGCAAGCGCATCAAAGTCAAAGTCAAAAGGTATTTATTCAATAAAATCACAAGGATCACTTTGAAACGTCTTAAAGCTAGGTGACCCTAGGTGCCAGTTCCACGCGACCAAAACTTACGGCTTAGTTCCTACCGTTCTTTTGTATGGTCCTTTTACAAAGTAACATAATACAATATTGAATTTAAGTGAGGCGTAGGCATACATCGAAGTCTTGGGTTGTATCGCGATCGACAGTTGGTCGCTATTTTCGTTTCAATACTTTGGCTGCGATTGCCGCATCTCTAACTTACGCATGAACGATTCGTCTAGCCGGTCACATCGTTGCCGTGCAGTCCTCAATCCCTTTGCTGCACGGTGACATCACGTGCTGTCCGCACGAGGCTTTATCATGCTCAAAATGTTGTTCCTACAAAGTGCTACATATCATTGTATACTCGCTGATCGCTCGGATTACCGCTAATCATACATCTTCCCGAACCTCCCTAACTGTGAATGATCGTTGAAGGCCGGAGTTTCATGTTCATACCCGTTAATTAACCAAAGCTGATCCCATTGACTAATACCATGTTATGGTTTTACTTTTGTTTTTCTTTACTATAAATAAGTCTTGCGCATTGCATAATTTAGGCGTAAGCTTTATATTACAATTAAGAGAAACAAAATAGAAAATATCGAGATGTCGTATTTTAAATCGTACAAGTGCCATTTATAAAAATGCGTGTTATCTATGTCAACATAGATTTTCTTAGAATGCATGTTTGCAGTATTATGTAGTAAATAGAAAGATAAATATTTATATAGCTTGTTATGATTAGTCTCGTATAATATAATATAAACTATATTGGTGCATTATGTATGTTGCAACTAGCAAGTGTGCATGATTTGCTTTCGGTAGCTAGTAAGTCTAACTTTGTTTTTATCCTGAATTTTTATCTTTGTATTGTTACCTACTAAAATATTATTTTCTACAATTTATATATCATTATGAGATGAGATTGTAAAAATGACATAATGTGCCACACTAATATTTACAATGTTTATTGCGTCATGGTTTTACTAGTCACATCACATGTGGCGGTTTTTGTTTCATAAATAGATTTTAAATATATTTTAATATAAACCGAGATTGGTGCAGTCAGTAGGTTCTACAAAACTGTAGGTACAGTAAGAAAGGTAGTACATTAACAATTTTCAATTATTTAATATCCATTTTCTCTGGATTTAACAAAGAAATGGCAACTTCGGTTTGCAGATAGTTAGATACTGATTAAGACGGATGCTGTAGATCTTTAAATAAAGTTGGAAACTTTTATTAAAAGTGAGCTGACTGTACTTACTTTTGACTTTGATAAGTATCAAAGTCAATAGATAGGTTCAGTTGAATCACAAGGATCACTTTGAATCGTCTTAAAGCTAGATGAATCTAGGTGCCAGTTCCACGCGACGCGCGTTTTAAGTATAATGCACCAAAAACAGTGTAGAAGCGCTTTACCGTAATTCCGAGTTTGCATAAAGCTTGCTAAATTATCTAATGATACAGAGGTTCCGCCACTAAATAATATTAAACTTACCTGCTGTTTTTGTAAATAGCAAATAATAATGGTGCTTTTTACATTATGTAAGTAAAAATAATCGGTAGAAGATAGATGAGTTAATATTAAAATTAGTTATTTTTCCGATGGTTCATCTGTGATAAAGGTTTCGCTTTTTCCCTAATTGCATAATAATAATTATACACACCTTACAATAGTCACATAGTTCCGACCCCACACTGACAATAGATTATTTTTTACATATTGCAATAATAAAATTAATAGAGTCCCGTAAATAGGGGCATAAGTTGCCGATGAAGTGGCAATTGATACATACATGTATTGATATATAAGGGCAACTGTTTTTGAAACAACTATAGATTCAGGCCTGTTTACTTACACGCTGCACAGTCGTTACATAGTCAGGCTCCACACTAATCATCGTGGGTATCAGACGTTTTAATATCGACCCACACTCGCTACATATGTACGCAGATCATGCAAACATTTGTCCGATGCTTGAGTCAAACCAGGTTCTACTGCATATAAGCTAATTGGCCGAGGCTGTCACGTAAATTAAGTATTTTTTCACAATAGTGCCTAAGAGATATCCTTCTAAATTTTGTGCAATTTAGCATCTCCATCTAATCACCTATAGTGGCGGCGATTTAGATTTAGATTTATTTATTCTAAAGTGAGCTCCAAAGTAATACCGCCAATTCATATTATTTGTGAACCTATTGTTTTTTTTACTTTTTACTATTATTTACATCTTAAATCTTTCTTTGTATGCTTTGATATTATTAAATCTTTTAGAGCCCGCGCAGATTACAGACTATCGGCCGATTGTATGGTAGGGTTGAGCTCGTTGTAGTGTGCGCATTTGCATACATCTTCATAATGATTAAGAGCCCCAGCAAACTTTCGAACGATTGAAAGTCTGTAGACTTTAGGGGCTCTAAGAAACCATTTTCTATTTTACCAAAATGCTTTAAAACATGTATAGTATCCCGAAAGGGGCTTATTCTATTCACTCACAAAAACACGTTAGCACACAACTTATCAAATTCCCAACCTCTAAAAACCTGCTGCATGATTTTGGTCTTATAGTCGCGTTTAACTCTCGCTGCAGACTCGGTCATCAATTATCGGAACGAGACAGCAATATTGCTCTCTCTCTCTCTCTCTCGCACTTAGGAAAACGGACGATCCTTTTGTTAAGCGTGTGTTAAGATGATTTATGACCGAGTTTGCAGCGAGAGTTTAACGCGACTATAGTACCAAATACAACTTTTAAACGTATAAGAATTTGATCATCTAGATTATTAGGTACCTAAAACAGCTCAATCAACAATCAATTATTTTGAACTCATTTGACCCCCGCCGATTCAGAGTTATTTAATAATTAAATAATCCATTTTAATTATTAAAACGGGTTGAATTTTCAAAGGAGAGTGTAGACAAAAGTTATCGCTCATTAATTACGTGTTAAATAAGCCCTTTTCGACTATAATAGGTATACAACATTATTCTGAAACACTCGCATGAATAAGTGATACCTACTCGTTGATTTATTTAAGCATCCCAAATTATATAATATACAAACAAACTAAAATATTAGTAATTACTTATGACCAGCATGTAATAAGATATTAATATATGTGGTAAAGGTTTGGACGTTAAATGCTCTATTCATTTTGCCAAACACGAAATAAACCCTGAGTTACATACGTACAGTAATACTTTACGAGTCGTAACAAAAGCTATGCTTTGCCTTAGTCTGGCAACAAACGTGGCTAATGAGGCAAGTTATTAGATTGCGTAGTACTGCGTTGACTTTCTATACACGACGTTGTAAATATACGACATGCGATGCTATTTGTTTGTGGTGAGGAACATAGCAATATTTTAATTCACAAAGTAATTTTGTGATTGCTATAATATTTACGTGCAATACAAAATTTGAACAAATTTAAAAATGAATCGCATAATGCAATGCCTCGAAAGAAAGACATTGCTAATAAAAGCGATAATAAGTACATTTTTAAGTGCTAAGCCATAAAAAAACAGCTACTGACGAGCTACAGTCTAGGAACTCGATTCGAGCAATATCAGGAAAAGAAGGTAGCGCTATAAAACAGAAACGACGAAGCTCTGTTTTATAGCACCTAAATTGCTGAAACTGTAAACTATTGCAGCCAGTATAAAATCGTGTAAAACCCCTTGAATTGCGATGACACTTTCATTACTTGTACTGTTCGTAGTTCGTAATCAAAGCGGGCACACCGTGCTAGTACCTCTGAGCGTAGAGCCAGTAGAGCGGCTTCTACCGCGTGCCATTCATTTATTATTGAACAGGATAGCGCAATGCATTTGTTGCATACTGCTTACGCTACTTGTAGTATTAGTTTTCGAGTTTATGTGCAGCCCCAGTCTAAACCAGTGCCAACAACAATAATACTCAAAGTTCACTTCAGTTTGCAACACAATAATGTAAATATTCACATTACTTGTTAATTTTAATGCTGTTTCAGTACTTACATATGTTATCGTGTTGTAATGAAATAAGCCTTTAATTCAATTCAATTTTTATTACTCTTTCTTACCTTTCTTTTTAACTAACTTCGTTTCAAGTTGTTCGGCCTTTTGTTCTACATCAATTATATTGCCTCACTGCCCTTGTATGTACCTGCGTTTTATGGCGTCGTAACAGTATCAATAAAACTGAAGCTAATGCAATAAAACTGTTAATTGATCGAGTGAGCGAAGCGAACAAAGATCTTAGTTTCAACTTGGGCGATTTGGCATTTTATGTATGTATGTATGTATGTATGTATGTATGTTTGTCTGGCGATAACTTTAGAACCGTTGATCCAATCTGCATGAAATTTGATATGTCGATAGCTTGTACTTGAGAAATTTACTGGTAAGTATATGAGTAAAATCGGATGAAGGGTTTTTGAGTTATGGGGTTTTTTGAGGGGGCAAAAATAAAAAAAGTTACATAAAAAAATCAAGTTACATGTCATATGAAAGGGCTTTGTTTGGACATCCCAAAACAATTTTTAATTTTTTTTTTGGATGCTCGGTTTTTGAGATAAAATAATAAAAGTTAAATTAAGATAACCAGCGATCCAAGAGCTCCCATCTCTAAGAGTTTTGTTGGCATCAAGGTTTTTCTACTGGTCGGCCAGTTCCTTTGCTTTTTCATATTTTTTTTTCTTGAAATAAGTTAAGGAGGAACTCAGTTCACATAAAATGGTGACGACATCCAGGTCTGATGATGGAGCCAAGGTCTGTTCAACGGAACTCTTCAATAAATAGGCCAATAGAGTTGAAACTTGGTAACCATACTAAGTTAGTAGGCGGTAGTCAGAAAAAAGTCCAAAGATAATGTTTGGACTTGCCTCTGACTACTACGTACTCAAAGTTTTGATGCGTTCGTCGGGTCGCATCACGAGATCTCAGTTCGGGGCGAACTACTAGTCTATAAAAACGGCAAAAAAATCACGTTTGTTGTATGGGAGACCCCTTAAATATTTGATCGAGTGAGCGAAGCGAACGAAGATCTTAGTTTCAACTTGGGCGATTTGGCATTTTATGTATGTATGTATGTATGTATGTATGTATGTATGTATGTATGTTTGTCTGGCGATAACTTTAGAACCGTTGATCCGATCTGCATGAAATTTGATATGTCGATAGCTTGTACTTGAGAAATTTACTGGTAAGTATATGAGTAAAATCGGATGAAGGGTTTTTGAGATATGGGGTTTTTTAAGAGGGCAAAAATAAAAAAAGTTACATAAAAAAATCAAGTTACATGTCATATGAAAGGGCTTTGTTTGGACATTCCAAAACAATTTTTACTTTTTTTTTGGGACGCTCGGTTTTCGAGTTAAAATTAAAAAGTTAAATTAAGATAACCAGCGATCCAAGAGCTCCCATCTCTAAGAGTTTCGTTGACATCAAGGTTTTTCTACTGGTCGGCCAGTTCTTTTGATTTTTCTTATTTTTTTTTCTTGAAATAAATTAAGGAGGTACTCAGTTCTCATAAAATGGTGACGACGACCAGGTCTGATGATGAAGCCAAGGTCTGTTCAACGGAACTCTTCAATAAATAGGCCAATAGAGTTGAAACTTGGTAACCGTACCAAGTTAGTAGGCGGTAGTCAGAAAAAAGTCCAAAGATAATGATTGGACTTGCCTCTGACTACTACCGACTCATAGTTTTGATGCGTTCGTCGGGTCGCATCACGAGATCTCAGTTCGGGGCGAACTACTAGTAATAATAACCAATGAGGTTTAGCACGGTTCAATAAAACTTGCTTACGAACGTAGCAGTAATGACTGTGCATGCAAAAGCATCGATCGCAAATTTACAATCGCATTTACGAAAAAACTGACACAGATTAATTGAAGTGGAAATAGTAAAAATCTCAGTTCTCTCGCGTCCGTCGCTGATTACAACGACTTTGGTAATCCAATTTGCTTAAAAATTCGACTCTGGGAATTGATGCCAGCATATGTGACGAGATCGCAAAATATAAAATGTATTTGGACTGAAAACTCAAGCTCAAAATTACAAATTATGAAAGTTTGCATGGATCCCTCGAGGATTGTTCAGGCATAATATGCAAATGCATTTTATTACACGGTTGTGATTGCTATATTAACTTGTTATTACAAAAAATCTAGTAATTTGAGTTATATTACAGAATAAATAAAAGTATGTAATATGGACCATCCTTTGATAAAACACGGTTGCTACCTCAATCTGATATCGATATCGGTGAAACACACACGATCTCATTTTTCTTTAATTGGGAGAAAAAGTATTTCTTAAGTTTAGTGATCGATGTTGACATTGTAATGCTTTACCTCTAGAGGATCACTGACATGCAAGTATTGATCTAGCAGTGCGCGCTTAGGTGCAGAGTCTGTTTAGCCTCTAATTTTCAGACACCAATTCCAATATTGGCTATTCGATCATTACTTTCGTCCCTCAATGTCGTACTGCCCGGCTGCTGGGCTAGCACTGTATTAAATACATTCGTTTGTTAATCTACGGGTTTTTAGAATAAATAACATGAAGATCTAGATGCCAAATGCGTGCCAGACACCGCATATAGTGTTGCGTGAAGTCAACTATTCTAATGTCTTGCCCAAATTATTTTAAAAAGATTTACGTGTTCATATTCGGTTTACTGAGGTTTTTTTATTGAAAGACATGTTATAGTATGTCCACGTAATTTAACAATATGAAGATAATTATATAATAACAGATTAGGGATAAAAAAATAGCCAATTGAAAATATTTTTCTGTTCCGTCAAAATTTGTCTATTTCGAACGATCATAAAAAAATATAGCGTCGTCAAAACTATCGTAATATAAAACTAGTCGTAATATAAAACTGAAAAATAAACTTGAATTGGTGACGTCGGAAATGTCAGACCAAAAATACAGCACGAAAATGGAGGCCGCCACATCTGCTACACTACAATGAACTTAGTTTGGCAGAATCGATAGAAATCTGTGGACAGTGCTATTGTATATCAAGTGCCAAACCTTTGCTTTTCCCTCCATACTGATGAGGTCCTAATATTTTATTTAGTACATGGAAGACGACCCTTCGGGATATCCTACATGTTATATTTTACGTTTTTGCAGTTGAACATACATTTTTGATTATCTTGGCTGTAGAAAAAGTTGAAATAACGTGTTGGAAAGTTACTTTAGGTGCATTTTACTGGTTTAAAATGTATAATATATAAAAATTAACTGGACAAGATATAAAGTTGATAGTGTTTTGTTAATATAACTATTTATGTATGATATTTATACCTATATTTTATTTTCTAATTAGGTACTTTAAGTGTACCCACAATGTGCTAGTTTTTATAGGTTTTAAGCGGTTTTTAATGTAATGATAATATGTGTACCTATACTTTTTTGTATGTTTCATAATTTTCAGAACATGCTTCCATTCTAATATATATTACAAATAATGAATTTCGTTAAAAACTACCAGATTGAATAAAACATTTGTGGTATTATTTTCCTGAAACGAAACGAATACGTGAAATTCCTATAGTTCACTAGAACTAGGAATTCTCTTTTTCTGTGTATTATGTTAAGGCGAAGACAAGAGCTAATGTGACTCTCGCTCGCACGTTTCAACATGTTGAAAGATATAAAATCACTAAACTCATTTTCGAAAAATCGCAATTAACCAATTTGTGTGCAATCACATTGCACACAGCTTAGTAAAAATTTCATTTTAATCGATACATGTTTTCCTACTCAAAAGTTTACTTTACTAGTTTTCGTATATAAGCAAACTTTTAAGTAGGAAAACTTGTATCGATCAAAATGAAATTTTTACTAAACTGTGTGCAATGTGATTGCACACAAAATGGTTGATTGCGTTTTTTCGAAAATGAGTTTAGTGATTTTATATCTTTCAACATGTCGAAACGTGCGAGCGAGAAGTTGTTTGATAGTTGTCAGCCCCTTAAGAATGTTATATAAGTGCTTAATTATCTTCGCGCAGCTTTCACTAAATAAAGTAACACTTTAGTACCTTCTACCTTTAAATCTTTTTAAATCTCTTATTATTGTAATCTTTTCCCTTAATACTACTTTGTAGTAGTTTATTCACAATTTATTTTTATGTAATTATTATTACACGTTGCGAAAGAATAAAAGTATTTGATTTTTTTACTTTGGTAAGCCTTCAGCTGTACCGAGCATTGTATTACAAATTTTAATAACGATTTATAATATAGTCGAGTGTTATTATAATATAATATTTATTTTTGTATCGGATTTTATTGTAGTTATTTATTGATAAGTTTTCATAAATAAACTTTCTGGAATCATATAAATTTTTAATCCTTCTTCTTAACCTTTACCTAATAACCGTTACAGCAATTACTGCATCGAAATGAGAATGGCACAGATGAATGAACACTAAAAATTACTTGGCACTTTCTTGTTATAAATCTTTCTAATATCAATACAATAATCCCCACAGCAGTGTCAAAGCAAATCTAATTCAAACTTTCCATTTGCCGTATCAGTGATTAATTATTCCAATCCCGTTGAATACGCTACGAAATTCAGTTACGCGGCATAAAAATTCTCATTTTTACCAACAGCGAGTGTTCCCATCAAAATTTGAACTGAAAGCCGCGTTTTTTAAAAACATTGATTAGTTAGCCATATATTGTTTACCTGTGCCTTTTATTTTTAGCCATTAGGTTTTATCAAAGGTTTCCATCACTTCTTCGAGTCTCCCTTCCGCTTTGGTGTATTTATTTATTTATATGTATAAATATTATTATCTGTATGCTTTGGATTTTATATCTATAAGGTCGGTATCGTACTTTGTTTGTCTAAGCTAATTGTGAATCTAGGAGCAAATCAGTGGTCTTACAATTTATTTTTTCAGAATGCGACGACGAGTGTCCGTCCATAGAGGCTTTAGTGAGATCCCCCTCGCTCCCCATACACTCGACATCGAATCACGGCTCGCCGAGCTTGTGGACCATAGTCATGCGATTACAGAACGAGATAAAAACCCTCAAGTCGGACGTGAAATATTTGCAAATTCAACTCCACGAAGAAAAACAAGACCGGACTCTTGCCATTGCGGCTCTGCATTCGAAAAACAATTTCATGGACGCGAGAGAAAGTAAATGTTAGTTGTATTTAAATGTTAAGTGATTGCCAAGTATTATAGTTGCCGTATTGCCTTAGTTCGTTTTTAATTAATTTGCCTATTCTACTTCCCCATCGATTATCGTAATGGCAGTCTAGCTTTTCAGACATTTGATTGGTTTAACAAACATTTCTGAGTTGCCAGAATCGGGTGCGAGAGCCAAATTGTTTGTTCAAGTAATGAAGGGTGCTAGGTAGAACGCTAAACTGAACTTGTACTCGAACATATGAACTTAAACCATTATGAAGTAGCGAGGCGATGCGAGCGACAACCGATCGGCGCAACCCGGTTCAATGAGTACTCATTCAGACGACTCAAAACCACGTAGGTGCAGTAAAAGACCACGGGCTAACGTTCCATAAAACATACATCATTATCTTTTAATAAAACCGCCTCTGAAATATATAATAGAAAGATATTTCAATAGTTTACGGATCGGTGAACGGACCTGCTCTAGGAAAAGCCTCAAATTATTGGCCAGGGCCAAAAGCTGCCCGTAAAATTTAGAACAC
Source organism: Chloroclysta siterata (assembly GCA_932294275.1). Lineage (NCBI taxonomy): Eukaryota > Metazoa > Arthropoda > Insecta > Lepidoptera > Geometridae > Chloroclysta > Chloroclysta siterata. The sequence continues at coordinate 8,936,559 of OW028600.1, read as the reverse complement.
GACCAAAAGTTAGTTGAAAATATTTTTGCGAATCCCTATTTAGGTCTTAGTTGAAATTAATTCGGGAAATCTGAACCTTATTTTATATACAACTTAAATAAGTCGAATGCATATAACGTAACTCATGTGCCAATTTCTACACTTATAATTGTAGAAAATAATTTATTATGTACACATGTCCAATTACCATACATCTCAATATTTTAAAGATCAAATGAAGATAATTACCTACGTACGAATATAAACTCGTCTTAGTTAAAAAACAAAATTATGTTTATAATATTTTATTAAAATAAATGTGATATTACTTAGGTAGCCCCTGGTTCAGTTAATAACGACATCACTAAATATATATGGTTAACACAAATTATAACACAATTAAAAAAATATGTTTTTTATACAATTTTCGTAGGTACAAAAATACATAAATTAGTGTTGATTGAAACAATGCTACGTTTATTATATTTTTCAATCGATATAAAGAATTTCAGTCTGTACAGTGGACTAACGAAGTGCCTGCCATCACTTCTTTTTGTTTTGTTGGACGTAAACTATATCTATAAATACTTACAAAGTAGGTACCTACTATAATTTTGTCGCTTTGGTTAAAAACTTTATTATTAAAAACTATAGTACAAAAAAATAAATTCTAGGCAATGGCACATTTAAACTCGCTTAAACATATTCAGTAAATTTCCCCATGCTCGGTATAAACGACAAACTTTATGCACTATTTTTCAACTGAAATTCGAGAACAGACCAGGGTTCAATCACGTTTTGGTGAAGTTCGTAATCAATAGTTTTTGAGTAGGTGAACTTCATCAGGACATACGAGTAAATAGGTCGAATATAGTTGAGAGAACATTTTAACTAATCAATATCAATGAGAAGGAATTTATACAATTGTTTTCTATGTCTCGGTCGAGTTGCACATAACTTTGAGTGAAACGAATAGCGTGGAGATTTGAGTGGAGGCTGATTATTGGGCTGAGTTGTTGGCGCGGAACCTGTAGCGGTCCCGCCAGCAGTGCACCTGGTTCCGGATCCGAGACACGTCGGCGGCGTACGTGCGACAGCAACCGCCAACGTACCGCACGCCGAGATCAAGCCACTCTTGGATGAACACCTCTACTGGCTCGCATTTATCGCGATCTATCCACCTGAAAAACAAGCTCAATGAACCACTTCTCATATGATGTACATAAATGCTTGTTTTCTGTCTGGGTGTTATATAATATTACTAGCGGCCTGTCCCAGCTTCGCATGGGTGGTCATAAATTTTTTGAACATTTTAGGATAAACTTAGAGCGTGGGTTCGAGCCTCGCGTCTACTTATTTCATACATTTGCACGCGCTTCTCCTTGAGTGAATGAAATCGCACCCCGAGCGTGACCCGTCAACATTTTTAATTTCGTCATATCTTTTGAATGGAATGTCCGATTTGAAAAATTTAAGAAGTAATCTATAGGTATTGAAACCGTCTTAATTATGAAATTTTTTTTTTTTTTATTTGGATAAGGATTAATACCAAGGTACAAATAAAGACCCTTTTCTGGCGGCGGCATTTCAATTATTTTTTTATAATAAAAGAACACTTATTGTGACATAACTATAATAGTTAGACATATGCTGCCGCGACATTTTTTGTAGATGATGACGTGTTCTACAAAATCGTAGTACATTATTTTGTTCTATCATCAATAGTTTTCGCAGCGCACGCGATGTAAGGTTTTTGTATTCCACCTTGGGTTACATTATTGAAGTTTTAGTAAGGATCCCTGATTTTTTTGAAAATACAATATAGCCTATGTTACTCAGGGGTATTCTCTTATCTGTGCTCAGGGATAATGTAGCATTCTAATGGTGAAAGAATTTTTGAAATCGGACCAGTAGTTTTTGAGCCTATTCGTTACATACAAAAATACAAACATACAAAAATACAAAGGTTTCCTCTTTATAATATTAGTGTAGATAAAGGGTGTTATATAAAAAAAAAGTATATAAGTTTTATATCAGCTATCTGGTTCCCATAGTACAAGCTTTGGCTTAGTGTGGGGTCAGATAGTGTTGTGTAGAATGTCCACCAATATTTATTTATATGATTTATTATGCGCTATTTTCCGAGATTTTAAACTAAGCGCGAAATCGGATCGAGCTTCTACAAAATTGTTGATTTTTACAAATAAGTTTTTTATTTGTTGGTGGGATTTCCTTAAATAGGCGATGGATTGTCGGTAAACCTCCCAAACCGTTTTCAGACTTCACCAAATTGATGACACCTAACGTGTGACACCGTTATGGTTGACCCAACTAATTGAAACTAGATGGATGCGGCCGTGTTTTGGCAAACTATTGTGTTGATACTGAATTTGTACTCTTAGAGAAAGTTATAGCTCTTTAGACAAATTTGGTGAGAGCACTGGTGGTCTAGTGGTAGCGGCCCCGCCTTCCGATCCTAAGGTCATGGGTTCGAAACCAGTCGTGTACCAATGAGTTTTTCTATTCAAAAATTTATGTACACAATGCCAGTACTCTCAAACGGTGAAGGAAAACATCGTGAGGAAACCGGCATGTCGTGGAACCTAAAATTTGTCAAGTGCTCGAAAGGAGACTCTTGAGGCGCACTTAAAATCCTTTCACCACACTGTTTCGAAAGAAACTAGTGACACGACAAGAGAGAGAGACAAATTTGGTATTGCTCTCGTTTCTATATGTTAAAACTTAAATAGGTAACTTAATTTTTTCCGGGGATCATTGAGTGGTGTGTTTAGGCTTTCTGTGGAAACTTACCCAATTTGTGGGTTGTATTTTTCTCCTGAGTTGGGGTACACGATGAGAGGAATGGGTGCCTGAGGTCTGTCGTCGTTAATCCCTTTGACTAGGTTGGTGATGAAAGACGGAGCGCAGCAATTCACCCCTATAGCCACTAGTTGATCGGGGTTTGACTCCCAACATTTCTTCGCGACTTTTTGAAAACTTTCTCCATGGGCTATGCTCTGGTCATCCTGAAAGAGTAATAACGATTGTAAAATATCGCCAAACAAAATGATTATTAAAATCATAAAAAAGAGTCTAACAGCCGGTTTCTGAAAGCTCGATCAAAATTAATCGGATGTCAAGTCACTCGCCATTTCAGCTATTACATCGAATTGGATAGAGATGGCAAAGTGACTTGACATTCGATTAGTTTTGATCGGGCTTTCAGAAACCGGCCGTAAGAGTTACAAGATACAAGATATTTATTCGCAGAAATAAGTGTTAAGTACGTCTATTGTGTTGTTAAGTGTTCACTTTGTCTGCAGATAAAAGTTGTAGATATTTACCCACCTTGCAACTAAAAGAAATCCAAGCCTTGATGTTCGGGTAGTCTCTTAGCAAGTCGCACAGCATCTCTGCTTCTTCTTGACAAGGAATTGTTTCCAATGCTAGAAGGTCTACTCCTGCTTCCACAAGTGCCTGGATCCGCGGTCGATGCCATTCCCGCATAGTCTAAAACAATTCCAACATACACTTCAAGTACGCTTTTACAACTGCGAGCCTCAAATCCACCTAAAACAACCAGCAATATTAGAACTTCATTTCGGTACTACATGTTTATTTCAGATAGCCATTTGCTCTAAGTTTCGTTAATTAACTGTCCACCCCGGTCAAATGCTGTCGGCAGAGAAAAAACAAGAGAAATGGAGTGGGAGTTTTTCATATTGCCGATGTAAATTTTAATTTGCAAGCAACTTTACGACCCTCTTTACGGTTTAACCGGGGCTTTCAATGGCCTTTATTAGGCTATGCATTTATGAGGCCCGTGGTTCGGTACAGACAAAAAAGGTACGGCTTGGTTGACGTAAAACTAATAACCATGCTCGTAGGTGTATACCTTCGTCATCTCTGAGCTTTCTTCAGATTTACGATGCATATCCATTAGGTAAAAGTAAAGTAGGTCGGAATACAGCTACTGATATGTGTTCAAGTATTCAGCCTTTCAGCTGGGTAAGTACTGAAGGCCATCCTAAGAGTGGTAACTGGTAGACGAGAGGTTACTCAACCGCAACATAGGTATAACTGTAGCTGTGTCGGTTGGGTTACCTTGGTCGCAAATATTTTATGAAGAATAGCTTTTAACACGAGGAAAGTATACGGAGCTTCTAACACCGTTTATTAAACCTCCGACACCCTAGTTAACCTTTTCCACTGGTTACTGTATTTTTAATACGGTAAGGAGGCGCCTGTTCTGTTGGAGTTTGTTTGCTATTTATAAAGATTTTATTTGCGTGCCAATAAATGTAGATGACGTAGGTTGATAAAATAAAAATGCCCTGAATTTAACAGTTATATAGTGAGCTGTCCTCACCTTTAAAATTTAGGTAAGTGGAATCGATTCAGTCGTCCGGATGCTGTTTTCTAAAAGCACCCAATGACAAGATATGGAAATAGATGGAGACCTAATTAAGGTCGCAGCAGCCGCCGCCGCGGCCGCACTCAACCTATTCATATTTAATTTCTGGTTGAACTTTTGGTTGCAGATAGATTTCTAAATTGATTTACCTGAACAGAAGTAGTATCAGCGTAACTACCATCGTACTCGGACCCGTCGTGAAGATGGGCTCCGTATGGGCCCACTGACCCGACGACCAACGGCGAATGCTCTAAAATGATAAATAGATAAAACAAATTTTGTAAGTATTCAAACGACAAATTTGTCACGTCGTCGTTATCTACCTACATAACACACAAATACCTTTCAACCCTTGCAAAGTGTAATTAATGCGTGCTTGCACCCGACCCTTGCGGGTGCCAACCCAAGAATCTTTTGTTTGGAGTAAAACGCAAAAATTCTTGGAATTTTATAATTTTGAATCATAATTTTCCTCTTAAAGTAAGCGAACTCTGAGTCTAAATTTGTATGAGTATTTGTTTAATTTATCGACTGGTGAACCACCACATGATTGTCATGACGTGCGATGGTACCCATAGTATTTTAATATAAGGTAACCTCGGTTTTATAAAAATACAAATTCTGCTAGAGATCGCTTCGTTTGTCAATTTTATCATATTTCCGGAGTCCACTCGAGCTCCGTCGCGTCCTATCCTACTCTCATAAATTATAAATGGGTGCCTAGAAAGGTAGGTACGAATTCTTGACAAACTTCAATTTTATGAGAATTTAATGGGTAGTAAACTTGCAAAACCTACCATCTTGAACGTAATCTTGATATTCTTCCATGTATAAAGTCCGTGCTTTTTTGGCAAGTTCCACAGCGCGCACAATGAGACCGTAGCCCTGGTCGGCGGTGACTCCCAGGTGCTCCACGAAGCCCTCCACAGTCGCCTGGTACGTGTTCGTTATGATCAAGTCCGCTCCCGCTGCAAACACACCACCCAGTTCACACAATCGATTCTATTACTCGACCTCAGGTGACATTAATAATTTCGCCTGTGCTTAATGAGAACAAATGAATCTCAAGATTAACATCTCACTCGGCCGGATTACGTGTGTCTAATCCTTTCCCCATATTAATGTCCGGAATTGTGTAGTAGGTACAAAAGCTCTACACTCGATTTAATACAACCAAACTAGCTCGATAAATATTGCTGAACTACTTCGTTACCTTCAGTTTACTGAGCAGGGTGCGGGTTAGGGGCGTAAACAATTTAATGTTATTAAAACTTGGTAATGCAACACAAAGCCGACTAGTTCTCTAATAAGGAAGCGGGTCGGGAAAAGGAGCCGTTTTCTGTCGAAGAAAATAATTATGTAATAAATAGAAGACGGCTTACGGGCTGCGAATGGAAAGGTATTAGACAGACAAGGTGATTAATGGCGGCAACAACGCTGCTCTAGTTTCTGTAGAAGCGCCTGTATTACAGGCAGGCAGGTACTTGCGGCTCCTGCCGCCTGCCGCCTGTACTATGCAATGCAAATGTGAAGTAGTTAGTGTATGAGGGAGAAATAGCGGCATCGCTTGGCAACTTACTGCGCCGTCAATCATAATAATCACGACGCCAAGACGGAACAGCTGAGTCTTACTAGCTCTCGACACTTTACGAAATGTAGCTAACAAAACTTTGCTACTTACCTACTTATTATCTACTACGTCGAGTTAAGTAATAAAAGGAAAATATTTTATTCAAATACTCCTAAGAAGTTATGTGCATTACACATTATTGTATAATAAGTTATATAAACCACCAGTTTAATCTGCATCCTTTTGTGTGACAAGCGTTAAAGTGTGCCACAAAAATACTTTACCATATTTTATACTTTTCCGTATCATGTCTCGTATAAGAGGCAAAGCAAGGCAGTAGGCTTTACCCTCCAGGGAGTTATTTGCTTGCAGACACTTTTCAGCTTTTCCTTATGAAAAGAAACGGTCCGTTTTGTGGCGAAGAAAAGCGCTTTCAGAGGACGATGACACGAGACGAGGTCGCACTCTCGCTGCCACATGCATGAAAATGACGAGCCTAAGCGACCTAACGTGTAATTCGTCAAAGCACGCATGTATGTAGCACTTCCATAGTACCATACCTATTTGATATACGCATTTATGTAAATAAATACATTAGGGCTACGCACTTTTGTTCGAATTCGTTTTGCGGTTTCTGTTGTAGCTTTATCTCAAATCCGTTGAAACTTGGAGATGAGAACAACGTAATTACTTACTCTACCTACACATCAAAAGGGTTTGCTGTGGTGTAACCAAATAAGTGGGTAGAGTAGGTGCCTATATTATGTATGTAGACGTAGCTAGGCAATCGAACATCAACTCATCTAGATAATGGAAAGGTTTACCTACCCAAGTCGCCCACTATTAGCTCATACTAACTTACGTCTTCCACTGAAGACGTAAGTTAGTAGTACCTACATTTTAGCCAAGTAGATATTGAACTTTTGTATGAAACAGCTGTTTTTTTTCGCGTTCACATTGTTGGTTCCTTAGAAAAAGTTATTCATATTTATGGGTACTTTAGCCCCCTGAAGTTTATATACACAATTATTGGAACACCTTGTATAAATAAATATTTTATTGTTATAATTTTTTTTTTTTTTTATTTTAAATTATTTTTTTAAATTAATGTAGTTATGAAAAATCGCAAACAACCAAGTTACTTCAGCAAAAATATTGAAATGTGCGTGCTAGAAGTTGTTTGGCGGTTGTCAGCCTCTTAATAGAGCGTCGCTTATAAGAAAACCAGAAGATTTATTTTAAAGGTTAGGTCCTCTTTATTTGCATGAGTGAGTCAGGCTTTTCTTATAGGTACCGCTGAATAATTACCTAAGTAGGTATGTAGGAATTATTGCATGGGGGTTAGGTACGATTTACCTAGTAAGTATCACGATGCGACCGCAACCGAACTGAGTAGGAAACTAAGCGTGAAATCTCACCTCTTAGAAAGTCCAAATGCGTGTTGACGACCTCATCGGGATGCGTGTGGAGGAAGCGGGCGCTCCACAGTGGGTCACCGTCTATTACATGTCCCACGTGGCATGACAGTTGGGTAGAGAAACCACCGTCCAATACGACTATACGAGGTGGCTCTGAAGCCTCAGCGACAGCGGCGGGCGGAGTCATGGTGACCTAGAAAATAGAAAATATGAAATACCAGGTACTTGTGATTTTCACTTTTTACATGAGTATATTTTTTAAACAACTAGCTGATTGAACAAAGCATTTTCTCGTAAGTCACAATAGGAACGTACCTTACGATGCACTGCCCTGCGTCCATCAACTTACAGATGGCATACAGATGTTAAGCCTCATGTGCCTGTAATTACACCGGCAACCACACTCTTCAAACCGAAACACAGCAAGAGCAAGAGCTGCTTGGCGGCAGAAAAAGGCGTGGTGGAAAAACTTCCCGGACGAGCCCTTCACAAAGAGCTCTACTCTTTTCGAGCTCAGTAAGTTTTGGTGGTGGTTTTATTTTAGTGTAGATAGATAGATAGATAACTCTTTATTGATTACCACATCAAATTAATATACATATTTTAACTTAAAAGCTAACAATTGTAGTAATACAATGGGTGTAGGACCTACATGGAAACCTCATTACGGCACAAAGGCTTTAAGTTCACCTTCTAACGACCCAAATGTGTGATACAGACTATAATGAACACTTCAACGCTTTAAGTATTTATTAAACGGATCGTTTTCGATAAAGTAGGAGCATACTTAAGAAGCGCCGTATTATATTTAAAAGATCTATGCAACAAACCGATGAGGTTTATCGCAGTGAAAATTTAACCTTAATATTATAGACTAGCTGTAACCCGCGGCTTCGCTCGCGCACGTTTACTTAGTATACCTTTATTATATGAATAAAAAGTTTCATACAAACTTTTATCCCCTATTTCACCCCCTTGGGGGTTGAATTTTGAAAAATCCTTCTTTAGTGGATGCCTGCGTCATAAGAGGAATACGTGTGTGAAATTTTAAGTTTCTAGCCCTAAGTGTTTGGCCTGTGCGTTTATACATCAGTCAATCACTTTTGCCTTTTATATATATAGATTATAGATAGATAGATTAAGCACCGTTTTATTCGCCGTTAATTTTATCTCTGTGTAAATCATTTTCACCTACCTACATTTCTGCATTTTACATAAAAATCTTTCGCGAAAACGGCTATAAACCGACCCCCGGTGTAATGACTTTAATGACCCGCATAAAATGAGACGATTGACATGGTTTATTGCTTCCAAACGTCTGAAGGCAGGTTCCATGAACATTACAAGTAGAGTGGGTGCTATGCATTTCATTAGTTTTCTTTTTACAACTTTACACGTCTCTTCTTAAATTAGTTTTAGGTAAAATGAGCTGCGATACTATAAAATCCCAAGGTTTAAGTCCGCGTTGTTGTCGTCCACCGTTTTTTATTACTCAGGGTTAGATATTTTACCCATGCATATATATACGATGTAGCTTGTGTTCTTTGGATACCAACATTATCATAACAATAATAAACTCATTGAATATATTTCTGACTTTGAATTAATTCAATTATTTCGGGGCTATTTTGCAATATGGTTAACTGAACCCGCACAGTTTAAATTACGCAGAATAATTGATAATTTTGCTGCGATCAAACACTAATTCTATATAGGCATTATAGCAGTGAAATGAATTATATATATCGCCAAGAAGTAAACTATAAACAACTATGCTTGTGAGACCTCATTTTAAACGCCAGAAAAACCTACATCGGGCACAAATTACTTACGAAGTCTTTCAATCATAAACTTTTTGGTCATCTTACCCCGCTATGTGTGGCACGAGACTTTGTATTCAAAGCCACACATAGCAATCAAACAAGTGAAGCTATGTCTGACGCCGGCTTTATCATCTGCGCACTCTTTATTCAATATTCCTTACCACCCACTATCCTAATAGATATAGGTGGTACCTATCTACGTTTTTGTGTCCAATGACCGCCCCTGAAGCGATCGACGTCATTATAGGCTCGGAAATGGAACGAAAGGTAGAAAGAGCTTCGCAAACAAAGGCGACGACAGTTAATTAAAAACCAACTGAAACTAGTTAAAAGTCTTTGCTATTGGCGTTCAAGGATTAAACTGACGTCTCCATTCAGAAGGAGATTTGAATGAGGGTCTACGGTATACATACTTTGATTCGTTTTCTGACATTTTTGGAAGCAATAGGTACCTATAGCTTTTTTGTAGTGTTATTTTGAGCTGTGTTGTGTAAATTCGGTGGTATTTTAACCAACATTACTTAGCACAAAGTACTATAAAGCACTTGGAATGAAAGTGTATTATGTGAGATCCTGATTTGACCGAAAATGTTTCGAATCTTTTGAAGAAAAACGCCACAACTTTCTTTAAAACAAATGACGGTCGGCTTGACTATGGACTACCTGACTATAAAGTATTTAATAAAAATCACTTGACACTGGCAAGATTGTCTGTCGAATGACGGACAGGAGCCATAAATGGAGAAAAGAAAAAGTATACATACTTGTATAAAAATATTCCAATTTAGGTTCTGCATTAGGTGCCTAATAATTTCACTTTCAAGTCAATCCCTTCTAAATTTCTACTTACGAGTACGTTGGTAATATAGATATATATAACACTTTAAAATTGTAGCTAAAACTCAAAATTCGATGAAAACATTTATAATTAAAACAAGTCTCTCTTTATCACATAAAACAGCGCATATTGATGTTACTGGGTAGCTTAAATTAACTGGAATGTGATAAATCTCTTCGACCTGCCACCTATCAGTAGGTACGTGATATGAATACTAAAGGGAGGTCACAATTCGATATGACACAAGTTTCTTATCGAAATATAAATAATACCAACATTGTGTTACATGTTTTTGTGTAAACCGTCTGACATCTTAAAGCTGGGTTTGCAATGTTTTATTGTAATGTTTTGGCAAACTCTTAATTGTTTTCAGAAGTTTCCAAGCTTTTCCCGAAGCCTGAAGTTCTTAAATTTGTTTTACAATTCCATAAAAATGTGAAGGACACTCTAATTAAACATAAATCACTGCACGAAAAAACTCAGAGCCAGCTTTATAAGTGGTTGAGACATTTTTGCAGCGGAAGAATTATCGTTTTTGGCGAGAACAATATTTTATGCGTCTTGACATACACCTGAACTCAACGTGTTAAAATGAGTTATTGCTATACCTTATAAATAACGCATATTACCTACATAGTAAAGACATCTTGCAGGTGGACCTATATTTTTGATTGAGTGAGCGAAGCGAACGGAAATCTTACAGTCAACTTGGGCGATTTGGAATTTTATGCATGTATGTATGTATGTTTGTCTGGCCATAACTTTAGAACCGTTGATCCGATCTACATGAAATTTGGTAAGTCGATAGCTTGTATCTACTTGAGAAATTTACTTTACTTACTTTTTATCCTTTTTTTTATACTACTAGCTGTTAGAACAAGCAGATGGCCCACCTGATGATAAGTGGTAACCATCACCTATAACAAAGCATTGCCTCGCTTACTTAGGTTTTTTTGATTTTTTTTTATTTGTAATAAATGAAGAAGATAACTCGGTTATCAGAAAATGGTGAAAACGACCTGGTCTGATGATGGAGCCAAGGTCTGTTCAAAGGAACTCTTCAATAAATAGGCCAATTCAGTTGAAACTTGGTTACCATACATAGTTAATAGGTGGTAGTCAGAGGCAAGTCCTAACATTGTGTTTGGACTTGCTTCTGACTTACTTTAATTTTCGGAACCTTTGATCCAATCTACATGAAATTTTGTAGGTCGATAGGTTGTACTTGAGAAATTTATATGGGTATAATAATATGAATTTAATCGGACAAGGGGGGGAAATTGTTACACAAATATATTAAGTGAGGTGTCATATGAAAGGGTTTGGTTTGTACATCCCAATACCATTTATTTTTACTCTACGACGTTGTATGATTTTTGAAATACAATTGGTTACCCCAAGTTTAGGGGTACCTACCTAATAAGATTGGAGCGGGCATTACGAAATCTCAGTTCGGGGCGAACCACTAGTAATTTTAGCAGTAATAGGTAAGGATTACATTTTTGTGACTTCGAGTTTCACTGAATATGTAGGGGGAACTTTCTTTGCTTATTCTTGGTGATTTTGGAACGAATAACATTGATGATGGAGCAAGGATCTGTTCAACGGAATTATTGCTTTTTAAACGCAAACATCTCAAAAAAAAAAAAAAAAAAAAAACATTGATGTTTGGCAAGTATATTTAGTATATTTATTGAATTATAAAACCTATATTTACAAACCAGTTTGCTTTGGATGTGTACAAAAAGCAGCGACACAGTTTACTGCTTCTGCTGTTTCTGGTAATATCACTGCGTGAAAAATCTGCGGTCGCGCGTCTTCTGAATTTCCAATAGACATTGAGCGAAAATAGTATCCTATTGAGTATAGTACTTTTTTTTTAACTCTCGCGATCATACATAACACGTATTGAGTGCGGATATTTAACGCGTTTACCTTTATAATTTCTTCTGCCCGCGACCACGGCTATTACAACTTTTTTTTTTTATATAACTTGCTGATGGAACAAGCAGATGGCCCACCTGATGTTAAGCGGTAACCATCACCTATAACAAAGCATTGCCTCGCAAGTCACGCACGAAACGAACGTGCCCTACGATGCACTGCCTTGCGTCCATCAACTGGAGGCATACAGATGTTAAGCTTCATGAGCCTGTAATTACACCGGCAACCACACTCTTCAAACCGAAACACAGCAACTCTGCTTAGCGGCAGAAAAAGGCTGCTGCTTACAACATAGCCGAAACGTCGGGAAATAATATAGGTAAAACGCGATAAATATCCGTGGAATAAGTATTTCAATATCTATCGAGTATAGTGAAGTCAAAATCAAAGTCAAAAGGTTCATTCAAAAAAATCACAAGGAAGTATGATCCTTTTACAAAGTAATACAATATTGAAGTTTAGTGAGGCGTAGGCATAGTATCTAGTATCATCCGCCCCTATACCAAATAATATCGAGGCAGACATAGGTACATACATTCTGAGACTCCTGGTATAATTTGACATTCTGATAGATAGTTCATGTGTATTAATGCAGTGAATAGGTTGTAGTACTCTGTAACCTACCTCTAGTTAATAACGACGGAACAACTGGTTTATCTACACCGCGATTAGATAAACAGCAGCAGTCACAACATGTCTGGAATATGGTAAACTGTTGCTATGTATCTTGACGTAGGTAAAAGAAACCGGGTGTTGGTAGTGCGAGTAGGTAAATACAAATAAAACCTACCAAGCACCGTTGGTAGGTAACAATTTTTGACGCCATTGAGCTCTTCGTGAAAAAGTTCGTCCGGGAAATTATTTACTACCTCATCTATTTCTGCTCGCATCGCGGTGAAAGGTGTGATTCGAAGGGTGCAAATACTGGCACATGAGAGGTAAAACGTCAGAGTGATGGACATGGCCATGTCCTCGCCGAACGTGCTGTGTTTTTATCTCATAAACGCGTTCCAGCACTTTTTATCAAGAAAAAGGCTGTAACAAGTTGTACAGAATAATTAGAGATACGTAATTTTCGTTTTTACGAAATAGAAGCGATAAATGCGAAATTCACGTAATTTATGCGATAAATACGAAATATAATATTTTGTGTATTTAATACTTTTTCGACTAAATTTCGAGAAAATCATTTTTATACGAAATAAACGCGTGAATTTTCTAATTTACCTATATCAAAATGTTGCTACCTGAGGTTCGCGAATGCAGCTATACAAAGTCTTCATAGCCCAATCAACAGTGTAGATGCTGTAGGATGTTTCAGTATCTACAATGTCGTCATAAATGACCGAAGGCAAAGGCTTATGCAAGAAAATATAGAGACAACCACGATACTCTTAACTAACTTTTCTGTAATAAATATTTGTTATTTTAATGATTATGAGTTCTTAAATATTTTTGGTTTTTTTTTATGCGAATAAATGCGAAATTTTGGATTTTTAATTTATATTTATGCGAAATTTCAGTGTTTTATTTGCGAAATATACGTAACTCTAAACATAATACCTCTATAAGACCAAAGACTAAGTAATCAGACCACGCACTAGAATACTTTGACGTGTGCAGTGCAAAGGTTTAATTATACAAGGTGTTCCGTAAGTTGTGTATATAAACTTCAGGGGGCTAAAGTACCCATCAATATGAACAACTTTTTCTAAGGAACCAACACTGTGAACGCGAAAAAAAAAACAGCTGTTTCATACAAAAGTTCAATACCTACCAGTCTAAAATGTATGAAACAGCTGTTTTTTTTTCGCGTTCACAGTGTTGGTTCCTTAGAAAAAGTTGTTCATATTGATGGGTACTTTAGCCCCCTGAAGTTTATATACACAACTTATGGAACACCTTGTATATCGATTTCGAAATTCCCATACAAAAGTAAAATTTATATTGTCTCAGAAATTTGCTACACCCCTGATACTGTTTACGTAAGTACCAAGGTCACGTACACACGGAATGTAGGTACAAACAGCTATGAATAGGGCTGCCTAATGGTGTGTTTAGTTTCATATTGGAGGAATGTTTTAACGTAGGAAGTGAAATTTCATGAATGAAAAACCACGAAATGTCAAAAGTTGTAAAACAAAAGTTGTTTGCCATGACCTGTAGAAGTCCCTGTTTCCGGGATTATAGGGGTTTTATGTTACACGTTGTATAATAGGTAGGTAGGTACATAGGTAATTTTTTCATCATTTTAAGTAGGTACCTACACTACATATTTTGTGTTTGATCTTTGTCCTCATTTTAAAATGTTATCACGAAATCTAATCGGAGTTTTGGGCTTCGTTATAGAGGTATTACGTTCCCTACTCATAATTCCGTTACTATTATTGATAGAATAAAAACAAATATTCAACTGTTAATATGGAAACGCCCCTTCACCTTCTAAAAAGTCGTAGGTACCTACATCTCAATGTATTTATCCATAGGCGTATCAACACAATTTATATTTTCCTGCGTTTAATATAGAAGAGTCAAGGGTAACGTTATAATGTAACAGAAGAACGATTTCGAGGGCATCACACATGTGGCCCTTTGTGGGCCTCAATGCCCACTTACGTGCATAGCAACACAACTCAAGGAACTTAAAGAAGCATAGAGTAAGCATAGGTTTTCTTAGAGTAAGAATTTATGAAGCAGATTTTTTTATTAAGTGGTACGTAAGTACTTTAATAAACGCGCCATTGATAGTTTGTGGTATCACACATATCGTACGTGATAATTTGGGTAAACACCTCACGGCGTTGTTAAAGGTCACGCAAAAACATTACTTCCAATAAAACAACCTTCCTAGTTTGGTAAGGTGTAAAAAATCTGTTTTATACCTATTCACATTCATTACAAATAAATTACAACAGAATTGTATAAATCAATCTGTTAAAATAGCTCGCTCGCCAAAACAAAGAAAACGTTTTCGTTTGTCACAGGAAATTAATATAAATGATTAATACTTACGATATTATTGTATTTCTAGGAAACCAAAAGAAAAATATCTATTTAATTCGAATAAATAACTTAGCCGCACGGATACACGCCTATAAAAACATGGTGATAAAGGGACGTGCAAACAAACACTGTTGCGAATGCGAACACGCGCGTATCGACGCGCTCCACAGCGCGACCACACTGGCTGGTCCAAACACAATGTATTTTCAGAAAAAATAAATCAAATATCGTGCGTGCGTCCTGCGATGTCCGGACTAATATCACAAAGTAAACACGCTTACTGGCGACAAGATGAAGACTGAATATCAAGTCGATTCGAGCGCGCAATGAGTTCCTTTTCAAGAATATAATTATCATAAATAAATGTTTAACTAGAATTGTTATCCTCGTGTCATTAGATGTTTGCTGAACATTAGATAATACTCCTACTATTCATAATGCTTAATGAAGATCGAAGGTCAATTGCTTCAATTTATTGTGTTTAAACAAATAAATAAAATAAATGACAAAATTATATTAAATCCTTATTAACCAAATATTTATAGTGAAATTCACCTACAGTCAGCATCTGAAGTGATGATGACTTAGAAATTAGAAATTGTTTATCACAGGCTCATCTAATAATAAATTTTCATCATATTTTTTTTTTTTTTTGTTAGCGTTTTTCACAATCAAAATTGGTTTATAAGAAAAATGCTAGCCGTAATTCATAAAACTCTTTTTAAACCTTGACCGATCATAGTTTACTTGTTATGCTGACTCTACCCACATAAATGTTTGTTTTCTAAGTAACTTTAAATGTTGGGTGTTCAGTTGGTTGTTTATAAGTGTGTCTAAATATAGATCACCTATTTAAAAATGTTTGGTAACTGAAACCAAAAAAAAATAAATCGCAGCTCCATAAACTCGCTCAGTAAAAAAACTACTAGGTACCTATACTTTTTCATATAAAGTACGTAGTACGTAAGTATCTAACCTTTGTAAGGTTCACTATTCTAATTGTTTTGTCCGAGTGTTTACTAGCTCCCGGTGCGCAAACGATAGAGTCACTTGTGCGACTCGACGATATAGATACGAAGATAGGTAGCTATATGTATTATTATTAATAGAGTTATCAGCGGGGAGCAACGCACTCGTGGATCTCGCTCCCTACCTACATAAAAATACTTTCACAGTTTTATATTCGTAAAAATATCCATTGTTTCGTTGACGCGTCCAATGACACGTGAATTTAGAAAAATGCCGCGTGTTAGGTACCTACCTACACTCACGGTTGCTAATAATCAGGGTAGAGCTGTTTTTTTATTGTAACTACATTAAATACATAGTAGGTATCTACATCAAATTGTAAACATTTTGTAGGGTCGATGTACTGTGAAACGTAATAAAAAAAATAAATCAGTAGTTATTCATATTGATGGGTACTTTATCCCCCTGAAGTTTAAAGTACAAGTATCGGAACACCATGTTTAAGTACTAGCTAGATAGATATGTGCGATAAACATGATCATTCTCATCATCCTTGAGACTCGACTAAAACACAAAAACAATTCGCAAAAAAATTGGACTGAAGTCTTGTCCATTCTCATATTTTACTCCACTAGTAATAATGTGGGGACATTGACCTGCGTGTATCGCTAAGCCCTTATCAGGCCCTAGTACAGTAAAGCCTCTACCGTAATAATGTGTGGTTTTTATTGCGTTTTCTTGGTTGACTCTGCTATTATGTGCTTACTACAAAATAACCCATGTTTTACTTCCCTTTTGCAGTTTTATAGTGAACTCCCGAAGGAACATCTTTTAACTCCTAATTAACCCTGGCGAAATGCCATTCATCAGGTGGATCGTGGACCATCCGCCTACGTTTTTTATCCTAAGTTCTACCAAGCACATTATGCCTGTTTTAATTAATTAAATTATATTTTTTATATCGCTATTATAATCTAACACCTGCCTATAAAATGTACAAAAAAATTAATACAATACAAAGAGCAGACGTACTTATTCAACGTAACAGTTGGTAGGCAGTGTCGTAGCTATCGTAGGGCCAGGTGGTGCAGTGCACCAGGCCCCCGGAGCTCAGGGGGCCCTCTAACCTAAGCTTTGAAAAGAGAGGGTCAGCCAGCTCCCGAAGCTAGAAAACCTTGAGCCTGCACACAAAATTCTTTCTCTATGCACCGGGGCCCTTGTCCACCTAGCTTCGCCAATGTTTGTAGGTATAGGTATGTATAATTGTATAATGAAGTAAGCTTCCAAACCAAACCCACAGAATACAAACCAAAACGTTCATAAACGAGCTTCGATGTGCATTCAGCATATGTCTCCACATGCCGTTCGAAACTTTGGGAGTACCTATTAGGTATGTACTCACGTCCTACTTATGCAAAGATAACTACTAGGTATAAGAATAAATTTACGAGAAAGTTCCTATAGTGATCGGGTTTTAATAAAGTATTATACCTACTTCTACTAAACCCGAGCACTTGTTCTGCGACTTTGGTGGTCCCTGTAGTTTCAACTCTATTGTCTACTACATCCTCCTCCGATTTTCGATACCGCGGTTCATTCATTCGACGCGAAATTGATCGAAAAGTGAAAAATATAAAGCAGGTAAAAAGCAGGATGGATGAAATGGTGCCACATCTCAGATTGGAACGACATGTGATCCACACAGGAAAGTAGGTTATACAAGACGATCATAAAACAAGTATTATACTGTATACATTGATCTGATTGTTACAGTTGGGCAACCAAAGGGTCAGGATTTAGAGAACCTCAGAACGCAGCAGAAATGCATAGGTTGAGATGGATGTTTAGAGTGACGGGTGAGAGAAGGATGGATAAAATAAAGAATGAGTATGGGGCATGTCACGCGGAGGGAAGAAAGACAAATTAGGCGAAGAGTTTTAGATATGAACGTAAATGGTCAAAGAAGGAGAGGAAAATGTTGATGGCCTGTGTGAAAGATGACGTCAGGATTCTTACTGATTCCATCTGTCACACATAGAATATGATAAAAGCAGTGAATCTAAAACATCTTCAGAAATACTGAAATGTGGGAGTGAGATTTTAGAGTAGTAGAGCACTTTGTGAAGGGCTCGTCCGGGGAAGTACTACCACCACGCCTTTTTCTGCCGCCAAGCAGCAACGCTGTGTTTCGGTTTGAAGAGTGTGGTTGCCGGTGTAATTACAGGCACATGAGGCTTAACATCTGTATGCCTCAAGTTGATGGACGCAGAGCAGTGCATTGTAGGGCACGTTCCTATCGTGCGTGACTTACGAGGCAATGCTTTGTTATAGGTGATGGTTACCACTTAACATCAGGTGGGCCATCTGCTTGTTCCATTAGCTAATAGCATAAAAAAAAAAAAAAAAAAAAAGATACCAGCCGCACTGATAAAACCACACAATAGTTTTAAAGAACTTTCCAACACCACCTCACACGAATAAAATAATGTTAACCTCATTATAGGTATAGGTACTCACAATGAAGAGGGACCTTGTTACAATTTTTATACTTTTAGAGCGTTCCTTATATGTTATTACAACTCTGCAAAATTCAGCAATACGGTACTAATACTTAGTATTCTTCGAGTTAAAGTAATTATTATAAGCAAATAAAATGTATCTAATGGTATTTTTTTCATTTAACGAACTTCTATAATAATATACTGAGTCCGTTTTGTATAACCCTATATATAACTGCGCCTACGTTCAGTCATATTGAACTGTTATCGGCCACTCACACCGCTACGAAGCGAATATTTATAAAAATAGCCCAGTAGTGTTGGCGTTCCCGTAATAATAACAATACTTGGCAAGTATTCAACTCTCAATCCTTACACGAACTTGACGATACAATCCCCGATGAAAATTGACCTAATTTCTACAATCATTGGTATAAAATTGGCCTCAATTAGGTACCATATGTGTACCTACAGCTTATTTCATGGCCGGCCATGGATGACAATTGTTTGCAAGGCCCTATTACTTTATATTGCTCATTGTGTATTTTTAAGGACGGATAATGGATATATTTTCGAAAAATGTAAATGCTCAATGCTAGTACTCTCAATCGGTTACGGAAAACATCGTGATGAAAACCAGTAAGTATTCTAACAGCGGCGATAGGCTTGCAACCTGTCACGTACTTATATCAAATGCAATAAGTGGACATACCTCTGACTACCCCCAAGTAATCTTGTTAGGTACTGAGAGATCAAAGTTGTGAAGCTGTTTAAGCTTCAGTTTTTTTTTCATGTAAATGGGTAGAATTAGTGCATGATCACCTACACTAATATTATAAAGAGGAAAGATTTGTATTTTTGTATGTAACAAATAGGCTCAAAAACTACTGGTTTCAAAAATTCTTTCACCATTAGAATGCTACATTATCCCTGAGTAACATAGGCTATATAATATTTTCAAAAAAGTCAGATATCCTTACTAAAACTCCAATAATGTAACCCAAGGTGGAAAAAATAATCCTTACATCGCGTGCGCTGCGAAAACTATTGATGATAGAACAAATGTACTACGACTTGCAGAACACGTCATCATCTACAAAAAATGTCGTGACAGCATTATGTCTAACTATTATAGTTATATCACAATAAGTGTTCTTTTATTATAAAAAATTAATTGAAATGCCGCCGCTAGAAAAGGCTCTTTATTTGTACCTTGGTATTAATCCTTATCCAAATAATTTTTTTCATATTCAAGACTGGTTCAATACCTATACATTACTTCTTGAATTTTTCAAATCAAACATTCCCTTCAAAAGATTTTAAAAATATAAACGACGCGCGGGTCACGGGGCGCGTTCTCACTCAGCGCGGGCCCGGGCAAGGCGCGAGGTAGAGGGCGTGCAAATGACTCGAACCCACCACGGTCTAAGTTTATCCTAAAACGTTGGAACAAATTTATGTTCACACATGCGAAGCTGGGACAGACCGCTAGTCTACGATTATTTATTAATTAAATTTTTAGTTTTTTCATTTATAAAAAATCATTGTCCCATTATTTAAGTTTTTGGGACCTAGACATTTTAGTCTTACCCCGTACCTATATTACGCCAGATGAAACTCTAACGTCCAAGTATTTGGTATATACATACAATACTAACATAATAACTAAGGCACATGCCAATATTTACATAGCGTTCTTACAATGTAAAGCGATCGTGTAATGTATAAAGGTTTCAAAACACTTCCCATTACAGGAAACATATTTAATGATGAAATTACAAATTATTTATTTACCTCAGAAATAACATAACAAAAAAAATATCTGAATGAATCGAAAACCTAGATTTAATAACCTAACCTTAACCTGGCTGTAGGGCACTACAGACAACTCGTAAGTTCATCCAAACATCGGAGGTACAAAATAATTGTATTACCCAATACCCACCCAGCGCCAGTTCTGCAACCAAATCACAATAGTTGTCTCATGCAAGTCAATTACGTCTATCCGACGCCTAGTTAGCCTGAACCTACTGATACAATATGAATTCAGTAAGAGCGGGTTACAGTTTGGGCAAACTATTAAATACGATTATGGCTTGCCGAAATTGAATTAAAATTTAATTGTGTTAACTCGAGCGTACGGTGAAGTCGAGGCGGATAGTGTAGCGCCACACTTAACGTGCAACACTCCTGACACTATTCTTATTGGCAATGGATAACCGTAACAAAGAGAATGATATATCCTTTATAAAGGGATATTTCAGTCAAGACTAAATAACCTATGTTACTTTTTACTAAAAGTATTTCTTATCTATGAACTAAGTGGAAATTGACGTCGTAATTCCTGTAATGTAGATGCACGTACACCTTATTTCAGATGGTTTAATGTGTATGATGGAACTTTCTTCAGATGTAATGACAGCTTTAGATACTTATATAATACTCATGTTTCCTTAAAAATCTATAACCTGACTCTTTATAGAAAAAAATATTTTAATTTATTATACAAAAAAGTTTATTTTTTGGATGACATAATTTTTATCTTTAAAATTATGGGAGAAGCAACTGTCTCCTCAAACACAGTCTGAACTGGGAGCCTATGGATAAAATAGCGACCAGATCTGCGACCGGCACCTCTTATAGCAGTATTAAAATAATATTATGAACTGTCAATTTTAGCAGTTGTGAAAACAATCTTGAAAACAGTTCTAGCTTCTATAAGTTGAAACGTCATCTAGTACGAAAATACTTGTCAGCTATTCTTTTTTATCTGGTTGTAGTTGAACAGACTTGATGACGTATATAATATGGTACGAAATTTCAGTATAATATTATTTTAATACTGCTATAAGAGGTGCCGGTCGGTACCCTGTAAATATTTATGTCAATAATGTTATTTTGTATTTTTGTACGTATGCCAAACAAAACGCACCAGATAGGCAAATGTTTTTATTTTTGCAACAGAGTAATAAAAACGAAGGTGCTATTATTAAAGACTGGCCAACTGCAGCCAAAGATCAAGAAGTGTATAAAAAAGATGAGGGCTTTGCTCTTTGTAAAACTATACAGGCTAATAAGTATATAATTTAAATAAAATGTTCCTGCTAGTTATAATAATTTTGTGTTTAGATAATGATAATAGCAATTAATTAGGTACTTAAATAACTACCCACAAAAAAGTTAGGTACCTACAGATAGGTGTTATCTCTCATTAGTTACTAGAGTAATAAGTAAATGACGGTATCCAAAGAAGTTATGGAGGAGGGTTATGAGGAATTCTCTTATTAGCAACTTTGAAGCCATTTAAATGACGCTCACAAACTCTTGGCAAGAACCTAATCCAGAGACAGAGTTTAAATAGATTAGGACTATTCGAGACAAAGATTATTCAAAAGTATGAATGAATGAATGAAATGAATGAAAATACTTTATTGTACACCAAACAAAACAACAGTAGGTACAATAACAAATAAAAATAAAATAATAAATGTAGGTACAATGGGCGGTCTTATCGCTGAAAGCGATCTCTTCCAGACTACCTTTGGATGGAGAGGATTGTAAGAGTAAGGAAGATTGGTCGCAGGTGCACGCGAAAAATAACAAGATAGTAATTATAAAAATCAAATTACACTCTAAATAGGTAATAAGGTACAAACTTACATACTTAAATAATAATAATATGCATACATAATAAAACATAAACATCATAATTATATATAATATATAGTAATATAATATACCTACATATACAAAATAATATCTATGTAGTTAATTAACAAATGAACGATCTATGACAACTCATCAGACAAATAAAACTGTTTTATTCTAAAGTAGTGATTCATAAAATCAAAAGTGAAGATAAAATATATATCAAAGAAAGACTAAAATATGATTACCATGCACTCCTCAGTTACCTACAGGAAATGTAGGTAAACGTTTTCAAAAATCATTATAATGAGAAAATTGAACAAAAGTTATTGTGTACCTAACTAAGTAATTATAGTGAAGTGCTTTTTCTTTGAAATGAAAAACTCAGATTGAGGTACTGCACTGAGTATTAGCATTCGTGCAATCCAATTTCTTGGTTAAACAACGGTATTGAATATTGAAAATCCGCAAAAACCTGTTCCGGGAGCACATACCTAGGTTTCTGATTCGTATGTGCGGTGGGTATAATACAGTGAATAATATATCATATTATTTACGATGGTGATTGGAGTATATGTATCCCGTAATCCCAGTGCGCTGCGCACACTGCAGATGGCGTGTTGGTACGTATATTGCTCTTGGAACATACAATATGATAGGTTGGTATGTGTTCTTGGTAAGGTAATAATGCCTATAGGTACCATGTTTCTTATATTATTCATATTTAAATATCCATAAATATAATAGTTCTTTGTATCTATTTATTATCAGACAGATAACGAAACTCTGGCATATTTTTTTCTATAGGTTGGTATGTGTTCTTGGTAAGGTAATAATGCCTATAGGTACCATGTTTCTTATATTATTCATATTTAAATATCCATAAATATAATAGTTCTTTGTATCTATTTATTATCAGACAGATAACGAAACTCTGGCATATTTTTTTCTCTGTCATACAACCTTAAGACTAGTCTCCTAGGATAATTCCGAACTAAACTATGTTCCATAATCACCCTTAGGAGAAATTATGTGTATAAAAGTATTCTACATACCTAGTATTTATATACGGTCACGGAATTTATTAATGTGTAGGTAACGCAATGTACGCCTCAACCATGGTAGAGAGATGTAGGATTTCCTTTTCAAAAATTCAAATCGAATGGAATGATTTCCCCTTTTACTAGGCCTCTCTCGATACACAAACACCATGAATCTTCCTAACAGCAAATGGCTCAATAAATTTTACTCCGAACAAAAGTACCTGAATGTCAATTTTAGTCGCAAATTACACAAACAAACATATTCAAAGATGTTTTTCCCAGGGCTTGGTCGGAATGAAGCCTTTTGAGAATAGCAAAATGACTGCCGTTCTAACGTTTCTATGCGAGTAGGTGACGTGTTTTACGACTTGCATTCGAGAAGGAATCTCTGGTGCAAATTGTGCAGAAACCATTTCGATGCACCGGCGATAAACACTCATATCGAAGTTGTTGGTACAGTCACCATGAGAATTTGATTACTTTTTGAACTCAAAAATTGCTTATTATTGGCTCATAGCTTTTTGTGGTACTTATAGTAAAAAAAAAACATTCTTGGTTCGATAGAGGACATAAAACCTAGTTTTTATTATTCATGAAGCACTTTTAAAACGATTTCTGCTCATGATTAATCATTGGTGTTGAATGTACTACTTACTACATATTTCTATATAAGAAGGCTACTAAAGTACCTATACGCTGTTATTAAAATAGCTTTTCGAGGAAAAATGCAGTAAGTCATTGTGACGAGGCACCTGTAGCCATTACAGAATTTACAGCGGCTTATGTTCAAACTAAGAACGTACATTTGCGACCCGGGGAACCTTCCAATAAATCTTTTTACAATGCCGCTACAAGACTGTTCAATTGCCTCTTTGTATAACAACATTTTAAATACATGTAAATAAATAAATAAATAAATAAATAAATATTGGTGGACATTCCACACAACACTATCTCGCCCCAAACTAAGCCAAAGCTTGTGATATGGGAACCAGATAGCTGATATACTACTTAAATACTTTTTTTTTTTTTGTAAATACATACTTATAATATTATATAACACCCAGACAGAGAACAAACATCTATAATAACATTTGAATGCCGTTGCTCATATCATATTGTTTTTTTGCGAATGTATTTTGGTACAATAACACAGGACATAATCGAGGCAAAGATTAAATAGGAACGTTGTATTCTTGGTTTACCTGCTTAACTACCTCCAAATATTCATATCACCGATGTGAACGTTTTTAATGAGGTTGGTAATAACATTGAGGTATTTAGTAAGAGTATTACTATACCTATAGTTATCCAGGATCTCGTAAGTCCAGTTTACCCTCGTCACGTTACGGCATAATGTAATTGAACCGTTGGACTTGTTAGTTCCTAGCAGAAGTACTATTATATAACCCTCTATCAATTTTCATAAAATATTAATTAAATACAGTCCTGCCTAACACTGCTCGCACATAAAGATGCAGGTTGAATTTTATTATACAGCTTTATGAACAAATATTATCATAATTATTGTGATGCTCGTTGACAACAATGACGTCAAAGCTCTGAAGATTTATATGCATAAGGAGGTTACTGTAAATTTTTTAAGTGCAATGCAAAGTACTCTGAATTTTTCGAGTAGGTATGCGTCACATTTAAATTTAACATATTAATAAAAAAAAACCATAGTTTCGAAAACTTGATCTGTTTCTTATGTGGCACAAATTTATCTGGTGGGATTAATCTATACACGTACCGATTCTTTGTCAGATTGTCGGTATATAAGATCAGTTATGAAAACAATTGAATTTACTAACCGAGCAGCACCAGAGAATGTTTACGCGTATGTGGAATGTGTGGATATTTGAGATGGCTATGTTGTGCGCCGCGGTGGGGCCGGGCCTAGCCGCGGCCAACACCACCTCTTGCGAGGAATTCGAAGTTGGGGCCAAATTTAACCCTTACGATGTAATCGATTCTATGTGGAAAATATTCTACTATTGGGCGGATCACACGGAGGTGAACCCCGTTGTGTTTTCGTTGCCCGCGAAAAATGTAAGTATTTCCTTACCACTTACTTACCTGCTACATATTTTTTTTAGGTGAAAATATGATTTTATTAACTTTTTATAACTGATTATAGGTATACAGAGTTTTTCTAGATATGTTTTCCTTAAAGTGAGGCCGGTATAATATCTATAAATATGTCTCATAAACTTTCCATCTCATAAAATGTGCGAAAAGTAGCCAAGTAATTTTACGGCAGGTACCCTTTTAATCCATAGACGGACTTCTCTTATACTTTTGTAGAGGCTGCACAAGTTTAAAGAAACCATTGATGCGATCGACCCGTACCTCAATGTGGAGTGGAACAAGGCAACCTTGTTCATGAACCCTAAACCTGGGACGGAGGTTCTTTTCCTGTACGCGGGAACACCGGGCGCTTTCCGAGCTTTGGTCAAAGTCGAACAACGAAACAGCAAAGGTAGGCTAATATCCCAAGTAGGTAACTTGCGAAATTACAGGAACATGAGGCTTAAGATCTGTATGCTTCAAGCTGATGGACGCAGGGCAGTGCATCGTAGGGCACGTTCCTATCGAGCGTGATTTACGAGGTAATGTCTTGTTAAAGGTAATGATTACTACCTACCTAAAATCAGGTGGGCTATTGCTTGTTCCATCAAGAAGTTGTAAATAAAGAAAAGGTTAAAAAAACTAATACCTGATGGTATAGAACGCGCGACCTAGAAGAGGAGACTATGTTCGAAGCCTCAAGTCGAGACCAGCACGTAAGTTCTGCTAATGTAAGCGAGAACACGGGGCACGTTCCGAGTCCTCGTCAAAAAGAACAGCGAAGCAATAAAGGTGCGACAAAGTTCTGATGGCCACCCGCACCCACCGTCTCCCGCCATTTCCGCTTCTAACTTTCCCGTCCAACTTCACTGTAATGATAATAAACAGGTCACAATTTAACCAAGTTTTTCTTATTTTTCACGGTTTCACTTAATGACCTTCACCGTTAAATGGACCCTCTTTTACTATTTATACTAAAGTTGTGATGACGCTTTTTATTAAAAAATGTGTTATAATAGATAGATAGATAAGTCTTTATTGTTCACCACATAGAAACAAAATACAGGGTTAAGGCATACATTTAGGCAAGACAATGGGCTAGGGCGCACATTGCAACATTTTTGAAAATAATTCATTTCAGACTTTATACTGAATGAATGAAAAATCTTGTTGAGCGCCATTGTTCGGTAGCGCTGTTATAATATTAAACGCTAAATTGTCAAACGATCACCAGCATTTAGTTCATTCGAAAAAAAATATATGAAAAATCAAACGCAAACAACCAAAGGCGTTGTTTCATCAATATGTGGAGTTGGGGTCTGGTCTATGTACAGTATATATAATTATCGCTTAGCAATATAGTAACTGTTTTAAGTGCTTATTTGCCTTATTTTTACTTCGTTTTCTTGCTTATCAAGATTTTCCTTGTCAAGGAGAGCAACACAATGCACAAAAAATATGGCGGACTGACTTGCGTGAATGTCATTTTGACAACTGTTATAGTCAAGCTTGAGAGTGAAAGTCATTACCGTCAAAAAAGCAACAAAACTGTCAAAAAATTATAAAATGCAATGCGTCATATCAAACGTCATGTAAAACGTCAATTACAGACTGTCATAGCGGCTCTAGAAGTGTGCACATAGTAAGAAATTCGAACAGTTCAACATTTAGTGATAACAACTATATTATCCTACATATTAAAGAAATTGCATTTGAATGGTAATCTTCAATTTTTAGCAAATTTTCTATGTGCGGTACAAAGACCAGACCCAGAATAAACCTATCCTTTCGGGGAATAGCAATTATCATAATTTTGTTAATAGGTACTTATATTTGTAAATAAATATCTGTGCTAGTTTGAATTCTAATAATTCCCAGGTTCTTCTATAACTGTCACTCATAACTTGTTAAGTAGCTTTAACTCCAGCAAGTGTGTAAAGCTTATCGAATTTATTAAATCATCCCTATTTTTGCGGTGTCCGTCTCGATTTCCTGACCATTTGACGTGTCTAGCTCTTTATATTCGTTTGCGCAACTACCTGCTAGAGTAATTTCCTGTTTGTTTGGTAACATTTCAGTGCGACCTTACTCGATACCCCTGATCAAGTTTGCGGACGTACGGATGAAGTTGGTTGGCAAGTACATGGGCATGATGTGTTGCGAAGACCTCACTGCATATGCTCTAGCGTCGATGGACGATATTCCAACTACGGAGTATGGATGTATCCTTGCAGCCTCCACTTTGGGCTACCAAGGCGAGAACGGACGGTCCTATCTCTACCTGAAGAGGAAGTTTGAAGACGAACTTTAAACAATGAGTTCAGAGTGCAATTTGATATCTAAAGCTGATAATCTCGCCAGTAGTATCGGTATTTTGTGATCATGGCAATAAATGAGAATGGAGTTTGTCTTGTCACATACTTTTAGTCCGCGTTTGTCCGCCTACGACTACCTAAGTAGGTAATTAAGGTTACCTAGGTACTTTGTCTCACAGACAACGAAATGGAGCAGTATTTATTTAGCTGACTATGAAGAAAAAAATACGCGTACCATATATGTTGTAGTTTATACGTTCACCTAACGTCTACCAAGTTTTGACATAGATTTTCATTTCCGTCTCGGCCTCCCATTGTGGTTCTACGTTTTAGTGAGTAACGTTGGCTAAGGGATAGTACAGTCCCAATATACCTATAAATCAATTACCAGTACGCAATATCTAACTCATGTATTGAATAAAATATTACTTAAGTACGTTACGTACAAATAAATGTAGGTACCTAAGTAGTTTTTATGGAATCACGTCAGTTCAAAGAAAAGAAAAGCTTGTAGTTTATATATATATCCATCAAAATATGTAGTAATAAATACATTCTTGATATATTCATTTTAGGCTCGCAGGTCATGCAGTTAGTAGTACCACTACCGAGGATAAATATTTTGTGTGATGAACGAACATAAATATAATTTGTTCACTGTATGATGGATGCTAAAACTTTATGTAAAAGTATGTCCACCAATAGATTAATTCATTCTATTCGCTTGTGACCAAATTTCGTGACGATCTCTTATATTTTAGATAGGTTAGGTTAGTCATATACTTATGTTGTCCTTTTAGCCTGAAGCCTGAAGTTAGCCTGAAGTCCTGAATTGGATATAGAATGTCATCAAATATGCTTTACCTAAAAGTTATGAAGCCACATCATTAAACGTAAACTATATGTTGCAAATAATACGCTATCAAGAGACCACTAGACGCGCATATATTTACTGGAGGAGTAGTACTGCATTCCGGCATTGTTGACGCATCATTCAAATAAATTCTAAACGCAGATCTTGTGCTTTTGAGGTCTGTTCCATTCACATATATAACACTACTCACAACTGTTGGAATGTCATCGTCTTTTTCCTCTTTTGTTGGTAAAATACTGTCATATAGTCGGTGGTGCACCGACTGTAACCAAAATAGAATAACGTTGATAATACATGCTCTCTCGCATAACCTCGACTGTAATAAGTTAAGGTAGCTATAAAGTAACTCGCTATTCCACTAACGAAAAGGAAAAATGTTAAATATTTTCAAATCAAGGGCGGATCCAGGATTTTTTCCTGGGTGGGGCACAAGGGGCAGACGGGCAAAAAAGATCAACAATAACTGTCAAATTCGCAATTCCAGCCAGAAATAGACCAGAGTTTCACTCAAGTTCTTTCTGTTATTTTATTAATATATTTTAACAACTCTGATAATTTGATTTTCTCCGAAATATGTACTGTGATATCTCCACAGTACACAAAAATACCGTCTGGGGTAAGGCACGTGCCCCCGTGCCCCCCCCCCTCTTAAATCCGCCCTTGTTTCAAATGTTCGCAAAAACCTGTAAATCAGTACGCCAGGGTAATTTGTGGACCAACAAAACAAAATATACTTCGGTATGAAGTTTAAGCTTTCGGGTTTACATTACGAAACGCTTTATAATATTTTTCGTGTCTTAATTTATTTCATTTTATCGCAAACTTCGAAGTCGTTCATCACGGAATATTTTGCATCATTAAACCTGATGCAACGTTTCGGATACCTCCTACTTTAGCCATATTTTGAGGTACGAAAGCTATCTTATATGGGTTCAATATTACCGGCTTGGGACAAAATGTTACAGTGATTATGTATACCAGCTTCGCTCAAAATATAATGAAGCTCACTGTGCTGAAATAATATTTACCTGGATTGGATTATTTGCCTGCCCGAAAATAAATAGGTGAACATAAACTCCGAGATCTGCATTCAATAAGACGTCGTTGGCGAGTGCCTCGGGCTCTCCATATCGCCCAGAACAAATTTATTTTCCTCCGAAGCACACTAGACGTCAACAAATAAGGTTATTTTTCAATGGAAACCTTTTATTCATAGTTTTACAGGTGATAAAAGACATGTCTTACTCAATGGAATGTGTTAAATGAAAATATTGGTTTTACTTTGTTTGCATAAACTTTTTTGGCATTAGATTTTTTTAGTTAGGCGTACGGTTATTATTAGATAATCGAACAGTTTACTCATACGGCCACCCTAAAAACTCTCTTGGCGACAGACAATCTAAACATAATATAAAAACGTAATGAAGACATTACGTTGGCACTTTGACCCTATTAGATACTGATATCTAAATTACGCGGCAAAACATACACTTATTCGTTAGAATCTACCAACATATACAATTTCCATTGTTACGCTCATTATTCTGTAATGTAAGGAAAATCACAAAAAATAATATCAGTATTACGAACATCCTCCCTGGAGAACATTTACGAAGAAATAGAATTACCGGCGAAAGAATTAAAGATCCAGACATATCAAATTTTATTACATTTTTATTTCATTTACTAGTTTTGGGTAATGCTTACTGCTTAGTAGTAGTAGTAGTGCTTATTGCTTATCCAGTGATTGGCATTTTGTGTACCGTGCAGTCACGGTACACAAAATGCCAAAAAATACCAAAAACTTTGTTGAACTAATTTTAATACTTTTCTTATTTGAATCAAAATGATATTTTGCTGATCCATTGTAATATTTCTTAGTAGGTATTATTCTCCAAAAATTGGTTGTATGCGATTTTCCAAAATTACGTTCAGCGATTTTTTCTTCGGATTTTATATCTTCAAAAAAACATTTGAAATGTGGAGAGTTGTTTGACGGTTTTCTGCGTCTAAGTTTTTTTTGCTACTACATGTCACGAAGTAATTATGATAAAAGTCGCTCTCATAACTGTCTCATTCCGGTGCGCAGTTCACGTTGCAGCCTGCCATTAGTAAAATAAATTATTCCCAGTTACCTTCGGCTCGGTATTATGTAGGTTCCGGAGAAACATCATCAATCTAAATTGAATCACGGAACGGAGGAGGAAAACACTACCTCCCTGGTCGAAACTCGATCTATGCGGCATCGGAGAGTTGTTGTTCCAGCCGACACATAGAAGTGAGTTTGCATTGAATTGCTCTTTATAAATTGTAAGAATCGATCAAAGCGAAACCGTGAGCCACAAATAGATTTGCTCAGTTCAACAATAAACTAATAAATGGGCTGGTTATTCACAATGGTAAAGTTACAAAAGAAGAGATGTAGGTATATTTTATAAAACAAGGTTTTTGCTTTTTAAAATAACTATTGTACATATTTTTTTTTCGAATAAAGTAAGGTAAAGTATGTCAAAGTCGTAATTTAAAAATTACTTTTTATAAGTACTTCAGTGGGTAGACTTTTATAATTACTTGAAGCAACATTGATTTAAATGTTAGGTATGTTTTTGTATGTATTTATACAGGGTGTCCCAGAAATCAACGTCAAGCCGAAAACGTAGGCATTTTTAAGTCCATAATTTAAAGGTTACAAACATTTTATCTAATTAAATAAAATTGTCAAGAAATAGGGTTTAGTTAAGAAAACCAGTTTTTTTTCCAAAATGAAGGAGTACTCTAGCAAGTATTATACCATTTTGGAATCCTGACTAAATGCGCCATCTTTTAAAGTTACTTGCCAAAATAATGTAGTACATTTTTTTACGGTACAGTCGTTTAAAGATGGGTGATGTAATTATTTTTAATTAAATGTTGGCCAAAAATCAACATTTTATTTAAAACTGAGGCAGTTATGATTTAATTTTGAATTGTATTTTACAGAAGGGTTATTCATGGTTACATTACAGAAAAAAGTTTCACGAATAGTTAATATTTGTAGTCACAGGACTTAAAAGATCATCACAGGGTGTCAGTTTTTCTGTATTTTTTGTAATACTCATAATTTGAAAAGTACATGACAAATATTTTTTTTTATATTTTTCTGATAACTATCATGACTTGGCCCATCGCCCGTTTTCGGCTTGACGTTGATTTCTGGGACACCCTGTATATAAGGTTGTTCCCTACACAAAATTCAATAATCTAATCCAGCGGACTAAAATTTCCGTATAATACAATGAAACAAACCAGTACTGTCCGTGGATCCCATACCTTTTATACAAATACCTCTATAAAAACAGGATACCTACTCGCTAAGTCGAGTATAGGTAAGTCCGAGAATATTGTGAGTCCAATAAGACGTCCTCCTGCACGTCTTTCCATTATCTACAATATCCAAAGAAGTTCGTATTGGTGAAGGTTGTTTTCTTTCTGACAAGTTTTCTGTTAGGTAGACAGGTATTATCTAGGTTTTCTTTGTTGTTGTTTTGAACACTAAATAATAGAGTTTCAAAATTTGAGCTATTTCTGATCTGAATTGTTCATTTTGATTGGTAGTTAGATTGTTTTCTCGAACACAACGGGCTTGAACTCGGTAAACTTACATTGTTCTTACAATATAATGTTAACGTCCCATTATACATCGTTGTGTAAGTGTTAGGCTGCAATTTGAACTAATACATACCACCGTGGAACAATTAACAACCTTTAGGTAAGTACACCGTTATAATAATGTAATATCGTCCCAGGTAATGCCATTAAGATTTTTATTTCACTGAGTCCTTTTTACGATGTAAACCGTGAAACGTTTTCACCTTTACCCAACGCGTAAAAGACTTCGATAAGTACAACCTACCTACCTTAATAGCTTAAATATTTATTTCAGATACGATGAAAATACATTTCAGTGTTGATCATGCAAAAGTAAATTTATTTTACATTTTATTACTAAAAGAGTTTCCTGTTTGTGCTAAAACTTGTCTTTCTCGCTGATAGTAGTTTAGCTCAGGAATTGAGTTCTTCGCGACTATCTAAGTTGAAAGTTAACGTTACCTTGGAAACATCTTGAAATTGCATACCTACTTGTTTGTTTTTTTGCGGATTCTGCCACGGGTAAAAACATCTGTCTATGTTTTGAATCTAAAGTTTTGTTTGTCTTGATTTACTTATTAAACAGGGTGGATTTTTGAGACGGGACAGTAAGGGCAGGTTCCTGTATATGAGTATAAATATAAGTCGAACATTATTGTAGTTTAAGAAGGCTTTATTTCAGTGTTTAGCTTGATCACTTTTGAATATAAATATCAAATGCAGCTGGGCGAAGAAAGTCACTTCTTTTTCAGTAGTAACTGAAATACAGCGTTCGGGTCCGTAAAATGCCCTGAAAAGAAGAATTTAATTGTTCTTACAAATGTAAATTCGCAAAGTCGTAAAATTGTCTGATCTCCACTTTTAATTGTTTGAAACATGTTTTAATTTCTACCGCGACATGTTCTGTTCATTTTGTTAATTCATTACGCACATACTCCATGGGATACCGCAAAATTAACTTTTGATATTAACACCCATCTCATCTCCTACCATTCTCTGTTAACATATTTAGCGTTTTTGTCTTGTAATATACCGAGGAGTGTCTGGTAAAACTATATTAGTAGATAAACTTAAGAAAACTAATCTTGAAACATCAAAGGCTGGCGTTTTACGGTTCTAATCTATCATCTAGCCAACAGTGTACAAATGAAAACTTTTTGCGTAGGTTGCTTTGTCTTAGTGGGGATTTTACAAGAATGGCCCACCAAATAATTAAAGCCTAGAAGAGTTTTTAAACGATTACAATGTTTGATTTATAAAGTAAACAAAAAAGATGTAAATATTTTGTCAACGTTTTTGATTTTCTATGATGTTTGACGTGTTGCAAGGCAAAAATTTATTTAAAGGCTGGAGCAGACCGGATATGCGTAGACGTAAGCGTAGACGTGCACGTACCACTGAGTTGTAATGTATGGAAATGTATGAGACAGGACACACTGCTTGCGTAACGTAGACGTGCGCGTCGACGTAATGCGTAGCCCTACGCAACGCAGCTCCCAAGACACAAACAGGCTGCGTGACTTACGCCGTACCTTACGCAGAGCAGAACGGCAACGTCGCGTTGATGACGTTGTATTCAATCGCGCGCCATTTTGGACGTCACACCGAACAAATTTGAACACGCACGTACCTTTGCTGTGCGTTGCCCTACGCGCGAAATTGCAGTCAGTTGTATTTTATTACAAAAAAGTTGTTTTTTTAAAAGCGATCCTCATACGATTCAAGTTCACGGCAAAGGTTATGTTATTCACTATGTGTTTCTCTTCTTTCATTTATATCATGGACTCATTTTCTTTTTGCACACGCAGAAGTATTCTGGCACAATAGTAGTAATATTGCTTCTTCCTCGTCAGATGAACTACTAGGACCATATACCCAATCTTTGCGAGACATCGTGCACAACAGCGTCAAAAACAGTAATATGGCTGCTGCAGCCGGGCACGGGGCCTGCGTTGCGTTCTCAGCTCGATTGCGTAAGTGTAAGCGTAGACGTATGCGTAACCCGGTGTGACATTGGGTTACGCCGTAACTACGCGGGTGACTACGACGTTGTTACGTCGTAGTCACGCATACGCATCCGGTCTGCTCCAGCTTTTAGGCTGAGAACGCAACGCAGGCCTCGTGCCCGGCTGCAGCAGCCATATTACTGTTTTTGACGCTGTTGTGCACGATGTCTCACGAAGATTGGGTATAATATGGTCCTAGTAGTTTATCTGACGAGGAAGAAGCAATATTACTACTATTGTGCCAGAATACTTCTGCGTGTGCAAGAAGAAAATGGGTCCATGATATAAATGAAAGAAGAGAAACACAGTGAATATCATAACCTTTGC
The DNA here is from genome assembly GCA_932294275.1 of Chloroclysta siterata. Classification (NCBI taxonomy): domain Eukaryota; kingdom Metazoa; phylum Arthropoda; class Insecta; order Lepidoptera; family Geometridae; genus Chloroclysta; species Chloroclysta siterata. The sequence goes on along the minus strand of OW028600.1, from coordinate 8,902,193 downwards.
CGTGAACTTGAATCGTATGAGGATCGCTTTAAAAAAAAACACTTTTTTGTAATAAAATACAACTGACTGCAATTTCGCGCGTAGGGCAACGCACAGCAAAGGTACGTGCGTGTTCAAATTTGTTCGGTGTGACGTCCAAAATGGCGCGCGATTGAATACAACGTCATCAACGCGACGTTGCCGTTCTGCTCTGCGTAAGGTACGGCGTAAGTCACGCAGCCTGTTTGTGTCTTGGGAGCTGCGTTGCGTAGGGCTACGCATTACGTCGACGCGCACGTCTACGTTACGCAAGCAGTGTGACCTGTCTCATACATTTCCATACATTACAACTCAGTGGTACGTGCACGTCTACGCTTACGTCTACGCATACGCATCCGGTCTGCTCCAGCCTTTAAATACTTCACATTGACAATCAAAAACACGTGGTGCTGGATGTTTTAAATCTACCTATTTAAAGTGCAGACAGCCTAAAGTTTTGGCTAAAGGGATTTATTCTTTACACAAAAAAATATTCAATATACATTCTTTATTCAATAATATTCCGGAAGTAATATAGAGAGTCAAGTGAAGAGATATAGAGTCTCTGATATGATAGAGAGTCAAAGATTTAAAATCTGAACACATATGGTGCGTTAATTTGCAAACTGGGTTAAATACTCTCCATAAGAAATAACGTAATACTTGTTTCAGGGTGTTTAATCCGCTTCTTAAACGGGGCTAATAAGGTCCAGTCTAATAGTTTGGTAGGCAACACACACGAAGACGAAGTCGCGGGTGTTTTAACTCGAATTCGATAAATCTGAACCGGGAGAAGTAATTTATTGTAGTAGCGTAGTAGGTACTATTATTTATTCTATGGTAGTAGGAAATCACTACCTTACCAACGAGTAGGTACCTACTAAATTTTGAAAATTGTTTTATCTCTTATTTCATAACTATCGCAACCAGGTGAAACGTAAACTTTAAGCGTTGTTGGAATAGCTTTTGCCGCCATAAACCATGCTATGGCACAGCAAGAGACGATTCACTCAGCAGTAAAAATCAGTCGTTCACTTCTCTGCATAGCCACTCGTAAGTAAAGCATGCTCATAAACATTGTACAATTTTATAGACATTGATTTGACCTTTAACATTTTTGGAAGACGGATCAGGAAGTTAAACTGTAGACTAACAAACAGTATCACAATATAAATTAATAAACAACTATTAATAATGGTGGACTTTCCACAGGGCACTATCTAGCCCCAAACTAAGCCAAAGCTTGTAATATGGGAACCAGATAGTTGATATAATACATACATACTTTTTTTTTGTTAATACATACTTATAATTCATAATAACATTCAGACAGAGAACAAACATCTATGTTCATCACACAAATATTTGTTGTCGGTGGGGATCGAACCCACGGCCTACGGCGTAGAAGGCAGAGCTACTACCAACTGAGCTGTGAAGGCTGTCATAATATAAATAATAATAATAAAATAAAAAGTGCTTTCTGATTTGTATAATTGATCAACGTTTGTGCTTCATATACTCTACACGGCACGAAATAGTTGACTGCGTATACCGATATAAGTATGACAAATTATTGTCATGAAAATAGGTGAACGAATCTTATATTGTATTTTGCGCGCGTAAAAAAACAGCATTTTGCACGCCGACCGTTTCCGATTTGTTCATTTCGTCCGCTTATTAAGCCATCAGAATTGTTTCGAGATTTGATTGGCTCCCGAACTGTTTCAGTGATTCGTCACGTTTGGTAAGCGAGGTTTCATAGCATATGATACAAAAATATACATTTAAAACTAAATGTTGCCAAAAATAAAATAACAATAGCATCTAGTTACGGCAGGTTATCAGCGAGTGAAATCTTTCTGTGCCGCAACTGAAAAGGGTGTGAAGCATTCATAAGCGTACACGTCAGTTAGGCGACCCAAACATCTTTCAACGCGCTCTCAAGAGGCGCTCACTGCCCGAGCCCCGCGTCTCATCCACTTCTTACCTTTCCGCCCTTTCCTTTCACGCAAAAATCCCCAAAAGTTACATTTCTCAATATTTTCACATTTCGAATAAATCTTCCGCTTTACGATACACAAGCGTTACTTAATTCAAATTTTTACATGAACTCCCGCCGGGTAAACATTTCATTTTACGCCTAATGAACATTTTAGATTCCGTAAAAGGGTGTTATTGTTGGCGGTTATGAATAAAAATGGTAGGAAACGGACCGAGGTTCCGAGTGCGCGGGCATTAAATCATTCCGAAAAGCCATTCGGACACAAAGGATATGGCCAATAAACAAACAGGAGTCGCCGCCGCCGATAGCTGCCGCTGCCGCTCGATGGTGGCCAGAGCCAGAGCCAGCGCCAGAGCCGGCTAACTGAGCGCTCAATTTATACTTCGTGCTTTTGTTCGTTCATTTTCCAGATGTCCCATTTAAGAACCTTTATATACGAAATCCCGTCCGAAATCTCATTTTCTTCGTAGAGCCCACCTAGCTGGCCTAATGCAGCTACTAATAAACCGGTCACGTCAACGTTATTTATTGTTATAACAACAAAGAAGAAGAAACTTAGGTCGCCGACCTTTTTTAATCTTTTAACTTGTTTTGGATATAGTAGGTTCTTATTTTGTGACGATGTGGTCGTTCTCAAAACTCTTTGTAATGTTTTTTTTTATTTGGCAATGTGTCTGAAACGGAGTGTAGGTATGACGAGCAATCAAATTGTTTTTAAAATCAGTGTACAGTCTGTTGATCATTATTTAAGTTATATATACCTCTAAAATTATGTTTATATTGTTATAAGGATAAATTAATTATTCGCTTTAAACGTCAGCTGAAATTCGTCTTATTACAGTCAATGTTGTAAAAATATTAATAATTGTTTGGTGTGTTTAATTCATAAAACATTGTTATTCCTTAATTAACGTATCATGCATCCCCATTAATTAAACGAGACACGCAAATGAGAAGGACCTACCAGCATAAAGCATTTGAATTATTGCATAAAATAATTGAATCACGCCAAAAGCTGGCAAACGTGTAATGATCGCGGCTAATTAAGGTCATTAAATATGTCGTAAAAACGCACACAGCTTGTAAATGATAAAAATATATTTTATAGGTAGCATGGCGATAAGAAAGGTAATTATTTGTAAACTTTCAATTTTTAAATCAGCATTATGAAAAAAAAATATGTACATACTTTTATGTTCTTGAACTATGAAACTCAATATGGCAGTTGAGAATATATATTATTTCAATAAAATGCATATATATTTTATAGGCTTTAATAAAAAATACCTTTCTTTTATGGATTTTAAAAACATTTTTTAGAGCGCGTGTTTGAACTCGATTGATTGAGTTATTTATGTCACACAAGAACAAGCCCTAAATGATTCTGCTACGAAAACAAAACCCATCGATGAATAATAAAACCCCAACTAAACAGTTGTGAGATGCAATCAGCATAGCGCATAGACCCCAAATTATGTGACGCTATTTAAAATTGTGTCAACATGATGGAGCGTGGAACTCGAACGCAGCTACGCGGCGGCGGCGGCGGCGGGAGCTAGCGGAGCTGGCTCGACCGACCGCCCTTCGGTCCGGTAAATACAGCCTCCTCGCCTCCCGTTATGGATTATTCGCAGCTAGCGGCAACCGGAGCCAGTACGACCCATGCTACTCCCCCGGCCGGCCGCCTCAACTCGTAGCGACCTCGTAGCCACGCGTAGCGCGTCCGTAGCGAGCGAACGAATGAACCTTTCCCCGTAGCGCCGGCTCTACGCTAATAAAAGCATGCCATTTATAAGTGTCTCATTATTGTGTTTCAATGACGGGACTAATGCTACATCATATAATCATGGGAAGCATATTATGAGCCGTTAAGCTAAGTGTAGCGTCTGTGATTGAATATTTGTTGTTGTTTGTAAGTATATTAATGCACTTATTAACATAAATCCTATTTTACTAGTCATTGCCCTTTTTATTACTTAATAGTCTAAAATATTAGTTTAAGTACCTAGTTTAGATAAACAGTTTCACCTACGTTCTTAACTTTGTTTATAAACTTTATGAGTGAGTTTAATAAATACATTCTCATGTATTTGAAATGTTTCATCATGTAATTAACATTTTCTTGTATCTAAGTACAATATTTTGATGCGCTTAGTGCTCACGAGTACTTTCAAGTCGAAAACAATTTGGAGCAAGCTCGTAAACTTATAACCAACTTATTTTACTTACTTGTGCTACTTATTTTACAGTTTAAAACCATTATCTTTGAACATAGATGTTTGTTCTTTGTCAGAATGTTATTATATATTAAATATAAGTAGAAAAAAATATATAATATTATATACTTTTTTTACAGCAGCTTTGTGGTTCCCATATTACAAGTATTTAGTTTGGGGTTAGATATTGTTGTGTGGAAAGTCCACCAATATTTATTTATTTATCAACATTATGTTCAAACTAAAATTCGTCTTTATTTAAATAAAAAAGAGCCCGACTTAAAATAACTCCAACTTAATAACGGAGCTTAGAAGAGCTTACTACTCTGAAAATTAATTTCGACTTCCAGCGTCGGCGTCGCGTCGTGTCCTAGACTAGATTGATGTTGAAAATGAGCTAGCTTTTGCTAATATATAATTTAAAGTACATCGCGCGCAAGAAAGTATCAAAATTATTTTATTAAATGCAGTGTACTTGGTGACACATACAGACATACCGTAAGTTGTCCTCTTTTCTTTGTTTATGGCACCTGTCCGTCATTCGACAGACAATTTTGCCTGTGTCAAGTGATATAGGTAAAATACTTTATAGTCAAGTCAGTCGATAGTCAAGTCGGCCGTCATTTGTTTTGAAGATAATGGTGGCGGTTTTTTTTCGAAACATTCGAAAGGTTTTCGGTCAAATCAGGATGTCGCTTATTACACTTTCATTACAAATGCTTAAACTTTGTGCTAAGCTCTGAAGTAGTTTTGGTTAAAATACCACCGAAATTAGACAACACAACTCAAAATAACACTAGAAAAACAATTAAAATGACAAAGCTTATGTTCCCAAAATGCCAGAAAACGAATCATACCGTACGTTATTTAAATTTGAACGTATTTTTAATTTAGCCCTGTCACTGAAATCTGTTTTTTTTTGTAAGTATAACCGATAATGTTTTGATGCCAGCACAGCTGTCATTTTGAAGTTACAAAACTATATTGTTGGTCACTATAGTTTTGTGCCGATTTTGAAGAATTCCTGTTTTATGGCCACTGAAAACAACCTGCGGGTAAAATAAAATGTTGCCTCACATCGGTGAAAAGTTTCAGAATAGATGTCTTTTATATAGCGATATTCAGGTGTAATTGTAATTACGCACCTTACCTAATTGCTATTAATATCCATTACCTGCTGCAATATTGCTTATGTTGTCTCATTCATCACGATCGGGCTAATGCCTATACTGCGATAAGGGACAAATAACGGGCCTACTCTGGAACAAAGATTAAAACTTAACTTGGAATGGATAATGGCCACATTTATTTGCGCCGCGGCAGGATCTTCATAAATCTTAAAGATATTGAAACAATAATTACTTAACTTTCTTTATGTTTTGAATAATTTCTAATTGTTTGTTCGTTAGCCGCTAGAGACTGCCGAGGCTGTTGAGATTTCAGACACGATTTTGTGTTTCAAATCTCAACAACTTACACGGATTCTTCACAAAATAGACGAGAGGTTAAAAAAGACAAAGAAAAGTGCAGTTCAAGACCACACGTATTGCAATTTTTGTAATCATAGAACAAAACATTTGAGAAAAAAATGTGGGTATGTGCCAAATGTAATGTTTGGACGTACCTCTGACTACCCCCGTTAGACGTCTTCAAAGAATCCGGAGCATACTTGATTTCATTTTTATTTGAGAAACCAAACCAATTCACTTTTAAAAAGAGTCGCTGATAAGTGATCACCTTGGTTTGAAGGCAGTTTTGGTTCGTCCGCGAAAATTTCACATGTAACACTACATACACATATATTTCCCAAGTGGTAACGGAAAGTGGATTCTAGTCGCCAGCAGCCTGCCAACTGCCAGTAGGTACCACCGCTCTATCACCCAAAACAATGATTTCGTTTATTTGTTTGTAAGTCAGATCAGTGAAAAAAAATAATGTAGAATTGATATAAATGTACAATGTAAATGTAGACCTCATAACAATGGTAATAATATAATTTACATCTCTCATGTTCGGTAAGTAGGTTCTTATTACCTCCAAATGGGGCTTGTAGGTGACTAATAAGCGTTCTAGGGTAATAATGTAGCTAGAAAAGCCCTAGGGCGTAAAGTAATTAAAAAAAACACTTCTTTCTTTCAAAAATCTTTGACCTACAAGCCCCATTTGGAGGTAATAAGAACCTACTTACCGAACATGAGAGATGTAAAGCAGAATAGTTAGCTCGGGTGTAAGCACCATTTGCACCCTCGAACTATTGGCGCTATCTCGGCCTAAATATCTCGGGCTGCAATTAATGCCTTACAGCCCTTGGCTACTAATCTACTATTCATTTGATAGTTCATAATAATAGCTTTTTTTTGTCCATTGTAGATATTTCTCTTCCGGAGCCTTCTATTTATGGACACACTGTATCTACTGAACAGTTATGCTTTACTCATAAATAGCTTTACTGAACAACATTAAAATATAATAATTTTTAATCTAGTAAGTGAATCAAATAATGTTGATTGTGATAAGTAGAGATCAGATAATCGGATGCATATTTACCTAAAGTTAATTTTTGGCTAACAAATTATGGAAGCGGCTTCCTAGGTTACTTTTATTAATAATAAAATCCCGGGATTGTATAAATAATTGGATGTAAACAGGTTGCCACGTTACATGTATACTAAGCCGGAAAGGGGTGATTCTGGGCATTCGTGTCACTTAAATTTGAATTTCCTGAGATCCCGCGATTTTTAGAAAAAGCAAAATTTAATTTTCGAGATTTTACGATTTCAAAATTTTAAGATTTTTCGATAAAAAGTGCTTTCCATAATAGCCAACATCTCAACTTTAGGTAAATATGCATCCGAATATCCGATCTCTAGTGATAAGGTTTGGCAAGAGATTGAATAAACACGGAACTCTTCAAACCGAAACACAGCAACACTGCTTGGCGGCAGAAACAGACATGGTGGTACCTATACATACTTATAATATTATAATAAAACGCTCAGACAAAAAACAAACTTCTTTATTAATTATACAAATGCTTGTTCTCGGTGGGGATCGAATACAGCTCAGAGAAGATTATGATGATTATTCAATCTTATCAATCTAAGTTCGGTACTTTTAAATTCTTTTGCATATTTTCCCATCGTTTATCCCGGTTTGTGTATCTTAGGGCGGATATGACCATCGCAAAGTAACGCTATTTGTCAGGTAAAAATATTTTCATTTTTACTGTTAACTTAAAAACGTAGAAGGAAGTATTTTACTCTCAGTTATTAAAACCTTCTTATGCAAATTACACACTTAAAAGTTATTTGTACCTAGCTGACTGATAAAGATGCTTCTTCCGTCTGAATGCTTGATGAGCATCATGCATTATTTAAGAACACATGCTCGCTAATCTTAAGATTGTCTTCATGTTCTTGAAGACAAAATTTAGCGCGATTTGTCGCTGATCCAACTGAAAGTTACGCAGAGAATTGTAACATTCATTTTCTCACTAAAATACTTTCAAGAGGGAGACTAATAAAGCTTTTAATACAATTTCTAATGAGCCTCACCTGTCTGTCTGTGAGCTGTAGGTCGTTCAGTCTAAAGTGATATTTACGGCAAAATTTGTACCCACCGCTGTGATATTGGAGTAGAGGAGACGACGGTGGGTGTAAGATTCCCCTCAACAACATAACCGATCCATAGAGTGCTCACTCTTTTGATTAAGTTCAGCATTATATTTAAAGTGGCACTGCAGTGAAAGCCTACTACTAGTACCAGTGGCGTAGCTAGGTGGCAAGGGCTCCGGTGCATAAAGAAAGAATTGGACCCTCATCCCCTCTTTCCACATAGCTTGAACTTATTGACTTTAAAAATTAATTTTAAAAAAATTGAGCAGGCTCAAAGTTTTCTAGCTTCGGGAGCTGGCCCGCTCTTTTCAAAGCTTAGGTTAGAGGGCCCTCTGAGCTCCGGGGCCATGGTGCACTGCACCACCTGGCCCTACGATAGCTACGCCACTGACTAGTATAAGCAAGTCGTAGAAAGTCTAAAATGCAGCATTTTTTGGCGCAAGAGACAATGTTTTTTAGTGTCGGCTGCAAACTCTAGTCACGTACAGTAAACCCTGCAAGGAATTTTCGATTTCATTCAGTTACCATTTATTAGAGGAATTTGAAAGGCGTGCACGGTGTACAATATTGAAAAACACATGTTTTTTTCAATATTGTGCACGGGTTTGCATAATTTTGTCGGCCTGCTCGCATCGCTTTGCATCTGGTCGACCAATAGACGTGTCGTATTCCACGTTCATGAACCAATAACAGAATACTTGATGAACACCGCCGCTGAGTCATAAAAACCTAATAACCTAGTATTCAATAATGCACTCTATAACTTAGACTAACTAAATTAGATGACACTTACCTATGTTAGATATATTTTCCATATCATATAAATTGTGCACTTAAATCTGTAATCTGAATCTGAAATCGGTAGTGCACTAATTACCATGTATTTTGTAGGTATTTGTTTATGACTACTGTAGAATGCCATGCAATATGTAACAATACTATTTAGCGTTATACGTATGTACTTACCTCTACATGTTGAATCATAACAGCTTTATTGGGTCGAAAGTTGGCCGCTTCCCACGTTCCCATCTTTCAAATTTTATAGTTCGATTCATAACGTTCATACGTCCATTTGTTACCTGTACGTTTTACAAATACACGGATTAAAGTAGTTTCAGCTTCAGGCACTTTCAGACCTACCTCAACTCTCCTAGTAAACGTTTAATTCAAACGTTTGTACAATAATATCTTTATTTAGGCAGGTTTAATTAACTCTACCGTGTTTCCTGATTTTTCCGTCGATTGTACCTACATTGTACCTTTCGGTGATCCCAATGGGACCTCTCAGGTAAACACTCCGCCAGGCTTCATTATGTTCCAACATTTTCCGGCTAAGCCCTTATCATCAGGCCAGTAATTTTATTGAAGTTGGTTTAGTTTAGCAACGATGTTATGCAATAAGCTCGTTCCTGTTGACAGGCCTCTAATTCGATTTTTTTCTTTAAACGAAAATATTTTAAGAACCTAACTATATATTTAATATAAATCTGGATTCCTATCTGGTCATGGTTGTCTTTGAGATTTCTGTGATTTCCTTAAATGAACACTATAAAACGAATAAAAATCTAGATCTTTTTTTCCACAAATCTTGTTACACACACACTTACTAATCAACTCCTATATATTATACTATATTTACTGTATATATATATATTATAAAGTCTAAGTTCATAAAAAGAAACGTCTTTACTCGTAATTATAGTATATCCCAAACTCACGTGTCATTTCAAAGAGTAGTTTCAGCAAAGCTTTTCGACTCATTATGAAACCTGTCTCTATAAAGAATGGTGTCCGGAAATCGGCGATCAAAGCCGACAATAAGAGGAGCTATCTGTGTCGGTTCTTGCCACGAAGTGGGCTGCCGGGGCGCACTCCCGATTATTTTTTCTGGACGAGTGAACATTTTTCTCGGCAGCTTACAAATGACCGCTTAGGTACTGAAATCCTTCTTCTACGTTTTATTTTCCCTCCTGTAGATATTTCCATTATTCCGTTAATGGATCGGTGTTCAGAGCCGCCGAACAATGTAAGCCTACGTGAACGAAAGGTATTTGTATCATATGGACGGAGCTTTTAACAAAGTATTTGGAAATGCACAGGTTTCATATTTACCAGGAACCCTTGAAATTTAATTTGCAAGTAAGTAGGTATCATTATCGTGTTGGCCACGGATGTGTCCAAATGTAATGGTTTATTATTGGGATTTTTACAGCTTTCAATTTATTTGATAACCTGAAAAGCTATTAGAGGTACCTATTAAGCAGATTTTCACAATTTTATTTTAGATTTCAATTTGCGACTAGTTGTTTGCCAACAGGACGGGACAGACGCTAAGCCCACGGCCCACCGCCGCCGCCGCGGCCGTCGTTTGACCATAGCTGCGTCAAAGCCTAGATTAGCACCTCAACGCGTGCAATTGCAAATAATAGGCACCGTCGAAATAAAGTTCAAAACAACATACGCTCTGTCGAATATGTGTGAAAATATATCATCAAAAAAAGATATCATTAATAAAACAGTTTTTTTGATGATATCTAATCTCCGCATTCAATAAATAAATTAGATTATGGAACCCATGAAAAAAATATCTTCGAAAGTACCTACCTACTTGTACTTGTTTCTTAAAAACATCTTGATATGTTTCTGAAATATTGATCAAAACATGTGCACAATAGAGACTTTTCTCTCAAAGATGAAAGTTTTTGTTTAAAATCTTGTTTATTCCACTTAGGACTCAGTGGAAATAGGTAAAAATTTTATTATTTCCAAAAATATATTATTCGAAGCTCTCATATAGATACAGAGGTACCCCAACTAGTAGTAATCAGTCTGCATTTTTAATCGGCTCACGGCTCTGCCTTGTTATTTGTAGCAACGAATGTTTTTTATTGTGTGGTGTTACGGAACCCTTAGTTCGCAAGTCTGACTTGCACTTGGCCATTTATTTTGTATTTTACTCCAAATAGAGTTACCTCTATGAACATTCGCGTAGATTGGTATGTTTGGAAGAGATAAAGCTGACAGATACGAGTCTACGAGTGTAGATAGCTATTTGGTATAGAATGCTAAAGAAATAAGAAAGCTTTCATCTTTTCATTACGTTGTAATCTTCCTTTTGATATCTCAGCTGCTCGATCGTGTAAGCTTTTTCTGATTTTCTTTTTACTATAGGTATTTTTAAGGCAGACAATCAAGAGTCAAACGAGTAGACCGGACAAACGAAACTGTGAACTTATTCAGGAACTTGCCTTTTTTAGCTTATGCAAAATAGTATTTGAGGGGAGGTTCGGTATTTCTGCTGGAGTTAAAATGGATTTAGAATAGTTTTTGATACTACTAACGGGCGGCGTTGTTAATAGTTATAGAGCATTAAGTACGCGTCGTAATAAAAAAATACCATAATTAAAATAAGTGTTAAACGATTATTTTAGGTAAATAATTCGATTATACCTCCTTAAAATTGAACATTGTTAGTAGTAAGTAACGGATGGTTAATTATCTAAGCGTTATTGATCTCGAAAATCTTACAATTAACTTGGGCGATTTGGCATTTTATGTAGGTATGTATGTTTGTCGGGCCATAAATTTAGAACAGTTGATACAGTCTGCATTAAATTTGGTAAGTCGATAGCTTGTACATGAGAAATTTATTGGTAAGTATATGAGTTCAATTGGATGACGAGTTATTAAGATATGGGGATTTTTAAGGAAGAAAAAATTCAAAATTTACACAAAAAAACACAAGTTACATGTCATATAAAAGGGCTTTGTTTGGACATTCCAAAACCATGTTTACTTCTTTTCTAGGACACCCGGTATTTGAGATACAACAAAAAAGTTAAATTAAAGTACCAACGATCCAAGAGCTCCCATCTCTAAAAGTTTCGTTGACATCAAGGATTTCTACTGGTCGCCCAGTTGCTTTGCTTTTTCTTATTTTTTTTTCTTGAAATTAAATAAGAAGGTACCTACTCAGTTCTCATAAAATGGTGATAGCGCCTGGTTTGATGATGGAACCAAGGTCTGTTTAACGGAACTCTTCAATAAATAGGCCAATTCAATTGAAACTTGGTTAGCATCCTTAGTAGGTGGTAGTCAGAGTTGTAGTAGTGGTAGTCAGAGGCAAGTCCAAAAATTGTCTTTGCTTCTGACTACCACCGACTTTTATTTATGGACCAATCCGACCGATTGGTTCATAAATTTATCGGAAAAGGGGTTATTGAAATATGGGGTTTTGAAAGGCAGTAAAAAAATTGTAGAAGTAAAAAAAAAACGTGGTTTCATATGAAAGGGTTTGGTTTGTACATCCCAATACCATTTTTATTTTTATTCTAAGACGTATGTATGATTTTAGAGATACAATTGGTTACCCCAAGTAGGTTAGGGGGTAGTCAGAGAACAAATATCGTGTTTGCTATCAATGTAAGACTGGAGCGGACATCACAAAATCACATTTCGGGGCGAAGTACTAGTTTAAACAACATAATAAAATACGTGTAAAATACTATTATCGTAGTTCGATTATTATATAAAATCCCTCCTTAAAATATAATATTTTTAGTAGATCACGCTAATACACGACAACATCAATGATAATGAAATATGAGAGGAACATTCAACACAAAAGCTGTATTGGCATAGAAGGAGACAAAACAAACATAAAATAAAAATGGCTTATTCCCGTCGGCCAACGACGCGAGACGACGTGGCCCGTCTCCACGAGATGTTCCATTCAACCCGGAGCCTCCCCTTACAACCATTGTACAGAAATCGCAAGCGAGAAATGAATACTACACCGAATCTTGGCTTTGATTGAGGTATTTTATAGGTCGTGAGCGAACATTCATCGCTGAGCTGTATTCAAGCCGCAAATGGGGGATACAAATGATTTCGGATACACTTTTAATTTATTTAAGATTTTTCGTAGGAAGCCTGGTATTGTACCTATCTACTTACGTGTAATACATTTTATTTTAATATTTTAGGTGATATAGTAATTGCAATTATGGAATCCATACTAAAATATCGATATAGGTACTATATCATCTTTTTCATCTTCATCGTTTTGGCTATGAAGCTGTTGGGATAATATATATGGTAAATAAATAATAATTCACTGACAGGCAGTAGACACCCAATGAATTTAAATTGTATAACCCGCATCAATAAACGCTAACCTATACTATACCTTTCACAGGAAAGGTTTCTATTGTCGCCAAAAGTTTATGAGCAAGAGGTGATGTATGATTACCGCCGCCATTAAAAACGAAACAAGGCATTATTGCGGGCTAGAAATTGCAGCATAAAATATTGTAACTAATAAATAAATGCATTGTATAGCTGTCCCGCTTGCGAACATTTTGCGTAAGCGGGACAGCTATACAATTGCTGTAATTAAAAGCCACAAAACTACACACCTAGTTTACAAACGCCATTATGTTAAGACGCTGACAACCATTAGACCACTTCTCCCTCGCACATTTCAACATTCTTAAAGATGACTGAACGTAGTTTTCTCTGCATGTATCTATTTGTTTAAGTGATGTTTGTTATAATACCTATTAAATAAATCAAATCAATCTTCTTCTTCTTGTCGTGTCACGAGTTTGCACCTCAAAGAGGCTCCTTTCGAGCACTTACGACATATTTTTAGAGCTATTTAGGTTCACGAAGAAACGTAGTTATGTTATGAAATAGTAGATTGTTTACCTACCTAGGAAGCAAACAACTATTTAAAAAGCCAGAGTGTTTCTTTGAACCCTAACAGTAGCAAGGGATTCAAATAGTGTTGTTCCCGAGGTGGACACTCTTCTTTTAATCAACATGTATGAGAAAATAATTAAGTGCAACTTATGAATAAGAATAGTACAAATCTACATCTACACTAATATTATAAAGAGGTAAACTTTGTATTTTTGTATTTTTGTATGTAACGAATAGGCTCAAAAACTACTGGTCCGATTTCAAAAATTTTTTCACCATTAGAATGCTACATTATCCCTGAGTAACATAGGCTATATTATATTTTCAAAAAAATCAGGGATCCTTACTAAAACTTCAATAATGTAACCCAAGGTGGAAAACAAAAAACCTTACATCGAGTGCGCTGCGAAAACTATTGAAGATAGAACAAAATAATGTACTACGATTTTGTAGAACACGTTATCATCTACAAAAAATGTCGCGACAGCATATGTCTAACTATTATAGTTATGTCACAATAAGCGTTCTTTTATTATAAAAAATTAATTGAAATGCCTCCGCTAGAAAAGGGTCTTTATTTGTACCTTGGTATTAATCCTTATCCAAATAAATCATTTCATAATTAAGACGGTTTCAATACCTATAGATTACTTCTTAAATTTTTCAAATCGGACATTCCATTCAAAAGATATGACGAAATTAAAAATGTTTACGGGTCCACGGTTCAGGCGCGGGGTGCGATTTCACTCACTCAAGGAGAAGCGCGTGCAAATGTATGAAATAAGTAGATGCGAGGCTCGAACCCACGGTCTAAGTTTATCCTAAAATGTTTAAAAAATTTATGACCACCCATGCGAAGCTGGGACAGGCCGCTAGTAATTAATAAAACTATAGTAAAATCCAATTCGATTAAACAATTACGAATGAAGGTATTCCGCGTATGTATTTCACATTTCTGCACTTTGATCGGCTGCACCCCCGAGCTGCTGCAGTTCTTCACTAGCTACATGAAGGACAGGCAGCAGTATGTGGAGTACGCGGGACATAAATCCGAACCTTAGTTCACGAGAACAGGTGTGAGTCAGGGCAGCAACTTAGGGCCGCTGGAATTTATCGTGATGATTAACGATCTGCCCGAAGTTGTTACAGCGGCCAAATGTCTTCTGATTGCAGACGACCTCAAGCTGATCTTGCCAAATAAAGGAGAAAGAAGATTGCGTCCGTATTCAACAAGACGTGGATAGGGTAGTGGAGTGGGGCAGGAGAAACAAGTTGCAGTTTAATAAAGATAAAGATAAAGATAAAGATAAAGATAAAGATAAAGATAAAGATAAAGATAAAGATAAAGATAAAGATAAAGATAAAGATAAAGATAAAGATAAAGATAAAGATAAAGATAAAGATAAAGATAAAGATAAAGATAAAGATAAAGATAAAGATAAAGATAAAGATAAAGATAAAGATAAAGATAAAGATAAAGATAAAGATAAAGATAAAGATAAAGATAAAGATAAAGATAAAGATAAAGATAAAGATAAAGATAAAGATAAAGATAAAGATAAAGATAAAGATAAAGATAAAGATAAAGATAAAGATAAAGATAAAGATAAAGATAAAGATAAAGATAAAGATAAAGATAAAGATAAAGATAAAGATAAAGATAAAGATAAAGATAAAGATAAAGATAAAGATAATTTAACAAAATGTGAACAAAATGTTCCATAATAACATTTAGTAGAGCAACAGCCCCACTTCACTACAACTACTAGATAGAGAAAGCGCATATGAAGCGGGTGAAATTGGTGAGAGATCTTGGAGTTCGGCTGGACACCGAGTTGAGGTTCAGAGTCCATGTTGTTACCGTTTGTAAAAAGGCGTACAGAATTTTAGGATTCATTTTACGCCGACTAACGGTTTCACAAACTTCAGGGCTCTGCAATGTATAATGCTCTGGTCACAAGCCAGATAAAAAGCGCAGCGCATACAGAACAAGTTTACGCGATATCTGTATTGGAAGACATACGGCGTCACTTTCTATCCCTTGATGTATCCAACCTTATTCGTTTTGGGTATGGTTGGATACAACAAGCTGGAAATTAGTTGAGATGTGGCGCTAGCGCTTTATGTAGTTCGGGTGTTCCGGGGGATGGTATCCAATCCGACCATCCTGGAGATGATGAGACTGTGCGTACCGAACGAGTATGTTGGGCGTCGCAGGTGGCACGTCCTCTGTTCGCAGTGCCTCGTAGAAGGGCTAACGCTCGGCAAGACACCACTGACGCGGACTATCGAGCCGATCGCTAAATCGAGTGGCGATGACTGTCGACGTATTCTACTGTAAAAAGCGCGAATTCGTAGGAGCTAAATTACATAATCTGTGTTATTGTAAATAGGTAGGTAATTATTATTTTCCTACAAACTATATTAGGATTAGAATTATGACCCTTGAAGATTTGAATGTAATTGTATTATTATTATTTAATTGAACGTTTTTTTTGCTCGATGACATTGATAGTTCTACTGTATTACTAAAATAATTATGTTTGATGACTACTCTATTATTTTAGGTCTAACCTGTAACGATATATTCAATTTTTAAATAAATAAATAATTATAAATAAATAAATTCCATTTCACGGGCTTTAAATTTTTATAAACTTTTTTTTTATTTGACTTGCTCGTAGTTTACTTTATCATACATCCGTTTCACAACTGCAGTTTATGACAGCAATAAACCGCAAGAATTTCTTTAAAATTTAAATTCTTAATACCCCGTTATGGCAGATCAACCGAAACATGGAAATTTAAAATGAACTTCTTTACAAAATAAACTAATAAGGGTTTATTTAATTTTAAAAATATGAATAGAACATGCACGTCTCAACTAAACCAGACTAATACGACCGTTATAATGACAAGACGACTGCAGATATTAGGTATTTATGTTTTGCTCCCATGAAAGTTAAACTACATCGTTCTACATGTTACTGATGGTACCATGAGAAATATTAATTTAATTCTTGGAAATCTTGCGCGTCTCTGTATTCTTGTATTGAAATGAAGATGAATCCACTGATTTTACACATAAAGTGAGTGAAGATCTGTCAACTTGCGCGATTTGGTGGTGCATGTTTGTTCGAGCATAAATTTTGATCCACCCAGGTATCTACGGTAAACTTCTAATCAAAAGTTGTTGAAGTGTAATTGAAATAAATGTGCTAGATATGAGAAAACGGCATCTGTTGATCTTTGTTCAGGGGCATACTTCTGCAAACTATTAAAAGTTTGATTTGATGTGAAAGGTACTACGAGCGAGAGATATCAATCTTTAGTTAAACCGTTCGCCTCGCTTCATATTCTAGCCCATTCTGGATCAAAGTTCTACCGATAAAGACCAGCTTTCAAACAAAGTTTAGCCGCGTTGGTATTAACGAAACATTATCCGGCAATTTATGAATTTACAAGATGTAAAAAGACCACTTCCAAAAGCTGAACGTAAATTCTACTTCTACTTTATTATCGAAACAAGATGTCTTTAAGGACGTTCAGATTATGATAGTTTGGAAATAACTCCTAAAATACATATTTTGTTACAGATCACCTCTGTGACAAACATGATTCAAGTGGATACGTTTAAACGACCCTCGCCATCTCCATCCCGGAGCTCAGTGCGGAGTGAAAACCGCGTTTTCCGTCAGCCACGCGTCATCCAGGTGAACCGGGATGCTGCGACAATGGTGGACGAGGAAACTCACGGGCCAGGAGGCTCCAGCGCCGGCCCGGCCTCCGGTGACTGGGAGGCGCGCCATCACGCTGCACACTTTCGATCTAGAACGTTCAGCGATGGCTTCATCAGAAATACCAGCCTCGAACTGCTCTTAGGCGTCGACTGCGAAGCCTGTCTCGCGCTCGCTGCCCAACGACAATGCCTCGACGAACAAATATCAAAGCACGACTTTGACTTGGTCTGTAATTGCAACGTTCAACAGAACAATTACGTAAACTGTCATCGAAACATTGGCGAGCAACGAGGACACACGCTCAACATTTATGACTTGGAAAGAATTAAAAGGGACACCGGACGTAGCCAGCTGAATATTGGGTCGCATCGAAGTTTGGATCGCAAATTCAACAAAAGCAAAACTATCGGGGTGTCCAACTATATTTCGAAACAGTTGATTTCGTACGACCCTCGAAGTACTCTTGTACAAAAAATAAAAAGGAAGTTATCTAATTTAAAAAAGATAGGCGGAGACGCGATATCG
Organism: Chloroclysta siterata; assembly: GCA_932294275.1. Classification (NCBI taxonomy): domain Eukaryota; kingdom Metazoa; phylum Arthropoda; class Insecta; order Lepidoptera; family Geometridae; genus Chloroclysta; species Chloroclysta siterata. Next base: position 8,884,375 of record OW028600.1, on the reverse strand, counting down.
AAGAAGCATCAGAACGCGGTCCAACTGGCCGAGATAACATCGGGCTCGACGAGCTCTCTCAAGAAACTATCGATGCTGTCACTGGCAGACAAGCAAAGGAGGGTAAACAGTCAGACTTGTATTTTTTCTTCAGCGGGAACACAAGGAAAAGACGATGTTAAAAATACAGTATCGACTTATGCTAACTTTTCTGGGAACGTAGACCAATGTTTCGATAGACTGAGAGACTGTAATGTAAGCGCTGATGTAAATAAGAGATCTGTTCCGAAAATGGTTAAAATGCGAAGTTTCGATAATAACGCCGAACTGATAGCTAGGAATTCTCCGGCTTTGGAAATGAAGTTTTCTACGTTGGATAATCGGAGTCGATGTAGAGGTATGAAGAGGCAAATGTCATATAACGATTTTCCAAGTGACCGCTTCAGAGATAGATTTTCTGAGGGCTGGGTTCGGGAGCAGGGCACGCTTGAGTCACGGAGCGCGCGGAGTAATTTAGTGGATGACGAGGCGCAAACGTTTATTGACGCCGACGTGGTGTGTGACGGCCCGCGTGCCCACCACGCGCATTGCACGTGCGAGCCGCGCGCGGACGCGAGACTACCATCGCTCTTCTATGACACACACGTAAGTACAATAATAATAGCTACAATCTTATAAAAGTTTAGATGTTTTAGTAGCACAAATATAATTATTCTACTTATCTTGATAAACGCACAACTTACAAACTACAACATCGGCAGTTATTTTAATTAGCTAAAGCCCGTGATCGGCGCTTTTATAAGTTCTACTGATGTATAGTAATTCTGAATGAGTAGGTACGACCATGGTAGGAACACCCAAAATTACAAAATAAAAAAAACTACTTGTATAGGTACTCTACTACAAACAAAATGAATAATTACAAGGTAGTTGTATTGAACTGGAGTGAAATATGTGTTAAATAATAATGATGAAACAGGGATCCATGCTTTCAAAAGAAATTATCAATCAAATATAAACTGTTGCCTCTTTTGAGAAAAACCTGTTTTTAAATGAAAGTATTTATTTTTGAGTAGAATTTGTGGTGTATCTGCTAATATTGTGGTCAGCACATACCCTCCCAGCAAAAAACCACAATATTCTAGCGCTCCTGTAAACAAAATATTTTGGCTCATGGATCGAACCTCAGCCTCATAAAAATGATTATAAACTGTTGCATAAGAATAAAGCCATTTTGCTTCATTCAACTCCTAGAACAGCAGGTTCCTAGACACAATAACATTTTTATTGATCTTGACTTCATATGGAGCCAGTGGGCTTCAACAGGCTAAGGAATATGTACATGCAATTTTAGTTTCAAGGGACTTTTTTACATCCGTCGATTTTTCTATCTAGCTGTGAAATAAAAAAAAACTATTCAAAAAATATATATCTGACTGTGTACCGTATTACACACTACGCCTTTTTGTGCTAAGCAGCGTTGCTGGGTTACGGTTTTTTAGGGTGTTGTTGCTGTTGAAATTATAGGCACATGAGGCTTAACATCTGTATGCCTCAAGTAAATGAACGCAAGACAGTGCATCGAGAGCAAGTTTCTATCGTGCGTGACTTGTGAGGCAATGTTTTGTTATAGGTGATGGTTATCACTTAACACCAGGTGGGCCATCTGCTTGTTCCATTAGCAAGTAGTATAATAAAAAAACCGTTTGATACTATATTGCTCTACCTACAGTCACGTAAAAAGGCGGAGTATGAATTCAAGAAACTAATAGCACATGTCCAACAGAGTAATGTAATGTTGGCAGAGCAAAAAGCGCGGTCCCCCAGCGCCGGACGTCACCGAGCGAGGCCGCGGTAACGGAACGCACTGCAACGCGTGCAAGTCGCCGCAGTGGCTGCCCACTGGGACCACTTCCACCACCAGCCACAGCTCCACCACCACTGGCAACTCATCCCGTGAGTATTTATTACGATTTAGTAGCGAGATGCCTACTATCGACCTTAGTTAATTTTTTTAACACCTGTGCTTTAACGGTTTAAGAAGTCTCTCAACCATTTCCCGCGAATTCTTGCGAAACTGCGACTTGATTCACTTGCATGATTTCGTGATTTTTACTGTTGTGAAAAAGGTTATGTTTGAATTTGGAAACACGTTGATCATCGTCCAAGTCTGCGCTTTTGTTACGAGTTTTTAAGAAGCTGACTAAACCACCAAGAGTCAAAAGGCATTTGCTCAGTTAAATCAAATGATATATCGCTAAAAGTCTGAGAGCTAGTTAAATCTAGGGGCCAACCATTCCCCGCAATAAAGCCTAGAAGAATAGGCAAGCAACTTACGGCTTGAATATGATAATATTTAACAGCCCAATGTACGAGTAAATTAATAAGTATACAGTTCTGCATTCAAAACAATTTTGACATTCCATTACCTTTGAAAGTAGGTAAATTACTGTTTTATGTTAGAAAGTAGCTCGTTGGCACTACTAATTCATTAATGTTAACAGCAAAAGCAAAATAGGACATGGCTAATGCTGAAATAGAGTAGGTACTTACCACTGCATTGCTGTTTCAACATAGTAATAGTCACATAGCTTGTGGGTATATGATATATGATGCAGGTATATGATTCGTATGTGTTTGCCCGTTTGATGATAGATTGGTCAATAGGAAGCAATATCTTGATTTCAATCCGTAGGTATCTATCTGACAAACAAGGTAAAGTAGGTACTATGTTATCTTAGACTTGGCTCTGCCCTTGGTTTGTCCCAAAGCGAGTTGATAGTGACAATCGATATGGATGTACAACTTCTTGACCTTACAGATAATATCTCGCGATGTAATGCATTATGCAATCCTACTACAAATACAATAGAAAAAAAAACTTTCCACACTATCATTAAATAAACAGAAAAATATTTTCAGGAAAATTCATGTTATACAATATCTACTAGTGTATTGATATCGGTCGTCCGCGAGTCCGTTCGTTAGAGGGTTTCCGATAATCTCGCTGTCAAACGCGAACATCACTGCGGATGCTACGGATTACCGTCGGAAATGTTGCGAATTTGTAAATATCATTTTTCATTTCAAAGAAAACATCAACCATTACTCCGAATACCAGTATTTTCAGTTACTAATTAGTTACTAGAGAAGCAAAAGGTAAAGTGGCAGTTAGAGCCAGCCACTTTGTTTTCAGCAAGAACAAAGGGGAAAATTGTAATACAATACGAATTTCCTTTACATTTTTGACTTCAGTGAACCCTTTTCTATTCGCTTTCGTGTAATTCCAATAGCATTTACAAATTCCAGAATCATTGTTTAAATTCAAAGATTTAAAAATATAATTAAAAAAATCTGTAAATACCTAATGATTGTGTAAAAAAAAAAAAAACTATAGTGAAGTACCTTCCGCGTTACAGTCTTCAAAATAAAGAACTAAACTAGATAGGTACCTACTACCAAACCAATAAAAACGAAATGGGAAAAAGAGGAGTTATATCTAACTGCTATACCTACGTAGACCATAACTTTACTCCTACAGATAAAATCCGTATCAGAATTGAAACAAAATGCAGTCACGAGCTAATCGAACGTGCGGCGTACGTTTCAGAATAGAATATGTATCAAATTGATTTATATGACACTCACTATTAATAAAATCGTGTGGAATGTCAGCTAATATTTACCATTGTGAATTAGTTTTTTGTATTTAATAATACATACGTATTATTTAACTTAGTTAAATAATGATGTTTCAGTCTTGCGAGAGGATGGCGCCTAGATTCACTAGTTATAATTGAACTAAATAAAGACTGTTTTGATCATGCGGGAAAGCTACAACATTGTAACCGAGACTTTATCTCGTCCGCTTCGTGACAAGCGTAAATAGGAAAACATTGCAATCAAACGCCACTTACAGTATAAAAAGTGACGTTTGACAACTGCTTAAACCAGCACGATGGTGTCCATTCTAATCAAGTTCCTTCAAATACATTGTCTGATGACTCTGCCTTTGATTCATGACATTCCAACATCTTGGAGAATAAGATTGAGATGATCACAATCTCGTAGTTGCAAAGTTGGTTTAATTTATCAATGCCACTTTGAAATAATCTTCCGCCTCTACAATTCTACCTTGTACTGGAATTATTTAATAGAAAACAGGAGACTTTCGTTTCTTTTTGATACACTTGCGTAGTATTCTAGCAAAGAACAACAACGTAACAAGCCTAATGTTTGAGTGATTGCAAGAATAATTCATTCGTTCTTGTTTCCTTTCGTTGTGTTTATCTCTTGTCCAGTTTGAATGTTAGCGCTCATATAAAATGGGCTAATAGACAATTATGAACCCATTATGCCCGTTGCTTCTCCGCTTCTACCCGGCTAAACCAGCTCTAAATTTACTATTAAAGATAAATAAATTAGCATATTCTTCATCTGTAATAGTAATATATACATAGTATAACAAGGATCATACAAAAGAACGGTAGGAACTAATTAAGCCGTATATTTGTTGCCTGTTCTTCTAGGTTTTGGTCGCGTGAAACTGGCTCATAGATTCACTTAGCTTTACGACGTTTCAAAGTGATCCTTGTAATTTTATTGATTACTAGCGGCCTGTCCCAGCTTCGCATGTGTGGTCATAAATTTTTTGAACATTTTAGGATAAACTTAGACCGTGGGATCGAGCCTCGCGTCTACTCATTTCATACATATGCAGCGCCCTTCTCCTTGAGCGAGTGAAATCGCACCCCGTGCGTGACCCGTGGACCCGTTAACATTTTTCATTTCGTCATATCTTTTGAATGGAATGTCCGATTTTAAAAATTTAAGAAGTAATCTATAGGTATTGAAACCGTCTTAATTATGAAATGATTTTAAAAAAAATCAGGGATCCTTACTAAAACTTCAATAATGTAACCCAAGGTGGAAAACAAAAACCTTACATCGCGTGCGCTGCGAAAACTATTGAAGATAGAACAAAATAATGTACTACGATTTTGTAGAACACGTCATCATCTACAAAAAATGTCGCGACAGCATATGTCTAACTATTATAGTTATGTCACAATAAGTGTTCTTTTATTATAAAAAATTAATTGAAATGCCTCCGCTAGAAAAGGGTCCTTATTTGTACCTTGGTATTAATCCTTATCCAATAAATCATTTCATAATTAAGACGGTTTCAATACCTATAGATTACTTCTTAAATTTTTCAAATCGGACATTCCATTCAAAAGATATGACGAAATTAAAAATGTTAACGGGTCCACAGGTAACGCGCGGGGTGCGATTTCACTCACTCAAGGAGAAGGCCGTACAAATGTATGAAATAAGTAGACGCGAGGCTCGAACCCACGGTCAAAGTTTATCCTAAAATGTTCAAAAAAATTATGACCACCCATGCGAAGCTGGGACAGACCGCTAATATGATATAAATTGATAGGTCACAAGCCTTGGACTACGTCTTCGACTTCTTGGATTTATTCAAGAGTCTGGAATATCAAGAGGCCTATTTACCGTGTATTTACCGCTTAGAAATTAACAGGTCTATAAGACTTTTGAAATTTCAAAGTTTTTCATTCATGAAATGCCTCTTAAAATTTCCTCCAAAATGAAACTAACACAACATGACGCAGGCCTACAGCAATTTTTTGACCTTTCATTGTGAAGTGTAAATATAATAAGTAACAGAACTGCCACCAATTACTAAACGCAAATAGCGTATGTACCAAGGTCACGTACATGGTTGTTGCAAATTCCTGAGAATTTATGGGAATTTCAAAAACGAAGTATTCAAACTTTGCACACGTCAAAGTAAACCAGTGCTTGGTCTGATCTCTTGATCTTTGGCCTTAAAGGGGTATTATGTTACACGTTGTATATCGATTCTAAATAGCCAGTGTCTGGGACAACTTTATACAATGTCCATGTTTACTAAGACATTGAACTGGCGCTTAGATCCACTTAGTTTATTAGAAGTTTTAAAGTGATTTTATTGAATAATAACCGTTTGAGTTTGACTTTATCCACAGGAAAGACAAGTGGTTAATTCGCGGCCCCGATTAAGCCGCGAGTTTTCTTGTTTTTCTTCACGTCTGAAAGCACTGGTTTCAGCTCGGAGCACCAATTCAGCCCATGGCTCACCTACTGACCTATCCCTTGTGCCCCAACACCTACAAAAAGGACAAGCTTACTCATTAGTAACACACACAATGACAATGCCTGAAATGCTGTGTGATTACTTTTAAGAAAATAATAAAATAAATAAAAGCATCTGTATGCCTCAAGTTGATGGACGCAGCGCAATGCATCGCAGGGCATGTTCCTATCGAGCGATGATTGACTTTCGATGCAATGCTTTGTTAAAGGTGATGGTTACCACTTAACATCAGGTGAGCCATCTGCTTGTTCCATCAGCAAGTGGGATAAAAAAATCGTTGTTTAGTGTATCAGTGCCACGATAGACGGAATCGAGGAATAACAGAGTGCATGGACTTTATTTTATTTTTCTTTGTGCCTAATCGAAGTTCAGGTTTGTCAGTGTGGCACCGGCGCTGGTGCTGCGTGGCGATCCTGGTGCTGGTGGCTGGCACAGCGTGCGTGGCGGGTCCACTGGCTCTGCGCGCGCCGCCCGGAGCCCCCCTACACGAGAGACTAAGACTGGCCGAACGACTGCTGCATGACACGCCACTGATCGATGGGCACAATGATCTACCTTGGAATATAAGAAAATTTTTACATAATAAAATTAAGGACTTTAGGTGAGAAACTTTCTTATTAATGAACAAGCAGTCTCAAATATATATGGTGTAAAAAGACCGCTCACATAAACAAAGATATACTTGCATTCAACTTTACTTTATTTACTTAACAATTATGGGCTTTATAGACTTATAGGTGTCATATTGAGATAAAAAAGGTTCTTCGATAAGGTCCTGATTATATTTTTTATTCAAAAATAATCTGTAATTTTCAAACTTGCCAAAATATTTTTTTATAAAAAATTATAGGGGAATTCGTTTCCAGTTTTTTAGTATAAGAAGCACGGTCTGACTGAAAGGTCCCGTTAATGTTTTGAAAGAAATCTTTTTACACCCTGCATAAACTAGCGTGAAACTAGCTTTAACCACATACTAGGATAACCACGTGGATATCAGAAACTCCGAGTATCATGGTACATACAGCACCAAGACACGAATCAAATATTTGAAAATCATGCGTACGTTTTTACTGCTGTAGGAATCAAACCCGCTCTACTCACTTCTCAAATCGACAGTCACTCGCCACGCCCACATAGGGTGCTAAAGTTTATATAGTTTTTATTATTTATATTATTCTCTCTCTCTCACTCTTTTTATTATTCTTATAAAGAATGGTGCATTCGGTGGCTAAGTGATAAAAAAATATTAAGAAAACTAGTTAACATACTAAATAAATTGTTAGCATGGCTTTTTTTCATTAATTTAACCGCATATTGCATCTGAAAACAGGGTTGGTTCCGAGTGAGTTTTTGCCTGTCTAGTTTTCCGACATTTTTCCTCTGTACGACAGAAGCAACGGAAATAAAAAATGTCTTGTATGCGAGCAAGTGTTGCAACGAAAAAGCGTAGTTGAGTGAGCTCGAGCGTGAATGTACCGAAACGTCACGTCCGTCGCCGTCCACTGGTATAACAGCTTTAAAGAAATTTTAATATGACTTTTTTCTCTCTCTAGCATTTACATAGATACATAAAATCATGTCTGTTTCCCATAGGGTATGCAAGGATCACAGATTCCCACTTGCCACGATCATACTTACTTCTTCCGCTTCATTCACTCTCATGACATGCTCGTTGGTTTAGGGTACTCTTGACCTGATCTTTCTCTCAAACGAGCCTAAAACTAGCCTTTATAATTCATAATTCTTGCCTATCTGGGCAAGAATTATGAACAAGCATCTAGACATTTTTTTAGAATTATATAAGTAGGTAAAAATATTTTGTAAAAATAACATTCTGATTCTTTCTACTTTACTCGTTCTAGTGTTTATTTAGAATAGAAAATCCACCTGTGGATGTAAATAGCAACAAGACCCCATCGCGTTTCCGCGCTGAATACCACAGCATAAATAAATATCAAGTAGACCGTTTTTAAATAACAAAAGCGGGAAGGCATTTCTCAAACAATAGCCGCGGCATGCTGGTTTACATACTTACATACTAATACTTCTATCTGTGTAAAGTATATTCGTATAAAATGGACCAACAAACCGAACTTGTTACGGACTCGCTAACGACTTCAGAAAACTGTAGTTAGTAAAGTATACTTAGTTGCTAAAAGAAATTAAAGTAAATCAGCCCGCATTCGATTTCCTCGTTTCACAATTTACCGCTTCAACTAACAGGTGTCTCAAACATAAGATTAATATAACAACAAAGTTATAGCGCCCGGAGTGAAACATAGAAATTATACTTTCTTACTTTTGGCTAATGTTGAATGTTGACGGATGTTCTGGCGCGGAGCCAGGCCGTTACGACGCGTGTGCGACGGTATTCGATTCCGCAATTTGATACATTTCACTATGTTCTCTTATTGGTTATGTTTTTATGAACCAAGACCTTCGAATGAGAGGACACGTGACATGTAGGTCAATTTCTTTATGGAAATGAGAAATGGCAGAGTCAAAAATCTCTTTATAATGTACTTTTGACACAGTTTGTACACTTGAGTCACATAAAGATACATCAGTGTTATGTCCATACGCAGTCCTTTATATGCAATGTAACAAATAACAATTTAATGCTCCCTCCAAAACTTTAATTGAGATACGGTAGTAAACGCGTTTTAGTGGGAATCAGCCATTTCAGTTCCCGCATCGGTACAAATGCTTACATTATTTGCAAATGTCCTAACTCGTGTACAGATTCTGTTGGTGCCATGGGACTTGTAGTTTCTGATACAGCACAGAGAATCCTGAAGCAGGGACAGTGCTATTTATGAGACTGTGGGGTGTTATTTATTATTATTAGATAAACACGAAATAACTCTGTGTTCCGTTCGTAGCTTAGGGCTTAGATTAGGTTATTTAGACTCTAATACGTAAAGAAATACAATCTGTAGGTACCTAGCCTACCGAGCAAAACTTCGTATTTAATTAATTTCTGCAAACAGCAAATGTTCACAGAGCAAAGAAATAAAATCTATGAAGTTTTATTAAAGAAAGGTTCCCTCAGTTTTGACGAAGACTTGCGGACCATATCGCCGTGGGCGACGAGCTCCTGGAGTCACACAGACTTGCCGAGATTGAAGCAGGGGAGAGTGTCTGCTCAGGTCAGTTTGTAATTATTCTCATTTTACTTATTCTTGATTTTCGAGGATCTCTACAAATTATATTTTTAATGAGTTTTTGTCTCTGTCTACTATCAACGATCAAGACCGTAGTTCTATTTCATGTTGGAATCTTTAGATTGATTATATTATAGATGAATGCTGGAAATAGTTGAAATATTTAGCCGCAATGGTAACCGCTCAATATAAAGTGGTATGTCTATTCTTTGACTACTTTTCAATTAAAAAAATAAACAAAGTGTTTCATTAATTTAGAATAATATCCGGATTGACTTTTCGGGTTAAGATATTTTTTATTCAAGAAACGACCAGCTAGGGTTCCTTCATAGTTTGAATATTATGTGATAACAGCCCGTAGTTTATGTATGAAACATTCGATTTGGTCATGAAAATACTTACGCTATCATTAACAATATTTTTGGATAGAAGCTACGAGGCGTAGACCCTCTACGACACTTTTAAGTTATATAGATATACTAGCGGCCTGTCCCAGCTTCGCATGGGTGGTCATAAATTTTTTGAACATTTTAGGATAAACTTAGACCGTGGGTTCGAGCCTCGCGTCTACTGATTTCATACATTTGCACGCGCTTCTCCTTGAGTGAGTGAAATCGCACCCCGAGCGTGACCCGTGGACCCGTTAACATTTTTAATTTCGTCATATCTTTTGAATGGAATGTCTGATTTGAAAAATTTAAGAAGTAATCTATAGGTATTGAAACCGTCTTAATTATGAAATGATTTATTTGGATAAGGATTAATACCAAGGTACAAATAAAGACCCTTTTCTGGCGGCGGCATTTCAATATTTTTTTTATAATAAAAGAACACTTATTGTGACATAACTATAATAGTTAGACATATGCTGTCGCGACATTTTTTGTAGATGATGACGTGTTCTACAAAATCGTAGTACATTATTTTGTTCTATCATCAATAGTTTTCGCAGCGCACGCGATGTAAGGTTTTTGTTTTCCACCTTGGGTTACATTATTGAAGTTTTAGTAAGTATCCCTGATTTTTTTGAAAATATAATATAGCCTATGTTACTCAGGATAATGTAGCATTCTAATGATGAAAGAATTTTTGAAATCGGACTAGTAGTTTTTGAGCCTATTCGTTACATACAAAAATACAAAAATACAAAGGTTTCCTCTTTATAATATTAGTGTAGACTACTATAACGAATGGGTTATTATTTATTGAAGTCTAACCTAGAATTAGTTATCGCTAACACTAATGGTTTAATCGTTTACAAACCAAAGTTCTAATGTTGACTTCTGTAAAGTTTACATTAGCGAGCGCGTGCGTGCCCGCGTTTCCATATTCTGAATGTTCCGCGCAATTCGTGCGTGATATGTAATCATTTGTGTGTCAGTGCGATGCACAGAAGGGAAGTATTCAATGCGCGTATGTAAATACCAAGTGAAAAGTCTGGCTTACGTAGTCAAGCCTGCATTGAGATGGTAAACACAAAATAACAGAAACATCATAACGACTTTGATCCCCAAAACCCCTCAGATCTCTTAGTCTCAACTTAGGTTGTTTGAGGATGTGTAAAGGGGTAGTCAGAGGTACGTCTAAGTATTACAACATGCGGTAGTTGGTATTCCATACGTGACAAGTGTCAAGCCCATCGCCGCTGCTAGAGTACTAATTGGTTTCCTCATGATATTTTCCTTCACTAATTGTTAGCACTGGCAATGTACACATACATTTCAAAGAGAAAAATGATTGGTGCACTACCTATGACCTCACAATCAAAGCGGGTCATTGGCCCTAGACCACCGGTGCTGCGCACTATATACCTCTAATTTTGAAAATGATGACGCACTACCTACGCATTTTTTTTTAAAGCCTCTATGCATTTTTTACTTAAGAGTAATTGGAAATTTTCCAAAACGTTCGCATATGTTATTTGCCTACGGTTCGCATAATGTAAAGCGCATACGATATTGTTCTTCTCAATACAAGCAGTATGGAGTGCCTGTTTGCGTCTAAGCCCCGTCCGTACTTATAATAAGGCGCGTTCCACATTATATTTATTCTGATGATGTCGACAGTTCTGGGCTGCGTACGTGCCGTGCGATTCACAGCACCGGGACGCCGTGCAACTGACGTTCGAGCAAATCGATCTCATACAACGGCTCACTGAGAAGTACCATCCGCAACTGACACTTTGCACTTCAGCTGAAGGTAAGCAAAGCAACTCTTTACGTAGAACTTATTAGTAAATAGTAAATAATAAATAAATAATTATCTTATTAGCAAGTATGATCGTTTACTTAATAGATTCAGCTTTTTTTTTAATTTGGTGCTCTTTACGGCAAGATCGAATAGGTATCTTCGAGACCATTCTGCTCCATCGTCGGCCAAAGAAGGTTGCCAAAGAACAGCCTATAAAATTATAAAAAAGGAAGGTAAAAGACATCTACAGGTCCATACACTTACCTGTTAGGCTGTTGGGGTTTTCTTGACTTTTTTATACTACTTACAAAATAGAACAAGCAATTTCACCCAAAACAAAACATTGGCTCGCAAGTCACCTCACTATGTATTATTATTCATTTCCGGTAGTTTATCGTTTTAATTAAGTTCGCAATAGCTAATTTTATGATCAAAGATTAAAAGTCAATCAAATCAAGTGTACTTTAAACTGTAGAAAAGATCTTTGAATGCAACACGTTGGTTTCAACACAGATTTTTTCCCATATTCATTGAGATTACGTAAGCATGTGCTCATTTTGTCGAATAAAATCAACAGGTTGAGATTCACACGCGGATTCGAACTCACAATTTACGATCAGTAGGCGGGGTTCCCACCGGGCCTGCGTGCCTCAGGAACCATGTTGCACGGTGGTCCTAAATCAGTATATTAAAGATGAGATTTTAATGAATAAAGTATTTTAGTAAGCACTTACCGTAATAACTACTGGTAGGTAAATTTCCGTTAGATTATTAAGTGCAGCAAGCTTATCATTTACATCGTTGTTATGCAAGGATGGTACTTTTGAAAGGGAAGTACCACCCACCTCCCTATTCCTGCCACAAAGCGGTAATGCCTGCATTAATGTCTTCCGTTATGAAGGGCAGGTTTTGCCCGTAATAGGTACTTACCGCGAATCTTACCAACGTTTGTTTCTGGTTCTGCGCTACAAACATAACGCAGTGCACGCTCGCCGATTTGTGAAATCTTTTACTCAAATATAAATTCTCAAGGAGTGAATTTAACTCACGCGCCGATCGTTATCGATAGTTATCTTTTTTTTTATGAGTTGACCCTCCTAGGCTCTTCTTCTTGTAGTGTCACTAGCTTCTATCGAAACAGTGTGGTGTAAGGATTTTAAGTGCGACTCAAAGAGTCTCCTTTCGGGAACTTGACACATGTTTTAGAACTTTTTAGGTTATACGATATGCCGGTTTCCTCATGATGTTTTCCTTCGCCGTCTGAGTTTGGCACTGTGCACATAAATTTCTGAACACCGGTCGTGCACCAATTAGTTTTTTTAACTAATTGGTGCACGACCGGTTTTGTACCCATGACCTTAGGATCGGAAAGCGGAGCCGCTACCGCTAGACTACCAGTGCTTTTTTGCCTAAAATCTCACCTCTCTCTCTCATTATCTCTCACTAATCTGGTAACTTTCGATGTAGCTGATGTTAGAGCAGGGCGGTCAATTGAGATGTATTATCAATTTCAATGTTATATTTATATACGTTAAACTTTTTTCCCATCTCTCCTTGGATTTAACTGAAATTACGGTACTTATTTACCGATATTAACTTTTCAAATTCGTACATACTCATTTTTCAGAAAAATAATAACAAGTAATATTATTGATGTAATTTAAGTGTACCAAAATATTATTATACCTAATCGTGTCATCATCGTGCCATACAAGCAAATTATTTTTGCGACGAGGACACTACACTACAAGTGGTTAGAATATGGTTCGCTGGGTGTATTCAGTGACCATTGGGTATTCGTTAAAGAGGATCAAAGGCTAAGCTTATTACTGTGGTCGGTACTCAAAATACTTCTACCCTCGTAAGTTTTTCAAAACATATCAGCTCGGTTCACATTATGAGCATGGCACTAACAAATGCAACTAAAATGTAACGAGTCACTAAACTGTCGATCGATAGTAACATGAAACACAAATGAGGTAAAATGTATACCTTGTGGAGAACGTACTCGCGATGTGTCAACTCGGTTTACCAAATCGGTTCAAATAGGTTTGACGATTGAACGAGTCAAACCTATTCAGGAGTTTAACTAAATCGGTTTAAAAAACATTTCATTATTCATTTGAACAAAAAACTGTTTTTTTCTTTAATTTTTATGACTCGACGACATATACAAGGTGTTCCTTAAGTTGTGTATTGAAACTTCAGGGGGCTAAAGTACCCATCAATATGAACAACTTTTTCTAAAGAACCAACACTGTGAACGCGAAAAAAAAAACAGCTGTTTCATACATTTTAGCCTGGTAGGTATTGAACTTTTGTATGAAACAGCTGTTTTTTTTTTCGCGTTCACAGTGTTGGTTCCTTGGAAAAAGTTGTTCATATTGATGGGTACTTTAGCCCCCTGAAGTTTCCATACACAACTTAAGGAACACCTTGTATAAGAAAACCCGTAAGTAATCGGGAATAAAGTAAGTACCAAACTATTTACCAAATACCAAAATAATATTTCGGTGCCATTTGTTTTGTAAACCGTTATTCGATTTGGATGCAAATTTGCTTATTTTTTCAAACCGATTTAACCGAGTTGTGTTTTTAACCGAGTTGCCCATCGCTAGAACATACCAACGTGTCAATCGGTCGATGCGGGAAGTAGGTATTTTCGAATGACTGGCTGTCGATAGTCTTCTGCGCTCTAGATTGTGGGTTCGATCCTCACAGAGAACAAACGTTTGTCTAATGAACAAAGTTGTTTGTTCTGTGTCTGGTTGTTATTATAGTATTCAAAATATGTATTTTAAAAAAGTATTCAATCTGTTACCTATCTATTTTCTATAGTAAAACCTTTGTTTAGTTTGGGGCTAGAATTCTCTATTTACTTAAAAAAACGAGCCTTTTTACATATATATATGTAGTATGGCATGGCAGTCGGTAGAGTATATTTTTATTTTTTGTGTTATTATTATTAAAATATATAATGACTTGATCTTTGTTTTGAAAAAATTATTAACTTCTGGTGCTAACGGTACAGTAACAGATAGTAGGTACAGGGAACTGGATCAGGGTTTGACAACAATTTAAAGCGTCGCTGATATGCTCAGTTCCAATCCAATCTACCAATATTACTCCAAAAAGACTAAAAGTAATCGCTTTGGTACCTAGAGGTATATACCGCGGTATGGATGTTCTATAGATGCATCATAACTGGACGGCAGGCCAGCATTGACGGGATTCCAGCGTGAAATCAATTAAAGCACAGACCATGCCTCGCTCCACTAATCGTACCGTACCTGTACCGTACCTGTACCCAAACGCTTACGAGGTATTCCGAATCCTTAAGTACTAGTTCCCAACTCTACCCCTAATGAGACTTCTCTTTGTCGTTAATTTCAGCAAAGTTTCTAGCCACACATTTACGCAATATAATTTATTTTTAATTTTCGCCGAACTCCCAAGCGACTACACGATAACTTGTGCTACGAGTAGACCTCTGAATATTTGTAGAATTTCCTTATGAGGTATTCTGAGTATTTGTTGAATTATAATGCAGAGTATAGCTTTATTCACTCTAAAATAACAAAATATTAGTATCCGTAAATACATTAATTAAGTAGTACTAGTAGTAGTACTAAGTTGTTAACACTGTCATAGAACAGTGAAGAAGACAAAGAGACGAGTCAAGTCGCGTGAATGACAAGAAATTTCAATGAATTATTTTTATATTGGTATTGGACACACAGCGAGCGTTAAATACTTTGGCAAAACCTGATTAAACAATTTAGAACTCACCATTTGTATAGCGGATATATAATTATTTCCAAAAGAGTGCAAGAAAACAAATTCATATTGAATAAAGTGCCTATATAATTTATGACATTGCATCGTGTCGAAATGAACTATTTAAATGTTATTCAAAATAAAATATACAATATTTTGTAAAGTCACGTCAACCCTCATCTCAACAGTATGAAAAATGGTTTACACTTGCTTTTTCATGTGAAAGCTTGAGTAAGCGTATACAAAAGTTGTTGTGATGAAAAACCGCAGTTTTGTACTCGTATCAATCTTTGTTAAATCTTGCCTGAGTGTACACTTTTATCTAGGCTTCTCAACTCCCAGATCCCCGAGCTGTACCGTGAACTTTTTGTACATTGTGGTCCATAAAAGTGTAACAATACTTTCTAAGGTTCTTGAAATGTGCATAAACATAATAACTATTTGACAAAAACATCACTAGAACTGCAAAAGCTCCAATGAACATTCTTCAACATGCACCAGACCAAAAAAACAAATTAAGGGGCTGACAACTATCAAACAACTTCTCGCTCGCACGATTCGACATGTTGAAAGATAAAAAATCAATAAACTCATTTTCGAAAAATCGCAATCAACCATTTTGTGTGCAATCACATTGCACACAGTTTAGTAAAAAAATCATTTTGATTGATACAAGTTTTCCTACTTAAAAGTTTGATTAAGTACGAAAACTAGAAAAGCACACTTTAGAGTGGGAAAACATGTATCGATCAAAATGAATTTTTACTAAACTGTGTGCAATGTGATTGCACACAAAATGGTTGATTGCGATTTTTCGAAAATGAGTTTAGTGATTTTATATCTTTCAACATGTCGAAACGTGCGAGCGAGAGTCACATTAGCTCTTGTCTTCGCCTTAAATAAACTTTCAAGTAAAAATATAAAAACTAATGAAAACTCTGATTTAAATCACGAACTATACCATAGCTGGTGATTTGCTAGTAGGCAATTACTGCATAATTACCCACACATTTCTGAATCATTGGTGTAAGAGATAACTAGATTACTTTTGTTCAAATTGGCTTCTTAGTTCCTCTGAACTATACGATCTTGAGTTAAAACCGCTTTCAGAAGGGCTGTGGTAATTTGTTTGAAACAATGTAATTTGAATAATTAAGCACTTGTTAAGTAAGGGACCCTTGTCGAAATAAGACGTCTGGAAGTAGCTATCACAAAGAGAAAAGGATATTAATATCCTTTCCAATACAGAGTTGTGAAAGTAAATTAACTACTTACCTAATTAATGAATTTGAACCAAGGATTTAATGACCCCTTAGCAACGTGGCAACCGGCCGGTAAATTATCTAAAAATAAGCCGTACCGTGCTCGTAGTGGCAACAGTGGCAGCAATGGCAGCAAAATAAGTGTTTGATTCTCGATTGTCGACTGATTCACTACCAGAAAATCGATGAATTCAAAATAAATACTTTTTAAACAGCACGACAATCGACATGTCAGACAGCAATAGTGATATTGGTGAGATTTGTTTGTTTAACAAGCAACGACGTGTTTTATTGCCACTGCTAACGCATTGGCTTGTTTTTGATAATTAACCTGCCGAAGCGTGCGCGTCCGTTGCTCTCTTCTATGTTTTACAAAGGTAAATTAGCATGTTTATAGACTAGACGAGGCTTATATTGGCATAAAGCTGTTCTAGTCACGTGTCCAAATTATTATTGGAAGATCGTACAAGCTGCGAAGCTTGATAAATAATCCTTACAATATCAGCCAGGCTGAGATGTGGTTGGTTTATGAATAGTTGGATTTTTAAAGCACATTCCGACAAGAGTATGGATGTTTAAAATGACTTTTTGAATCCGTACTAATATTCCCGTTTGTGGAACGGTAATAAACGATACGACATCAAAAGCACGCCGGCCAGTTCTGAGAAATCTGGTAAAAGATGCAAAGCATCCAGGAGAACATTTGCATAAAAACCTCATTATTTAGACTTGGCTATATAAAAAATTGGTCAATTTTAATTAATTAGATTAATTAATTAATTAGAATCAACGAATTTATTGTTCCGTCATTGTTATTCAAATTAATATTATTTTGATCTTTTTTTTTGTTTCGTTTACGGCTGGTTTCTGAAAGCTCGATCAAACATAATCGGATGTCAAGTCACTTGCTATTTCAGCTATTACATCAAATTAAATAGAGATAACAAGTGACTTGACATCTGATTAGTTTTGATCGAGCTTTCAGAAACCGGCCGTTAGCTTGTTAAAAGCAATTTTGAAAGAAAGCAGTGCTATAGTACATAGCACAAGGATCGAATCACTAAAACATTTATTCAGGTAGGTACGGTACAAACCTCACTATACGCGTTCATAAAAAGCATTATTAAAAGCTGAATTCTTTAAAAATGAACACGTAGAAAATGAAGGAAATAAAATAAAAATGCAAAGCTTGGTCTTTGGACCGCCAAGCGCCAGGATCGCAGTGCTTTTTGTACTCATTTAATAACGCCAGCGTTCATGCTGTCTATACGAGTCTGCATAACTAATAGCGATAAACTGGGTACCTTAGCTTTTTTTTCTAAGATAAGTAATGAACTTGGTACTGGTACCTGTAGGTACCTGATACTGGTTTCTGTAGGTACTAAGTTAAGTTAGGTGAGATTAGGTTAGTTAGGTTAGGTTAATTACTGACTGAAATATGAAAGCAATAACGCCAGCGTTCATGCTGTCTATACGAGTCTGCATAACTAATAGCGATAAACTGGGTACCTTAGCTTTTTATTAAACTTTTAATTCTTCTAAGATAAGTGATGAACTTGGTACCTGTAGGTACCTTGGTACTGGTACCTGTAGGTACCTTGGTACTGGAACCTGTACGTACCAAGTTAAGTTAGATGAGATTAGGTTAGCTAGGTTAGGTTCATTACTGACTGAAATATGAAAGCCTATACTGGATAGGCGTTCTAGGTATAAAGTAATTATTATTACTTACTAACGCGTAAAAATATCCGAGAAAATACTGCCTCTCACAAACATAGGATTCGCGGTTATTGCCAGTGAGTTATGCTTTGATAAGCCATTATGGGAATTGGTATGGCTGCAGTCTGCTAAACTTTCAGGAACATTCAACGTATAAACTTTTCTTGGCAAGTCCGAACCCTATTTTAAAAAAGCATTTTCAACTTAGCAATACTTTGTTAGGATTCTCAATTTTCGCCGAGGTGACACCCGTAAATTATACTTATCAAATGGGTATATATAGTAAAGGTATAGATGCTAAGTATATAGGCGACGGCGCGGCACTTTGATGAGCTTTTCCCTCAGAGCCGACATTGATAAATGCGTTATTGGTTACGTTATTAGATAATAGCTTGCGGCCAAAAGGTTTTTTGAGGTCATTTTAAAACCGGCAATTCCATAAGTTATCTGCGACAGTCTGTTGAAAATTGAAACAATTATGGAGCCAAATCCCAGTTAATGACAAAGTAATCCGTGTTTTAATTAATTCCAAAGAACATTTTGATCTGAATATTTAAGCATTACCTCTCGAACACAAACCGCAATTTCGCGTAGAACTCAATCCGTTAATTCTGTTTTAATAACACATAACATTTCGGTATATACTCGTCTGCATTATGAGATGTTCTCTGTTCGTGTGCTCACCTGCATCGGTTTTCCTCAGATATAGTAACAGCCCACGCGAACCATCGCCTATGTTCCCTAGTCGGAGTGGAAGGCGGGCACGCCATCGGTGGTTCGCTGGGGGTTTTGCGGACACTCTACCAAGTCGGTGTGAGGTACCTCACGCTGACCTCGACCTGCGACACGCCATGGGCAGAATGCGCTGGTGCTGATAGAGTTGAGCCTTCACCTAGAGGAGGACTCACACCATTTGGAAAGGTTAGTTTAACTTAATATATAGTCTAGAAATATACCAAAGCGTGCATATAATGTGCAGTGTGCTTTACATATTTGGTGCAGAATACCATTTTTACCCGAGTGCCGAAGGTAACCGGATTATGTTTTTGCAGAGTCTCTATGTATCTATCCTTCGATATTTTCTTTATTGCCACGTAGCACCCAAACGGCTCGGTGGATTTTGATGATTGAGGACCATCAAAAGATTTGTCTCAAATGCACGCAGATCCTAGGATAAAAAAAAATTAGTTGAGAAAAAAGGAACAATATTTTCACACATGAAATAATCATAGCAATATGGATATCAAAATCTAGAGAGTAATAGTGTAATTTATAATAATGTATTTGTTTTTCATTTAAGTTAAAATTTCAAATACTAAACTATAACGCAAAATTCGTTAAGTCACTTAAGCGACCTAGGCCCTGAGTGATTCTAAAATATATCATAAAACCTTCTCTATAGTCATAGAAATCATTGAAAAAAAACCGCATCCAAATCGATGAAGCCGTTTTGAAGATATTACGAGTTTTGTTATTTGACTTATGTGGGCCTTAGTCGCTTGCCGGTTTAGTCATTCGCTCCTTTTACTCCTTTTAACTACTTACTTGACCAGCAATCTGTGGAGAAATTAGAACGCCTACGAACACACTCATCTTAAATCTTACATTTATAGACCTCGACAAAAAAGCTAGAAATAAAATCTTTATTAAAAAAATAAAAAAACCCGACTGCCCAAACTAAAAGGATGGAAACAAGATTATGTTTTAAATTGCTACTGCTAGGACATACACGAGCCTCACTACTGACGCCTCCGACTGCCTGTGATTATTAAATTGTATCATTCGTCAAGACTGAACAATGAGTTCACTATCAAGAAGAAATTTAAAACATAATCTTGTCTCCTTTTAGTTTGGGCAGTCGGGTTTTTTATTTTTTAAATAAAGATTTTATTTACTGTTTATTTTTCAGAGGTTCACTTTGGATTATTAGATTTTGTTTGTTCCAAGATCTTTTACAAGTATTATTTTATATGTCGATAGGAAGGTAAACATATTTTATTTTCAAGCAAAACAAGCCAACTCCGACTTCCGAGCGGTTTATTGGAAAATACATCTACACGAGTAATTTTAAGCTACAGATACCAAGCTTCTGCGGAGAAATTGCAAAAATGGAAAGTGACTCAGCCTGATTTCTACCATGGCCACTTACTTGATTCCCCTTTTCTCAGTGAGACTTCTGTAAAGATTTAAATCTAAAAATGCAAAGTAACGAGATTTCCAAGTCTGTTTATCCTCCGAGTAAAAAGGGTTGTTAATTATGCATTTCGAGAATTGTAATCTATTTAAACATCTAGCTCGTTTAGTTACATCCTTTGAAATGTACAATAAGAATTGGAGTATTACGTTGTGGAAAGGTAGTCGAGCTGAGTGGAGTCGCATGTTCGAGTAATATTGGAACGTGTAAGTAGTCAGCGAAAGCATAAGATCGGGACGTCTCCGCCGCGTCGTCGTCGTCGTCGTCGCTTGTAGAGCGAGTATGCCATAATCATAAACATCCTGCGCACTGCAATATTTCGCTTTGTATGAACTCCGGCTGCTCGGTAGTGCACTTCTTTGTTTACCTCCAGCGATACTTTTCGAAATATTTTCTTTTGTCAAAACCACTCACTGCGTGTAACGTAGGCACACGTAAAAGCCATCATTACATAGTGATGGAGGAAAAACACAACTTTAGTCTTGTTTTCTTAGCGGACATTTTGAGCTCCAAATAAAAGTAGAAACTACTTACTCAAGCTGTTGTCCTATATGAACGTATATGTACAAAAGGTTAATCTAATAGGTGTAAGTATGTTAGGAACAGGATAGCTATATTAGTGAGGGTCTTATACCTTCGAGTAGATTGAACCTTCTATCCTACAGATCCCTTAGGAACTTTCAATATAGTTTTTATTTGACGCCAATGTCGGCGTTTACAGCAGAGCCTTGTTACTCAGAATATTTTTCTCATTTATAATTTGTCGCTTGCAGAGTTGTGAGTTTTCGATCCGGATGTTCAAGAAGTTCGCCATTAATTAAGTAAACTCGGTACACCTACTACCCCTCGAAGAGTCGGGAACAATGAGCTCTTTATAATAAATATTCAAACAGCCAGACGGAACGTATTTGCAGTTCATTTCAATGGCTTATTCTTTAGAGACGACTACCGCTTCAACGAATCACATCCTTTTTATGGAATTCCCATTTACTGCACTTTTATTAGATATAAAATTATTTAGCATATATTATATTTTCTTTTTGTTATATATTATCTGTATACGGAAGACTAGCAATGGGTGAATGGACACGTTAGCTTGCTGCAAGGAAAAACACAAATTCTATGAAAAAGTTAGCCGTGGCCGGCCTAACTTAATTAACTTGCACACTGCCGATGCTGGAATTGTATAGGTACCTTGAAATAGCTACCTACTATAGCAACTACCTGAAAACTTCCTATTGCTAATAAATATCACAATGGTACACCTACTCTTTTCATCCTTTTCTAAACGAGTTCTGGAACTTAATC
Source organism: Chloroclysta siterata (assembly GCA_932294275.1). Lineage (NCBI taxonomy): Eukaryota > Metazoa > Arthropoda > Insecta > Lepidoptera > Geometridae > Chloroclysta > Chloroclysta siterata. The sequence goes on along the minus strand of OW028600.1, from coordinate 8,862,619 downwards.
AGATTAGTTTTTAATAAAAAATCTCGTATTTAAGGATTCAGAAATTAAGTTCTGAAAATTGCTTCAGAGACAAAGCAAGCATGATTTAGCAAGCACGATAATATTAGCACGCTACATGGGAGTTGCTAATAATAATAAAATAATTCAATTATTTATTCAGGCGACTTTAGTTATACAACTTTAGTTTTTCTCTTACTAGGTTAGTTACTAATAACTAATAGGGATTTGGTCCTCTGGATGAGATTCAATACCAGAGGATAATTTACTTTTTTCATCATTTTCTAAGAGAAGTTATCGAAAACACGCGCTTTTACAGGAACTTGTTGTTTAGTAGATTTGGAAACGGAAACTAGGTATCCGTTTCCAAATCTACTAAATTTTATAATGCATTTTATATTTATATATAAATTGGCAAACCTGTGATTACTTACCTTATTGCACTTATATTATGTATACACTAGTGGATATATGGTACGTACACATAAAATAAATATAGAATTTCAATACATTCTTACATATTTCAATATATTCATGCGCTCAATTGACCCTTTTCCTGGAATATTCTTTTGATGTTGTATTATTTACATTACTTTACAATGTTGGACTCCATTTCCAGCTAAGGTAAAGGTAGATTTTATAGATTACTATTATCATATTAAGTGTATTGATTTACTTGCATCGTAACAAGCAAGATACAGACCAAGAGTTGGACCGATACTGGGTCCTGAAAATGCAGTTCACCCGCCTCAAAGCTGAAAAAAAAAAGGAAAAGTAAAAAAAAATTCTTGCTTGTAACTTGACAAGTAAATTATGCTTGCCACCATCCTATGAATCAGCAATCATACTTTGCAATGAGTCAACCCATTCCCACGGCCGGACCGTGTGATTCATACAAACGAGCTAGGACACACGCTCCCCCGAGAGCGACCGCAAACGCTCGCGGTTACCATCTACACATTACAAGTCCGACGGTTCATTTTACCGAGGTTTGTCGTATTAGTGCTTTGCAAATAAATGCGTATAATTTAATTTCGTTGGATGGATAGTGTCTTAAAAGGTACTGAATAACAGACTTATTTTTACAAGTTAGTTAACTAACAAAGTACTAAAACCACTGCACATGTTCAAGAATAATTAATTACGAAATATCCTACAGAGACCAGAAACCAATCCATCCTCGTTCCAAGCATAGTGCGGTGCTCTCATTTTAACTGATGTATTGTTGTGTACGAACAGGTTGTAGTGAAGGAGATGAATCGTCTCGGCATGCTGGTGGATCTATCCCACGTGTCAGAGCGCACGATGCGAGACGCGCTCGCCGTGTCGCGCGCTCCCGTTCTCTTCTCCCACTCGTCTGCACGCGCGTTGTGCAACGTCACAAGAAACGTGCCAGATACAGTGCTGAGACTGCTCGCTGCGAATAAGGGCCTCATTATGGTCAACTTCTACACGTCGTTCCTAACATGCAAGGAGACAGCAACGGTTCAGGATGCTATAGGTATGTGGAGCTTTAGTTCGTTCAAATTGTTTATTGGAAACTGTAATAACATGCACATGGAACAGTTGAGCTATCCAAATCAGTGCCAATCGGAAGCGACCCCAAGACGCTGGCTGGATTGCCACACTCATTAATTGTATTTTTGTTTGTAGATAATCTCATATTATACCTACTTCATTTTCAAGCATCTTAAGAGCTGATTTCACCATGCTCTGTTAGTTACTAATCAAGGATTAACAGGCCGTTAAATCTAACCTTAGATGTCAAACGCGTGCAATTTGACATATTTAACAGCCCTTTAATCCTTTGTTAATCTAACAGAGCATGGTGAAATCAGCTCTAAATGTCAAACGCGTACATTTTGACATATTTAACGGCCCTTTAATCCTTTGTTAATCTAGGACAGCATGGTGAAATCAGAGCTAAATCTGGAAAGAAAATGCTTGCACAAATTAAAAATATCAAAATCGTCACATAAAGTAACTTCCTCTTCATTTGCCAGCATAACTAGATAAGAAACCTAAGACCTGATCTAGAACTATACTCGATCATATAATTTAGACTAGATCATCGCATAGTAAGTTATTCTAAAATAAACCGATTGTAGCGTAGCTCATAGCTAATTCTAATAAGTATAATATGCTGCAGCTTAGAAACTATGCTCAGAGATGTGAGCTTTAGATAGCATAGAGGTGCTTGACAGCATTTTAAAAATATAACTCCATTTGCTCTGTATGCAAAATTCATAAAAGTGCTGAAAGAGCTTAAAATCATAACTTTTCTACTAAGGAAAACTGCTGCTACGAGATCACTACGGGCGCTACGAGAGTGCTACGTGCTACGGTTTTCACTAGGATGTTATAAATATTGTTTTATCAATGACAGAGAAGTTTTTAGCTGCTTCACATTTATTTAAAAAATATCTACTGTTGAATATCCTATGACTGGAAACTTCGTTATTGTTATTATTTATTGAGTATTCTGATCAGTGGATCAGTTAAGAGCAAATTAAAATCTCCTAGCTTTCTTTCCATTTTACTATGTGTAACTAGTCCCTGACTTCGTTCGCCACATACAAACATACCTACCATTTGTATTTTTCATTGGTCTTAGATTATACGTATACAGCACAGTCTCAAAAAATACCTAATCTTGTAGTAGTTTCTTAATGTTCTCCTTCTTTTTTTTATCTTTACTTTTAAAAGGATGGGACTTTGACCACAAAATGTTTATATTTGGGCGCTTTTAAATTTTACAGATAAATTTATGAACTTTGACGACAAAAACTTATGAATATTTGGTTTCTTAATTGCAATTTTCTTTCCACAGATATATTGATTTATCTTATCCACATATTAAATAATGTCGTAAATTTTACAGCGCATATAAATCACATCCGTGACGTGGCAGGCGTAGACAGCGTCGGCCTCGGCGCCGGCTACGACGGGATCAATTAGTGAGTACTCGCATCATTATAATGGATCTAGATTACAACGTACCGTATGTACCTCTATTCCGGGCGTCTTCTCTACAAAACTATAGGCGAAGGATTGTATTGAGTTACTGTTCATTGCAGTTATTCTACACATCGACTCGCACACACGGCGGACGAGTTATCTTCGCTCGTATACCATGCAGTGTAACTCAAAATTTCAAAACAAGCTTTTGTTAATTATTTTTTTTTGAGTGGTTCATCTAGTTTTTTTTTATACTACTAGCTGATGGAACAAGCAGATGGCCCACCTGATGTTAAATGGTAACCATCACCTATAACAAAGCATTGCCTCGTAAGTCACGCACGATAGGTACGTGGCCTACATTGCACTGCCCTCTTCAAACCGAAACACAGCAATGCTGCTTGGCGGCAGAAAAAGGCTTAGGCGTAGTACTTCCCCGGACGAGCCCTTCACAAAGAGCTCTACTACTCTTAAAATATTTAGTATATACATCTAGTAGAGTAGACACCTTTCGTTCTTTCGTTCACTGTCGTTCGTATCTGGCGAGCCAATTCTTGAGCGGGTTTTTGCGTTGAGTCACAATAATCGCCTCTAGCACGCGTGTTAACAAATCTCGAAACTCCATACAAAAAGCCGCTTAACTTCCGCTTCCAACATGGACGAATCAAGTCTCGCACGTGAGCAAAACTCAGAATACAGAGATTTCAACACGTCATGACCTTAAATATATTCTACTGTTTGTTATGTGTAAAGTAAATGGTATATATTTTTTCTAGCACACCGCAAGGCCTCGAAGACGTATCCTCCTATCCGCTGCTCTTTGCGGAGCTGATGGAAGAAGGCTGGAGTATAGACGAGCTGCGCAAACTGGCCGGCCAGAACCTCTTGCGAGTGATGACGGCCGCAGAACGCGTCTCTAAAGAACTCGCCTCAGTCCACGTCATCCCTTATGAGGAAGTGCCTCCGAGAGCGTTCGATGTGCACAACTGCTCTAGCCAAGACCTTTAGGAACCCTCATGCTGTTCAATTGTAGCTGATATCGGGAGCTAAAACAATAACTTCGGCGATTTAGCATCGGTTTTTTCATAATCTAAACACGTTCTAGAAAAAAATATGTATAAATGGCCTTATACAAGGTATTCCAATACTTGTGTTTATAAACTTTAGGGGGCTAAAGTACCCATCAATATGAATAACTTTTTCTAAGGAACCAACACTGTAAACGCGAACATAAAACAGCTGTTTCATACAATAGTTCAATACCTACCCTGGCTATATTGTATGAAACAGCTGTTATTTTTTTCGCGTTCACAGTGTTCTTTCCTTAGAAAAAGTTATTCATATTGATGGGTACTTTAGCCCCCTGAAGTTTTTAAACACAAGTATTGGAACACCTTGTATATGACACAACACTTGATATATAAATTCATATCTTTTGAGAAAAAAAGGAAGTATTTTGTAAACTAGGATGATAACTGATATAAAATTCATGACTCCAACTTTCAACTTCAAATACATTCACGAAATATTTTAGACCCACTTATTTCTGAACCCATATACCAAGTTCTATCGGTTTTCCTATTTTAATTTCATGTTTTCTTTATTAAAATAAGCTACATGTGACTGTCTGACTGCTCCCGGGCTGCGACTAACTTCCCAAGCTTTAAAAATGTAGGTATAATTTTAATCGTCCGATTAGATTTTAACCCTCTTGAAAATTTGTTTACGATTTCGTGAATTTTGGGTTGATGCGTTGTTGTTGAAGCGTGAGTAAAGTATAAATGTAGTTGCGATGATAGGTGAAAAATTTATAAGAAGAACAGCTGCTTTTATTTAAATTTTTACACACGTATAATTTTAGCAAGAAAGAAAATTATTTAATTGTGATACTTACTAATCGTTTTTCTTCACTTATTTTAGAAGTTGCGAATTAAATGAATTTTATTAGACAATTTTAATTAAGTAAGTAGTATTGTTATAAAATGTCATTGTTACATCTTCGCAAATTATCTAGTAAAGGGAACACTTTGGGAGAACGAGTTTTTAATAAAATAGATTTTTTTGTAAATTTTGGTTGGTTTTAAATAGGTTTGGTTGCGTTCATAAATGATTGTACTAATATACTAAGCACCTATTCCTGCATGTATCTCGGTGTCTACTCAGTCATATTATAAATTAAGGAACAAGTAATTATTAGTATTAATTAAAAATCATTTTGGTAGAAAATAACTAAATTAAAGCTACCTGAATTGACACTGACAACCCCTTATTACGTAACTCGCGACAGGCATGACAGCGTTCATGGCTGTCAAAGGTTGCTTTTATTATAAAAACCACGGTCATAGCAGGATTCATTTTCTGACATTTTGGGAAGCAACATAGCTTTTTCATTTTATTTGTTTTTCTAGTGTTAGTTTGAGTTGTGTTGTGTAATTTCGGTGGTATTTTAACCAACATTACTTGAGGTCTCAGCACATAGTGTAAACTTTTGTAATGAAAGTGTATTATGTGATATCCTGCTTTGACCGAAAATGTTTCCAATGTTTTAAAAAAAACCGCCACCATTTTCTTCAAAACAAATGACGGCCGACTTGACTATGGACTGACTTGACTAAAAAGTATTCAATACAAATCACTTGACACTGGCAAGATTGTCTGTCGAATGACGGACAGGAGCCATAAACGGAGAGAAGAAGAAGAAGAACCACAGTCATAGCAGACCTTAGTGCGAGCTATGGTACCTACCTAATAAGGGACCGCATCTTTGTCTACAGTCGACGATTTGGTAGCTTTAAATCAAATATGACCCCTAGGTGTTGCTTTAGCTTTAAAATCGAATAAAATTATAAGATAGAATATTTTTTCCTATTGACGACCAACAATCCCTAGATATAGAAATTTCTTAACTAGACTAGACGTAGGTACCAATAAAATTAATATCCAAATGAATTTTGATGTGAGTAGGTATTTTAAGCTGCCTGCCTTCTGTCAGCAGATGTATATTTAATGTACAAAAGATCATAGGAAATTGTTACTACTTTTTTTTATACCACTTGCTGATGGAACAAGCAGATGGCCCACCTGGTGTTAAGTGGTAACCATCACCTATAACAAAGAAAACTTATTATCTTATAATTGTAGATGCAATGTAAAAAAAACTATTATTTGACATTACAGCAAATACAGAGCATTCATTATGTAGGTACAAAATATATTCTAACCTATCGTAAAAGTTAGGTTAGTACATTTGTATTCATCAAAGCTGTTCATTTCAGAAAGATGGACCAAATACCTGTATATATGCGATTATTTTTGAACAATATACCAACTGTACAACCTAAAGTGACTGCAGGCAATTTATTGTATACATGTACGTAACCTGTACGAGAACACAACGTTCGGAGTAGCCCATTACAATATGGCATTTATTACTAAGGGTTCAAAAACTACTTAGATTTAAGGTTATTCTACCCATTGTGTTAAGTATGAATTTTCTTCCTAGGGCAATAAAACGTTAGTGATGTATGTTTAGGAATAATTTTATATAACCTAGTTGATCGTAGGTTAATAATAGACGGATCTTAAGACTGACAATGTTTCAGATAAAATTACTTAAGTATTTTCTATAATATGGTTCATCTACAAACTATGATAATAACTGTAACATCTTAAGATGTGTTTATTATTTCTTGTAGAAGGAGACCCCATTCTGCTTATCTTATTCTCGATGTTCGCTTATATTTATATTTATGTAAATGAACCATTAACTTATGTACCTACGTAGTTGGAGTTTATCTGTAATACATATCCATCTTAAAGTTTTTGAAATTAAACAAATAGGTCTTGGTACATTGTACATAGGTACATAATAATGACCTGTCGCATAATTACGAGTACTATGTGACATACTCACATATCGTTTGCGCCACGAGTGAGCACGAATCTACAAATAAGTTTCAAAAAAATATTTTCAATCTCTTCCCAATTAGTAGGTACTGACAAACAGTGACAAGGCTAAAATTTAAAATCCATTGAACACATCACATCCAAGTGTTCAAACAAATGAAGCCATTGGCCATTGGCTTCAGGGTAGTTTGTGTAGTTGGCTTAAGGGTAGTTTGTGCATTTGATTAGTTGTCAATAATCAAATGTGCAAACTAGTCCCCACTACGCTATTCCGCATCTCTCGTGGCGGTAACAATACGTACAAAGTACGCTACACTATACTTAATTTTACTGTAGATCTCGGTAATTAAGTAGGTACTTTGAGATTTTCTAATACTTAGGTAGGTACCTTTTGTGTGTACTTTTTGTCTTATTACTAGAAGATTGATCTGGCTTCATTTTATAGGCGACATGAAAAAGAATACTTACCTAGATATTTATAGAATGTACTTGTTTGTATTCTCTTTGCTTCGTCACACCATCACAGTGTGCTAAAAATAAAAATAAATTAATAGTGTTAAATGTGGAGTTTTAATACCATACCATCTGAATATATCATTAAGGCGAAGACAAGAGCTAATGTAGGTTCCTCTCGCTTGCACGTTTCGAGATGTTGAAAGGTATAAAATCACAAAACCCATTTTCTAAAAATAGCAATCAACCATTTTGTGTGCAATAATAACTCAAAAGTTTGCTTATGTACAAAAACTACTAAAGCAAACTTTTGAGTAGGAAAATTTGTATCGAATAAAATATTTTTTTTACTAAACTGTGTCCAATGAAATCTCATTGGAAACTTTTTTTATTGCACACAAAATGGTTGATTTGCTATGTATTCACAAATTCATAAAAGTGCAAAACAAATCCTGAACGTAAACGACCGCTACGAGATCTCTACGGAAGCTACGAGAGTGCTACGAGAATGCTACGAGCTACGGGTTTCCCGACGATGTTTAAAAGTTCATTTTATCAACTATAAAGCGGAATTTTCAGTCAAAAACCTAGGTGTTCACAACCAATGTTCTTGTTAGGTAGTCAAAACATTTGGCTGGAACCATTATTTAGTAGTCAATAAAATCCTAGCTTTCTATCCAGCCATCTATGAGCACCGGCGCGGTCACAGAGTACTTTGTTATAACTGAGTGGGAGTGACCCCAGCTTAAAATCGTAAGGTCGTGTGTTCCGGTCATGCAACAATGGCTTTTCCCTTCGAAAAAATTATGTGCCAATGCACACTCACTCATGGACTCACTCACTCTGGTTTTCCTTCACCGTTTATGAGTACTGACTCATAAACGGTGAAGGAAAACATCGTGAGGACACCAGTAAGTATTCTAACAGCGGCGATGGCTTGCAACCTGTTACGTATGGTACAATGGTATTAAACGGTATTGAATTAAACGTAATGTGGGTATGTATTTATTATTTATTTATTATTATTAATATTATTTATTTTTTAGTGAACATAAAACATAGGAGACAAAATAATAAGAGAACACTGAAAACTGCATAAGTAAAACTTGTGGCGCAACTTGTATTATATGTAATATTTGTACGTATGTACCTAGTACCTACCTACCTACCTCTGACTACCCCTCTTAAGCCTCAAGGAATCTTGATTTGGTACTTGGTCTTTGCCATCTACTTGGCCTAGGGATCAAATTCATGAAGCTGTTTCTATTTTTATCATGTAAATATGTACCTACCTATCACCTTGCGTCTGTTTCGTACTTAAGTCTTATATTATTATTGGGGTTATTATATTATCAGGTCAGTTGGCAATTGGTTGCCAATCGGTTGTTGTATCTGATACGATAAAGTATAATTTTTGTTTGATGGACATGATTGCAGAATTTATGTTTATCTCTTTTTGTACTACGTTGTTTTGATAGGCGTGTATTAGGTAAACTTTCAATAGTTAATATTAACTACACGATAAGCTTTAGGGCCGGTTTCACCATGCATGATTAACAAAGTATTAAAGGGCCGTTAAATATGTCAAAATGAACGAGTCAAACCTATTCAGGAGTTTAACTAAATCGGTTTAATAAATATTTCAATATTCATTAAACGTTCATTTGAACAAAAAACAGTTTTTTTCTTTCATTTATATGACTCGACGACATATTCATGAAAAACTGTAAGTAAGTATGTACATATGATTTTCTTAATTTTTAACGAGAATAAAACAAGTACCAAACCGTTCGATCTTAATTACATCGATCGGTCAATACTATTTCGGTGTCATTTATTTTGTAAACTGTTATTCGATTTGGATACAAATCGGTTTGAATCGGTTTCAAACCGATTTGTCTATTTTTTCAAACCGATTTAACCGATTTGCCCACCGCTACTCATATCATAACTGCATAATTATTACGGCAGCACTACGGTTTTTTTTTCTTGAATCTTTGTAGGTACGCAAAAAGACTAGTATCCATGCCAGAACACAAATTAAAAAATTCTTCGTTTGTTGTTGATTTGGTATATATGAATTTTATTGGTTTGTTTTAGCCATGGGTAACTCACGCAAAAAACATGATCTGCAGCGCATCAGCTCATTTACAGTCTCGAGCCGGAGCTGAACCGCGGTTCAAACGGCTCAGAATTTCAGGACCAATTTATTTTCATGGTACCTTCAAAGACTCCAAGCAAGCACCGATAAGACTTGGCTAAAGGACTAGACGCCAAAACAAAAAAATACTACGATAAAAATAATTTTGTAGAAAAATAAACGAGTCTAGCGGAAAATAAACAGGAAAAAATCCGTGAATTTGTATGTTAGCAATAACTAATAAATATTGCTAACAATGAACGACGGAATGAAAAAAAATTAAAGTAAAAGTTCTACTATACAAAATGAACCTTTCTTGATTAAACGATAAAACGGAAAATATTTATGCAAATTATGACGAGCCTAGAACGCAAAATATCCTTAAATATGTATGCTAAAACGCGAGGGCATCCACGGCCTGTTGCTAAAACAACTCAAGTTAATAATTCAAATTCGTAACCCATACCATTTAAAAACATGCTTTTCTAAAAATAACCATAATCCTTCAATTCATCCTAACTCCACTCACTCACCCGCGCAGATATTACTTCAAACGATTCAACGGTTCGAGTACGTAGTAAACCTCCCAATGAATCAAAATAAATATTCTACTCAAACGGTTCAGGGTTCTGTTTATCATAAAACCAATCTTTGAACCGTTTGAGTTGTGTATCACATTTTATGAGTAGACCTGAGAACCGCTCCACAGATGAGCGGCTCCAAAAATGCAGCATTGGAAATTAGATCTTATCATCTAGACGAAACAATTCAAATTCATTTAGCAAAATTTTTGATTTGGATATCTTTTTTCTAATGTAGACTCTATCAACCTAGGAATAAAATTTATATTAGGCTGGCATGAGAGCTATTGAGCCGCTCCAAAAGAAATAGAGCCGTTACTGACGGCTCACTACGGTATGAGCCGCTCCAGACGCGTACGTCCGACTCCTTCTCACGGTTCCCAACTTAGGGATTTTGTCCCTAAATTTAGGGACTACAAGGGTTAAAAGGGACATTTTTAGGGACTGGAGTATTTTGGGGACTTTTTTAGGGATTTCAAACAAAACTTGCAAAATCGAAAACAAACCATGTGTTTTCGGTTTTGTGCGTAGAAAAGAAAGCACGATATGAGCTTTATCATTACTGACGCTGCCTGTTTCCAATGCCTCTGTCGAGCGTGCCTTTTCTATATATGGGACATGGGAAAATCAAAAATAAACTGAGGAACAGAGTATCCCTTAAAATGGTACAGAGTATTTTCCATAAATCGTACCATCATAATACTCTGTCGTTTAAGGATCGTGTGTAAAATTTGATCTCACTGTGGACATGATCAAAAACTTCAACGTACGTTTATGTATGACTTCAAAAATGAGACCACAAACGAAGACGAGGAACAGGATAATGATGCGGTTCTGGAAATAACTAACAACTTTGCATGATTGTATTAATTCATTACTAGTGGCCTGTCCCAGCTTCGCATGGGTGGTCATAAATTTTTTGAACATTTTAGGATAAACTTAGACCGTGGCTTCGAGCCTCGCGTCTACTTATTTCATACATTTGCACGCCCTTCTCCCTGAGTGAGTGAAATCGCACCCCGTACGTGACCCGCGGACCCGTTAACATTTTTAATTTTGTCATATCTTTTGAATGGAATGTCCGATTTGAAAAATTCAAAAAGTAATCTATAGGTATTGAAACCGTCTTGAATATGAAATGATATGAATTTATTTGGATAAGGATTAATACCAAGGCACAAATAAAGACCCTTTTCTAGCGGTGGCATTTCAATTAAATTTTTATAATAAAAGAACACTTATTGTGACATAACTATAATAGTTAGACATATGCTGTCGCGACATTTTTCGTAGATGATGACGTGTTCTGCAAAGTTGTAGTACATTATTTTGTTCTATCATCAATGGTTTTCGCAGCGATGTAAGGATTATTTTTTCTACCTTGGGTTACATTATTGGAGTTTAAGTAAGGATACCTGACTTTTTTGAAAATATTATATAGCCTATGTTACTCAGGGATAATGTAGCATTCTAATAGTGAAAGAATTTTTGAAATCGGACGAGTCGTTTTTGAGCCTAATCGTTACAAAACAACAAAAATACAAATCTTTCCTCTTTATAGAGGTAATATTAGTGTAGAAAATATTTTACTAGTTTAATATGTACTTAACGTTTTTTTTATGAGCTACGAAATAATTTAGGTAAAATAAGTATGTAGTGTAGGTAAATATAAAATTCAATTTAGGGATTTTTAGGGAAATTTAGAAAAAAACTTGGGGAAAATTATTGGTAAAGGTTGGTAACACTGCTCCTTCTACCCACGGCTAGTTTGTTTGCGAATTCTGCGATACGAAGCTGATTAAATTTTATTGATACATAACGTGAAAAACAAGTGATTTGTTATCCGTAATCAATGCCATACATTTTGATCAGAGGGAACCTTGCATCGTATGGCCATAAAAACCCTTGGCGTGTATTAGTATCCGGCTTGAAAGGTAGGTACTTGAATGTACTGTGTACGAATTTAGATTCGAATTAATTTGTCCTTTCCTCTCAGCCCACTGTAAATGAGCACCGTTGTCGTATCGTCCCATTTTTTAATGAACCTACCTACACTCCGTTTCCTTTCAGTGATTGTGTCCTCTCACAGTCATCAATCAAAAGAAACATTTCTGAAACACTATTAATACTGCACTACGCACTAACGCTAGATAATTAGGTAGCTATTTTTTTATTGATATGGTATAGGTGTGGCCTAGCCAGGTGATTGAAAAAACTGTAGTCTTTCAGGGAAGATATGTTGCTGTAGTTGACTAAGGTTTTGGACGTTTAGGTAGGTACATGTAGTGGTTTCACAGCCTACTTGTTCCTAAATTACCCAATTGTTTTAACAGCCGGTGATATTGAGCAACTCAAGAGATTTGCATGCGGTGGCTACAGTGATGACTCAACTATAGTTTACTTACAGCATCCTTGCGTAATCCTGAGTGCTCTTGAGGTATTTTATAAATTTAGGTGGTAAATTGTACCAAATATCCTCCACTTTATTTAAGTTTTGTAAAACTTATTTTTTGCAGGTGCTTGGGTATAAAGTTGTTGCTTCAAGCTCAACTGCTGTCAAACAAGATTATAATGAGTATATGTGGACTATGAGAAAGGAATTCTCAGAACCAGAACCATCAATTATTGTGGAACAAGACAACATCACCAACTTTAGCAAAGAGGCTATGCATTTGGGCAATTACCAGCATCAGACAAAAGAAGATTAGACCAACAAGTCACTACGAAATAATAAAAAAATAAAGTACAAAATAATAAGATAATGGATGTCAAAAACACTCAAAATATTTCAACAAATAGCTTGACAACAGACAAACCAGGATCTGAAATTGAAACTGTGCTGTACTACGTTGCTGTTAAAGGGTCATTGCATGCTTTTAACTGTGCCGTCTTTGGATTAAAGGAAGAAGAAATTAAGGCTCTAGAGTCTAAATACCCTAGATCAATTATTGTGAACGGGGTCGCTTTCAAAACCAATGTTCTGAATGTGGTTAACTCTCTAGTTGAGCTTGGATACAAGGTCTTAACAAGCACTGGTGAAACAGAAATTACTTGGACCATGCAGCGTGAGGTGTAAACTTAAAAACTACTGATAATTATTATTTCATTATTGTATGCGAGAATTTTATTCATGGATCACGCAAAAGACTGTGACCACTCTAACTGTACAGGTGCCTCTGCAAATTCTTCAGTATGCCAGACATTATCAGAGATGGACTGGGAAAGAGGCTTGTGGTATGCAGGTAAGTGGTATGCATATCGTCGGTCCAATACTCAAGTCGCCAAACTGAAAATTCGTGATTGTTCAGGAGAGCGAAAACAAACTTCAATTCGTTGCTGTAAATCAGGGGTTATTCATAGGTATTTAAATCATGGCAATATATTTGCCTTAGGTCAATATCTTTATGATAGTATTTATCAAATTGCTAAAATATTAATATTATAGAAGTTATCGCAAATTGGCGAGTTTATCATGATTAGTTTTAATAGATTGTATTTAGAAGTACTTCGGTCAAAGAGCCAATGTGGTAATTAGACGAGTATACTCTGGTGTGATACATCAAGAAAATGCATAAATTAATAGTAAACTAGCCATAATGTAGAAGGTGCAAACAAATTACTATCACCTTTTGCTAATGTAGGTACCTACCTATAGGAATTCATTGATGAGGATAAGATAATTATATTAAAAACACGTAAAATGTATTACTTTATTAAAAACTAGCGGCCCGTCCCAGCTGAGCATGGGTGGATATAAACTTTTTGAACATTTTAGGATAAACTTAGACTAAACTTAGATTCTCGCGTCTACTTCTTTCATATATTTGCACGCCCTTCTCCCTGAGTGAGTGAGAACGCGCCCTATTGCCCGCTACCGCGTTCGCTAATATTTTTAAAGCGAACTAAAATTTTTAATTTCGTAATATCTTGAATGGAATGTCCGATTTGAAAAATTCAAGAAGTAATCTATAGGTATTGAAACAGTCTTGAATATGAAATGATTTATTTGGATACGGATTAATATAAAGGTATTAATAACATGGTCAGATTTTGGTCGGATTTTCTATCAATTTTTAAAGTGTAAAAAAGAAGTTATAGTAACATAACTACGATAGTAAGACATATGGTATTTTTGAGTTTTTTGTAGATATTGATGTGTTCTTTAATATTGCAGAACATTTTTGTGTTCTATCGTCAATAGTTTTCGCAGCGCATGCGATGAAAGCCAAATTATGGCCAATTTGTATACACTTTGGGTTACATTATTGAAGTTTTAGAAGGGATCCCTAATTTTATCTTGAAATCATAAACTTACATAATAAAACCAACATCAGATAACTTTTATCTTAGTTATCTACATCTACATCTACACTAATATTATAAAGAGGAAAGATTTGTATTTTTGTATGTAACGAATAGGCTGAAAAACCACTGGTCCGATTTTAAAAATTCTTTCACCATTAGAATGCTACATTATCCCTGAGTAACATAGGCTATATCTATTACTAGAAAAAATTGGGATCCCTTCAAAAACTTCAATAATGTAACCCAAGGTGTAACAAAATTGGTCATCTTGTTGGGTCTCTTGGCCAAATGCCTTTGATCGCATGCGCTGCGAAAACTATTGACGATAGAACACAAAAATGTTCTGCAATATTAAAGAACACATCGATATCTACAAAAAACTCAAAAATACCATATGTCTTACTATCGTTGTTATGTTACTATAACTTCTTATTTACACTTAAAAAATTGATAGAAAAGCCGATCAAAATCAGACCATGTTATTAATACCTTTTTAAAAAAAATTGCGAACGCACGGGCCACGGAGCGCGTTCTTACTCACTCAGGGAGAAGGGAGTGCAAATGTTTGTTGAATAGTTTGATAGTTTGATATAAATAAATTGAATTTGAATTTGTATGAAATAAGTAGACGCGAGACTCGAACCTACGCCGGTCTAAGTTTATCCTAAAATTTATATCCACCCATGCGAAGCTGGGACCGGCCGCTAGTTTATTAATAAAACTACGACAATTTCGATTCGAATTAGTTGAAGTTATAAAATTAGGGTTTTCATCATCCTTAGGCATTTTTAGGAATAAAGATAAAAACCAACTTATTTGCTACTAAGTAGGAACTTCGCTGTAAATCACTTGCATATTTCAGCCTTGGGCATGTTAAGGAATAAATATATGTATAAATCAACTTATTTGCTACTAAGCAATAACTTCGGTGAATATCACTTTAATATTATCAATATTTACTCGTTTCAACTACTTTTTCTTTTCTTTACAACTATAAAATTTAAAACGAGAATGTTGTACCTTTAAAATACTTACATTATTAAAATTAACAGCATTTGGCTTTTATTTTAAATATTTATTAATAAAACTACGACGGACTTTCGATCTAAATTAGTTAAGTTGATAAAATTCGAGTTTTCACCAGTCTTAGGTATTTTAGGAATAAATATATAAATCGAAAAAGCATAAAACTAGACCAAGGTAGATTAGCCAAACTGCCACATTAGTTAATTGACATGAGTGATTATATGAGTTTTTATAGTATAATGCCATAGTAAACTGAACAATCGGGCACATAGAACAGTTGACAATAGTAAAAAGTAAATTCTGTGCAGATAGCTGAAAAAGAAATTGGTGATAACTTCGTCATATTGAATGCTACAGATATGAAACTTTGCCACAGTGTGCTTTTGGCCTAACTGCTACTATGCCCATCAAAAAGTGAAAAACGCCAAAATGGCAGTTTGGCGAGTTGACCACTGGACCGACGATATCAATAAGATCAGTCTTAGAAAAGTTGATTGATTGAGTCTTATAATTTGATGACCAAATATAAATATTCAAATTTGAATATGTATAGTAAATGTATGGGTATATAAATATACATATATATGTATGTTTATATAGTTTTCTATGTAGGTAGTTCATTCATTCACACCATAATTAGTTTTTTATTTATTTATATATTTTATTTTTGGAATAAAGTTAGTGTAGAAGTCTTTTGTGACACCGCCATTTGACATTAATAAAATCCTGTCCATCCAAAGGTTGTCTGGAAGAGATAGCTCATAGCGATAAGACCGCCCATTGTACTTCGCTGTATTTTAAATTAATTCTTAAATGTTATGTTATTTTCTTGTGGTGTACAATAAAGAGTTTTCTATCTTCTATCTATTTTTCCAGCATTCAATGGAGAAACAGAAAGGGTTCAAATGCTGATTGATAAGGCCAAGAATGCTAAAGATGTAGTCACAGCTCCAGACAATGCTGGCTACACAGCACTGCACTATGCTGCTCGGAATGGCTATGTGGACATATGCAAGATATTATTTCAATATGGGGCTGACATTGATGCTCCCACTAAAAGTGCAAGAGCCACACCTTTGCATAAAGCTGCTGCATCAGGTAATGCAATGTTCTATTATGATCCCAATAAAAATAAATTTGGATAAATCCTGATAAAGCTACTTATCATATTGTTTGTGATATAGAACATCTGCTATTTTAAAATTAGTAGATACTTGTATCAATGTATATTCTGTTAACAGGCAAAATAGCTGCAGTAGAACTATTGATTTCCAAAGGAGCCAGTCTTGCTGCTCAAGATGTTGACGGCGAAACTGCATTGCATAAAGCAATGAGGAACGAAAACATTGAGTTAGCCAATATCTTGAGACTGGCTTGCCCCACCCTCCAGTATATAAAAGATCACAAAGGTCGCTTGCCATTGAAAAGAAATGAATAGTTTATCTTCACCTAACCACATGGCTCAGATGTACCATAATAACCAACAATTTTCACTTGCATGCACTTACACATTTTATTAAATATGTTATATTCAAAAATATCACTAGGTTAATTATTTATGTAAAGAAAAAATATCAAGAGAGTGGAGAAACTATTATGTATAGTCTCTGTTATGTTAGTACATAAGATTTATATTTATTGTTGTAAAATGAAAAAAAATACATATGCAGTTTCTGTCCATTTATTTCATACACATGAACTTTTTTTTTAAAGTGTCTACACAATAATAGGTTATCAGATATATTATATTGTTGACTAGATTAAATGTTGTTTTCGTTATCTTAAAATTAATCACATCAATGTCTTAGGTAACATCCTATGTAACAATATTTTGAGTATAATATACACACTAAACACATACCTTAACAATAGTCCGACAATAACGTTTAAGTATACTTAATAATTAGATCAAATAATAAGGTACAAAGCGTTTCGACTAAACTATAATATTGAGTAGGTAGGTATAATAATAACATAGATGTTATGTACTGTAAGATAGGTAATCGACTAGAATAACTTTTTATTCATGCAACTCTTTTGAAAATACCTACGCTATTTAATAAATGTTTGTAAATACATCATAATAATCTAGGTACCTAAATACATTAACTACAAACATTATTTTATAAACCAATAGTGAAACCTTAACATATTTTATAAGTATAAATAGATTTCACTGCGCCATACCAAACCATGACCTTTAAAAGACCGTGTTATTCCCTGCATGAACTAGCATGTGCTAGTGTAGTACAGTCTAGTGGGTTTTGGTTCATAGTAATCTACATAATCGTAGGGCACGTTCCTGCGTGACTTACGAGGCAATGCTTTTTTATAGGTGATGGTTAGCACTAAACATCAGGTGGGCCATCTGATTATTCTATCAGCAAAAAAATAATTGGCATGTGCGCTAATTAACGTAACGACCATAATATTACGTGGTTAGATATATATATAATAGATCGTGGGTCGGCATGGTACATGTAGGTACATTAGAGTCATAACAAAGAGATAAAGACTTTTTTAAATGAATATACCTATAGGAGAGTAGTATATTATTATATATGTATAATATAATATATTTCATACTTATTGTTCATGCATGAACTACAATATTTTCTAGAATAAATAAAACTATTACTATTATAATAATAACTAAACACAGTTTATAAAAGAGAGCAGTGTTATTTTCCTATTACATTGTAGGTAATACTGATTGATAAATGCAAGAAGTCTTAATTATTAGGTACATTTGAAAGGGAATAAGGAAGACTTTTAATTAAATAAACAAAGTTTTGTCTGATATATCATAGTGACTCTGGCTGACTTCCTATCGTTCGCTATTCGATTCGATTTCTTAAATACTTTTTTATCGATTATATAGTTTTTGTTTTACATCAACACATTTTCGTATACACCTTAGGTTAACATACAAGCAAACCGAGTTGCCAATGACTAGTATTAATTCAATATAAATAAGAAGTATAGTAAATAGTGAACTTCATTACAAGGAGCGATGGCGCCGAAGGACTGGAATGACCAACTGAATTATGGAGATTATAACAAGAGTTTAAGCATTTAGACATTGAGATCATCCATCATCAGAAATGATTTGATGATATCAGGGATAGGAAGGAGTTTCACATAATCTCTCAAATTCATCGCATCTTTGCGCAATTGTCTAATTCGAATCCTGGTAATATCTGCAAGGCTAAGGGGACTTTTGTACGCCTCTGTAATCCATCTCGCAGTCCTATTTGGGTTATCAATAAGGTTTAGGGTAACCTTTTTGTGGCCGGCCTTGACAAGCATGTTTGCCAGCTTGAGACCTTTTCTATTGCTGGCTATTATTAGGTTGCCGAAGACATTGACCAGCACCTCGCAGAGGTTCACGTCAGCTCCGTACCGGACGAGTTGCATCGCGATGCGGTCCCTGAAAGATTTAATCTAATTATACAAAAGTGGTTAATTCGTACAGGATCAACATTTTGGTTTCAATCCAGTGTTCAATTAATTTATATGTATGAATTGAACCCACAAGTTCGGATGATGAAGTCTCAACAAGGGTTTCCATAAAACTTCGGTACCGAAACCAAGGGTTCTGATGTCAATAGTTTATCGGATGGTTATTAAATGAAGACCATAATTATATAATTTTCGAAGACTTATGTAGATACTCATTTTCTCACTATAGTTTTAAATTATTATAATTATGAGGGCCCCGGGTTTCAAAGTGATCTTTGTGAATGTACTGAATAGACCGTTTTGACTGCTAGGCAAATGCCTCCCCCGTTCCTTCACATCGCGTTCCTTGGCTATGTTTGTCCAGTACGTCAGGAAAACATCAAGCTAAAACGTCTAGTTTCGAATAAATAATTAAAAAAAAGTATTATTATGGATAGCAAGAGCAGTGCTCACTTACTTGTGCAGGAGTACAGCTCTGTTCAGAGCCGTGTCGCGGGTCGAGGCGCACACATCCAGATCGATGGAGTAGTCTAGGAGCAAGTTCATGAGTGTCTCGAACTCGTCCCTTTCCGCGCAGAACTCCACGGCGAGGTGCAGCGCACACGCGCCCGTTTGACTGTTGCACGCGTTCGCGTTTGCTCCTGCACATATTGAAATTAAATATTATAGCCTGCTTATTCCATAACTTTCATAATCAAATCATAATTTTAATGACATGTATTCAAATATAATTTTCATTTAAAACGGCATATTTACCATCATTCGAACGGGATATTTGTCATGATAAATATATGAAAATTATGTTCTTATCCATGATACCTACTTTCATAAAAAAAAATATGTATTCAAACATGTAAATAATAAAATCACATATTATTATTATAAAACATCATTTTATTTAATAAATTGAATATAATTATTATTAGTCAATTTACTCGTATTTCATATGAAAATACGTAATAAAAACTTTGTGGTTTAACGTTTGTTTAACATTTTTCTTAACTTTATTCAGTGGTTTTTGATTACTATATCAATTATTCAATAATGTGCAAGCGAGAAGTCGTTTGATGGTCATCATAATGGGCGGTAACAATCACGGTTAGGTATTAGCTAGCTTACAGCCATGATCTCCATGATCTCCGCAGACTGAACATTAATATAAGAAACTAGCGGCCTGTCCCAGCTTCGCATGGGTGGTCATAAATTTTTTGAACATTTTAGGATAAACTTAGACCGTGGGTTCGAGCCTCGCGTCTACTAATTTCATACATTTGCACGTCCTTCTCCTTGAGTGACTGAAATCGCACCCCGAGCGTGACCCGTGGACCCGTTAACATTTTTTATTTCGTCATATCTTTTGAATGGAATGTCCGATTTGAAAAATTTAAGAAGTGATCTATAGGTATTGAAACCGTCTTAATTATGAAATGATTTATTTTGATAAGGATTAATACCTAGGTACAAATAAACACCCTTTTCTAGCGGCGGCAATTCAATTAAATTAATTTAAATAATAAAAGAACACTTATTGTGACATAACTATAATATTTAGACATATGCTGTCGCGACATTTTTTGTAGATAATGATGTGTTCTGCAAAGTCGTAGTACATTATTTTGTTCTACCATCAATAGTTTTCGCAGCGCACGCGATGTAAGGTTTTCTTTTTCCACCTTGGAAAACTCCAATAATGTAAATTGGAGTTTTAGTAAGGATCCCTGATTTTTTTGAAAATATAATATAGCCTATGTTACTCAGGGATAATGTAGCATTCTAATGGTGAAAGAATTTTTGAAATCGGACCAGTAGTTTTTGAGCCTCTTATTACATACAAAACAACAAAAATACAAATCTTTTCTCTTTATAATATTAGTGTAGATGTTTTGCATATAGCAGTCAAATGATTTGTCAGATTATAATTTAGATTCCGTCTAACTTTACTTCTGCCGCCAAAAGCAGTGCTGCTGTGTTTCGGTTCGAGTGTGCGTGATTTACGAAGCAAAGCTTTGTTATAGGTGATGGTTACCGCTTAACATCAGGCAATCTGCTTGTTCTACGCAAGTACATAGTATTAAAAAAAGTTACCGTTCTCAAGCAGAACTTTGACATATGGAAACGGGTTGTCCAAAGTCATAGCCAGTAGCAGCGGCGTTTCCCCAGTATCGTTGTTGTGCACATTTATGCCGCAGCCGTACTTAGCCAGCAGTGCGACCATTGGGTACTGCAAGCAAGCATTATTTATAATAAAATGGAATAGTTAAGCCTAGATTAGAAAATAAGTAACATTTAAAAAGAATACAGTGGACAAGACTCAAAAATAAAAATGTATTTCATGCTAGTGATCTCAATCGGTGAAAGGAAACATCGTGACGCAACCAGTCAATATTCTAGAAGCGACGGGCGTCACGTATGGAATACCAACTACTGCAAAATGAGGGTATGTGCCAAATGTAATCTTATCCGGATACGCTGCGAGCAGAGCAGCGCGGGCGGTTGTTGTAATTAAATCTCTGATTAAAAAGTGCACACTGTAAGTAGGTATATAATACTTACTGATTCATGTTTTAGAGCAGCGAATAAAAGACATTTGTAGTGAGTGATGCGAACCCCGGACTTCAGAAGCAATTCGACAATATCATAGTTGTTGCTGAACACCGCTCGACATAAGGCTGTGTGGCCTAAAAATAACGATGGATTAGTTAGACGGCATAATGTCATGAAACGCACTACAATAACGCTTTAAAAAATATAATAAGTTACAGGGATTTATTTTTTTATTTATATGGATTATGGAAAAATAACCCGACACGGTGGACCTCTCCGCGTGATGAGACAGGATAGACCTACGGGTCTACCCAGGCGGTAGAGCGCGCGCGAGAGACGCGGAACTTCTCGCGCCGCTCATGGTGGTGGTAGGTATAGCGAGAGACAGGCGTGGAGGCGCCATCTCTCGCATTGCACTTATTCACCACACCGTCGGGCGGGAACAGCCGAGCACTCGCAGTAGCTCCCGGGCCCCTCCCTGCAAAGGCGGGGTGTGCGGGCCACGCCGTAAAAGCGGGCTGGTCGCCGGTGGGGGACTGGATGGGAAGGCTCTGCCGGATTCCCAGTTCCCCTCAGTTCAGAAAGACGATGCGGGAGTGCCGCTGGGTTGTTTAGCGGACCAGGGGTCCTACATATCCCCCCATCATCCAATGGGGGGGAATGCGTAAAGCATTTTTCCCAACGCAAAAAAAAAAGGATTTATATGGATATTTTAGACAGAGAGCCCGACATCCCCTCCCACTCTCCTCAAGTGGGAGGCATGCGTGAGGCATTTATCCCGTAAAAGAAAAGTGTTTTATATGGAGACGAGATTAGCGTCCCTATCGAACATATCTGAGAACTCTCGTGACTCCATAAAAAACTAGGGCTCAAAATTAAAAAAGAAACTTGTACCTTAGTGAAACAATTGAACTGGGTACATTAAGTATTGAATTAACAAATTGAAACTTACCTTCTATATCTTCGATATTGAAATTGGCTCCACGATCGATGAGAAATTTAACAATAGCTAAGTGCCCTTGCGCCGCAGCTATGAATAAAGCAGTTCTGTCCTTTTCATCTCTAAGATCTAGCATTGCCCCATGATCAGCTATCAGAGTTATCTGAAATAAAAAATATATTTTTATTAAACATTTCCACTATTATAGGATAGTCTATGTAGATAACTAGACATCACCTATAACAAAGCGACACTGCTAAATATTTACTGTTGAGGAGACTTACCAGCTTAAGATTGTGACATGCCGCAATATGAAGAGCTGTGGTCTTTATTGGTGTTCTACAGTTGACGTTGCTGCCTGCTTCAACCAGTATTTTTGCAATTTCGTATTGATTACAAGCCACAGCTGCATGAAGTGGTGTCCATCCACTATGTCCTACAACATCTACTTTACACCCTGTAAATAACAGAAATACAATTTCAGATCATTCAAAATGTGATTAACATTGCGATGACCAGTTAATATTCTAGTAGTGGCGATGAACTTGCAACCTGTCATGTATGGATGGAGTACAAACTAATGCAAACTGTAGGGTCTGTAGACGTTTCGTTACTCTCTGCGATATGAATTGACTAATTAAAAAAACGCTTTGGCCTATTCGCACCACTGTGCGAAAGAACCCATTCAAAAGGGGACATAAGCGATTTGCACAGCGGTTTGAATCACTTGTGGTGAGAAACGACTAAAGACCAAAACTGTAAGGTTTATTATTGATCGAGTGAGCGAAGCGAACGAAGATCTTTGATCGAGTGAGCGAAGCGAACGAAGATCTTAGTTTCAACTTGGGCGATTTGGCATTTTATGTATGTATGTATGTATGTATGTATGTTTGTCTGGCGATAACTTTAGAACCGTTGATCCGATCTGCATGAAATTTGATATGTCGATAGCTTGTACTTGAGAAATTTACTGGTAAGTATATGAGTAAAATCGTATGAAGGGTTTTTAGATATGGGGTTTTTTGAGGGGGCAAAAATAAAAAAAGTTACATAATAAAATCAAGTTACATGTCATATGAAAGGGCTTTGTTTGGACATCCCAAAACAATTTTTACTTTTTTTTTTGGACGCTCGGTTTTTGAGATAAAATAATAAAAGTTAAATTAAGATAACCAGCGATCCAAGAGCTCCCATCTCTAAGAGTTTCGTTGGCATCAAGGTTTTTCTACTGGTCGGCCAGTTCTTTTGCTTTTTCTAATTTTTTTTTCTTGAAATAAATTAAGGAGGTACTCAGTTCTCATAAAATGGTGACGACGACCAGGTCTGATGATGGAGCCAAGGTCTGTTCAACGGAACTCTTCAATAAATAGGCCAATAGAGTTGAAACTTGGTAACCATACCAAGTTAGTAGGCGGTAGTCAGAAAAAAGTCCAAAGATAATGTTTGGACTTGCCTCTGACTACTACGTACTCAAAGTTTGGTGCGTTCGTCGGGTCGCATCACGAGATCTCAGTTCGGGGCGAACTACTAGTTTATGTTTAACTGTTCTTATCTTGGGGATGCTTCCAATTTCAAATTCAATTGGCACGATATAATATTAAAAGTATGTATTGACAAAAAAAAAGTATATAAGTATTACATCAGCTATCTGATTCCCATATCACAAGCCTTGGCTTAGTTTGGGGCGAGATAGTGCTGTGTGGAATGTCCACCAATATTTATTATATTTTATTATTTATAACTGACTAGTGGCTTTCCGCGGCTTCGCACGCGTTGAAGTGGTGAGCCGTGATTGAGCCACATACATCCAAACATCGTAATTTTCGCATTGATTTGTATATTATTTGGGTAGGATTTTAAATACCTGCGTAGGTATAAGAGATACCTATAGGCGTACATTACCTATATTAGGTAGGTAGGTAAAGGTACTGAGTTTACACAAAATGCACAAACATGACAAATACAACAAAGACAACCTTACACGGAAAATATGTACTTATTTGTGCCTAGTTCGTTACTGCTCGTTTAGTAGCTGTTTCGTTCGTTTGGGGTAGACCCCAAAAACAAACTTTGATCCCCAGGCACGGTAGATCCCTCAGATCCCTCCGACCCTCAGATCTCTTCGTACCAACTCAAGATTCCCGTTTTTAGAATATCCACAGAACACATTTTCTTTTAGTTCGAAGTTAATTACACTACCTACGCGTTAAAAAACTCCCATACAAACCTTGAAACTTTGGCAGTCTTTTGCACCCTTTCCAGGGGTAGTTTTAAAATATTGAGAACGTGATTTTAAATTATTTATTGTGGAGTATATTTACTTCAAGTTCGAAATCAATCGCACTATGCGTTAAAAATCTCCCATACTAACTTTTACAGTCATTTGCACCCTTTGCAGCGGTAATTATTAAAAATTAAAAGTGTCATTCTTAATTATTTATTTATTAGTATATTTAACCCAAGTTTTAAGTCAATCGCACCACGCGTTAAAAAACTCCCATACAAACTTTGACATCCCTTGGCACACTTATTAAGGGTAGTTTAAAAAAACTAAAAATGCCTTTTCTATTTTTTAGCTTTGGAGTACATCTACTTCAAGTTTCAAGTTTCAAGTTTGTAGGTTCAAGGAATACAATTTTTCATACCAACGTTTTCAACCCTTTTTACACCCTTAAGGGTTGAATTTCCAAAAATCCCTTCTTAGTACACCTCTACGCCATAAGACCTATGTACTCTTCAAATTTCAAGTCTCTAGGACCAGCGGTCAAAAAACTCCCATACAAACTTTTACATCCCTTTGCACACTTAATAAGGGTAGTTTTAAAAAACTAAAAATGCCGTTCCTTTTTTTTTGCCTTGAAGTAGGTATATGTACTCCAAGTTTCAAGTTTGTAGGTTCAAGGAATACTATTTTTCATACAAACGTTTTCATCCCTTTTGACACCCTTAGGGGTTGAATTTCCAAAAATCCCTTCTTAGGACACCGAAAAAACTCTACGCCATAAGACCTATGTACTCGACAAATTTCAGGTCTCTAGGACCAGCGGTTTAGGCTGTGCATTGTCATATGTCAGTCAGTCAGTCAGGACTTTGATTCTTATAGTATTAGAGATATAAGAGATTTGGATTAGTAGAGCTATCTCTAGATAGTTTGCAATGGTCTGCAGAATGCTCAACTGTTTCATATGTATTTTATACATTTTGTAAATACTTGTATTCATTGTTATTTTCTTTGTAAATAAATGTATTTAAATCCTGTTTACTTAAAATTAAAATTAGATAACCTATGTGTCTCTCCCAACACACATAAGACCAACACAAAAATTTCAGGACTGCAAGTGACTGGCTACAGGCAGTCAAGAAGCAGCTTTACAAGCCACCACAACTATACAGACATGTAATCTAAAAAACCTACACCTTAGAACCATTGTGGAAACCCTGACCTGAAACTGGCCCCTGAATAACACTTTTATGACATAAGAAGCTACAGATAGTCCACTCTGCAGAAGCAGGCTGTTCGAAGAAAAATTTCTGCCCTCATAGTCCTGGAATATGAGAGTGCAGCAACTTAAAAAATTCTAGGAAACCTCAGGTCACTGCTCTAAGCCTATGAATCTCCCAGGAAGCTTGTGCTTTTGGGAGGAGTTAGGCTGGCTATTTATTTGCCGGATCACTCTTCATGCACAACTGACCACCTTAATCTAAATGTCACAGGAGTCCAATACAAGGTACACACTAGGTATGTGTCGCACCTGACTACCCCTAAGATATCCTCAAAGGATACTATGTATCTAGATACAAAGTAATTAATAAGATTCTCTGGACAGTCCAGAGAATCTTATTCATTGGACATTTTGTTACAGTTACTAAAAAGCATCCATATGTGCACAACCAGATTTGAACCTACAACTTTATGAGTCTGAATTCATGACCAACAATTAACTACACATTTTCTCTTTTATAGTTTCTCTTTTTATATTAACATACTATTGACACTTACCAGCTGCAGTTAGAGCTTTGATAATGTCAAAATATTCTCCATCGGCAGCATAATTCAATGCAACTTTTCCAAATGCATCCTCTTGGTCAATACCTATTGTGTAGTCCGAGGCTGCCACTATCACAGCTCCTGTATTCTCCAATATTGTAGCATACCACCTGAAAAATTGATTTATAAATAGGAAGGGACATACATTTAGTAAATATATGGATTACTTATTATTATTATTATTCAGCTGTTATGGTCCCACTGCAGGGCAGAGCTAAAAAAAAGGTGTGTATTAAAAAAAAATATTTACTGAAATAGGTACTAACTTGTACATTGAGGCTACCGACTCATCTTCACTAGTAGTCTCAGCCACATTTCCTATTTCCTCATCCCATTCTAGATCTGACTGCTGTGGGGATGTAGGTGTCAAAGTCCCACGAGAAGTTTTACACTTTGTGTCAGTATCTGTTGCAGGTATAAGCTTCTTTTTGGTTACCAGAGAAGCCTGTTTATTTTCAGATTTATTGGCTTCATCTGCCTGCTCATTGCTACACCATGGTTTAATATTGCCACAACGGCTTGCTGCAATTAACTTCTTTACAATATCAGTATAACCCAAATCTGCTGCATGTCCTAGGCAGGTCTTGCCATTGCTGGTTGTCTTATTGGGATTAGCCCCTGCAAATTACAATACCTATATCATTATGTATTGATTTTACACAGACCTACTTTGTTTTGGCAGAAACTGTTACAGTCAAAGAAAATAAATTGAAATGAATTCAAAAATAATAGAACATCTAGGCCAGTTTCAAAGCAACATTATTGATGTTTACATACCTTTGGACAGGAGCTGTGATACTGTATCTAGATTTTGTGAAGAAATTGCTTTCAGCATTTTATTTTCCAAGGAAATCTCCATTTTCTTGGTGGTAATTAAGTACTGAATAAACTCGAATGGTATAACAGAAAAAAGGTAAACACCGAGACTAAAGGTATAGTGTAGGCAAACTGAGAACCCCGCGTATACATACATAAATAATTTAAAGAACTTCAGCCTCTAAACTTGCCCTTTTGGTTTTATTGATTATGTTCAGTGCAGTTCAGTCTACCTACGACAAAGGGTTGGTAGGAACCCTAATAAGTAGTTAACGCAATAATTTTACAGCACTATAGAAAGATTCGAAAGTTCTCCTTTTGGTACAATATCTCCACTTCCTTCGCTCTCGCTCGATCGGATTCGAGATAAGTCTGAAATAAAATACCTAGTAATCCTGAATATTCGTTTGATTCAATGTGCATTAGTAGTTCGATCGATATTTGATTGATTTCATCCTGAAAAGTAGCCTTTCCCACAAGATCGTCCAACCAAAGTTTGCCCGAACCTCGGTCGGTAAACCCCCAGGGGCCTTATGCTCACTTCGACCGAGATTATCTCACGGTAGAGATGACGTAATATCTCGTTCAATAATTCGTTGACCTTGCGTCTCGCATGAACTTTGTATGAGAAAATTGGGGAGTTAGATGGTGAGAATGGGGATAAATAGTTATCGAACGAGATATGACGTCATCTCGACGACGTGGGTTTGAGCCTCGCGTCTACTTATTTCATACATTTGCACGCGCTTCTCCTTGAGTGAGTGAAATCGCACCCCGCGCGTGACCCGTGGACCCGTTAACATTTTTAATTTCGTCATATCTTTTGAATGGAATGTCCGATTTGAAAAATTTAAGAAGTAACCTATAGGTATTGAAACCGTCTTAATTATGAAATGATTTATTTGGATAAGGATTAATACCAAGGTACAAATAAAGACCCTTTTCTAGCGGAGGCATTTCAATTAATTTTTTATAATAAAAGAACACCTATTGTGACATAACTATAATAGTTAGACATATGCTGTCGCGACATTTTTTGTAGATAATGACGTGTTCTACAAAATCGTAGTACATTATTATGTTCTATCTTCAATAGTTTTCGCAGCGCACGCGATGTAAGGTTTTTGTTTTCCACCTTGGGTTACATTATTGAAGTTTTAGTAAGGATCCCTGATTTTTTTGAAAATATTATATAGCCTATGTTACTCAGGGATAATGTAGCATTCTAATGGTGAAAGAATTTTTGAAATCGGACCAGTAGTTTTTGAGCCTATTCGTTACATACAAAAATACAAAAATACAAATGTTTCCTCTTTATAATATTAGTGTAGATGTAGATGTAGATGTAGAAGTGTAGATGTAGACTAACCCAATTTAATAAAAGTGTTAAAGCCATGTTAAAGCAGTGACCCTGTACATTATTTGGCCGTACATTATTGGCACCCAAACTAATTATCTACCTACCTATAATGCTGGTCCACTAGATAGACATCCTAGATCACAGAGTACTTTGTTCCTAGATTGTCTGTGTGGTCGTGGTGTGACTGACGTCTGTGGGTGGCTGCTTCATTTGTGTTTGTTTGTGTGTTGTGTCTTATTTTAGATTTTAGTTTCTTTCAACTTTGTAAATTTTATGTTAATATAAATGTGCTTGTGTGTTGGTTTTGTTGAGTAAAGATACGGACCACACAATGGGTGAAAAGTCTACACCCCTTTTAGCAGTTTTGCAATTATTGCGAAAATATAATTTAAAAGTAAAACAAAAATTAAAATTCCATTTAAAATATCCATTACCGGTCAATAATTGCCAATTTACCTACACCTTTGTCGACATTTACAGGGTACTGAAGAAATACTTAGGAAAGAAGCTAGCCTCGGTAATGCAGAGTGGCATGAAAGTTTGGATTTACCAGAAGTAGAATTAGCTAGCATTCTCACATCACACCACACTGAAAGTGATCCACATAGCTATGGATTTGCTTACGATAATTTAAAAAAGTTTATAGAAAACTCCCTGGATGTTTATAAGGTAAATTAACTATTTGAAATTGTCCAGGTTCCAGACCAAGAGTTTTTTGTGTCAGTCATATCACAAACAATCATACCATGGTACCACAATAGCCAAAACAACAGATCTAAAGATCACGTAAACATTTGTGAATTTAAAATGTGTTTTGAAATCAGAACTTATGCTGGGTCTGTTCCACCAAACCATGGTGTTCTGGGAAAAATATGTATGGACAGGCCAGTGCCCGCTAATGGTAAGAGTACCTAGGTAGTTTACTCAGTATTCTCTTATGGAATGCCTGGTGAGAAACCTATGCCTGGGGATTACCTTTTGTGAGCCTTTTCAATTTATAACTTCCTAGCGGCCTGTCCCAGCTTAGCATGGGTGGACATAAATTTTTTCAACATTTTAGGATAAACTTAGACCGTTTTGGGTTCGAGTCACTTCTAACTTGCGCCTTGCCCGGGCCCGCGCTGGGTGAGAACGCGCCCCGTGACCTTATATTTTTAAAATCTTTTGAATGGAATGTCCGATTTGAAAAATTCAAGAAGTAATGTATAGGTATTGAACCAGTCTTGAATATGAAAAGATTTATTCGGATAAGGATTAATACCTAGGTACAAATAAAGACCCTTTTCTATCGACGGCAATTTAATTAAATTTTTACAATAAAAGAACACTTATTGTGACATAACTATAATAGTTAGACATATGCTGTCGCGACATTTTTTGTAGATGGTGACGTGTTCTACAAAATCGTAGTACATTATTTTGTTCTATCATCAATAGTTTTCGCAGCGCACGTGATGTAAGGTTTTCTTTTTCCACCTTGGGTTACATTATTAGAGTTTTAGTAAGGATCCCTGATTTTTTTGAAAATATAATATGCCTATGTTACTCAGGGATAATGTAGCATTCTAATGGTGAAAGAATTTTTGAAATCGGACCAGTAGTTTTTGAGCCTATTCATTATATACAAATCAACAAAAATACAAGTCTTTCCTCTTTATAATATTAGTGTAGATTTGTTTATGGGAAATAGATGAGAAGCTGTTGCTGGTATGTGTAAATTGTCTTTTGTTTGGTTAATCTTTTTACATATTTTTTTCCATCTATTTGCAGCATGAACTATCTACTCTATTATATCCTGTGTTTGTTCATATGTACTTGAGTATGATACTGTATGATCACCTGGAACATGCTCACAACTTTATGGAGAAATTTGGTCCTGAACAAGAAGATTATTGTCAAGAAGATGTCAATAAACTATCTATTGTGAAAAATAAAGATCATATAAAAGGCAATGAGCTTGCTGAAATATACAGGTAAATAAGTATACATTATTTAGAATCAGTTTGTATAAGTATTATTTAGAATTCATTCACTTTGGCTCACCCAAACTATTAACCCTTAGTTACTCTCGCCTTAAAATGTATGTAAGTATTTGCATGGTGTGCTTTACACGGTTTTAGAATTAGAAAAAACAACCAAATACATGGAAAATCAGACTTTTATTATGATAATCTTATTATATTCTTTTAGTAACAGATAGTGCCAAAATTTTCCTAAATCAAATCATTATAGGAACAAAATTCATTATAGAAACAGAATCATTATTTAAGAGTAGTAGAGCTCTTTGTGAAGGGCTCGTCCGGGGAAGTACTACCACCACACCTTTTTCTGCTGCCAAGCAGAAATGCTGTGTTTCAGTTTGAAGAGTGTGGTTGCCCGTGTAATTACAGGCACATGAGGCTTAACATCTGTATGCCTCAAGTTGATGGATGCAGGGCCTGGCATCATAGGGCATGTTCCTATGGTGCATGTCTTGCAAGGCAATGCTTTGTTATAGGTGATGGTTACCACTTAACATCAGGTGGGCCAACTGCTTGTTGCATCGGCTAGTTGTATATAAAAAAAAAATCTTCATCATTACATTTCTGACATGTCAGAATAACATGGTCACTCCACACATGTTGATGGCAAATATTAAAGTTCCGCTAGTTTTAGGAAGCTAGAACAAAAATTAACGCTGTAATTTCAAAACTCTAATAACTAGAGTCGATCAAACAGTTGCTGGTTTGTAAACGCAAAGTCTACAAACTTGAATGAGTTTGGGGATAGAAAGTGCTGTGTCATTTTTTCCTAAATTATATTTATTTATACATTTTCAGCACCAACAAATACGTAGTTCAGCTATCCAGAGAGACATCTGCTCAACTAAAACGCTACTTGCATGAACAGAAGAGTTCAACTGTTATTATAAACATCATCAACAATCATATACAGTTGGAGGTACATGATGGGCCAGGTCGCACACAGGCGCAAGTGCGATCTACTGCTGGGGGGTTACTCGGTGAAGCTGCAAGAAATGGTAGGAATCAATTGATAACTTTACAAAGTTCAGTTCCATAACAAAAGTTGAAAAGAAGAGTTGGTTCAAAAAGTTTTATTTTGTAGTTAGTATTATTAAAAACTGTGTCGCCTTTTGTTTCCAATGTTGGTGTATTCTACGGCGTAAAGTCAAGATTCAAGATTATGAGGGTAGTTGGATGTATATTTTAGAATATGGTATTTGGTTTGGTTTGAATATTCCTGGTATTTTAAATTTTAAGAAATGAACAGAATGAATCAGTGCACATATCTATTTCAAACGATTACAGTAGTCTGGACTTACAAACGGAACTGATCAACGGTGACCCCAACTACTCATTAGTCAACTTCAATACACCTAAGTGCCAAGGTGTATCTCCATTAATAAAAGGGAGTAACAAAATAAAAAAATATGTAAAATTAAGTAGCTTCTTAAAAAAATCAGAAAAAAAAATAAAAAGACAAAAAAATGTATTTGTACAGGCAAAGCTTTGCAAGGAAAAATGTAAGTTGAATGAAGAATTGAATTCCTGCTACAAATTACTTGGGCGGAATTCCGTAGAACAGGAAAACATGTCTGCAAAAATTTTACAGTTAGAAAAATCACTTCATGATATAACAGAGAAATATAAAAAGGCAGAGCAAAATATGTCAGAATTAATTAGTGATGACAGTACATATGTACAAGTATGTAATAGCAGCTCACAGACAGATCCACCCATGTTTGAACAAACGCTCACTGGCACAGCATTGGTTACGGAACAGGTGATTGAACAGGTGGCATCACTTTCGCCACTTGTGCCGCTGACAGGTGCTGTGACCAATGAGCCCATTAAAGTATGTGTATCACAGTCTCTTGTTAGACTAGACAGTTGTCTAAAGACCCGGAAGACTGTAATATATTCGGACAGGATAGGAATAGGGATGGGACTGTTACTTAGCGATCAACTAGGTCAGGTAGTAACAAACAACTGCTTCCCAGATGCTCCCATTAGCTACTTTATAAATAGCATAAAAAGTGACAGTTCTCTTGACAAAGACACCACCTTGATCGTGCAATTAGGTGAGAGCAGTGTAATCAAGCATTTAGAATTAATTAAACTGGTGGAAGCTTTGTTAGGAAAGTTAGAATTAGGACTTCGAAAACTCATTTTATGTGCGTTTCCCTATTCTAATTCATTGAGTACTCAAGAAAATAAGAATATCTTTAAACTTAATTTAATGTTTTATAATTTGACATGTCGTCATAGTGACGTTTTGTATTTCGACACTAATAATTTTATTAGTAATTTTATATTGACTAGAGGTACTATGTCTTTATGTAAACATAGTAAAATAACCATTGCTAAATTGTTAGCATTTAATATTTTTGATCCTGTTATAGGTACTATAACACAGTCCGTAGACAAGCCCGTAGTTAGTAGCAGTACTAATGAGGGCTTACAAGCAGAAAGGCCTATTGCCCAACATTTAAACTAGTCTCTTCGACAATGGGAAAGCCTGGCACTTTACATGTTGTACACCAAAATATGCAAGGCCTTCCCAGCAAAGTATTAGAACTAGAATTATTTTTGAATTGTTTCAATGTAGATATCATGTGTATTACAGAACACTGGATATTAGAACTAGAGTTGCTCCCTTTTTATAATAAATACAGTATATTGAGCTCTTTTAGACGCAAGAACGCTATACATGGCGGTTCTTTAATTGTTGTAAATAATAACTTGAAATGCAGGGAGCGTAAAGACATTGCAAATCTCAGTATTGAGAGGACTATTGAGCTGTCGTGTGTGGAGCTGGAGCGGCACATCGTTGTGAGTGTATACCGTCCCCCAGACGCGGACTTCACGTTGTATGAATCCACTATGGAAGAAGTATTGCTTAAAACCTTCGATAGTAAAAAAACTTTAATAGTCTGCGGTGATTTTAATATAGATATTCCGGTTCATCCACTCTCTGAGAGATTTTTAAATTTGTTTAAATGTTTTGATCTACACAGCTTGTTTAAAGACCCAACAAGAGTGACATTAACAACAGCCACCTGTCTAGACAACATCTTTTGCAGTCATGAACCAATTTGTAAGTCCGTAGTTAAGCATTTTAGCTCAGATCATTACGGTCATAGCGCTAGGTTTGAATATAAAGAATCAGATAAAGACGAGGTCTTCACCTATCGGCTTATCACAGATAGCCGTACTAAAAAGTTTCAGAACAATGTTGAACTGAAAGTGTCCCTTTTACCATATTTGACTGACCCAAATGATCTTTTTATAAAATTGACAAATTTAATAAATGAAGAACATAATGATACTTTTCAACTTAAAACATGTAAAGCTAGTGTAAGTGTCAAGTTCGCTGACTGGGCAACTCCAGGTATTTACAAAAGTAGGAATAAATTATATGACCTATACGCTGCTAGGGAGTCAATGCTGAATGACCCAACGTTTATTCTACACACTAAAAACTACTCTAAAATTTTCAAAAAAGTATGTCACGCGGCAAAATCATTGCATATAAGAAATAAAATTGAAAAATCGACAAATAAAATTAAAGCCACTTGGAAGGTAGTTAATAACGAAACAGGCAAATCAAAGATCGGTAATAAACAGATAAATTTAAAAGTAAACAATAATGTTTTTACAAAAAATATTGAAGTCGCCAACGCGTTTGATAGTTTTTTCTCCAGTATACCTAAACTTGTGACTTCATCCCTAAATTCCTCAGCTGCTGAAGCGACAACACTATTAGAGTCTAGCGTTAAAAAATGTAATGATATCTTCAGTTTTAAATATATTAATGCTGATAATATTGTGAAAACTTTTAAATCCTTAAATATTAAAAATACTGAAGATCTATGGGGAATGTCCACAAAAGTTTTAAGCGCTATTATAACTGATATTGCACCATGTCTAGCATACATTTTTAATAGATGTGTAGATGAGGGCGTTTTCCCTGATTTAATGAAACACAGTAAACTCATTCCCCTGTACAAGTCTGGAAATGAACAAGATCCTGCGAACTACAGGCCTATTTCGGTACTGCCTTCGTTAAGTAAAATTTTTGAAAAAATTGTTCTTACTCAGTTATTATCACATTTTAACGTCAACGGCATACTTCATAGTCATCAATTTGGATTTACTAAAGGTCGATCAACGACAGATGCCGGTTCGACGCTCCTGAAGCACATTTATGATGCTTGGGAACACTCACAAGATGCGATTGGGGTATTCTGCGATCTGTCCAAAGCTTTTGACTGTGTAAGTCATGCCACCTTAATATCTAAACTTAAACATTACGGCATCATAAACCAGGCAATTGGTCTTATACAGTCATATTTAACCAATAGAGTGCAAAAAGTTGATGTTGGCGGTGAGAGGTCGTCTGGGTCGGTCATTGATATAGGGGTACCTCAAGGTTCCATATTGGGTCCCTTTTTATTTCTAGTATATGTAAATGACCTTCCACCTTTTGTAAAGGATTTATGTGAAATAGTTCTATTTGCTGACGATACCTCTTTAATATTTAAAGTCGACAGATTGAAGACTAACTTCGATGACGTTAATGCATCTCTGTCGCAAGTACTTAACTGGTTTACTGTTAATAATCTTTTGCTCAATGCCGGGAAAACGAAATGCATTAAATTTACTTTGCCAAATGTGGTTCAGCGTCCAACCAATATTGAATTAAATGGAGAATCACTTGCCCTTGTCAATTCTACTATTTTTTTAGGACTTAATATTGATGCAAAATTGCAGTGGGGTCCACATATCAAATCACTTGCTGGTAGACTGAGTTCGGCTGCATACGCAGTTCGCACAATAAGATGGCTTACAGATGAAGCTACAGCTAGGCTAGTATATTTTAGCTACTTTCATAGTGTAATGTCTTATGGTATATTGCTCTGGGGGAAAGCTGCTGATATACAAAGTATATTTGTACTTCAAAAACGGGCGATACGTGCCATTTATAAAATGAAACCACGCGAATCATTGAGGGAGCGATTTAAAGAAATTAATATTCTCACAGTAACTTCACAGTATATTTATGAAAATCTATTATACACTCATAAACACATAGATAGCTTTAAGAAAAAGAGTGATGCACATAACGTTAACACTAGAAATAAAAACAAATTATGTATTCCTAAATTTCGACTCCAAAAGGTAAATGGCTCGTTTATGGGGAACGGTATACGCTTCTATAATAAACTTCCAGAAAGTGCCACTGGGCTTCCTATTAGAAAATTTAAAGCATACATTAAGAATAATCTAATAAGTAAAGCTTATTATACTTTAGATAGCTATATTGATGATAAAAGTGCGTGGCCCGATGTCCCGGTCGCTCTGCCCATCGGCAGCTAACATGTCTGCAATGTCTGTACTGTACCTACTATTGTGTGTTTTATTTTTCTCTGATTTAATAGATTGTATTTAATTTTATGCATTAGGTATTATTAGTTTGAAGCGTAGCTGTCTTATAAATTTGATTATGTTTAACTTTTTCTGTATGCCTACGCCTCACTTAACTTCAACAATATATTATATTACATTGTAAAAGGATCATACAAAAGAACGGTAGGAACCAAGCCGTAAGTTTGTTGCCTGTTCTTCTAGGCTTTGGTCGCGTGGAACTGGCACCTAGAGTCACCTAGCTTTAAGACGTTTCAAAGTGATCCTTGTGATTTTATTGAATAAATACCTATTGACTTTGACTTTGACTTTGATTCAATGCTATAAATTTTAGAAAACCGAACCAAAGTTTACTATGGGCTATTGAAGGAGCCTGACATTCAAGTGCTGCCTACCCCCGTGGAAGATGAAGAAGAAGTAGAAGAAACTCCAGACAAA
Source organism: Chloroclysta siterata (assembly GCA_932294275.1). Taxonomy (NCBI): domain Eukaryota; kingdom Metazoa; phylum Arthropoda; class Insecta; order Lepidoptera; family Geometridae; genus Chloroclysta; species Chloroclysta siterata. The sequence continues at coordinate 8,826,218 of OW028600.1, read as the reverse complement.
CCTAAGAAAAAAAAGGCTAAGAAAGACAATATATTTTTGAAGAAACCTAAGTCTGACCCTAATGCGCCGCCCAATGACAGGATTCCTTTGCCTGAACTGTAAGTATGCCTAAACTGTACATACCTACTTTATAATTTGTGTATTAAGTAAACTGATGAAAGAGTTTTTATATGACGCTAATAAAGAATATCATTATAACAACTAACCCATACCTTTACTACACACTACCTTTTCTAAGTACAATTTAATTATTTTTCTTAAAGAAAAGAGACGGACAAATTGGAAAAATGCAAGTCAATAAGAGAAGCTTTGAAGCGCGTTGCGCTCGGTCCAGAAAGTCTGCCTTCGATCTGCTTTTACACGCTGCTCAACAGCGGAAGCTCCGCACTGTGTACAGACATATGCGAGGATTCTACGCTGATGGCTGTTGGATTCAGCAATTCAACCATAAAGGTAGGAGTTTGGCGAACAAGCCAAGAAAATAAAATTATAGATTTAAGATTAGTTATTTTATTAGCGCGGATTATAAATAAGAACATATTGGTGGAAATTCACATTCAGCAATATATTATAAGTACCTATGTATTTAAAAAAAAACCATATCAGCTTTGGCTTAGTGCGGAAAGTCCACCAATATTTACCATCTAGCTCCAAACTAAGCAAAGCTTGTAATATAGCATCCAGATAGGTGATATCATACTTATATACAACGTGTAACATAATACCCCTATAATCCCGGAAGCAGGGTATTCTACAGGTCATTAATGGCGAACAACTATTGATATAAGACTTGAAATTTCGAAGTTTATAATTCGTGAAATGCCTCTTAAACTTTCCGTCAAAATGAAAGTAACACAACATGACGCAGCCCTATTTACAGCTGTTTTTTGATTTTTAATTGTGAACTGTAGATAAAATAGGTAACAGAACTGCCACCAATTAGTCACACACACATTGACCTTGCACAGTGTGCACTTGTATCAGGGCTGTTGTAAATTTCTGAGACAATATTAATTTAACTTTTGTATGGGAATTTCGAAAACGAAGTATTTAAACTGCACACGTCAAATTATTCCAGTGCATGGTCTAATCACTTGGTCTTTGGTCGTATTATGTTACACGTTGTATTGCTTATACTTATTGTAACTAGTGGTTCGCCCCGAACTGAGATCTCGTGATGCCCGCTCCAGTCTTAAATTGATAACAAACACGATATTTGGCCTCTGACTACCACCTACCTATTGGTAGGGGTACCAATGTATCTCATACATAGCACGTCCTAGAATAAAAATAAAAATGGTATTGGGATGTACAAACCGAACCCTTTCATATGACACCTCACTTGGTATATATTGGTAACAATTTTTTTAGCTATGGGTAACAATATTTATCCTATTATAAATTCGAAATATATTCACAGGTTTGGACTTTAACACCTATAAAATTACGAGGAATGAAGTCTGCTGAAAAGTTACAAGATATCGACAGAGAAGCAGGTAATAAGACAATTTTATATTATACTATAGTCGAGTTAACCACTCGCTGCAAACACCGGTCATAAATTATCGGAACGAGACAGCAATATTGCTCTCTCTCTCGCACTTAGGAGAACGGCTCGATTCTTTTGTTTAAACGCAGAGATGTCAGCATTATTGGAGTCGATAAGAACTATCGATACATTCATACTGACTACCGATAATGACCTCTCCGACCGTGCAACCACCGGACGCTCTCGCTGAGTCAATCTTTTTATCGATACCGTGCATGCGCCCGCGCCGAGTACTCTCAACACGAAATTGTTAAGATGATTTATAACCGAGTTTGCAGCGAGTGTTTAACGCGACTATAATCCTCATAGTTGGTAGATATATTGTTAAATTATATTGCAATACCGTCTTATGCATTCGACAGGTGACGTCTTGGTCAGAATGATGGAAGAGCGAGACAGAGATACATTCCGCACCTTGTTTGGGCACTCGGGACCTGTGTATAAAGTGGCGTTCGATCCTTTCAAAACTATGCTGCTTTCTTGTTCAGAAGATTGTACAGGTATCTAGTAATTTTAATTCTTGTATTCTGTTACCCTCAGTTTTATACACAAACTGAACTGAGAGCAAGAGCAAATATTATTGCGGTAAAATACATATTAATGGACATTTTAAGGACTCGAAAGAGTAGTAGAGCTCTTTGTGAAGGGCTCGTCCGGGGAAGTTCTACCACCACGCCTTCTGCTGCCGCCAAGCAGCGTTGCTGTGTTTCGGTTTGAAGACCGAAGATCTGTATGCCTCAAGTTGATGGACGCAGGGCAGTGCATCGTAGGGCACGTTACTATCGTGCGTGACTTACGAGGCAATGCTTTGTTATAGGTGATGGTTACCACTTAACATCAGGTGGGCCATATGCTTGTTCCATAAGCTAGTTTTAGCCCCAATTATCGAATAAATATTTGTGGATATTTAATACTATTTTATCTATTAAAAAAAAAATCTAGTTCATAACCCTCAATCCCAAAGCAGATATACAATCTATTAGTAGGTACCAAGAAGCAACTCAAGATTCTTTAGGGGTAGGAAAATTATGTCTTAAGGAGTAGTCAGAGGTACGTCCAAATATTGCATTTGGCACATACGCACATTTCGCAGCAGTCGTATTCCATGCGTGACAGGTTACAAGCCCATCGCCGCTGCTAGCACACTAATTGGTTCCTCACGATGTTTCTTATCACTGATTCACGAAGAAAAAAGTCCATTGGTTGGTTGACCGCATTCAAACCCCCGACCTTACGATCAGAAGGCAGGGTCACCTTTGCTCTTCTGTTTGTAAATTGAATCCAGGTTTATTTTATTCTATTATCATCATAAGTCATAACATTAGTTAAAATTAGTTCTCTGTTCTTCGGGTGATTATATCAATTTATTTGTTGTATTTGTTATTATTAACTTCAATATTTTCCTTTATTGAACTTATATGTGTTTCTATTTGTGGATACTTGTTAAGCCTTTCGTTTTTTATATTACCTACTAGTAGCGGACCCGACAGACATAGTCCTGCATGATATTTCAAGCGACTGCGCCATCTGCCGGGCTGATTTGTGAATTTAAACTATACAGGGTGCCACCCAAACGCATACAAAAAAATTAATTCAAATCGGTCCAGCTGTCTACGAGGAGTTCAGTGACGTACACACGTACAGTAGAATTATATGTATACTACTATTGTTATCTGTTGCGTTTAGTGCGCCTGTGGTCACTGCAATGCTGGACCTGCCTGGTAGTGTTCCGCGGGCACGAGTTCCCAGTGTGGGACGTGCGCTGGTCGCCGCACGGGCATTACTTCGCGTCCGCCGGCCACGACCGCACCGCGCGCCTCTGGACCACCGACCACCACCAGCCGCTGAGGATATTCGCAGGACATCTCTCTGACGTCGACGTAAGTGCCTACTCCTCCACTCAACTGTGACCTCTGACACACTGAGTAGATTACTCTTGGTTGCCACTCGGGCATTACTTCGCGTCCGCCGGCCACGACCGAACCGCGCCTCTGGACCACCGACCACCACCAGCCGCTGAGGATATTCGCAAGACATCTCTCTGACGTCGACGTAAGTGCCTACTCCTCCACTCAACTGTGACCTCTGACACACTGAGTAGATTACTCTTGGTTGCCACTCGGGCATTACTTCGCGTCCGCCGGCCACGACCGAACCGCGCCTCTGGACCACCGACCACCACCAGCTGCTGAGGATTTTCGCAGGACATCTCTCTGACGTCGACGTAAGTACCTACTCTTCCATTCAACTGTGACCTCTGACACACTGAGTAGATTACTCTTGGTACGTGCATTACTTCGCGTCCGTCGGCCACGATCGCACCGCGCGCTTCTGGACCACCGACCACCACCAGCCATGAGGATATTCGCAGGACATCTCTCTGATATCGAAGTAAGTGCCTACTGCTCCACTTAGCTGTGACCTCTATTACACTGACTATATTAATCTTCCACTCAACTGTGACCTCTGACACACGGGCTAGATTACTCTTTCGCTCAACTGTGAGCTCTGTCACACTGACTAGATTACTCTTCCGCTCAACTTTGACCTCTGTCACACTGACTAGATTACTCCTCCACTCAACTGTGACCTCTGTCACACTGACTATATTACTCTTCCGCTCAACTGTGACCTCTGACACACTGACTACTTCACTTGCTAGTGTGACTGTGGTCGGTAATTAAAAACGAACTTACTACTTTTGCTTTTCCAAAAATGCACACAAACGCACAATGCATGTAAACGTATTTCTGACTAGCGGCCTGTCCCAGCTTCGCATGGGTGGTCATAAATTTTTTGAACATTTTAGGATAAACTTAGACCGTGGGTTCGAGCCTCGCATCTACTTATTTCATACATTTCATACAGCACGCGCTTCTCCTTGAGTGAGTGAAATCGCACCCCGCGCGTGAACCGTGGACCCGTAAACATTTTTAATTTCGTCATATCTTTTGAATGGAATGTCCGATTTGAAAAATTTAAGAAGTAATGTATAGGTATTGAAACCGTCTTAATTATGAAATGATTTATTTGGATAAGGAATAATACCAAGGTACAAATAAAGACCCTTTTCTAGCGGAGGCATTTCAATTATTTTTTTATAATAAAAGAACACTTATTGTGACATAACTATAATAGTTAGACATATGCTGTCGCGACATTTTTTGTAGATGATAACGTGTTCTACAAAATCGTAGTACATTATTTTGTTCTATCTTCAATAGTTTTCGCAGCGCACGCGATGTAAGGTTTTTTGTTTTCCACCTTGGGTTACATTATTGAAGTTTTAGTAAGGATCCCTGATTTTTTTGAAAATATAATATAGCCTATGTTACTCAGGGATAATGTAGCATTCTAATGGTGAAAGAATTTTTGAAATCGGACCAGTAGTTTTTGAGCCTATTCGTTACATACAAAAATACAAAAATACAAAAATACAAAGTTTACCTCTTTATAATATTAGTGTAGATGAGTAAAAACAAAAAGGTTAACCCTTTATAAACTTTTTAAACCGATATCTTTAACAGCAAGCAGCAAGAGACTACTACTACGCTGAGATACAACTTTACTAACTTTACCAAAGTAAAGTACTTCTTCTTCTTCTTATCGTGTCAGTTTCTTTCGAAACAGAGTGGTGAAAGGATTTTAAGTGCGCCTCAAAGAACCAAAGTAAAGTCTTCTTTCTTTTTAACTCAGAAGGCACATACCTATCTATTGTTTCAGTGTGTACAATTTCATCCAAATTCGAACTACATCGCCACTGGATCTAGCGACCGGACCGTTAGACTGTGGGACTGCTTGACTGGGGTACAAGTTCGCATCATGACAGGACACAAGGTAGGTACCTCATCTTTTGATAAAATTTAATACCTACAACAAATTATATATAGGTATTTATTAATTGGGAACCAGTTATGTGGGTATGTTTTAGGGTTCCGTACCAAAAGGGTAAAACGGGACCCTATTACTAAGACTCCGCTGTCCGTCCGTCTGTATGTATGTCTGTCCGTCTGTCACCAGGCTGTATCTCATGAACCGTGATAGTTAGACAGTTGAAATTTTCACAGATGATGTATTTCTGTTGCCGCTATAACAACAAGTATTATAAAACAGAATAAAATAAATATTTAAGGGGAGCCCCTTAAATATTTATTTTATTGCAACAAACGTGATATTTTTGCCGTTTTGATAGATAATAGTACGGAACCCTTCGTGCTCGAGTTCGACTCGCACTCGGCCGGTTTTTATTTTTTAATACTTATTCATATTGGTCGCTGCGCGCTCCATTAACTTATCCATTAACTATGTCCACCCATGCGAAGCTGGGACAGGCCGCTAGTAATAAATAAAAAGTACGAGCCGGTGCCCGCGACTTCGTCTGCGCACATTTTGGACAATTCACACAATATCTTTATAAATTGTAGCCTATGTCTTAATATGATATATGTATAAGCTATATTATTGTAAAGTTTCATTAAAATCCATTCAGTATTTTTTACGTGAAAGAGTAACAAACATCCATCCATCCATCCATCCATCCATCCATCCATCCATACTTACAAACTTTCGCGTTTATAATATTAGTAGAATAATAATGTTGTTATGTTCCAGTCGTGCGTGTACACGCTGTGCTTCAGCACGTGCGGGCGCTGGCTGGCGAGCGGCGGCGGCGCGGGCGAGCTGCTGGTGTGGGACCTGTCGTCGGGCGCGCCGGCCGCCGCGCTGCCGCCCGCGCACGCTGCGCCCGCGCACGCGCTCGCCGTCAGCCGCGACGGCACGCTGCTAGCCTCCGGTCAGACATATAACATTCTCATTCTCAAACAACAGAGTTCGCTTAGGCGCCCCGCCTCCACGATCGTGAGAATCGCGGCGATATTATCGTCGTGCCACGAATTTCTATACACTCTCTTAGAACGTGTCTCCACACGGCGATGTTGTCGCGGCGTGAGAGTGTATAGAAATTCGTGGCACGACGATAATATCGCCGCGATTCTCACGCTCGTGGAGGCGGTGCCTTACAGAGAATAATACATATTACAGAATGTGCGTACACAGTACTGGTTCGAGTCCAGTGACATAACAGTGATATAAATCTAAAAGTAACCATTGAGATTTAAGTAATAAAAAAAGGAAAATGTTTTAAATAACATTGCCTGAACAATGTAGACTTATGGCTTTAATGGTACTATGTCGCGTCACAATACATACGATTGTATTGTATGGATCTAAGTGTTGGCCAACCAAAGGGACAGATGGGAGAAGAGCGCATTCAGCATAAATGGGAATGTTGAGATGAATGAATGTGCGGAGTGACAAGGATGGATAAAATAAGGAATGAGTATATTAGAGGAAGTTTGAAAGTAGCGCCTGTGACGGATAAGTTGAGGTATTGCTCCTCACGTTAGTGTGGTATGGGCATGTCATGCGGAGGAAAGAAAGTAATATTACGAGAAGTGTGTTAGATATGGATGGTTTTAGATGGAGAGGCAAGCCAAAAAATAAAATTATTTGTTTCTTATTCCAGGTTCTTTGGACTGCACTATAAAACTGTGGGACTTCACAGCAATAACAGACGAGGCTGCTGAGGAAGAAGGGTATAATACAACCACTCAAAAAGAAGATAAATTTTTGTTGCGTTCATTTGCTACGAAAAATTCGCCCATAAAAGGCTTACATTTCACTAGACGTAACCTTCTCCTTGCAAGTGGGTCCTATGAAGGCAGTGCTTGATTTATTTATTTTAAGCAATATAATAAGAAAATGTTAAGTACTATGTAATTTTTTTATTTAATAATTAAAATACATTTACAATATTTGGAGAAAATAAGATCTTTCGGCGGTAATAAATTGTATCATTAAGTTCAAAATAGAGTCATTGCTCCTAGATAGTTGTGTTTTCATTGCTTGTTTAAAATCTTCTTTCACTCCCTTGTCAGCCCCACGAGTGCCAATCCGCCGCTGACCTAAATGTTGAGCATTGGGTAGAATATCCAATATTATATTATTATCATGTTCATTCCACATAAAGCTGAATTCTTCTAGGAGATCAATGTGAATTATGTATGTAGAAAAGAGATGATAGTGAAATACACATTTCTGTTTTATGACATCCAAAATATGTATGAAAACTGATTCTTCTTGAGGCCAACCCAGTTGCATCAACACCAAGAGGTGTCCATATGTCACATCTGAAGTATCTCCAGTGCTCAGTAATATTCTTATGAGCAAAGTACAAAAGTAATGCATAATTGCAACTTTAGTCAATGATAGAAAGTGCAAATGTCTGTGTTTACCTCCAACTATTAACTCAACATCTAAAATCCCTTCAGCAGATGGTAAATGAGGTAGTGCAGCTAAAATGCTCTCAATGCAAGCTAAATATCTCTTTTGGTTATAATTGATGGATGCTCTCACAATGCTAGTGGTGAGTGTGGTTTCTAAACCTGATTGTGTAACCTCATCATATCTTCCTCTAAAGAGTGCCATTTCATCAGTGAATGCTTCAGCCCAGGGCTTAGCTTGTAGCTGATTACACAACTTATTGAACTCTCTTGTTATCACATCATTGCTGTGCAGCAGTTCCCAGCAGCTTGCTGCAATTTGAAACTGATTTGATGACATGCCAGTAACCTCTATATCACCTTTCCTTCTTTTAGATGGAGGCATATCTGCATCTGATAGAGCTTCAATGAGAATATGATTTCCTTTTAATGATTTAAACTCGTAAAGAGATCTTAAAAAAAATGTTACACCACAATATAACAACTGCCTGCAATCTTCATTATTCCGAAGGGAATATAACTTCTGAAAATATAATTCCTTGTTTAAACTATTGTTATAGTTGATCAGGAAAGAATCCCAACAAAGTTGTTTGCCCAACAAATCTAAAACTCCATGTAGTCTTTGCCAGGGATCTGTTATTTCATGGTCAGTTTCATCATAAGCATAGGAGTTATAAAAATCTATGGCTTTGATTAATAATCGCTGGAGAAGTCTTGGAGATTCTAAGCTGCTCAAGAGTGGCAACGTTTCCACAACTAGTAACCGTGCATACCTATTGTCATAGAAGAATTTCTCAGTGTTTATCAATGTCTTTACTAAGCTATCAACTCCCAATTGAGGAAACTTTCGAAGTAATAAAACAAGCAGTTTACAGTGTTCCATCATATCATCACTGTTTTCAACACTTGTCTTCAGTATTGTTAGCTGGATCTCAGGATTTATATGATCAAACATTTGACTGAGAAAACTGCCTTCTGCAGATCTCAGAGCATTTGCAATAGCAGATATTTCTGGCAACAATGCAGTGATATTCTGCCTTGATAACATCAAGGAACTAAAGCATTCAGCAGCTTCTTGAATGTTTCCAGATTGTTTTTCCATCAAATATGCTTCAAATTGTATTTTGAAATTGCTAGGAAATAAGGTTTTAGCGGTTAACATCCACGCTTTTGCAGAATGAATATTTACTTTGTGGGCATCTTTTGCTTTCGCAATAATAAAGTCTTCATCGCTCAGAGCGCTCTCAATACCCGGCATAGCTGTGATTTATACCAAAATATTTCTACTAAAATAGCGCTATCCTTCGATTCGGGTCCGGTTAATTTACGACCAAGTATTACACAGTAAAGCTGTAGCAAACCGTATGTATTCGGTACTGAGTAACGGGTTCGCCATCTAGTAACGAGTAACGAATCGTTACTCACGAATCCATCTCGTTACTCGCATGTTTCGTATCATGGGTACCTACACTGTTTCGGTTGAACCGAATCGGTTCAATTCAAGTACCTACCGTTGATGCGTGTATTAAAACGTTTGCTCATCGTATGTATTTTTTGAATTTAAAAAGTAGGTACGTTACAAAGATGTTTGTTTATTTTGAAAATTCGTCGTCCTTGGTCTAAGTAGGTATGTTTTCTACAAATTACGAATGTTGAGACGCCGCCGCGCCGCAACGTCATACTGTACGGCGTACACGTACGCAATACGACTCGATTCGTTGCTCTAACATGCATGATGAATGAGGTACCAGAAGTAACGATTCGATTCGATTCGATAGTAACGAGTATTTTTTGTTAAAGTAACGAATACATACGGGTACGCTTTATCTCGTTACTTTTACACCTCTATTACACAGCCCGAAAATGTACAACCCGGAATGCACGGGCAGGAATACGCAGCCAGGAATTCATGTACAAAATGTACATGAAATCCGGGCCGTGTTTTCCAGGCTGTGCTTTCCCAGCACAGTCGGGATTGTACAGCCCGGATTGCACGGCCAGGAATTCATGTACAAAATGTACATGGAATCCGGGCCGTGTTTTCCAGGCTGTGCTTTCCCAGCACAGTCGGGATTGTACAGCCAGGATTACACGACCATGGATTTTGTGACCATTGCTCTGATTGGTCGAAAGTCTATGCTCTGTTTAGATGCACTGTCATGGTAAAAATTGTACTAACCCATAAATAGTACTCAGGCAAGGTACTACTACTCAACAAGAGATGGCGCTGTCGCTATCGATTTTTGTTATAGTCTCTAACAACCATAGATTTATAATACTATAGATTGCCTACGAGCGTATACCCGAGCAAGACGGACAACAAGTACATACAATTTATGGGCTGCCACATCATACTATTTTCACCCAACCAAGCATAAGCTATGATGTCGCCGCGGCTCCAGTTGTTTGTTTAATTATGTTTAATTAAAGCTAGTTTCTGCAGTTTAATAGTTTGTACCCTCCTCTAGGTTACGCCATTTTAATATCTTCTAGAGCTAGAAAAAAGCCTACACAGCTCAGTTGGTAGCCTTCTGCGCCGTAGGCCATGGGTTCAATCCTACCGAGAACAAACATTTGTGTGATGTGATACTAGACGTTTGTTCTCTGCCTGGGTGGTTGTGATTTGGCTTATTTTGGGGCTATATAGTGCTGTGTGGAGCGTCCACCAATATTTATAAAAAATAAAATAAAAAAAACAGGGCGAACTGGCACTAAGCTGGCATTTTAGACATTGACATCAGAACCCTAGGCCCCGCGAGCTAGAGTCCTGGATTTTCCTAGTGAGGGGGACAGAGCTAGCTAGTGGTGCTATTCTTCACATTCTACCACCTACCAATAGTTTAACTATGTTACTGCACCAGCTAGGTAAAATTTTTATGAATAAAAAACAATTTATTTATTTATCATTGATTTATTTATTCTACATCCCTACTCATCAGAAACCGTAATTCAAAAGGTTAATTTATAACGCGTGCTTCAATTTTAAATTAAGTAGGTATAAACAATACATCTTAACAGGAGTAAGCCAGCTTAATTATGCTAGAGCTGACCATAAGCCTGAGCAATGCCACCACTTTGCCCTGAAGCGCGAAGTGGTGGCATTATGAATACAGCTATCCTCAGAACGTCACTATGAATATGTCATAAATACATTAAAATATATCACGTGTAAGTACGTATTTATTTATTAGACGATAAATATTTAATAGTTTGTACATAACAATTTTAGATGAGAATATTTTCTTAATTCACACTTTTTAAAGTAAGATTTTTGAACATACTTTTTATATCCAGAAAAAAAAGCGGAGATACCGTTTATGTTGAAATAGCCCAAAAGTTTTTTAGTCCGTAAGTTTCTTGCCTGTTCTTCTAGGCTTTGGTCGCGCGCGAGGAACTGGCGGTACATTCACCTAGTACCAATTTAAGACGTTTCAAAGAGATCCTTGTGATTGTACTGAATAAAGACCGTTTTGATTTTGATTTTGGAGCTTGGTGACCTGCAGCTTTGTAACCCGTAGCTTTAACCCACCAGCCCAAAGTAGTTGCATCTTTGGGAAATCTGTAAAACAAACATGGTATTATTAGGCAAATGTAGGTATTTAATCATACTACGCGATGGTGGTCTCAGACATAAAATAACTACCAACTTCTCATATGAAAATCGTGAGGAGACTTAAATTATTAAAATGTAACGCAAAGCTAAAAAAATAAATTAAATGAAATTAAAATATATGTACCTACTACCTATACCTATATTATATTTTTTTTCATTATGTACTTAAGTCAAACAAACCTTATTTCTTTGAATAAGGTAATAATAAGTTGCGACATTGTCATTTTTTTTCTAGATTATTGTGTGTATTTGAACTTATCCTAACATATCAGAGTCAAATCCACCCTAAAGTTGTTCGTTTCCCAACATTTTTGGCAAATAGATTTTGTTTTAGTTGGCAGCCCGAAAGATCGTATAAACCAGCCAAACTAGACATGGGCGTTTTTGTTTTTTCCCGCAAACGGTTATCTAACCGATATACAGTTTGCATATCGATATAGAAAACGGTTTTCTGTACCCCAAGTATGAGATTTGCTTACGATATTTCGTTTTTCGTTTTACGTTTTTGTTCCGTGTTCATTGCGAGTTTTGTATGAAGACGCGATAGAGATACCGATACGGCACTTTACAAAACCCGCAATGAGCACGAAGCAAAAACGATTCGTTTTTGTTCCGTGTTCATTGCGGGTTCCGTATCGGTATCTCTATCGCGTCTTCATACAAAACATAGCAATGAACACGGAACAAAAACGTAAAACGAAAAACGAAATATCGTAAGCAAATCTCATACTTGGGGTACTGATATCGATATCAGCCGTATGGGTTGCAAACGTTAACATGATATTTAGTTATGGCAAACTAACAACGAAACGACAAACGCAAACTATTTGGCTATAGTTACGTCATATTCGCTTCATCTCTTTTTTACCAGTAAAACAATTCATTCTTAGAAAGGGGGAGGTAGCGAATATCAATTGGTGTTTGTTTCATATCGTTTGGTTTGTGAAGTTTTCGTTTTGTTCGTGTCTTTAATACGTAACAGTTGAGGGCTTGAATAGTTTTTATGATATCGGATATGTTGATATGAATATCGATATGGTATGATATCTAACCCATATCCGATATAAGTTACGTTTTGATATATCCGACTCATGTCTAAGCCAAACCAAATTATGTTTCTATAGAAATAGAACTGTATCGGTTTGAATAGCCATGTCATTTGTGTAGTTTATAGTAACCTATACTCAATTTTACAAAATAATTAAATTCTAGAAATCTACTATGATATGCGATAGAAAGTAAACACAACCGTTAAATGATTAATTGTGGACACTGTGCATTCTCTGTTTTATAGTTTAATTGACAAATAGAACATAAAAGTGCTACTTACTGAAGGAAGCTTAATTTTCAGTTTTCCGAGCTGTATCATTATCACAGCCTAAAATACTACAATGCACCACATTATAAACTTAACTCTACGTATACTGGGACCTAGGCACACACTATTTTCAAAGAACTTTGGCACTAAACACCTGTAAACTCACAAGCACCAATCGGTTTGTTTAGCACCAAACTTGGTGCTAAACAATCAAAAACGTATACGCAGAAAGGGACAGAACATTTATATTATATTTCTCTCACTCATAGGTATAATTTGTATTATTGCGTCTCTCTTACTCTTGGTATTATTATTTGATGCTCTATCTATTGTATACTTGATCTAAGCTAACAACAAAGCATATTCATGATTGATTGCAAAATGGCTGTTAGTCGATTGACCTTAAAACATCGCTACTCGGTTAGTGATGTACCAATGCGGATGCAAGACGAACATATCGATATCGATTATTACCTACCTACTGAAGGATAACGAAATGGGTACGTCAGGTTATATTTATTTTGTGGCGGTCTAAATAAAAAGCTTTTCTTTTCTTTCTTTCTATAATAAGATTATCACATTATCATCTATTCTTCTATACTAATATTATAAAGAGGAAAGATTTGATTGTTTGTTTGTTTGCATTCATATTTTTCATTTTCATATTTATTGTCCTTGAAACAGAACGTACTTGTTTAAAAGCTGTATTTTTGAGTAAATGTTTAATTTAATAAATGATGGATCCGCACATTTATGTACCGTTCTGTAATCACTGATATGGTTTGATGTGCGGAAAAATTCTTTAAAATACTTCTGTAAATTTCAGCTTAAAAAAAACAACGCCTTAAAACTTATTAACCTATATAGGCTTCGATTAACAATCACTAGATTCCGTGTCACATACAAAATCAAAGCTAAAAACTGTCCGCTTGAACATCTACTTACACACATAAACAGCTACATCGAACTGATTCCAAGGTTTTTAAACAGTTTCAAGTTCAACCTTATTACAACCATAAACCCTTGTAATAAAGTCACAAATCTTCAAAATACCATCTTACAATTATGATGATTCGTCAATTACAGCCGTCACTTAGAAATTAAAAGACATAGGTTAAATAACATTTATTGTGTAATCAACCTTATGTTGCAACAAATAAAGTACTTTCCTCCATTATTACTTTGTGAGCTATATCGTTTCTGTTTGCTTCTTTGTATTTTACTACTCCTCACACACACTACAGGTTCCTCGATGGCGGACTTTGATTAAACGACAAAATATTTGTTTTTAATTGTTAACAATGATTTAAGTATCGCAAAACGGAAACTGACATGTTATTACCGAAAAAAAGACATTCCTTCTGAAAACTTACTTCTGGAGTTATTTTCGCAGTTTTAAAGCACACTGAGGCATTTTAGCACGTCCGCACGTTGGCTGCGGTTGGAGCATACTAAACTCAAATAAGAACACAAATTTATTTGTGCTCTTATTTCTCGGGCCGTTTTTGAGCCCTTCACACGTAATCTAGGTTGATTGTTGATCGAAGTATATAGGGGTAAAAAATTATTAAAGCCATCGATAACACATTCATTAGTTTAATTAGGTCACATCCCTAATTGAGTAGCATAATGCTAATGTTTAAGAGAAACACGACTTTAAAATGTATGATTCACAGTCTATTTTTATTTGACGGTTTTGCATTTTAAACAAAACTAACTACAAACAATTAAATAATACTAAACGGTGTTATGATATGCCCCCTTTTCTTTACTCTTTTGAGTAATTGGACGTAGTTATGCATAAAGGAACCAACCCACACACATGTCAAAATCGACATAAAAGAAAGCTTTTAAAATGCACGATCTACCAACCCTCTAAAGATCAAAGTGATCTGACAATTAAATAAATAAATAAATAAATATTGGGGGACATTCCACACAGCACTATCTCGCCCCAAACTAAGCCAAAGCTTGTGATATGGGAACCAGATAGCTGATATACTACTTATATACTTTTTTTTTTTGTAAATATATACTTATAATATTATATAACGACCAGACAGAACAAACATCTGTGTTCAGCACACAAATATTTGTTCTCGGTGGGGATCGAACCCACGGCCTACGGCACAGAAGGCCCTTCCTTCCACTCGACACCACCAAAACGACACCATCGGTGGTGTCGTATGTAACCGTGGGTAGAAGGAGTCAGACGTACGCGTCTGGAGCGGCTCATACCGTAGTGAGTACGTCAGTGCCGGCTCTATTTCTTTTGGAGCGGCTCAACAGCTCTCATGCCAGCCTAATATAAATTTTATAGCTAGGTAGTTAGGGTCTTTATTAGAAAAAAGATATCCAGATCAAAAATTTTGCTAAATGAATTTGAATTGTTTCGTCTAGATAATAAGATCTAATTTCCAATGCTGCCTCTTTGCCACTCTTGATCTGTGGAGCGGTTCAAAGATCTACTCATAAATGTGATACACAACTCAAACGGTTCAAAGATTGGTTTTATGATAAACAGAACCCTGAACTGTACCGAGTAAAATATTTGTTTTGATTCATTGAGAGGTTCAATACGTACTCGAACAGTTGAATCGTTTGAAGTAATATCTGCGCGGGTGAGTGAGTGGAGTTAAGATGAATTGAAGGATTATGGTTCTTTTTAGAAAAGCATGTTTTTGAATGGTATGGGTTATGAATTTGAATTATTAACTTGAGTTGTTTTAGCAACAGCCCGTGGATGCCCTCGCGTGTTAGCATACATATTTAAAGATATTTTGCGTTCTAGGCTCGTCATAATTTGCATAAATATTTTCCGTTTTATCGTTTAATCAAGTAAGGTTCATTTTGAATAGTAGAACTTTTACTTTTTTTTTTTATTCCGTTGTTCATTTCAATTCAATTTATTAATAATAACTGTACAACATTACGGACCGCGTCGAATGCGTTATACTAGCTAAGTTAAAACTATTAACGATCATTGTTAGCAATATTTATTAGTTATTGCTAACATACAATTTCAAGGATTTTTTCCTGTTTATTTTCCGTTTAGGACTTGTTTATTTTTCTACAAAATTATTTTTATAGTAGTATTTTTCTGTTTTGGCGTCTAGTCCTTTTGCCTAGTCTTATCGGTGCTTGCTTGGAGTCTTTAAGGGTACCATGAAAATAAATTGGTCCTTAAATTCTGAGCCGTTTGAACCGCGGTTCGGCTCCGGCTCGAGACTGTAAATGAGCCGATGCGCTGCAGATCATGTTTTTTGAGTGAGTTACCCATGGCTAGTCGTATGGAATCACTAGTCCATACGACACCATCGACTAATAGTGAGGTTACCTACATACAAAGTTGTAAAAATAAAAAAAGCAAAATACAGCAAAATTGTTGGCTGAAAGTTTTTTTCCCGGAAAAGACACACTAAAAGAAAAGTTCATTAAGGCCTATTACAAGCACGTAACAACAATTGTGGACACGCTGCAAGACTAGTTTTCCGGTCCGTTCTTTAATACCTACATAACTACTTACTTCGCTGAAATAAAAAAATAATATTTCATAAACTCTGTTTTATTAATTATCGTTTAACTATAGATAACTTGAAATAATAACTTTGGGGTCGGATCAATGTATGTGATGTTGTCTGATATTTATTTATTTATTTTAATGAACTCATGCGCAGACCGCGCATGAGATGGCGGGACGAGTTGGACGCCTATGAGAGGGAGTGGAGGATGAAGGCTCATGATCGTAGAGACTGGCGGAAATGGGGGGAGGCCTTTGCCCAACAATGGGACACTATAGGCTAATAGTAATAGTAATAATAATGAACTGGGAGCTGTTAGTCAAAAACACGCGTTTCTGGACATCACTAGGGTGGTGTCGTATGGACTAGAGATTCCATACGACACCACGGATGGTGTCGTTTTGGTGGTGTCGAGTGGAAGGAAGGCAGAAGGCAGAGCTACTACCAACTGAGCTGTGAAGGCTGTCAAATTTTGACTGAAGAAAACATATACTAAAAAGATCCATGCTCTATGGTAACCCAGCAATCTGAAAAATCCAAAGTTAGGAAAGTAATGTCTTTGGAAAAATCAACAAGTTTATTTTTTTCTATAAAGAACCAAACCGCACATGTTAAATGTTAAAGCTTTTTCTTTGTAGCAAAACTGCTCATGTGTGGGTTGGTTCCTTATAAATTTATTAAATCTTTGAATATTATAAGGATAAAATAATAAATACACGTAATATACTGTATGAATTTTATTTAAATACTTATAAATATCTTAGGTTTAACATGAAAAAGAGCTATAAAAATATTTATTTCAATATAATTCTACTACTAATTTTCATCATACTTGCAACATAAAGTTCCGTATCGGTATCTCTATTGCATCTTCATACAAAACCCGCAATGAACACGGAACAAGAACGAAAAACGAAAAACCAAATGTGGTAAACACAACTCATACTTGGGGTACTGTTTATATAAAACCAATCTTTGAACCGTTTGAGTTGTGTATCACATAATAATAATATATGTGTAAAGCTGAAAACAGCTCCACTGATCAAGAGTGGCAAAAATGCTGATAAAGATCGGGAGCTTCATAGCTTTGTTACAAGCTCTATCTACTAGGTAAGTAATTTGAAAAAAAAAAAAAAAAAAAACTACCCAGGAACACAGATAAATAATACTACTTATTTGATTTCAAATAATATAATAATATAGAGGAAATATGCTTGAATTAGAAACAATTTTGGTATTATGTTTGTAATAACCAAACTGGTTCGAAACCGATTCAAACCGATTTGCATCCAAATCGAATAACAGCTTGCAAAACAAATGGCAGATAGCATCAAAATAGTATTGACCGATGTAATTTAGATCGAATGGTTTGCTAGTTGTTTTATTCTCGTTAAAAATTAAGAAAAATATATAAGTACCTAGGTACATTCTTACGGTTTTTCATGAATGGGTCGTCGAGTCATCAATACGTTTAATGAATAATGAAATATTTTTTTAACCGATTTATTTAAACCCTTGAATAGATTTGTGTGACTCGTTCAATCGTCAAACCGATTTGAACCGATTTGACACATTGCTAAGTTGAATTAATTTGAGTTTTTTAGCGACTGCCGTGGATGCCCTCGCGTGGTAGCAGAGATTGCTAACATAAATATTTAAGGATGTTTTACGTTCTGGGCTCGTTATAATTTGCATAAATATTTTCTGTTTTATCGTTTATCATGTTTTTTTTTTTTTTTTTTTTGTTCTATTTGTATCTGCGATCAGTCTCCTGACTTTAAGCAGGTTTGGTGTATGTACTGGACTTGTTGGGGAATTTCACCAGTGATCATTTCCCCCTTTTTGTTTAATCATGAGTCCAGCTCCATGATGTGTTGTCGTCTGAGTCTTCTAGGGTAGTTTATGGCGGTTAGCTGTGATGCCAGATGATTGGGGTGGTTGCTTAGGCGCTGCTTATACTTGGTCGAGTATTGTTTTATTTCGTCGCTGACAGTGTTGGTATCCAGTTCGTTGTGCAGCTCTTCGATCTTTAGGAACCATGGTGCATTGGATATGTTTCTCAAGATGCCATTTTGCGCTCTTTGGATTATATCGACGTTAGATTTGCATGCTGAACCCCACAGCTGTATGCCGTAAGTCCATATAGGCTTCAGCACCATCTGGTAGACCGAAAGTTTGTTATCCAGGCTCAGGACTGAGTTTCTTCCTAGTAGCCATTGCAGGTTTCGGTATCGGAAGTTCAGTTCGTCTCTTTTCTTTTGTAGGTGGGTCCTCCAGGTCAGTCTGCGGTCTAGGTGCATCCCGAGGTACTTCACTGACTCATTGTGTGGTAGTGCGTGTGCTCCCAAGCTGACAGACGGACAATCACCTCTGCGGAGAGCAAATGTTGCGTGGGCTGACTTAGAGGCACTGGCTCTAATCCTCCATTTCGTAAGCCACTGCTCAATTCTGTCTAGACCGGTTTGAAGGGATCTTGAGGCTTCGTTCGGATCCTTGTTACTAGCAAGAATGGCAGTGTCATCCGCAAATGTGGCAGTTGTTATCCCTGGTGCTTCGGGTAGGTCTGATGTAAAGATGTTGTAAAGCACGGGGCCCAGTACCGAGCCTTGGGGTACTCCAGCCTGTAAGTCATGGAATGCCGAGGTGTATTCACCATCCTTTACTTGGAATATTCGTTCTGTTAAGTAAGAGTTTAGCATTCCGAAGTACGAGTGTGACAACGAGTTCTTTATTTTGGAGAGGAGACCCTTGTGCCAGACCTTATCAAAAGCCTGTTGTATGTCAAGGAAGGCTGCTGAACAGTATTCTTTTAGTTCCAAGGCTTTTCTGATATGGTCAACTACTCTGTGGACTTGTTCAACAGTGCCATGCTCTTGCCGAAATCCAAACTGATGGTCTGGAATTACTGCATCTTCGGCCAGTACCTTCAACATACGAGAGAGGAGAATTTTTTCAAAGAGCTTGGATATAATGGGTAACAGACTGATGGGTCTATACGAGCCGACCTCGTTGGCGGGTTTCCCTTCCTTGTGGACCATAATGATCTGTGAGGCCTTCCAAATACTTGGGTAGTGACCAACCCTTAAGATTCCGTTAAACAGTGTTGAGAGGAAGACAATGCCTTTTTTTGGTAGTTGTACCAAGATTTCTTTCGTTATTTGGTCAAACCCTTGGGCTGGGGCTTTTTTGTTGTCAAGTTTGGAGAAATATCTAAGAACTTCCCTGGGATTAGTAGGCTTCAGAGGTGCGTCTAGCTGGAAGTCTTGGTTAAGGATTGCTTCTATGTCGGATTCATCATTGTTTGTGCCGTCATTAGGCCTGAATACATCTGCTAGATGGCTCGCAAAGGCGTCTACTCTTGCTTGTGCTGTTCTGGCCCATGTAGTGCTTGAAGTTCTTAGAGGGGGACGAGTTCTTTTTGGTTGGTTTAGGTTTGATGTGGCCTTCTATAAGGAGTAGTTCGTGGACTTAGTTGCTGTTAATGATTCCAAGTGGTAAGTCAGTGTTGCGTTTTTGGCGTTGTTGATGAGTTCTTTGAGCTCAGCTGTCGCTTTATTAAAAGCCCCTTTGTCTTTAGGATGTCGGCTACAATGCCACACTCTGCGTAGTCTTCTTTTTTCTTTAATTTTGGCTCGTATTTCCAAGGGTAGACAGATTTGGTTAGACGATTTTGCTGGCATCTCTGGGGTAGTCGACCAGCATGCAACTTGAATAAGATTCGTGAAGAGGGTGGCTGCGTCTTCTATATCTTCAGGGGTTTTAAGGGCAATTTGCAGCTGCAGTCTTTTTTCGATAATGTCCCTAAAAGAGTCCCAGTCTGTATATTTGTTGTACATTTTGGGAACTGACTCATACTCTAGGATGGTTGTACCAATTGTCAGTAGCACGGGGGTGTGGTCCGAGGAACCGTCCAAACACGGGGTAACTTTGGAAGAATATTGTGACATTCCCTTGCATGCGAAGAAGTCAATAACGTCTGGTAGCCTATTCTTGTCAGAGGGCCAGTGTGTAGGCTCCGAAGTGGATATAGTTGTAAGGTTGTTGTTATCAATAGATAGTTTTAGTTGTCTTCCTCTTGTGGTTATTAGTCTTGATCCCCAGTGGGAGTGTTTAGAATTCCAGTCTCCACCAGCTATGAATCTAGGACCCAGGGTATTGAAGTAGTGTGTGAATTGTTCTTCTTTGATATTGTGTTTTGGTGGGCAGTATATAGAAGAGACGATAATATTTCCGGTTTTTGATTCAACGGCAATTGTGGTCGCTTGGAGGTGTTGCGTTTGGTATGGCAGTAATTCGTGGTGTTTTAGGGAAGACTTTACGATTAATGCTGTTCCTGCGTGTGCAGTCCCGTCTGGGTGTTGGGTGCTATAGATTGTGTAGTCTTTGATGTTGACTAAACTTCTGTCGGTAAAGTGGGATTCGGCTATCAAAAGTATGTCAAGTTTGTGGAGATTTAGCAGCATTTCAGCTTCATGGGCGTTTGGAGCTAGTCCATTAATGTTCCACGTAGCAATATTTAGGCTTAGCACTGGGACATTTTTTCCACGAGGGATATAATGAGGCCCATTAGCGTGCTCATTTGGCTGAATAGCATGTCCATTTTGTCGAGTTGTTTTATTAATAAGTCTTGGATGACTTGGGTTGGCGCGAGGTGATCCTCTTGTGTTAAAAGCGTTGTAATCTTTTGTGTTGTCTGTTGTCGTTGTAGAAAACCCTGTTGTGATGGTTGGTTTATTTCTTTGTCATTGTTTTGCTGTCTTTTTGGTTCTGTTGGGTGAGGTTTTTTATTTTCGTTAGGTCTTTTATTACAAGCAGCTTCTGAATATGTTAGTTGCCTTTTTGGGTTGTCTGTTTTTGATTGTTGTACATTTGAGTCCAATTTTTTTTGTACATTCTGGGCTTGCTCCTTTTTTTGTTCTGTATTGTGTTGTTTTTTGGTTATGTCTTTTGGTCGTTCAGGGTTTTGGCGTCTCAGGGTGTCGTCAAGTTCCGGGAAGTCATGTTTGGTTACATTTGGTTGGCTTGAGGAAGTCTTTGGAATACTCTGGTCTTCTGCGAGGTTAGAGGCGGCTTTGGGTTGCCTCGTCATTTTGAAGGTACCATTAATCTTTTTCCGGTTTAAGATTTCCTGGTAAACTTTGCATCCCTTATAGTTTGCAGGGTGCTCGCCAAGGCACAATGCACATTTGGCTGGGGAGTTACGGTCTTTTTTTTCGCAGTCGCTTGTCTTGTGTTGTCCTGCACATTTTACACATCGATCGGGTCTCATGCAATTATTTTTGGAGTGGCCATACTGTTGACATTTATTACATTGCACTATCGCATTTCTTTTTTTGGGGTCTTCAATGGTTACTGCCATGTTGTAAATGTGTCTAATACTTTTCACTGCCTTGTTATTTGGGCTACGCTCAATGTTAACAAAGAATGTTGATGTTGGCTTTTTGTCAGGTCCGGCTCTTGCATTTATGATTTCTCCACGCACTTTGTTGCCTGATTTTTCAATTTCCTCAGTAATGGCTTCGTGAGGTGTAGAATGATGAAGATTTTTGATAACTACCCTGTAGCATCGCTCTTCTTTTCTAGTGAAGGTGTGGCCAATTAGCCCCATCTCCCTTACAGTTCCCATAACTTTTTTGTAAGCTTCAGCTGAAGTGCAGTTGACTCGTAGCTGGTTCTGGCTGATTAGTTTTAGCGTGTATTCGTCTTTTTCCACCACCGACTGGATAGCCTCTGTCAGTTTGTTCACATCTTCAATTCCATATAGGATCAGTGGTGGTGGCTTGCTTGGTTTGGTAACCTTAACACAGTTTTCGTTGTCATCAGTGGGTAGGATGTCGAATCTGTTACTGGTTTCGGTAGTCACTTGCGGTGGTGAGTCGGAGACTCTTTTGCGCTTATTCGTCCTCATGGTTGGAACCTTCTGCCATTCAGGGTTCTTACTCAAGGAACCAGTCAGAGGCGAGATAGGTTCCTGTGTTGGGATAGAGCTGCAGTCCATGTTACCTTGTGCGGTGGAGTCTGTGGTGGTTACTTCAGCTCTTGGTTTGACAGCTGATGCATCACTACTAAGGGATGCTGAGCGGGGTCGATTGAACAGCCCTGGGTGAAAGAGCTGTTGGGTTAAAACTTTTGGTTTACTTGCTTCCTTTTCCTTATGTTGCAATCCTTTGCCCCCCCCAGAATACGTGGGGCAGCCTGAGCTATGCTCAGGGAGGGATTCTCCGACGGATTCTCCGCCGGTACCCTCCTGGGGTAATATTTCTTTAAGTCTTGCGGCCATAGTTGGTGTAATTTTTTCCTAGGGTTTTCTTCCCTTTGTCACTCGTTTAGCACCACCCGGGGGATACGTGTAGGGTGGGCCTAGGAGAAGGTGGTAAGTCCTACGGACGCGAGTGACATCATCCCCCAATCCCCCCCAATCGTTTATCATGTAAGGTTTATTTTGAACAGTAGAACTTTTACTTTTTATCGGCGGCCCGTCGTTCGCATTATCTGGTATGATAGGTTGCTAACATACAAATTAAAGGATTTTTTCCCGTTTAAGACTCGTTCATTTTTCTACAAAATATTTTTTATAGTCTTTTATATGACTAGCGGCCTGTCCCGGCTTCGCACGAGTGGACATTTACTTTTTAAACATTTCGGGATAAACGTAGACCTACCTAAATCATACCTACCTACCAATTTCCTAGATTTGTAGGCCCCTCTTCCACTTCGGAGCCCCCTCCCTCGCCGCGTTGCCCGCGGCGGTATTTTATTTAGTTTGACATTTTTAATTCGTAATATCTTATGAATGCTTCCAGCCACGAACAGGCACTTAACAACCATCCTGTTAAAGCTGAGACGCGAAGACCTAAAGCTGATGGTCGGAATCATCACGGGCCACTGCGACCTCAACTACCATCTTTTCAAGATCGGAGCGACAGACAGCGACCTATGTGGTGGATGTCTTCAGGAAAAAGAAACTGTGGAGCATGTGGTACTGCACTGCTCCGCAACTAACGAAGCCAGGTCCAAAACTGGACTGCAGAAGCTGATCGGGTCATTCCTCTCATCTGCATCCAAATCACCACCGGGGATGCTTGAACATTGCTGCCACCAACCCAAGGTCCTTCTCCGCTATTTTAAGGAGTTGGGCTGGCTGGGGTGAGGTTAGCAGGGGGACAATGCACAATACACCCCATTGCGGGACGTCCGTGCAGATCTCATTCCCCCACCACGAATTAGAATTAGAATTAGAAGGTGCTGATAGGGATTCTGACAATTAGAAGTATCTTCTTTCTTACTCTTTAAATTTGCCTCCATCGGAGTATCAACTGTCTTACATTCTGTCATGTCATGAATCTACTTAATAATTGATCAATATACTTCTCCTGACTTAAAGTAACAGTGCTATTTTGCTCATCAAAATTAACTAACATGCCTAGACATTCTTTGACACATCCTAGGTCTTTAATTTCAAAATAATTACTCAACATGTCTTTAAGATGTTTATTACTTTTTTATCATTAGAGAATACAAAAAAATCATCAACATACAATGTTATCATGGTTTTACTATTATCAACAATTTTTGTATACAAACACGGTTCATATTTAGACTTAGCATAGCCATCTGCTAACATACAGTTATCTACCTTTTTATGCCATGCTCGGGATGCCTGTTTAAGTCTATCTATAGCTTTTTTCAGTTTAAGAACTTTTTTGTCACTAGAACCTTCGAAACCCATAGGTTTTTGCATATATATATAGTCTCATCCAGGTCCCCATTCAAAAAAGCTGTTTTGACATCTAGATGAATAACATCTAAATTTAATTAATTGAAACGACAACGCAAATAATAGCCTCAATGTAGTAAAGTCAAAGTCAATAGGTATTTATTCAATAAAATCACAAGGATCACTTTGAAACGTCTTAAAGCTAGGTGACTCTAGGTGCCAGTTCCACGCGACCAAAGCCTAGAAAGAACAGGCACAAACTTACGGCTTGGTTCCTACCGTTCTTTTGTATGATCCTTTTACAATGTAATATAATATATTATTGAAGTTAAGTGAGGCGTAGGCATACAGAAAAAGGTAAACATAATCAAATTTATAAGTCGAAGTATGTGTTTTTCTTTCTCTTACTGGTAATCTCCTTTGCATATTAGGGTCTTCGTCAGATGTCATAGACTTCTCACGTGGCAGATAAGTTTCATCAGCTTTACAAGTTGTAGCATAATAGACGTAATACCAAACAGAATGTGGCTTTATTTAGCTAAGAATTCTAGTTAGGCAGACATAGGTAACCATGACAATATTATAATATAATGAAGCTGTCACTGTTGACTTGTTGACAGCCACCTTAGAACCATGGAGGTCAGTAAGCATACCACCTCACAAGTGCTATCTATAGAAACAAATGAGTCATCCAGCTCACTGTTATTGCCTGACAAATCTCCCTCTGAATTCTGACATACTGGACTTCCTTCTAGCATCACATCTGTCTCTTCCACCGCAATAAGACTCTCTTGATGAGGATTATTTTCTATAATAATTACATCTCAACTAGTTGTGATTGCCCACGTTGCAGGATAGCCTACTAGAATACACTTTTCAGATTTCTTGTCTCATTTATGTATCTTCTCCTTTGGTATGTGCTTCATGACAGTACTACCAAATATTCTAATGTGACTAAGGTTTGGCTTAGTGCTTGTCCATAACTGATATGGTGTATGATTTTTCAGTCCAGTTTTCACAATTCGATTCTGTAAATATACAGCAGTATTAACGGCTTCCGTCCAAAATTGCTTGTTAATTTTGCTTCAAACAAAAGACATCTGGCTTTCTCTATGATTGTTCTATTCATACATTCACAAAGCCCATCTTGTTCAGGCGTGTAGGTGTTAGACTTTTGATGAATTATTCCCATTGTCTTTAAATAATTATCAAAATCATGATTACAAATTTTCTCCCCCATTATCACTATGAAGAATCTTTATTTTCTTGTACAGTGTACTACATTCAGTAACTCAGTACTCCTGTTGCTTTCATGAGCAAAAGGCAAGCAACTTTGTTTTCCTTCACAGCATACAACACAGTTCATCTTGCTTATATCAGCCCTCTCATCAAACATGACTCCTTCCACAGCGTTCTGCATTTTATTCATGTAGTTACTATTAGCATGGCCCAATCTACGGTGCCATACCTCTGGAGACTCGACCACTGAAGCCAATAAACAAGTTGGAGTATTTAATTTATACACACCGTTTATGATTGAAGCGGTAGCAACAAAAGCATTCTGCTTATTAAATATCTGACAACTGTCGTTAGTGAAATGAATCTTATTTCCCTGCCATATCAATTGGCTTACTGATAGAAGGTTCGTTCGTCGTCAAGTTGGGCTCACACAAAACTTTTTCTATAGTTACGTCTTATTCACATTCGTCAGTTGACGTCGTGATTCTAATATTACCGCTACACAACACTGGTAGGTAATTTGTTAGGGTTAGCTACCATAATTTCATTTGTAAAGTAAGTAGTTATGGTACACTGACACTGACACTAAATAATCACTACGTGTAAAGTTAGGTAGGTTAGCGGAACGAGCGTGCATTCGCCGCGGGTCAATATTTCTCACTATCGGCCGCGGGCCGATAGTGAGAAATATTGACCCGCGCCCCCATTGTCGTCGGCCATAGATTAATAATACTTGATCTAAGTCGTCGGCCGATGCGCTAGCGCTGTGGTCTCCCTAGCGGCAAGTAGCGAAACTAGAAGCATGCAGGGATGTACTCTTGTCAGGGTGGAACTAAGGTTGAAATGAAATGAAATGAAATGAAAATACTTTATTGTACACCAAACAAAACAACGTTGGTTGGTTGGTTTGTTACGGAAAGTTAATGTTTTATGTTCTTGATGAAATGTTTGCTTTGTGTTGTTTACAGGTGGAGAAGGAGTTCGCCACATCACCCCCTTCCAGAGACCGTCTAGGGCGATTAAGTTTTATAGTCTCGATATTGCTCTGGAAATCGGACTGATTTGACTGACTTTTTTCTTTTTTCTGGAAGAATGTAGGCGGGCTTCAAGCGGTCAACGGATTCAGTAACAGGTTTGCCTTTTATCTGTAGTTTAAATAACTTATCATTCCTTTCTATTACAGGATGTGGGCCGGTGTACGCTGGTTGTAAGGAGCCTCTCAGCGCGTCTTCTCTCAAGAACACATGGCTTGTGGTAGCAAGATCTTTGTACACGAAGATGGATTGTCGGCTGTGTCTCGAGGCAGGTACTGGCTTCAAATTGTTCGCAAATAGACGTAGGCGTGCTGTATAATCTGTAATGTCGGTTGTTCCAGCTGTTGTTGGATCGAAGAATTCGCCTGGCAAAAAGTGGCTCTCCATATACTAGTTCAGCTGGGCTAGCTTTTAAATCATCTTTGACTACACTCCGTATCCTGAGCAGGACATGCGGCAGGTAGTGCTTCCATCCAATGTTCGGTACCATGACAGGTAATCGAGGTCTTCAACTGTCTATGAAATCTCTCAATGGCTCCGTTGCATGCGGGATGATATGCAGTAGTTTTCTTATGTAAGAATCCGGCTGACTTTGAGAGATGTTGGAAAAGAGAAGATTCGAATTGTCGTCCACGGTCCGTTACGATAGAGGTAGGACATCCAAATCTTGATATCCATCCAGTAAGAAGGGCTTTGGCTATTTTCAGCTGTCGCATCGGGTATTGGTATTACCTCAGGCCATCTGGTAAAACGATGGATTGCGGTGAGGCAGTAATGCATTCCACTGCATATTGGTAGTGGTCCGATGAGGTCAATATGCACGTCCATAAATCGCGCGAGGAAGCTGGTATGTTCCTAAAGATGATGATACGTTTGATCGCTGCCATGCTAATAAGCAAGCACGGGTCCACTATCTGCAGTCTTTCTTAATTCCTCACTGTCGGCCGCCCGGTGTCGTCGGTCGATGCGCTAGCGCCGTGGTCTCCGTAGCGGCAAGTAGCGAAACTAGAAGCGTGCAGGGATGTACTCTCGTCAGGGTGGAACTTAGGTTGGTATGTGACGGAAAGTTAATGTTTTATGTTCTTGATGAAATGTTCGCTTTGTGTTTACAGGTGGAGAAGGAGTTCGCCACAGAACCAATCCATTCGTCACTTATTCCGAAGCCCGATCCCCCAATTTCTGACCCGCTTCGACAATTTGGGTTGGAGTATAGCAAAGGGTGTGCAGCTATAAAAGACTTAATTCCGCCCTATTTAAGTATCTTATGTCATTTTGTAGGCCCAACTGCCCTCGCCAATAACCTCGCCTGCCACAAGCCCACCATTGGGATCACCGCGAAAGTGACTTTTAGTTTAGTTTAGTATTGCGAAAAAATCTAAGTAACTTTACACACTTATTCTAACACGTCACATAAATGGTACACATAAAAAGATAAAAGATAAAAAACTAACATAACTAATAACAAAATAAATTCTACAAAAATTAAATAAAGAAGTACAAACCAAGATTGAGATCATAAAAAAAGGTAGCTAAACATCTACACTAATATTATAAAGAGGAAACATTTGTATTTTTGTATTTTAGTATTTATGTATTTTTATATTTTTATATTTTTGTATTTTTGTATGTTTGTATGTAACGAATAGGCTCAAAAACTACTGGTCCGATTTCAAAAATTCTTTCACCATTAGAATGCTACATTATCCTTGAGTAACATAGGCTATATTATATTTTCAAAAAAATCAGGGATCCATACTAAAACTCCAATAATGTAACCCAAGGTGGAAAACAAAAACCTGACATCCCGTGCGCTGCGAAAACTATTGATGATAGAACAAAATAAAGTACTACGATTTTGCAGAACACGTCATAATCTACAAAAAATGTCGCGACAGCATATGTCTAGCTATTATAGTTATATCACATTATGTGTTCTTTTGTTATAAAAATTTAATTGAAATGCCATCGCTAGAAAAGGCTCTTTATTTGTACCTCAATAAATCTTTTCATATTAAAAACTGGTTCAATGAACAAAATGAACAAAATTATGTCCACCCATGCGAAGCTGGGACAGGCCGCTAGTCTACTATAAAATATTATTTGTAAAATTATTTGTACTCTAAACTCTCACAATATTGTAGGCACAATCTTTCAATAATGGGCCATTTATCGGCAAAAATGTCCGTTGTGCGTGTGAGGAGGTGAGGGTATTGAGGTGTCGTTGACTCCTACAGATTGCGGACTGTTGGCGAGCCACGGTGCGTGCGGGCGTTACCGCGAAATGAGGCACTCTCCTTAGGCGAAATCTGGTGCGATTTTCAGGGACACAAAGTCGACTGGCCTCATTCAACAGTGGCAGTTAAGGAGGCCCTTAAGTATGCGATATACAGTAAGGATTTGGTCAAATACCCGACGGGTTTGTAGAGAATTAAATCCTAATGTACCCTGTAGATATTGAACGGGTAATAACCGTGTACCTTCCGATACAAGAACCGAAGAAACCTTTTCTGTACATTTTCAATCATAAGTGTGGTGTATGTTCCCTGATGGGGATTCCACACACACGCACCTGATATTCGTAATTGCTGATTACTCGGAGACGACACCCATAATCATTTTGTACACCACCGCCAAAGCCACCATTTGAATAAAAAAAAAATACAATATTTTCCTTTGTAACGGAGTTCCGTTATTACACCGTAGACATGTTACTATTGACTTCAGAGGGCAATGACCTTAACAAAAGATACCCCTCCTTACAGACGCAGTACATCGTGGGACACGTTCTTATCATGCGTGACTTGCGAGGCAATGATTTATTACCACTTGCACTTGCAGGTGATGGTTACCACTTAACATCAAGTGGGCCATCTGCTTGTTCCATCAGTTATTTTGTATAAAAAAAAGCGCAATGTTTGGACTGGCCTCTGACGATAACTCAAAAAATAGTCTACTGAGCAGCTAATTGTCAGTGGTAATATAAATTTTATGGTTTTATTAAAATCGCAAACACCATACTAAATAGATGTTTAACATGTAAAAGAAATTTTAGTAAATTTTACTCAAACTATGAAGAAATTCATTGTTGTTGTTCGCAGAGTATACATAGATTGTAATATCATTTCCCACTGTAGATAGATTCTCCGTTATGGCACCCAGTCCTTTGCACAAGCTCGACTGTAGGTCAATACGAGTGGGTGAGTAAGTAAGTGGCGAGTGTAAACAAAGCATAGGTTTTGGCATCAAAATCCATGGATGTGTAATCCATGGCTGTACATTCTCGACACGTGCTGGGATTGTACAGCCCGTATTTGGATGCCAAAGGAAGCCATTGGCTGCGTTTTATCGGGCTGTGTTTTCCAAAGGTGTGCTAAATTTGTACGGCTTGGAATGTACACCCTTGGATTACACAGCCATGGATTTCGCGACCAAATTGTACATCAATTCCGGGCTGTGCTTTCCACGGCTGTACAATCCATGGTTGTACATTATTGGCACCCTTCGATTCAACTGGCTGTGGCTATTGCTATTAGCGATGTTACGACTCGGGTTACCAACCCGGTTCAACCCGGGTTGAGCTTCAAACCGTTCAAGTCGGGTTGAACCTATGCCAAACCGATCTGGACGGGTTGAGTAAGCGAGCTGTTTGTTGATCGCTGTCCCTCTTCAACTCACGCACGGTGCGGCGCGGAACCGCGAGTCGGTACTTCGGGTCGGACCGAACCGAAATATGAAAATGAGATTGACTTGAAAAAGTCGATTCAATTTGTTCTTGGGTTCTACGAATGAGTTAAATTTGTATTCATACCGGATTATGAATACAAATTTAACTCATTCGTTTCGGTTTCCATAACATAAAATTCTAGCATGAGCAATACAAATTGGTTCGTCGTATTGACTTTGTCATTTCGGTTTGTAACCCGGTTTCAAACCGGTTTACGTAGATTTTTGCGGTTCGATTTACGGGTCGGTTTGCTTATTTTTCAGACCGGTTTGCGTCGGTTTGAAAAATTTCGAGATCGTTACATCGCTAATTGCTATTGTAAATAATTTAACGTATGTACATACATCTAAATAAAAAAAGAACAATAATTAATAGCGATGTTACGACTCGGTTTACCAACCCGGTTCAACCCTGTTTGAGCTTCAAACCGTGAAAGTCGGTTTGAACCTATGTCAAACCGATCTGGACGAGCTGAGTAAGCGAGCGGTTTGTTGATCGCTGTCCCTCTTCAACTCACGTACGATGCGGCGCGGAACCGCGAGTCGGTACTTCGGGTAGGACCGAACCAAAGTACCGAAACCAAAAATATGAAAATGAGATTGACTTGACAAAGTCAATTTAATTTGTTCTTGGGTTCTACTAGAAACGAATGTGTTAAATTTGTATTCATACCGGATTATGAATACAAATTTAACTCATTTGTTTCTGTTTCCTTAACATAAAATTCTAGCATGAGCAATACAAATTGGTTCGTCGCATTGACTTTGTCATTTCGTTTTGTAACCCGGATTCAAACCGGTTTAAATAGATTTTTGCGGTTCGATTTACAAGTCGGTTTGCATATCTTTTAAACCGGTTTGAGTCGGTTTGAAAAAAAATCGAGATCACTACATCGCTTTAATAAATAATGTTCTGTCTGTGAGTCTGTCTGTGGTGTGGTGGTGTGGTGTGGTGTGTAGTGTAAATAGTGGGCGGACGAAATTCTAAACTATTAAGTTTTTGAGATAAAGTCAATCTTCTTTACAGAAAATGTGAATTTCTTGTATTTATCCGTACAAGAATTTGTAAGTTCAGTCGCATATTTTACCGCCAAAGCAAAAGTTTCAATGATTAACAAAATGAACAATATTCATGCTCAAAAAAAATACGTGATAGCCGAACTAGCTCCAGACCATGTTTTAGAGAGTATATTTTCTTATCTGGAACTGAGTGATCTTCGAAACTGTGCAGTGGTATGCAAGACTTGGTACAGGATACTCACTGACGAAAACAATGATGTTTGGAGATCACACTGCATGAAGAGATTAGCTGAGGAAGTTATAAAGTCTGATTTAATATCTTCCGTTCATACATATAAGACGAAACTCAGGGCTTTTCACTACGCATGGAACTCCCACGATTGTTCTAGGAATATTTACATTAAGCCAAATGGATTTACTCTGCACAGGTATGTATTGCTTTTTTATTATTTGAACAGAGATGTGACATTCTGACTATAGGTAGGTACAGTAAATACCTACCTGTTTGCATCATGACATCATCAATCTCATTTCTAAACTTTACTAAGTAGCTAGCTTCTGTACCAACTACATGTTCATCTGTCACACATTTAGGGGAACACTGAAAATCAGTGCTGTACGGACATGACTGTGACTGTCACATTTGTAGAGTATTGACTGAAGGATCTGGTTCAAGGTTAGGATACCTGCATACCTAGGCATGTACTGTACATATAAACTATTTTAACTGGGTGATATGAGCATTCTGTAAGTACCTTATTGGTGCATACAGTGAGATTATGTGCATTTTCATTTATAAATTGTTATTAAGTTACCATAAATGTAATTTTTTTTGGACATACTTCTGTCTACCCCCCCTTAGCCATCCTCAAATACTAGGTGATAAGGATCTGAGGAGACCATGTACCATACCTGGGGATAAAAGTTGTGAAGCTTTTTGAGTTATTAAGTATAAGGCAATTTTATATTAATTTATTTCTTCTTCATTAAATTTTAACCCAATTTTTTAGTTTTCTGTCAATTCATTCTGCATTGGTTGTTTTCCAGGAACCCAGTTGCACAAAGCACTGATGCCTGCAGAGGGAAAATTGGTTTCCGTAATGGTCGACATTGCTGGGAAGTGATTTGGGAGGGCCCATTAGGAACTGTAGCTGTAGTTGGCATTTCTACAAAAGAAGCTTCACTGCAGTGCCAAGGATATGTTGGTCTCTTAGGATCAGACCAACAGAGTTGGGGATGGAATTTAGTTGATAATCACTTATTACATAATGGAGAAACGCAAGGCCATTTTCCACGACTAAATAACTGCCCAAAATATCAAGTGAGTTCAGGTGTCCAACTAATAATAATAAACATCTGTAGTGACAGGACAATTATGTAGAGGAGTTGGAAAGAGGACATCCCATTTTGTTTCCCTCATCACACCTAATTCCTCTAGTCTAGTGGATGTCCTACACCAGGGGTGGTGAACCTTATTGAATCAACATGCCATTTTTTCTAAGAAAATAATTATGAGGCCATAGACATACCCTCAAATAATTTCAACCATAATTCAATAAAACCTATTAATATTATTATAATTATTTCCCTACATCTACACTAATATTATAAAGAGGTAAGATTTGTATTTTTGTATGTAATGAATAGGCTCAAAAACTACTGGTCCGATTTCAAAAATTCTTTCACCATTAGAATGCTACATTATCCCTGAGTAACATAGGCTATATTATATTTTCAAAAAAATCAGGGATCCTTACTAAAACCCAATAATGTAACCCAAGGTGGAAAATAAAAACCTTACATCGCGTGCGCTGCGAAAACTATTGATGATAGAACAAAATAATGTACTACGATTTTGTAGAACACGTCATCACATCATCTACAAAAAATGTCGCGACAGCATATGTTTAACTATTATAGTTATGTCACAATAAGTGTTCTTTTATTATAAAAAATTAATTGAAATGCCGCCGCTAGAAAAGGGTCTTTATTTATACCTTGGTATTAATCCTTATCCAAATAAATCATTTTATAATTAAGACGGTTTCAATACCTATAGATTACTTCTTAAATTTTTCAAATGGGACATTCCATTCAAAAGATATAACGAAATTAAAAATGTTAACGGGTCCACGGGTCACGCCCGGGGTGCGACACTCAAGGAGAAGGGCGTATGAAATAAGTAGACACGAGGCTCGAACCCACGGTCTAAGTTTATCCTAAAATGTTTGACCACCCATGCGAAGCTGGGACAGGCCGCTAGTACCTATATATATTGATCAATGATTATTATCAAATAGACCTTTTTCAAATTATGACAAATATTTTTACAAAAAGCCTGAATCATATTTTAATTCTCTTTTCAAGGTTGGAGAGCGGATAAGAGTTATTCTTGACTGTGAAAACAAAACATTGTCATTTGAAAGAAACTATGAATTTTTAGGAGTTGCATTCAAAGGTAAGTGAAATTAATGTCACCCACTTTGTACTCTTAATTATTTTTAATATGGAATTTAATGCATTAACAACTAATAGTAACAATGTAATGCATCTTTCCTTAGAAAATAGGCATTGGGTTTATTTGTATGAGTAAATGTGCTTTAGGGCAGAGCTTCCCAAACTGTGTGTGGCGACGCTCTGGGGCGTCGTAGCATTATCCCAGGGGCGTCGTGGCGTCGTAAGGCGATACACATAGGTGTGTTGATGCTACAATGAGTTTTACACTTGCCTACAGACAAAATCACACCATGATGTGCAAAAATTTAGATTTTCTGATAAATAGGCTAGAACTACAACTGGTAGGTACTTATTGGCCAGAAAAAAAAAACAAATTCTCAAGGCGTCACAGTATAAATAAGTTTGGGAATCCCTGCTTTAACGAGTAAAAACATTTTCGTATAGAATAGGGTCTAAGCCTAATACCTACAAACAAATTAAAACACCATAGGTATTTTTGTTTCTTTTGGTGCATGCTGTTCCCCAACGACATTGTACTTGTCAGAGAAGACGCAACTGAGGTCCAGGCTGGTATAAGGACCAAAACAGAACATCTGTTTCGTAACTTCGGTGGTCCCTCCAATTTCGCCAATATTTCCTTAGATGATGTATCCCTAGTAATCCCTACCAGTCTGTTCCGATTTTCGGTACCTCGGTTCAGTAGTACAGAATGATTGTGAGATTGACAGGGATGAAAAGAGTAAAGTTAATGCAGGATGGATGAAAAGGCGAGAAGTTACAGGAACAACAACTTGCGATCCAAGAATGCCCGTAAATTTATAGGGGAAGAAAATATACAAAACGATCATAAGACCTGTCGTTTTGTATGGATCTGAGTGTTGGGCCACCAAAGGGACGGATGAAAGAAGAGTGCATGCAGCAGAGATGCGAATGTTGAGATCGATGTGTGGAGTGACAAGAATAGATAATATACGAAATGAGTAAAATTAGGCTGTCTGAAAGTAGCGCCATTGACTGAGAAAATGAGAAGCAATAGGTTCATGTGCAATGGGCATGGGCGTGGTATGGGCAATGGGCATGTTATGCGAAGGGAAGAATATCATGTAACGAAAAGAATGTTAGGTATGAATGTGGATGGATTAAGGAGTAGAGGTAGGCCAAAAAAAAGATGGATGGATTGTGTGAAAGATGACACGGGTAAGAAAGGAGTGATTACTGAGATGACGGATGATAGAGAAACGTATATATTATAATTAAGTGTATATATATTTCGATTAGGGCAAGAAGATGATGATAATTTGTTTCTTTCAGGCCTTCCCAACAAGAAACTATATCCAACAGTTTCAGCTGTTTATGGAAACACAGAGGTGTCGATGGTATACTTGGGACCACCTATAGATGGCTGAAAGATGTCGAGAAAGAGATTTATTACTAGTCAAAACAACAATGTGATATTATACATTTATTTCAAGACAAACAGGTGACAAAAAGGTTATTATGTAGAAGCAGAATTAGTCTTGACAGTAATCTTGGATAATAAAATAATGATAGATAAAGACATATTGACAAAATGTCAAGAGATTATTAAATTTATAGGTAAGTAATAGATACCTAAACATTTACTAAAAGTACTATTCCTATCAAATTAAACCCATTTTGTTCCTTATTTTGAAAGATATGTGGATTCGTAATTGAACCAACCATAATATGCTTAAATAAGAACCTCCTATTTTAGAAATTTGTTAAAATTTGCAATCAGTTTCAAACATTTGTGAACAAAATATTAAGTCCAGTATTTTCAAATACTGTGGCTGGTCCTCTACCTT
Source organism: Chloroclysta siterata (assembly GCA_932294275.1). Lineage (NCBI taxonomy): Eukaryota > Metazoa > Arthropoda > Insecta > Lepidoptera > Geometridae > Chloroclysta > Chloroclysta siterata. The sequence continues at coordinate 8,790,920 of OW028600.1, read as the reverse complement.
TGAAACACTTTTCCAATCCTGTTTAGGGCTTGCTATTTTAAAATCAATTCTGTACAGCATTCACCGCATTATTATATGTATATCCAAATAAAATAAAAAAGCTGTTTGTGCTTCTACATTATAATCGACAATTGAATGAAATGAAGTAGTAATACTGACTCATTGGCGTACTTAAAAACTTTCGTAACCAAAAGCACTATTATGCATTGCTTACTATCAATATAACGCCTAACTGTATAACTGCACTTTAATAAAAATAAAAAAGTAGGTAGCAGTAAATAGTAAACAATTATATTTTTTAAACCAATATGTGTAATACCTATTATTTATGTGATGAATAGTAATAAAAATTGTAGGATTGCAACGATAAGCTGGTTAGCCGATATGATAAAGATAATACAATATCGAATCGACAATGCCAATATCATTAATAATATGCCAATGACATCGATAAATCAGTAAATTCAAGACAATTTTGATAAAAGTTGTAAAGTTTGATAAAAAGGTAACATCAATAAAAGCTCAATTCAACAGTGTTTTAATAGGTTTATTGTCTTAGCTAAATCTACTTTAGAAAAAATACCACAAGTGCCTATGCATAGAAGTAGAGCAAAAGAGTTAGTTAAAGTAGAGAAATTGAATGCTGCAAAGTATGCAGTCAGGTGACTCAGGAATTCAGGCAACGTCGACACGACAAACCGCTTGGAAGGAGCGGTGTGTGTATCGATGTCTTATCGGCTAATGCTTCGCCAAAATCGATGCACGGCAAATTCCCACATGACATGTCTGCGCCTAAAAATACAGAGTGTAAAAAGACTACCTCCAAAAAAAAATATCGGCACCAAATGGCCCCTCGATCAACTATTTAAAACGCACCAAAAAACTAATATTTTTTGTAAACTTTGTAGCCTACTAAACTAAGCTGTAATGTTACTTCATTTTTCGAGAGCTGTCTTTATTTTACACCCTGTATAGAAGGTATCGATTGCATTTATAGAAGTCTAACGTATAAATTTGTATAATTTTATTCTATTTTATATTGATTACAAGCGTAAATGTACGCGACATTACCATGTTTATTTGTAGAAACAGGTTGTTTATTTAATTTAAATGTGGAAGGTGCTGTTATTGCAATTTTAAATATAAATGCTAGTCTGTAAATTATGTGTAAAGCAATATTTGTGTAAGTATACAGCTTTTAAAACTATTCAAAATGCAAGTCCAGTTCAGTATGTATTAAGCAGGTACAGGTACCGTCAATATCTTAACTATTAAGATGATTTTTGAACAAAGTTTTAAAGTGTTTTACGAATGATAACATAATTGTTGGAGAGTATTTAGAGTATAGTGAATACTTTCTTTAAAGGCTAGGTAGCCAATTACCTAATCGGTGAAGAATTAATCTTTAATTTTTAAAATAGTTATGTACTAGCACTTCTGACGTTGTCTGTTAATACGATATACATAATTTATAAACTTATTAGTTATTACATACCAGTCCTATAGATTTAGAGTCATAATAAGTAATTTAATATCATAATTGATACGAATTGAGATTCATACGAATAAGACCTCTGTTGCGCAGATGGCGACAAATCGGCTGAGACACGGCAGTTACGGATTCGATTCTCGAACAAAATGTATGCATGATCTTGTAAATATTTGTTCGAATGGTTGTTTTGGGCCTGAGTACCACTACAGGTACTCGGTAGTTTACTCGTTTTCGATTACCACGACATAGAAAATCCTAATAGCGATATCCACATTAAACTATCATTTCACATTATATCTTCTGCTTTATTATTATTATACATAACACAATTTTTAGGGACAGGTCTATATTTTAGATTTTAACGTCATATCTTCTTTGTTGCACAAAGTAATCGATTTAACTTTCTTACACTCGTCACGTTTGATATTATCATGTAAAAGTAGATCTTTAAGGCCGATGTAACATAAAATATTGATGCGGACCACTCTACATATTAAAGTAGTGTGAAAATACCATCATGCTGTCATTTTCACGCTACTTGGACATATATTATATATTTGACCAGTACTCTAATTTTTCTGAACTTTCGACCCTGCGATTGGTCCCAATTCTGAGCAATTTCAAAAAGACTGGTTTGGCTACCTAGAGGTTTGAATTTTTGTCTTTGTTGACTTGCAGTTTTTAGCATAATACCAATCAGGTATGTGAATACGTGTGATGTTTAAAAAAAAAACTACTTTCGAGCCAATAAGTACGACATTGACGGCTCATCAGCCATCTCAATAAAAAAGTCAAGCACTTTTTAATCCATAGTATTTAATTGCCTCACATTAGCATAATTTACTAAATGGTTATTAAGGTACAAATGAGTGATGATTTATTTGTTATTTACAATTGTACCTTCAAATTATGATTTTAATAAACTTTTTTGTTAAATAAATCTTGTTTTCTTTTTGACTATAGTTATGTGAGATACCTTCCTCCTTAAGGTGAAACCGCACTAGAGCGGCGCAGCAGCGGAGCGGCGCGGCGCGGTGCGATGCGGCAAAATATTCTCGAGAAGGCAACTACGCCGCGCCGCGCCGCGCCGCTCCGCTGCAGTGCTACTGTAGTGCGTCTTATTTCTTAGGAAACAGTGGAAATCATATTTTTCTGGCCGCGCCGCTCCGTCGCCGCGACGCGCCTCTCCGCCGCTGCGCCGCTCTAGTGCGGTTTCACCTTTATATATAATTTACGGGCTTATGAACGGCTAGCCACTTAGCCTACTAAAGATGATTGATTATGAATTGTGTGTTTATATTGTTAATAGATAATATCCAGTACCCCAAGTCTGACTTTTGTTTTTCGTAACGTCAGGCCTTTTTTGTATGGAGACTCGTTAGTTCTCAGTACGTCATCAGACTCTTATCCAATCTCCACAAACAAGGCCTGACGTTACGATAAACAAAACTCAGATTTGGGGAACAGATGTACCTAAGATATACAGAATGATTAAATTGTACATGTCATGTGTATTTGAATAACATCGAATGTACGTTATTCAAGTACCTACTTAAATCTATCTGGAGAATGCGGCATTAACGCTATGATTTAAAATATAATATGACGGTGCCATTCACCTGTTACATACAACTTTATGAAGTGTTCTAATAATTGAGTAAGTATTCTAACATGCATCTATATTTATTTATTTAACCGCATGTTCCACAGGAGCAATTTATAAATAGTAAAAACACCAACTATTAATTTACACTCATTATTGCTAAAAATTTATCACATATTATTATAAATAATATTATCACATTGTTGGTATCTGTCTATAACATTCTCATTACATACAATCATGACAAATTGAATTTGTAAATTTACACACTTCAAAATTTACTAAAATATAACAGCAAGCTAATTTATTGTGTAGGTAGTTTTGTAAAATATAAATAATAAACATAACAAAAACAAAGTAGTTCATAAATAACTCAATTATAACTTAGTTTTAACAATATCAGGTGTAATTATCTAAATGATTATTGTATGCTTTGGTACTGTTAATTAGGTTTTCCCCTCCGGCATGGCCTATGGTGTGATTAATAAGAAATAGATATATTTGGTTACGCACGTCGCATGTCGAATAATAGGTAGGAAGGTTAGCCGTAAATATTCGTAATAGTTCACGCAACCTTGCTCTAAAAATAAATACCAAAAAGTTTTGTAATTTCATAATACTAGTGGTTCGCCCCGAACTGAGATCTCGTGATATCCGCTACAGTCTTACGTTGATACCAAACTCGAGGTTGGACCTCCAACTTGCCCCCTACCTACTTGGGGTAACCAATTGTATCTCAAAAATCATACATTTGTCCTAGAATAAAAATTAAAAAGGTATTGGGATGTACAAACCAAACCCTTTCATATGACACCCCACTTAGTATATTTGTATAACAGGTTTTTTTGCTCCCTTTGAAAGTCCCATTTCTCAATAACCCCTTGTTCTCAAGTACAAGCTATCGACCTACCAAGTTTCGTTCATATCGGATCAAAGAGTCCGAAAATTAAAGTAGGTAGTCAGAGGTAAGTCCAAACATTGTGTTTGGGCTTCTGACTACCACCTGCTAGCTAAGTATGGTAACCATGTTTCAACTGACTTGCCTTTTTTTTAAGGAGTTCCGTTGAACAGACCTTTGCTCCATCATCAGACCAGGTAGCTATCACCATTTTATGAGAACTTTCTATATTAATTAAAAAAAAATGAAAAAGTAAAGGAACTGGCCGACCAATAGAAAAACCTTGATGTCAACGAAACTCGAGATGGGAGCTCTTGGATCGTTGGTTATCTTAAATTTACTTTTTTAGGGTTCCGTACCCAAAGGGTAAAACGGGACCCTATTACTTAGACTCCACTGTCCGTCCGTCTGTCTGTTACTTTCGCTCACTCAATCAATTATCCCGAAATTCAAAATCTTACGTCTGGTTAACACACTAGATAACGAATAAATAGTGACTACAGATTCACTTTAGTAATATGGGCGCACTGGCTTCTGTTAACTAACTGGCTAGTACTAGTTCACTTTTGGATTGGTTTTAGGTACAAATAGGTTGAATTACCTAACGTCACTAGAAATTATCCAAATTATTTCACATTCACCTCTAGGCAAGGACTACACTACATTCTAGTACATATATAGTTACTATTATTTGGCTTTTAATACAGTTTGTAATACATACCACTTTCTTAGTGCAAACTACCAAGGAGTGGAACACTTTGCCGTCGTCTGTATTTCCGGAACGATATAACTTGGGAATATTCAAGAAAAGAGTAGCTAAGCGTGCTCCACCTTAGACTGCATCTTCACTTTCCATCAGGTGAGATGGCAGTCAAACGTCTAGCTATCAAAAAAAAAAAAAAAAAACCTACTGGGTGAAAATGACTACTCCCGAAAATTGTAGCTATGTGCAAGTCGGGAACAAAATTAAAAAAAAATACTATGTGTGCTATCAGGAGCTTTATGCTCACTTCGAGCGAGATTATCTCACGGTGGAGATGATGTCATACCTCGTTCAATAACTCGTTGACGTTGCGTCTCGCATGAACTTTGAATGTGAAAATTGGGGAGTCAGATGGTGATAGGTAATGGGGATAAATAGTTATATTCTGACGTCATATTATGACGTCATCTCCACCGTGAGATAATCTCGCTCGAAGTGAGCATAAGGCCCCTGGGATAGGTAACGCTCTAATATGCGAGATTTAGGAATCCCAATGTAACTCTATGCAGGCTATCGTACTTTGGCTTATTCAATAGTAATGCAATTCCGCTCGACGGGTACATGGATGTGAGTCAATATGAACGGGAATCGCGCTGTGAGCGTATGTCAGCTTCCGGCATGTTGAACTACCCATCCAGCGACAGTAAAGATATATATTTATAAATTTTATGAAACACTTGTATTTTTGGCTTAGCCAGAAGGGATAAAATTGCGCTCCTATAATTTTGTATGCTTACCTATGGTACTTATAATATTTTAACTTAATTTATGTCATAATCATAAGAATAGGTTGCGTTAACACAGAGACACGAGTTTAAGCACGACATCGTGGCTATTAAGATAGAGAATACAATGCATGAGGTACCTACCTAAAAAGCGTTAAGCTAGAAGTCAGTGGGTGAACTACGATCAAGAGAGTGAGCAAGTCTTCTGACAGAAATCATTTGAAATATATAATAGTTAGTATTAGGCAAAATTATGGCACTGGATTTACAATGCTAAATTATTCAAGGCAAGTAGAAGATACCCATCTTTCGTTGCATCTAATCTTATGCCGACGAAACAGTACCTACCTATCTGGACTCACTGTAGGTATCTACTGTCTACAATAAATTTAATCTAGGTACTAACATGGGGTTTTACGAGTTTCTATGAGCCTAATTAATTATTGTATTATACCTACTCACCCTTATAATATTAAATGCTACTGTAAACACTCAAACCAAATGGACGCGATGAAATATTTATCATTAAATAACCTACAAGATTTTAAATAGGTACTTATAATAGAGATTCTACTACCCTGAGAGGGATTAGGTACAGCCGTGAATGTAAATATTGTAAAGTGCAAAAAAACAAAGCTAGGCACTAGTCAATATGTTGTTCAGTGAGCGGTTGATCCAAAGGCTTGGCATCTTGAAGGCAGTCCTTCATATGTGGCTTAACTTTCGTCGGTGGAAATTTGGTAAGGCAGAAATCAGCAACCATGCAAAAGAACTTGCACAATAGAGGACAAAGTAGTGCTTGGTGGGTCACTGCGGCGATCCGGTACCACGGCCCGTCAAACGGATCCAATATGGCAGGGCATAGCATGTGATTCAAGTTTACTTGTGCGGGCTGGAAAATTAAGATTAATTAAATACAGATTATATAAATACAGATTATATCAATCCGGATAGGGCCTACTTCCTACTCTAGTTGGTAAACAAATCTCCCCGGAACGAGAGCGAAGAGCGGGTACTAATGCATCATTTACACTCAGCTCATGTCCATGGAAATGTGCAGAGACAGGCACAGGGACTTGGGTAATGCGAGAATGGGACGGCAACACCAAGGTCGGACAGAGCCGGAAGGGCCCGGGTGGCCACAAGCCCGGGGCACGAGACTAGTTGACGGTAGATGGGATACTATCGGAAAATACTGAGATACACAAATTGAGATAAACATTTAGGTCGCAAGAGTTGGGACCTAGCCTGCGCGGGCCTCCTATCCTACGGTTGCCGCAAGCCCCGCAAGCTAAGCCCGTGGGGGGCCCGCGCAGGTAAATGCCAAATCGACTATATGGCCAGTCCGACGCTGGGCAACACATTAACGTCCACGCGAATTGCAGCGCGAATGGTTAAATGTAAACGCGCTATAAGAATAAGAAGTAGGTAGCAGAAAAGTGAGTCGTTGCAGACTTGCAGAGGCCAGTCGATTTATGACTCTCGTCTGTCGGAAAATCAACGTACTAAATTATAGCACTTTTTCAGAGCGCGATAGCCGTGAGATTTGTTATTCAACAAGCATACTGCTATTGCTTGTTCTCAAATAATAGCACCGCCGAACCTGCACCCTCTGCTACCTCTTATTGTATTAGACTAAAACGTTGCAAGAGGCCGATTTAAAGAGCATTGTACCTAATCTGGGTCTGATTAATTAGTAAGCACTACCTACTTTAGTTGCTTGTAAATTGAATTTTTAGACAATAGGGGTCATTCGGAGTTCGGATTACTAACAAGTAATTTAAATGCACGTTTTCGCCTCAATAATCAAAATTAATTATTTTGTGCATCATAAAATACAATGCGTGGCTACCATGGCGTTTAAGTAACATACGAGTACATCCGGATTCACGTTTTTGGTTTTTTTCTTTTATACTTAATCGAAATATAACAGCTTTCTTTATATCATCTTCGAGCAACTTCGAGTCCGAGTTTTGTTTTTGGTTTCTGTAGGGCGAGCCTGTATTTCTTACGGAGACGAGATAAACGCCTCGAGTGCTGAGATCTGATTTCTTTAAGTGTAGTAGAGCTCTTTGTGTGTGGCTCGTCCGGGGAAGTACTACCACCACGCCTTTTTCTGCCGCCAAGCAGCAACGCTGTGTTTCGGTTTGAAGAGTGTGGTTACCGGTGCAATAACAGGCACATGAGGCTTAACATCTGTATGCCTCAAGTTGATGGACACAGGGCAGTGTACCGTAGGGCACGTTCCTATCGTGCGTGACTTACGAGGCAATGCTTTGTTATAGGTGATGGTTACCACTTAACATCAGGTGGGCCATCTGCTTGTTCCATCAGTTAGTTGTATAAAAAAAAAGATGGGGTATCGGACTGATAACTCTCGTGACTCCATACAAAATCTGGGCTCTTAATACAGTAAACAAAACTATGCATGGTAAACTTAATATACTAGTTATTAAACTAGGTATATCGAATTTTCAATTTATATAAGAATTATTATTCCTCAGGACATCCATTTAATAGTTAAAAAGTAGTGAAATATTACTTACAATAGCAAATATTTGCAATACAATGAAGTGATATATCATGTTAAGGCTGTAACTGAATATTGCCCAATTGAAGTCCCACAGTGGCTCTATGTTATATACTCCTGGAAAAGATAATATTAAATATTAAATTTTGTTCAGTTATAACAACAGTTTCACACTGTTGTTATAACTGCAAGCATAGGTACAATGTGAATGAAGGTTTATTTCGAAGTTAGTTTAGCTAGTAGAACACAATGTACCTTCATTTTCACCGTTTTTCTTATTGCTCTAAAATAATTACCATAATTAAAAGAAAAGAGTAGCTAATTATTTTCATATACACATTTTTGGTTTTGTCTAGACATATAAGTCTAGACAAAATCCACTTTCTGTTTGCGGAACACACATGTGGAAAGATAAATTGTATGAAAATTACATTAATTTGGCACGAGTGTCTATCAATCTAATGTCATTTTAATACAATTTATCTGAAAGTGAATCTTATCTAGACCCCCAGGAAGATAGTGAATGCATGGTGTGATTGTATGTACTATTGAAGTCATTTACTATCATGGGTGTGTGACTACAATACATAGTTCATTACAATAGGATGATAAGTTGATAACACAGTGCAAATTATTATAATCAAATAGGCACTAAGAAATTGAAAAAAAGTTATACTTGCCACCAATTCTTAATAAATAATATGGTATCACAAACATCATTCCATGTTGAATCCAGTACAAAGCAGCTTCTGCCAAAATCTGGAATAAATATGTAGGTACTTTTTTATTATATTACTTCAACACAATAATAAACAACTTCATAAAAAAAATCATGCTTAATAAACACTTACCGTTCTTGAAGCAGTTTCAGGAAATAAAAATGCTAACAGAGGTCCATTTAAAAGATTCAAATGAATACGAAAGAGTGCTGTTACTGTCTTGCTCGGAGGAGCAGCCAATAAATAAATCTGAAATAATAAATAAAATCAAATCAATATTATATAGATTTTAGCCAGGTAGGTATTGAACTTTTGTATGAAACAGCTGTTTTTTTTTCGGGTACACAGTGTTGGTTCCTTAGAAAAAATTATTCATATTGACAGGTACTTTAGCCCCCTGAAGTTTTCAGTAGCGGTATTTTTACACATTGTATATTTGAATGATAAAACAAATAGGTAGGTACATACTTGTATTAAGGTTGTTACATGGCAAGGGTTTAACAAGTAGATGACAGTGCGTGAGGCAAATTTAAATCCAATTTCCATTCCCCATAGCAAGGCCAATAGGATTACTAGCAGGCGTTTGCCACCTCTATCACTTTTAATATAATTTAGATCATCTGGTATTTTCAGTTTTGGATAGGTTTTTATCTGAAAACAGTAATAAGTTGGTAAGTAGGTTGCTTAATATCGCAGATATGTAATACTTGAAGTTAATACTTTTTATAATTTTACTGTTGATATTGCTGTTTCATTTTTAAATATTTTTCGAAAACTAGGTAAGCATACTTTATTAATGTAATAAAATTACAAATATATACCTTAAAAATTGGCAGTGTTTTATTACAAAAATCTGATATTAGAAATAGCAGTAGTAAAAAGAATTCAGGAAATAACATAGAATAATAATTATAATAAATGTAATGAGTAACCATTACCTAATTAGATTAAAAGCCTGTTAAGTTTTATTGATTTTTTATAAAAACATCAAATCGTAGGCATTCTAAGTTACTCTATACTAACCAGAACATAAATGCTGATCGATGTTACAACTACAGTTTCAATTATTCGCCTTTCGGTCGATAGAAAATATGCACATTCTGGCCCAACATTTCTTGGTACAGCTTTATTTGCACCAATATAAGCCCACTCAAACATATTTTTGTTTTTCACTTTGATTATTTTTACACTAACTATCAAGCATTTCTTTAGCGATAGAATAGAAATGCATTAAAGTTTTTTTTCAAATTAATTTCCGGAAATTAAATTTACCTACGTTTTATTTCCCGCGAATGACAGCAGCGACTGCAGCGAGAGAAGCAGGTAGGGTTGCCAACTCGTCACCACGCATAGATTAAACACAATTATGGGTACCTAATATAAATAATACATTTTTAATGTATTTTCATGTATTAAACTGTAAATAGTTTGTGGTCAATTTTATTTATATGCAAAAATGAGTGCGTTATCAAAAAAGTGAAGGTGAAGGTATCTACTTAACTTTCCCATCCTTATCTACTTACTCATAGAAAAATATGAAAGAATAGAGAGTTACCGTTTTCCTAACAATGTAGTAACAAGAGTAGTAGAACCAGTAGAACTCCGTGAAGGGCTTGTCTGGGAAGTACCACCAACCACTATGCCTATTTCTACCGCCAATCAGTTTTGCTGTGTTTCAATTTGATAGGTGTAGTTGCCGATGAAATTAAAGGCGCATGAGGCTCAACATCTATATGCCTCAAATTGATAGACGCAGGGCAGTACATCTTAAGGCACGTTCCTATCGTACGTGACTTACGAGGCAATGCGTTGTGATGGTGATGGGTACCGCTTAACATCAGGTGTGCCATGTGCCTTATACAATAAGTATAATAAATAAAACAGTGTCAGGTAAATAAAGAAGTAAAAAATTGTGAAAGTCTAGAAGCCTTTCCAATGCTTCCTTTTATGCCTAGATGAAGAATCTACATAAAACTCAAACAAATACCTCCTAAGTTGGAAGCACTCGCGGCAACGTAAAAACATTTTTCAGGAAACAAAAAACGAAAATCGTTTTCTAATCTATTCCTAGATGGCGTTGTACGTACCGGAAACTCAGTTTTCCATCATTAGATTGATTCGGCACAGATAACACAATTATTTTAATGCATTTTCCTTTTTCAGTTTGCCATAATGGGGCTGACAACTATGAAACAACTTCTCGCTCGCACGTTTCGACATGTTTAAAGAATTTTCGAAAAATCGCAATCAACCATTTTGTGTGCAATCACATTGCACATTTGATTACGATTTTTCGAAAACTAGTTTAGTGATTTTATATCGTTCAACATGTCGAAACGTGCTGTTAAAACTACTGACATCTAGATCTGTATTTAAAAATAAATCATTCAAAATGGCCGCCTTTGCATTCAATGCAGGCCTTCAAACGCGTGCGCCATTCATCTATGGCGGCACGAATCTTTTCAATGGGAATCCATTTCGATTCTTTAATAAGGGCTCGCTTGAGAGAATCCACGTTTGGGTGAGACTTTCTGCATGCCCTCAGCTCCAATTCCGTCCATAAAGAATAATCCAAAGGATTCAAGTCAGGGCTTGACGAGGGCCAATCTTCGCTCCGAATGAAGCCTGGCAAATTGGCCTCCAGCCAACGTTGGGTAGTCTTAGCTTTATGGGAGGGAGCAGAGTCCTGTTGGAAAACCCAGTATTTTCCAGCGAATAGCGTATCATTTAATGGTTTAACCACCGCTTCCAATATGTCGGTTTGGTAATTTTGTGCCTTCACCTTGACGCCTTGCTGGCAAAAATGAAGCGAAGTGACCCCCTCGTAGGAAACACCCCACCAAACCATCACACTTGCTGGATGATGAGTACGCTGGACATTGCGTACAGATGGCTGGACGTCCTTTGAACTTCTGGCGTAAACCTTATTGTTCTGCCGGTTAAACTTTTCTTCCACCGTGAAGATCTTTTCATCGGTAAACAGGATATTTTTTGGATCGTGTCTCTTCAATAGGTTCCGACATCGTTCCAGTCGCAATTTACGAAGACACTCGTTTAAATAATGCACTTTCCTTCGACTAGTAAGCCTTTAGTTTAAGATCATATTTAAGTATCCTGTTCACCGATATTCGCGAAATGTTGGCCTGCAGAGCTAATTTCTTTTGAGTCGGGCAAGGGTTGCGACGAATTCGCCTGCGATTTGATGTTTTTTTCCTGCTTGAAACCGTGAAATTACAGTCGCACGCAAATCTTTTGTTGGCGCCATTTTCACGGAGAATGAAACAAATATTCAAATGTATATTTTTTCTGATTCAAAACATTCGAAATTTAAAAGTTTAAAAAAGGTTGCATGAATTACTTTCTTTTTAAATTAATTAAATAAGTTCGTCTCAAAACTTATGAACACACGAGGTAGTGGTGATTAAATAAAACAGACTGACGCAAATCTAAATAAAATATATATCTTTAGACATATATATAAACAGTGTCCCGGAACTCAACATTATCCTGGTACCGGGTAAGAGGCCAAAGTAGGTATACCAGTTAAGAAAAAATAAGAAAAATATCTATGTCACTTATTCAAGCGGTAATAGACATTTTTCGAAAAACTTGAAATATGACTCACTCCCTTGGTTTTTTTTATGTAAGAGACAGACAAACGGGCTTCGGCCCACCTGATGTTAAGTGGTCACCGTCGCCCATATACACCAACAACACTTGGGGTGTTGTCGTTGCATTGCCCGCCCTGAAGGACTTTATTAACTTTTTTCTTGAAGCTATTCATGTTGTACGTGATCGGGAAAACTATTGATAGTGATTGATTGAAAACTATTGATCGAGAAAAGATCTTGAAAAGCGAGTAGTCCGAGAAACCCAAGGATCCAGTGGATGTGGATGAGCTCGATCCCGGTGTCGAGAGGAGCGGTGGTAAAATCTTGACGCCGGGATAAGGTTAAATAGCTCTTCAGAACATTCCCTATTGTAAAAGCGATAGAACACGCACAGAGAACCAACGTCGCGGCGTTGACTGAGCGGCTCCAGCGTATCGGTAAGCTTGGGATCGTTGATAACTGTAACGGCTCTTCTCTGTAGGGAGTGAAATCGTTGCAGCTGATACTTGGGTGCCCCGTTCCATTAGGCCGCATTTTTAAGTACTGTGATCACAATTTTACAGTGATTTTTTTAAATAATGTAATCTCAAATAACAGTGCTATTATTTGCAACCACAAATCAAAGTAATAAACATTCTTATCTAAGTAAAAAAAATAAGTTTTGGCGAGTTATGGTTTATAAAATTATTGTCAGTCAACTTTGACATTCTCTGTTGGAAAAATAAATGTATCTACTTACTACACTACCCTTGGCAAGTTATTTAAAAAGATGGCCTATTTAGTCTAGATTTCAAAATGGTACCTACAACACTTGCCACTTTTCTTGCTAATAAAAGTGCTAATTTCCAATTTTTTGCGGAGGGACCTCAAGGAAAACTTAATCAATTATCGTAACACTTTAATATCCTCATAAAACATGCTCAATTCGTTTCCCTTCAGCATGAATACAAGTTCGACCATGATAATAAATGGAAAATATCGTCATTGAGAGACTGAATCGCACTGTCCAAATTCTCAACAGAGGCAGAGGAATACAACTGTAGATCATCGGCGTACATGTGGAATTGACTAAGAAAGCGTGGAGGCAGCAGAATAATAAATAATGAAAAGAGGAGTGGGGATAGAATGCCCCCTTGGGGTACACCGGTCACGATATCTTTCCATTCAGTGAAATCCTATCAATCTCAGGTTTTTGGCGACGGCCATTTAAATATGAAGAGAACCATTCTACGACAGAAGGCGATAAGGTTCGTTTATGTACGTTTAGTTTAATTACAGGCACATGAGGCTTAACATCTGTATGCCTCAAGCTGATGGACGCAGGGCAGTGCATCGTAGGGCACGTTCCTATCGTGCGTGACTTACGAGAAAATGCTTTGTTATAGGTGATGGTTACAACTTAACATCAGGTGGGCCATCTGCTTGTTCCATCAGCTGGTTATATAAAAAAAAAAAAAACATGGCCAACAACATTGAAGGCATTGCTACAATCTATGAGAACCAGCAACGTCACACGGGATTCATCCATATTTACCCGGATGTCCTCTGTAACATTATCCTACAGGATAGGTACCAGTAGGTAACCCCAAAAATAAATAAAAAAAGTTGGTTTTGTACTTACATTTTATTAACATTATCTACAATGGCAGTGCTAATTGATCTTTCACTACCTAACTTCTTTTACGTTGTATAAAACTTGGCGTTAAATTCACATGGTTAAGTACCTATCAATATTAAAATTCAATCGTTTCTAAGGCACGATAGACAGATATCTTGGTACCTACAATATGTTAAAGGAAATCAAATGTGGTGTAGACACCACATATAACATGACAACGTCCAAAATATAACATGATACTATGATAGGTAAATTCTAACTAACTTTTTGCAGTTGGACACATTGCAACAAGTGTATCAACTCAGGCCTTAGAATATCACATTATGTAGTACAGGAGACAAGCCAAGAAGCAGTATTTAATAAGCGTATCGTATGTAAATACGATACGCGGCACGGCTGCGCTAATATTTATAGATCTATGGAATATCTAAAACTTCGTGATTTATGTAGGTAATGTAAATTTTATTTCATTCATCATTGTTTCAACACTCAAGAAGTTTAGAGCAAAGAATCCGGATTACTTGTATTATAACCTTTTTATCTCCTAGGTTAATTGGAATAGATTGTGTTTCAAAGACCATTCAATACGTTTTATTCAATTGGTAGTGAGTGGTCTTTAAACCACTTTTTATTTTAAAAAGTTGCGGGTATTGTGGCTCAGATTTGTTGCTCATTATTGCATTCATTAAATATTACATTAAAACGGGAACACTAATGTACCTACTAATTTAGGCGTAGTATTTATAACTAAGCGTTATCATAACAAAAAAACTTAAGTTTTAGGTTGCTTTGGTCTAATATTGATGATCAGGACTACCTACTTACCTATGACTTAATAATTTACATTTTAAGTAAATAACCATATCATCAGTTATTTATAACTTATTATTGCTTTTGGCAAATGAAGCTTTCTTGATATATTCAAAACGTTGAACCGTTTTGATCTTTAGCTGGAATAAATAGCATAATATTTTACTGATTTTAGTATTAGTATTTGGCAGTAGATGTTGTAAAATTAATTATTAAATAACTGTCAAACGAAGATAGAATGTAACCAAACATACTTTCTATTATGATATACTATGTAGTGTTTTTGATGCAAACAGAGCATCGGGATACTTTGTCAAGCAGACTTCCTGATTTGAGAGTCTGTCTCACTGGCGTTGCGAACTGTTGGCTGGTTTCGATGGTGGTGAGCCAGAAACTGAGCTTGTTAGCAAAGTGCTGGCAGGTGCCGCCTTCACCGTTGCACTCGATGAATGGACTCGCGCGGAAGTCCTCCAGGCACGAACCCGGACTGGCTAAGGCTTGGCCTCCGCCCTGTCCGCCGGCTCCCGTATGCTGTAATAAATTATAAAAAAAATATTATATTATTATAAAATTATTAAATTATACATTTGATAGACACACAGATGAAGAAACTTTTGAGGTTTTTAGATTATAGTGTTGCGCCGGAGGCCTAGCAACTTGTTTCGTTATATATCCTGACGTACAGGTGTTTTCAGAAGGCTGAAATATGTTTTCAGCCGTTGCCAGAAGAGGCTCTGTCACCTCCCAGTTGATTACAATTTCGACCAAGTTGCCGTGGTTTTCAGGCGCCTGAAACATGTTTTCAGTCCGTTTCAGGCTATTACCCATCGATCCATGCAATATCCTGAAAACCCGTTTTCAGGCGTTTTCAGGACCCCTTATGGACCTTCGAAGGACATTTCACTATAGAGCCATATTTGCATAGGAGTGAAAGAGATAGCAGTATTAGAAAGAGATAGCAGACTTTCGAATATTCTAGACTACTGTTCTAGAATCAATCGAAGGAAATGAACGAGAGCTATTTCTGTGGAAAGAGATGCAAGTATGGTCTAGTATGATCCAGAACATTCTCGGGTTAGCTGCGTCGTATATAAAGCCAGTCGGCGAGAGCGACAGGGGTCAGTTTGTGGAGAGGACTCGAGAAGAAAGTGAGTTAGTGAAAACGGTTCGAGGAGTCAGTTCGGTGAGATGGCTCGAGAAGAGAGCCAGTTTGTGAAGATGACTCGAGGAAGAAGTCAGTTCCAGGGAATGGCTCAGGAAGAAGAGAGTTGGAAGAAGTGGATAAAGGAAGAGAACTTTTGTTAAGTGATAGTTGAGTGATAATTAAGTGTGTTAAGTAGTGTTAAGTAGTGTTTTAGTTATGTTAAGTGTTAGTGTAAATAAATAAGTCATCTCTTGGATTATTATTGTGCATTTTCTATCCATACGAACCCCGAGCTCGTAACAATAGTTTAAAAATTTATATTGAAGGTAACGTAAATTTAAGATTAAGTTCTTAAAGTATAAAACTCCTTTTTTTGCTGGTGTATGTCTGCATGTCATGTTTTTTTTTATACAACTAGCTGACGGAACAAGCAGATGGCTCACCTGATGTTAAGTTACCCATCACACATAAGATGGTTACCCATCACCTATAACAAAGCATCGCCTCGTAAGTCACGCACGATAGGAACGTGCCCTACGATGCACTGCCCTGCGTCCGTCAATTTGAGGCATACAGATGTTAAGCCTCATGTGACTGTAATTACACCGGCAACCACACTCTTCAAACCGAAACACAGCAACGCTGCTTGGCGGCAGAAAAAGGCGTGGTGGTAATACTTCCCCGACGAGCCCTCCACAAAGAGCTCTACTACTCTTAAAAATACTCTTAAAAAAGCTAAATGAAAAATGTACATACCTACAGGAGTTTTGTAAATGATCATGAAATAAATAATTAATGAACTCACCATGACAAAACTGTATCCTATCCAAAGCACGCTCCATCCTCCAGGGCACTCCGGGATGCTCAGGGTTTGGCTGTGCACTGCGATTACATTAGCTGGAACTTCGCAGACAACACATCTTGAAATATATTTCTCAATTTCGTATCCTTGCACCGGCATCATCGGTATCGGTTGCCCAGTCGACAGCCAGTAACTCCGATCGTTTCTACTGGCATAGTTGCAGACGTCGTTGAGGTCGCAGAACATAAAAGGCATAGTACTAAATTTCCTGACACACGATCCAGCGAACCCTAAATCTTGATTGTGCGCTTTCTCATTACCGTCAACGTACAAAAGTGAATAACCTTGCCAAAGCTGGATATGCGAAGGTTCACACGTCGGTACAACTTCTCTCTGACTGTGTCTGACTAGAAGAATGCCAGTCAAGAAATCTGTAGTGGCGCATGGGGTTCCAGGAGCTCCCTGGATACCATCTCTTCCTGTTAGACCGATTTCACCCCTTTCTCCTTGCAAACCCTGTAATCCCTGCAGGCCCATCGGGCCAGGCTGGCCCGGAGCTCCCTCGAAACCGCGGTCGCCCTTCATTCCAGTTTGTCCTGCATATCCAGGAGAGCCGGGAGCCCCGTCTTTCCCAGGTAGCCCAGCGATACCTGGAGCGCCTTGTGGTCCCGTATCTCCCTTGGGACCATAAATAAATGCGGCTGCTTCTCCTTTATCACCCTTGTATCCAATCTGTCCAGGCCTGCCTATTCTTCCGGGAGGTCCTACGTTGCCCTTTTCACCCGGCGGTCCTTGAGGTCCCATCTCGCCGTTGAGTCCGTTCATGCCGCGGTCACCTCTGTCTCCTTTTTCACCAGTCCGTCCTTGTTGTCCTTGGAATCCTTGATCTCCCTTATCTCCGGGTGCACCGTAGCCTGTTGCACCTTTGTCTCCCTTGTCTCCGGCCTTACCGTCGATGCCTTGCGGTCCGGGCGTGCCTGGGCGGCCATCCATGCCTGGCACTCCGGAGAGTCCCTCGCGACCCTGTTCTCCTTTCTGGCCGATAGGGCCGCGCTCACCGGGAATGCCATCGCGTCCGGACGGCCCGGGCAGTCCTTGGAATCCTAATTCACCCTTTTCGCCTGGAGCTCCTTGCAATCCTGGCCGTCCATGTTTGCCTGGGATGCCCGGTAATCCTTTTTCACCCGTAATGGTCAATCCGTGTATTCCCTCAGGTCCTCGAGGACCAGCATTACCTGAAATAGAAATACAAATTAAATATGCATAAAAAAAATCAAAACAGATTATATGAATGCATATTTCTGTTACCTTTCTCTCCTTGGGCGCCAGTGCGACCCATTTCTCCTTTGATACCGGTAAGTCCACGTTCTCCTTTCACCCCTTGTAACCCTATTTGTCCTGCGGGCCCCCGTTCTCCTTTGGGACCCTGAAGACCTTGCATTCCTGCTGGTCCCACTTCTCCTTTATCACCTTTGACGTTTATAGAAGGGCCAGGAAGTCCTCTGTCTCCTTTGAAGCCGGGCAAACCTTCTGGGCCCGGTTGTCCCATATTTCCAACTGGACCTCTTTCACCTTTAGCTCCATCTAACCCATCATTGCCTCTGAATCCTACAGCACCTATATCGCCCTTTTCGCCTGATACACCAGGGTAGCCTGTTTCGCCTTGTAATCCGGGAGCGCCATCCAGTCCAGGAGCGCCGGGTAAACCAGAGTCTCCTGGAAGACCTCTGTCACCCTTGAGTCCGTAAGGGCCATCTAGACCAGTGTCTCCCTTCATACCTGGGGTTCCAGGCATGCCTTCTTGTCCAGGTAAACCCATATCTCCCTTTTCACCAGGTGCTCCAGGTATGCTGTAACCAGGTTGACCAGCATCGCCTTTGTCACCTTTTTCACCCTCTTGACCATTCAAACCATCCAATCCTCTCAGACCGTAAATTCCTGGTTCTCCCTTTTCTCCCTTATCAGATGCGAGGCCGGGTTCTCCTTTAGGTCCCGAAATACCAGAAAAGCCTCTGTCTCCTTTCTCTCCTGGCACGCCAGTAGCTCCTGGCATGCCTGGTTGTCCCGTGAATCCGAAATCACCTTTGAGCCCCGGTGCTCCGACTGGGCCTGCAAGTCCTTCAGTACCCGGTAATCCGGGATTACCCGGAAAGCCGATGTCTCCTTTGTCACCCTTGTCTCCTGCGACACCATCGACCCCCACGGGCCCAGGTGCTCCTGGCCGACCACGCGCACCCGGGAATCCCTTCGGACCATCCGGCCCTTGAGTACCCGGATCTCCCGACGCTCCCGGTAAGCCGATAACGCCTGGTTTCCCTGCTTGTCCTGGATATCCTTGCTGTCCCTTGGGCCCGTCTCTTCCCGGTACTCCCGGGGTACCCGGAAGGCCCTGAGGTCCGATCGGTCCGGGGTCACCTTTCGCTCCCATGCCACCGCGGTTGCCTGGCCGTCCGACGAGTCCTTGATCTCCTTTTTCACCCTGCAAGCCGACGGAGCCCGGAGGCCCATCATATCCTGGCGTACCGGGTTGCCCTCTGAGTCCTGGTTCTCCTCTTGCTCCTGCTAAGCCAGGTGGTCCAGGTGGTCCGGGCATAGAAGCCCCATATTCACCCTTGTCACCTTTATAGCCTGGAGTGCCAGGGAATCCTCTTAGGCCGGGTACGCCACTCGTTCCGGGTGCTCCGATAGGTCCCATCTCTCCTTTATCGCCTCGGAATCCAGTAAGGCCACGGGGTCCTACTTGGCCCTGCCTGCCAGGAAAACCTGGTTCACCCTTCAGTCCTGAGCGACCCATGAATCCTTTATCTCCCTTAATACCGGGTTCACCTAAAAAACAAAAAGAAAGCAATAATGTGTTGAAATCAATAATGTGAGCCATCATGTTGATCATGTTTATGTCAATAACATAAACATGATCAACATGACAGAGATAGTTTGCTCTTCGAAAACAGGGAGCAAAATAGCATTTTGATCCCAAGGGCGGTAAAGTACTTTTTATCACATCAATTCGAAAGGAGATAGTTTGCTCTTCGAAAACAGGCAGCAAAATAGCACTTTGATCCCAAGGGCGGTAATGTGATTTGAATTTGGAATGTGCTTATTGAGTAAAAGTTCTAATCACTAAAGAGATCACGAACACTGTATGAACAAGCAGGCTTTATAATTAAAAAAAAGCGCCTGAACTAAATTAAAATAAACAAAAACACGTGAAACGCGCATTCCACCTTTGTTCATAATTGTTTACTCAAATTCAGATTTTACTTAGTTTTATGAAAATAAATAAAATTACAATGAATACATGATTATGACTATGAGACTATGAGACTATGTGACTATTTGACATGTGACTTCGTGACTTCGTGATTATGTGACTATGATTATTCATAAGTAGCACTAACTTATTTTCTCCTATAGGGTGATAAAAAGTAGTGTCCACCTCGGGAGCAACACTATTTTAAGCTCGAGTGAAGTACTTTAGAATCCCTCGCTACGCTCGGGATTCTACTCTAGAATCCTTCGCTCCGCTCTGGATTCAAAAAACACTCTCGCCATTAAAATAGTTGTTTGCTCCCTTGGTAAACAATCTACTATTTCTATTTGTATAAATTAGTCCCTATTGTTTTATGTTCAAAAAAGCTAAGTGTCAGTATAGGTGTACCTGGAATGCCCTGGGGGCCAGGAGCTCCATTAGCGCCACGATCGCCACGCGCCATCTCGACAAGATTGGCCGGGCACTGGCCGGGGTCACCCTTCGTACCGCTTCTGCCAGGGTGGCCTTTGTCTCCCTTATATCCAGGTTCTCCCGATAGACCCTTTTCTCCCTTGATAGAATCTCCTTTCTCTCCGGGAAATCCGTTGGATCCGTCGGTGCCAGATGTACCGTCCACACCGGGGACTCCAGTGAAGCCTCTGTCGCCCTTAGTTCCAGGCATACCCACATGACCCCGCTCTCCCTTCAACCCCGCGACTCCTCTATCTCCTTTAGGTCCGGGTCTGCCGGTTGCCCCGGTTGTGCCCTTAGCACCGGGAGCACCTCTCGTCAAATTGTAGGGAATTTTAGCAGCTTCACCCTTCTCTCCTTGTGGTCCGCTGGGTCCGCTTTCGCCTCGATCACCCTAGTGGTGAAATTTATTTAATGATTTATTATATTTCTGTGTTTACTTATAGTATGTTCGGAAAATAAAATAAAAGCAAATAAAGATGATATTTACCGGGGTCCCTTGAGCCCCGAGTGAGCCCGGCAGACCATCGTCACCGCGCTCACCCTTCACGCCGAGCGGGCCGGCCGGGCCGCGCTCTCCCATCTCGCCGATGGGGCCCTCGATCCCGTGATCTCCCTTCAGTCCCGGGCCTCCAGGGGAACACGCGTTGCATCTACCGCCGATATCTCCTTTAGCGCCCGGGTTACCAGGTGTGCCATCGTAACCTGGATTACCCTTGTTTCCTTTCTCACCGGAAGGTCCCATTTCACCGGGGCTACCGGGCGTACCCAAGGTAGAGTTACCAGGGGTACCTCTTATACCAGCGTAACCTTTGTCACCTTTCTGCCCAGGTTCACCATAGGAACCGGGTCTTCCATCGTTTCCTTGGTCACCCTGAAATAAAAGAATAAGTGTTATGAATAAGTAAATGAAACTGAGATGGTTAGGTAAAGAAGATAATAATGATTAGGTTTAGTTACAGGAATGGATAATCCGCTGTCTCCCTGGAATCCCCTCGGGCCCTGTGGTCCGACGGGTCCGTCGTAGCCACGCGCGCCGACCTCGCCGCGCAGGCCGTCGCGGCCAGCCTCGCCCTTGTCGCCCTTGCGGCCGGCGGGGCCCTCGCGGCCGGGCGTGCCGGGCTCGCCCTGCCCTCCGGGCGCGCCCATGGGCCCGACGTACCCGTTCTCTCCCGGCTGTCCATCGGTACCCTTGGGCCCCGGCACGCCGGGGTTACCACGAGGCCCCTGGGGTCCAGGAGGACCCCGCGAACCGCTGCGTCCTCCGGCTGGCCCCTGCACTCCCTTGAGACCCATAGGCCCGGGTGCTCCATCTCTGCCTGGCTCTCCTTTGCCTCCTGGCCGTCCGTGCAATCCGGGTAGTCCTTCGTTTCCTCGATCTCCTTTTTGACCCATCGTTCCTGGGGCACCATACATACCTTCGCGACCCTGTCAAAGTCAAACGATAAAAATAAGAGCCAAACTTGTCGATACGATACAGGTTTAGTACGACTGTTTGTACTACTTATTAGTATGAGGTGGTGTGAAATAAGACATATCTGGCTCTTTGCCTCTTATATCAAATCATGTGATAATAAAGAGGCAGATGAAGAATCTTGAAGAATCAATCTAGACATTGAGTGGGAATTGAATGCTACTATCATTTAAGTAATAAATAAATAAATAAATGGATAAATAAAAATGAATGCATTTCAGAAAATTGTATCAATATTAGGTCAACCTGATATTGATTTGTTTGTATCAAGAGTTAATGCTAAATGTCCATTGTACATATCTTAGAAACCTAGAACGAACATTTTAGTCATGGACACAGTTTTATGTATTAAAAAACGAGGATATGTATCAACCAGTTCTGGTTCTTATAGTATGGTTTAGGTTGACACTGTGTGAAATGTCCAATAGTGCATACATCAATCAATGTTTTTTAATCAAGTTAACTCACCTGATCTCCAGGATTTCCACGAATTCCTTTCTTTCCTTTTTCACCCATCTGGCCCGCAATGCCTGGCTCGCCTGAAGGTCCTGAGTCACCTTTATCGCCCATCTTTCCAGGTTCACCCTTGTCTCCCTTCGGTCCCATATCTCCTTGAATACCCTTGATAGCTCCTTTGTCGGAATCTTGCGATGGAAGGGCTTCCGGGCTACAACTAGGGCCTCTATCCCCTCTGTCACCCCTGTCTCCCTTGTCGCCTCGAATGGCCTCGCCTTTAGTACCTTTGCTTCCTTTATCTCCTTTGAATCCAGAGAGTCCCTACAATTTTGTTTAACAGTTTAGTCAAATGTTATTCTCAACAGTAGATACCTACTTAAACTACTGTTGATGCATTTTCTAGATTGAAATTATTTTGTGGACGCGTGATGATCGTAGTTAGCCTTCTTTTTCTTGTCGTATCACTACTTTATTGTATGGTGAAAGGATTCAAAGAGGCTCCTTTCGATGTTTTAGAACTTTTTAGGTTCTACGACATGCCGATTTCCTCACGATGTTTTTCTTCGCCGTTTGAGTGTAGTACTGGCACTGTGCACATACATTTTAAACATAAATACTTATTGGTGCACGAGCGGTTTTTAACCCACGTCCTTAGGATCTGAAGGCCACCAAATCACCAGTACTCTCAGTCAGTTATACAGAATGTTTTTAAAAATATCAAGGTGACGAGGACACAGTATAAAATTATTCCAACAGTAGACGCCTAGCAGTCTTATGTTTTATTTTTTCGATCCCGACTTTGAGTTACCTTCTTGTATTTGTTTTCCTGAATAAACATTTTGATATTTTGACAAGATAACGATTAAGATTAGTCTAAACTACCCACAATTTTTGATTATGCTCAATACACAGCTGTACATTGTCCAAATTCATTATTAGCATGATATTATTATTAGCATGATTGCATTGTATTAAAGATTAAGCTCACTGCTTCAAACAAAAATGTAAATATTAGAAACAACAATGTTTCTCAGTAAGTGATTTTATTGTAAAATTTTATGAGAAATAAATATCTTAACCATAAACCATTATTTTTATTTTTGATAGTGTGTGAGTAAGTACTTACCAAAGGTCCAGTGTTTCCCTTCGGGCCCACTAGGCCGGTCGCGCCGGTCGGTCCCACGGGACCCTGCCTGCCTTGCATACCGTCAGCGCCCGCCTCGCCTTTCTGCCCCTTCTGATAGTGCCCGATATGAGCCGCTTCTCCTTTCCCTCCCTTTTCACCTTTGTTACCAGGATAACCACGAGGACCCTGAGAACCTTTTGGGCCAAGAGGTCCTGCTTCACCCTACATTGAACATTTTTTAATTAAAATTTTGAACAATAAATAATTGGACATCGATCAGATAAAGAGCTTTTTTAAAATAGCTCTACTGATGTGATAGATGAAGGAATAAAATCCATCGCAAGCAAACATGAATGAAAATATTATTGATATAGAAGCTAAATCAAAAAGATTACACTTTTACGTAACGTCAGGCCTTTTTGTATGGAGAATCGTGAGTTTTCAGCACATCCGATAGAGGCGCTTATAAATTCTCCATAGAAAAAGGCCTGACGTTACGAAAAACGAAATACAAATCTTAGACTTGGTGCTCTGAACTATAAAACCATTATTTTTTATTAAAAAAAATATTACCCTATTATCCTTACCTAAAGGAAACCAAAGATATTTATAACCCAAAATGAACCAATAAAAAATATAAAACCCTTTATAAACTTACATCAGTGCCATTGCAACCATCTCGACCAGGAATACCAGGAAAACCTTGATCTCCTTGGGCGCCGGGCTGGCCACTCAGGCCCGTGAACCCTTGATTACCAGGCTTGCCTCTGTCTCCTTTCGGTCCGCGGGGCCCTTGCAATCCTATTTGCCCTTTCTGACCTTTCGGACCTTGCGGACCTTCCGGCCCATCATGTCCGGGGCCTCCTTTGGGACCGGGCACACCTCGAGCACCTGGGAACCCCTACGAAAAATAATAAGCTTTTTAGATAGTACACAGTTTTACATAACGTACCTATTTGAAACAATATTCAAGTTGCAATCGGGACTCAAAGTATATTCAGTCAGACCTGAGGCAGCATTGGTTCAGATTACGGGCCTAATATTGTATTAAGTTTCTCTTATGGTGGCATTTCACATCGCTAGTCGGTATTCACGTTTCTATTGGCTCGTGTATTTGCGTATTCGTCTTGCTCGTAAAAAAATGGCTAATATAGACGAATAGGCCACACATCATCGTATTTGGGAAAATACGACGAATGACGCGAACACGAATCCTGATTTGAAATGGCGCCATAAGACATGACTATTATAAGAGTTGCCTATATTTTAATCTAACAGCAGAGGCTTATGTTTATTACTTGTTTGAAAGTTTAGATGTTTTCACAATTTATACCTATCGTTATAATTTGTGAAAACATAATAATAACGATAGGTAAAAATAGGTAAAACATAATAATATTAATAAACATAACATAATGAAAACATAATAAATAATATCTTTCATCGAAGTGTCGACAGAAATAAGCAATACTTACGCGGAAGAGCTTTTCAGTCTTAAACATCATACTATATCTTTTAGAACATTTTGTTTGAGTTGGTAATTTGTGCTTACTCTGTTTCCTTTCTCGGCAAAGCATTTGGGCACGCAGCAGCCTGGCGCAGTGCAGTTGCGTTCCGAAGGCGGCACTCGCTGTTTGGTGACGGGGTCGTATACTTCGAAGTTTCGAGGGATGCCAGCGCTCGGCGGGAAACTCGTGGGGTACTGCCTCCGGGGCGTTGGCGGCGGAGGCGGGTAGTCCGGATATTGCTGCTGCGGCGGGTAGTCCGGATAATCCTGCGCCTGCTGGGCTGGCGGCGAGTAGTCTTGCCTCCCCGAGAGACCGTACCCTCGCGCTGTCCAAGGCTGGTTATCTTGCCACCGTGGGTTTACGTAATTGTTGTTGTTCAAGTATTCGTCTTGCTGAAAGATGAAAATGTCCATGAAATACAAGTTGCTACCTATCTAGTGTGCATACCAAAATAATGAAATAAAAGAAAAGTTTGTTTTTTATTTGTTTTTAGTGTGCTGCTTTGGGAATAATTTAACACTAATGCTCTACGGTGTCGTTTTTTTTATACAACTAGCTGATTGAACAAGCAGATGGACCACCTGGTGTTAAGTGGTAACCATCACCTATAACAAAGCATTGCCTCGTAAGTCACGCACGATAGGAACGTTATGTCCGTCTGTCACCGCAGTAGAGATAAACCGCACAAGTTAAGGACTCGAGCTTGTGTAATTGTATGGTCCATTCCTATACCTACATGCAATGCAAATAGTACTTTTCTAAAGATATACCTAAAATCACTAAACTCATGATCGATACAAGTTTTCCTACTTAAAAGTTTGCTTAGGTACAAAAACTAATAAAGCAAACTTTTTAGTAGGAAAACTTATATCGATCAAAATAAAACTGGTTGATTGCGATTTCTGAAAATGAGTTTAGTGATTTTATATCTTTCAACATGTTGAAACGTGCGAGCGAGAGTCACATTAGCTCTCATCTTCGCCTTAAGTTAAATCTACTTCCATTTTAAGTTTGGGCGTGTCTCTCCCAAACTTTTTTTGTCATCCTCATGGATCTTGAGTTCCAAGAAATCTCAATGAGTATTAAGTTTGAAATAGATAGATAGATAGAAATACACAGTCGTAAGCAATATATTTCATATTTAATTTAAGTCATTTTATTTTATTTCAAGCGAAGTTATGTTGGTCCAAGTAGACCAACATAACTTCGCTCTGTCCCGATAACATTGAGATAATGAGTTGACCTCACGGGTACCAAATCAAAAATATTTTAGCAATAAGCTAAGAGTTCGGATTGTAAAGATACAAATTCCAATGCATACTATAACCGCTGCTATTATAGCATTTATTCGTTATTATTTATAGTACTACAATGACAATACTAAGCAAATGGACCTGGAAGCCTAGACGTTAAATAATTAATTAATCTAAGGTCATCTCTCCAAATATAGCTAGTAGAGTGATCACATTCAATTCTAAGAAATATCATCACACAACTGTACGAAACCGATGTTAGGTCGCAAGGAACAGAATCAAATGAATAAGTATAATAAGTGTGACTATGTATCTTTATCTAGTTTATTTATACTATGAACTTACGTGTTTACAAACTTCAAAACACGTTTGAAAATGAACCTTGTGATTTAATGAATAAAAGTTTATTTCAATTTAACAATCGTATCGAGATCCGTCATCACAATTTGTACATGCACGCTCTTGTAGTTAAGTCATTTTTAGTTACCTAACAGGAATTTGATTTATAATTGCGAAAGTGTATGTTTTTTTAATACAACTAGTGGAACAACCAGATGGCCCACCTGATGTTAAGGTAACGGTAACCATCATACAAAGCATTGCCTCGTGTCATGCACGGAAGGAACGTGCCCTACGATGCACTGCCTTGTGTGCATCAACTTAGGTATACAGATGTCTGTTTGTTACGTTTTTCCGGCTGAACTACTGAACCGATCCAAATAAAATTTGGGCCAGAGATAGACATTTTCAGGCCAGAGATAGAGATTCTGGAGACAGAAAAGTAGTAAGATGGCTACTTCTTATATTAATATCAGATTAGTTTTTGCCTTTTAAAACAAACTATTCTGAATAAAAAAGAACCAATATTTTTTTTTCTGTTTTTGAGCACATTTTTTTTTGTTTTATCATAATGGAATAAGTAATTTAACCAATAAACTAAGAGCATTAATATTCAGTAGAACAGACGAAGAAGGTGTATTTGTCGACGAAGTGGAGTTAGCGACGCAGAATTTTCCTTTATTAAAAAACACTCAGTTGAAAGAGGTTATAACATTAAAAAAAATATATCCTATGATGCTATTATTGTGTGTGTAAAATGTACGATACGGGTCATCTTACAAAAAAAGCTAGCACAGCTTTGTATCAAGTATCGCATGCAAGCACTTTGCCTTCATAAGAGATGATGCACATACAACTACCTAACTTACCTAGGTACCTGCCTACATACATGGCACTATATAGCAGGTGAGCTCACTTCGAAAGCTTATTTATCTTGTAAGATTATTCGGCTGAAAATTTGGTTTCATTACGAGACGTCATCTTATCTATTTTCCAAATGAATTTACTAAAAAAATACTTGAAGTAAAGCACCTGGTGCCCAAAATTAAAACTGCATCACATTTCAGTTGGCGCAGGTGCCTAAACCAATTTCAGAGGAGTAGTACGGTTACTTAGTATCTACTCTTGGATATTTGGAAAGAAAAAATAAAAGTAGGCCCTATTTTGTGAAGTAAAGAATGAAATTCCATATACATTTATATACTATGTACATAAATACACACAAAACCACGAACCGAAAGACGAAGCGTGGGACGGTCCCCCACCCATTGAACTGATGACATTGTTAATCGCGAGTGGATGGATAAAGCTTAAAATCGTTCTTCCTGGAAATTTATAGGAGAGACCAAAATCCAAGTGGACGTTTTCAGGGTAATGACGATGGACTGAGGACACACAACCCAGAATATGTCCTTTTAACTAACTAGTAGTTCGCCCCGAACTGAGATCTCGTGATGCGACCCGACGAACGCATCAAAACTTTGAGGAGGTAGTAGTCAGAGGCAAGTCCAAACATTATCTTTGGACTTTTTTCAGACTACTGCATACTAACTTGGTACGTTAACCAAGTTTCAACTCTATTGGCCTATTTATTGAAGAGTTCCGTTGAACAGACCTTGACTCCATCATCAGACCTGGTCGTTGTCACCATTTTATGAGAACTGAGTACCTCCTTTATTTATTTCAAGAAAAAAAAATAAGAAAAAGCAATTGAACTGACCGACCAGTTGAAAAACCTTGATGCCAACGAAACTCTTAGAGATAAGAGCTCTTGGATTGCTGGTTATCTTAATTTAACTTTTTTGTTGTATCTCAAAAACCAAGCGTCCTAGAAAAAAAGAAAAAATTGTGTTGGAATGTCCAAACAAAGCCCTTTCATATGACATGTAACTAGATTTTTTTATGTAACTTTTTTATTTTTGCCCCCTTAAAAAACCCCATATCTTAATAACCCTTCATCTGATTTTACTCATATACTTACCAGTAAATTTCTCAAGCACAAGCTATCGACTTATCAAATTTCATGCAGATCGGATCAACGGTTCGAAAGTTATGGCCAGACAAACATACATACATACATACATACATACATACATACATACATAAAATGCCAAATCGCCCAAGTTGAAACTAAAGATCTTTGTTCGCTTCGCTCACTCGATCAATAAATGACTATGTGTGTGGTCCGATACACAAGATTTTTTTCTTGAGAAGTACAGCTCCTGTAATATGAGACTAAAAGCTAAACATTACTTGGTAACAAAACAATCCTTTTTTGTGCCTGGTGATTTCGTTCGTTGCGGGAAAATTGTTTAACGAATTCGGCTACGACACGCGATTCACTATTTCAAATCAAAGCTGATGTGTTTTTTATATTTTTATACAACTTGTTGATGCAACAAGCTTATGGCCCACCTGAGGTTAAGTGTAACCATCAAACAAAGCATTGCCTCTTCATCACTGTTTGGTCTTCAGATGTTTAGTTTTTAGTTTAGTGCCTGTTATTTGTCTAAATGTATCGTGATCCTGTCTGCAATTAATTGTTTCGGTAATTAATTACCGAAACAATTTTAATACAAAGATTACCATAGGATGTGGATTGTCTTTTATAAAGCTCTCAGCCTCTTTCAAGCCGACTTTTTCAATGAGTTTCCGCGTGACAGATGTTAAGCCTCATGGGCCTGTAATTTCACCGGCTACCACACTCTTCAAACCGAAACACAGCAACGCTGCGCTTATTTGAACATGAAAACATATAATGAATATGAGCTATTTGAATATGTATTTCAAATCCACCGACTTGATAGTAAACCGTTATGGTTTACGTTACGGCCCTGACTAAGGATACACACAAATTTGCGAAGCCAAGGGTTCCGTGCTGAACTTCGGAATTACAAAAATCTAAATGTTGCATTTAAAGATCCGTACCTCAAAAGTACCAGTACTTACGTATCGGATCACTTTTTTGTCCGCCTTTCTGTTTGTTTCTCCATTATGTTTTTTTTTAATTATACATTTTGGAAATTTATTTTGTATATACATTTATAGCATACCTACAAGCCAACTAAATACATTTATTCAGGACCCGCTAAAGGTACTAGGTACAACAGACAAAGACAAATGAAATGGTCAAAGCAACTTAATTAGGTAGGTACTTGACGCAATGCTGAAATTCAGT
The DNA here is from genome assembly GCA_932294275.1 of Chloroclysta siterata. Taxonomy (NCBI): domain Eukaryota; kingdom Metazoa; phylum Arthropoda; class Insecta; order Lepidoptera; family Geometridae; genus Chloroclysta; species Chloroclysta siterata. The sequence goes on along the minus strand of OW028600.1, from coordinate 8,761,150 downwards.
GTGCTTTTGTGACAGCTTTTTCAAGTTTAAAATCTGTCAAGTGTATGATGCAGTACAAATTACCAAAAAATAACAATTAATAAAAAATGAAAATAATAATTAAATACTTTGCGAGTACATAAAGATGTTTTCTGTTTAAATAGGTTTGCGCAATGCCGGCGCATTACATCCGAGCGACGATAAACTTTGTCGGTCACCTCCACATACTTATAAGTTCCAAGCAGACATAGCACACACTATATTAAAGCTTTTTAATCGTTAATAAAAAACTTTCCGCGGCACAGTTTATCTTGAACGACGATAAATATGTTATTACTAGGTCAAAATCACAATGTTACACATAAAACAAAAAATATCATGTCGATAATGATTGAAAAGATTTTAGAAAATCGATTGTATGCAATCAGTTCTAAAAAAATACGCAGGAGGTTTATTTTTTGAGGCCCGCGTTTGAAGACATTGCAAAAAGACGAATGCAAGCGGACGACCTGGTCGCATCGCCCGGCCCGCCCGCTACCGCACATTCCCTAATTCCACTGAAGTTTTTGTCTTTTGTCTAACGCGGTTGTTTATATATTTACAATGGAAATGTTCATAAAATTACAAGAAACTTAAAACAAAAAATATACTCACAGTATTTACTCCAATAAGAGGAGCTAGCGCAGCTATCAACCTGTTAAAAAAAAAGAAAAACGAATTTTAAAAGAATTATTTAAAAATATATATAAAATATTATAAGTACAAAACGCAAAGTATGGTTATAAGGTACGTAATTATTATTATTGATTGCAACTTCCGGTACTAATTCTAACTTTATTTATTTTTTTGCAATTTATGTGTTATAAATGGAGGCTTACCATAGTAGTTCCGCCATGGCCCGGAGCGCGCCTCGCGTGATCCCGTCCCGTGCGCGCGCGCCGTTTGTGCCGGGACACTAAGGAAAGAGGAGAGCTCGGGCGGCGGCCTGGACACCCCCGCCCCCCGGCAGGCGGGCCTGGCACCGGGGCTGGCGTGAGGGCGCGCGTCCAGTACTGCGGCGCAGCCATGACCGGTCCGGCGCGCGCGCGCCTCTTCGCGCTCCATCTCGTGCTAGCCGGCGTTCTCTTCAACGCACCTGCTCCTACTTCAGCGGTAAGTGCTTACACATCTTATAACGCCTTTCACCTGAAAAGATCACACGCCGATATGTTATTCCATATGAAAGACATCAACGCGCGCCTAAACAGTTGCCCAGATATAGTTTGACCCTTGATTGTTTTATTTGCAAATTTATCAAAGACCATTTGACGACAAGAGCTTTTTTACTGAAAGTCAATAAGATTATCATAACTATACATTATTATGAGGTTTATAAATATGCGGTCAATTAAATGAATATGTCGAATGGGCTTTTAAGTGTATTAAAAAGTTCTTAACGACATTGCATGAAACAAAAACAACTTGGCAGATTTCTTAAGTATAGGTGTGTGTGATTAATAAACATCAATCTACATCTGTATGCCTCAAGCTGATGGACGCAGGGCAGTGCATCGTAGGGCACGTTCCTATCGTGCGTGACTTACGAGGCAATGCTTTGTTATAGGTGATGGTTACCACTTAACATCAGGTGGGCCATCTGCTTGTTCCATCAGCTGGTTGTATAAAAAAAAAAAAAAAAAAAAACTGTGTACCATACGTGGTCATTTGCCAAGTAAAGTTTGGACGTGCCTCTGACTACTCCCTTAGATATCCTCAATAACCATGGCCCAAGAGATCTGATGTGATGCCATCCGCGCCTGGGTATTACAGTTTACAGAGCCTAAACCGGGTTCATGAAAAACGATTACTATTTGTTGCTAATTTTAGTATCAAGTTGGCGAAATGAGCCTCTTTTGTTTTTGGTGGATGAGAAACAGCAGAAGTAGGTATTTCATTAAGTTGTTGTCGCGTTTTTCTTCAATCGCCGATTGATTTACTTACAACAACTCTTCTTTACTTCAAAATCCTACTAATATTATAAACGCGAAAGTTTGTAAGTATGGATGGATGTTTGTTACTCTTTCACGTAAAAAGTACTTAATGGATTTTAATGAAACTTTACATTAATATAGCTTATACATCAGAATAATACAGGCTACAATTTATAAAGATATTGTGTGAATTGTCCAAAAGATAAGTGTCAAGTGCGCAGACGAAGTCGCGGGCACCAGCTAGTAATTATATAAACTCTGCCTGAGCATTTTATTTGAAAAGACACTAACGACAACGCGACCAGTTCTTTACCTACCCGTAGGTATATTTTTTCTTTATCAGGACCTACTTCAATTTATAGCATAATTATTTTATACAAAATAATATAATATAATAAGTACAAAAATAAATAATGATAAGAAGTAATAAAGAATTTCCAACAGCAAACATAGTAGTCCTGACATAGATTCGTTTCCTGTTTAACGCAGTAGGAACCGAAACTTCTGATCTTCGGTCGAAGGAATCTGAAAGCCTAGCAATAAATTTGGCATTCAGGACGAACGTATCTTGTTGAGATTTGAATTACATTGCGGGACAAAGACAACTCAACTGCAGAGTGTTGGTTGTTTGTCTCATAGTATCAAACATGTTGGTTAGTACCTCTTCGGCACGTACTCGGCGGAAGTGCTCTATGAGGCAATTTATTGTCAAAGGAAAAGAGGTTACCACTCAATATCAGGTGGGCAATCAAGCTTAAAACAATAGTAGGTATTATAGAAATAAAAATGTAGCGAACCTACGGTTTCCCATATCACTACGAAAATTGAATTGGCCTCAGACTGTTATCCTCATGCGTTGGGGTATTCCTTTTTAAGATATCTAGGTCTTAAGATTCTTCTGGATTTCTAAGGGGGTACACAGAGGCAAGTCCAAAAGTATTTGACACATGGCTACTTTTTATATTGACATAGCAAAATGTTTACCAAACTATATATAGATAACACTTTATTGTACAGAAGATTACATCCTAAATCTCAGCGTCAGTTCACAAGTGCGGCCCTATCGCTAATAGCGATTTCATCCAGGCAACCTTGTTTTTTTTACCTCTGTCTATTTACGCGTAATATTAAAAAAATATATATAATGCACAATTTATCAATCGATCATAGTTTTATAATACAGGTTGTAAAAAGACTACTCCCGGTTAAGGGCTCGTACACAAAACTGCGATGCGACGTCGCATCGCAAAAATCTGCGAGCTCGTTGTGGACTTTCCCGTGGAAGTTCCTGCGATGCGACGTCATATCGCATCGCATCGCAGTTTTGTGTACGAGCCCTAAATGAAGGGCATGGACACTGGACAGGACAGCTATGTACCTATGCAAAGATGATTTTAACTTCAATAATATATTTATTATATTACATTGTAAAAGGATCGTACAAAAGAACGGTAGAAACCAAGCCGTAAGTTTGTTGCCTGTTCTTCTAAGGCTTTGGTCGCGTGGAACTGGCACCTAGAGTCACCTAGCTTTAAGACGTTTCAAAGTGGTCCTTGTGATTTTATTGAATAAATACCTTTTGGCTTTGACTTTATTTCTAAAGATGAAATGAAAGTTTTAATGTAAAATTATTTAATAATAAGTAAATGGCTACGAGTTCAAAACGATATGTAACCTCAAATGAAGATAAGATCTACTGTAATATTATTTCGCGTCATGAAACCACTTAAAGTTTGAATGCGAAATGAGAAAAATATGGCGCTTGCAGCCTCAAATTCTTGACGAACACAAACAAATAAATATGCGGTTCGGGATTTTTCAAACATAACTCCGAAAAAGGGGTGTTATTGGGAGTCAAACTTCTAAGTCTAAAACACATGGCGCGATCATCTACAATATAGGGTTCAATACTCTAAATTAAAATTAACAAAATACATGTCTCAGATTTTTCAAAATCTGACTCTTGAAAGGGATATGGCCTGTTCTTATAGGATCGGTCGCTTGGAACTGGCACCTAGATTCACATAGCTTTACTTTAAGAAGTTTCAAAGTGATTATTATTGTGATTCAATTGAATTTTTGACTTTGACTTTGTTGGAGTTTAAGAAGAAAAAAATTGGTGGGGCCTTAAACTCGGGTTAAATACTTAACAAAAAACAAAAAAAGTGTATCATGATTTTTTAAATCCGCTCTTTAAAGGGATGTGATTTAAAGCCGGTTTCACTTGTGTACCTATTGTATCGATATCTCCGCTAATTGTTGACCGATTTCGATGGTTCTTTCTGTATTTGATAGAGCTTAGCTCAAAGTTGATCCACGAACGTTGATACTATTATACAAGGTTTTCCATAAGTTGTGTATATAAACTTCAGGGGGCTAAAGTACCCATCAATATAAACAACTTTTTCTAAGGAACCTACACTGTGAACGCGAAAAAAAAAACAGCTGTTTCATACATTTTAGCCTGGTAACTTTTGTATGAAACAGCTGTTTTTTTTTTCGCGTTTACAGTGTTGGTTCCTTAGAAAAAGTTGTTCATATTGATGGGTACTTTAGCCCCCTGAAGTTTATATACACAACTTATGGAACACCTTGTATATGTTGGATAAGTACAACTTTTTTTATATTTTCAGCTGCAATAAGTACATGTAGAATAAAAATTGGACAAAATCGCCACTTCCACAGGTTTTTTTTTTTTATACCACCAACTGATGGAACAAGCAGATGGCCCACCTGATGTTAAGTGGTAACCATCACCTATAACAAAGCATTGCCTCGTAAGTCACGCACGATAGGAACGTGCCCTACGATGCACAGCCCTGCGTCCATCAGCTTGAGGCATACAGATGTTAAGCCTCAAGTGCCTGTAATTACACCGGCAACCACACTCTTCAAACCGAAACACAGCAACGCTGCTTGGCGGCAGAAAAAGGCGTGGTGGTAGTACTTCCCCGGACGAGCCCTTCACAAAGAGCTCTACTACTCTTGGTTAGCTACTTAGGTTTGCAGGTTGACTGCAAAAACATGGACGTTCATTACTGACATTAAAATGTAAATTAAAAAAAAAGGTTACATTGAAGCTAAGACTGAAAAGGTTAAGAAATACGGCCCAGACAACCCGTGTTAGATAATAAGTTATTTAAAATATGGACCCGATTATTATTTACTTATTTCATAATTTTCAGTGTTCATTATGTCGGTTTTTTATGTGTTCTGTTGACCGAAGTATTGTAGGTATAGAAACAGTGTGCTGGAGTCCTCACACTACCTTAAATGGACAAGGAATTTATGTTTACGCAATATAAGTCAAGAAGACATACTATCTACACTAATATTATAAAGAGGAAAGATTTGTATTTTTGTATGTAACGAGTAGGCTCAAAAACTACTGGTCCGATTTCAAAAATTCTTTCACCATTAGAATGCATCATTATCCCTGAGTAACATAGGCATTTATTATAAGAAAGAATTAGGGATCCCTTCTCACAGTCATTTATAAATATGCATATTAAAAATACCTGATGCTTTTTTTCGGAGGTATTCGGATGAAAACCATGATTATACCTATACTAGCGGCCTGTCCCAGCTTCGCATGGGTGGTCATAAATTTTTTGAACATTTTAGGATAAACTTAGACCGTGGGTTCGAGCCTCGCGTCTACTTATTTCATACATTTGTACGCACTTCTCCTTGAGTGAGTGAAATCACAACCCGCGCGTGACCCGTGGACCCGTTAACATTTTTAATTTCGTCATATCTTTTGTATGGAATGTCCGATTAGAAAAATTTAAGAAGTAATCTATAGGTATTGAAACCGTCTTAATTATGAAATGATTTATTTGGATAAGGATTAATACCAAGGTACAAATAAAGACCCTTTTCTAGCGGAGGCATTTCAATTAATTTTTTATAATAAAAGAACACTTATTGTGACATAACTATAATAGTTAGACATATTCTGTCGCGACATTTTTTGTAGATGATGACGTGTTCTACAAAATCGTAGTACATTATTTTGTTCTATCTTCAATAGTTTTCGCAGCGCACGCGATGTAAGGTTTTTGTTTTCCACCTTGGGTTACATTATTGAAGTTTTAGTAAGGATCCCTGATTTTTTTGAAAATATAATATAGCCTATGTTACTCAGGGATAATGTAGCATTCTAATGGTGAAAGAATTTTTGAAATCGGACCAGTAGTTTTTGAGCCTATTCGTTACATACAAAAATTCAAAAATACAAAAATACAAATGTTACCTCTTTATAATATTAGTGTAGATAAGTTTTCAGGAGTACACTTTTTTATACACTTATTTTACATCCTATATTATTATAGTTTCCTATTTTTTTAAGCCCAAATCGAACATATCAATAAACTTATTTGTCTCATATTTTGAAATAACTAACATTAGTTTTTAAGGTTCCGTACCCAAAGGGTAAAACGGGACTCCGCTGTCCGTCCGTGTATCTGTCTGTCTGTCCGTCTGTCATCAGGCACCGTATGAACCGTAATAGACAGTTGAAATTTTCGCAGATGTGTATTTCTGTTGCCGCTATAACAACAAATACTATAAAACAGAATAAAACAAATATTTAAGGGGGCTCCCATACAACAAACATGATTTTGTTTGCCGTTTTTATAGATTACGGAACCCTTCTTGCGCGAGTCCGACACGCACTTGATCGGTTTTACTTAAGGTTCTATTTTGAAAGAAAAGAAAACATATTTATTTGCACGCAACTTAGATTTAAAACTAAAAAGATATTAATTAATAAAATAAAAAACCTAAGAGCTGCAAAACAGACCCTGACTCAGCATAAGTCAGTTGGCTAGCAACTGACGCTGGTCTTCCGTCAGGGCCGTGTAGTAATGCCATAGATAATCTACACACATAATATAACAAAAATAAAAGAGAACGACATCAACAGAAAAATAACAATAGTTATATAAAAAAAATAATTTAAAAGTTTAAAACAAATAGAAATGAGGCAAACGAAGGAATACAGGAAGAATAAAAGTGTTAACATGTACACGTATCAAGAATAAAATTGTGAAACCAAGAGCGAGGCAAGAAAATGTAACAGTTGTTTTAAAAATTAGATATTGCAAACTATATAATCTGTGTGGTACTAACAAATTGGATTATTTGATCTGAAATAATCAGGTTTACTGATGGTTGAAGTTATGATAAAAAATATGATAGATAGATTTAGAATATGATAGATTTTGTTGATTCAATTTTATTATATCTGAAGGGTTATTTAATAATTTAGGGATGATTTTGGGATAATGAGTGAATGACGAGGGGGATGATGATAATGATGTTATCGGGGATTCGGTTTAAATGTAGAGTAGTCTATTTGACCTCACATATTCCGATTAGCAATTGCTACAACAAAAAATATCGGTTTCATAAAACTTTGATGATAATGAAGTACGTACTACATGGTTACAAAGGCTATCTTTTGTATAACACTGATGTCATCATTTCAAGTAGATATCTAATTATTAAATTTCATTTAATTATAACGTTTTTAAGGTTCCGAAGTCCTATCCAAGAAACCCTCTTTGTTTTCCTACTTTTGTAAACTAAGTTTGCTTATGTACGAAAAATTGTTGATTGTGATTTTTTGAATAAGCAAACTTTTGAGTAGGAAAACATGTATCGATCAAAATGTAATTTTTACTAAACTGTGTGCAATGTGATTGCACACAAAATGGTTGATTGCGATTTTTCGAAAACTAGATTTTATATCTTTCAACATGTCGAAACGTGCGAGCGAGAGTCACATTAGCTCTTGTCTTCGCCTTACCAGCGTTACATAAATCTATTTCAATCGGCAAAAAGAACCCCTTGAAAAATTGGATTTACCACGGCCGCCACTGTAGCATATCTTAATACAGACGTTTGTACTGTACCGAATCTTTAGCCTTTAGCATCTCTTATCTTTGTTTCAATGTGGGACACAATAACCTAAAATAAAGCATTCAACATTGGTAGATAATGATTTAGTTACGAAAATAAACACAATATGCCTCAAAAGACCTCTGTGCGAGCCAATCGGTTAGGTTCAAGGAAATAAGAAAAAAAGAAATACGTATGTAAAAAAAATACACAAAAACAGATTTTCGGGATAAACTTCACTTAAACCACCGGTACTTTATTATATTGTATCTCCAAATTGAGTGGTAGAAATGTATACATACATTTGTTTATTTAGCATGTAAAAAAAGCTCTTGTTTTTGAACAAAACTGCCAATATTCGCGTTTTTATAGGACTTCTCGTAATTTCATAGAAAATGTCCACCAATAATTTTTATTAATTGTTTTAACAATAATAATAAATATTAATATAAATAAAAGCGAAGCCATAAATACGTTTTATAAGTAAAAGAATATAGTTTACCTAAATGAAGTTGATTTATGGCATTGTTTCATTAAAAATCTTTTGATTGAAGAAAACGTCTCTTTAGTATCTCATGTTACGCTAACCTTTGCACTAAGTACCTACTTATTATCATTAAGTACAATTTTTATTTGGTACATAATCAACTGGCAACAACAATTGTTATCATTGTATAGCCTCGTGACCCAAAAATGCTTACAGTGTCTTATTATTATTGCCGCCATTCTTGTCGGGTTCAGGTTGGTTTAAAATAACTAGTGGTCCGTCCTTAAAATCCTTTCAATACACTGTTTCGAAACAAGCGCGACACTACTAGAAGAAGAAGAAGTGGTCCGCCCCGCATTGCGATCTCGCGATGTCCGCTCCTGCCTCCTGTCCTACGTTTATGACAAACACAATGTGTGCCCAATACTTGCCTCTGACTACATTCCGATGAACAGATCTTGGCTCCATCATCCCAACTAACTCGCTGTCACTATTTTATTACTACTTAGTACCTACTTAATTTATTACACAAGAACATCCAATGAAAAGCAAAATAACTGTTTAACCAGAAAGAGAACTAAGAAGTTGAATAAATATTTATCTAAATTCATTGTTTTGCTGTAGGTATCTCAAAAACCGTTCTAGTAGTATAATTGCCGAGGCAAGGATCAGTGAGACTAAAAATTCGCACGAAATTACATGAAATAAATGTATTATCATATCCAAACAGCTAAATGTTATAAACAGCAATAAAACTATTCAGGAAATCCCTTCAAAGTTGGCCCTTCAGATTTTAGTTGATGAATACCATCTGAACATGGATTCGCTTGCCACTACGCTGCTTCTTTCAAAGACAGTAACCCATCAAAGAATTATAAGATTTCTTACAGCAAACCTGATTGAAATCGGAGGTAACAGACAAACAAACAAACAGACAGAAATACTCGTTTTAGCCGGGGGTTAAACATGAAAAACAGATGAAATACAAAACATGATATTATACCTATTAAATTTAGATTTGATAAAAATGTATTTCATAGCCGTGTAGGTACTTATTATCTATCTCTATGAGAATAGCGAGTAGGTAGGTTAGGTACACATACTTCCTATTAAACAAAAATATACAACTCCGATCTTTGTTTTGATATTACAATCAACTTTGAAAATGTAATTATTCGAATATATCTATCTTCTTATCATAAAATACATAATTAAACTAATTTTCGTTTTTAAGAGGTTGTAACCTTCGATAAACTATCCGAGTGAATGACGCCAGATTAATTCGATATCCTATTAATAAAGATGTATCGACCTACTTATTCAGTTATTTCATCATGAATTGCTGACAACGTTAAATTATGCCATACTTAGAAGAAAGTTACGCGTTATGTCTCAGAAACAAAATATGATGGAAAATAGACACGGAAAAATCATCAGCCTGAAAAAGTCAAATGCTGGTTATAGACCTCCCCTATACATTTCCAAGAACGATTCTGACCCGAAGACGTCCCAAGCTTCATCTTCTCTCGTAGGTCGTGTCGTGGCCGAGACACGCCGTGACACGAGTTTCGGCGGAAAGCTTAAAGTTATTTATAATAGAACTTGTTAGAAGCTAGTAATAGAAGAAAATAAATTACTTCAATTGTCTTTTGTAGATTAAGCGATATTAATATTATACCTATTCAACTTAGTAGGTATATAATAATTACAGTTTCGCTGAAATCAAGTTTCCGTTCGTCATTTCCAGGAACTCAAGTGTACTGAGCAGAATTAACAACATTGATACATTTTAAATTGGGTCAAAATCAGCGTCCATTGACAAAGCTTTGGAAACGGGGTCGCGGCACAAACAGCAGCTTCCCTTATCAACGCTACAGGAAGCTATTATCAACTTGTCGTTAGGTATATAACACAATTTTTGCAATTATTGCCGAAATAATTATAACTCCCACGATTTCGTATCTGAAATGTCTAAATAATTTGTTAATTAATAAAACTCAATTAGAGCATTTACCTACTTAATCGTAATTTGCGTTTTAGCACGTTTTCGTTCAGAACAGCGTTAGGTACTTATGTTTCGTCAGAATGATAATCCTTAGAGCTTTTACGTAGAGTTAGATATGTACTCATTTTTTAAATATGGAGTTGGAGTTATGGAGTTCTATACTCCATTACCTACATCTAGGCCAACTATTTCCCAGTTAGCAGTTTTCGAGCTGTTATCATTAGCAATGGAGCTTAAGCACTATGGATAGGATCTGGTTCTGATTCTGTTATGTTTGGAAGCAACATAAAATGACGGCCGACTTGACTATAAATAATTTAATCTATATTACATGAAAATGTCTTCCGTAGGTTTTGAAGAAAACCGCTCCGTCATCTGACTTTATTATCATGCCATGAAAAATTGTTGGTCAGATGACAGACCGGAGCCATCGCATGAGAAATACATATGTCCCTAAATCTACATGTTTCAGTGTTCCGGACCAGTTTTGTAAACCGGAACACTTGTTTTATCTAGGTAATAGGTACAGGCACCAGATCGGGTTCTAGCGTAGTTAGGTAAGACTATAGTTGAGGCTATAATGTAAAAGATAGCTAATATTCGGTGCTTACTGGAAATAAAAAAGTATACCTAAAGAGGCATATTGACCAAGCTGGGTTGTTTTATTCCGGGGTGAGTCGCCCTGTCAATGTACGAGTTCATTCATTACTTGTTTATCGCCGTGACGTCCATGCACCGAACATTGAACCCAAGAGGAAGTATTCTATGTTCCTCATTTTTTTACGTTTTGACGATATCGCTTCTCTCATGTCATGACAGTTATGTTTATAAATAGTTATAGTGTACATCGAGGAAAAACAAATTACGAAAAGATGACCAATTTCTTAAAAGTCAACAGGAAAAGCTCATAATAAGTATTAGCAGTTTGTTTTGAAAATAGGGCACGGCATAATAGGTGGATGCCTACCGCAAAGCATTGCAAATTTGCGATAGCAGTTGGTCACTAGCAAGTCGGGTTTTATGGTCGCGAGCATTGCACTGAAAATTATTGCTTACTTCCAGTAAAGTGAAATAGGTCAACAGTTTCAGTACGGCAACAAAAGCCAGTTATTTGAACGTACTGCTATTACTCTACTCCTCTATATTTAGCAGAGGTCGCTGACAGCACCACCGTCTATAGGTACCACCTATCAAAATCAACGAATTGATGAACATTCAGCAGTATTCAAGGAGTTCCAAGTAATTTTGCTTTAGTACGTAGTGCCTACATTCCTTCATCAAATGTGTAATGTGATATCAAAGAAACAACCTATCTAGTGTAATACATAAATACACTCAGCGGCACGGAATCTTGGCCAAGCTCTTAACTCGCAATAACAAAAAAAATAAGCATTTCTAATTCATTTAGCTGATGCAGATCGGTTAAAAAATATTTAATTTTAGTTATAAAGCGTAATTCATTAAGTTAAAGTGCACTTTGACACCACTTTTAGAGATTTAGCCGAAATGGGCCATTTATGGGACTAAGACGAACTTTAAAGTTTGTGTGATTTTAAAAGTTTAGCATATAGTGAACCCAGTTTTGACGTTTTTAGTTTGTTCTTGTGTGTTAAAACGTGCAATAAATTTAAAAAAAAATGCCATTTCCTGCATATCAGGCCGCGCAAGCCGTTGCATTGATCGACTACGGATTGACACAGCATGAAGCGGCTATTGAGTTAAAAGTACCCCGTTCATCAATGCAATATGCTTTGAAAGGGTACTGGGAAACTGATAACTACACTCTAAGATCAGGAAATGGGTCATACATGGCACATCAGCTCGTGGCGACCGGTTATTTGTCATAGAGATATTGGGAAACCGCTTCCTTACAGCCGTTGAGATACGACAGCGGCTCCAAAACGTCTTGAGGCATAAATGTCAGAAGACGAATTGAAGAAGTGAATTTTAAGGTTTTTAGGGCAGTGCGTGGCCCAGAACTCCTCAGAGGCCACCGAGTAGCTCTTCTTCACTTCGCCCGAGAACATTGCAACTGGACACATGAGCAATGGGCTAGATTGCTCTTCGCAGATGAATGCGGAATTGCTTTGCGAGCTCCGGACGGTCGAGAAAAGGCGTGGAGAAGAAGAAGAGAGCGGTACTTACCCATAACCACTACACAGACCGAGTTTTTCATGCCGGCTCTATAATTGTTTGGGAAGGAGTAAGTGCACATGATCGTACGGAGTTGGTGGTCGTCAGTAATCGACTGAATAGCATTTGATTCATTGAAGAGATCCTCCAGGACCATGTTATACCCTATTTGGGGTTCATTGGCTACGACATTGGGGTCATAATGCACGACAACGCACGTCCCCACGTCGTACGATGCGTGGTAGAGTACATTCAAGAGAAAGGAATTCGGAAGTGGCAGTGGCCAGCTCATAATCTGGACTTGTACCCAATAGAACACATCTGGGACATGCTCAAAAAAAAATAAAGTCCGGATCCGATCCTCCACACACTCTTAACGAGCTTCGAAACGCAGAGCTGATCGCTTAGGAAGCCATACCGCAAGTCGACGTCAAAAACATCATCCAGATAATACCTGACAGGACGCAGATAGTCATCAGGGCTAGAGGAGGAAGCACTCGCTGTTAAAATGTGTGAAACATTAAAAAAAACAGGTTAATAATCATTTAATTTAAAAATTGAAATGAGTGTTTAAATTTAGGAGTATTGTTAATTTTGCTTAAAAAAATATAGTGGGTGCTGTAATTGTTTATGGTCATCGAAAGGTCTCTAAAACATAAAAGAAGACTAATCTTCATCATACCTACCGTTAAACTTTACAAAAAACCACTAGAACACAAGTTATCGCAAAATTCGTAAGTGGCCAAGTTTCCGTGCCGGTGAGTGTAGTTAGTCAAGCACAACACATACATAGAAATTTACGTAGGAAGGTATATACGTATTTATACTATTGAAAATAAATAAATATAGCAATAAGAATAGGTCATAACATAAGGCATTGTTTTTAAACAATGCCTAAATATACTTTTTCTGTATAGGCATTTTATCAGTTATCTGATTCCAATAGATAACTTTCCACAGTTATATGTGTGAAAAACATGTACAATAATTTAAAAATATACAGGATCAAAGTGAACAGATGATATTATATGAACAGCACTAATTACCTACCCACCCTATATATGTATAGGCTCTTTAATTATTTTTTTACACACAGATGTCATAAATCAATTCCAAATTTTGAATACAGTATGAATTCCATGAATTCGATAAAAGGTTAAAACTGTTCTCACGGCTGCACATGGAAACAAGAAAAAAATATTAGCACTAGTTTTTTTGTCGCGGCTCGTCCTTTGTGGTGTAGTGTATGTGTTAAAATTATAAAACTTGTGTATTGATCTAGTTGTTCGCCTCTAACTGAGATCTCGCGATATCCACTCCTACCTTACATTTTTGTCAAACACAATGATTGGACTTGTCTCTGACTTGTCCCTATACACGCCCCCATACCTGTACCTAGTCTGCTTATTCGTTGAAGAGTTCCGTCGAATAGATTTTGGCTCCTCCATACAACCAGCTCGCTGTCACCATTTTATTGCTAATAAATATGTAGGTACCTAGGAACTTAGTATTACGTGGTATTACCTAATTCACTACCAAACAAAATACCAAGAAAGAGCAAAACATAGAAATTTTAACCGTTAGTTCGGGAAAAAAAACGAATACTTAAACAAAGCCCTTGCATGCGTCACTTTATATTTGACTAACTAATTTATTTTTTGACCCGTTGTTCAATTTTATTAACCACTTGTCCGATTAAACTCATAATACGTACATGTAATTTTATCTTTTTAAGTGCAAAAAACATGTATTCTTTGTAAAAAAAACCCTAAATACCTAAGTACCTAATTTCGATTTCTAAATTCGATGGTTATGATCAGACAAATTTCTTGATCCAAAACTTACGTTCGTTTTTTCTTCTGGAAATATATAGGTACCGCACATTCATCAAAAACAGCGAAATGATTTTTGTATTCAAAACGAAGTAGAAAAATGGGATACAAGTTTCTTTCAAAGTAAAGTAAATATTCGGTTTACGTCATGTCAAAGCTCAGTTTTTGTAAGATGATGCGGCGTGACGTGACCGAAGGAATACACTCGCACATCGGGAACGCGTTTACGAGTCAGCGGGGTCACTAGATTCCCGCAAATGCTTGTAAATTTACAGGCTGCTCTATATATTTTAAAAAAGTTGACACAGTTACTAGAGTTCAAGAATAGATGATGACAGGCAAAGCAGAGTCTTTCATTTAGTAAAATAAACCTCCGCTAAAAAATATAAGACAGTATACTTACATGAGTTTGCTATAAAGTTACAAAACAGCTTACCTATTTATTCACACATGTATACAGGCGGCAGAGCAATGAAATCCCTTTTTTAATCGTTAAAACTAACCAGGTCAAACAGCGGGTAGTCACTAGTGCAATAAATAATTACAAAAGCAGTTAAATCATAAAATATTAAATTCATAAAACATATAGCACGTGTTGCGGGGGTGTAAGGCGGGCGGGCGAGGGGCCGGGGGCGCGGGATGTGCGAATGGCCGTTATCGCCTTGGACACTGCAATGATTGTTTATCCAACCCGTTCCTTGAATTGCAATAATGACTCATTGGTTCTATAATCGCTTGTCACCATGTTTAATGTTGTCATAATAGTAATATTTAATAATTACAAAATTAGACTATTGTTCATGAAAATGTGTTTCTACTTTCATCATGATTCTTGCACAGATACTGACTGACTGACTGAGGTAAAATATGTAATAAAATATCTTTCACAATTAAATTCAGACATCGATTCACTCTCAATCCGATCACACGGGCACCATTTTTAATTGTTTGGTTGTATAGACCGTTTTGTTGACACCGATTTTAAAATAGGTTCGATAGTTCGCTTAGCGTTAAGACTGGGAAGGTTAACTTTGTTGTACTATTATCAATATTAATACGAAATGGTATCAAAGGCGACGCGAGAAGGGCGAAAATATGACCGGCCCGCGCGCAATTTCAATGCTACTTATTACTTTTAAAAATAAAATAAGCTCCTATACAAAAAAATCATTTAAATTATGTTGAAATTGTTACTTTTTTGACTTTGGAACTTTGGATCTCACTGAAGTCTGTGATGTCATAGGGCAGTGTGGTCGCTCAGCGACAAAGCAATTTAAATAGGATGTTAGTCTGTTTAATTTTAAGTAATATTTTTTGTTTTTTGTGTCCCAACGAATAGTGGAGTTTTCTCCAAATTGTATTATGGATGGATATACTATAGTGAAAACTGCCAATTTTTTTTTTCTAATTTATTTAATAAATTATTGTAATTGTAGAGGTACACACAATTTGATATTACCTCTACATAAACAGAATCATTGAATTCGGTTATAATCGGATTGGCGGAGACATATATAATATAAATATATAGTACACAAATACAAATACATACAAAGATAAAGACTGGAAAACCTCCTCACGACGTGTTCTCAGTCCTCAAATACTTTTGAGAACTAAATAAATTTAATGAAATTTGAGAACTAAATAAATTTAATATATAATATAAATATATAGTACACAAATACAAATACATACAAAGATAAAGACTGGAAAACCTCCTCAAGATGTGTTCTCAGTCCTCTAGAGAACTAAATAAATTTAAGCTCACCTGCCATGAGCTTAAATTTATTTTTTACTTAATTTTACTTATTTTTAAAGAGAAAAAGAGATTTTATATGTCATTGGAGGCAATTATTGTCATCAAAGATTTAAGAGTAGTAGAGCTCTTTGTGAACGGCACGTCCGGGGAAGTACTACCACCACGCCTTTTTCTGCCGCCAAGCAGCGTTGGTGTGTTTCGGTTTGAAGAGTGTGGTTGCCGGTGTAATTTCAGGCACATGAGGTTTAACATCTGTATGCCTCAAGTTGATCGACGCAGGGCAGTGTATGGCACGTTCCTATCGTGTGACTTACGAGGCAATGCTTTGTTAAAGGTGATGGTTACCACTTAACATCAGTTGGGCCATCTGCTTGTTCCATCAGCTAGTTGCATAAAAAAAATTGCCATCAGAATTAATTGATTGACTTAAAAATCTTGAGTATAAAAACCCACCAGGGGCCTTATGCTCACTTCGAGCGAGATTATCTCACGGTGGAGATGACGTCATATCTCGTTCGATAAACTATTTAACCCCATTCTCACCATCTCACTCCCCAATTTTCTCATTCAAAGTTCATGCGAGACGCAACGTCAACGAGTTATTGAACGAGATGTGACGTCATCTTCACCGTGAGATAATCTCGCTCGAAGTGAGCATAAGGCCCCAGTATGCTAAAATGTAGAGCAGACGCTTTTCAGCAACAATAACATCCAATTAATATTCGCTTATAATAAAGTTTAATGGGCATCGCAATAGTAAATAGTAGTTAATTCAAGCAAGTCGTGTACCCATGAACGACATTCGAGTAGGTCGCTTGCATTGCGTCGTCATGCAAATTTAGCGGCGCTTTCAACTGCAAAATTGATACGTTTCAAATGACGTCTTAACAACTGAGATGGTAGCTCGGACACTTAGCTCTAATTCCAAACATTGAAAACAAATATGGCATGGTGTACCTTACAAAATACGTCGAACATACCTCCTAGAGTCTGTAGGTTTCCTTTCACAACGTGGTCCAGAATTGTATATTGTAAGCATGAAATACTTCGTTAGTATAACCACAAAAATTAACAGTGTGAGCGTGGAAATCTGATGAATTCATTCTAGTAGGATAGAATCCATAGTTTTAAGCTTAGGGTATTGCTTTAGATTGTATCAAAACTAAAAACGCAGTACCCAGTAAGTATTAAGTCTATACGAGCACTTGTAAATCAATATCTAATTTAAATATCAATTATATTCAGATTTATTAAAAGCTCTAGGAAGGGTTACATTGTAAGTAATAATGTTGTAGTCAATTATTATAAAGCACGATGATGCAACCACATGAATAATTGATGACATCATCCCTTAACATTCTCGTGTCATAAAACGTTCTGCAAACCTCATTTCAGTATCTTAATTGTAGTTGCATACCTACATTCATTGTGGTTTTTCAAATATGTATGACAATAAAACTAAATTCAATCGTTTCATATCAAGCACCTAAAAACTTTGTAATTTTTAAGCTACAAACATCTACTAATTAGTAACTACATAACTGCGAGCATAATTATAAAAATAAAAAGTAACTCTTCATTACACATTTTTAAGAAAGTAGGTCTTAAGTTGCCTGAGGTGCGGGTTGGAAGTAATACATTTCAGCCCTAGGAAGAATCGCTTTCAACTGACAGGTGTCAAATTATATAAAAAAACTAGTTCTATTTTCACATTTCCTAGAAAAATAAACATTTTTGGTTTACGAATATCAACAGTATGACTGTTGACCTTCTGTTGACATTCGTAAACTAAAGAGGTTTATTACCAAAGAGGTACTTATTCAGCCAAATTAGTGAAAACAGTAATGGTTTTTTTGTATAGGTTTTATAATAATAATTATAACCCTTTATTCTCTTAATAAAAATATTTAATTTCTTTCATTTTAATATAACATACAAAAAAAACTGTAACAGAAATATACCACCCTTCGTGCGTGAGTCCGACTTGCACTTGGCCGGTTTTTATTTTTATTCTAAGACGTACAGATTTATGATTTTTGAGATACAATTGGTGCCCCAAGTAGGTAGGGAGTAGTCAGAGGCCAAATATCGTGGTTGGTATCAATGTTAGATTAGAGCGGACATCACGAAATCTCAGTTCGGGGCGAACCACTAGTGTTAGTTGTGATCATTATAATTAGGTACCGTCAGAAATAGGCAATATTATGATTTAACACCTTATTCATTTGTTTAAGATTACATTATGTGTTTTTATACATATATTTTATTTTATTTTTAGGTGGTGTGTAATCAGACAGTATGCGACTGCAGTGGATTGAAGGGTGACAAAGGAGAATACGGCTTCCCAGGAATTACCGGGCCGCAAGGTGACTATGGACCTGATGGGCCTGATGGCCGCATCGGAGCACTGGGCGAGGCTGGAGAATTCGGTGATCGCGGTGATTTTGGCGATAAGGGCGAAAGAGTAAGTTATTTCTCATTATATTTTTTTAACGTATATATTTTTATGGCAGATGCGCTCAAACCACAATAGCTACTTTCGGTTTTCCGATGTCCGATCAGGAATCCTTAGGTATAGTTTTGCCATGTCACGAGCTCTCTGGGTGTAGTGGAAGACTTGTATTATGTACACATTATTCGTATTACGCTAAAATGCACGGTTCATAATGTTTAACGGATTATCTTCCCTACAAAATAAGGCAGGATTGTTATTTATATTTATTTGATGGTCCATTACTCGATGTCATATAATCCTATAGAAGATAATTTTCAAATTTTAAATGTTATCGATCACTCTACATTATTTACCCTCATTGTTAGAGTCAAGAAATTTCCTTTCGGTTACAGCACAGTGCAGAATTAGATGTTGTAAAAATTATGTGCTCACAAAATTGTATTTATTAGTGGAAGTTTTGTTCTCATTTTCTTTGTTTTATTTATAATTCTTGCTGTGCAAAAGTGTTAGAACCAAGGTCAAGCATCGGCAATTATTAGTGTTACCGCGCGAGGAGGACGAAGACTACCCTCCACTCCGAGATACAGCTTTTTAATTAGTTCGGAGTGTATTGCAAATCTGATTCAACCACCAGTTAAATAATATAGAAAATTAAATGTTCTATCTACCTACGTAATATTACGTTTAGTTAGGTTAGTGGTATGTACGAGGTCATTTTTGGAACAAAAAACAAAAAAAGAATACGTATCATTCAGTAGAAAGAACGGTTAGTTTACGAGTAAACCGTGAAACTCTATTATGAGTATATAATGAGTTTCTAAGAGACAACAGAAAAAAAGCATTGATTTGTTACGAACGGCCTTGGTACCTCCTATTTTCAAACATACGGATTGGAAAATTCGGATTTTATATTTTGTTGTCTCTTAAAAAATCAAGGAATCTGAGACATCAATATGGATATGTTAATGTAATTGTTACATTTGAACTTAATTATCAGTAAACCATGATTTTGGCCAAAAATAAAATAATTGTTTATTATTATTTTCAGGGAACGGACGGGCCATCGGGTCCAATTGGTTATGAAGGACTGCAGGTACAAAATATATTTAAATACTCGAATAAAGCATTTCAATAAATTGTTTTCAAAGCATTTCAAAGCATTGTAACGCCTGTGAAAATAAGAAACTTATTAATTTTAGGGTCCTCAAGGTCCCCAAGGTATCATGGGAATTTCTGGGTTGGATGGGTGCAGCGGAGTTGACGGCGTGGTTGGGCCTCCTGGTTACTATGGAAGTCCTGGTGATAGGGGTTTACCAGGACCTATTGGTGAAACGGGAGACCAAGGTTTAGCCGGCGAAGGTGGAGTCAATTCAAGAGGGGCAAAAGGTGCTCAAGGAGAATTTGGTCGTCCAGGGAGTATGGGACCGACTGGACCTATTGGTTACACAGGAGACAGTGGAGCTCCGGGCGAAGAAGGTGACCAGGTACACAATATTTTTTATTCATAAGAAATTCCATGTTCTCTCTTCTGTATTTCGTTTTTGCTAATATACTTGTAGCTTTATTTGGTGGTAATTGATCGAGAAGCATAGTATTTACTAAACTAAAGGTCCCGTTTAAAGTTTTTTAACACCCTGTATATGTAATTTTTTAAGGGACCAAGAGGTTTGAGAGGTGAACCAGGATACAGAGGTGATGTTGGTGATGAGAATGTTGGTCCACCTGGAGAGAAGGGTGACCTAGGGGAAACTGGCGAACCCGGAAGACCGGCAACGACACTAGTAAAAATCGACGAAGTGCGAGAAAATATTACTATAATAACAAAAGGCAATAGAGGTCCTGTAGGTTTACGGGGAATACAGGGAGTCAAAGGAATCAAAGGAGAACGCGGTTCTGAGGGTCAAACGGTAAGATTTATTTCCACGAAACACAATATAATTGCAGCTATCATTTAAACAAACAATTCAGCTAGGTATTTTATTTTATGATTACATGTTTTATGTTTTAGGGGCCATACGGTCCTAGGGGCATTCAAGGTTTTGAAGGAGAACAAGGTGTTGATGGCCCGAGAGGCAAACCAGGACATAGAGGTAAAGACGGCCCAGCTGGACCTAAAGGTGATAAGGGCGCGCCAGGACTTGTTGGACAAGATGGCTATGATGGAGGCGATGGTGAACGAGGAGAAGACGGACGATCAGGGAATCCTGGTCCACAAGGTCCTTCAGGAGCACCAGGAATATTTGACGAAACGCTTAACGAACCTCTGCAACCAGGGTCAATGGGACCACAAGGTGAACTTGGATACCAAGGACCTGTAGGAGCACCGGGCTTAAATGGAGAACGTGGCCCGCCTGGATTGATGGGACCCGTAGGATTACCAGGAACAAAAGGCTTTCCTGGTAGAGATGGCTACCCTGGACCGTCACCAAAAGGAGAACCTGGAAGCCACGGTTTAAAAGGTCTACCTGGACTTAGAGGGTTATCAGGTCTTCCCGGTCAACAAGGCATAATGGGCCACAAAGGACTAAAGGGTGCGACAGTCAAAGGACCTCCTGGAGAAGATGGTTTGCCAGGATTAGACGGTATTCCAGGCCAACGTGGAATAAGAGGTGACACTGGAGCTCAAGGACCTCCCGGTTATCCAGGGTTGGGAGTGCGCGGAGCTGGTCCACCTGGAGAAGATGGTAGGCCAGGCTTACCAGGATTCCCCGGAGACCCTGGCCAGCCCGGTACTCCAGGTTACCCAGGGTTGAAAGGACGACGAGGCGACAATTGTCCTTTCTGTAGATCCGGTAAGTTATGGTATAAAATAGCCGCAGACGTTTACCCTTTAAAGGCTTCAGTGGTGCAGCAGCGACTAAACATATTATTATAACACAAACTTATATCAAAATAAATGATATTAATTAGAATAGAATAGAAATAGAATATGAATAGAATTTTACGTTATTCTTTTGTTTTATCCGTTCTTTCGATTGGCATCATAAAAATAAGGGATGTTATTTTTTCAAATAAAACAATGACCCAACTAAAGAAAAAAATATTTAATAACCTAACCCAGAAACTTAAAATTATTTGTCTTTCACGAAGAACATTAATTAAATAAACAATAAATTGTGTAAGCAAATCGAATTTTAATCAATTTGGAGTGAATAATGAGAGCACTGGTGGGCTAGTGGTAGCGGCCCCGCCTTCAGATCCTAAGGTCGTGGGTTCGAAACCGGTCGTGCACCAATGAGTTTTTCTGTTCAAAAATGTATGTGCACAATGCCAGTACTCCAAGGAGCCTCTTGAGGCGTACTTAAAATCCTTTCACCACACTGTTTCGAAAGAAACTAGTGAGTCGACAAGAGAGAGTGAATAATAATGAATTTACAGCGGAAAAAATCAGTATACCTCACGTGTCTTCCCGTTCGGTAAGCACACTTAGGCATATTTCCCCACCTACACCGTGCCGTACCACGCCGTGCTACGCTCATTGTGAACGGCGCGGTGCTTGGCAAGTTTCTTATTCGCGTTAACTTCAGTTTCACATTTTGTAATGACTCCGTAAATGTTACATCAGAATAGCTCTAATATTTTGTCTCTTGTCGCAAACTTATAAAACATTCACATAAATCGTACATGATTCCATACAAACTTTCATCCCCTATTCCCTATTGTTATTTTACACCCTTGATGGTAACTCTTTTACAAACTTTGATTGTCATATTTATTTATATCGAATCAACAGCCTAAATAATAAGTTGCAAGCTTCTAGCTCTAAAAATGACGATACTTCCATACAACCTTTCATCCCCCCCTTTCAACCCCTTACAACCTTTTTTCGCATTAAAAGGTATGTCCTAAGCCTATGTCCTTTTTCAGGCTCTAGACTATCTGTGTACCAAATTTCATTTAAATCGGTTTAGTAGTTTTGGCGTGAAAGCGTGACAGACAGAGTTACTTTCGCATTTAAAATATTAGTAAAGATTAATAAGAAAGTAAGGATAAACAACACAATTTAGTTATCCGATGAGATATGTTGTAATGTAAATGACTACTGTTGTTATATTTTGAATCATGCATGGTCTCACGTCGTAGCGATGTGACAAGGGAATCAGGTGCGGATCCAGCCCTCAAAAAAAATTGTGGTCACCCAAAAATCGGCCAAGTACGAGTCGGAGTATGAACTCGCTCATGATCGATATAGTGCATTCCTACAAGGAGATGTTTACATAATATAACGCCCGAACAAGATTTTGTATGGAGTGTAGTTCTACCAGCCATGGGATGAACTGTTTGAGACGACACAAGTGTATTAGGGTTGTGGGCATGCCCATCGTGCCCACAACGGTGGATCCGCGCTTGAAGGGCCCTTAATGTGACCTGCAATTGATTGCGTCAGAAGAACTCTTCAAAATAACAATGAGGTGAATAACGTGAAAATCATTTTAGGTTTACCCGGATCTAAGGGACAAAAAGGTGACGATGGATTTTCGGGGCCTAAAGGATACTCAGGACGCGAGGGTTTACCAGGAGCTAGAGGAATAAAAGGCGAAGGTGGTAGACCAGGAATTCCCGGTGCAACGGGAATAAAAGGCAACAAAGGGCAAACTGGTATAGCTGGACCCCAAGGATTTAAAGGAGAAAAAGGAGAACTTATTAAACCGCCAGCATCCTTGACACGTCCTATTGAAGGTCCACCTGGTGCACCTGGTGAGATTTTATACAGTCAAAGCAATAACTTGATATAAAAATTTCATTTTCTATGCGTAGTGCCAATAACTTAATTTTCAAAACAGGTTTCATGGGGAACCCTGGTGTTCCTGGTGATGCTGGGCAACCGGGTTATCCTGGATTTGATGGCCCAAAAGGTGTGAAAGGAGAGCAAGGTGAATTTGGAGAGCCCGGTAGACCTGGCCGGAATGGAACAAGTGGATACAACGGATACCATGGGCGGAAGGGTGATCCAGCAGATATACCCTATCCTTTTCTTCGTGGTGAAAAAGGAGAGCACGGCATCAAGTAAGAATATTAAATCTTAGATGTATGTTGAGCTTAAATGTTGATTCGAAACTGTATTTTATAAAATATTATAGGGGTGACGTTGGAGATTCTGGGGAAGATGGACAACCGGGTGAAACTGGTGAAGCAATAGGTAGTGAATACAACCTTAAAGGGGAGAAAGGATATCCAGGCCTCCAAGGAATAAAAGGTATAATTTTAATCAATATAATTATTATTACATTAACCTAATTTTAAAGTACACTAAAACTAAGAATATCGTTCCCGTGATCCTGATTAGCGCTTTGCACTCTCACTAAATGAATTATATTTTTACACAACAAACTGAAACTTATTACATTAATAATAATAATAATGCTTTATCTATTAGGAACAGAAAACAGTTGGTACACAATTATTTTATAGAAAACGATGACATGCATCTGTAGATATAAAAAAACTGTGTCAAAGATATCAACGCCCCCACGGGTAAAAAAAGTATGGCAGTAGTTCCATTACATAAAATATTACACGGGTTTAGGTGTAAGTACTAAGTAGATTAGTTATACGTATATAAGTAAGTAGATGATACAAAAAAGAAAAACAAAGTTAATTGGTGCGTTAAACTACATGCGCGCATGTGTGGTGTGAGGGATGCGTGTATGTTTGTGTTTTTGGGAGTTCTCTTGATTTTACTATTTATTTGATATAAAAGCTTGTCGCAAGTTTTAATATGTATTCCGCTTGGACGATTAGTTTGTATAATCAATGGGAAAAGCAGGAAATACGAATAGCAGCATAAGGATTACTAAGGATTTCTTACTCGTAGTTTCCTAGCCAAAATCTAACTAAAGCGACCATCTTTTTTGTAGGCTACCGTGGGCTTAAAGGAGAACAAGGAGATTCGGGTGATGACGGATTCAATGGTGTGCGAGGCAATCAGGGTCCTGATGGAATAACTATAAGTGGGCCAAGGGGTTATAAGGGTGCCACAGGTGTAAGAGGTGACGTGGGATTATTTGGTCAACCTGGAAGCGCAGGACAACAGGGACCAGTCGGCCTACCAGCGAATAAAGGCCAAAAGGGATCTAGAGGAGAACCTGGCCTTGCATCTATATTTGGAGAACCAGGGTTGGATGGTTTGAACGGGGAACGAGGCGAAGTTGGAGAGCCGGGTTATCCCGGATCACCAGGTCGTGCAGGCTCAATAGGAAGCAAAGGAGAGCCTGGTTTACCAGGTGATATAGGCCCATATGGGCCAACAGGTCCTACAGTGAGTATTTTCTCGGTCTTAATAAAAACTACCAGGAATTATTTATTTCCATTTCGATGCCATACTAGATAAACTAAATTTGATAGCATTTACCTTTCTCTTTTATGCCTACGCCTCACTAAATTCGAATTTAGTGTAACAAGGATCATACGAAAGAACGGTAAGAACCGTAAGTTTGTTGCCTGTTCTTCTAGGTTTTGGTCGCGTGGAACTGGCACCTAGATTCACCTAGTGTTAAGATGATCCTTGTGATTTTATTGAATAAATACCTTTTGATTTTGACTTTGAAATCGACATTGAAAAACAAATTCAAAACAAATAAAACTATGACTAGAATAACCTAGTCAACTTATTGATTGAGTGAGCGAAGCGAACGAAATCTTACAGTTAACGATTTGGCATTTTATGTATGTATGCATGTATATTTGTCAGGCTTTCGAACCTTTGCGTTGATCCGATCTGCGTGAAATTTGGTAAAAGTCGATAGCTTGTACTTGAGAAATTTACTGGTTGTTAAATCGGATAACGAGTTATTAAGTTATGGGGGTTTTAAAGGGGGTAAAAATAAAAAAAGTTACACAAAAATATCAAGTTACACTTACATGTCATATGAAAGGGCCTGGACATTCCAAAACCATTTTTACTTTTTTTCTAGGACGCTCGTTTTTTTAGATACAATATCAAAGTAAAATTAAGATAACCAACGATCCAAGAACTCCCGTCTCTAAGAGTTTCGTTATTCGTCGGTCAGTTCCTTTGCTTTTACTTTTTTTTATTTGTAATAAATAAAGAAGATACTCAGTTCTCATAAAATGGTGACAACGACCAGGACTGATGATGGAGCCAAGGTCTGCTCAACGGAACTATTCAGTAAATAGGCCAATTCAGTTGAAATTCGTTTTTCATACTTAGTAGGTGGTAATCAAAAGTAAGTCCAAACACAGGGTTTGGACATGCCTCTGACTACCACCTACTTAAACTTTCGCACCTTTTGATCGGATCTCTGTACGAAATGTGGTAGGCCGATAGGTTGTACATGGGAAATTTATATGAATTTATATGGGTTTATGAATTTAATCGGCCAAATTTTCATATTTATTCTAGGACGTACAAATGTATGATTTTTGAGATACAATTGGTGCCCCAAGTAGGGAGGGAGTAGTCAGAGGCCAAATATCGTGTTTGGTATCAATGTAAGATTGAAGCGGACATCACGAAATCTCAGTTAGGGGCGAACCACTAGTTTAAGGTACCTATTACCTAATCCACCTACTAAGAAGCATTAAAGCGCTTTCTTTGAATTTCGACAGAGAAACCACAAAAAGGTCAAAATCTTAGATGATAGATATGTATTGATAAAAATACAAATAACAGAATCAAACACCAGCAAAGTTTTTGACGTAAAGTAATTGACAATCATCATTTATTTCAGGGACGTAAAGGTTTCCCCGGTATAGCATTAATGGGTGCTACGGGACTAAGAGGGATTCCGGGGACTCCAGGAAAACTAGGTGTCTTTGGGGAGCCGGGTATGCAAGGACCGAATGGTTTTCCCGGTGATATTGGACCTAAAGGCAAAAAAGGACAATCCGGTCGTTTTGGAAACAGAGGTTGGCCAGGTGACACCGGTGCCGTCGGGGTTTCAGGGTTTCCGGGTAGACTTGGTAGGCCTGGTCAAAGCGGCCAACCAGGAGACCGTGGTAACGTAGGCCTTACGGGTTACTATGGTGAGCCAGGAGCACCGGGCCGAGCAGGACTTCCAGGATTCAAGGGAGAACGAGGAGAAATGGGACTCACTGGATCAGCGGGTATAGACGGCCGACCTGGATTTAAGGGGCAATTAGGTGAAAAAGGATTACCTGGACCGCGCGGTCAGCCAGGAGATAACTCTCAGAGGGGTTTCAAAGGTGATGAAGGAGAACCAGGATTGCAGGGAGCATCTGGAAGACATGGTTTGAAAGGTCGAAGAGGGCAGAAGGGCGATCTAGGCGTCAGAGGCGCTGATGTGATTGGACCTCAAGGGAAAAAAGGCGAACAAGGAAATCAAGGATATCCAGGTCGGCACGGTTTCCCAGGATCTAAAGGAGAACGCGGTTCAGTTGGATACCGTGGTATTCAAGGAACAGTTGGAGATAAAGGATTTTCAGGTTCACCTGGCTTCCCCGGCCGAAGAGGTTTTGATGGTCGACCAGGACCAAGAGGATTTCGCGGAGTTCCAGGATTAAAGGGAATTCGAGGTGATCAAGGACTTTACGGAGAACCAGGAAAAATGGGTGCTCCAGGGCTTCCTGGTGATCAAGGTTTTACAGGATTACCTGGCATAAGGGGTCAACCTGGAGTCAAAGGAGATAAAGGAGAAACTGGTGTAAGCTCATATTCGCCCGCGACTAAGGGCGATATGGGTGATATAGGAATGGAAGGGTTATATGGTATGCCTGGAGATTTTGGAGATTATGGTTTTAATGGTTTGCCAGGTTTCAAAGGAGAACGTGGCGAAGAAGGTTACCAAGGAGTGTCTGGCGATGACGGCTATTTTGGAGTAAAAGGATATGAAGGTGATCAAGGACCAATGGGTATTTCCGGTTTGGATGGACAGTTCGCAGAAAGAGGTGAACCAGGTAGACCAGGAATCGATGGTCTTCCAGGGTGGCCAGGCCCCATCGGTCAAAAAGGTGCACCTGGAGAATATGGTAGTGATGGTCCACAAGGTCTAACAGGTCAACCAGGCTTAGTATTTCAAGGACCAAAAGGATTGCCAGGCATGGAAGGATTCCAAGGACGTCAAGGCAATGCAGGAAGGCCGGGTCAACCAGGGATGGAAGGTGCACCTGGTTTTACTGGACCAAAAGGAGTGGAAGGGGAAATTGGTGATGCTATCAGTCCTAAAGGTGAACGTGGAGCTCTTGGTTTTCAGGGTGTCGAAGGATTTAAGGGACAAAAAGGAGAGAGCGGCGTTTTCGGATCGAACGGCTATTACGGGGCTCAAGGTATAATGGGTTTTAAGGGAGAGATTGGCAATGAAGGTTCTGAAGGGGTTCAAGGTCAGTCCGGAATGAAGGGGATCAAAGGCGATGCAGGCGATAGCATACCACTTTCCGAGATATTCCCTGGTCCAATAGGTGATATCGGTCAGCCCGGTATCGACGGCTTTCCGGGAACAGATGGAATGCCTGGAGAGTTCGGGCGTAATGGATTACCAGGAAGAAAAGGAGACAGGGGAGATATTGGCTACCCAGGAATAAGCGGTCAACCAGGTCCTCAAGGATTACAAGGATTAAAGGGAATTGCTGGAATAAGAGGATTCGAAGGTGCGCAAGGGTCTGTTGGTGCACCTGGATATCCAGCGCCTCCACCGCCAGTGCCACAATCTAGAGGCTTCTACTTCGCTATTCATTCTCAATCCAGGATGGTCCCGCAATGTCCAGGAGGCACTTCACCGCTTTGGGAGGGCTTTTCGCTGATTCACATTGTAGCGAATGGCAAAGCTCATGGTCAAGACTTAGGTTTGTACCTACTTATTACATGTATAATGATTAGCTTTTATACCGAAATATAAAAGGTTTCTGAATAGCGAACAAAAGCCAGACGACAACGTTGAATTACCCTCCACCCGATGGATCGCGAAGTCGGTGGCCAGTGGTGGTGGGAGGTCAAAAATGTTCGAAAGACCTATGTCCAGCAGGGGACATCTTTAGGCTGATGATGACGATGACTTATTTTTATGAGCAGTGGTGTTTATAATTATTTATACCATACCCCTCCTATAAGTTTATTTTATTCACTGTTTTGGTGTTTGAATTTAGAACACACTTATATATTCGACCTCCATCTCAATGCTATACAACCTCGTTGCACAAAAATACTCGATAAATATTTCTTGTGGAAAGAGTACTCGACATACAAACTCCTTGTGCAAATAACTCAAAATTAGAATAAAAACTGTGTTTTTTTTTAAATTAATTTAACCTTCTTTTTTTCTTCTCTTTCTTTTTCTCGTATTCATGGTATAAAGTATAGTATGCAACTCTTAAAAAATAAAACGGATTTATATCGTGGGCCATGAATCACTCGCGCCGCTCAGGATTCATTTATGGCCCTCACTTTAAATCGGTCCTTTATTCACTAATTGCGTAATATACTATTGTTTTGTCATTGATAGTACTATTATTCTCATGTTTCTATTCGGCATTATTCTTTTGTTTGTCATTGATACCGTTTCTTTTACAGGTGCTGCTGGTAGTTGCTTGCGCAGGTTTTCTACCATGCCTTACATGTTCTGTAATATAAACGAAGTGTGTGACTTTGCACAACGTGAAGACTACAGTTTCTGGTTGTCGACGACAGAACCGATGACGAAAGAGATGACACCTATAGCGGCTAGAGACGTTGGGACCTACATTTCAAGGTATTGTCTCATTCATGAAATACTATCCTTTCACGGTTCGCGTGGTAAGCCAAGTCTCATTCGATTTTAAGCTATTAAACATTGTATTATTTATATTACTACGAGAAATAAGACAAATTATGATAATGAAAATGTCGGGGCGCTGTGTAGGCCTCCGCCAAGTTGTGCCGGCGAAACGGTAGCGTACCTTTTCTTGATGCACCTCGGGCACTTTTCAGTCCCGTTTAAATTCATTATGGTTTGAAGTAAACATAAAAATGTAAAAATTATTATACAACTAGTGATTCGCGCCGAACTGAGATCTCGTGATGCGATCAGAACCCTCCGAAAATTTAAGTACCAAGGTGTTAGTCAGAGGCAAGTTCAAACATTATATTTGAACTTGCTTCTGACTACCAACTTGGTATGATAACCAAGTTTCAACTCTATTGGCCTATTATTAAAGAGTTCCGTTGAACAGACCTTGGCTCCATCATCAGACCAGGTAACCATATTATGAGAACTAACTACCTTAAAAAATACATGATAAAGCACAAGAACTTGAAGACCAGTAACGAAACTATGATTTGAACAAAGAGATGAGATCTCTAAGAGATGAGTCCTTATTTATAGTTTTAGGTATCTTAAGAACCGCGCGTCTTAGAAAAAAAGTACAATGGGTTTGTAATGGACAAACAAGCTTTTATAATTGAAACGCAACTTGATATATTTGTGTAACTTTTTTATATTTACCCCCATATAAAGCCTTAATACCTACTTAATACAGATTGTATAACGGATCGAAAGTTATGGCCAAAAATATGTACATTCTACATACATACACACATACTATGCCAAATCGTCCAAGTTAACTGTAAGATCTTTTTTTTTTATATAATTAGTTGATGGAACAAGCAGTTGGCCCACCTGATGTTAAGTGGTAACCATCACCTATAACAAAGCATTGCCTCGTAACTCACGCACGATAGTAACGTGCCCTACGATGCACTGCCCTTCGTCGTAATTACACCGGCAACCACACTCTTCAAACCGAATCACAGCAACGCTGCTTGGCGGCAGAAAAAGGCATGGTGGTAGTACTTCCCAGGACGAGCATTAGTAAACATTTCATTTTGATCGATACAAGTTTTGCCACTGAAAAGTTTGCGTTACTAGTTTTCGTACATAAGCAAACTTTTGAATAGAAAAACTTGTATCGATAAAATATCGACTTTTATTTTTACTAAACTGTGTGCAATGTGATTGCACACAAAATGATTGTTTGCAATTTTTCAGAAATGGGTTTAGTGATTTTCTTTCTTTAAACATGTCGAACAGTAAAAAAGTTACATAAAAAAATCAGGTTACATGTCATATGAAAGGGACATTCCAAAACCATTTTTACTTTTTTTCTAGGAGAACCGGGTTTTGAGATACCCTAAAAAAGTAAAATTAAGATAACCAACGATCCAAGAGCTACGTTGAGATCAAGGTTTTGTTACTGGTCGGTCAGTTGGTTTTTCCTAATTTTTTTAATTGTTACAAATAAAGAAGATAGGTACTCAGTTCTCATAAAATAGCGACAGCGACCTGGTGTGATGTTGGAGCCAAGGTCTGTTCAACGGAACTCTTCAGTAAATAGGCCAATAGAGTTGAAACTTGGTTACTATACCAACTTAGTAGGTGGTAGTCAGAAGCAAGTCCAAACACAATGTTTGGACTTGCCTCTGACTACCACCTACTTAAATTTTTGGACCCTTTGATCCGATCTGCTCGAAATCCGGTAGGTCGGTAGGTTGTACTTGAGAAATTTATATGAATTTATATGGGTATACTAGCGGCCTGTCCCAGTTTCGCATGGGTGGACATACATTTTTTCAACATTTAAGTATAAACTTAGACCGTGGGTTCGAGTCTCGCGGCTAGTTATTTCATAAATTTGCACGCCCTCCGTGACTACGTTCTTATATTTTTAAAGCGAACTAAATTTTTTAATATCGTAATATCTTTTGAATTGGCGTAATATTTTTCTAGTAAGTAATAAATATAGCCTATGTTACTCAGGGATAATGTAGCATTCTAATACTGAAATATTTTTTGATATCGGACCAGTAGTATTTGAGCCTATCTGTAACATACAAAAATACAAATCTTTCCTCTTTATAATAATAGTGTAGATAAATTTAATCGGACAGGGGATATTGAGATATGCGGTTTTCAAAGAGAGCAAAAAAAATTGTTAGGTAGGTACACAAATATACCAAGTGAGGTGTCATATGAAAGGGTTTGGTTTGTACATCCAATACCATTTTATTTTTATTTTTGGACTTATGTACTACTCTGTCAAGAAAGTACCGGGGATTACGCTAACGAATAATCCAATCATCAAAATATTTATTAAACGCTTTTTCTGGAATTGAATTCAGTTCTCGCCGCGAACTTTCCATTATGTCTTCTCCCGAATGGAAACGGGTACCACGTAGCGGTAATTTGAGTTTAGGAAAAAGAAAGAAGTCGGCTAGAGCCACATCTGGTGAATAAAGTTGAGGCTCGATGGTATTTTCTGAGTTATTGACAAAAATTCGTTCACAATTATGGCCTTGTGCGAAGACTAGGCGAAGACGCATTATCGTGGTGCAAAATCGAAGAATTTTCTTTCTTCGATTTCTTTATCGTAAGCAAAACTCATACTTGGGGTACTGTTCTCAAAATCTGTCACTCATAAGCACGTGTTTTTGAATTCGTTCACAATTATGGCCTTGTGCGAAGACTAGGCGAAGACGCATTATCGTGGTGCAAAATCGAAGAATTTTCTTTCTTCGATTTCTTTATCGTAAGCAAAACTCATACTTGGGGTACTGTTCTCAAAATCTGTCACTCATAAGCACGTGTTTTTGATAAAGTCGATTTACCGTAAGCCTTCTGTAACATTTTCAGGGACTCCGAACACGAAATTCTATTGGCGATGCTAAATTTAAGACAAACTCTTTGTTAGATGTTTTTGTCCATTATGAAAATTCGCAACACACACTAGATTGATCTAACTAAAAACAGCACTGTATTTAATCTAAATAACAGATTCCACTCAAACTCCGCGCCAAAATGGAAAACAGATGTGCTGATATAACATCAAAAAAAAAACAATTAAAATAATTCGGAAACGTGAACAAATCAAGTACTTATCGGGAATGCGACCATGGTCACAGAAGTAAAAAAACTAAAAAATAATTTTCTTTCAGATGTCAAGTTTGTGAAGGTCCAACAAGGACTATCGCATTACACAGCCAAAGCAGTGAAGTACCGACGTGCCCCAGTGGTTGGGATGAGCTGTGGATCGGCTACAGTTTCCTAATGGTATGTAATTTCATCATTAATACCATGCGATATTCTACTTGCAGTTACTTACTAGGTTCACTATTCCCGAAAACATAACAGGGCGCAATGCAGTCGTTAATTAAAGTCAAAATGTAGATATTATTTAATTGAATTACAAGGATCACTTTAAAAAGTTTTAAAGTTAGGTAAATGTTAGGTCTTGCAAGGCAATTTTAATCTATCTGAACTTTTTGATAATAATAATAAATTAGTAAAGAGACAGTTAATATTTTATCCAATCATAGGTTTGCAGTCCCTTCTTCTTAGGTACGTGCGTTTTACGAAAACAAATAAGGTATTATAATAGCACAAAGAGTAATGAAACGCTTTATGATGTTATATACCTACCTACCTACCTTTGTTATTTTCACAGCACACAGCAGGAGCAGACTCAGCCGGCCAGAGCTTGATATCCCCAGGGTCTTGTCTCCGCGAATTCCGCTCGCGGCCCTTCATCGAGTGCAACGGCCTAGGTCGCTGCAACTTCTTCGCCACGGCCGTCTCCTACTGGCTCTCGACCATCGAGAACAGCAAGATGTTCCTGAAACCAGAACAGCAAACGTTAAAAGCGGATCACGTGTCCAGAATAAGCAGGTCAGTAGATTCTAAATCAGTGGTGACCCCCAATTTTTGTTAATAGATTGCTCGTGTGTATATGAATCAAGGGCCGTGCATGATTTTTATTCTATGTGTTCACACTTATGCGTGCAGTGAGTAAATCTACGGACTAAAATCAATTTTTTTTTTGAGCTATCTATTCTTAAATAGCTAGCTACAACACAGGTTCTCCTAGGGTGGGAGCTAGCGTACTTGCGCATTTTGTTTTCTGTACCTACCATACTTGAAATACTTAATTTAAGTAGGAACCTACTAGTATTTTATTGTATCAGCACTTTTTGGTTTAACCCTTAATAAGGCACAGGACAAATGCTTTTTTTTGTCTCATGTAAAATTGTCATCAAAATAAACAAATAGGAAAAAATAGAAATAGATAATGTTGATGTAGGTACTTAACGAAAAGGGCGTATTTTCTTTATGGAATTCTAAAAACTTACCTTTTATTGCAGATGTACGGTGTGTATGAGGAAGTGGCCCGCTGCAGGTTCGCAGTACCCGACCGGCGACATCAATTCCGTGCCGCAAGTACAGCGTCGGCTGCCTCCTTACCGGCCGTTCCGTCGCCCCTACCGACGCGGCCAGCCGGGGCAGCGCATTGTGCGAGGCAGACGCCTCAACGCTTGAACCACTCATGTGATATTACGTAGGACACATTACTAGTACCTACTGAACATTCAACATTGTTTTATCCTACCTAATAAACCAAATACATGGTTGTATTGTAACGTGTCAGTAGAACTTTATATTCAAACTAGTTCAAATTCACTTAAATGTTACTCTATGACAATGTCCTCCACATTGTATCCACAGAATAAGGGTACTTACTTATTAAAAAGTAGACACGCCTTTACTTAAATAAATGTGTACATTACAAACCGAGGCCTGATGGAACACTAGGCCCGTCTTTTGTGAGAGATTGGATAGAAGCAGTCCTCAA
Source organism: Chloroclysta siterata (assembly GCA_932294275.1). NCBI lineage: Eukaryota > Metazoa > Arthropoda > Insecta > Lepidoptera > Geometridae > Chloroclysta > Chloroclysta siterata. Next base: position 8,727,053 of record OW028600.1, on the reverse strand, counting down.
TTCGATTGAGTGTTGTCAATCTATTCCCAGCTTATACTTTGAGCATTCTATTGACACAATCTATTAGCTGCTAAACATTCATGCCACTGCCATTTTATTAGATCTTTGCCTACTCGTAAGTAATCCATGATCTAATCTATAGATTTATATAATAGTACATACACAATAAAAATAATAAGGTATCCTTCTACCTATGATTGTATGTAATATAATAATTTATAACTAGGTAATAATTATAGATGATCTTATCTGAGTTATAATATGTGCCATTAAAAGTTTTCCAGAATTATTAACTATTTGTTTATTGGTCTAATAATTGATGTTATTTTAGTTGATTTTATGTAAGCTACAATTTCTTTGTTATAAAATAATGCAGTAATAATTTTGTTTGTGGTTATTTTGATAACAACCCGTATTAAGCCTTTTTTTTAATAATTTGGATATGTAAAATTTCTATATATATTATACCATAGACAACAAATATAATTTACAACTGAATGTACTTATAAACTGCAATTAAATTATGTCATCAGCCAATAAATAGCGAAAACTATTTCTAAGTAGATAATATAAATGTAAATAAAGTGTAAGTCTAATGCCTAAATAAATAAAAACAGATAAATCATTTATGTGAGAGTTTTATTCATAATACAGGAATAATGTACCCTAAGAAATGAATAACAAATAAGTGAGTAAGCGGGCGTCCATTAATTACGTGAGGCGTATAGGAGGGGGGGGGGCGGTCGAACACTGAACTTCACCCGATCTCACGAGAGGAGGGAGAGGGGGGGTCTCGTCAAAGATCAAAGAGTATTTTTTCCCCGCGAGTAACAGTGTAAAATTGCGAGAAAACTGGGTAAACAACAATAATTATGTTTTTTTTAAATTAATACAACGCAATCAAGCACACATCAGCCAGACAAGAAATATCTATTTTTCAATCATCTATTCAAATAAAATGTCACTAACACTATTTTTAAGTTCAGATGTTACTGACAAATATCTATGGACTAAGTCTGATTTAAATAAATTGAATTGAATATATTCATCACACAAGTTGTTCACGGTGGGGATCGAACCCACGGACTACGGCGCAGAAGGCAGAGCTACTCCCAACTGAGCTGTGAAGGCTGTCAACTAAGAAGGTGAGATTTTACTCGAAGGGGGGACGAAGCGAAAATCCGCTACCTCCTCGTGCTCCTACTAAATACTCCTACTGATAGGAGCACCGGGGCACCCATGTCCTGATGCACCTACTGCAAAAGGAAATTGTAAAACGCTAAGTAGGAGCATCGAGGCATAACGAAAATAGAATTACTTATAGGCATACTCTGATTCAAGTACAGGTGAATGCAGTTATCTATAAAATATTAAAAGTCACTTCACTGTGAAAGTAGATTTCTGTTTAGATAAAAAACCTCCTTTTGCTTGCTGGTTATATTATATTATATTATTATAATATATTATATTATATTATTAAAAAATATAACTAAATCTTTAAAGTGTTCAGGTATGAGAGTAGTTATTATTTGTTTATTAGTTGCTTAAAAAGTATTTTGTAGTTGACTGTTCAATATGTTATGTAATAGGAACATGAGGAATTAAATTTAGAATATTACATTATTCCTCGTAGTTTTTATGTTCAGTAGGAGCATCAGGACATGGGTGTCCCGGTGCTCCTATCAGTAGGAGTATTTAGTAGGAGCACGAGGAGGAAGCGGAAAAATCGCCAACAGCACTTCACGTAATTAATGGATGTCACCTAATTGGATGTTTTGTTTAACAGTAGGTACAACTATATTGAGTTGGAGTTGCCTTTTAAAAACTTTTGCTTGAGTAATAAGTTTTTTTACCTAAAAGTTTGATTAAGTACGAAAACTGATTAAACTTGGTTGTTTGCGATTTTTAAGAACTAACTTCAGTAATGTTATTCCTTCAAATATACTGAAATGTGCAAGCGAGAAGTTGTTGAGAAGACACGGTTGTCAGCCTCATAAAGTACTTTATTCAAGGCATTTATTATAGCAAATATAACTGTAATAATCAGAAGTTATAAAATACAAAACAATTTTTATATAAGTTTTTACCTATACATTTTTATATTTAATCTATTGTTTTAGACACAGAATCTAAGTGTTTTAGTTTGTGATCATCAAGGTTAGGACGAGCTTCATAAGTGCATATTGTTACACCATGCCTGTGCCCCTGGGTCCATTCTCCTTTAAGCCCAATGTATAAAATCTTTGTATTCTCTGCACCAAAATTACTTGGGAAATGCATTGTCAAATGTGAGACTGATGAAAATGTTACTATCCTGAAACAAATATTATTTGTTTAGCTAGGAAAACTGCAATGATTTTGATTCCCAATTTATAATAAAAATTGCTTCATTTACTAACAATATGACTTACAAGGACTTGAAAAAAACCTTTGCCTATCTGATTATACTAATAAATAAAGTAAAAAATAAATCTAATAAGTGAAAACTAAAAATAACATAGGAAACCAGCAGGATATAAAACATTCGGAAACGTTTCCGGTAAGAAAAGTCAAGTTTTAGTTAAGTTGATGGACGCAGGGCAGTGCATCGTTGGACACGTTCCTATAGTGCGTGACTTACGCGGCAATGCTTTGTTATAGGTTATGGTTACCACTTAACATCAGGTGGGCCATCTGCTTGTTCCATCATAAAGTGAACTAAAAAAAAAGTATTTTTTGTTCCTAAGCAAACAAAACAAGAGCGCTCGACGCAAATTGTGAAGTTTGCAACTTAAACGTTTCCGAATATTTAAAAATAGCTCTTCTGATAGCTGAGACATACCTACCTACTTTCTTTTTGAATATTAACTAAAAGCACTATGGTATCTTAGTCTCACACAGGGTATAATCTAGGGGGTTCATGAGGGTGTACACAGGGTATACTTAATCCTTGGAATTAAAGTAGTGATTCAGTCTATTTACATACATAATTATAACAACCAGACATAGAAACCTCTGTGTTTTTCAATCACTCAAATGTCTCAAAACGATCCCAAACTGAACCAAATGTCACTCATTAGAAATATACTCACTTTGGAAAATATTCCAGCAGTCCCTGATGATCTCTCTGCAGCTCAAATAATTGATCCGGTTCCATAGAAACATCATCAAATGTCATGTGTGGTTTATTTTTAAATCTGTAAAAGCCATAACAATACACATAAAGAGTGCTATAACACATAAGAAATGACTAAAACTAAACGCGACACAGCCCATACTGTTGGCGGCAATTTTAACTTTTCTATTTATTTATTTAATTGTATGTACTGCATTCAGTCAGGTCACGACAATAAGATCAAACATAGGTATAAAAAATAGCCATTAAAGCTTTTACAAGATGTCATAAGACTTGATAGGGTGGATCCAACTTGGTTAAGCCGAAAATACACATTTCACTTTTGCCTTTCAATTTGAATGAAGCAACGAAATTGATCCATGTAAACATAAAATGAATCATTCAATGTTTGGCATTCCTTTCATTTCTGCTCCATTCAACCAAAGTGATTCAATTTGTTTGAACCGTGTATTTCCGGCTTTATGTTATGTTGAAACATACAAATTATACACGACGCGAGCGTGCTTCGACAGCGGCCGCCAAAGTGCCAGATAATGTTTTTTTATTTACACTAATCTCTGAAAACTACAATTTGGTCAGATTATAAATTTACAACTTAATTAATTATTTAAAAACTATACATTTCCTGGACAAGCGGAATTGAAGGGAGTACCCCATCCATCCCCACTTCTGCCTCACCTGTCCCCATCCCTCAATGCAATCACCCAATAACTATATTTTAACCAGATAATGTGGTTATTTATTTATTCTTTAATGCATAAAACACAAATTTATAGCAATAGGAGGAGCGACAGACAGTGACTTATGTCGTGGCTGTCTTCAGGAAAAAGAAACGGTGGAGCATATGGTACTGCACTGCTCTGCAACTAACAAAGCCAGGTCCAAAACTGGACTGCAGAAGCTGATCAGGTCTTTCTCATTCGATCCAAATCACCACCAGGGATGCTTGAACATTGCTGCCACCAACCCAAGGTCCTTCTCTGCTATTTTAAGGAGTTGGGCTGGCTGGGGTGAGGTAAGCAGGGGGACAATGCACAATACACCCCATTGCGGGACGTCCATGCAGGTCTCAGTCCCCCACCACAAATTATAATTAGAATTAGAGGAGGGCTTAATGCTCAAGCATTTTCTCACTGTGGTTACTTACAATCTTAGTTTAGATGGGTGTGAATCCGAGTCTTCAGATATTATTTTTATACCTTTTAGTTTAACATTTCCAGTGAATGGTATATTGAATAGCAATTCTTCGTCTGCATCACTTTCAACAAACTGAAAAAAAACGGATGAAAACATAACTTACTTGTGTCAAAAAAAACTCAAAAAAACTCACTGCCCGCATAGCAATGAAAGTGTGGGAAAGAGATGCCTATTCAAAATTATCAAAATGGATATTATTGAATTTCGCAAGCATAACAACACTTCTTTATTTCCCCTTTACATGCATCAGATATAAAAAAAAATATAAGTGGTGTGAAAAAAAGATTCTAAACTAAATGGTGCTTGTTTGATATATTAAAACCTTATTATAAGAACAAATTGATTAATATATTATTTAAAAAAAAGTTTCAAAGACATCATCAATAAAGAAAATATCAACAACTCTGTTGGTGGTAGAATGACTAAGGATAAAATAATAAGATGGATTAAGTTTACAAGTCAAATAAATATAAATAAATATACAATAATATTAGAAAGACTAAATTTAACATTGACAAATATGAAAAATAAAAATGCAAAAAATTTCAAATGTCAATACAACTTATGTATATAAAAATAATATATTTTTGATAAGTAATAATACTTGTAATAATGATAAGTAAATAGAGTGCATAATTATGATGCCTACTTGTTCATATAAAATGAAGCAATTCACATAAGTGAATAGGTATGAAAATAGGTACCTTCTAGTACTTAGGAGCACTAGTGGTCTAGTGGTAGTGGCCCCGCTTTCCGATCCTAATGTCGTGGGTTCGAAACCGGTCGTGCACCAATGAGTTTTTCTGTTCTACAATGTATGTGCACAATGCCAAACAAACAAACGGTGAAGGAAACATCGTGAGAAAACCGGCATGTGTCATGTCAAGTGCTTGAAAGGAGCTTGAAAGTCCTTTTATCACACTGTTTCGAAAGAAACTAGAAACACGACAAGAGAGAAAGAGTACCTACTTACATGAGTTGTATCCATTCGATTCTCCCAGGTCTTAAATACAGTTTTTCCTGAACCTTCGATACTTTCGTTAAGACATTCAACATTGTCTTTATCAATTTTTTCAAAGAGATTATACTGGAGCCCTATTTCTTCATCATTTGATCCATGATCACAGTTGTGATGGTTGCAGTGATGATTAGACATTTTTCACTACAGTATCCTTTTTCTACACTACACAACACAAACAACGATACAAACTTTTAATTTTAAACGTAGAAGATAAACATGCGACGACATACAAATATTAAATTCAAACATACAAAAGTAAATCAAAATTAATTTTCATTCAAATACAATCTCGGTATCAATCACTGTTTTGTTGATCCCAGTTGGGTCCGGTTAATGTACGACCATGTATTACACAGCCCGAGAATGTACAACCCGGAATGCACGGCCCGGAAAACGCAGCCAGGAATTCATGTACAAAATGTACATGAAATCCGGGCCGTGTTTTCCAGGCTGTGCTTTCCCAGCACAGTCGGGATTGTACAGCCAGGATTACACGACCATGGATTCTGTGACCGGTGCTCTGATTGGTCGAAAGCCTTTGCTCTGTTTAGATGCACTACACAGTAAGTATAGGCAAGTAGCACAGATTAAAAATTATATAAAAATATATAAAATAAGAGAATTATTCAGAGATTAATGTTAGAAAAAAATAAAACTCTGGCACTTCGGCGGCCGCTGCCGCGGCACGCTCGCTTTGCTCGCTCGCCTCGTGCGTAATTTATATGTTTTAACATAACCTAACCAATCCGAGTCGGATCAACAAGTTAGTGAGTAAGTAATTGACGAGTGTAAACAAAGCCTAAGTTTTGGCATCAAAATTTTGGCTGCGTTTTATCGGGTCGTGTTTTCCAAAGGTGTGCTGAATTTGTACGGCTTGGAATGTACAGCCTTGGATTACACAGCCTTGGATTTCGCAACCAAATTGTACATCAATTCCGGGCTGTGTTTTCCTCGGCTGTACAATCCTTGGTTGTACATTATTGGCACCCATCCCAGTTGATCCCATCCCATCCGGGTGCCGATAATGTACAACCATGGATTGTACAGCCGAGGAAAACACAGCCCGGATTTGATGTACAATTTGGTCGCGAAATCCATGGCTGTGTAATCCAAGGGTGTACATTCCAAGCCGTACAAATTTTGCACACCTTTGGAAAGCACGACCCGATAAAACACAGCCAAAATTTTTATGCCAAAACTTAGGCTTTGTTTACACTCGTCAATTACTTACTCACTCACTTGTTGATCCGACTCGGATTGGTTAGGTTATGTTAAAACATATTAATTACGCACGAGGCGAGCGAGCAAAGCGAGCGTGCCGCGGCAGCGGCCGCCGAAGTGCCAGAATTTTATTTTTTTCTAACATTAATCTCTGAATAATTCTCTTATTTTATTTAATTTTTAAATCTGTGCTACTTGCCTATACTTACTGTGTAGTGCATCTAAACAGAGCATAGGCTTTCGACCAATCAGAGCATGGTCACAGAATCCATGGTCGTGCAATCCTGGCTGTACAATCCCGACTGTGCTGGGAAAGCACAGCCTGGAAAACACGGCCCGGATTTCATGTACATTTTGTACATGGAATCCGGGCCGTGTTTTCCAGGCTGTGCTTTCCGGGTTGTACATTTTCGGGCTGTGTAATACTTGGTCGTAAATTAACCGGACCCATCCCATCCCACAGGAGTCCGGTTATTGTACGACATGATAATGTACAGCACGATAATGTACAGCATGATATTTGGAATCCAATTTTGGTACCTTTTTGGATTCGTTTTATCTGGGTGTACATTATCGGGGTGTGCATTATCTGGATGTTCAATATTGTCACGTGTAGTTAATGTGTTAATGTGTTAATACACAGCATGATAATGTACAGCACGTTAATGTACAGCATGTTAATTGGAAGCCACTTTAGTACCGTTGAGACGGATTGGTTAGGTTATGTTGAAACATATAAATTATGCACGAGGCGAGCGAGCAAAGCGAGCGTGCCGCGGTAGCGGCCGCCGAAGTGCCAGAAATTATTTTTTACGGTACCAAAGTGGCTTCCAATCATGCTGGGTGCTGGGTGTACATTATTGACGCGTGACGATATTGCACAGCCTCTTATTGTACGGGATGATAATGTACACCCAATAATTCAAACCATTGGACACGGATTATCTGGGTGTGCATTATCGTGCTGTGCAATATCATGCTGTACATTATTTGGCCGTACATTATTGGCTCCCTCCCACAGGAATCCGGTTAATGTACGTACGTACGACCATGTATTACACAGCCCGAAAATGTACAACCAGGAACGCACGGCCAGGAAATCGCAGCCAGGAATTCATGTGCAAAATGTACATGAAATCCGGGCCGTGTTTTCCAGGCTGTGCTTTTCCAGCACAGTCGGGATTGTATAGCCAGGATTACATGACCATGGATTTTGAACCATTGCTCTGATTGGTCGAAAGCCTATGCTCTGTTTAGATGCACTGCACAGTAAGTATTGTACTATCCCATTCTCAATTAGGCAAGTAGCACAGATTAAAAATAATGTAAAAACATATAAAATAAGAGAATTATTTCACATTATTCAAAGATAAGAAAAAAATAAAATTCTGGCATTTCGGCGGCCGCTGCCATGGCTCGCTCGCTTTGTTCGCTCGCCTCGTGCGTAATTTATATGTTTTAACATAATCTAACCAATCCGAGTCGGATCAACAAGTGAGTGAGTAAGTAATTGACAAGTGTAAACAAAGCCTAAGATATGGCATCAAAACTTTGGCTGCGTTTTATCGGGTTGTGTTTTCCAAAGGTGTGCTAAATTTGTACGGCTTGGAATGTACACCCTTGGATTACACAGCCATGGAATTCGCGACCAAATTGTACATCAATTCCGGGCTGTGTTTTCCACGGCTGTACAATCTATGGTTGTACATTATTGGCACCCATCCCACAGAACATTATTTGGTTGATCCTGGATAATTATGTGGATAATGGTCTTTTTGCAGAGTCAAAACACTGTAGTACCACAGAATAAATAATGAGACGTAGGCTACCTTACCGTGAAACCCAAATGTTGATTGATGGGAATAAAATATTTAGGAAAGAGAAAAAAAAAATTACATGAATCTGTCAGTGTCAGTTTCAAATCTTCTTCCTCTTCTTATGAGTGTGAGAAAAGAAGGAAGGAATTATTTTATTTGTATGCTCGATACTTAGATCGGGAGGCAATAATGTACGGCCAAATAATGTACAGCATGATATTGCACAGCACGATAATGCACACCCAGATAATCCGTGTCCACTGGTTTGAATTATTGGGTGTACATTATCGGGGTGTGCATTATCTGGATGTGCAATATCGTCACGTGTCAATAATGTACACCCAGATAATGTACAGCATGATAATTGGAAGCCACTTTAGTACCGTTGAGTCGGATTGGTTAGGTTATGTTGAAACATATAAATTACGCACGAGGCGAGCGAGCAAAGCGAGCGTGCCGCGGCAGCGGCCGCCGAAGTGCCAGAAATTAATTTTTACGGTACCAAAGTGGCTTCCAATTATCATGCTGTACATTAACTGGGTGTACATTATTGACACGTGACGATATTGCACATCCAGATAATGCACACCCCGATAATGTACACCCAGATAAAACGAATCCAAAAAGGTACCAAAGTGGATTCCAAATATCATGCTGTACATTATCGTGCTGTACATTATCATGTCGTACAATAACCGGACTCCTTAGATCATAGTATTATAAATGGCGGGACTTATTTATACCGATTTTACAAATGGCGGACTTTTTGTTTTTTCAGTTTTTGTTTTGACATAACTGATATTTCTACTGTCAAAACTGACATTTCATATTGTCAATTATCAAACTGCTTGCTATTGATTGTTAGCAAGAACATCTACAAAATAAAGAAGAAGTAGAAGATTGCTAACAAAATAATATGTAAATGTTGCCAACTCCAAGTTTGCCTATGATAAAGGTAATCAAACTGATTTATAAACATAATCAATCATTATTGGGTTATTTCAGCTATTTTACATAATTTGAGAACCAAAAAGAACTACTACTTTGTATCGAACTATTTAGGGACTTTATTTGCGAAACATGGAAAGCATGAACATTATATCGAAAAGAGAGTGACTGCTGGAAATAGAGCGAATGGGGCACAAGACACGTTTATGAGCAGCCAGAAACTGTAAAAGCCACGAATAGCTGTACATAGGGGGGTGTTCGTGCCGACAATAATGTATAGTACCTAGTAAAAGTTGGGCAAACATCAGAGTAGAGTAATGCATTAAAAATTAAAGCGTTACTTAATATGTGTGATGTGAATTTGAGTGATAGAGGAGCAGTGTGATTAGAGAAAAATGTGAAGTGAAAGAAGACATACCTAGTGATGAGGGTATAGAAAGCTATGTTAAGATGGTTTGGGCATGTGGAAAGGAAGGATGAAAGGAGATTAACGAAACAGGTGCATCAGGCAAGCATAAATGGCCTTTTTAGTCATCAAAATTGTAACAGCTCTTTTGTAAATTTCGATTTTTAACAGACAAAATAAAGATTCTATTCTATTCTATAAATGGGACTGTTGGGAGGGAAGACCTCAGAAGACGTATCTCGACCAGATAGCAGACGTTCTACGGAACAACCAGGACAATAGTACCTACCTTCCCTAAACCAACAACGTATGAAGAATGTTTAGAGATTGAATGAAGTAAAAGAGGTATGTTAGGACCGTAGCAAGTGGAAATCCGTGGTCTCTGACAAAGTCCTATGAGAAACTGAATAAGGAATCAAAATAAATCTATTAGTCATATATCAACTAAGTATATAACTTTCAGTTTGAGAAACAAACAGAATGATTACACTTAAAACAAGAAAGAAATCGCTTTTAGCGATAAGGCCGCCCATTTTACTTTATTATTTTACGCCTAGATTTATGATGTATCCTTGTGTACAATAAAGTGTTATCTATCTTAATTTGAGTATCCCGTTTTTTTAAACTGAATTTACGCTATTTATATTTAGGGAAATTTAGTTGGCAACTGGCGTGGCGTTGACTTGTTTGTTTGTTTATTGTTTAATGTTTATGTGTTTGGATTTGCACACCTATTCAATAATTGCATGTATGTTGATTGTCGGACGCATATAAACGGTTGCACCGCGTTAGCCTCATCGATACAGATAGAGTAACATGTAGCACGAGCTTGTGGTGCCTATATTTACCTAAAACCTACAATAGGTTACACAATTTGCCAAGTAACATTTTTGATGGGTGGTACACCTACCAAGAGAGCTCGAAACAGAGTCTGCTGTTCCATCCAAGATTTAGGTAAATACCTACTTACTCGATAGATTATTGTACTGTACCTACTCGAATTTCTTTAAAGACAAATTTATTGCTGCTGATAAAATTGATCCTGTTTTCATAATTAAAGTTTTATTTATTATTTTGCAGGTACTATAAATTAAAAACATTGTAATTATATTATTTGCTGAGCAGTCCTATTGCAACCTTGAACATTTTCCTGAACAGTAACTGCCACATCATGAGATGCCACCACCAACTCCTACAGTCTCAAAATCTACAGCAAACTACCACACTTCATTGTGGATGTGAATACCACTATAATTCATTATTAAACTAAAAAAACTTACAAGACCAAGAACTTTACTGTACATAAATTCTATGAAAACAAATTCAGTGCCACTGAAGAGGTCTGACAGTTGAGCTGCCTGCATGCATAAGAAAATTGCATCACAGCTGACGAGAGTCAGTGGAAGTTCCAATAACATCTTGGACATCATTGTTCATTAATAGGATAGCCCCTTCCTCAAGCACTGTTTGCGAGTAATGACAGCACAGGATCACCATTTTTCTAAATACTAACCTAACATAGTTCATTAAGTTTATTATGTACTAACAATAAGGATCTAAGTTATCTGAAATAAAATTTATATTAAGTATAACTAATATTATAACATTTATTCTGTTTTCACCACTGATGTTTTCATTATTATTTTACCAACTCAATATAATAGTACCTTATGAATAAATACTTAATTAAATTGAATTTTAATTAATTTACACACACCGACTGAACACCTAGACAAACACCTGTATAATGTAGGATCTACATTATAGGTACAGCACTTGGCTCCATCATCATATCAGCTAATTGGAATACAGTACTATGTATAAATTCTTGAATAAAAAAATAGCCATCCCAAACAGCTACACTTAATAACAAATACATCATCGAAATATAATTAATTATTATGACAAGTAACAGATAATTACTATAATCCTTATTAACTAAACTTGAATCTGTGTCACGCAAAAGTGTGACAGAGATTCAAGTGTAGTTTCTATGTGACAAAGTAACTATCAAGTAATTCGCTTAAATCATGGTTACACCGAAAATTACTATTATCCATAATAACTAAACTTTAATCTGTGTCACGCAAAAGTGTGACACAGATTCAAGTGTAGTTTCTATGTGTCATAGTAACTATCTGATATTCTGTAATTCGTCAAAATCTTATTTTCACCGATTTTTTACATCATCATCACCCGATCCCATACTAACTATGTATAATTCTATGTCACTAAAACTAGCATCAAAGCTAATGTATTGAAGATTTATACAACCTTAATAAAAATGTTTGCTAAAGTGCAGTATATAAAATGTCAGCATTTTATAATAATTTGTTGACGATGCATGCGTAAACATTATTTATACATCGATGTTTTCTGGATTCAGTGGAATAATAATGAAATTATGCTCACATTTATAATTTAAGAATCAGAAAGTTACATGGTAGAATATAATGTGAAAACATTTGTCGAAAGACCGAATGCAAACATTATAACCAAACCACACATAAAAAAAATCGGTTTATATAAGCGCGCCGATTATAAATCTATGGCTCGATACGATTTTTGTAAACAGTGATTTTGTGTTCTGTCTGTCTGTGTACACTAAAGTTTTCAGCCTTGTCAATCTATATATCATAAACTACCGATAAACATGTCCTTGTCATCCAATTATTGTGTAGTTCTGGGATGTATTGCAGTTTTACTAACTTGTTTTGTGTTATCCGCTGATAACTATGCGAAAGCTAGTGAAAATGAAGGCGAAAGTCTTTCAAAGATTGGCCAGGGTGTTGGTCACATTATGAATATATACTACTGGTATGTACTGAAGGGTTAGGGGGATGATGGTAGATAGGTAAAATCCAACAGAAAAACATTAAATCGCATTTTCCTCATCCACACTTTTTATTGATTGTGAAAAATTGCACTTCCATGGACAAGTGCAGTACCTACCTACATATTATTATAAACGATGTCTAGCTAACTTGAGCTACTTGTAGGACTCTTGAAACTTATGTTAAATTAATCTTTTTTTTTCTTTTAGTTATTCATGTGGGTACCGAAAAGTATTTGAAGACTATGCAGGAATAATACAGCAGAAGTACCCAGAAATTTCTGTTATTGGCTCAAACTATGATCCACCTGGTTTCAACATGTACCTATCTAGAGTAATTGTGAGTACAGTGTTGCTTTCTTATTATTTCAAAGGCTTAGATCCCTCCTTAGGATTCTTACAGTTCAGGGTCACAGTCATTAAGTTTAATGTTTTGTTTAAAATTATCAACTCAGCCTGGTCACCCACTGCTGGGTGTTATTGCTATTTAGATCTCCTCTATTTACTGTAAATAAATATGTCAGTGATTGTGATAAATATGTATAGTGAGTGACTGTACTAACAAAAACACAGATAATAATGTTACATTCTATGTTTTTTCCATAGTACAAAATTTGGCTTAGTTAGGGCTAAGTGGGGTTAAAGGAGGGGTAGGACAGGGGTTGGATGGGAAGTCCTCCACTCAAATCCTTTTAACCCAGGAGATTAATTTGTAAAATTATAACCTCACAAATTGTAGTAAAAAGACATTTCTGGCAGTTCGGCGGCCGCTGACATGGCACACTCACTTTGATTGCTTGTGCGCCTCATGCATACTTTATATGTTTCAACATAACCTAACCAATCCAAATCGGATCTGCCCTATGATGAAGTCTTTTATGAAATCTAGTAAATGGTCTAATGGCTATTATTGATATGTTTGACTCAATTATCTTTGACCAAATTTGGTAAGAATTTTTTTTTATAAAAAAAAGAGTCTAATTGCCGCCAACAGTAAGAGCGTTGACGCGTTTCTTGCATGTCTTTGAAAATAAGTCTCAATATCATAAAAATTTTCAGAATTACATTCCGTTTTATGCAATTTAATTTTGTATTCATCGTAATTAATTTCAAGCCGCATCCTTAATTAAAACCATAGTGAAAACTAGATACCGCATATCTATAGCCAACCCCTAAGTGCTGCTGTGTGAAAATAGAATACAACTCGGTAAATACTTTTTTTCGCTTTTTCGTTTATATTTATATTTTTATTTTGTTTAATATGTTTCAGGGATTTGGAAAAATGATACTGATCATGTGCATACTGAGCGGTGTGAACATTTTTGCCTGGCTGAACAAACCTCAACCTATGTGGTGGAGTTGGTGCTTGGAGAACAAACTGTATGCATGCATGATGATGTTCTTTGTGGCCAACATGATAGAGGGACAGCTGGTCTCATCAGGAGCATTTGAAATCTCTCTTAACAACATTCCCTTGTGGTCAAAGTTGGAAACTGGTAGGATTCCACAACCACCAGAACTTTTCCAAATAATTGACAACACCTTGCAGTTTTCCAAAATGGATGTGCCCATTGCAAACTTTGCCCAATAACTTATTAGTTATCATTTAGTAAAGATGATTGTAAGAGGGACTGTGGTATTTAGATTTAGTAACAAACTCTTAAAGATATCATTCTGTAAGTCATTGTAATAGTAACTCTGTTTTCTGTGGCTCTTTGTCTAGACTGCATTTTAAATACTTCAATAGGATTGGACACATAAAGTATTGATTGAACAAAGTATTGTGTTAAATTAACAATGCCTGTGTTGCCATACCCATACCTTTCATTGCATTATTGTTTATCGAAGATTGCATTTATGTCAAAGTTACATTATAAGTACCTTTATACTGAATGTTCATGGGTGCCTTTGTTTTTCAATTAATTTGTAAGAAATTACCTATTCATTGTTATTTGGACAATTATAATGTACTTCAGTATGTTGAAAATTTATATTTTATGCCGTGTTTGAATGAGAATGCGGAATTGTCCGTACATAACCGATCAATTTATTTTATGGTTTCGTTCTCGTATACGCCCAAAACGAATCGATCGCCCAAAAAAATATTTGATTCTTCACATTCTGCGAAGATGGAATAATATTTGATACAAAGCATTCAAAAAATCGATTCCTTTGCATTGTTAGGCGCGGTCGATTCGGTCAAGTGCGCCTTTACTATCAACATCTAGTCAGGAACTAAACAAAAAATATCAATTTTGTGTAAACTCTTTGATAAAGAAACAATAAAGATATACTTAGATAAAAATATAGCTCTTATTGTTTTAATTAAATTATGGCTGATTCCTGCTGCAATAACTAAGCTAAGTACTAAAATAAATGAATGTGTAAAAGATTGATGTTATACTATTAATTATTATTATAACTATGTAGGTGAGGTTTATTGTCATAATCCCCACGTAAGGTACTACCTATCCATCCATATCCACCAACCTTATTTTTAAAGTTGTTACCTACTTCAGAAATATGGTGATGAAACAGCAAAACCAATATATTCGTCTGTAGGTAAGTAATAGGATTACTTACCTACGTAATCTTGTTAGTTTTATATTATCTAAGCATGTCTTTAGTCGTCCGTCTGATCCAATTCAAGCATAGAAGACATAAAATAGACGTGAAACATGCGTAATTAGCGTTATAATTATAATTAAACTCAAGGCTGGACGGAATCATTTTTATTAAAACTAAGTAAAATTTACAACTATAGGATGTTATATTAAATGCAGTGTTTCGTAAAGTTGACGACATGGATTGCAATAACAAATTTCTCAGTTGTATGTAGTTTCTGGCTTCCCCCACTTATGGCAGACCTTAAACATCTTCAGACTTTTCTACTGGCCTCATAGAATGCAACTTTACTACAAAATATACTATCACGATGTAAAAAAAAATTGATTTAGATGGTTGTGCAGCATATTAGATGAAGTAGTTTTCACACTATATAAAATAAATCCCACTAGATGAGAACTGTCCCCCTGAACAGATAAGTTGGTGACAACAAACATGATAGAAGATATCGGTGGTACTTTAAGGGAGTTGCGCATGACACATAGGGCATGAGTGCCTTAGCACTAGCTCATGTTGTTGCGCGCCGGCGCCGCAAGTGTGGCAGCGCCACGCCGTGCTAGCAACAATCAGTGCGCGCCCGGATACCGCGCACACGGGGAACTGGCTCGAGCATCCCGGGCATGTCGACATCCTGCAAAACAAAACAAATAAGCTAACGACTGTAAATTCATGGAAGACATTTAAACGGAGGCCTTAATGGCTCCGCTCCGCTCGCGGTGGAGACCGGGCTTAAGATCCTTGAGGAAAGACAGGGAAACAGAAGAGGCACAAATCAAGTAGTGTGTCATCAGCAAGAACGATAAAAAAAAGTGCGACAAACTTATACAACCAGCTGATGGAACAAGCAGATGACTCATCTGATGTTAAGTGGTAACCATCACCTATAACAAAGCATTGCCTCGTAAGACACGCACGATAGGAACGTGCTCTACGATGCACTGCCCTGCGTCCATCAGCTTGAGGCATACAGATGTTAAGCCTCATGTGCCCGTAATTACACCGGCAACCACACTCTTCAAACCGAAACACAGCAACGCTGCTTGGCGGCAGAAAAAGGCGTGGTGGTAGTACTTCCCCGGACGAGCCCTTCACAAACAGCTCTACTACTCTTTAAACATTTGAGTGGTTTTGATTATTTATGTTCGTTTTCTGTCTAGGTGAATATTAAAAGTTTAGGTATATTCACAAAAATAAAGTACCTATTTGGGTACGGGTATCTTCTATCAGTTATATGGTTTCCATAGTACGTAAGTGGGCTTATTTAAAATACAACTAAATAAACTTACCATTCAGGCATGCTGACTTCACAATGTGGACACTCTATGTTCTCTCCTTTTACATCTTTAGGCCTGTGTCTGGTAAATACTTCGACAGCTAAGCTCTCGAATACTTCTGGCTGTCAACATTCATGTATGGATTATATTTCAATTTTTTTTTCTATAAATATAAGTTATTTAGTACTGTCAGCAAATTTTATTGCTGACAGTAATAAATAATTTATGATATGATAAACTTTTTCAATTACTCAATGTCTGTTTTCACTGGATTTAGCAACTTCGATTTGCTGATAGTCACAGGTCAAGGCGGATTTTTAAATAAAATTTAAAACTGTTTTTTTTTTACTTTAGAAACAAAAAATATTCTTCTTTTGTCGCTGACCATCGTGACTTTGAATCGCCCCCACTATGTATGACATTATTACATTAAATCCTCAAGAAATCAATAACTGATAACTCTACCTATGGTACTTACGTTTAATGCTTCCAACTTTATAAAAGCTTTTGAGCAGAGATCAAACGACTTCGCTTGTATTGCTATCGCTGCAATGGTGCACCATGCCTGAAAATAGTAGTAGATTTTTATACGAAAGAAATATTATGAGAATTCAGTATTTTTATTTCATTACATAGGTATTTACAATGAGTACATTGCTGGACATAGGTCTACCCTATAGATTTCGACTTTCCGCGACCCTTACATTGTCGTCGGTCCATCACGTAGGAGGCATCTCATGCTTCATCTTCCAATTCGTGATCTCCATTCGAGAACCATTATTCCCCAGAGGTAGATAGTCCTTAGAGCTATATGACCCATCGTCACTTCACTTGCTAATTCTGCCAGCTATTTCGGTAATTTTGGTTCTCTGTTAGATATCCTCATTTCTGATTTTATCACGTAGTGAAACACCCTTAGCAAAGTAAAATATCATAATAATCGGTAAAGGTTTATAGTTTGCGTCCAAATTAAAATAGTGTAGGCAGCAGTGAGGAAAAGTAACATAATAAAGAAATTGGTAAGGGTTTATTGTTTGCGTCCAAATTAAAAAAGGGTATGCTGCATTGAGGAAAAGTAACATAACATAATAAGCATCTAGGCAAGGGCGTCGCCAAGGGGGGGCAGAGAGGGGCAGCTGTCTCCCGTAAAGATTATAAAAATGTAGCCAACTGCAAAGAAACCAAAGTCCTAAGGCCTAAGTTGGAACCATTCTTATTACAATCGCCATAGAGGCAAAGACTCGCGCTACAAGCTGTAAAGCTTCATGCTCTTGACTGTACCTACAAAATCCAAAAAAACTAAATCAAAACGGTCTTTATTCAGTACAATCACAAGGATCACTTTGAAATTATGTACAAACTGTTTATGTTCCTAATAAATAAAGTATTATTATTATTATTATATTAAATGTCTTATACTACCTATACTAGATGAATCTATCGCCAGTTCCTCGCGACCAAAGCCTAGAAGAACAGGCAAGAAACTTACGGCTTGGTTCCTAGCGTTTTTTTGTATGATCCTTTTTACAATTTTATTATGGTACCTACTTAATTGTTCAGTGTTTGTAATGACAAATCAATATACATTTACACTTCATATTTTTCTCATCCTCCATAGTATTAACTTGCCCACCCAACCCCCATCCCCCCAAGGTTACAAGGGGACTGCAGGAGCTGATCGAGCCTTGCTCCCCTGCATCCACATCATCATCATCGGGGATGCTAGAACATTGCTGGCACCAACCCAAAGTCCTGCTCCGCTACTTTAAGGAGCTGGGCTGGCTGGGGTGAGGTTAGCAGGGGGATAATGCACAATACACCCCACTGCGGGACGTCAGTGCAGATCTCATTCCCCCACCGTGAATTAGAATTAGAAGCAAGGTTACCTGCACATGTTGTGCGGCGTGCAGTAGCGGCACGGCGTCCAGCAGTCGCGCCGCGGCGCGCAGGGCGCCGGCGAGCCGGGGAGCGCCGGCGCCGGCGGACAGCGAGCCCGCGGCGCGCGCCGCCCACGCCTGCGCCGCGCCGCCGCGCCAGCAGCGGACCGCCTCGCGGCTTCGGCTGCCCTCTGTAACAGTAGCACTACCAGTGGCGAGGCTATCGTAGGGCCTGGTGCACCGCACCAGGGCCCCGGAGCTCCAGGGGCACTATAATCTAAAGCCCGGACTCCACCATTAAGGACTCCGTTTAACTCGCAAGAATAAATTGCATACTTGTATTTCCACCAACAAATAGTCGAGCGGAAAGGACTGAGCGAGCAGAAAGTGTTGAAATGAACTCGCTCAGCTTTTTTTCCTACCCTTTCGCGGTAGAAAACCTTGATCCAGCTCACAAAATTATTTTTCTAAGCCCGATTCTTTCTCTATGCACCGGGGCTCTTGTCCACATCGCTACGCCACTGAGTACAACTTGAAGTGAAGTACTCGTCCGGACAAACGATCGATTCGATCCCCACCGAGAACAAACATTTGTGTGATGAACATTGATGTGTGAGGTACCGGAGGCAAATAAGGCCTAGCTAAGGGAGATTTGCAATAAAATGAAAAATATCATAAATAATCAAAATGTTTTACTACTAATTAGTCTAATATGATAAATTAAACAAAATGCAAACATAAAATGGCAACTTAAACCATACACAACAACAAAATTAAACATTAAAAAAAACCATGCCAGTAGGCCTAAATTTACTCGGGTAGGGTAAAAAGGCCTATGACTTAAACATACATTTTAATCAATATTAACACTAAAATTTGGTAATTGAGATCCATAATTATATAAATGCAGTTATTACACGTGCAATATTAAAGAAAACTATGTCTTTTTCCGCCTAACAGCCATCAAGGCACTCAAAGGCATCACCATCTTCTTGCGATAAACTGACGCACTCCTCGTGGTACCATTTGTCGCATTTGCAGCATTAAAATTGTGCTTTATTTCATTCTCCTCACAAAATCTGTAGACCAAGCGACGGAGAATTCGCGGTGTTACAGGCAGTCCAATTTCAGAAAACTTGATTATCATTTTTACAAGATCAGCTTCTTGTTCTTTGCTCAGTACGGCTTTTTTAACCTCACTTTGTTCAGACTGCCACTGATAATATGATTTCTGATTGTTCTTCTAGGAACCGTGTACCTCTATGCAGCTTTGTATGTACTCAATGTACCCCTTTGTACTGCCCGAACAGCTAACACCGGATTTTCTTCTGACCATAATGCCCGTTTGGGAGGCATAGCGGTAGAAGACACTACAAAAAAAAATCACGCACTTTTAGTATCTACCTACTTATTTATATTGGTAGGTTTGTTAGGTAGGTTTATATTATTTTTATATTGGAACTAATCAAAACACTGAAATAATCAAAATACGATACAGGTACAAAAAAATAGGAGGCTAATAAGGCCTATGGACGAATTTGATAGGCCTTAATATCCGCCGACCACATAATTAAGAGAAACAAAATAAAACAAAATTTTGGACTGCAATCAGAATTCAAACATTTAGGACCATGGAAGCGTGAATTGGGTGATAAGTAGCGTGCGAATTCACCTAATTAAATGTATAATTACTAAAAATACCTACGATTGCTTCCAACGGATATTAATTATTCGTGCGACGTAGGCGCTTCTCCCAAATGTTGAGTCGCCACTGACAAAAGGTAACGAGAGCGCACGCGGCTGCGAGCTTGTTGCGACTTGTCGGAACGCTATTCATATGTGTGCGTGACGTTTTGGTGCGGGCGACAATTTTAAGTACGATTTCTGTTACTTAGGCCTTATTTGCCGACAGGCCTTATTTGCCTCCGGTACTTGTTCTCTGTCTGGGTGTTATAATAATATAAGTATGTATTTTACAAAACAAAGTATATATGTATATATCAGCTAACTAGTTCCTATATTACAAGCTTTGGCTTAGTTTGGGGCTATATAGTGCTGTGTGGAAAGTCTACCAATAATTATTTTATCAATTTTTTTTTTATTCATGGTGTTTTACAACTGACAGAAAACGGCAGGATGTTGCAAGCGGCTGCCATGGCTTTTCAGGTAAACTTTATAAGTTATAACTTAATAAACTTTATAAGAGTACCACCATGCTTATTTCTGCCGCCAAGCTGCGTTGCTGGATTTCGATTTGAAAGGTGTGGTTGCCTGTAAAATTATAGGCACATGAGGTTTAACATCTGTTTCTGTATGCCTCAAGTTGATGGAAGCAAGGCAGTGCATCGAGGGCACGTTTCTATCCTGCGTGACTTGCGAGGCAATTCTTTGTTAAGGTGATGGTGACCATTAAATAGCTGCTTGTTCCATCGGCAAGCAGTACGAGTATAAAATAAAACCGGCCAAGTGCGAGTCGGACTCGCGCACGAAGGGTATAACTTACCATTATCTATAAAAATGGCAAAAAAATCATGATGTATGGGATATAAATATTTGTTTTATTTTAATTTAATTATTTATTTCTAAAGTGAATATATAACTAAATATTCTGTGAATATTTCAAGCGTTATCAAAAACGAGCAAAACAAACACGTTTGTTGTATGGGAGCCCCCTTAAATATATATTTTATTCTGTTTTATAGCATTTGTTGTTATAGCGGCAACAGAAATACATCATCTGTGAAAATTTCAACTGTCTAACTATCACGGGTCATGAGATACAGCCTGGTGACAGACGGACGGACAGCGGAGTCTTAGTAATAGGGTCCCGTTTTACCATTTGGGTACGGAACCCTTAAAAGGAACGGCTGGCCCGGGTGTTCCGGGTGTTCCGGTTCCGGGTATTCTTTGCAAGTTATTGAATTTAAAAACAAATTAACAATGTTTTTAAAAAAGTGAAGCCGTAAAAAACTGACATTTTAATATGGTACACGAAAGAATAAAACTGATTGATATATCCTCTTTTTTTATCCAGCCTAGTTCAGTTAATCGAGTTTCGTTGTACTATGTAAATAAGCAAGACCATTTTTGATCGGGTTTGTGTGTGCCTACATATTGCATCTTATCTTACCAACAGAATTTTGACTGTAAAGATGACCAGCTAACATATAAAGCTTCTTGATTCTCATCGGCGATGCATTCTTAGATGCCTCGATATTTGCCAACTGTAAATAAATAAAATAATAAAGATTTAACTTTAGCACAAAGCGCTTTGCTTCCACTTTCCTAGTGCAAACTGCCAAGGAGTGGAACTCTCTACCGTCGTCGGTATTTCCGGCACATAATAACTTAGGAATATTCAGGACAAGAGTGAACAAGTGGATTATAGTTAAGTGTGCTCCACCTTAGACTGCATCTTCACTTCATCCATCCATCAGGTGAGATGGCAGTTAAACGCATCTAGCTATCAGACAATAAAAAAAAAACAAGGCAAACTCTATTATACTAACAAAAAGTGTACCTACAAATTAATAGTAATGTTATATAGGTCAATATAAAATAGATACAAGTGTTTTTTATACTACTTGCTGATGGAACTGCACGTGGTTCACCTGATGTTAAGTGGTAACCATCACCTATAACTAATCACTGTCTCGTAAGTCACGCACGTTAGGAACGTGCCCTATGATGCCCTGCTTTGCGTCCATCAACTTGAGGCATACAGATGTTAAGCCTCGTGTGCTTGTAATTTCACCGGCAACCACACTCTTCAAACCGAAACACAGCAACGCTGCTTAGCGGTAGCAGAAAAGATCATGGTGGTAGTTCTTCTCCGGACGAGCCCTTCACAAAGAGCTCGAGTACTCTTACACATACGAGTAAATATATAAATAAAGCTCAACAATATAATTATAAAGTTTACCTGAAAAGCCATGGCAGCCGCTTGCAACATCCTGCCGTTTTCTTTCAATTGTAAAATACCATGAATAGAGGGAGATAGTATCGTATCGTTCATTTCGTCTGTCACGTTTTGTTTTCCCGATACTTCCTGCAATACGGATAATAATTAAAAAGAAATGGTGGCATTTGATACTCAATAACTTTATTTATATACCTATGTAACTAACCACTATTGCCACTGAGTTTGGACACAACGATTTAGTTTTGATATCCACCTCCCAAAAGCAAGTATCTCAGCTCAGTGCCAAACATTTAATTCGCGAGTGTACCCGTGTAATACCATTATAGACTGTGCATGATAACTTGATAAGGCATGTTTTTAAAGAAAATATAAGCGTGGAGTGTTCTGTTATAGGATAAGTATGTTGAAAATGAACAGTACATACAAATTTTTAATTAGACTTAAAATATTTGGTGTAAATGATTGGATCAGGGGATTTTTGTACTTTTTATCCACAAATCCCCCTCTGGTTCTCGCAGGGGCCACTAAAGGTGACAATTATACGTCACAAATTACAGACAAATTCAGTTTCACTTATACTCTAAGTAAAAATGAACAGTGTATACGTATTATATCTATAAAATAACAATAAATAATATTAAATTTATTAAGGGGCTTTGTGGAATAAGCCGTTTTTAAAGCCGCTCTACATTTTTTTAGGATACCCTGTATCGCAGGAGCTTGTCCCTATTAAAAGAAAAAAAATAGAAGCCGGAGGAGGAGGAACTTGTCTCAATTAAACAAAAAAAGGACAGCTTTCTTCAAAGTAGTTCGAGTAGCTTTAAGTCTGGTTTTTTTTTCTTATCCTTATTATTATCCTCTAATAACCGGACTCCCAGCATAATAATAGTATAGTCTGGATACCTTAACATGCCGTGGTGAACCGGAGTAGATCTTATAGAGCGTTTCATTATCCTCCAATGCCATGTAGCATTTCTTAAGGCCTTCAATATTATTACACATCGTATAGTACTCTCGAGCACCATTCCTAGACAGAAGTATATTTTTGTAACTTAAAGTACATACCTACCAACTTACCTCAAATAAGTCATGCATTTTTTATTGAGAGATTGATGATATGGAAAGCAAAATTGAGTACGAAATTACTAGCGATTCTGTTGTTTGACAGCGCACCATAACGGCCGTGTTAATGCGTAAGCTTTTTTTTTTTAAAGCGCTAACATTTTAAGTAGGTACTTTCTAATTACTCTAAAACACACACACGCATACACCTCTACACACATACACACACATCTTACGTATACACACACGCACGATGGGTTCTCTTGTGTAACCTCGGCTCCTATGAGACTTGTGTTACCGGGAGAACCCATATTACTTAGAGCAGTCGAACACTTGACTATGCAGGTTTACGAGTGCATCTTAAAACTTTATTAAAACCTACTTAAGCCTACCTAAATGTTACGTGTAAGTACTTTTAAAATATATGTAAAACTCTACAAATGTAAACTTTTTAGAAAATCAAAATATATTATTATTATTAATTAGGCTAAAGAGAATAAAATGTTTGGTCACCAGTTTTGTCTGTCAATGTAGTAATCACCAATGTTGCTGTAAGCCTGTTTGATTTGCGCGTCCGTAGTACTGGCCGACATCTTCATCAGTTCCACCACTCGAAACCAGTGGCCTAAACGCTTGCGGAGGGCAATCGCCAAATCACTGGAACAATTTTGTTTTGTTAATCACATAGAATGGAACTAGATTTACTAACATTTATATAAGTTTGTGGTCCAGAATAAACGTAATTTAACTCTTATTTAGAGTTTAGGTAATATGACTTTTTACCATGAAAAAAATATTTGCGAAAATCAGTTCAAACTCGGTGAAAATAGCTCTTGTAGGTAGGATGTAGATTTTTTTATTTTTATAATTTCTGTTGGTATGTCTTTAGCCCTTTTATTGTTTTTTAATGTTTATCGCTGGCTCAAAAGAAAACAAAGTCTTTTTAGTTTTTTTTTACAGTTTTACTTCATACCTTTACTTTCATGCTTCATAGCTTTAAAACTATCGTCAATATAGAAAATATAAGGTTTAACATCAGAAACTTTGTCTTTTTATCATTTACTTGATGGCTATCATCATCATTATCATCAGAAGACCACTGGAAATTTATAGGGCTGGACATAGGCCACCCCTATAAATTTCCAGGAAGAACAATTCAGAGCCCTCTCCATCCAATGACTTCCCGCAAGTCCGAGTCGCCAACTTATTCTTACCGCCTATCTTCATTGTGGTAAATCTTCTCAGCGCCATCAAAGTCTTTGAAATACGCTAATACCTCAGCCTTCTTCAACGCATTGGAGTGTAACGCATTAAGGCGAGAAACAAATCTTATTCCCGCGTAATCGTTTCGTCTCACGAACGCAGCTTCTGCTGTTTCGAGCGCCGATTCTAATTCAAAGTTCTTCAAAGCCGCTTCAGCTAAAAGTAACCTAAAAAGAAAATTGTGATAATGAACATCAAGCTTGCTGCCGGTCACTTCTCTAAAGTGTGTATGAGCTAGTTATTTAAGAGTAGTAGAGATCTTCGTGAAGGGCTAGTCCGGGGAAGTACTACCATCATGCCTTTTTCTGCCGCCAAGCAGCATCGCTGTGTTCCGGCCTTAGTAGTAGAGTGTAGTTGCCGGTGAAATTACAGGCACATAAGTCCTCAAGCTGATGTACGCAGGACAGTGTATCTAAGGCACGTTCTTACCGTGCGTAACTTACGAGGTAATGCTTTGTTATAGGTGATAGTTACCCCTCAACATCAGGTGGTCAATCTGCATGTTCCAACAGTGAGTGGTATAAAAAAAACGCTGCTGCCGGCATTTACAGACCACGCTAAGGCCTCTATCATGGCTTTACGACCGCTTGCTGGGCCTGACTTCTTAACGTGCTCTCCACAGCACGGAAGCGATGTTAAATGGTAAACATCGCCTATAACAAAGCACTGCCCAGCGTCCATCAACTTGAGGCACACAGATGTTTTGTTTTATGCTTGTAATTTTGTCTAAATATATCGTGATCCTGTCTGAAATTTTACCGAAACAATTTTAAAACAAAGATTACCATAGCTGTGGATGTGGATTGTCTTTTATAAAACTCTCAGCCTCTTTCAAGCCGACTTTTTCAATGAGTTGCCGCGTGTCTCTCAGTGACTTGACTTCGACTTGCACGATGTGTTGCGGGGTACATTTGTCTGTTATGCTGTCCAGTAATGCGGTGGTTATTTCCAGTTCCTGAAAAAAAATAGGAAATAGGCTAAAATAAAAATAGGCATTATCCAGCACGATAATGTCCACTTTTGAAGGGTCTGTCTCTTGGTGCCCAATATACAAGGTGTTCCATAAGTTGTGTATATAAACTTCAGGGGGCTAAAGTACCCATCAATATGAACAACTTTTTCTAAGGAACCAACACTGTGAACGCGAAAAAAAAAAAAACAGCTGTTTCATACATTTTAGCCTGGTAGGTATTGAACTTTTGTATGAAACAGCTGTTTTTTTTTTCGCGTTCACAGTGTTGGTTTCTTAGAAAAAGTTGTTCATATTGATGGGTACTTTAGCCCCCTGAAGTTTATATACACAACTTATGGAACACCTTGTATATGCGAATCGAGGTCACGTTCATACTAATATTATTTATTTCATTATTACAGAATTATTCATGTTACCAGAGTTCGTGCATTGTCGCCTATTTCTTATACAAGGTGTTCCAATACCTGTGTTTAAAACTTCAGGGGGCTAAAGTACCCATCAATATGAATAACTTTTTTTAAGTAACCAACACTGTGAACGAGAAAAAAAAACCCAGCTGTTTCATACATTTTAGCCAGGTAGGTATTGAACTTTTGTATGAAACATCTGTTTTTTTTTTCGCGTTTACAGTGTTGTAGAAAAAGTTATTCTTTATTCTTTACTAGCGACCCGCTCCGGCTTCGCACGGTTAATGTGGGTTATCACTTAGAGATTATGCTTGTATTATGCATATAAAACTTCCTCTTGAATCACTCTTTCTATAAAAAAAACCACATCAAAATCAGTTACGTAGTTTTAAAGATTTAAGCATACATAGGGATATAGGGACAGAGAAAGCGCCTTTGAATACTATGTAGTGATTGTACACGGTAAAAATAACAACTAAACTTAAATATAAAGCATGTACAAAGGCGAGCTTAACCCAATTTTTTTATTTTTTTTTAAAAGAGTTCTCTTCCAGTTTATAAAAAAAATTAAGATCCAGTAAAAGTTATTCATATTGATGGGTACTTTAGCCCCCTGAAGTTTTAAACACAAGTATTGGAACACATGCTTGCCTTGCCTACTTGCCTTGAATTTGCACAAATACCCTTGCATATTCAACGGCTCCTCAGGCTCTCCATCCCGCAAAACGTACAACCTCGCCTTCTCAGCGACGGCCAACATCTGCGGATTATCGGACGCCCATTGCGCGCTCCAAACGTCTTTCCGGAGCGCCTGCCCGATACTTATGTTGTTCGACATGTCTGTGTCTAGCAGGTATAGGGATCCAGGCTGGTCGATCACGTAGAATTTGCTGAAAATTCATTAGTCTCATTATTTGGGAAAATCTGTTCAGTATGTTTGTCTGAGCTACTGGCCGTTTCTTGGTGATAGATTTGATTATAGGCCAGACTAGCTGGTGTCCGCGACTTCGTCTGCGCAGGATTAGTATTTGGAGTAGCTTATATTAGCGTGGGTGGCGTAGTACATATGTGTAACTCTAGCGGTTTTGGCAGCGCACGCCAGAATAGCTCGCAGATGGTAATTTTTTTTCTACTTACTTGACACCTATCATATTTTGGACAATTCACACAATATCTTTATAAATTGTAGCCTATGTGTTATTCTGATGTATAAGCTATATTATTGTAAAGTTTCATTAAAATCCATTCAGTAGTTTTTACGTGAAAGAGTCAGGGCCGGATTTAGGGGAGGGCAAACGGGGCGATGGCCCCGGGGCCTCCACAAACGGGGGGCCCCCACAATAGAAGCTTCGGAAAAAAAAAATCTTTCAAATTCCAACTAGTAAACACTAGTAAACATCTGCTTTTCCTTTGATATTTTTTTTTGCTATTTTACCTTTACCTACAGCCTACAGTACTTTGTACATACATGATTATTTGATTATATTAATCTTAAATAACAGAAATCATTGATCTATATTTGTTCACTCCAATCAGGCAATCAGTGAAATATCAAAATCTCAAATGGCCCTGATAAGCACTTCCAATTCACTACCCATCTTGGAGGAGTACCCCAATCATTTAATGGCTGAGTGGGGTGGTACTTGCCCGCAACCTCGGAGGTTGGGTATTCGATTCCGTGTCTCGACAATTTTTTTTTCTTAGAGATACGACGGCAACGACGGTAATTGTTTCCCCCGTTTTTTGTCTGTACGAGTGTACGACCCGTCGCAGCGTTGACAAGTGTCCGCTGAGTGGCGTGCTTGTAGCAGGGAATCCCAGAATTTGATACATTCTCGTGCGTCTGAGAAGCTACGAACTTGCGAACATTGTGCAACAAATGTAAAACATTTCGAATTTTTACGGACAGACCACAGACGTTAAGACGTGAGTATTTTCATCGTTATCTTGCAGTGATGTGCACGGCAAGATAACGATGAAAATACTCACGGACCATGTGCACTGCTCGTAAACAGTTCGACCATAAATTCTGTGCCTCCTGTAACCAGTGTTACAACTGAAAAATCATAACTTTACAGGACAGCAAAAAGAAGATTTTAAAAATTCTACTTCGTGCACTAAGTGGGTTAGGTTACATTTAAGTACCTTCTTCTGTAGATAAAAACATATACTTTCATTGTGTATTTCAATTTTTGTGGTAAATAACATAGTTTCGAAGTAATTTATGAAAATCCTAACAGTAGTACCTTTTTTCATTTCTAATATGTGTTAAAATTACGTGATAAAGGATACAAGTACAGTTAAATCATGTTGCACCTATAAGTTGTCTTTGTGTAAACTGAAATGTAAAAAAAATCGAATAACTTCTAAGAATAATGTTTAAAACACAATGTTGCTCAAACAAATCATAGAAATACTACTCTAAAGATTCGACTTTTTCGTTGAGTTATACCCTAATATAAACCTTTGAAAACCTAATAAAACCCTTGATAAAAATCGGTTCAAAGTGATATAACTCTAAATATATTAATATTCACGATAAGTATACTGCAAAATAAAACGTGAAAATTAATATAATCGTTCTTATACCACGAGACACGAAAAAAATGTCCGGAGCAATTACCTAAAGGGGTTACAACTTGATATATATCTAAATTCACGACATATTTGCCAAAATCCTGTCAGTTAGCACCAAATTATCTCCGAAACTATAGCAGATAGAAGAACGTGAGTTAGACCAAAAAAATTGTATTTTTTTTTTTATAATTTCTATGTAAAAAGCCCAAAAAGGGTACAACTCAAGTTAAATCATCTTTCACAGGAGGCACAGAATTATTTATTGAAAAACTCGACTGAAAAAAATTGTTCACTTTATTTGGAAAATAATTTGGGGCGAGGGGGCCTCCACTCCTTTGTTGCCCCGGGGCCTCTGGACCTCTAAATCCGGCCCTGGAAAGAGTAACAAACATAAATCCATCCATCCATCCATCCATACTTACAAACTTTCGCGTTTATAATATTAGTAGGATAGGTGCTAAGTCGAATGGCGTATTCGAGACTTTTAACAGGCATTGTGTTTTAACAAAGCAGATAAGGTACCACAAAAAAGAGAGGCAAAAAAAATAAGATTAATAAAAACCAACCTGGAATTGGAGTTCAATCCCAATTTATAAGGTTTCGAATTCATGTTGATAGATGTGATTTTCTTGAAGTTTACCAATGAGAATAGCAGTATTGTTCCGGAATCTCTGCCAACCAGTAAATAGTTATCCGAACAGGTGACACAACAGATTGTATCGTCTTGGAAACCACCTTCGCCCAACGACATTGGTGACCCGTCGGCGTGATACAGGTGTTCAGATGATCCTATAAATAATATCATGTATCATACAATGTGCAAACGGATTTCAACTTTATCTGCAAGAAATCTAGGATCGAAATTAATTGACTTACGCGGTCTCAAAGGCGTGGAGAACTTCCAAATAAGAAAGGATTCTTTAGAAGCGGCAACGACGATTGCTTGACTGTTGATAGTCACGTACACTACAGGAATACTGACTATTTTGGCTGAAACGTTATAATAATTTAAAGACGATGTCTTGCACTGGATTATTTAAAAGGCCGCACACAGCACCAACTCAATTCATAGAAAAGCAATTGAATTTAAGCTCTAATAAGTGTTATTTTTTCTATAGCTAAATAAATATACATATATGGTGCTGTTCTTAGTCATGACTGGTAAATTTTAATATAACGCATATAACTAGTGGTTCACATTCGTACTAAGAATGTTGCAATATAATAGAAGCGGACCGATATTGGAAAAAATGCAAACTTTGTGAGAAAGTAAGAAAATGTCATAAATGAGAAAGAATTGGGCTTACCATCACATTGTATTCCTTGCTGGTTTGATATAATGAGAGATGTCAGGGTAGCTATGATGCAATATTCGTCAACACCACACATATCTACGACGTCGGGTATATTATTTACCCATGACTGAAAAATGAATGAAACATTATGTGCAGGATTTTTGGCTTGCTGTTTTTGCCGACAAGATGCAGTCTCAGTGTAGTTCAAGGTTGGATTATCTCTAACATCGCGTAACCACGTTTAAAAAAAAATACTACACAATATGTATCCAACCTAAAGAACATTTGGCGCTCCCCCCCCCCACTCCTCTACCATTCCTAATCCCATCCCCCTTTCTGCTAGGTTGTGTACAACCTAAGCTTAATTGTTTGACTAATTAAACTTAACTGTTTAAAGTCAGTAAGAACCTCCACTATGGTCCACTTACTATTCAAATATTGTATTCTTTGAATCTGAAGTGGAAACCAATAAATAAATAGGTAAATAAATAAAAAACATCCTAATTACCTACTGTACTCTTTACATCAGTATAAGAGCGAATGCTTTTTTTTTATACAGCTAGCTGATGGAACAAGCAGATGGCCCACCTGATGTTAAGGTGGTAACCATCACCTATAGCAAAGCATTACCTCGTAAGTCACGCACGATAGGAACGTGCCCTACGATGCACTGCCCTGCGTCCACCAACTGAAGGCATACAGATGTTAAGCCTCATCTGCCTGTAATTACACCGGCAACCACACTCTTCAAACCGAAACACAGCAACGCTATGCGGTTGTCAATCTAGTATGTTAGCGGATCAACCAAAAAATATATTGTGGCGCCGGACGCCTAGCAACTTGTTTCGTTATTCATCCTGATGTACAGGTGTTTTCAGAAGGCTGAAATATATTTTCAGCCGTTGCCAGAAGAGGCTCTGTCACCTCCCAGTTGATTACAATTTCGACCAAGTTGCCGTCGTTTTCAGGCGCCTGAAACATGATTTCAGTCCGTTTCAGGCTATTACCCATCGATCCATGCAATATCCTGAAAACCCATTTTCAGGCGTTTTCAGGACCCCTTATGGACCTTTGAAGGACATTTCACTATAGAGCCATTTTTGCATAGGAGTGAAAGAGATAGCACTACTAGAAAGAGATAGCAGACGTTCGAACATTCTAGACTACTGTTCTAGAATGAATCGAAGGAAACGAATGAGAGCTATCACTGTAGAAAAGAGATGCAAGTTTGGTCTAGTATGATCCAGAACATTCTCGGGTTAGCCGCGTCGTATATAAGGCCAGTCGGCGAGAGTCAGGCAGTCAGTTAGTGAAAATGGCTCGAGAAGAGAGTCAGTTCCAGGAAAAGGCTCAGGGAAGAAGTCAGTTGAAGGGAATGGCTCAGGAAGAAGTGAGTTGGAGGAAGTGGATACAGGAAGAGAACTTTTGTTAAGTGATAGTTGAGTGATAATTAAGTGTGATAAGTAGTGTTAAGTAGTGTTTTAGTTATGTAAAGTGTATTGTAAATAAATAAGTCATCTCTTGGATTATTATTGTGCATTTTCTATCCATACGAACCCCGAGCTCGTAACAATATTTTGACTGACTTTAGTTTAGCTCACCTGATGAGTGACTGTGTCCCAGAACGTAACGGTGTCAGTGCCAGAGACGAATGCTAGCGTGTTGCAGTAGAAAGCATACTTATGATCGGGCTTCACATTAGCAAAGTAGATGAATGAGTCGATTGCTATACCCAGCCGCAGCGATCGCTTCTCCCACGAAAGAGCCCGCATCGAGCCCCCGGGCACTCGCAGCGTTCTTATATGCTAGAAAAAACAGAAACAGCTACAGGACTTTGATTATTTTTGACAAATTTGACATTTCCAATTATTTTAATAATTATTTTGTAAATGTGGCAAATAACCTGACATCTGAATTAAAATGTTGTATTGACAATTCTATTGAATTTTTAAGAAAATATATTCCAGTCGCTAATAATAATTTCAAACTAAAACCAATAAGCATCCAAAAAGTTATAAATATAATTCGTAACATTAAATTGAAGAAATCAAACGATATTTGGTACATTACACCTTACTTATTGAAAAAATTGGAAGATGTAATAGCGGAACCACTTATGCACATAATTAATAAATGTATCGAAAATGGGATTTTTCACGACAAAATGAAAATCGCTAAAGTTGTGCCATTACACAAGAAGGGTAAGACAACTTCTTGCAATAATTATAGACCAGTGTCTGTGCTCCCAAGCTTAAGCAAAGTTTTTGAAAAATATGTGGCTGAAGAATTAACTACTTATATTTTGGACAACAGCCTCTTAAACACTAGACAATTTGGATTTCAAAAGAAAAAATCTACTAGACATGCCATAATAAGACTCATGCAAGACGTCCTATCGGGCCTTGAGAGATCACATAAAACGTATGGAGTGTTTTGTGATCTTTCAAAAGCTTTTGACTGTGTTTCGCATGATATCTTACTTAAAAAGTTAGATCACTGTGGTGTCCGCAACAAAGAATTGCAAATATTCAAATCATATTTATGTAAAAGAGAACAAGTCACGGAGTTAAATGGTGTAAGGTCAAACAAATGTATTGTAAAATTAGGTGTTCCGCAGGGGTCAATATTGGGTCCTCTGTTATTTTTAATTTATATAAATGACGTATCTGTAGTTTGTAAGGATATTGACATGGTCTTATTTGCTGACGACACTAGTTTAATTATTAAGGACAAAACGAATGATGGTCTTAGTGTTATACTTAGGGATGTTATGCCCAACTTAGAAAAATGGTTTTCGGTGAATAACTTATTACTAAATGTAAATAAAACACATGTTGTAAATTTTTGGTTAGGAACCAGCATATCGCCAAATACATCAGTACAAGAAACTTTACGGGATCTGTCGTTGCCCAGTACTGACCGCATGAAGTTTTTAGGAGTGTGGTTAGACTCAAAATTGACATGGGCGGTTCATATAGACGAGTTGACAAAGAAATTGGGATCAGCAACGTATGCTATCAAAAAAATTAAAGAACTAGGAGGTATTAAAGCAGCAAGAGATGTATATTTTGCTTACTTTCACTCTTTAATGACCTATGGGATAATGTTTTGGGGTGCAGCAGCTGACTCAAATAGAATTTTTGTACTTCAAAAACGTTGCATAAGATACATTTTAGGTATGAAAAAAATGGACACTTGTAGAGATAAATTTAGAGAGTTAAGTATTATGACCATGACCTTTGAATTTATTTACCAGAATATTGTATACGTTAGGGAAAATTTAAGTCAGATGACATTAAAACAGGATTTTCATAATTATAACACAAGACATAAGAACAATTTAGTGACGCCAGCTGTTAGACTAGCAAAAACAAAAAAAAGTTTTGTCTTTATGTCTATTCAATTTTACAATAATATTCCAATTGACATCAGACTTAAGAGTGACATTGAATTTTTTAATTTTGTTAAAGATAAACTGCTATCTAAAAGTTATTATAAAATTGACGAAGCTCTGGCTGATAAATTTATATTTTGTGATCAATTATGTGAGTGACTTACCTATTAATTTTCTATTCCTATTGAATAGTGTTATTTTATTATTGTTTTTTAAATTTACCTACTTTTGTACTTATTTTATTTTATTGTATTTCTTAATGTTTTGTTATTATTAATTTGAATTATTTTTGTATTGATTATTTTGTTTTGACGTATCTAAGTACATGTGAAATGTCAAAAGAGTAATAAAGATTATGATTATGATTATGATTATGATTATGATTATGATCCTTAAGCACGGTAAATTTCCCCGCAGATCTCTTAGTATCAAGTATCAACTTAAGGGCCGGTTTCACCATGCTCTGTTAGATTAACAAAGGATTAAAGGGCCGTTAAATATGTCAAAATGTACGCGTTTGACAGCTAAGGTTAGATTTAACGGCCTGTTAATCCTTGATTAGTAACAAACAGAGCATGGTGAAACTGGGCCTTAATATGTCAAAATGTACGCGTTTGACATCTAAGGTTAGATTTAACGGCCTGTTAATCCTTGATTAGCAACTAACAGAGTATGGTGAAATCAGGCCTTAGATTCTTTGAGGATGTTTATTAAACATACTCAAAGAATCTTAAGTTGATACTAACCATTCTGAAGAAATTCATCAGTATGCCAACAACTTTCACCTTAATTTTGAACGCAATGCCTCTCCTCTCAATTGGTGAAAGAAAATATGGTGAATAAATCAGTTTGTATTCTAACAGCGTGCCCTTAAACAATGTTTAAGGGCACATTCATTTAGCAGTAGTGGTATTCCATACGTTACAGTTTGCAAGCCCATCGCCGCTGTTAGAATACAAACTGATTTATTCACGATGTTTTGAGCACTGAGCACTGGTGGTCTAGTGGTAGCGGCCCCGCCTTCCGATCCTAAGGTCGTAGGTTCAAAACCGGTCGTGCAACAATGAGTTTTTCTGTTCAAAAATGTATGTGTACAATGCCAGTACTCTCAAACGGTGAAGGAAAACATCGTGAGGAAACCGACATGTCATGGAACCTAAAAAGTTCTATAACATGCGTCAAGTGCTCGAAAGGAGCCTCTTGAGGTGCACTTAAAATCCTTTCACCACGCTGTTCCTAAACTAGTGACACGACAAGAAGAAGACCGATTGAGAGGAGAGGCATTGCGTTCAAAATTAAGGTGTAAGTTGGCATACTGGTGAATTTCTTCAAAATGGTCTACACAGTAGCAATGAAGCCACAAACCGCAGATTATATATTTCAAGATTATGCACCCTACCTCTCCATAAGCACTGAAGAACTGAACAACATTGGTTTTGTCCGAAGTGCAGCCCGCCACTGCTAAAACAGACCCGTTGTGGTTCCAGTGGCAATCTATTGCAGTCATGTTGGTCTCCACCACAACACTATCTGAAATCCAATATAAAAAGTTATTAAATAACATTTGTATGTTTTGTGATCATGATCAGATAACCCATTTATTTTATCTCAATCCACATTAAATAAAATATCCATACAGGTTATTGTATGTCGGGGTCACCAAAATGTAAAATAATACGAGGCTGTTATCAGAAAGTCTACCTGTTAATCAATAAAATCAATAAAGTTTGGTGATATTTCAGTTACAGCTAGTTTGTTTAAGTTTCTAGGATCACAAAATTAAGACTTTTTTTTATATTCGTTCAATCTGGGTTTCTTTACAATGTATTTCACACAGTCATGTCCAATAAGCATTTATGAAAGTACCTTCTTCAATACAATTTTTCATCAGGAGTAACATGCCATTCCTGCAACAAATCGCCAGCACAGGCCTGTTGGACGGAGCACTACCAGAGAACCAATCCATTGATATCACTTCCATAGAACCTGATACTCCGTGCACTGCTACTGGCATCTGAAACAAATATGTTTGGGTATTATTAAGGAACGCAGCACCTCTAATGTCGCTAAATTTATATAAATCTGGCTACCATTTGTAAGAGATTATCCGACAGACGACGATCCATAGTGCTATACCTAATTGGCAACTGACAAGTGGTCGTCTGACTGACGAATCACACAACTCCACAGAAATAATTTCTAAATTAATTTTGATTCTACGCAGCTTGTCATGCAGCGGACTACTTGTTAGCCGGCTATACTAACGGACTCTCTGGATTCGTATTATAGGAACCAG
This sequence comes from Chloroclysta siterata, assembly GCA_932294275.1. Taxonomy (NCBI): domain Eukaryota; kingdom Metazoa; phylum Arthropoda; class Insecta; order Lepidoptera; family Geometridae; genus Chloroclysta; species Chloroclysta siterata. Next base: position 8,691,530 of record OW028600.1, on the reverse strand, counting down.
GCACTCAAAATCGGCGATGCTAGCCCTCATAAATTTTAGCATTGCGACGTCGTTGCTCTATTCTGTATTCACTAATAAGCATGTCGAGGTTAATTTTGAAGTGGTTGAGTGAAATATTGTAAGATTTTATGTCACTGTGACCATATTAGCTAGGCTATTATTATTATTTATTATATAAGTATAATATTCATGTCTTAAATTAAAGTCAATAGCCCTATTCAGATATAGCTTAAGAATATAAATAAAGAATAATTTATAACATACGGTAAAGTTTCCTTGATCATCATACAGATGTAGTTCTCCATTTGAAAGTGCAAAAAGCAGCATTGAGTTATCGGGTGACCATTGAACAGCTGCCAACCCAGTCCCTTTGATATCTTTTCCCCACACTCGAGACCCATCCACTGATCCAACAATGACGGCTCCTGGACAAAGCAAGAATAGGTATTGAACTTTACATCAACATTTTTACCAGTAAATTATCTAATAATAAGTACATAGTACATAGGTATACATATAACTAGCGGTACGCCCCAAACTGAGATTTTACTCAGATGTCTACTCCTGTCTTACATTGAAACCAAACACGATATTTGGCCTACTACCCCCTAACTTACTTTGGGTAATCAATTGTAATTTGTATTACAAAAATCATACATACAACCTAGAATAAAAATAAAAATGGTATTGGGATGTACAAACCATACTCTTTCATATGACATTGATTTTATGTGTAACTTTTTTTATTTTTGCCCCCTTAAAAAACCCCACCCCAACCCCAGTTATGGCCAAGAAACATACATACATAAAATGCCAAATCACCCAAGTTAACTTAGATATTTTAGTTTGCTTCACTTGCTCAATCAATTAATGCTTACCATCTTCATAAGCAATGCATATTTTTTGACCATCAGAGCCCCAAGCCATACTGGTAACAGTTGACTTATTTCTGTTGTTTATCATTTCTTCATACCAAGATCCCTGAAAATAGAATAGTTATATTTTTGAGTAGTAAAAAGAGAGTTGAATATTTTTTATTTTTCTCTTTAAGCTTTTATTTCGTAAATTTTGCTAATTAGCATTTTATATTATTTCAGCTGAAGAAAACTACCAATGAGATCCAGATGAGGCAGATATTTGTTGGGATACTATACAATTTTATTAATTTACCTTGTACAGCATCCAAACAATGATGACTCCATGTTCGTCACTAGTAGTCAGTTTCTGGAACACTTCATTCCAAACAGCCACACACAGCTTTCCAGTGTGACCTTCCAGAGCAATATTCATCGAAAGATTTCCTCCACCACCTGGATTACCATTAATTAGCACACTCAGAATATCTATCAAATGGAAAGAATAAATGACAAAGCCTGAACTAAATCAATGACCTAAAAGCATGTTTAGATGGTGTCTTCCTTTTGTAATGTAGGGGTGAAGTGAGAAAGGAATTTTCTAACTCAGTCCTGAAGGGTGTAGCATAGGGTTGTAAGAAAATACCACCATATGAATGATAACACGGGAAAGATACTGCAATCTGTTTCAGTATTACTGGGTAGTTTTTCAAATTGCATATGGGTGACCTAAAGGGTGGCTAAAATCTACATGTAACATTTTTTATACCAACTAAAACTCTTTAGTATCAAAGTATAATATAATTTCTTTGATAAAAGTATATTCAAGTATCCTGAATAAAAAGTCAATAAATACCTGACTCCAATTTCAACACCTTGAGCATTCCTTCTTCGCCTCCAACAGCAATGTACCCTGAAGAGTGATTCCATGATATGCAGGATACGTTTGAATGCTTTGGTATAGCAATCTGAAATTATGAGCACCTGGTGTAAATATCATCCAGTTACATCAGGTTTACGTGAGGATAGTAGGAATGTAGAGGATGTGGGAAGGTAGAAGTTTCTATAGAAACTGAATGCAAACAATGAAAACCGTTTTACCTTTTTGCTCATATAAATGAACATTGTGATGCAAATAAATATATCGTGAAAAACTCAATAAAAGGTTTTTAAAACGTAGTCAAATACCAAAAATTTATAACAAAAATTTGGCTTGAAGGCATTTAATTTTACATTGGTATTTTACGAAAATTCATACTAATAAGAAAAATTAGGTGCTCCACAAGATTGAGGACTAGCACATGTTATTCTTACAATAAATAGATAACTAGTCTTCTTTCAGAAATTCTGATTATTTGTTATTTGATGAAATAAAGAACTTTTCAAAATTATTTTAATTTTTAACAAACAAACAATCAAAACAGAACGAGTGTCGATTGTCTCCAAAACTTCCGTCTTCATTCGTAAATTCATTTCCTTCATTCATCGATTCGCAGTTACTCCACCAATCACTATCAAGCACAGAATGTATAAAAAAAATGGGAACCACTAATGTACGGCCAAATAATGTACTGCATATTATTGCACAGCATGATAATGTACACCCAGTTAATCAGTGTCCACTGGCACTGGTTTGAATTATCGGGGTGTACATTATCATCCCGTACAATAACATGCCGTGTAATATTGTCACGTGTTGTTAATGTACACCCAGTTAATGTACATCATGATAATTTGAAGCCACTTTAGTACCGTTGAGTGGGATTGGTTAGGTTATGTTGAAACATATAAATTACGCACGAGGCGAGCGAACAAAGCGAGCGTGCCACGGTAGCGGCCGACGAAGTGCCAGAAATTATTTTTTACGGTACCAAAGTGGCTTCCATTTATCATGCTGTTCCTACATTAACGTCCTGTACATTATCATGCTGTATAATATCTAGCTGCACATTAACTACACGTGACAATATTTCACATACAGTTATTGCACACCCCAATAATGTACACCCAGTTAAAACGAATCCAAAAAGTACCAAAGTGGATTCCAACTAACATGCTGTACATTATATAACGTGCTGTACATTGTCATGTCGTGCAATAACCGGACTCGGCATGAAGATATCCACAAACTCAGTATTTGAAGAACACAGCTTTTTTAATGTTTCTTCTAGTGATGACTGATTATTACTTGAAGTGTGAGGTGCCCAACCACAGATATATATGTACATCTTAGATCAAGAATACAATAGATAGAGCATCAAATAATAATACCAAGAGTAAGAGAGACGCAATAATACAAATTATACCTATGAGTGAGAGAAATATAATATAAATGTTTTGTCCCTTTCTGCGTATACGTTTTTGATTGTTTAGCACCAAGTTTGGTGCTAAACAAACCGCTTGGTGCTTGTGAGTTTACAGGTGTTTAGTGCCAAAGTTCTTTGAAAATAGTGTGTGCCTAGGTCCCAGTATACGTAGAGTTATGTTTATAATGTGGTCCATTGTAGTATTTTAGGCTGTGATAATGATACAGCTCGGAAAACTGAAAATTAAGCTTCCTTCGGTAAGTAGCACTTTTATGTTCTATTTGTCAATTAAACTATAAAACAGAGAATGCACAGTGTCCACAATTAATCATTTAACGGTTGTGTTTACTTTCTATCGCATATCATATTAGATTTCTAGAATTTAATTATTTTGTAAAATTGAGTATAGGTTACTATAAACCACACAAATGACATGGCTATTCAAACCGATACAGTTCTATAGAAACATAATTTGGCTGGGTTATACGATCTTTCGGGCTGCCAACAAAAACAAAATCAATTTGCCAAAAATGTTGGGAAACGAACAACTTTAGGGTGGATTCGACTCTGATATGTAAGGATAAGTTCAAATACACACAATAATCTAGAAAACAAATGACAATGTCGCAACTTATTATTACCTTATTCAAAGAAATAAGGTTTGTTTGTCTTAAGTACATAATGAAAAAAAATATAATATAGGTATAGGTAGTAGGTACATATATTTTAATATCATTTAATTTATTTTTTTAGCTTTGCGTTACATTTTAATACTTAATTTAAGTCTCCTCACGATTTTCATATGAGAAGTTGGTAGTTATTTTATGTCTGAGACCACCATCGCGTAGTATGATTAAATACCTACATATGCCTAATAATAACATGTTTGTTTTACAGATTTCCCAAAGATGCAACTACTTTGGGCTGGTGGGTTAAAGCTACGGGTTACCAAGCTCCAGGTCACCAAGCTCCAAAATCAAAATCAAAACGGTCTTTATTCAGTACAATCACAAGGATCTCTTTGAAACGTCTTATATTGGTACTAGGTGAATGTACCGCCAGTTCCTCGCGCGCGACCAAAGCCAGAAGAACAGGCAAGAAACTTACGGACTAAAAAACTTTTGGGCTATTTCAACATAAACGGTATCTCCGCTTTTTTTTCTGGATATAAAAAGTATGTTCTAAAATTTTGCTTTAAAAAGTGTGAATTAAGAAAATATTCTCATCTGAAATTGTTATGTACAAACTATTAAATATTTATCGTCTAATAAATAAATACGTACTTACACGTGATATATTTTAATGTATTTATGACATATTCATAGTGATGTTCTGAGAATAGCTGTATTCATAATGCCATCACTTCGCGCTTCAGGGCAAAGTGGTGGCATTGCTCAGGCTTATGGTCAGCTCTAGCATAAGCTGGCTTCCTCCTGTTAAGATGTATTGTTTATACCTACATAATTTAAAATTGAAGCACGCGTTATAAATTAACCTTTTGAATTACGGTTTCTGATGAGTAGGGATGTAGAATAAATAAATCAATGATAAATAAATAAATTGTTTTTTATTCATAAAAAATTTACCTAGCTGGTGCAGTAACATAGTTAAACTATTGGTAGGTGGTAGAATGTGAAGAATAGCACCACTAGCTAGCTCTGTCCCTCTCACTAGGAAAATCCAGGACTCTAGCTCGCGGGGCCTAGGGTTCTGATGTCAATGTCTAAAATGCCAGCTTAGTGCCAGTTCGCCCTGTTTTTTTTATTTTATTTTTTATAAATATTGGTGGACGCTCCACACAGCACTATATAGCCCCAAAATAAGCCAAATCACAACCACCCAGTCAGAGAACAAACGTCTAGTATCACATCACACAAATGTTTGTTCTCGGTAGGATTTAACCCACGGCCTACGGCGCAGAAGGCTACCAACTGAGCTGTGTAGGCTTTTTTCTAGCTCATTCCTTAGAAGATATTAAAATGGCGTAACCTAGAGGAGGGTACAAACTATTAAACTGCAGAAACTAGCTTTAATTAAACATAATTAAACAAACAACTGGAGCCGCGGCGACAGCATAGCTTATGCTTGGTTGGGTGAAAATAGTAAGATGTGGCAACCCATAAATTGTATGTACTTGTTGTCCGTCTTGCTCGGGTATACGCTCGTAGGCAATCTATAGTATTATAAATCTATGATGTACATAGATAACGCAAGTATCACGATTTGTATTGAAACCAAGGGGTCCGGTTAATTTACGACCAAGTATTACACAGCCCGAAAATGTACAACCCGGAAAGCACAGCCTGGAAAACACGGCCCGGATTCCATGTACAAAATGTACATGAAATCCGGGCCGTGTTTTCCAGGCTGTGCTTTCCCAGCACAGTCGGGATTGTACAGCCAGGATTGCACGACCATGGATTCTGTGACCATGCTCTGATTGGTCGAAAGCCTATGCTCTGTTTAGATGCACTACACAGTAAGTATAGGCAAGTAGCACAGATTAAAAATTATATAAAATAAGAGAATTATTCAGAGATTTTTGTTAGAAAAAAATAAAATTCTGGCACTTCGGCGGCCGCTGCCGCGGCACGCTCGCTTTGCTCGCTCGCCTCGTGCGTAATTAATATGTTTTAACATAACCTAACCAATCCGAGTCGGATCAACAAGTGAGTGAGTAAGTAATTGACGAGTGTAAACAAAGCCTAAGTTTTGGCTGCGTTTTATCGGGTCGTGCTTTCCAAAGGTGTGCAAAATTTGTACGGCTTGGAATGTACACCCTTGGATTACACAGCCATGGATTTCGCGACCAAATTGTACATCAAATCCGGGCTGTGTTTTCCTCGGCTGTACAATCCATGGTTGTACATTATCGGCACCCGAAACCAAGCGTGCCGACTTTTTAACACCTACTGTTACGTCACAGTCGAAATTTAGTGACGGGAAATTCAAACCGATTCAAAGACACCGATACCGCCTGTCGCGATACCCACCTTGCCCACCAATACATTCTGTCTTAATATATCTAATTAAACATTACTCTCAAGAATGTAACCTTGCCAGTAAAGGCAGGCAAGGTAGTTACACGAAATGTAGCATAGGGAAAGATAGTTTTTAAGTCATACCTTGGCTCCTCTTTATCCTTAACACAATCAAGCTATCATCTCAGGATACTGGCTCTTGATTCTCCTAACACCTGTAAATTTATTGTTCTATGATTCTACTGTTTAGAATCCTCGGATCTCATTCTCTCATTGAATACCTGTGTTATCTCATATATATCAAACAATTCAAAGTATCTCATAAGGACTCTAAAACTCTTTCTCAATAAACTGATGCTTAGGTGGTAAGCATATCTCTCATTAAATAGCTGCTTATGTAAAGCCAGCTTATCTCTCATTACTGCTCGGAAGCCAGCACTATATCTCTCATTAAATAACTGCTTAGGTAAAGCCAGCTTATCTCTCATTACTGCTCGGAAGCCAGCACTATATATCTCTCATTAAATAACTGCTTATGTAAAGCCAGCTTATCTCTCATTACTGCTCGGAAGCCAGCACTATATCTCTCTCTTTGCATGCTGATCAGGCAAGCATCTCTCTAATTAAATAGCTGCCTAAAGGCCAGCTTATCTCTCATTACTGCTCGGAAGCCAGCACTAGATATCTCTCATTAAATAGCTGCTTAGGTAAAGCCAGCTTATCTCTCATTACTGCTCGGAAGCCAGCACTATATATCTCTCATTAAATAGCTGCTTAGGTAAAGCCAGCTTATCTCTCATAGCTGCTCGGAAGCCAGCACACAGCACCTGCAATTGGCTTATGAGGCCCTCATGCAGGAGCTGTTCTACTCATAATACTCAGCGGCTTAGGAAAAGGCATACAAGATGTCTAATGTAGGAATAATTTGATGTAAGAATCATTGAGATGAATACAGATATTCAACATGGGATAGACACTTAGCTTTAAGGTATTTCACAAGCACGATAAAATTCACAGACCGATTCATAAAATTATACTATCACAAAGACTGGCAAAGAGTGGTTTGACTTTGACATTTCTTACCATAGATTATAAATTTCCCTCCATAAGATCTCTGTTCAGTGTCTATGCTATTACTAGTTATAATTCGCGAACGTCGCGACACTCCCACCAAGGAAGCCTAGAGTAAAGTAATCATTAAGTTGTGCGTCCATTCTTTGATCTTTTCCAAAGCTCGGACAGCAGCATTTCGTTGTGGTCTGACTTCTCGACACTTTCCATTTGTTAATAATTCCTCGCTTAACCCAGGATTACTTTCTATGTCTACCATATCTGTACCAATGAGTATTTTATTTGTGCTGTTACTTGCTCTTTCTAAATTGTCAGTTTCTTCAGCTAACTGATCTTCAGTAAGAAGCTGTGGTCTAAGCTTATTATGCTGTTCAAATATTCCTTCTTCAAGTCCTACATCATAAGTGTGTTTGGTCTTTTCCTCAATTTCTTTGTTTAGGCTTCTTTCATTATCATTATGTTCATAGTGTGTGTCTTCTACTTCCAGGGGATATAAATGTGAAATAGATCTGGTGAATATAGAGTTTCCAACTCTTATTTTAGCTACTCTACATAACCCATCAGATCCTAGTACAAGCGAAACAATTTTTCCCACCTTCCAACCTTCGCGATTTTTATCACTTTTAATTTGAACTATTTGACCTGTTTTCGGAATCTGTTTTGACGTGATTCGTGGTTCTTTATTTGAATGGCTGTACCTTTCACGCAGACTTGGCAGATATTGATTACAAAATATCTCTTTGAATTCTTCAAGAATCACACGAGCTCTTTTCCAGCTTTTTACCAAATCCTCCTTTGTAGTTGTACCTTGTAATAGTGGATCTTCATGATTTGTCTCCATTGTAATGCATCGACCCATATTTAAGAAATCGGACGGTTTAAGTATTTCTATTAATTCGGAATCTATGCAGGTAAGTGGTCGTGTATTTAGTACAGCTTCAATCTCTTTAATTATTGTTGTTAATTGACTATCTCTAAGTAAATGTTTTTGAAGTGTTCTTTTCATGCAATGCTTTACCAGTCCCACCAATCGTTCATAAAACCCACCGAACCATGGTGCTAGTTCTGGTATGAATCTCCATCTGATTTTATTTTCTATGCAGTATGTGTTTGACAAAATTTCAGCCATCAATTTAAAATGCAAAGCATTGTCTGACGTAATAAGTGTTGGTAAGCCTCTAGTAGATATCAGTCTTCTCAGAGCAAGTAGACCTTCTTCAGCTGTTAAATCTTGGACTACTTCCAAATGTATTGCCCTTACGGCCAAGCAAGTAAACAAGCAGATCCACCGTTTTCTTTGTCCATTTTCAGTGCTAACTAAAACGGGTCCTAAATAATCGACACCAGTGAATGAAAATGGTATGCTGAAATTCACTCTTTCAGGTGGTAGCGCAGGTGTGGGCGGCAGTTTAAAGGGTCCACCTCCATGTTTGATGCATTTTGAACACCTATTCAGAATCTTCTGAACCTGTCGTTTTCCTTGTGGTATCCAATAAATCTGTCGAATCAAGCTAAGTGTGTGATTTACTCCTACGTGATAATTCTTCTCATGTATATTCATAATCATTTTGTTGGTGAAATCACAGTCCTTTGGTATCAAAATTGGGTACCTTTTGTCAAATGACCACTCGGCAAATTTTAATCGACCTTTGCACCGCAATATATCATCAATATCCTTAAATAAGCCTAAATTACGACTAAGGCTTGTTTCTTTTCCTTCTACTTCATTTGCATAATATTCCGACTGTAATTTCTTTATTTCTTTTAAAGTATTACCCTCTTGTTCTTGTTTTTCTTTTTCTACATCATCCATTTCTCTCTTTTGTTTTTCATAGTTTTCTTTATGGCTTTCCACTTCCATTATTTCTGGGTTTTCTTCTATAACCTCATTATCATTTGAAAGACCTTCAATTATTTCTGGGCTTTCTTCTTGAACTTCATTATCATTCGAAAGACCCTCCCCTATCAAAAGAGAAATGCCTCGTGATGAACTAGTGGGCCATGTAATCGCGTCTCTGAGTAGAAACTCTGGGCCAGATAACCACTTCATTCTGTCTTCTTTTGATTTTCTTGGTCTGGTTGCTATGTCAGCTGGATTTAACTCAGATGGAATGTAACGTATAGTCAAATTTTTATTCTTTTTAATTTCTTCAATTCTTCTTGATACAAATGGGCTTAATAATTTAATAGAATTGTACCAATCAATAACAATCTGACTATCTGTCCATAAATATTGTTGTGTCACATTGTACGTGATAAACTTTAAGACATACTGTAATAATCTACTTCCAATTAAAACTCCTAACAATTCTAGACGAGGAATCTTTAAATTATCTTGATCTTTAATAGGTACCAGCCGTGATTTTCCAATGACAAAGTTTTTACTTTTTTCTTGAACTATGTAGACTACTGCAGCATATGCTTTTTCAGAAGAGTCTGTGAAGCAGTGAAGTTGACAGTTTTCACTTTGTATTTCATCCATTATGTAACATCTTGGTAAAGTTATTTCTCTGATTTCATCTAAGTCATCTTGTATTTTCTTCCATCTGTCTGTCATGTCTTTGGAAAGTGGTGTATCCCATTTTAATTTCATTTTCCACAAATCCTGTAGTAACAGCTTAGCTGGAAGTACAAATGGTACTGTATAACCACATGGGTCGTAAATGGATGCCACACTTTGCAAGATTCCTCTTTTGGTATTTGTGTACTTTATATCTTTCATTCTCAAGTGAAGGGTGTCATCTTTTAACTGCCAATTTAAACCTAGTATTTTTACAATTTTCTCTGGGCATGCATCAGGAATTAATTGTAAGAAGTCCTTCGAGTTTGAACTCCATTCTCTTAAATTCATTGAAAGTTGTTGAAAGGTTTCTTTTAAATTTGTATATAACGCCGCTGCTTCCTGAGTTGTTTTTGTTCCTGTTACGACATTGTCTACATATATGTCATTTGCGATTTGTTTGACAGATTCTAATTCTGATTTAAGCAGATGATGTTTGATGGTAGCATTAAGAAGAAATGGACTTGATATAACTCCAAATGGAACCCGTGTAAATCTCATGTGCTGTAGATTCTCCTCAGTGGCTGCTTTTGTTATATCTTTTAACCATAAAAATCTAGTTACATCTCTATCTCTATCCTGAAGACCTATCTGAAGAAAGGCCTTCTCCACATCAGCAGATATCCCTATCCTTTGACATCTAAACTTTATGAGCAGACCAGTTAAGTCTTCCAACAACATGGGTCCGCAGTAGAGACATTGATTTAAGCTTTTATTATCCTTTGTTTTTGATGATGCATCATATACGATCCTGATGGATTTCCCAGGTGTAGTGACTCCATGATGAGGTAAATAGTGAACAGGATGATCTTTTTTGACTTTGGCTGGTACTAACTCAATAATTTCTTTCTGTAATTGGTCTTTTAGTGTTTGATCATAAGCCAATAATGTTTTAGAGTCTAATCTTTTAAGCAAATTTACCAATCGTCCATATGCTAAACCAAAGTTAATTGGTAAATCCGGAGGATATTCATTCCAAGGCCATCCAACATAGTATCTGTTGTTCTCATATTTGGTGTTTTCATTGTAGTGTTTTATGGCTTCTTCATCTCTATTTATTTTTGGGGAATCCGTTATCCCTATAGATTCCAAGTCCCATAACATGTTCAGGTTGCCACTGTCTATCGGTGGATCAGGTTGATTTAATTTCACTTTACATGATGATTGAAAATATGTTATGACAGATAGCTCATCAACATTCTTATTTTTTGTTATTCCTGAGAGTATCCATCCTAATTCAGACTCTACTAGGAATAAGTTTTCTCCAATTTGTACTTTCTCAGTGGACATTAAGGAATAATAATAATCATTACCAATGAGGATATCAATGCGATCTGATAATGAACCATCATCAGCAAGTATAAACTCTCCTTTGTGTTCCCAACTATCCAGTTTACTTTCCGGGCATGGAACACTTTCAGATATCGTAGACACTACATTAGCAAATAACATCTTCACCTTGTTATCTTTTGTCTCTATTCCTAATTTGACCAAAGGACTTTCTAATTCTTGAGGTACCTTTGATCCAAAAGTGAATATTGTGAGATGACTGTCCTCTTCGACTGACAAGTTAAGAACCTTGGCAACATTCTTAGTAACATAGCTTCGTTGACTTCCAGAGTCTAGCAAAATTCTGCATTTCATTGATTTACCACCTTGTCCTTGCACATTTACCACAGCTGTTTGTAAGGTTGTGAAGCTCTTTTCCCTAACATGTAATGTTTTAATCTCCCTTGATTTGATATTTAACTGGTTTGGGCATAATGCTCTGTTATGATGTTTGCCACAGTGATAGCAGGTTATGTTTCGTCGACAATCTTCAATTCTATGTCCAATTATAAAACAATTATAGCATCGGTTTAATAGCTTGGACTTTCTTGCTTCAAGTGTTTTAACTGTGTCACATTGATCGTTAAAATGAGATCCTTCACAAAATACACACGATAATTTCTGTCTTTTTCTGAATGACTTTTCCACATCATTCTGCCTATTCTGTTCATATTTCCGTTTGAACTGATGGTTTTCTTTACCAAAAAATTTTGATGTTGAAGGTCTGAGTCTGTTATCATTTATAATTGGTACTTTGAGTTTCTGAGTACTGTCTGTTACATGCAATGTCTCAATGGTGTAACTATCTAGATCATTTGTATTCTTTTTCAATTTATGTGCTTCTTCTTTTGCCGATATTATAATTTCCAACTGTTTTCTTATATCTGCAATTGAATCAGTTTGAATTTTTAATTTCATTTCATAAATAATATCTTCAGGAAACTTTTCCATGACCAAAAAACGTAGATGATTGTGGTTCATGTCTTCTCCCAAAGAAGTGAGTACTCTAAGATGCCTTTCAATTTCATCCAGTGTTTTCCTACAATCCGATGTTTTTTCTGCACTCTTTATTTTGTACAATGCTGAATAATGAGCATCAATTATCTGAGATTCTTTCCCAAATCTCTCCTTTAAAGCTAAGACAGCAATTTGATAATTTTTGTTAGTTGTATCCAATCCTTCTATCGTAGTCTTTGCTTCTCCTTGTAGTGATGCCTTTAAATACAGCAGTTTATCTACATCGTGTAGGTCCTTTACATCAATGTTTGAACTAAATTGATCCCAAAATTGGTGCCAACTTAAAACATCTCCTGTGAATTGTGGTAAAACTAATTTAGGTAGTCTGCTTGACAGACTGGTTTCCTGGTGTGTTTTCTTTGTTACGGTTGTTGATGATAAAGTAGTTTTTATTTTTATTTTCTCACTTAATTCAGCCATAGCTTCATCTCCTTTTAATTGTATTATGGTGAGTTCGGATATAACATCTGAATCAGGATTTTTTGATATGTTGAAATAGTTGTACAATTCAGCATTGAATCTATTGAGTATAGCTTGTATCTTAGCAGTTATGACTCTTGCTACTTCTACATTATCACTGCTTAAGTTATCACACAAGTTTGTAGACTTATTTGTTAGTACTTTTATTTCATCAGCAAACATGGAGAGTCTTTTTAGTAATATATCTTCCATTTTAATTGAATTTGTTTGGTTCTGTGGATAAATTTAATAAATTTAATACAAGATAAATTTAATAAATATTTTACTCTAAATGTGGAATAATTCTTGATTGGTATAAACTAACCAATTAATGTCTATCTATGTATATGTCTTATCCAAACATTGGATGCATAGAGGTAAGTAGGTGAGACCAGCATGATTTGTACTGTTACATTATAATTGAATTTCTAGTGTATTACATTATTTGGACATACCTGAAATGAAATAACTCAATGGGCTATTTTACCAATTGAGTGTCCCACCTCGACAGGCGATTACAACAACGGCCTTGTGTTTTTTATTTCTATTATACTGAGCTGCATAGATGCCCCTGTGGTAGACAGGTTAAAATATAGATAGGTACCTACTTAGTAGGTATTCGATTTCTGGCTTGCTTGATAGAATTGATGAAAGTTCTTACTACTGGGTTTGCCGTTAGTGGTTTACAGACTCATTAGAACTTAATTATGTGATTTGTCTTGTTTCATGGATGCCTAGTTGTATTACCGTATGAATTTCTATATGAAATAAAACTCAGTGTTCCTCCATCCTATTATTCACTTTAGTTTCTTTGACATGAACCCTTCATTTATTTGGTGGAAAAAACACTGCTCACCTGTTAACTGGACACTATATTACACTATTTTAATAAAATCTTACGAAAACTTTCAAATTAGATTTATTTTTCAACGCAACAATTTGAAGAAACGAAACTATGAAAAAAAATGGCGTATGACATGATCATGAACGAACGGTGTGGCCCTCTACAATGTGAATTTGTGAATCGATCTAAATCGATCAAATATTCGAAACTTTATATTAATATTTAATAATTTTCTTCTATTTGATTGGAATGTTTCGCGTTCTATTCTACGCTTAAATGGATGAACTTAGCGTCCATACCTTTATTAGGGTTGAAAAGTTATTGTTGCTAATTATGGAATAATTTTAAGTAACGTCGATTTATTTGTTATTATGATTAATCGATTTAATGACTGAATTGATTGACACGCACGATTACTTCCTTACCCGTTCCTTTCATTCTAATTTGTTTTTAAATGTTATCTGTTTGTTTAAAGAAACATTATCTCAATTATTAAACGATATAAATTCTTTTAATTCTTGCATTTACTTACAAATATTTACATGCAATTCTAGCAATTAAATTTATAAATTTTATAATTCACAATTATATCAATAAAGAACTATTCTGAAGCATCTTTTAACTTTGTTCAATTATATTGGAAAGGGATTTGACTCTACTCTTGTTCATCAACAAATCATAAAAAATATAGCTTCTTCAATACAATGCTGCCATCATAGTCCAATTACTTGTAAATAATTAACACACACACTATCATGAAGTAGATACAAATACGATACTTCACTTAAATTTCGATGCTAACCAGGTATAGAAACTGGTTTAGCCTGGGTAATTAACAAGTGACAACACAAATCAATCATGCCCGCCACTCTTCCGCCGATTTGGTGCTGGTTATCATCACACCAAGACAATGTTGAACAGCAACTCAAATGAGACACACTTTCAGTCCTATCCATCTGATACCTCAGGCTGTCATTAAAGATGTGCCCAGTGTTTCCCTGTTCACAAATACACCAGAATATCCACAATAATTACGGTGGGTGATGATTACTCCTTAAATTGGGCAACCTATCCTCGGATTAAATTCCTCCTAGTCATAATATGCCTATTCTGTGTAGTCAAAATGCGCAAAATAGTATGAGGAGCCAGGTTTATGCTAGGTTATTTTGAATTTGATATCTTTGCCCACGCTTATTTTGCAGGTTCTTGTTCTCAGATCCCTGCATCTCCACCATGTCGCGATACCCACCTTGCCCACCAATACATTCTGTCTTAATATATCTAATTAAACATTACTCTCAAGAATGTAACCTTGCCAGTAAAGGCAGGCAAGGTAGTTACACGAAATGTAGCATAGGGAAAGATAGTTTTTAAGTCATACCTTGGCTCCTCTTTATCCTTAACACAATCAAGCTATCATCTCAGGATACTGGCTCTTGATTCTCCTAACACCTGTAAATTTATTGTTCTATGATTCTACTGTTTAGAATCCTCGGATCTCATTCTCTCATTGAATACCTGTGTTATCTCATATATATCAAACAATTCAAAGTATCTCATAAGGACTCTAAAACTCTTTCTCAATAAACTGATGCTTAGGTGGTAAGCATATCTCTCATTAAATAGCTGCTTATGTAAAGCCAGCTTATCTCTCATTACTGCTCGGAAGCCAGCACTATATCTCTCATTAAATAACTGCTTAGGTAAAGCCAGCTTATCTCTCATTACTGCTCGGAAGCCAGCACTATATATCTCTCATTAAATAACTGCTTATGTAAAGCCAGCTTATCTCTCATTACTGCTCGGAAGCCAGCACTATATCTCTCTCTTTGCATGCTGATCAGGCAAGCATCTCTCTAATTAAATAGCTGCCTAAAGGCCAGCTTATCTCTCATTACTGCTCGGAAGCCAGCACTAGATATCTCTCATTAAATAGCTGCTTAGGTAAAGCCAGCTTATCTCTCATTACTGCTCGGAAGCCAGCACTATATATCTCTCATTAAATAGCTGCTTAGGTAAAGCCAGCTTATCTCTCATAGCTGCTCGGAAGCCAGCACACAGCACCTGCAATTGGCTTATGAGGCCCTCATGCAGGAGCTGTTCTACTCATAATACTCAGCGGCTTAGGAAAAGGCATACAAGATGTCTAATGTAGGAATAATTTGATGTAAGAATCATTGAGATGAATACAGATATTCAACATGGGATAGACACTTAGCTTTAAGGTATTTCACAAGCACGATAAAATTCACAGACCGATTCATAAAATTATACTATCACAAAGACTGGCAAAGAGTGGTTTGACTTTGACATTTCTTACCATAGATTATAAATTTCCCTCCATAAGATCTCTGTTCAGTGTCTATGCTATTACTAGTTATAATTCGCGAACGTCGCGACACCGCCGATGTCCCTCCGCCCCGCTACGATTTAAACGATTCAACTGGAACCGCCGCCGTGATCGTCTCGCGCATACCTACTCATAGATTTTATATCTGTGGTCCCGCTCGCTCACTACAGTAGTTTTTGATGACCAATTACGAATCGATTTACATGAATGACATCGATTTTCTGACAGACGAATTATATGGACAGACGAATGATATTAAACGGAATTAAAATAAAAAATATTTTAATTGCATTTTTAAAATAAATCTATTATTATTCTAAACAAAATTGTATCTTATACCTACTTTGCTTATACAACGTGTAATATAATACCCCTTTATAAACAAAGACCAAGTGATCAGACCAAGCACTTACCTACTTTGACGTGTTGAAAGTTTGAATAAATCGTTTTCGAAATTCACATACAAAAGTAAAATTAATATTTACTCAGAAATTTGAAATAGCCCGGTCTGTGTACGTGTCAAGGTCAATGCGCACGGTTGCAATGGTAACAATGTATGAACATGAACATATTAAATAGGTTCATAAACTCTAAAAATATTACCCTCCCACTTAAAGCTTTTGTGTAAAATTAGAACATTTATTTATTTATGAGCTTATTTTTGTCACTAACTACTAAATGATCTCTTATTATAATGGTTAATATCATTTGTCTGTCCGATATCGATTATTCATATATTTTGTAGGACGAACAACACTAGTCGCTAGATTTGACAGACGAATGAGAAGTTGCCTGTACCATGAAGTCGAAGCGATGCGCGACAGTATCGCTTGTTCCAATATTCATCGACTCATAACACACAACGTCAAATTAAACGCTCTAAGCAAACGCGGCAATGTAATGTAAATATAGTTTACTTAACGTTAATCTATAGTTACTTAGGTATACTCTTGAAATCACAGCTTGGAATACTTAAAAATTCGTTTTAAAATGAATTTACGCATAATATAATTTAAAAATAACTTAACTGTGATAGGAAATATGTCCTTGCCTTTGGGGGCTAGAACTTTTTGGGCTATTGCAGTTCAATAGCACGCAACGAGGTATTTTATAAGATTTTGCGGACGTCTGGCTGCAACAGCGGACGCGCACGGACTGTAAGCAGCGGCGGCCAACCTGGACGATTCGTCGGGGTTCGGACACGGAAAGTACAAGCATTTACGTTATCTATTGTACATATATATCTGTGTGCCCAACTACTAGATGGTAGTAGTGGACGGTATAAGTAGGAATCCAAACAGATGCATTTTATTGTTCTGTGCTGGATCATTCGAACGACAGCCAATAATATACGGCCTATTAACTGCCATGTTAATGCACTGTGTATCCACTGGTTTGTTTGTTGTTACAAACCAGACAGCAAAAATTGATGGACGGAATCTCTCAGACTGACGATGTACACCCTGATAATTAAAACCATTGGACACGGATTAACTGGGTTTGCAATAACATGCTATGCATTAATTTACATGCCGTACATTATGGGCTCCCTCCCGGACTGACGGACGACAGACGGGCGACAAATGAAATGGCGCTGAAGTTTGAAGTTAACAATCGATATGAAAGGAAAATCAATACATTTCCGAGTTACTGAAACCACATAAAAATAAAAGTTTTCACATCAAACAAAACCGATGCTATCAAGTGTAAGAATAGAGCTACGCGAAGCGAACCAACAGCCCCATGTTTAGCTTTGGATTATCGGATAGCACTGTAACAGCGTCAGCTGTTTTATTATTTTACGAATCTGGACAAATTTGTTTCAAAAATTCTTTTTAAACGCATTAGAATGTTAGGGCGAAAGCAAAGCCTAAAAGGAGAGCAGGTGCTTGCAGATTATGGCCCTGAAGAATCTCTAAATGAGAGCGCTGACATAGAATGGGTAAATAAGGTAAATATCACACGAATGTCCTCTCTCAATGTGCTCTATGTATGATTTAATTTTGCGTCTTCAGTAGTCGAAACCTAAACTTATTTATGACCAACAGCACCAAACCAAAACTTTTTTAAGCTAGGTGGCATACAAATGTTATATTTAGGTTAACTCACATACAAATATTTTGGTCCAGGCTATTATTTTATGATTTTGTTAACAATAAATAAATAACTGAAATTAGTCACAAATCCATGAGTATATGAGCTAAATAATCTATTTCCAAGGATGATGTGATAAACTAAAATAGGTATTTGATACTTGATTAATGAATGGAATTCTGGAATCTAAGAAATATATATTTTTTGTTTCAGCTATGGGTTAGAAGAATATTAAGGCTTTGCGCCCTTTTAAGTTTGTTATCAGTTTCTTTAAACACTCCAAAATCTTTTGAAAAGTATCCATACTTGCAAACAATCACCTTTGTTGTGGACTGCAGTGTCACACTTCTTTTCACTGCGGAGATGATAGCCAAAATGCATATAAGAGGAATTTTGAAGGTAAGAATAATCTAGTTTAAAAAAAAAAATAGCTTCACAAATATAGTACCCAGGCATGGTAGATCTTAGCACCACATAATTCTTTAGATGTCTAATGGGATAGCCAAATGTACTTACTAAATGTAAAACAAATATTAGATTTGGCTTATACACTCATCTGAAATCTGTAAAGAAACTACCCAACACAGCTTAAGGCGAAGACAAGAGCTAATCTGACATGTTGAAAGATATAAAATCACTATACTCATTTTCGAAAAATCGCGATCAACCATCTTATTTTAGTAAAAATTTCATTTTGATCGATACATGATTTCCTACTCAAAAGTTTGCTTTACTAATTTTCGTACATAGGCAAACTTTTAAGCAGGAAAACTTGTATTGATCGAAATGATTTTTTTACTAAACTGTGTGCAATTATTTTTCGTAAATTAGTTTGGTGATTTTATATCTTTCAACATGTAGAAACGTGCGAGCAAGAAGCTGTTTGATAGTTGTCAGCCCCTAATAATTTTATCCACCCAATGTCTTTTACTCGGTTCTAACTTTAACAGATTCAAATACTATTGATACAAATCCTAATGAATGCTGGCATTTCAACTTTATGTACTTATTTTAGGTTTACTAAATGATGTTAATTTTCAGGGAGATGTTGCATATTTGAAGGATCACTGGTGTCAATTTGATGCATCCATGGTATTCTTTCTCTGGGTCTCTGTTCTCTTGCAAATGTTTGAATTAACTGGCATTGTGCCGAGATACAGCTACTTGAGTATATTAAGAGCACCAAGACCTTTGATTATGATAAGGTTCCTCAGAGTCTTTTTGAAATTCTCCATGCCAAAGTCTAGGATAAACCAAATTTTTAAGTAAGTATCGTTTTGTAAAAACTTTTACTAGGTAGGTATTTTTTTGTAAAGATCAGCATTATTGATGACTAGTTACCGCTGGGGAATAGAGGTTCTCGAATGGCGATCACAAGCAGAAAAACGAAGCGCCCTCTTTCCGGATAGACTGACGACATTATTAAAATCGCGGGAAGTCTTTGAATGGAGAGGGCTCAGAATAGTTCTTCCTGAAAATGTGTAAGGGAAGCCATGACTAGATGTCCAGCAGTAGATGATTATACTGAATAATGATGCCGCCCGTGGCTTCGCTCGCGTATGCTAAAAAAATTACTGATTGGGTTTTTCCTTTATTAGGTTCATTCATTCTAAAATAACTTTAAAAAAAATCCAGGATAAAAATACACCTTATGCTAATCCACATTACGAGCCTATAACTGTTCTAAGTTTCATCATAATCGGTTCAGTGGCTAAGCTGTTATTGAGCCACAAACATCCAAACATCTTAACTTTCGTATATTTATACTATTAGTAGAATAGGAAATAGAATAGCGTAAATTACCTGTCATGATAATTATTTATTTAAGTTCCTCTTTTGAAATAATTTAAGTACTAAAAATTACTTTTCTTTTTATAGGAGATCAAGCCAACAGATCTACAATGTGACTCTATTCTTCTTATTCTTCATGTCACTGTACAGCTTGCTGGGAGTACAATTTTTTGGCGAGCTTACGCATCATTGCGTACGGAATAGTACTAGACAAGGGTTGGTCAAACTTTTTTTTTTATCCGACTAGCTGATGGAACAAGCAGATGGCCCACCTGATGTTAAGTGGTAACCATCACCTATAACAAAGCATTGTCTCGTAAGTCACGCACGATAGGAACGTGCTCTACGATGCACTGCCCTGCGTCCTCAACTTGAGGCATACAGATGTTAAGCCTCATGTGCTTGTAATTTCACCGGCAACCACACTCTTCAAACCGAAACACAGCAACGCTGCTTGGCGGCAGAAAAAGGCGTGGTGGTAGTACTTCCCCGGAAGAGCCCTTCACAAAGAGCTCGACTACTCTTTTAAACATTGTAAACTATGGATGATGAAGAAAAAGTCAGTAAGCTTTAAACTGGTTAACATTTTGATAATTTCAGACACATCACAATAAACTCATTAGCAATCCCTGATACATTCTGTTCCCCTGATCCTGGCTCAGGATATCAGTGTCCACCTGGAATGAAGTGTATGAAGCTCAACTTATCCAAGTACATAATGGGCTTCAATGGTTTTGAAGAATTCTGTGAGTTGTTAAATACCCCAATAATTGATTCTAACATTGAAATATTTAATTTTAGTTTTTTGAGAACATAGTACCATGTATTTGTTCACAGCGACGAGTATTTTCACGGTATATCAGGCATCCTCACAAGAAGGCTGGGTCTTTATAATGTACAGAGCAATTGATTCTTTGCCAACCTGGAGATCTGCACTTTACTTCAGGTACTGATTTTATTATATTTACGTATCTACTAACTAGTTATACCTAACTTTCTCTTAATGTAGGTAGTATCTCTTAGCTACTCTCTTATAACTAGTTATAAGAGAGTAGCTAAGAAAGAAAAACGAATGAATGTCTGAATAAAAGGCTTACCTATTTATTTATCTAGAAACTATGTAAAAAAAAACAATCCAATTGCTGGGAAAATGAAACCCTCATTATCTTCCTCTTCCTTAAATCCTCTGCCATCTCATAATATCCGAACCGAAAATGAACGTAGAATTTGAACCCTCGACCCTCCTCTTGATAGGTTACGGGGATGCGCTAACCAACTGCGCCATCGGATTTTAATCTCACCCAGCGAATAACTCTAATAGATCGTATTAGCACATTTATTAAAATATGCAAATATATTTGTGTAAAATATTATAGTAAGGAGGCTGCATTGGAAAGGCTCAATTGGAAGAAACTGCATCAGAACCCCGACAAGAGCTAAGCTCTTAAATTTAAGAAGAAGAAAATATTATTGTTGTCAAAAATCAGTCTCTAATTGAATTTTACAGCACCATGATATTCTTCCTCGCCTGGCTAGTGAAGAATGTGTTCATAGCTGTAATCACGGAGACTTTCAACGAGATACGGGTTCAGTTCCAACAGATGTGGGGTGTGAGGAATCCTATCACGAAAGGCAGTACGACGCAATTCTTTACTGGCGACGATAATGGATGGAAACTGGTTACTATTGATGAAAATAAGCATTCAGGTTTGATGATTTTTTTATACAATGTGTAAAAATACCACTCCTGAAAACTTCAGGGGGCTAAAGTACCCATCAATATGAATAACTTTTTCTAAGGAACCAACACTGAACGCGAAAAAAAAAACTGCTGCTTCATGCAAAAGTTCAACACCTACCTGGCTAAAATGTAACAGCTGTTTTTTTTTCGCGTTTACAGTGTTGGTTCCTTAGAAAAAGTTATTCATATTTGATTCATGTTTGATAGAATATGTCATTTTAGGTAGGAACCACCTAATAAACAAATATACCAGACATTAACAAAATATTATATTTTTTTTTATTATATTAGGTACAATAATATAATTTAATTATATTATTTTTTATTTCAACATAAATTAGGTATATAAATGATTTTTGAATCGTAACCACCTTAGTGCGGGTTTGACCATCTCAGACCAACGTTACCTGAGACGAATATATTTTATCACACAGATAGAGTAACCCGCCCAAATATTTTTATCTTATAAAATATTGTAGGAAGTGCTCCTGAAATATTTCATCGGATGCTGCGTTCGGCTTACTTTCGGCTCTTGGTTATGGGTGTCGTTTTAGCGAATGGAATAATCACCGCTACAATGAATTTCAAACACGATGGAAACCCAAGGCAATTTTTCTATCAGAAATATTACTACATTGAGGTAAAAACTCTTTTTTGAAAAATGAATGAAGCATTAATACCTAAAATAGTAACGGCATGGTTGTAAATTCATTTATAATATAAAAATTTCAGATTGCATTTACTATATTTTTGGACTTAGAAGCATTGATAAAAATATGGTGCTTGGGATTGAAAGGATACTTCAAACATTCTGTGCACAAGTTTGAATTGCTTTTGGCAATCGGAACGACCATCCACATTATACCGCAGTTCTACATGTCTGGCTTTACATACTTTCAGGTAAAATAACAATAACAGCTATTATGATAAAAGGACCGCCTTCACAGCTCAGTTGGTAGTAGCTCTGCCTTCGGCGCCATAGGCCGTGCGTGGGTTCGATCCCCATCGAGAACAAACATTTGTGTTATATAATATTACTAGCGACCCGCCCCGGCTTCGCACGGTTATTGTGGGTTATCCCTAAGAGATTATGCTTGTATTATGTACTAGCGCCCTGTCCCAGCTTCGCATGGGTGGTCATAAATTTTTTGAACATTTTAGGATAAACTTAGACCGTGGGTTCGAGCCTCGCATCTACTTATTTCATACATTTGCACGCGCTTCTCCTTGAGTGAGTGAAATCGCACCCCGCGCGTGAACCGTGGACCCGTAAACATTTTTAATTTCGTCATATCTTTTGAATGGAATGTCCGATTTGAAAAATTTAAGAAGTAATCTATAGGTATTGAAACCGTCTTAATTATGAAATGATTTATTTGGATAAGGATTAATACCAAGGTACAAATAAAGACCCTTTTCTAGCGGAGGCATTTCAATTATTTTTTTATAATAAAAGAACACTTATTGTGACATAACTATAATAGTTAGACATATGCTGTCGCGACATTTTTTGTAGATGATAACGTGTTCTACAAAATCGTAGTACATTATTTTGTTCTATCTTCAATAGTTTTCGCAGCGCACGCGATGTAAGGTTTTTTGTTTTCCACCTTGGGTTACATTATTGAAGTTTTATTAAGGATCCCTGATTTTTTTGAAAATATAATATAGCCTATGTTACTCAGGGATAATGTAGCATTCTAATGGTGAAAGAATTTTTGAAATCGGACCAGTAGTTTTTGAGCCTATTCGTTACATACAAAAATACAAAAATACAAAAATACAAAGTTTACCTCTTTATAATATTAGTGTAGATATTAGTGTAGATTATACATATAAACCTTCCTCTTGAATCACTCTTTCTATAAAAAAAAACCACATCAGAATCCGTTGCGTAGTTTTAAAGATTTAAGCATACATAGGGATATAGGGACAGAGAAAGCGACTTTGTTTTATATTATGTAGTTGATCGAGTGAGCGAAGCGAACGAAGATCTTAGTTTCAACTTGGGCGATTTGGCATTTTATTGATCGAGTGAGCGAAGCGAACGAAGATCTAGTTTTAACTTGGGCGATTTGGCATTTTATGTATGTATGTATGTATGTATGTATGTTTGTCTGGCGATAACTTTCGAACCGTTGATCCGATCTGCATGAAATTTGATAAGTCGATAGCTTGTACTTGAGAAATTTACTGGTAAGTATTTGAGTAAAATCGGTTGAACAGTTATTAAGATATGAGGTTTTATAAGGGGGAAAAAATAAAAAAAGTTACATAAAAAAATCAAGTTACATGTCATATGAAAGGGCTTTGTTTGGACATTCCAACACAATTTTTACTTTTTTTCTTGGACGCTTGGTTTTCGAAATAAAACTAAAAAGTTAAATTAAGATAACCAGCGATCCAAGAGCTCCCATCTCTAAGAGTTTCGTTGAAATCAAGGTTTTTCTACTGGTCGTCCAATTCTTTTGCTTTTTCTTATTTTTTTTTCTTGAAATATATTAAGGAGGTACTCAGTTCTCATAAAATGGTGACAACGACCAGGTCTGATGATGGAGCAAAGGTCTGTTCAACGGAACTCTTCAATAAATAGGCCAATAGAGTTGAAACTTGGTAACCATACCAAGTTAGTAGGCGGTAGTCAGAAAAAAGTCCAAACATAATGTTTGGACTTGCCTCTGACTACGACCTACTCAAAGTTTTGGTGCGTTCGCCGGGTCGCATCACGAGATCTCAGTTCGGAGCGAACCACTAGTGTATGTATGTATGTATGTATGTATGTATGTATGTTTGTCTGGCGATAACTTTAGAACCGTTGATCCGATCTGCATGAAATTTGATATATCGATAGCTTCTACTTGAGAAATTTACTGGTAAGTATATGAGTAAAATCGGATGAAGGGTTTTTGAGATATGGGGTTTTTTAAGGGGGAAAAATAAAAAAAGTTACATAAAAAAATCAAGTTACATGTTATATGAAAGGGCTTTGTTTGGACATCCCAAAACAATTTTTTTTTTGTGACGCTCGGTTTTTGAGATAAAATAATAAAAGTTAAATTAAGATAACCAGCGATCCAAGAGCTCCCATCTCTAAGAGTTTCGTTGACATCAAGGTTTTTCTACTGGTCGGCCAGTTACTTTGCTTTTTCTTATTTTTTTTTCTTGAAATAAATTAAGGAGGTACTCAGTTCTCATAAAATGGTGACGACGACCAGGTCTGATGATGGAGCCAAGGTCTGTTCAACGGAACTCTTCAATAAATAGGCAAATAGAGTTGAAACTTGGTAACTATACCAAGTTAGTAGGCGGTAGTCAGAAAAAAGTCCAAAGATAATGTTTGGACTTGCCTGTGACTACTACGTACTCAAAGTTTTGATGCGTTCGTCGCGTCGGGTCGCATCACGAGATCTCAGTTCGGGGCGAACTACTAGTGATAAGTATGTATTTACAAAAAAAAAACCTATATATGTATTATATCAGCTATCTGGTTCCCATATTACAATCTTTGGCTTAGTTTGGGGCTAGATAGTGCTGTGTGGAAAGTCCACCAATATTTATTTATTAATTTAAAATAAGTTTAATGGTTACCCATTAAACCACAAAGAATTGCCATCTAATTCACGCACGATAAAAACATGCTCTATGATGTTAGGCCTCACGTACCACCGAACACACACAGCAACGATGCTTGGCGGCAGAAATAGCCTTGGTGGCACTCCTTCCCCGGACTAGCCCTTCACAAAGAACTCTTGATAAATCACTGAGCCTTATTCAAAGATGTTACTACAGCAAAAAAAGTCTCGCGGGATTCCATTATTTTCTGCACGTGCGTAAAAGTGTATACCTTACAGGTTCTTCGCATCGTAAGATTGATCAAAGCGTCGCCTCTGCTCGAAGGATTCGTATACAAAATCTTCGGACCCGGGAAGAAGTTGGGAAGCCTTATAATATTCACCATGTGCTTACTTATCATCAGCTCGTCGATCTCAATGCAATTGTTCTGCTTCCTTTGCGAATTCACCAAATTTGAAACATTTGATGAGGTAAATCATTAGAATTATTATAGCTGTTTTATTACCAATCGGAAGACAAAGAGTAAGACGCTCCGTTACCCGATGGAACGCCGACATTGTCACGGAAATTTAGTGGATGAAGAAGGCAAGAAAAATCGTTCTTTGTGGATTTGTTGATTCGTTTTTTATATGGGAAGGCCTATGTCCAGCAGTGGACGTCTTGTTGCTGATGATGATGATACGTTTTTACAAATTAGACGAAATAGACTTAGTACGAATCGACAATATCCATAATGTCCTTATTGCAATCGACCTATATAGCCTGCATCCGTACGCTCTTCTACATATATACAAGGTGTTCCAATACTTGTACAGCTGTTTCATACATTTGAGCCAGTTGAACGTTTGTATTAAACAATTGTTTTTTTTTCGCGTTCACAGTGTTGGTTCCTTAGAAAAAGTTATTCATATTTATGGGTACTTTAACCCCCTGAAGTTTTAAATACAAGTAATGGAACATACATATAGGTCATGATCTTTCTAGAAACAGTAAAGATATTTCAGTATTGATATCATTGTTCCTCTTGATTTCAGGCGTTTATGTCCATGTTCCAAATATTGACTCAAGAAGCGTGGGTCGAAGTAATGGATGAGACAATGGTCCGGACCAGTCAAACATTAACACCTCTAGTTGCTGTCTACTTTATATCGTACCACTTGTTTGTGACCTTGGTAAGTTTTTACGACCGGGACCCTAATAAAGGTATTCTACTGGATCATACAAAACAACGGTAGGAACCAAGCCAGTTTGTTGCCTGTTCTTCTAGGCTTGGTCGCGTGGAACTGGCACCTATGTGCACCTACCTTTAAGACGTTTCAAAGTGCATAAAATAACTACCTTTTGACTTTGACTATATCTTACCAATATTATGGTAAGTTCCTCCGAAAAGGTTTCTACGAAAAAATTAAGGTATATCCTACCAATTTTATAACTTTTATGTTAAGATGTTTGGGACGCAATTACGCCATAACGACTGGGCCGATTTTGATAGAAATTAGAACATTTACAGTTCGTGACCTAGAATAGAATATAGGGTACTTATTATCCGAGTATCGCGCGAGGCAATCCGTGGCCGAAAGCTTCTGGCTAAATTATAAGTTAACGAAACCCTTGCTCTAAACTTAAAACATACATCTTTCCAATTCTAGATCGTGCTATCGCTTTTCGTCGCGGTAATCTTGGATAACTTAGAGTTAGATGAGGATATAAAGAAGCTGAAGCAACTGAGATACAGGCAGCAGAGTGCAGAGATCAAGGAGAGTCTGCCCTTTAGACTCAGGATATTCGAGAAGTTTCCAGACAGCCCTCAAATGACGAGGCTGCATAAAGTTCCTGGTGACTTCAACTTGCCAAAGGTAGGTTGATTTCTTTTGGTTTGTGTTCTTTATTCGAGACAGGTATTACACCGTGTTTTATAAATAAGTAAACTAAACTGAAAAGAGCGAATAAAATGTGGAGATTTTACTTTGTACCCATCGAATTAAGTAAGCAATGCACTATGACTATGCCAAAATCTCAACCAGTTTCCTAGAGATCTCAGAAAATGTCTAATACGCCTAGTATTTAATTGTGAACTGTTATTATTTAGGCTTCTCTCTCTTAAGAGTAGTAGGGTTCTTTGTGAAGGGCTCGTCCGCGGAAGTACTGCCACCACGCTTTTTCTGCCGCCAAGCAGCGTTGCTGTGTTTCGGTTTGAAGAGTGTGGTTGCCGGTGTAATTACAGGCACATGAGGTAACATCTGTATGCCTCAAGTTGATGGACGTAGGGCAGTGCAAGAAGGAATAATCAAACCTGACACGGAAACCGTCCGGTCTGCCTGTTTCCGTGTCCGATAAAAGAAATTAAAATTAGTGTTGCCATTATTGCAAACATGAAGATTACGGTATTGCAGTATTTTTTTTGGCCTGAAATTCCAATTTGAAACTGAGCTTCGACCTCCGTTTGTTTCAGGTCCGCGAATCGTTCATGCGTCAGTTTGTTTGTGAAGTTGAGGGCGAAGAGGATTTACGGGACGGAGTGAGCGCGGGATCGAGCAACAGATCCCCCGGGGACGTGTCTCGGCGAGCCTTCGAGTACATCGGCGTGGCCAAGATAGCATTCCCGTACCGCAAGAGATGTCTGGTGAAGACACTCGTGGTGGCGCCACCGTCGCAACGACCGAGCTCGGCGCTGAGGAGACATGTCGTCAGCTCTATTATCGAGTGAGATTTAGGAGTCACTTGGTGCACTTGTGCAATTGACTTGAATCATATTGGTCGCTGAGGGCCTGTCACTTAAATTTCCCGATAAACTTTTTGCTGTCTCTTCACGTTGACATGAAAGTGACAGTGATACATATTGCATACCTTAGAGATAATAGATCCGCTGTAAAATGTCAGGGAATATGAATAAAGGCTATAGAATTTTCACATTGTATGATGTAGTCGCATGGCATGATTTCAGTTTGAATAAAAAAAATATATAGTAATATTCATACAATGTTAAAGTTAGCTCGAATAATATTTTATAGTAGTTATATGATTTATATTATTTAAATTAATATTATGTTCTTGAATTTTTGTTTAGTTACTTTAATTTTCTTTCAGATATTGATTTCGGGGCATTCCATCGTAGAATTCGAGGTTATTTATTGTTTTGTTTTATTTACGAAAAAACATCATTCAAAGTGATCTTTGAGATTCTAATGAATAAAGACCGTATTTTGACTAAAGATCGGTTTTCAGGGATTCGAACAACCATCGGCCGCTGTTGGGAGATTCAGCTATGTTAGCGACGGGTGGCAAAGGACTGAAGCCGCAAGGAACTATATCCAGTGCGAAACAACTGCGAGTAGATCAGAAAAAGTAAGGAAGGAAAATAAGAGTTACAAATGATAATTTATAACTCTTACTAATTTTACACTAGTTTATCGTTTAAATATTTATACATATACACACTTAGATACGTGTAATGACATTCTAAACAAGCTTTCGCGAGTAGGTGCCTGCTCAAAACGAAATCTCCGGGCCTAGAAATCTCAAATCCAGTACAAGCCTTCCTTGAAAGGTACACTTTCGATTTTTCTAAAATTTGCGAAAGTCTTCATACGAACGAAGAGACACAGTCTACTTTTAGGTTTGCGTATTATTAAGCGATGAGCGGTTCCTTGTCCACTATCAGATCAGCTTACTTAGGTACTTCATATTTGACGCAGGTATGTTCAGCTTGTTTGAAATATCAATTACGAATTAAACGGACACAACATAGTACGAAAGTATTTATAGCTATTACAAAACTGATTAACCTGTTGGCTTTTCACAGATTTGGTTCCCGTTCGATCCGTCGCTCCGTGCGCAGCGGTTCAATCAAACTGAAGCAAACTTATGAGCATTTGCTTGAGAACGGTGACATTGGCGCTGCATCGCGCGTTGTTCCATCGTCCAGGGCACGCCCGCCATATTTGGACATCAGACTCTTACAAGCTAAGAGACAACAGGCTGAGATGAGAAGGTAAGATAAGATAATGATTATTTCCAAGAAATTTTCTTATGTCTAAAGATTTGTATAATATAAGGCAACTGGCATACTCTATGGTTTCGGAACATTACCTTCCGTGCTGGTTAAAAACTGTGTTACGGCTAGGTAAATGCTGCTCTCTTTAGGTGCTACTAGTCGTTATATAAGGTACTGTGCCGTACCGTACCGTTGTGTAACTTTAGGGTCCTGAACTTTAGGAGGCGCAGTCAAATGGTTAATGGCCACCTTATGTTTACTTCGCAATTGTTATGGCTAAAACAGATCCGCTAAGTTATAACAAGCTATGGATTTATATATCCGAAATAATTTTTATTTATGACAACAGTTTGAACCAGTTTACTGTCAATGTTAATTGATTGAGTGAGCGAAGCGAACGGAAATCTTACAGTCAACTTGGGCGATTTGGCATTTTGTCTATGTATGTATGTTGGACCATAACTTTAGAACCGTTGATCCGATCTGCACGAAATTCGGTATGTCGATAGGTTGTACTTAGTAAATTTATAACTAGTGGTTCGTCCCGAACTGAGATCTCGTGTTGCGACCCAACGTACGCACCAAAACTTTGAGTAGGTGGTAGTCAGAGGCAAGTCCAAACATTATGTTTGGACTTTTTTCTGACTACCGCTTACTAATTTGGTATGGTTACCAAGTTTCAACTCTTAAAAACTCCATATCTTAATAACCCGTCATCCGATTTAACTCATATACTTACCAGTAAATTTGGTATGGTTACCAAGTTTCTACTCTTAAAAACTCCATATCTTAATAACCCGTCATCCGATTTGACTCATATACTTACCAGTAAATTTCTCAAGCACAAGCTATCTACTTATAAAATTTCATGCAGATCGGATTAACGGTTCGAAAGCTATGGCCAGACATACATACATACATACATACATACATACATACATACATACATACATACATACATACATACATACATACATACATACATACATACATAAAATGCCAAATCGCCCAAGTTGAAACTAAGATCTACGTTCGCTTCGCTCACTCGATCAAATATATGGGTTAATCGGCCAAGGGGTTATTGAGATATAAGGGGCAATACCATTTTTATTTACATTTTAGGATGTACAAATGTATAATTTTTGAGATACAATTGGTGCCCCAAGTAGTCAGAAGCCAAATATTGTGTTTGGTATCAATGTAAGACTGGAGCGGACATCGCGAAATCTCAGTTCGGGGCGACCCACTAGTATTAAGATCCAGTTCAGTATTAATGACAAATGGTTCTTCGAGTCGGATTCATTTTAGTCATAGCTTTTAATCTCATTTCTTCGGTGGTTAGGAGGGTACGTACGTCCGTTTTTTTTAATGCCAGAACTGGCAGACGAGCATACTGACCACCTGATAGAAAGTGGTCCCACCGTCGCCACCTGACACTTGCAACACCAGAGGCGATGCTGATGCGCTGCCGGCCTTTTAAGAGGTGATGAATCCTAAAGTCATAAGCCTTAACTTCCGTTAAGGCTTTGGTGCCATATCGGAGGCCATTTGGAAGTCTAGTGCCGCTAAAGATGGTCAGAGCTCATTATACCTATAACATAGGTTTTAAGTATTTTGCGATGTAATATTTGTAATGTGTGTCATGTGTTTGTGATTAATAGATTCATTGTGTTTTATTTTTTAGAAACCAGCGGGAAGAGGACCTTCGTGAAAACCACCCGTTATTCGACACCCCCCTTCTCATAGTGCCCAGAGAATCGCGCTTCCGTAAGATTTGCCGCGCCATAGTCGACGCGCGCTACGACGCTAGACTACGCGATCCAGTCACCGGCAACGAGAGGAAAGTGCACTACAAGAGTTTCCAGTAAGTTTCACTCTCGCTCTTGAAATCATTAGTGTATAACGCTTTTTGTGCCAAACAATACCCATGCTTACAAGAACCTATTTGTAAGACTACCCATACCCATGCAAACAGGACCCTATTCGTACGACTACGTTGTATAAATGTCTGTTTTTTACAAAGATGTATCTTTTTACATTTATTTTTAAATACAACTAGCTGATGAAACAAGCAGATGGCCCACCTGATGTTAAGTGGTAACCATCACCTATAACAAAGCATTGTCTCGTAAGTCACGCACAATAGAAACGTGCCCCCCTACGATGCACTGCCTTGCGTCCATCAACTACAATAATTCATCCATTATTGTTGATGTATCACATTTTCACAGAAGACCGGTTAGGGAAAAAGAATTCACTGCTTATTGTACTTTTCATCGTTGTCTATATTTCTGTAATGCAGACATAGGTGCCGAAGAAAGTTCGTATTTATAAAATGTTATTGTTTCAGTAACTTCCTAGGCCTCGTCACCTACATGGACTGGGTTATGATTATGGTCACAACTCTGTCATGCCTTTCTATGATGTTCGAGACACCCACCTACAGAGTGATGGAGAATTTTGTCTTGCAGGTATGGGGTAGAAAAATCTATTCATAAGGGTTTAGGTACAGTTTCAAACAGCAAACGATTGAAACGATATCTCTTTTGATTTCATTTTAATCGAAATAATAACAGTTGTTGAATGAAAAGGTACCGTTTCCAAATTATTGTTTTTATCTTTTATATACGACATGCTGACGGAACAAATTTTTAGGGTAGTAGAGCTCTTTGTGAAGGGCTCGTCGGGGGAAGTACTACCACCACGCCGTTTCGGCCGCCAAGCAGCGTTGCTGTGTTTCGGTTTGAAGAGTGTGGTTGCCGGTGTAATTACAGGCACATGCGGCTTAACATCTGTATGCCTTAACTTGATGGACGCAGGGTAGTGCATTGTAGGGCACGTTCTTATCGTGCGTGACTTACGACGTAATGCTTTGTTATAGGTGATTACATAGGCATCACCTATACCAAAGCATTGCCTCGGAAGTCACTATGCCATGCCATGCCTATGCCATCACCTATTACATAGCATTACCTCTTAAGTCACTTGTATTTTGATTGTATTTTTGTGATTGTGATAATTTTCACTTTAAATTTGAATTATAATTTTCAATTATAATTTGACTCTCAAATTTAAAGTGAAAATTAACATTATTTATTTAAAATTGTAAATAAATAAATAAATATAAATATGGTGGACATTCCACACAGCACTATCTCGCCCCAAACTAAGCCAAAGCTTGTGATATGGGATCCAGATAGCTGATATACTACTTATATACTTTTTTTTTGTAAATCTATGTTCATCACACAAATGTTTGTTCTCGGTGGGGATCGAACCCACGACCTACGGCGCAGAAGGCAGAGCTACTTCCAACTGAGCTGCGAAGGCTGTCAATTGTAACTGTATTGTAACGAAGTATGGTTCATTTCAGATCGCCGAATACGGATTTGTGGTTTTTATGAGCCTGGAACTTGCATTGAAGATTTTAGCCGATGGTCTTTTCTTTACGCCGAAAGCTTATTTAAAAGATGCTGCTGCCGTTTTGGATGTGTTTATTTACATTGTAAGTACATTATCTTATTAAGGGATTTTTAGAAATGGCCTTTTTTTTATATCTAAACAGGGTGAAAAAAGATTTTTCTCTGTGATTTAAATGGAACCTTGAAAGACCATGCTCATTATTCAAAGTATTTTAGGACTTAAAAATTTGTACTTTAAGCCCTTTATACAGTAAAAATACATACATACATAAAATCAGGCTTGTTTTTCATAGGGATAGGCAGAGACCACGGATTTCCACAATCCGATTTGCTACAATCCTAATTCCTGACATACCTCTTTCGCTTTATTCTTTCTTATAACATTCTTCATACATGTTTGTCGCTGGGTTTTCTTTAAACCAGATAAAATAAAAATATATTTAATACAGTAAAAATAAACGAATAATACTTCGAAGATGGGCCTGCATTAGAATGTAACCATTCTCTTCTCTTCAACTTAATTTTTTTAATTATTACGTTTTTTTAATTTTAATAATATAAGTATACCTAAAGATATTAAAATAATAAAAAAATCTTACAACTATACTTACCTTTATTTTTCGAAGTCTGTATTTTATATAAGTACTGTATTTATTTCCAGGTGTCCCTGACATTCCTAGTGTGGATGCCGCGTAGAGTACCTCCCGGTTCGCTCGCACAAATGTTGATGATCCTTCGTTGTGTGCGGCCACTTCGTATCTTCACACTCGTTCCACACATGCGCAAAGTCGTCTACGAGCTATGTCGGGGTTTCAAGGAGATTCTATTGGTATTTATTAATCAATTAACTACAGTATTATTATACAAGTTTATATACTTGGACTCAATCACGCCTTAACATCTGAATATATTATAATGAAACTTTAAATGAATAAAAGTTCATGAGCATACAAAAAGAAAATACTTTTACATCTCTCATGTTCGGTAAGTAGGTTCTTATTACCTCCAAATGGGGTTGTAGGTGACTAATTAGCGCTCTAGGGTAATAATGTAGCTAGAAAAGCCCTAGGGCGGTAAGTAATTAAAAAAAAACACTTCTTTCTTTCAAAAAGTTCGCGTACATCTAACCATCATACTGGCAATAGACATCATGCATTCAGCCCAATGACCAAAGAGGTCGCTTTGCTACATTCAGCCCAATGACCAAAGAGGTCGCTTTGCTATTCAGCCTTGTCTTCGTGTGAGTGAAATAGTCATCGATTTTAAATATCGAACGGCGAAGCTCAATTAAGATCTTGAAAAAAAAATCGAAAAGTTCCTTACTTGATTCTTTTTAATGAAAAAAGGCGGGAATAGAAAACTTTTACTTTAAATATTGTTTATTCTTGTAATGCCGGTTTTTTTCTACTTACCTCAGAATCGAGATGTAAAGCAGAATAGTTAGCTCGGGTGTAAGCACCGATTGCGCCCTCGAACTATAGGCGCCCTCGCTGCGCTCGTGCGTGTAAATATCTCGGGCTGCAATTGATGCCTTACAGCCCTTGGCTACTAATCTACTATTACCAGGATACGAAAGCCGCGTGTGGATCTAATAAAGTAATGAATTATAAAAAGCTGTTTTAAAACTTTAAAGTACACCGGATACAATATTAGATGCACGATAATTTTTATCAACAATCATAAAATGGATGACAATGTATTAAAATACTTAGGTAGAAAAAAAAACTTATTTTCTCCTTCTTATTTTGAAGTCGGTTAAATAAAGGGTCACAGCTATTTAACTCGGCGAGTAATAATCAAGCTTAAATTTAATTGATTTTATCTTGTTTTAGGTATCAACGCTCCTGATTTTACTGATGTTCGTATTTGCTAGTTATGGTGTGCAGTTATATGGAGGAAGGTGAGTTTTACTTAAAACCTCAAGACCAATTATTATCTAAAGACCATTATGAGTTGTAGGTTTGTTTGAGCAAAATGTTGAACCG
This sequence comes from Chloroclysta siterata, assembly GCA_932294275.1. Lineage (NCBI taxonomy): Eukaryota > Metazoa > Arthropoda > Insecta > Lepidoptera > Geometridae > Chloroclysta > Chloroclysta siterata. The sequence goes on along the minus strand of OW028600.1, from coordinate 8,657,159 downwards.
CTAATCCGATCTGTATGGAATTGGTTAGGTGGGCCGGTTGTACTATAAATTATAATTTAGACTTTTGTTCGGGAACCAAATTGATACCAGATTAAGAGCTGATTTCACCATGCTCTGTTAGTTACTAATCAAGGATTAACAGGCCGTTAAATCTAACCTTAGATGTCAAACGCGTACATTTTGACATATTTAGCGGCACTTTAATCCTTTGTTAATCTAAGATAGCGTGGTGAAATCAGAGCTAAAATTTGTAACGTTTGTGATGTCCAGACCAAAAATATTTATTTCTATCAAGACCATTAATATATCTGCCATATCTACATGACCATTTCATATGCATACCTACTTATTTTGGACACCGATTTATTTCAATAACTAGGTTTAGCTATCCTATTCTTCCGAGGTAGCTATTTGGTTGTCCGTCAAAAATATTATAACTTTTATATTATAATTTAAGGTTAGCCCGCTGCAACGACCCCACGATACAAAGAAGGGAGGATTGCGTCGGCGTATTTATGCGCCGTGTGTTCGTCACCAAGATGAAACTGAGACCCGGACACAATGAGACATTCCCGTCGATGCTTGTGCCTAGAGTTTGGTAATTATTCAGGATTAGTAGGACATTAAAATGTTTCCTCAAAGAGGCCGCCGAGGCAAAGAGCTTCTGGCTGGTGATTTTCATCTGAGCTTCCTAAGACAGATAGCGATCGATTGTAATTCCAAGACTTTTCACAGTCTCGCTGAAAGCAATTGGAATAGGTCGAATATAACTGGAGGAACGGAGGACCTACCAAGGACCTACCTTAATCAAGGTTGCAATAAACCTGAAAGTGATGAAAATAAACCCAAATAAAAACCAATCCATGATTGGTTTGGGTTTTAATTGAGTTTATTTTCAGCCCATGTTCCTTTCTCCATTCCGCAATACGGCATAAATTAATGTTGGTAGAATCTACAACATCAGCTATGTTGCTTATAGAAGGCTGAGTGTAGAAGTGAGTGGGGAAGAAAGATTTTGTGAAATAGAATTAATGAAAATATCGAAAAGAAGAAGAGAAAGAACACCGCCTTGCGGTACACCGGCTGACGTGTCACACCAGGAGGAGAAGACTCCTCGAGGAGGACTCGCTGCCGGCGCCCTTGAAGATAGCGAAAGAACCATTCATGCACCGTTGGAAATAGGTTAAGAGAGTTGAGGAGGGCGAGGAGCATATCAAAATCGACAGTATTAAAAGCGTTGCTGAAATCAAGTAAGGTCAGCACTGTAAGTTTGCTGTTCTCCATTAGACATGCCTCTGACTCCAGCAGAGTACCTACTGGTTTAGGCTGAATAACGTTTTTGCTTATATTTAACCGCTAAGTAGGTACATCCTAGAGAGTTAGATATGGACCAAGGAGTTGTCAAAGTTGTATGCAGAGTTGTATGAACTCGTCTGCTTAAACCGATCTGCTCGAAACAATAAAAAATCGATTTTGTCTGGAATCGCCTAAGTAAGTAATAAGAATATCTTTAAACTTAATTTAATGTTTTATAATTTGACATGTCGTCATAGTGACGTTTTGTATTTCGACACTAATAATTTTATTAGTAATTTTATATTGACTAGAGGTACTATGTCTTTATGTAAACATAGTAAAATAACCATTGCTAAATTGTTAGCATTTAATATTTTTGATCCTGTTATAGGTACTATAACACAGTCCGTAGACAAGCCCGTAGTTAGTAGCAGTACTAATGAGGGCTTACAAGCAGAAGGGCCTATTGCCCAACATTTAAACTAGTCTCTTCGACAATGGGAAAGCCTGGCACTTTACATGTTGTACACCAAAATATGCAAGGCCTTCCCAGCAAAGTATTAGAACTAGAATTATTTTTGAATTGTTTCAATGTAGATATCATGTGTATTACAGAACACTGGATATTAGAACTAGAGTTGCTCCCTTTTTATAATAAATACAGTATTTTGAGCTCTTTTAGACGCAAGAACGCTATACATGGCGGTTCTTTAATTGTTGTAAATAATAACTTGAAATGCAGGGAGCGTAAAGACATTGCAAATCTCAGTATTGAGAGGACTATTGAGCTGTCGTGTGTGGAGCTGGAGCGGCACATCGTTGTGAGTGTATACCGTCCCCCAGACGCGGACTTCACGTTGTATGAATCCACTATGGAAGAAGTATTGCTTAAAACCTTCGATAGTAAAAAAACTTTAATAGTCTGCGGTGATTTTAATATAGATATTCCGGTTCATCCACTCTCTGAGAGCTTTTTAAATTTGTTCAAATGTTTTGATCTACACAGCTTGTTTAAAGACCCAACAAGAGTGACATTAACAACAGCCACCTGTCTAGACAACATCTTTTGCAGTCATGAACCAATTTGTAAGTCCGTAGTTAAGCATTTTAGCTCAGATCATTACGGTCATAGCGCTAGGTTTGAATATAAAGTATCAGATAAAGACGAGGTCTTCACCTATCGGCTTGTCACAGATAGCCGTACTAAAAAGTTTCAGAACGATGTTGAACTGAAAGTGTCCCTTTTACCATATTTGAATGACCCAAATGATCTTTTTATAAAACTGACAAATTTAATAAATGAAGAACATAATGATACTTTTCAACTTAAAACATGTAAAGCTAGTGTAAGTGTCAAGTTCGCTGACTGGGCAACTCCAGGTATTTACAAAAGTAGGAATAAATTATATGACCTATACGCTGCTAGGGAGTCAATGCTGAATGACCCAACGTTTATTCTACACACTAAAAACTACTCTAAAATTTTCAAAAAAGTATGTCACGCGGCAAAATCATTGCATATAAGAAAAAAAAATGAAAAATCGACAAATAAAATTAAAGCCACTTGGAAGGTAGTTAATAACGAAACAGGCAAATCAAAGATCGGTAATAAACAGATAAATTTAAAAGTAAACAATAATGTTTTTACTAAAAATATTGAAGTCGCCAACGCGTTTGATAGTTTTTTCTCCAGTATACCTAAACTTGTGACTTCATCCCTAAATTCCTCAGCTGCTGAAGCGACAACACTATTAGAGTCTAGCGTTAAAAAATGTAATGATATCTTCAGTTTTAAATATATTAATGCTGATAATATTGTAAAAACTTTTAAATCCTTAAATATTAAAAATACTGAAGATCTATGGGGAATGTCCACAAAAGTTTTAAGCGCTATTATAACTGATATTGCACCATGTCTAGCATACATTTTTAATAGATGTGTAGATGAGGGCGTTTTCCCTGATTTAATGAAACACAGTAAACTCATTCCCCTGTACAAGTCTGGAAATGAACAAGATCCTGCGAACTACAGGCCTATTTCGGTACTGCCTTCGTTAAGTAAAATTTATGAAAAAATTGTTCTTACTCAGTTATTATCACATTTCAACGTCAACGGCATACTTCATAGTCATCAATTTGGATTTACTAAAGGTCGACCAACGACAGATGCCGGTTCGACGCTCCTGAAGCACATTTATGATGCTTGGGAACACTCACAAGATGCGATCGGGGTATTCTGCGATCTGTCCAAAGCTTTTGACTGTGTAAGTCATGCCACCTTAATATCTAAACTTAAACATTACGGCATCATAAACCAGGCAATTGGTCTTTTACAGTCATATTTAACCAATAGAGTGCAAAAAGTTGATGTTGGCGGTGAGAGGTCGTCTGGGTCGGTTATTGATATAGGGGTACCTCAAGGTTCCATATTGGGTCCCTTTTTATTTCTAGTATATGTAAATGACCTTCCACCTTTTGTAAAGGATTTATGTGAAATAGTTCTATTTGCTGACGATACCTCTTTAATATTTAAAGTCGACAGATTGAAGACTAATTTCGATGACGTTACTGCATCTCTGTCGCAAGTACTTAACTGGTTTACTGTTAATAATCTTTTGCTCAATGCCGGGAAAACGAAATGCATTAAATTTACTTTGCCAAATGTGGTTCAGCGTCCAACCAATATTGAATTAAATGGAGAATCACTTACCCTTGTCAATTCTACTATTTTTTTAGGACTTAATATTGATGCAAAATTGCAGTGGGGTCCACATATCAAATCACTTGCTGGTAGACTGAGTTCGGCTGCATACGCAGTTCGCACAATAAGATGGCTTACAGATGAAGCTACAGCTAGGCTAGTATATTTTAGCTACTTCCATAGTGTAATGTCTTATGGTATTTTGCTCTGGGGGAAAGCTGCTGATGTACAAAGTATATTTGTACTTCAAAAACGGGCGATACGTGCCATTTATAAAATGAAACCACGCGAATCATTGAGGGAGCGATTTAAAGAAATTAATGTTCTCACAGTAATTTCACAGTATATTTATGAAAATCTATTATACACTCATAAACACATAGATAGCTTTAAGAAAAAGAGTGATGCACATAACGTTAACACTAGAAATAAAAACAAATTATGTATTCCTAAATTTCGACTCCAAAAGGTAAATGGCTCGTTTATGGGGAACGGTATACGCTTCTATAATAAACTTCCAGAAAGTGCCACTAGGCTACCTATTAGAAAATTTAAAGCATACATTAAGAATAATCTAATAAGTAAAGCTTATTATACTTTAGATAGCTATATTGATGATAAAAGTGCGTGGCCCGATGTCCCGGTCGCTCTGCCCATCGGCAGCTAACATGTCTGCAATGTCTGTACTGTACCTACTATTGTGTGTTTTATTTTTCTCTGATTTAATAGATTGTATTTAATTTTATGCATTAGGTATTATTAGTTTGAAGCGTAGCGTGTGCTGTCTTATAAATTTGATTATGTTTACCTTTTTCTGTATGCCTACGCCTCACTTAACTTCAATAATATATTATATTACATTGTAAAAGGATCATACAAAAGAACGGTAGGAACCAAGCCGTAAGTTTGTTGCCTGTTCTTCTAGGCTTTGGTCGCGTGGAACTGGCACCTAGAGTCACCTAGCTTTAAGACGTTTCAAAGTGATCCTTGTGATTTTATTGAATAAATACCTATTGACTTTGACTTTGACTTTGACTTAAGTCAAGAGGTAATTCCGCTGAACAAATAGGTCCTTTTTGTCTTTTCAGGGCAAACCCAAAACGATTCAACTTTGATAACATCGGCGATGCTCTTCTTACTTTATTCGAAGTTCTATCATTCAAGGGTTGGTTGGATGTAAGAGATGTGTTGATCAAAGCTCTGGGACCGGTAAGAAATTCACATGCTTAATCTAATATTTTATCCGACTTCAAAAAAAGAGGAGGTTCTCAATTCGACAATGTTTTTTTTTCTTTTTTTTATGCTTATTTGCGTATATTTTGATGTTTTTTTTTTAGTTTGGTAAGTCATACTTCAGAGGTACTTTTGCTAACTTTTGAGTAGGAAAACTTGAATCGATTAAAATGAAATGTTTACTAGACTGAGTGCAATGTACATTGCACACAACATGGTTATTTTTCAAAAATTTGTTAAGAGATTTTATATTTTTCAATATGACGAAACGTGCGAGCGAGAGGTACATTAGCCCTTGTCATAAATACATTTATTGTAGGTGCACGCCATCTACATCCACGTTTACATATTCTTGGGATGCATGATTGGACTGACTTTATTCGTCGGCGTCGTGATCGCTAACTATTCCGAGAACAAGGGCACCGCGCTTCTGACCGTCGACCAGAGGAGATGGTAAGACTTTATGTTGTAATCAGGCTGGTTAATTAAATCAAATAAATAAATTAATATTGGTGGACATTCCACACAGCACTATCTCGCCCCAAACTACGCCAAAGCTAATATGGGAACCAGATAGCTGATATACTACTTATATACTTTGGTATAGATATGAACCAGTATGACGAAATAGTCAAATGAAATGAGGCTATAGTCAGCATCAAAAAACCAACTCAAAATTATTGAGGATGTCTATGGTGGTAGTCAGAAGAACGTCCATTATTAACTTTGCACAAACCCACATTTTGTAACAGTTGGTATTCCATACGTGATATGTGGCAAACCCATCGCGCTGCTAGAATACAAACTGGTTTCCTTGCAATGTTTTCCTTCACCGATTGAGAGCATTTGGCATTGCGAGTTTAATTGTTTAAGAGTTTTGAAGGGCTCGTCCGGGGAAGTACTACTACTTTTTCTGCCGCCAAGCAGCATTGCTGTGTTTCGGTTTGAAGAGTGCGGTTGCCGGTGTAATTACAGGCACATGAGGTATAACATCTGTATGCCTCAAGTTACGCAGGGCAGTGCATCGTAGTGCACGTTCCTATTGTGCGTGACCCACGACCTTACGATAAAAAATTTAATCATTCCCACTAAACAACGAGTAGCACTGAGAAATCGCTAAAAATCGGTCAACTTTCTGACGTCTTTGTCACGTACCATTTGTCCAATCGTAAATAATTGGTAGATGGGCAATGCGGGGTTAACTTTACAATTATTCCGTCTTTTTCAGGTGTGATCTGAAGAAGAGATTGAAAATTGCCCAGCCCCTGCACTTACCCCCTCGTCCGAACAAGAGAAAAATTCGCGCTTTCGCCTATGACGTCACACAGAACCTAGCTTTTAAGCGTGTTATTGCGATAGTCGTTCTCATCAACAGCGGTCTTCTGGCTGTTACCGTAAGTTCCAAAGGACCAAACAATGCAATAATTCGTCGCTTCTCGGTAGTTCCTCTGCGTAGGGCAGTCTAGATGACAGGGTCATGTGTTTGGTCGTCACCAGCAAATAGTAGCCGATAAGTCATTACAGAGATCTTTGCGGGCCAGGCTGAAAGTCCTTCCTAGGAATATTATCTACTATCCCAGAAATGAAATGAAATGAAGATTTAGGAATTGTACAAACACCACGTTAAAATCGCCGTTTCCAATCATAATTTAATTTCATACCCGGTATTCTGATTATATCCGCTCGTCACCGGCCACCACACATAACAAAACAAGAATGCTGCGATTTTGTTATAAAATAAATCATAAATTTTAATGTAGACAAACGCTACTAAAAAACTTCCCGTTCGTCCACGGGGACGAGCTAGAATAATATTCATACCGCGTAATGTACTGACAACAAAAATACCACCTCGGGAACAAAATTATTTTAAGCTCGAGTACTTTGAATCCCTCGCTACGCTTAGGATTCTACTTTATCTAGTATTATTCTAGTAGAATCCTTCCCTCCGCTCTGGATTCAAAGAATCACTCTCGCCATTAAATAGTTGTTTGCTCCCTTGGTAAACAATCTACTATTTTTATTTTTATTGATCGAGTGAGCGAAGCGAACGAAGATCTTAGTTTCAACTTGGGCGATTTGGCATTTTATGTATGTATGTATGTATGTATGTATGTATGTATGTATGTATGTTTGTCTGGCGATAACTTAAGAACCGTTGATCCGATCTGCATGAAATTTGATATGTCGATAGCTTGTACTTGAGAAATTTACTGGTAAGTATATGAGTAAAATCGGATGAAGGGTTTTTGAGATATGGGGTTTTTTAAGAGGGCAAAAATAAAAAAAGTTACATAAAAAAATCAAGTTACATGTCATATGAAAGGGCTTTGTTTGGACATTCCAAAACAATTTTTACTTTTTTTTTGGGACGCTCGGTTTTCGAGATAAAATTTAAAAAGTTAAATTAAGATAACCAGCGATCCAAGAGCTCCCATCTCTAAGAGTTTCGTTGACATCAAGGATTTTCTACTGGTCGGCCAGTTCTTTTGATTTTTCTTATTTTTTTTTCTTGAAATAAATTAAGGAGGTACTCAGTTCTCATAAAATGGTGACGACGACCAGGTCTGATGATGGAGCCAAGGTCTGTTCAACGGAACTCTTCAATAAATAGGCCAATAGAGTTGAAACTTGGTAACCATACCAATTTAGTAGGCGGTTGTCAGAAAAAAGTCCAAAGATAATGTTGGGACTTGCCTCTGACTACTACCGACTCAAAGTTTTGATGCGTTCGTCGGGTCGCATCACGAGATCTCAGTTCGGGGCGAACTACTAGTTTATTATTAATGTACTGACAAATATTGCATAAACCAACAGCTAGATGTGATGCTAATTAAAATATTGTTGGACGTAATAAAACGATGCATTTCCTTTCAGTGGTCAAAGTATTCCCCGCACACAGAGAAGCTAGCGCTGACGTCAGCACTCCTCACGCTGGTGTTCGTAGTGGAAGTGCTGCTGAAGACGATAGCGTTCACTCCGCGCGGCTACTGGCAGAGTCGCCGCAACAGATACGATCTGCTCGTCACCGTCGCCGGCTGTATATGGATATTCATGCATTTCACACTCAAGGTATCCAATCTGTCCTCCTGCTAATCTGGGATTTTGCTATTTCGGGATTTTGCTTATCTGTCCTTCTGCTGCAGATACGCTTATAGAACAAAATGAAACAGCTTCACGACTTTGATCCCTGGGCACGGTAGATATCCTCTCAGATCTTAAGAGATCAAATAATCTGGAGTTCTCAAATTCTCATCTGAGATCATTCAAAGGATCATACAAAAGAACGGTAGGAACCAAGCCGTAAGTGTTGCCTTTTCTTCTAGGCTTTGGTCGCGTGGAACTGATACCTATGGTCACCTAGCTTTAAGACGTTTCAAAGTGATCCTTGTGATTTTATTAAATACCTTTTGACTTTGACTTGACTTGAGGTATCACACCCTTCAAACCGAAACACAGCAACGCTGCTTGACGTGGTAGTACTTCCCCGGACTAGCCCTTCACTTCAACTTACATTGTCAGCAAATTAAAAATAATTATTCACATTTCAGAACGACCTATCCTACTTCGTTGGCTTCATGGTGGTGATTCTCCGTTTCTTCACCATCACGGGCAAGCACACGACCCTCAAGATGCTAATGCTGACCGTAGGAGTGAGCGTCTGCAAGAGTTTCTTCATCATATTCGGCATGTTTCTACTGGTTTTCTTCTACGCGCTAGCCGGCACTATCGTGTTTGGAAACGTCAAATATGGAGAAGGAATTGGGAGGTAACTTTATTAAATGAAATTTTAAAAGAGCCTCGTCAGACAAGACCAAGGAAAATACCAATATATGGTTATTTTTTAGTGAAGAAATCGAATTATTTCCATTGTATTTTAAGAGTAGTAGAGCTCTTTGTGAAAGGCTCGTCCGGGGAAGTACTACCACCACGCCTTTTTTTGCCGCCAAGCAGCGTTGCTGTGTTTCGGTTTGAAGAGTGTGGTTGCGGGTGTAATTACAGGCACATGAGGCTTAACATCTGTATGCCTCAAGCTGATGGACGCAGGGCAGTGCATCGTAGGGCAGGTTCCTATCGTGTGTGACTTACGAGGCAATGCTTTGTTATAGGTGATGGTTACCATTTAACATCAGGTGGGCCATATGCTTGTTCCATCAGCTGGTTGTATAAAAAAAAATGTCCCATAATAGGTGGTGTGGTAACTATGCTAGTCTCGTAGTTTACGATATCCCGGTGACACAGGGAAACTTATTCTAAGGTCAGGACCTTCCATAGTATACATTCACTTACTTATGTGACTGCTGGGTTGTATTGGTAGAACACACTATCGAGACCATTACCATAATTCCATTTTATTTGTGAGGACAATCGAAAAAGATTGTTAGAAAATCTATATTATTTTACTGCTAATAGGCAATCTTAAAACAAATTTTACGTTCAATTTCAGACGGGCAAACTTCAATTCGCCAATCCACAGCGTAGCGATGCTATTCCGCATTGTAACCGGCGAGGACTGGAACAAGATAATGCACGACTGTATGGTAGCGCCGCCATACTGCACACCCGCCGATAACTACTGGGAGACAGATTGCGGGAATTTCACCGCCTCGCTTGCTTACTTCTGTACTTTTTATGTCATCATTACATACATCGTGCTCAATCTACTAGTAGGTAAGGAGTAATCCCCACTTGTTTAAAACACTTCTTAGGGAATGTGTGGCGTAACCGACTGCCAACGTTACCGTTCAGTGTTTCTGGCTAGTAAACATTGCCATAAGCACTAGCTTATGGAAATGTTTACCACGTTAAATACATGTAATTTCTCAACTGGCGCAGCCGTTATGGATAGATCTTGATTACAAAAATATTAAATTACCTTGCAGCTATTATCATGGAAAACTTTTCCTTATTCTACTCGAACGAAGAAGACGCGCTGCTCTCGTATGCTGACATAAGGAACTTTCAGAATACTTGGAACATTGTCGACGTTCATCAAAAGGGCGTTATTCCAGTGAGAAAGGTACGTTCAACTTGCTCACGAACTGGTATAGATTTATTTACTATATTCTAAGTATGGCTTTTTCGGAAATCAGGTGCAATTCATCCTACGGCTTTTACGGGGAAGACTGGAATGCGACACGCGCAAAGAGAGATTGCTATTTAAATACATGTGCTACGAGCTTGAGAGACTCCACAACGGCGAGGATGTGACGTTTCATGATGTCATCAAGTATGTTCCTTTCACTTCTATTCAAAGTATTTTTCGAACTTTGAGAGCACTGGTAGTCTAGTGGTAGCGGCCCCGCCTTCCGATCCTAAGGTCGTGGTTTCGAAACCGGTCGTGCACCAATGAATTTTTCTACTACTTTATTTTTTACTCTCAAACGGTGAAGGAAAACATCGTGAGGAAACCGGAATGTCGTAGAACCTAAAAACTTCTATAACATGTGTCAAGTGCTCTAAAGGAGCCTCTCGAGGCGCACTTAAAATCCTTTCACCACACTGTTTCGAAAGAAACTAGTGACACGACAAGAGAGAGATTTTTCGAACTAGTTAAAGTTCCAATTTTGGGATTTTTCTGGCTGGCAAGACTAGTGTAAATGCGTCGGATGTCAGTGGGTTTCCAAACTGACCGGTGTCACTAGGATGCTTCTTCCTGTTTTAATAGCCACAGTAGCTAAAACAAAGTTGCAGTTGTTTAGTTTTGTTGGCAAAATCATTAGTGGCTGAAGGATATTTTCTTCGCTGAAAACATTTTGGGTGGGCAAGCAGCACTATAATACCGACTACAGTTCTATACATAAAGAACATAGAAATGTGTAAGAACCGCTATGAAAATCAACACTTAAAACCTATAATATTAATTACAGCATGCTGTCATACCGCACTGTGGATATCCGCAAGGCTCTTCAAATGGAAGAGCTTTTAGCGAGGGAGGAATTCGAGTTTCTTGTCGAAGAAGAAGTTGCGAAACAAACCATTCGAACTTGGCTTGAAGGGTGCTTGAAGAAGATACGAGCTAATACTAGTGTGAGTGAATTTATCAATATAGTCACTCGATTCAAAACATTTGAGATAATATAATATATAAAGTCTAGAAAACTAACTAATGTTTCTCCCCGAACTGAGATCTCATGATGTCCGCTCCAGTCTAACATTGATACCAAACACAATATTTGGCCTGTGACTACCCGTTACTTGGTATAATTCAGTTAGGCCTTAGATCGCAATAGATTTCAACATACCATTATTCTGTTTACAGAAACAACAAACAAGCTTAATCGCTGGTCTGAGAAAGACAAACGAGCAACCAGTTGATATGAACACTGAAAAAACCGAGAGGGAAAAAGTTGAATCGGAAACACAGGTAGGTTTTATTAGTATGTTATTTTGCAGCTTGGCAAAAAAGAGTAGAAAATAATTACGCCACTTTCTTTACTTTTTCGACGTTCTCTCACATGCGGTCTTGCTCGCACCTATGCGAAACACCCGCATGTCAAATTGGTTCCGTTTCTAGACTTTTTTGTCAAGCTGTAAGGTACCTTACTCTATAATAAATATACAATTTTTTTTTAACCCTTGTTTTGTTTACAGCAAGCCGTAGCGAATGTGGGACGAACAGAAATCACAGAATCTACTTCTCAGCCCGTTATTTCCAGTAAGTTTCCTGTATCCATAATAAGGGTAAATGTATTTGAGATCGTGTTAAGTTCGAAAGTATGCAGCATAGTCTAAATTGAACGTAGTTACGCTAAAAGGACTCAATCCACAAAATGTCACTATGGAGATATGACATTTTAAAATTTAGACGATGATTCAACAATGTTATTGCATTCGGAAAATTTTCAAATTATTGTGTCATATACTATTTTTAAATGCCTGATTTTATACCTGGTAATAAAATCATCTGAATGCAAAATTTTCCATACAATAACATTATTGAATCATGTCTAAACTTTAAAATGCCTTAACTCCATAGTGACATTTTGTGGATTGAGTCCTTTCAGTGTAACTACGTCCAATTGTAATTTACAATATCTTTTTAATTGTCACCAGATATTTCGTCATCGTTTGATTCACAACCAAAACGAGCGTCTACTAAAAGTCAATTAAAGAAACCTGGTTTACCATCTGTCACCATTCCAAGGTATGTTAATACATCCAATTTTAATCAACCCTACGACTTATCCTAACGTTGGATACACTGTGAATTTTATGTTTATGTTTTAGACCAGAAAGTCCAGTGAAGAAATATCTGCAGCCGACTTTAAGTGACCCTCACCCTGCCCTCAATAAGAAATCACCTCGTAAGTACATGTTTACTTTGTAGACGTGAAGACGCACGTTTTCATTGCCTGATCAAGCAGTAAGTTCGTATAGCTAGGCTATATTTATTATAGGACGCCCAAAAAGTTAAGCCATATTAGGAATGTCGCTAGCAGACTAATTTTCAAAAAATATCAACATCATAAAGCTGCTAACGCCTCGCAGTTGGCGTAAGACTCTTACTTATAGAGCTTTACTCAAGTTGAAACATTGCTCGAAGTTAGCTCTGTCAGTGTTTTCAAGAGACACATTGGTAAGATATGGCTTTTTTTTGTACAAGGCCGAATAATGGTTAATTTAAAACTGCATCGAGAAGCTAATCTGGCAACACTTCCCGCTTTTATTGATTGGTTGGGAAGGACTAAGCTAGAGTACTACGCCACCAGCGTTCAATTAACGTTACATTTCTTTCCAGCAGCTGTGAAAAGTCATCGGGTTACTCACAACCATAGCAACATTAACATAATGCGTGAACAACCTGCCTTGCATGACGTCAGGTCTTGGTGGGGCGCGGAACTGTCCTCCCATATGCCTGTAGACTGCGACTAGAGCATTATAGTAAGATATTATATTTATAGTTCATTTTCATTTCACGAAGGCGCGTCTAATAACACTTATGTAGTTGATATTATGATATTACCTGCGCGCGTCATTTAAAAAAAACGCTGGAAGAAAGTGGAGGGGGTGTGTTCGCGTTTTGCGTGTACCTACTTATGCTCAAACACACCCCCTCTACTTTTTATAATTATTTTGTCAGGGAAATATCTATCTTTTTTTAAGCCGTACTAACTTAAGGCTAAAATTACCAATTATAACGAATTTATACCTTCTTTTGTGGAGTTTATACCAGCTTGTGTTTGTTATTTGCTATCAAATCGCACTGCCAATACTGTCATAGAGATAAATCATTATCATCGGCCTCAAGAAGTTTAAGAGTAGTAGAGCTCTTTGTGAAGGGCTCGTCCGGGGAAGTACTACCACCACGCCCTTTTCTGCCGCCAAGCAGTGTTGCTGTGTTTCGGTTTGAAGAGTGTGGTTGCCCGTGTAATTACAGGCACATGAGCCTTAACATCTGTATGCTTCAAGTTGATGGACGCAGGACAGGGCATCGTAGGGTACGTTCCTATCGTGCGTGACTTACGAGGCAATGCTTTGTTATAGTTGATGGTTACCATTTAACATCAGGTGGGCCATCTGCTTGTTCCATCAGCTAGTATTAAAAAAAAAAAGTCCAGCTTTGGGCATAAATTAAGAATATCATCCTTTTTTTCAGTATTTTTTTATGGTCTTTGGTATGCGCCCATCAGTTGTTAGACAGCCTAGTATTATCGAAAGATTTAGAAAAATATACCTATCGTTAAGTTGTTAGATAAAATTTATAGATATTTATTTAGGTAAGTAAAGTACATTACTTTGAATGTCTGTGTGGTTTAAGAAAGTTAGTGTCAAATGTATTAATAAAAATAAACATGTATAATAATCAACCTGGTATTATTCATTAAATTAGATTTAAAATTATACAATTATTGTAAATAGTGGCACATTCCTAATGAGAAGAGTACGATAACCGTCAATGTTAGCAGCAAGCAGAGGTACCGCCCGGCTACTGGGTGCTGGAACAATTTCGCGTTGAGTTGTAGCGTGGACGCGTACATGAGGATAGTGGTGATGTCTTCTTGTGACGTGTCTTGGTGAAGGAATGGCCGCACGCAGAGCTCGTGGCCGACCGCTTGCGTTTTACGACATTCACGGGATAAACGCGCCGCCTGGAATTAAAGCCAGTGTCGAACAAAAAATATAGGTATAGGTTGGACTATGTTGAGCGTCAGATAGGATCATGAGCCAGGTGGTTATTTCATAGTCTTAACAATAGTAAACTAGTAGTTCGCCCCGAACTGAGATCTCGTGATGCGACCCGACGAACGCATCAAAACTTTAAGTAGGTAGTAGTCAGAGGCAAGTCCAAACATTATCTTTGGTTTTTTTTCTGACTACCGCCTGCTGACTTGGTATGGCTACCAAGTTTCAACTCTATTGGCCTATTTATTGAAGAGTTCCGTTGAACAGATCTTGGCTCCATCATCAGACCTGGTCGTCGTCACCATTTTATGAGAACTGAGTACCTCCTTAATTTATTTCAAGAAAAAAAAATAAGAAAAATCTAAGGAACTGGCCAACCAGTAGAAAAACCTTGATGTCAACGAAACTCTTAGAGATGGGAGCTCTTGGATCGCTGGTTATCTTAATTTAACTTTTTAAGTTTTATCTCGAAAACAGAGCGTCCCAAAAAAAAAGTAAAAATTGTTTTGGAATGTCCAAACAAAGCCCTTTCATATGACATGTAACTTGATTTTTTTATGTAACTTTTTTATTTTTGCCCTCTCAAAAAACCCCATATCTCAAAAACCCTTCATCCGATTTTACTCATATACTTACCAGTAAATTTCTCAAGTACAAGCTATCGACACATCAAATTTCATGCAGATCAGATCAACGGTTCTAAAGTTATCGCCAGACAAACATACATACATACATACATACATACATACATACATACATAAAATGCCAAATCGCCCAAGTTGAAACTAAGATCTTCGTTCGCTTCGCTCACTCGATCAATTATGCAAAACGATTCATCTATGGCCCATAGATGAATCCTGAGCGACGCGAGTGATTCCTGGACCTCGATATAAATCCGTTTTATTCAAAAGTTGCATGCTATACTTTATACCATAAGCGAAAATAGACATAATTTAATGAAAAAAAAGGAAGGTTTAACACAAAATAGTTTTTATTCTAATGTCAATCAAATCTCGAGGAGTTATTTGCACAATAAATTTGTATCGAGCATTTTTTGCACAAGGAGGATTGTATAGCATTGAGTGAGATGGAAGTCGAATGTATTGGTGTGTTCTAAATTCAAACACCAAAACAGTGATTAAAAGTGCTTTTCATTCTCTGTTTACAGTGAATAAAATAAGCTTTTTAGAGGGGGAATGGTATAAATATAATTAAATTTAATGGTAAATAAAAAAAGTAGGTTTTTTTGTCAATTTCATACAGTACTAAGCAAGCAATAAGTATTTTTTTTGGAAATAAAGAAACTGTTTTTTTTTTCCTTGCTTACTAGAATTTTTTGAAAACATGATTGTTAACAAAAACTTCTATAGAAAATATTGAATTTGCACATGTAGGTATTGTTTTTATCTAGATCACAGGAACCCTAACCTATACCAAGTTGGTTTATTAATGACTAGTAGTTTTTGAGCCTATTCGTTACATACATAAATACAAATCTTTCCTCATTATAATATTAGTGTAGATGAGGTATTTTTAGTGTATTTTTAGAAATAATATAAATTCGAAAAAGAATTGGTGGGTCTTCCGTCAGAAAAATTATGTTGATCAAAAACACCAACTTATTATATTATACCTAAGAGTAACTGCAATAACGAACCTGTACAAACGGCACTATGACAGCGGATATCCACAGCAATTGGTTCAGAACACTGATACCCAGTATCGGTTCCGTTTCCGTATCCACCCGGTCCAGGTTCAGTAGCCACAGTACTCCGGAAGTCGCCCAGGAGATGTTGACGATTGTGAACAGACACACGGCCGGGGCTAAATCGTCATTCAGATACTTTAGTAACTTGTGGAATTCTGCTATTTCCTGTCAACAATAACACGTAAAACAATTTACTTGATAGGAAAACTTGCCAGGAACAAAATTATATTTGTTGAATCCTGACAATAATGCAATTTACGAGCGAAAAATTGTTTGATGGCGGTCTGCGTCTTAATAACTTAATAAATAATAAAATAAAGCCTGTTATTCCATAATTAGTTTACATGTGTGTTTTAAATTTGAACTTTAAATATTTTACGTATAAGTAAAGTACCTACTACTAATTAGGACCTTTCTCGGCTAAAGGCCTAAATAGGGAAGGCATCTATCTTAATAACTTACCCTCATCCAATTCAAAGGCGTTATGGTCCGATTGAGCAGGCGTTCTTTGAGGAACATGAGATGCGCCTGCAGCAGCTGCGCTTGCAAGCAGTAGCTCGTGATAATAGTGGCTTGCACCATATCGTGAATCAGCGTGCAGATTATCAAGAGTATCTTCAGGGACAGGTTAACTTCGTACGAACTGGAAATAATAAGTTGTAGTTTAAAAAACAAGTTTGCTTCGATTTTAGACAATATTTGAAACTAGGTACCTAGCAGCCGCCCACAGCTCATGTATTTGTACCTACCTATACCTGAATTATATTGATTGTAATCACTGATTCATTTCAATATTTCAGGCATTTACTCAGTAGATTCTGCGATTTTTTAGATACAAAATAGCAATTTAATAATATGCTTATCCAGGTTACGGTACGGTACGGTTACGGTAACTATATTTATTCCAAGTTTCATCCAACCTTGGTTAGGGCTTGATTTAGCCACAAACACATCACGCAAACATCTGAACTTCTGCATTAATTATTAGTAGGATGTATTTTATAATTAATACTTTTTTTAATTAATAGGTAGGTAGGTGAGGTACCTGTTTTTTTAATTAATAGGTAGGTAGGTGAGGTACCTGTTTTCGACCCATCGAAACATGACAACTCCTTTAGCCATCATGAGGTTGACGGAACACAGCGACAGTCCCATCCACACAACGCTGAGGATTATGAAGAACCACAACATTCGTAACAAGCGCTTCGGCTTGTTTGTGGGCGTGCCTTGTGGTGCGTATGATGACAGTAAAAATACCTGGAACGAAAAGCTTATTACCTCATTGAACAATCTCAGTCAGTATGCTGCTTTATTACACACTGTAAACGCGAAAAAAAAACAGCTGTTTCATACATTTTAGCCTATTGAACTTTTATATGAAACAGCTGTTTTTTTTCGCGATTACAGTGTTGGTTCCTTAGAAAAAGTTAGTCATATGGATGGGTACTTTAGCCCCCTGAAGTTTAACACAAGTATTGGAACACCTTGTATAAACAAAAAGTGATGAAACAATTGAATCTTCATATAAGGAAGCGAAGGGTGCGTTCATTCGACCTATGGTTTTATGCCGTAAAGTCGAACATATACTTGCAATTTGAACTACTGCTGCTAAACCAAGTTACTAGGTATATGCTGCCCCCATTGCGACCCAAAACTTTAACTAAAACCGAACCGAAGTAGCCATCACATTAGCACTCACCCTCTCCATCAAATTCTGTAGCTGTTCATTATCAGATATCCGAAACAAGTACAGAGCATACAGGAACCCAACAAAGTGCAATATGCTGGGCCCAATGTACGTGAATGCTACGTTACCGTAGCACACTTGCTTATATGTGTCATACTCTAAGGATGACGTTAAAGCAAGTGGAACCAGCTTGTAACAGAACCCTCGATCGCGTCTGCAAACAAAAATACATTATCTAGGCATCTATAAATATCAAAAGTTTCGCAGTCTTATCAACCTCAATAAAAAAAAAACTTCTTAATGAAATAGTTTGTGTGGTAGGTAGTATATTCGCTACTTGCAGATCTATTGGAGATCATATGGGATGCACCTATGTCTGATGTCTATCTGTTTACATAAGTGTTTACAAAAATACAAATCTTTCTTCTTTATAACATTAGTATAGATAACACATACCTGAAACAAGCCATATACTGAAGGATATATCCTATGAACATAAATATTGCGACCTGCGCAGAATGTAAGTGCGAGCACAAAATAGCACATCTTGATGAATTTGAAGCATCCACTACAGGCCCCAGGCCCATTATTGTCAATAGTTTTAAATAAGGAAGAAGAATCTGAGAATAAAAAAATACTTAATTAGGTAAGTACCTACTTAGAACTTCTTAGAGTTTGGTAGGTACTCGGATAGGTAAGTAGGAGTGTAAGGAATGAAAAAAAGCAACTCACCTTGGATTTACAGTAGTGTAAAATTGCTGAAGTGCTCATGTATTCCGTGTCTGGAGATTCAGTTATCTCCCCAATCTAAAATTAAAACACTTCGTCATCAACAAGCACCATAGTTAAAACTGCATTATAAACTCATCACATCGAAGTTAAAGGCTAAACTCACGTCAACGCTATTCGCATCGAGGCTTGACCTGTGCGACCGCGGCATTGCTGGCTCACAGTGTTTGTCGTTCCCGAGAACATGGCTATCCAGCAGATCGCTGGCTACAAAATCATTGAAAAAATGCACATTATTCAGTTTATTACCCATATCTATATTTTAATTGACTTTTTGTCCATTATTCACAACGTTATCACAATAAATAGTACGTTGATGCAGACAACAACACAGTTCTAAATAACGACGGTAGGTAGGTAATTTAAAAAGTTAATAATCACTTACCGCTACCGTATGATCCATTGTCGTTTTGCATGTTATAATTCAACTAAATAACAATATAGAATCGTCGTAAGACAGCTACATTACGGTTATTCACAATAAAATTCGGAATAAAATAAAAACTGAAAACTGCTTGTGGCGTGAACTAGAGATAACAATGCACTGGTGTTTTTAAAGTTCATTACAATGCTCCCGACAATGTAGGTACCTACCTACTTATTATAAGTCACTAGGTGCAGACAGACGAACAGATAAAAATTCGTCGCGACACCAATAATTTGCACTTACCTTACCTAGGTTAGGTATACTAGGTAAAGATTCTCAGGGTTTCAAATTTCTTATTGCAACTAGGAGCTCAGAGATTAGATAAACGCAATAGAGTAGATACCTACGTAATGTGTTAAACTGTTGATCTAGTGGTAGCATCTAGTGGTAGCCTTCCAATTTTAAGGTCAGCGTTCACATGTAGTAGGTAGCTTAGAAAAAATAATGTACGCTAACAACTATCTGGATTTTAGGGTTTCCGGCCGAAAAACATCTAAAATCAAAGCGCTATATACCTACCTAGCGCCCCGTAATGAAATAAAAAAATTGGGAGGGCACTGGTGGTCTGTTTGTATGCCACAGTGCCAGCATTCTCAAACGATCGAAACATCGTGAGGAAAACGGCATGTCGTAGAACCTAAAAAGTTTTAAAACATGTGTCAATTGCTCGAAAGGAGCCACAGAGTACTTTGTTATAAATGAAATAGAGGTACAACTCAGCTAAAAAATCGGGTAATACAAAGTGTCGCCCACTGGTCGAAGGTTTTGGAACTAATGCCAACACAGTATGTACGTAGGTAGGTATCTATAGCTCGCTACGGTTGCTAGCTAGCTAGCTATACATTTATCTCTACCTATCTACCGTTTTCTATAATGTTATTATTTTTAAATACAATAAAACAATGTTCATTTGCATACTATGTGTTTTATTATTTGATATTTCTTTATAAAAACCTTTCAGACATGTTTTTTGCTCATTATTTGATGTTTTTGGATTCATAAATTTCATGTTTTTCATGAGATGCTTGGATTCCGTCCATGTTTTGTGGTGTATGGAAGTAGGCGTCACAGGTCCTAGAAGAGGCTTGCCATGCTCCTTTCTTTTGCTTATGCTTGCATTCATGGAATCAAAAACTTGGTCGAGAAACATATATATCATATCAGCTGTATTTTTGGCTTATTCCGGAAGAATGCCTTCATCTGAAAAAAATATACCTTTTATTAGTATTTTAATCTAATCTGGCAAAACAAAGAGGTGAGAACAGCATGGCAATATAGATAGGTATTACTAATGTTTCGTTTTTATTATTATTTATCACGCAAAAATAAATATTTAAAATAAGATCTTCTCTGCTTGTTCCATCATAACATAGAACAAAAAATAATATTATTTAATATGCTTAGTTTTATAATTTTTTACTGACCTGGTAGGTATTTTTCTCATGGGTACAGCTTCTTTAAGATGATTATTCCAGCATGAACACTTTTCTTCAAAGTGTGCATCACATACACGGCGATATTTAAAAATATGGTCATCTTTTAGCTGCAAAATATTGCCACCAATAGATTTTTGTCCTTAGCTGGAATAGGGAATTTGTGCAAATTCATCTTGGTGTCTGAAAAAATAACAGATAGGTTACAGAAAAGTTATAAGTTTAAACATACAATAAATTTATATGAAGCATGATGTGCATGTTGCTAATTATTTTCAATTATACATTTTATCGTTCTATTTTGCAAGAGAAAATAGTTAAACAAAACAGTTGATTTAGTGGAACTGAGACTATTACCTCTTATCTGTGCTATTACACAATGTATTATCCAACTCAGTAGAAGGAAACGAAATTTTACCTAACCTATATTACTTGTAGGTACTTAAGTATGTACTAAATATGATGTACGGCTACTTGGGAAGATATCTGTACCTTACTTACCTAGAAATTGGAAAGATTACAGAAGAATTGATGTTATTAACATTAACACTACCATTTCGGTATCATGGTGAGGTTTGAGCTGCGATTCGGCTCGTGAAACACACGTAATCAAGTTTTTTTGAATGATGAACTCCATGGCTGACTCTAACAGTTAAAACAATTACCTAAGCTATATAAACATCCGGGGACACAGCACTTTCTATTAGACTTTTGTTCAAAACCAGGTACAAAGTAAAACGGGAATTTTCAAAGTAGGTATAAACACTGTGAACAACGGTAATAACAAAAACTGCCATGTTGGATTCGCAGTTTTCTTTAAATCTTGCGGTAGACGGTAGAATGTGGATACAAGTCTTTTTGCCACGAGATGTTCAGAATTTTAAATACTGCCATCTTTGCAAAGGTTTTGGAGTTACTTCACATTTTAGTGACGTAAGCGGTTACCCGTTTGACACTACTATGATTGTCAACCCTGAAAGGAGCCTTTGAAAGAAATTAATGACACGACACGATGAAAAGGGACAGGAGTCAAAAAGTTGTCCCTGCCTGACGCGTATAAATCTTCAACAGATGCATAGGTGTTATTGTAACTATTGCTTACTTACCTACAACTTTCTGTTATTCAAATGAGTAGGTGCCTACATCCAATTACCAACTAGGACTTCTAAACAACATCGAACTTTTGATGAACTGAAACGCAGTGATCTACACTAATATTATAGAGGTAAAGAGGAAAGATTTGTATTTTTGTTTTTTTGTATGTAACGAATAGTCTCAAAAACTACTGGTCCGATTTCAAAAATTCTCATCATTAGAATGCTACATTATCCCTGAGTAACATAGGCTATATTATATTTTCAAAAAAATCAGGGATCCTTACTAAAACTCCAATAATGTAACCCAAGGTGGAAAACAAAAACCTTACATCGCGTGCGCTGCGAAAACTATTGATAATAGAACAAAATAATGTACTATGATTTTGTAGAACACGTCATCATCTACAAAAAATGTCGCGACAGCATATGTCAACTAATAAAGTTAAGTCACAATAAGTGTTCTTTTATTATAAAAAATTAATTGAAATGCCGCCGCTAGAAAAGGGTCTTTATTTGTACCTTGGTATTAATCCTTATCCAAATAAATCATTTCATAATTAAGACGGTTTCAATACCTATAGATTACTTCTAAAATTTTTCAAATCGGACATTCCTTTCAAAAGATATGACGAAATTAAAAATGTTAACGGGTCCACGGGTCGTGCGAATGTATGAAATAAGTAGACGCGAGGCTCGAACCCACGGTATAAGTTTATCCTAAAATGTTCAAAAAATTTATGACCACCCATGCGAAGCTGGGACAGGCCGCTAGTCATAAATAAAGTCATTGCTTGTAGGTATGAATATTTTGATTATGAGCACCTATTTGAGTACGAGTAGGTATCACGTAGGAGAAAAGATATCTACCACACAAATAAGTCCTAATTTGTATCCTATTGAAATAAAAAAACAAATAAAACTTGTATTCAATAAGCTTTATTACAAACGCAATCATAATCTCTTAGGAAGTTTATTTCTTGATAGGAAACCAGTTTTTCTGGCAATCTCTTTCCTTTCTTGGTGGTGTTTCTTCATTTTCTTGTAATTATCTGATTCTTCTCTCGTTTTTTTCCCGCCCATCCGGAACCTCATCTCTCTGTTACCCCCTGTCCCGGTCACCGTTGTCGTTAATCCTTCATTGGCTAGTCGATCGCCCAAGCTTGCCTTACTGACTCTAGACATACTCTTGATTACACTGGTATTTCTAGGTGCCTTGTCAAACTCGTAAACTTTCTCACCATTCTCTCTTTCAGTATCGTCATCTTCTTGTCGTTTATTCCTGTTAATGATTTTGTGTTGTTTTTTAACTTCTTTTACCCAGCCCCTTTCGTCATCTGAACTCTCTTCTTCAGTGGATTCATATAGTTCAGCATCAGAATCTTTGTGTTCTGGTTCATCAACCTGGAATATTGATTTAGCAGATTAATATAATTCATCAAGTATTTCACCAGGATGCAAACATAAACCGTACCTCAAGTGAACATTGTTTTTCAGCATTGCGAACCCGGATTTAGTCTGGAGACGGAGGTTTCCAGACCTATCGGGGGTGCTGAGAACTATCGTGGATACAGACAAAACCCGGTCTCGCAATACAGAAAACCAAAAACAAAAAACTTGAGACTTGAGATACAAATTGCAAACTGACCTCCATAAGACTAGGCTCCACTTTCTTGCTTTGTTTGCTCTTCTTATCATCAAGTCTAGATAGAACTGGATTGAGAAGACGATACTCTTCAGCTTGCTTGTCCACTTCAAAGTCTGGGTTCTCGAACAATGCCTTTAAAACAAAAAAAATAATTAACCTTCTTTTTTTTTTATTATATCTTGCGAACCGCATTAATCAAGCAAGTGCTACTCAAGGACTTCTTGTTAAAGTTTTCCTATGTAGTATAAGTAGGTAGGTATGTAGTATACATGCCTTGAATCGATCATCATTGAGTAGGTCGCCAGTTTGTTTTTTCTTCTTCTTTCCTTCAGAATCCATAAGTTTTGAGGCCAAATCTCTGTTGACTTTTGGCAGATTATCTACAATTTTAATTCTGGATGGTCTTTCTTGTTCAATCTTTTCTCTTATTTTCTTCTTCTTGTATTGCTCAAACGCAAATGGATCTGCTATTGATTTCGCCCTCTTGTATAGTCTCACATCTACAAAATAGCTGCAATCGAAAAAGATAGATTGTAAACAAACACAAAATTAAATATCGAATTACGTAAATAATTCTTTTAATAGAATAAATAACAGTGGGTACTGCGCGAACCGTGAATGTTTATATTAACTACCTACCTACTTACTTTTTTATAAATGTTGTTTTTGGACCAACTGACCCTTCATGTTATCAAATTAAAAAGTTATTGTTTTTACCTACTTAGGCATGCAGTACAGTCTTAATTTTAAGAAGTTTACTTACCTAATTATACCTACTTGTGTTTAAAATGTTAAACCTTACTAGGTTTACTATGTTACTCTGTTGTAAAATGAATACTGCAATTTACTATTTCTTGTTAAAAAAAAAATATAAAAAAATATTGGTAAGTCTTACCCATGCATGTATGCTCTCAAGAGGTTTGTGCCGAGCAAATGATCCAATCCCAATGATTCAAGTTCTTGTTTAGTTACGAACTTGTAATCATCATACACCGTTTGTGATGCAGAAGTTTCCAACTCCTCAGTCAAGTTGTCTAAGAATGCACACCACCTAGGAGCAGGACCTAGTTAAAAATAATTTGTTTAATAAAAGCATATTTTAAGGTATGCCTAGCTAAACAAAATAGCACATTCAACTAGCGTATGTGTCATGCATGTTGATTACAGGCCTCACAGCTCAGTTGGAAGTAAGACGGCCGAAAAGACGTAAGCGAGACAATCTCGACGTTTCAAGAGGACTGGTGGGAAATTTCCAAAGATCAGGATAGGTGGAAGATATTGGGGGAGACCTTTATCCAGTAGTGGGACTAACAAACATGAAATTACAAGCACATGAGGCTAAGAGCTGATTTCACCATGCTCTGGTAGTTACTAATACAGGATTAACAGGCCATTAAATATAACCTTAGATGTCAAACGCGTACATTTTGACATAATTAACGGTTCTTTAATCCTTTGTTAATCTAACAGGCCATGGTGAAATCAGCTCTTAACATCTATATGTCTCAAATTGATGGAAGCAGGGCAGTGCATCGTAGGACACGTTCCTATCGTGTGTGAATAACGAGGCAATGTTACCACTTTACATCAGGTGGGCCATCTGCTTGTTCTACCAGCAAGTAGAATAAAAAAAACGGTTCTATCAGTGTAACGGTTCTCTGGTTCTCATAGTTCCTTGGTATCCTCCTCATAGTATTCAAGGATTGCTTGGATATGGGACTAGATATAGATAAGAGTGAAGGGCTGATCCGGGGACTTGACATTGGGGGTTTTTCCATTAGCAAGTACTGCTGAAGTGTATTAACATATTATTGTATACAACTTACCTAGAGATGGAACATAGTAGATTTGCATTTTTTGATCTTCAACTGCCATCAAATTCAATCCGGTGTTTGGAATAACACACAGGTCATTGAAATCTGCTGATGACTCAATACTTGTGTATTGTTTGCCCTAAAATAATAAAAACATAGCAGATGTCAAGCAACCTTGTGGACCAATTGATAACATTGAAATGTTTGTTCAAAACACGTCATACATTGTTTTTATCCCAGATTTTTACAACAGATGAATCCATTGAATAGACATAATTCATTTGTTTGTGGAACTCTAACTTCTTGATTGGAAGCTCATTCATGTGGTCTTTAACTAACAAAGGTTTGCTTGATCTTATGTCGTAAAGCAGGACATGGCCTGTGGATGTCCCAACTCCCATCTGCAGGGCTCCATCAAACTTGATAGCAGTAATGGCAGGTAAACCATCATTTCTGAAAGCAAACAACGTTGAAAACCATCATCTGAGTACCTTACAATAAAATATATTTGGTGAAACAAATTGGTATGATATTTATTAAATAAAATAACTAAAAATAAATCACTATGCTGGCTACACTTTTTTAAGCTGGCAGCAAAGTTGTTACTAGATTGACTTATTCTTACTTGTATTCAGAGTCAGTACAGTGTAAAGCACAATCAAGTATTCCTTGTCTAGCCTTAGTCCGTGGATCCCATGCCTCAACATGCCCTGATGCTGTCCCAAGTACCAATAGCCCATGATCTTCGCTGACATCACAGCAGTTGACTTCTGTGGCTTTTGTTACATATGGTGCTAAAAATTGGCCTAATTCCAAATTGAGTCTGTACACTTCCTGCAAATAATTTATGTTCTGACACACATCACAACAAATCAAAAAACGTCTAGAGCATCATCCAAACTAATTGGCTAAACATTTGAAGCAAAATACCACTTCATTTAAAAGACTCAAAAGGAGAGCCCCTCAAGACCTGGTAAAAGGAATAAAAGAATAACAATGGAAGGACTATTGGGCATTTTCCATACATGTCAATGCAAAGAAAAAAAAACTAAACTCTAGCTCAATGCCTGCACAGGCAGATTGCAAGACACAGAGATTTAAAAATATATATATATGTTACACACCGACGATGCACCAGCAACAAACAAATCACATGTGGGTTTGTGGTATGATATATCTCTGCCAAAACGTGGAACTCGTAGTCGGTAATGTCTCCCATGACCAACATGAAACTCCACATAACGATCACATTGCAAGAAGACAATCTGAAAAGGGAATAATTCATTATAGTTTGATAAGTTCATAGAGTTTTCGAATTAAGGTAATAGGAAATCTGCTTACCTTTGCATAATCTTCACTCAGTATTTCAAATGTAATAACTTCAGAATCCAAGCATCGCTCAAACTTCATTGATAAATTATTGACATCATAACATTTGATCCTAGGTTTATAAATGCCAGTTGCCATAATATACTGCCCATCTTTTGAAACACGTAAACTTGTGCTTAATCCTGGCATATCAAACTCTTGAATGAGTTCTATCCTTCTTCTCAAGTCAACATTCTTTTTAAGTAGAGCTCTTTTCTTTCTTTCTGTAAGCCACTAGAAGCAAAATTGACATTTGGAAAAAAATTGGTATTGCTAACTACCCGTGTGGGCAGTATTAATATATTCTGTGCCTATGGTATATAATAATCTAGCTTATGATCAGATCCCACTGTTTGTTTGTCGAAAAGGGTTTACTCCAGAAGATCTCCGGAAACATGATTCTTATTTCAAACTTGAGGTGCAGAATGAAACATATAAATATTAGAAGTTAAGTTAGGAAAACATGTTTTATTAAATAAACACAACAGGACATGTCCCTTAACATAAAATGTAATACTAGTTCAGTTAAACTAATACCACAAGAAAGCAAACATGGAGCATGCACTACCCCTTACCACCTACTTATACGATAATTACTGAATAAAGAGGTTAGACAGTATGCTAGACTTACGTCTGGAAGTGATTTTCCAACACTAAGGTTATAAATTTTAACATTGTCAATTTCTGAAACTTGCATTTTGTTTATTTAGTGGTATATAAACATTTCAGACGAAGTATAGTTCTTTTAACGAGATAAGTCACAATTTAATTTGCAAAGCGCAATACAGTTTTCTATTTAAACTTGGATTTTATTTTATTTATTTTGTTTGAAGTCTGACACGGACTGAATGACTGACTCTAGCTTGTTTGTCTGTTAATTAATTCGACGGACAAACTGGTCTGTGTCAGTCCATAGTCAAGTCGGCATAAAAATTTCGGGTGCCAATAATGTACAACCAAGGATTGTACAGCCGAGGAAAACACAGCCCGGAATTGATGTACAATTTGGTCGCGAAATCCAAGGCTGTACATTCCAAGCCGTACAAATTCAGCACACCTTTGGAAAGCACGACCCGATAAAACGCAGCCAAAATTTTGATGCCAAAACTTAGGCTTTGTTTACACTCGTCAATTACTTACTCACTCACTTGTTGATCCGACTCGGATTGGTTAGGTTATGTTAAAACATATAAATTACGCACGAGGCGAGCGAGCAAAGCGAGCGTGCCGCGGCAGCGGCCGCCGAAGTGCCAGAATTTTATTTTTTTCTAACATTAATCTCTGAATAATTCTCTTATTTTATATAATTTTTAATCTGTGCTACTTGCCTATACTTACTGTGTAGTGCATCTAAACAGAGCATAGGCTTTCGACCAATCAGAGCATGGTCACAGAATCCATGGTCGTGCAATCCTGGCTGTACAATCCCGACTGTGCTGGGAAAGCACAGCCTGGAAAACACGGCCCGGGTTTCATGTACATTTTGTACATGGAATCCGGGCCGTGTTTTCCAGGTTGTGCTTTCCGGGTTGTACATTTTCGGGCTGTGTAATACTTGGTCGTAAATTAACCGGACCCAAAATTTCGACCTACGGATCTACATGTTTTTGGCCCCACCTAAGGAATTACAGATTTTCACTAAATTCAATTTATAATAACTATACAACATTACGGAGTTTACGGACCGCATTAAGGCAATAATAAAATAAAAACTTTCAAATATTTCGTTCTATAAAAACAGTCGCATAAAACATAACATTATTATTTTAAGTGACGTATTATATTTAAGTTTGTGAAGTTATAGTCTAAGGCCCAGTTTCACCATGCTCTGTTAGTTACTAATCAAGGATTAACAGGCCGTTAAATCTAACCTTAGCTGTCAAACGCGTACATTTTGACATATTTAACGGCCCTTTAATCCTTTGTTAACTAAACTAACAAGGTCATCTTTCCTCCCCTTGTGAGGGAGGAGAGGGAAGGGCCTCGACTTACGTCTTTGCCCTGACTTTCACCACCAGGGGTAGTAACCCCTGGGTCTTGGGGTGTCGCCGTTTGGCGGATTATACTAATAAATATATGTCATAATAGTTTTTTTTTTTTGTTTTTTTTTTTTGTTTTTTGTTTTGTTTTGTTTTGTTTTGTTTTTTTTTTTTTGTTTTTTTTTTTTTTTAATGATATATATTTTTACAATTTTGGCTTAACTTAACAATATGTTAAGTTAAGCCAAAATTTTGTTAACCTTTGTTAACCTAACAGAGCATGGTGAAACCGGCCCTAAGCATTACCCACAGGAGGGAGCCAATAATGTACAACCATGGATTGTTCAGCCGTGGAAAACACAGCCCGGAATTTATGTACAATTTGGTCGTAAATTCCATAGCTGTGTAATCCAAGGGTGTACATTCCAAGCCGTACAAACACAGCTTTAGAAAACACAACCCGTTAAAACGCAGCCAATGGCTTCCTATGGCATTCAAATACGGGTCGTACAATCCCAGCACGTGTCTGGAATGTACAGCCATGGATTACACATCCATGGAATTTGATGCCAAAACCTATGCTTTGTTTACACTCGCCAATTACTACACTTACTTGTTGATGTAGTTACTGAAGCGAGCGTGCCGCGGTAGCGGCCGCCGAAGTGCCCGAAATTATTTTTTTTCTTACACTTATCTCTGGATAATTCTCTTTTTTATTTATTATTACATTATTTTTAATCTATACTACTTGCCTAATTGAGAATGGGATAGTACAATATTTACGGTGTGCATCTAAACAAAGCATAGGCTTTCGACCAATCAGAGCAATGGTCACAAAATTCATGGTCGTGTAATCCTGGCTGTACAATCCCGACTGTGCTGGGAAAGCACAGCCTGGAAGACACGGCCCGGATTTAATTTACATTTTGCACATGAATTTCAGGCCTGGAAGGTACGGTACATTCTTGATCGTACATGTTCAACACTTATCGGGAACGACCATGGATTTCATGTACATTTAGACATGAATTCCTGGCTGCGTTTTCATACCCGTGCTTTCCTGGTTGTACATTCTCGGGCTGTGTAATACATGGTCGTACATTGACCGGCCCCCCACAAAAGTCAAAGTCAGTCAGACAGATAGACGGACCTTAATCGCGTCAGGCCAGTAGTCAGGCCTAGCGATGTAACGATCTCGAAATTTTTCAAACCGACTCAATTGAAAGATATGCAAACCGACTTGTAAATCGAACCGCAAAAATCTATGTACACCGGTTTGAAACCGGGTTACAAACCGAAATGACAAAGTCAATACGACGAACCAATTTGTATTGCTCATGCTAGAATTTTATGATAAGGAAACCGAAACGAATGAGTTAAATTTGTATTCATAATCCGGTATGAATACAAATTTAACTCATTCGTAGAACCCAAGAACAAATTGAATCGACTTTGTCAAGTCAATCTCATTTTCATATTTCGGTTCGATCCGACCCGAAGTACCGACTCGCGGTTCCGCGCCGCACCGTGCGTAGGTTGAAGAGGGACAGCGATCAACAAACCGCTCGCTTACTCAACTCGTCGATCGGTTTGGCATAGGTTCAACCCGACTTGCACGGTTTGAAGCTCAACCCGGGTTGGTAAACCGAGTCGTAACATCGCTAGTCAGGCCACCAGACAAGTCAAAGTCACACATAGGGATGTGACATTCTACATAATAAATCGATTTTTAATCGATTGTTTTTTTAGCATGAAAAATCGATTAATAAATAATTGATTTTTCTATATTAATCGATTTTTTCCTTATTTGTCAATTTATTTCAAAATAAACGCCAAAAATATTATATTAATCATAGTTTTAGGTCTATAATGCGTTTTTGTTGTTGTTCTTAATGATTCAGTTTCATTAAATAATAATCAGTGGAGTTTTCGTATAAAAAAATAGATAATTACCGATTTTTTTACACACCAAGCAACAACAAAGTTCAAATACACAAACAAAACTCTTGACAGCTACCAATGATTACTGTCAGTCATGCCCAATGCCTAATCGAGATGACAACAAACCAGACTTAATGTCGGGGGTGCCAGACGAAAAATCGGTTTTATAAATATAAAAATAATCGATTATTAATCGATTATTTGTAATTTTAAAATCGATTATAAAAATCGATTTTTATCTTTAAAAAAATCGATTATTTTCGATTATTTTCATAATCGATTATTTTTTCACATCCCTATCACACATGCTGTGACAATTGTGCGTGACGGGTCCGGTTAATTTACGACCAAGTATTACACAGCCCGAAAATGTACAACCCGGAAAGCACAGCCTGGAAAACACGGCCCGGATTCCATGTACAAAATGTACATGAAATCCGGGCCGTGTTTTCCAGGCTGTGCTTTCCCAGCACAGTCGGGATTGTACAGCCAGGATTGCACGACCATGGATTCTGTGACCATGCTCTGATTGGTCGAAAGCCTATGCTCTGTTTAGATGCACTACACAGTAAGTATAGGCAAGTAGCACAGATTAAAAATTATATAAAATAAGAGAATTATTCAGAGATTAATGTTAGAAAAAAATAAAATTCTGGCACTTCGGCGGCCGCTACCGCGGCACGCTCGCTTTGCTCGCTCGCCTCGTGCGTAATTTATATGTTTTAACATAACCTAACCAATCCGAGTCGGATCAACAAGTGAGTGAGTAAGTAATTGACGAGTGTAAACAAAGCCTAAGTTTTGGCATCAAAATTTTGGCTGCGTTTTATCGGGTCGTGCTTTCCAAAGGTGTGCTGAATTTGTACGGCTTGGAATGTACAGCCTTGGATTACACAGCCATGGATTTCGCGACCAAATTGTACATCAATTCCGGGCTGTGTTTTCCTCGGCTGTACAATCCTTGGTTGTACATTATTGGCACCCGTGCGTGACATGCTAGCTAGCACGCTGAATGCGAAAAACAAATATTTGAACATTCCAATATTTTCAAATCAGGTAGAAATTAGTAGTCATACGCAATGGCTAATAGAAAGCCCCAATTACCAAAGTCTGTCCTAGACATGAAGTTCATGAAAAAATCTAAAGAGCGCATACAGAAGGAATTAGAAAATATAGAAGATCATGGTAGTTTGTATACCAGCACAATTCCAAACGATAAGCGCGGTGCTGCTCAAAACAATTACATATCAGAATCCAGTTTCATATACTGTGAGGACTTGATAGAGGGTAGACTCTCCTTCAAAGGTATGAATCCTGAGATAGAAAGACTAATGGAACTAGAAAACCAACCCCTGATCCTAGAAGAAGATATGAAAAAAGATGTATCTGATGAAATATTAGTGAAAAAAATGGAAGCATTCAACCAAAGAAAAAGACCTTATGGTAAGCCAAGTACTGCTGGTTTAAAAAAGAAAAAGCAGTCATTTGACTAAATTTACCAAAATTCTATCAAAATGTGATGCTAGAGAGTTACTTTATGGTTTAAATCGGCGGCTTGTGCCTTTTATCAGCAGAAAGCACTGAAAGTGTTATCTAAATATAGCTATCAGTAAGGGTATGATTTGCACATTGCCTTTTACTACATTAATATTATATGGGCTTTACATAAACTGTTGCATACACTTACATAGGCTGTTCTGTTTTAAGATAAACTCTAATTTAGTATATTGAAAACTTGCATGAATTTATAAAATACAACTCCTTGGGGTGATAATTAAAAAAAAAATCCTAAGTGCATACAGTACATCCCTCATGTCATGGTGTCTGTCCCAATTTTTTAGATGATTATTTTATGCAGTGTCTGAGGCCTTATCATGAATTAATATTGACATTTATGGCATTAATCCTAGCAATATTCGACTTTTTCTGTTGTAGTTAGGGATACATTACATGACTAACATCAAATTTCAAAGATTTTTATGATGTCCACAATATTATTATCCGAGTGGGATTTGAACCCACTTTATAACTAATAAAAAAAATAACATCTGTTCGTGATTAGTCCTCTGAGACTGATACTTTTCCTTTATGATTAAAGATGTAGTTCAGCATTATTTCAAATTGTTTTAACAGTATCCTGATTAAATTTTGTTTTACATAATTTTAATAGCATGCTGATTATTAAGTTAATTTATCACAGTGTAAATTATTTTAAGTTATTTTAAGTGGTTTTAAATTTTACCTATCAGAAATATACTACCTTTATTTAAAAAAAATGCATTTTCCTTTAATTATTTCATTTTTCATTGTAAAAGTGCAGGTTTTGTTGATGTATTTATAAAGCTGTAGGTATGTGGGTATAACAAAACAACTACAAAACCATTTAAATCTTATATTTTGTTAATAAATCTAATAAACATAAGTAATTTCACAACAAAAATGTGAGTTTGGTGAGACATAATCAATTTGATTGAATTGAATGTTAATTGTGTATAAACATATGAATGAAAATGTTAAATAATTTATCAGTTCTCTGCATAACTTTATCCTAGAATTAGTTACTAAGTACGAGATTTTAAAAGACTAAGGGCCGGTTTCACCATGCTCTGTTAGATTAACAAAGGATTAAAGGGCCGTTAAATATGTCAAAATGTACTCGTTTGACAGCTAAGGTTAGATTTAACGGCCTGTTAATCCTCGATTAGTAACTAACAGAGCATGGTGAAACTGGGCCTTAGTTGGTCAGTCAAGGCCTTGTTGCATCAGATTGTGTAAGTCGCGAAAGGCTGCGCCGAGTCGTCCTTGTAGAGTTTGTCGTTTGAGCAGGAACGCTCTCACGTCAATGAGTAGTCTGTGAATCTGTACGCATTTGGAGTAGCGCTCCTCGCGAGGAATGTCTACGCCGAGTGTACGCACGGGGGCGCTTACATTCGCACGCACTACCGACGAGAAGTTGCGCACTATTAGTCTTAGCGCGTT
Organism: Chloroclysta siterata; assembly: GCA_932294275.1. Taxonomy (NCBI): domain Eukaryota; kingdom Metazoa; phylum Arthropoda; class Insecta; order Lepidoptera; family Geometridae; genus Chloroclysta; species Chloroclysta siterata. The sequence goes on along the minus strand of OW028600.1, from coordinate 8,623,936 downwards.
GCAGCCACATTGCATATACCTAGAATACACAGAAATATTCAGAAACATAATTAACTAGGTACCTCCTTATTACTATAAAAATACTAAGAGTTCTAGGGGTCATATTCTAAATTTGAGTGTACTTTTTAGGTTTTAGGCCGGTTTTCCTCACGATGTTATCCTTCACCGTTTGAGAGTACTGGTATAAGAGTGAGAGCACCGTGCACATACATTTTTGAACAGAAAGTCTCATTGGTGCTTGCACTACCGGTATTGAACCTACGACCTTAAGATCAGAAGGCGGGGCCGCTACCACTAGACCCGTTAGTGCACTCAATAGCTGATGTTTTATATACCTACTATTTTTTTTTTTTAATACATACTTGAAATACAACATGGACACAAAACAAACATCTTTGTTCATCATTTTACAAATACTTGTTCTCAGAAATCTCAAACCCAACTGCCATAATATTAAACTCTGCTTAAAATTTGCCTTTTCGCTGCTAGTCGCATTGAGATTATAACAGATGGTTAGTTTTTTCTTTTTTATAAGAAGACCAGGTTAAAAGGAAGGATAAATTCAAAGAAATAAAATAATTGTCTGACTTAAGTTACTTACGATTCATATTTGCTTTGCAACAATTCGTATATTTTCGGAAGCATCAATAAACAGATATCCAAGTTCCACAGTGACCTGTAACAACAACAAATATAAGAAATCTGATTTAAAACAATGATAGTACAGCCTAGAGCCTTTGTTTTGCATTTGGTCTTTTTAAACCCTTTACAAATAACATGAATGAACTTACGGTTTGTGTGCCATCACATTCAAAATGTCAAGTATAACTGATGTGTCTTCCAGCTCAATTACAGATTCCAAGGCGGTTTTCAGGTTTTTATTCATCTTCACTGAATGGAAAATCTAAAAAATATATAACCATATTAAACATTGTCTGTTGTATTTAGTCAAACTGAAACAGCTTCACGACTTTGGTCCCCAGGCACGGTAGATATCCCCTCAGATCTCTTAGTACCAAGTACTAACTCTAGATTCTTTGACTTTTGACGTTTAAGGGGGGTAGTCAGAGGTACGTCCAAACATTACATTTGGCACATACGCACATTTTGAATTTACTTTTTGTATGGAGACTCGATTAGCGCCTCTATCGGGTGTGCTGAGAACTTACGAGTCTCCATTTAAAAACGGCCTCACATTACGGAAAACAAAACTCGGACTTGGGGTACAGTTAGTTGTACTTACATGTAGTACCCTCAGCCTGGCAGTAAGCACGGCCATCATGGAGTCGTGTCCGCGCATCATCACGCCCAGTACCTCCTGCTCGCTGGGCTCCGCACCTACGCCGCGCCCGCCGCGCCGCGCCATGCCGCCACTCAGCCCGCCTCGCTGTAACCAACGCACCGACTTTACATCATTGAATACCTACCCAGAAACAGAGAGCCTTCTCTCAACCAGTAGTGGATTTACACATTTGCCGCCAGTAGGCTCTGTATGTCTCGGGTTAATGGGCGCAGGGCAGTGCATCGTAGGGCACGTTCCTGTCCTGCGTGATTTACGAGGCAATGCTTTGTTATAGGTGATGGTTACCATTCTACATCAGGGGGTTGATGGGCGCAGGGCAGTGCATCGTAGGGCACGTTCCTATCGTGTGTGACTTACACGGCAATGCTGTGTTATAGGTGATGGTTACCACTCTACATCAGGCGGGCTGTCTGCGTGTTCCATCAACTAGTTGTATAAAAAAAAGGCTATTCATGCCTACAGACCTCTACAATTTGATAGCCTAGTTTACGATCATATTTATAAAAAAATGACAATGAAATTGCATCTTTATGATTAGTCCTCATCACATCATCCAGCTTTTTCCCGTTATTAGTAGGTATCATTGTGTTGTTAACTAGGATATCGATATGTCAGTTCTTTTCCAAAAGCTCAATATTATATGTAGCTTAGAAATAAACCCAAAACAAGATATAGATTTACATAATTGAAAAAAACTTAATGTGCCGCTCCCTAAAATCTGTCGCCCTAGGCTCCAGCCTAATCAGACTACTGGTAAATCCGCCACTCCTCTCAACACTCGATTCCAATTTTAATTCGGTTGGAATTTTGACAGAAAACATATTATGGATGTGTATTTCACGTGACAATCTAGTTTTAACGCACTTGTTTTACGTATTAAATATAGTCAAAACCAGATTGTAAATTTCAGATACTCGACGCTTAATTTTTAACGCTAACGCTAACTCAACTTCACATGGTTTGGTCCTAAGTAGCTACATATTTATTTTGTCTACTTCATATTTTATCATAGACTTCCACTTAGTCACGCCGAGAGCACTGGTGGTATAGTGGTAGCGGCCCCGCCTCCGATCCAAAGGTCGTGGGTTCGAAACCGGTCGTGCACCAATGACTTTTTCTGTTCAAAAATGTATGTGCACAATGCCAGTACTCTCAAACGGTTAAGGAAACCGGCATGGCATGTCGTAGAACCTAAAAAGTTTTACAACATGTGTCAAGTGCTCGAAAGGAGCCTCTTGAGGCGCACCTAAAATCCTTTCACCACACTGTTTCGAAAAAAGAAACTAGTGACACGACAAGAGAGAGAGACTTAGTCACGCCTGAATCAATGAACAACAGTCGGATCAAAAGAACACTCACAGGTAAGAATTCATCGAGGTCCAGTCCAACAGGTCTATCCGTCAGGCAGGGTACGAACTCAGGCTCAGGTTCCGCCGCTTCCACGCTTCGGTTCACTGTCACGTTGTCACGAACTGATTCTACTCTTCGCCTAAAATTTTTTTCTTTCGTATGAGTGCTAGTGCTAGGTCACGGAATATACAGGGTATAAAATTACTACTCCTGAAAACAAAAACGGGAAGGGAATAGCTTAAAAGAAATTGTCAATTTCAAAATAAGTACCACAGTACATTCTGAAAATCTTAGTTCTTTTTAATGTTTTAATTATTTCAGTTAAAGTCACGACTGCTGTAAATGATATTTCGATTCACTGTCAAATTTATTTGTTGATATTATGTGGCTGAGCAATTTCATGCACCTTCAGTTTAAGGGAGTGGTAATTTTACTTAATTTTAGGTGTGATTTGAGAACAGGCAGAAAAAAGGTAGTAGGTAAGTAAAGTTGTTGTATTGTTGTTACTTACCTAGCGCTTTCAGGAGTCCTAGTGAACGATAAAGACCTAGGTCCCAGCGACGGCGGTCCTAATGAGATCTCACTGTTGCTCTGTCGAAGATTGCTTGCTGCTGAAATATAACAACGTGTTACAGCAAATTGATATGGTGTCTGGACTGGACCTATCTACTGTGTAGCACTGTAGTAAGTATGGCAGAGATTCAAGAGTAATCAGTTTACTATCCGGTATCCGTTGTATCCTGCTATTTATTGACCATTCGTTATCCGAATTGTTTAACAAGAATAGTTCGCAGCACAGTAATTGTCCGAATATATAATTTATTGATCGAGTGAGCGAAGCGAACGAAGATCTTTAGTTTCAACTTGGGCGATTTGGCATTTTATGTATGTATGTATGTTTGTCTGGCCATAACTTTCGAACCGTTAATCCGATCTGCATGAAATTTGAAAAGTCGATAGCTTGTACTTGAGAAATTTACTGGTAAGTATATGAGTAAAATCGGATGAAGGGTTTTAGAGATATGGGGTTTTTTAAGGGGGCAAAAATAAAAAAAGTTACATAAAAAAATCAAGTTACATGTCATATGGAAGGGCTTTATTTGGACATTCCAAAACAATTTTTACTTTTTTTCTGGGAAGCTCGGTTTTTGAGATACAACAAAAAAGTTAAATTAAGATAACCAACGATCCAAGAGCTCCCATCTCTAGGAATTTCGTTGACATCAAGGTTTTTCTACTGGTCGCCCAATTCCTTTGCTTTTTCTTATTTTTTTTTCTTGAAATAAATTAAGAAGGTACTCAGTTCTCATAAAATGTTTATAGCGACCTGGTCTGATGATGGAGCCAAGGTCTGTTCAACGGAACTCTTCAATAAATAGACCAATATAGTTGAAACTTGGTTACTATACCAAGTTAGTAGACGGTAGTCAGAAAAAAGTCCAAAGATAATGTTTGGACTTGCCTCTGACTACTACCTACTCAAAGTTTTGATGCGTTCGTAGGGTCGCATCACGAGATCTCAGTTCGGGGCGAACTACTAGTTTTTAATCAATAAATTGTAGGAATAGCACGCAGGCCGGGCGGCGGTGGCCGGCCGTCTTTTTCCTGCCATTCTCTGAATTGTATGTTAGGTACATACAATTCAGAGAATGGTACCTAGCGTAGTTATGGGTATAGTATAGAGTGTGTACTCGACTGTTCATAGTAGATCGATGATTATAGGCGCAAAAGGTTACCCACACACATTTAGTTACACTTACTGAGGTCGGTAGTGGATTTTGTTTCCTTGTACGAGTTGTGTCGGTTTAGCGAGCTGGCGGCGTAGTCCCTTATGCCCGGCGACGGCGGAGCTGCGGCGAACATGGCATCCTCTTTATTGTCCACAACCACTGTAGCAATTAAAGCAATCATCAGTTTAAGGGAACAGATCCAAATTTTTTTAGCGTACGTACACCGAATTTTAACCGTTTTATTCAGTTTCGAGACGTAATCCTCAGTTTTTGGCAACATATGCATATTTGACTGGTTTCATTTCGAGACATGCAGACAATGTTTGCAGATTAAGTATTTGACGAATGTCCGTCATCATGGTTCATTCATCTTTGTTCAGGCGATACCATGGAGCTCTTACCTATTTAGTTACTAATACCGAAGGCACAGATAAACTTGGTGTGGGTATTGTTATTGTTTTCATAAGCGCTTATGCGAGTTGCTGGCTTTCCTGGACATCGGGTGGCTGAACTAACAAAAACCACCCGTCACGCAAAAAGGGAAACTTGCGGAAATCAGTCCGCTCAGGTACCAAGTAGGTAGGGTTGTATATTCTTAGCTTCATCATAAACCTAAAATCTCTCAATAGTAGAGCATAATGATCCCCCACTATCTGCTGGGTGTTTATTATCTATTCGTTTAATTCTCGAATCAATATAGGAATCGCAGTAACACAATATTCTCACTATAGCCTCGAACACAGGAGACGAATCGCCTGCCTATCGGTGTTCTATCGAATACATTTTGGTGATTGTGCGCAGGAACTGCACGATCTTATTCTCCCGTCTCCCTTCTACCTCCGGACAACTAGACGCACGGATAAGTGCCACCCCTTCATGGTGGATATCCCTCACTATCGCACGAAGCGCTTTGCTTCCACTTTCTTAGTGCAAACTGCCTAGGAGTGGAACACTTTACCGTCGTCGGTATTTTCGGAACGATATAATACCTAGGAATATTTAAGACAAGAGTGAACAAGTGGATTATAGCTAAGCGTGCTCCACCTTAGACTGCATCTTCACTTACCATCAGGTGAGATGGCAGTCAAACGTTTAGCTATTAACAATAAAAAAAAAGTCTTACTTGTAAAGGATTCGGTTTTCTTTTCAGAAGCACTGTAATGTTCCTTGGTGGATGTAGGTATCCTTGAGTACTCCGGCCGTTGTCGCTGCGGCGGCGAGGGCTGCGGCTGCGGCCGCGTTAACTGTTGCTGATCCAACATCAGGTCTCGAAGGCACGTGCTTACCATCGGTTCAACGTGTTCGATGGGTTCTTGAACTTTAAAACAACATTACAATAAATACAACGTAATACAACATACTAAAAAAACATACAAAATGTTATTGGTTTAATTTAAACGTGTGGAAGATAAAGCATGTTTGAGTTTGAAAATGTTATTTGTGTGGATTAAAAGCTAGACGTGAAAGAAAATTTGATTGGTGTTTCACGCAAAAAGCATTCATGGCAGTATGTCTCGCCAATCAGAAGTATGATTCGGAAGTTATTTTGAATTTGGTAGGCGAGGTCCAAGGGGAGGGAGGGGAGAAGTCCATAATATACCTGAGAGAGAAAAATCTTCAGAAGACAAGCTAGTGGCTGGCGGCGGTGTACGATTTACTGCAATTTTTTAAACAAATTTTGTAAAATTATTTTAAACAAGAGGAATGTTTTACATCTATTGCTATTTCAAACTACTCACATGCTCTAGAAGGGCGGAATATTTCTGTGTAGTCATTAAAATTTGATATAATGGCACCTGAGTCCTCATCCGCCTCTGTCCCAGATGTGGATTCTTCAGCTGTCTTTTCATCAAGGAGTGTTGGTCGGTGCATAACTAAATAAAACAACAAAATTAAACATTACTTCTTAAATGCAAGTGTAAATATAAATGGTCCAAGATATGTGTATGAATACATATACATTATGTAGTAATAAAAATAATATTACCTTCTTTGGAAGGTTTCTCTTTTGAAAAACTCTTACGGACTGAATGTCCTTTCTGGAATGGCGAGATGTCTCTGACGACGGGCGGTGATATCGGCGGCGGTCCACCAAATGGATGGACTTTGTTGAGGTCAACCACTGATAATACAACATAGGTTGAGTGGAAGGATCCAGCAATCTGGAAAAGAAAGTCAAAGAAGTTCATAAACTTCATCTAGCAGCAGTGATAAGCTTGTAACCTGCCACATAAGTATAAACTTCTGCCAATTATGAGCATGTACCAAATGTAGTTTGGATATGCCTCTGACTACACCCTTTTACTATGTAGTTCAATACCAAAATAACTAAGAGTATGTCTGCTGTGCCTGCAGAACACATTTCTAATACTATTTAATTACTTTTTTCAAGCTATTCATTGTTTAGTACTTACAAGTTGTGTCTGAGCTACTGTTAAGTCATGGATGTGACCCCAGTGTCCGGGAACAGTGTCTAATACTCTGGCAGGCTCCCATCCAATCACATGCAATCCATCATTAGCACATCCTAGTAATGTTGCACCATCATCACTGAACACCACATGCCTAAAACAAATTCAATACCATATTAGGAATTGTAGGATTAGGAAACATAAACCATATTATAATATTAGAGCTCTTTGTGAAAGGCTTGCCCAGGGAAGTAATACCACCACACCTTTTTCTGCCGCCAAGCAGTGTTGCTGTGTTTCGGTTTGAAGAGTGTGGTTGCCGGTGTAATTACAGGTACATGAGGTTTAACATCTGGATGCCTCAAGTTGATGGACGCAGGGCAGTGCATCGTAGGGCATGTTACTATCATGCATGACTTATGAGGCAATGCTTTGTTAAAGGTGATAGTTACCACTTAACATCAGGTGGGCCATCATGTATAAAAAAATCTATATAGGTATATCATTAACTTTTGCTTGTATTTTGTGTCTGTCAAATATAAGTAGGTATTTTCTTTATGGCTTTTTATTAATAATTTTGTTACATACCTAATGGAAGTGTTTTCCTTTTCAAACTTTGAAACTAGTTGGAATTTCTCCATATCCCAAAAGTTGACTGTTCTGTCTGTACCGCAGCTGGCAAGTAGAAACTCATGGGGATGGAACTTTACACATGTTACTGCTGATGTGTGCTCTACAAATTCTTGCAACACTTTACCCACTCTTACATCCCACACTTTTACTATACCTGCAAAAGATTGACTTAAGGATTATAACCATGAATTAAGCAAATATCAGATAGAACTAGATTATGAATTCTTACCATCTTCACATGCAGAAGCAATCCATTGGCCATCTGGACTAAACTGAAGACTATTTACAGCAAGTCTATGACTGGAATAAGTCACAATACAACCTCTTTTTCTTGTGTCCCATAACTTAACAGTGCTATCACAAGAACCTGTAGTCAAATAATCACCATATGGATGAAAGTCCATGCATTTTATCGCACCCTTATGGCCTGTGAATGTTCTTAATAATTTTGCTGCCTCTAAGTCCCAAATTTTTAAAGCTCCAGTCTGTGAGCCAGCACACACTAAATCCTCAGAATGACCAAAACAAACACATTCTACAGGGGTTGTATGTCCACTCAAACTCTGTGAAATGAGTAATAACAATGTTAGATGGCTATAAACCTGTATCCACTACTGTGATTTGACATACACTTAGTACATGTTGGTGAAAATTAATTATACCAACCATTAAGCAGCTTTGTCTTCCAATAGCCCATAAATTCACTTTTTTGTCATCTCCTCCAGTAGCTAAAACTTGATTGGACTTATGGCCCATGGCCAAACAGTTGACATTTGCCTTGTGGGCAACAAATTCTTCTGTAAAGTTTAATAAACATTAAATAAAACAGTATCGTCTATTAATTAATTTCTAGCTTTTCCTGTGATGGCAAGAACTTACGTAATTTCCATGATCTTCTGATGTTGTCCATCTTAGAATGCAATAAAGCTGTAGCAAACCGTATGTATTCGGTACTAAGTAACGGGTTCGCCATCTAGTAACGAGTAACGAATCGTTACTCACGAATCCATCTCGTTACTCGCATGTTTCGTATCATGGGTACCTTACACTGTTTCGGTTGAACCGAATCGGTTCACGCAAGTACCGTTGATGCGTGTATTAAAACGTTTGCTCATCGTATGTATTTTTTGAATTTAAAAATTTACAAAGAAAGATGTTTGTTTATTTTGGAAATTCGTCGTCCTTGCTCTAAGTATGTTTTCTACAAATTACGAATGTTGAGACGCCGCCGCGCCCGCCCCAACGACATACTGTACGGCGTACACGTACGCAATACGACTCGATTCGTTGCTCTAACATGCATGATGAATGAGGTACCCGAAGTAACGATTCGATTCGATTCGATAGTAACGAGTATTTTTTGTTAAAGTAACGAATACATACGGGTACGCTTTAACTCGTTACTTTTACACCTCTGGAATGCAATTCTGATTTTTTATTCCATGTATGGTAAAACAATGCAGCCTTGTGGGTGATCAGATCAAACACAAGAATTTAGTTTTGTATGATCGGTAAAATTGGTTGAATGAATAATAGGCAAGGGATAATGATTTGTTTTTCTGATAGTTGATGTGCTGTGTATATGTATAATTTTTTATATTACTTATTTATTTTTATCAAATGGGCAAATGAAATGAAAGTGAAAAACAAACAACATAGGTACAGCAGAAGCCTGAATGTCATATTTTATTTCATTTCAAAATAAATGTCACAAAGACAGCTGGCCTCCTCAGTCAGTAGATTTAGATGACAATATCACTGTCAAAAAAATAATGTTAATAACAAGAGTTGTAAGATGGTTCGAAACAAGGTTCAAAGTGTCCGAACATCGTCGTGTGTTTTTAGTGCTCGTAGTGGGTGCAAGTCCGTCCATAAAATACCTTTAAAGTATTTTATGGACGGACTTGATCATACGTAGGTACTCGGCCCGCGTGTGTTTTTAGTGCTCGTAGTGGGTGCAAGTCCGTCCATAAAATACCTTTAAAGTATTTTATGGACGGACTTGATCATACGTAGGTACTCGGCCCGCTGTTCCGTTGTGCCAAAATTCAAAAAACTTTCTTAAAAAAATACCAATTATAGATAAATAGTTACATAAATAGTTTAGGAAATCGATAACGTTCCTAGTGATTTTGTAAAAAGTAGCCAAACCACGTTTACGAAAACAATAGGTAACTATCTAAAACCTATCTAAAAAAAAATCTTGACTTTTATCAGGTAAATAAATATCAGGTTTCATAAATACTAGATTTAAATGACAAGATATTAGAATAGATAATTTTTATTGAATAGAATAGGTACCTAGGTATAGGTAGGTAATATCGCGTACCTACCTACATCCTTCAAGCTTCCGTCTATGTAAGTATGCTCCTAGAGTAGGTAGAAACGATGTATCATCTACATCTACATCTACACTAATATTATAAAGAGGAAAACTTTGTATTTTTGTATGTAACGAATAGGCTCAAAAACTACTGGTCCGATTTCAAAAATTCTTTCACCATTAGAATGCTACATTATCCCTGAGTAACATAGGCTATATAATATTTTCAAAAAAATCAGGGATCCTTACTAAAACTTCAATAATGTAACCCAAGGTGGAAAACAAAAAACCTTACATCGCGTGCGCTGCGAAAACTATTGAAGATAGAACAAAATAATGTACTACGATTTTGTAGAACACGTTATCATCTACAAAAAATGTCGCGACAGCATATGTCTAACTATTATAGTTATTTCACAATAAGTGTTCTTTTATTATAAAAATTTAATTGAAATGCCGCCGCTAGAAAAGGGTCTTTATTTGTACCTTGGTATTAATCCTTATCCAAATAAATCATTTCATAATTAAGACTGTTTCAATACCTATAGATTACTTCTTAAATTTTTCAAATCGGACATTCCATTCAAAAGATATGACGAAATTAAAAATGTTAACGGGTCCACGGGTCATGCCCAGGGTGCGTTTTTACTCACTCAAGTAGAAGGGCATGCGAATGTATGAAATAAGTAGACGCGAGGCTCGAACCCACGGTCTAAGTTTATCCTAAAATGTTCAAAAAATTTATGACCACCCATGCGAAGCTGGGACAGGCCGCTAGTTAGTAGTATAATCAAAAATGCTCTTATTATTTTAACCCTTTACCGCATGGATTTTTTAAAAAAAAAAAATCAAAAAAATATTTAAAAAAATATAGAAGACCATGTAAAAAAGATACATAGGTAAAAGTAATTGTTCCAAATATGGAACGCCATGCGTTCTAGTTCTAAAACTCAGACGTTCCAAATTTGTGACGATATGCGGTAAAGAGAGCGCGCCTGCACAATACAGAGCGAGAGCGATGTATCATTCCTTCTTACTTGCACGTGCGTGTAAAGTCGTGAGCCGCCGGCGCCGGCGGCGCCGCCGCCGCCGCGCAGCGACGAAGTATCAATACTAAATACTTTGAAAGTCTTGCGAGTATTTTGGCTCGCACCAAGTACGAGTACTCGCAAGAAAATGCCTGGTATAAAAACTTGGTCGCGTATAGGGATGTGACATTCTACACAATAAATCAATTTTTAATTAATCGATTGTTTTTTTTAGCATGAAAAATCGATTAATAAATAATCGTTTATTCTTAAAAAAATCGATTTTTTTATATTAATCGATTTTTTCCTTATTTGTCAATTTATTTTAAAATAAACGCCATAAATATTATATTAATCATAGTTTTAGGTTTATAATGCGTTTTTGTTGTTGTTCTTAATGATTCAGTTTCATTAAATAATAATCAGTGAAGTTTTCGTATAAAAAATTAGATAATTACCGATTTTTTTACACACCAAGCAACAACAAAGTTCACCAAACACAAACAAAACTCTTGACAGCTACCAATGATTACTCTTAGTCATGCCCAATGCATAAAGAGATGAGAACAGACCAGACTAAATGTCGGGGGTGGCAGACGAAAAATCGGATTTATGAATATAAAAAAAAATGATTATTTGTAATTTAAAATCGATTACAAAAATCGATTTTTATCTTTAAAAAAATCTATTATTATCGATTATTTTAATAATCGATTATTTTTTAACATCCCTAGTCGCGTAAATACGCTCGTACGCTCCATCCCTGGCATCCCTACCATGATGATCCATGACTCAAAAATGTGAAATGAAAGAAACTCACTACTTACTATTGCATGAACGTAACAGCAATAAATAACTTTGTTTGAAATATTTTACTGAGTGTAGGTGCATAAAATGTTAAATTTGCGCATGTTGGCTTTATGCAGTATAGCAAAGCCTATGAATTTTGTACGATGTTTGCATTACGTTCAAGGTCAAGAACCAGAACCAAAGATTAGAGAATATTTCTATTTTATAGATCATCAAGGGATGGTAAGACGAACTGACCCAATTTAATAAGTGGAACCAAGTTAGGCTAGCTCCTATCCTAATTCATCAGTATATTCAGTCAATAGTCAGTAATTTTATTTTTATATTTATTATCTAGCTATTTACCTACCTACATCATTAGTCAGATATAGGTACATATCTACCTAGTCTACTTCATGTAGATGAGGATTTTGGTAGAATTTAAGTACTTTAACAAGTAATGACAACATTTTTTCAGTTGTTTTTAGATGACTCTAAAATGAAAAATTTTACCTCATGCTTCAAAGAAAAGAAGTTCTTGGATTTCTTTTTCAAGAGAATTCGCCTTAACAGCACCAATAGGTATCAAGAAGAGTTTCCATTTATTTCTTTGTGTGGAAGGGAGAGGAATTTCATAAGATGCGACGATGTTCCAATTGTGTACACAAATGTTATGAAGAAGAATGCTACTGATTACTTAAGTTTTGGATATGCTGGTGATCTTCTAACTACAGACTTTATGCCTGATAAAATCTACATGTTCCCTCTGACTGGCAGAGTGTACCACCCTGCTGATGATAAATATGGAGGAGTTGGTCTGGTGAAGTCCAAACTTGCTATTGAATTTAGTAAGAGTTTTGAATTTAATAATGTGCACATGGAACAACCAACACATTTTAATTGGAACAATGAAAGATATGAATTAGATCAGCTTTGGTTTAATAAAAAGGTAAAAGAATTTAATTTAAAAATAAACACTGTTTCTGATTAGTTTATAATAATATAATGTAGTTATTTTATAAACTATATTTATGTATTTGATACATAGGCTCTTAGGTGATGTTAGTATATTTAAAATTAACATTATTATGTGTAAATATGGCCAAAACAATACAAATACCTAGGTACCTTGATTATTGTTATATGTTTTGTACTTTAATTTAATAAACCTTTTATATTGGATAGGTACCTACTAATTTTATATTAGATTAATTCAAGCTGTATCTTCTTTAGAGAATGGTTGAAAGGATCCTTGTTGTATCCAAGATATCCCTTGGTTCATGCCTTCATTGGGCTTAGGTGGTTTAAGCATCATTTCTTTAGCTGCATCATGTATACTGGGATCATAAGGCATGAATGTAATGTAGTGTTTGTCTTCCGTTGGTGGGTCATCATACACATGATCAATACTTGATATAGTACACTCTCTCACTTTATCCATGAACAGCTTTTTGTTATTTTTAAATCTGAAACATGATTTTGGTGTTAAGATAGTGCATCACAATTCAAGTTTGCTAATTAACTTGTATTCAACTTACGCTGCAGAAGCTTCCAGATTCACAGGCACTTTAACATTAACATTATGAAAGACACACAACAAGTACTTGAATATTTGCCAAATGTGGTCCTTCTTTCTATCCCACTGGGGAAAAATTTGACTCAGGTTGAAGATGCCAGTGTTACTATCAATTGCTGGGTGGTAAACATGAGAAGTGAATGTAAGAATCTGTAAAACAATAATAAGTTAGCAAAAAAAAGCTTTAATATCACATGAGCAATGAGTTTCTAAGAACTTACAGGAACTTCTTCATCCGGAAACTTCTCAGGTAGTGTCAATGTAAACCTGAATATACCCGTTTCATAAAAACCGGACCTAACAAATATAACGCCATACCACACTGAAATTACAAAAAAATATACTATTAGAGTAGGTACAGATAGGTAGGTATAGCTAAAATGTAACTATAATAGTTTGGTAGGATCAATAGTTCATAAAACTGAATCACAAGGACAGTAGGTACTCACGAAATGAATTTTCATAAGCTGGTATCACATAGATTCCTTCCAAATTTTCGGTTTGCAACATTCGACTGAAAAATTTTAAAGTTTTAATAGTAGGTATTCAGGTAAATTCTAGAGATAGTAGATTCCTAACGAAACTTTTGGACCACTTACTATTCTGCCATTATAATGTACTCTTGGTGGTACATCTCATACATTTCTCTCGTTTCTTTAGCATTTCTACCACTTTCTTCACCCATTTTGTTATCGTGTAATTATGTTCATTTATCCAACATTCTATCGTAGGCAATCGTAGCTGTAAACAAGTGAAATTACGAATTCTGCTTTATTTTTATTTATAAGTTTTTTTACTGACGTACGTTACGTACTTAGTTATCAATCAGGGTGACCATCTCAAAATTGGCAGTTCTACCACACACTGGCCAAAAATTCTGCCAAACATGTCGTCAAAAATATGCCTTCATACTATGTTATCTCCTTCATAGAAACGAATCAAACCTATCAATACTAATAATATCTTGTAATAATCGGTATTTGTTAATATAAACTCGTATTTTCTCAATATTGAATGGATCGTTTAAACATGAGAATCCAAAAAAGAATGAGTAAAGTTGATTGGAAACCAAATCATTATAGGTGAAAACATTAGGAACCCTCTATGAGATAGGTGCAAAGCGCACCAGATTAAGCGGGCATTCCCCACATAATCTGGTCATGAAATAGAAGTTTCCGGTTCGGTAAAATACAAAATAAATTAATGTTTAAAGATCGTTTCATTAAAAATCCAAATAAATACGATTGTTCTTGAAATATTTCAAATCCGCCACTTATGTAAATCGTCACCATAAACTGCCACAACTAAAATTTAGGAGCGAAATCAGCCACAAATGGACACACTGGTAAATAGTGCTGTTTGTTCCTTCCTTGGTTTGTTCTGTTCATTTCATTCATTCATCAAAGATATTTTTTTTCGTCCCTCTCGGAGTAAGCTAAAGTGTTATGACCATACTATCTCGTCTTTCGTTGCTCAAAGACAATGTCATCATCACTAGTGTAGTGCTGCGCTTCTCATCGCGTCTGACTGTAGTCGTCTGTACAAATTACAATTTTGGATTTATTGAAGTTTGTAAGTAAAACCTGGACTATTGAGTTGCGGCACATAATACACTTTGTACTATTTTGCAGTACTACTGCTTCGTTCGTTCGCTCGTTCATTTTATTTACGGACCTCTGTCGTTTCCGTCATCTCGACGAAAGTAAGACTGACATTGACAAAATGAACTGTCGAAATGACACAGAGACAGACAGGCGCCATATATGTAGAAAATAATTAAACTTCCACTCACTACAAGATGGCGCTAGTAATATATTATTTTGCACTTGACATGTTTTTTGAGTGGGTTTGGGGTTTGTAGTGTACGATGAATAAAGAATATGAGAAATATGCATACAAGCGAACACGAACTTCTATCCAAGTAGGCGAACTAGAATTTCTTGAAGTAGGCGAATATGGTCCGGCCCGGCCACCAACCAAGCATCAAACAACGAACATCAAAGGTTGCAAAAACTAACCGTACATACCTACGTCTTGTTACATTTTAGTGTAGCACATTTGAATTTCAAAATTCGATGTGCTGATTTCATGCCCAATCAAGAAATAAATTATCAGAATTATCATCTAGCAAGAAGAGATCCTCGTATAGGTAACATTCAATTCAGCACATTTGGGATTCGGTTTTTTATTGGCGCGGGTTATAGGTACTAAGGTTGGTACAAATAACTATACCGATAAACCCACACTCTGTTCCGTGGATACACCTATTGGATAGTAGGTACTTACTCTACAAATTATGGTAGGTATTGGATTTGCGCTGAAGGGGCGCGTAGGGTAGGGTAGGATGAGCACCTGATGATCTCTGGATCAGTGGCGCACACTTTCAATTAGTTGGGATTATCCCACACGTGTCGTAGGTGCGTAGGATTATTCTCTCAAATTCCCCCGCTCCATTTAAGTATGTATCTAAGATAAAAAAAATACAAAATAAAATTTTATATAGTGAAACCTAGGTTACTCAAAATAAACTCTACTCACACAAGTACTCAAAATTATGAAATAATGTTTAGTTTAAAGTTATGTAGTAGGTAGGTAGGTATAGTAAGCTGAGTAGTAGAGCTCTTTGTGTGTGGCTCGTCCGGGGAAGTACTAACACCACGTATTTTTCTGCCGACAAGCAGCAACGCTGTTTCGGTTTGAAGAGTGTGGTTGCCGGTGAGATTACAGGCACATGAGTCTTAACATCTGTATGCCTCAAGTTGATGGACACAGGGCAGTGCATTGTAGGGCACGTTCCTTTCGTGCGTGACTTAGGTACTAGGCAATGTTTATTGTTATAGGTGATGGTTACCACTTAACATCAGGTGGGCCATCTGCTTGTTCCATCAACAAGTAGTATTAAAAAAAAATGTGTGAGATTAACAAACTCCCTGAGTCCACACCTAGGTCATTAGCACTGAGTTTCGTTGTGAAAACATGAAATGTATCTAGGTACCTAGATAGTTTAGTATGATATCGGTAGGTAGGTACACATAGATTTTTTATAGTCACCCTTGCTGCATCAAACTTCACACAATCTAAGAATGATTATATGATCCTTTTATCACAAACAAACAAATAGTAACCTAATAAATGTTTTATGTACCTATGCTGGATCTATAACGAGTTTTATGACGTCGTTTTCTTCGTAGAAAACAGACGTTAATTCGAGGAAACATGTGGATGGATGTAATGGCGCTACTCGGTTTCAAAGTGCCGCGCGCTGCTCTGCCCATAAAACTCAAAACTTTGATGTGTATGTATATCTGCTGTCGAGTAATTTAGTCTTCATTGCATAAATAAACAGTTTTTGCTGCCAAACTTATTTTACTGCAGCGATTGACTGACGAGATAATTTTTAATTATGATAGGTTGGTACAGGCAGGGTACATTCATCTTATCAAAGAATTTGTCGCTGACTTAATTTGATAGGTTCTACCTTTACACATTAGGTACTTGTCCGATTTTATTTTTATTTTATTCATATAAAAAAATTGTTTCACGCTTGAAACTTATGAGAAACTCACTTACACCTAGACCCTTAGATCTTACCCTCGCCTTGCCTTCGATTAAAACTTGTACCTTCACTTTATGTTTGTAATACAAGGTACTTAACTTAGGTAATTTACGACCCTTGTACCACTATGTAGATATACTATTATTGCGATTTTAGCTAGCTTTACCTAGGTACTAGCTAGATGAGTAGCTACAACATAATATTTTTATACACGTAAAAGAGAAGAAGCGATCAGCAGCTTGCGCGCGTCTCTGGACGCCTGAAAAAAACCACATAATAAGGTTTATTTTAAAAACTAGTTGAATAATCAAAAAATTCAAACGACCAAGTTTGTTATTATTAAATTATACCCTAATCTTCAAAATTTTATAAACATTGCTTGGTGTATTACAAAGATAAATGATGTCATTTAATAAAAGTTCTTGAATTATTTTTATATAGAAAAACTTTAAAATTCGTGTTTTTAAATCAACCGATTTTTTTTATTTTTTTTAAATAATTTTATAGATTTTTTTTAATGACCACAATCTTGACTGATCTTGCTTAAAACCGATCGATCTTGCTAAACATCGACAGTACTCAGCCTCTTAACCCACGTTTTGTCCATTATAGGTTGCGTCGATATCACAAGCTAAGCTCGCGCACGCACGCGCGGCGCACCTGTTCCCTCCGCCGCCCTCACACGCCCTCATTATACGCAATTTACCCCAAAGGAAACGTTCAAATTCATGCTCACTGGACACAACGATTATAGCGTCGTAAACTTTATAAGCACAAATTATTAATGATTTGCTAATAGTTGTTCGATTTAGGGATAAGAATTGATAAGAGGACTGCAGCGACTCTTAAGACCTTAATGAACATTGTGATATCTCCGTTTGGGGCGAACCACTCGGTAATATAAAACATACAAAGAATTTATTTGATAAAATTAAAAGCTTCATGAATAAGCCTCAGTATCAGAAGTCCTTATTGAAAGGTATTTATTCAATTGAATCACAAGGATCACTTTGAAAATCAAGGTTTCACGCAACCTAACGTTGAAAAACTTTTTCCCCAATGAACAAATAGATAAGTAAATAAAAATAATAAACAGAGATAAAATAAATAGTTTATGACTTCTAAATATGTAATTAGTGTTCCTTGCGGTCGAAACTTCTACTATGGGACTCACTTCACTACTTTACGTAGGCACTATCAAAATATAATAAAAAAATGGCATGATGGTAATAAAACTCTGGGAGTAGGTAAGACAACTAACTCTCAGACGGGCATGATGAAACTATGTTTTTTTTTATACGAATAGCTGATGGAACAAGCAGAAGAGAGACCTGACGTTAAGTGGTAACCATCACCTATAACAAAGCATTGCCTCGTAAGTCACGCACGATAGGAACGTGCCCTACGATGCACTGCCTTGCGGCCATCAACTTGAGGCATACATACCTATTATGTTAATCCTCATGTGTCGGTAATTACACCGGCAACCACACTCTTCAACCCAAAACACAGCAACGCTGCTTGGCGGCAGAAAAAGGCGTGGTAGTAGTACTTCCCCGGACGAGCCCTTCACTAAGAGCTCTACTACTCTTAATAAAATAAATAAATAAGTAAAAAAATTAATGTCTTCTATTTCAGATTTGGGAACCCTAAAAATGTATCTTTATTTTCCTAATCTGATAACAATTCGAGGATATTTCTATGCGGAACTGAGAAGGATATGCGATGCGATCCAGGCCGAAGCGATGTTATCTTACTTTTATTGTGACGTACGGCACCTTGACGGTCAAAATTGAGCAGGTACCTTTATTGGACATCATTCTGATCGATGCCACAAAAAACTCTAACAATGCATAAATTGGAGAAGGCTATCCAAGATTCTGTACACAATGAACCCGTGATTTATCGGAGCATTCTTTTTGCGCAAAAAGCTCAGGTCAGTGTAGGAGCGAAGCACCAAAAGGGCATTTCGTGTAATCCGCGCAGAGCGTGGGAACGAATGCATGATACCTACCTACCTCTCCCACACAACTACATACCTACCTAGCTTGCGGTTAGTTGTTTATAAATCACTTAATAAAATACAAAAACTTTAGTTTCCTGATTTATAAAAAAATTCAAGAAACTTATCTTGCCATTTTTAGGTATCTACCATTTGGTGACAGCACAAATTAACAAATGTCTATTTGGCCTGTAACCAGAATGCATGTTTGTTTATGTTGACTGTTCGTCCTCTTGCTTGCTCCGTAGTCCAAAAGGCACTACAATGTGTACCCGAGTATTTTGTGTTGTTCTAATATCACCTACTAGAGTTTGACCCGAACTGAGATCTCGATGTCCGCTCCAGTCTTATATTGATGCCAAAAACAATAATTGGATTGGCCACTGACTATCCCTATCCCGTACTTACATGGTATAGTAACTAAATTTCATCACAATTGGCCTATTTGAAGACCGACCTGGATCTACTTATTTATTACTTACCTACCTACATAAAAATTATTGAATTATTGAATAACAGTTTTTATTTTACAACTTACAAAGGAAAAACCAAACACAGGATAAGAACTAGAATGTACAATGGGCGGTCTTATCGCTTATCGTCTTATCGCTAAAGCAATTTCTTTTCGATAAATTTTGGATGAGGAGAAGCCTAGTAAAATGAAGGTAGGCTAGGGTGTACTGACAGTTATAGAAAAAAAAAATTATGATCATAATAATTATGGGTGGTAGAATAAAAATAATAAAACCTTTCATATGACACCTCACTTGATATATTTGTGTAACAAAAGCCCATTTAATCCAATACTTTCCAACCCATAATATCAATAACCCTATGTCCGATTAAACTCATATACCTACTTACCATTTTTTTTCCTTCAAATTGTACATTGATAGGGTCAACGGTTCGAAAGTTATGCTCGGACAAACATACGTACAAACAATGCCAAATCGCCCAAGTTGTCATTAAGATAGATTGGCAACTACTCAACATCAGACAGGCGATTTACATATTCTATCATTTTTCTCATAAAAAATATGAAAAAATGTAAGCGTCAAATATAAAACTTTTTTATGGTATAGCATTTCAAATAGAATATGGAAGAAACAACATTAAGAAGCACTAGACCCTGCCTGCGGCTCCGCTCTGGGTAGAACCAGGGTTAGTTAGAACCCACCTCAAATTTAAATTGACTTTGACCAACAAATTGAGGGTAAGGGCCAGTTTCACCATGCTCTGTTAGATTAACAAAGGATTAAAGGGCCGTTAAATATGTCAAAATGTACGCGTTTGACAGCCAAGGTTAGATTTAACGGTCTGTTAATCCTTGATTAGTGACTAACAGAGCATGGTGAAATCTAACCTAAAGGTCCGAGAGATAATACACTAACCTGCATAATACTAGATCCGCTAAACGACGCGACACCAACAAGCACAAAATTATTAGATATTATAATTACATCACATTCATAAATAACAGAAGGTAAATCATGCATACATATACATTATTAATAGTTTTACTCATCGTCCTTTTTTTGTTAAGACCACCGAACCGAACTGAGTGCAAGGCGAAGAAAGTGGTTTGAATACCAGTCCATCTCAGAGTCATAAGGTTTCCTCGGGATACGTGAGCTGCTCTCGTATCGTATGCTCGTTTCACACTTGACTGCATTGCATCAGACGCATGCGTGCGGCTTCTCTTCCGTCAACGCGACCACAAGATATCTATCTACAAAACTTGCACGACAGGCTTGTCTTGAAAATCGAAATCGAAATTTTTACTAAACAGTGTGCAATCACATTGCACACAGTTTAGTAAAAATTTCATTTTGATCGATACAAGTTTTCCTACTTAAAATTTGCTTATTGTACGAAAACTAGTAAAGCAAACTTTTGAGTAGGAAAACATGTATCGATCAAAATTAAATTTTTACTAAACTGTGTGCAATGTGACACAAAATGGTTGATTGTGATTTTTCGAAAATGAGTTTTGTGATTTTATATCTTTCAACATGTCGAAACGTGCGAGCGAGAGTCACATTAGCACTTGTATTCTCCATGCCTCATGTGCCTGTAATTACACCGTAATTACACTGTAATTATAAGGGCCGGTTTCACCATGCTCTGTTAGAATAACAAAGGATTAAAGGACCGTTAAATATGTCAAAATGTACGCGTTTGGCAGCTAAGGTTAGATTTAACGGTCTTTTAATCCTTGATTAGTAACTAACAGAGCATGGTGAAACCGGCCCTAAATAACTTCAGTAATTTTATATCTTTCAAAATGCTTAAATGTGCGAGCGAGAGGTACATTAGCAGAATAATCAAAATAGCTGGTATGGCAGCGTTTTTTTACTTAAAAAACCCTTCCTTGTACGGATACAGATCAAGCTACACAAAGCCAATGAAAGAAATGACGCTTACTAAAAGGACATAAAAGCGAGCAGTGCCTGATGCTACCTCATGTTGGACAGCCTTCACAGCTCAGTTGGTAGTAGCTCTGCTATTGTGCCGGTGGCCGTGGGTTCTATCCCCACCGAGAACAAATATTTGTGTGATGAACATAGATGTTTGTTCTCTGTTAATATTATATGTAATAGTACCTCTATAAGTATGTATTTAAAAAAAAGAGTATATAAATGGTATATCAGCTATCTGGTAAGCTTTGGCTTAGTTTGGGGCGAAATAATGCTATGTGGAATGTCCACCAATATTTATTTATTTATACGCAAAGCAAACTAATGCAAAACATAGGTGATGCAAGTTCATGATTATATCCTGATTCTGCTTAGCTTTTAGTATAAGAAAGAACTTTTCCATGAAAATGAGGAGGGCAATTAAATTATATTTAATTTGACTGGCTTTATATTGACAAGCGAGGGGTCCCAACCCCTGTGTTATACACGTTACTGCATGCAACGAAACCTTGCCGATATAACGGAAAATACTTTCAAAGTTAAAGGTTCGTGAGAAGCTAAGTAGTGATGGCTATATCTACTTATACATATGTCCATAGATTATCCTTATGCCTTCCAAGAAAATTCCAATCGTTTCTCTATTTTGCCTTGAATATCCAGTGCTCGCCAATGCCAATTTGATTATCTCATTCACCATCTCTCTTTTGGTCATCCCCTTTTCACTTGGTTATTTATATTTCTTTTACTAAGTAGGTACTTTATATATTTTTGATATAGCGTTCTGCGCAGCAAACGGTTTATCAGGGGTCAACTTGTTTGCCGCCGACTGTAGGTATATTTTATGTTGTGAAAGTGTAACTTTATGTTACCGATTCGCAGACCATAACATCGTCTAGCTAGACCACAACATCCGCCGATAACTGCAGCACCAACACGCCTCACTATCACTAAACTTCATAGCTAAATTTACCAACTCATAAATAATTTTTCTGTGTGTGAACTAGCTTTATTTTGAAATGAGTATTCTGTGGCCTAATCACGAATGAGTTTTATCCTAGCCATATTCGATCTTAATCTGTTGTCGTTAGGGATACGATAAATTTACGCGACTAACGTCAAATTCGATTGTGATTAGGCCACTGATTTTAACTTAGACTAAGTATCATATAGACGTAGTGTTACGGTTTTTTGGCGTGTCCGTTTTTTGTTAGTTTGTATGTATTCGCGTGAGTGACTAGAGAAGGGACAACTATGACTAACCTATCGATAGAAATAGAAATGTATGAAAAAGGCGTTTTAATTGGAATCCTACTTTTTAATTTTAACTGGTTACAACAGAACAGCCGGTCTTACCCACCGCATTAGATATTTCATATCAAAAACGGAAACTTAAATATTATCGATAAAGCTAAATTGGTCGGTGGAAGTACATCTCTAGAACAGAAGACTAAAACAATGCATTTTATTTGGCAATAATTAATGGGTTTACATCATTTTCACATAGGAAAATATGACTAGTACTAATAAAATGTAATTCCTACAGTCTTTATGGGAGAAAAAACGTATTTTTTTAGCATGAAAATAGAAAAAGAATATTACGTATCAAATGACGATTCCGGGTCTTTAACTCCTCCTTTTGTTGTTTTTGATACACAAATCACAGCTTCACAAGACATACTTTCACCTTTTCAAATATATTTTGACTAGACAATAATAATTCTTTAAATATTTTCATAATTTCTCTCGCTACATCGCAATGTTGCTACCGAGTTTTTCTAGAACGTCAAAACAAGATCAAAACATTGCATCAACTGACGGCCACGATTTACTCAGACAGTGAGTGAGTGAGATGGAGTGAGTGAAGTTACATCTTCTTTTCTTTTACTCGTAGCTAGGCTACATGGGAAGAACAAAGACAGATGATCACTGTTTGATACACAGTTGTAAAAGGATGTAAGTCTTATCGCTCCCTCCAGTATATAGTACCTCCATGGATTTTAATATGATTAATATTGACACTATATTTTTGATATGTCAGCACTAGCGTGGTAACAAGACGGGAGGCAACCGATTCGTTTTCGGTCATCTTGGGACGCAACGTAGCTTTTTCATTTTCTGTTATGTAATTATTTACATCAATAAACAATATGAATTGAAATTTTATCACAGAGTGTGAGCATTTGAAATAAAAGTATATTAAGTACATAAGTTATAGGTATCCTAATTTGAACGAAAATGTTAACGTAGGTTTTGAAGGAAATCGAGTTACCTACAATAGATTTGACTAAAAAGTATTTTATCTATTTCATTTGAAGCCGGTTCTCCACCGCGAAAGGGTAATAAGCGAGAAATGGTTAGCGGAACGGACTCCTTTTCAATGAAATAGGTTTACGTTTCCACCAACAAAGAGTTTTATCTTTTGATTTCCACTGCAAAAGGAAAAAGAGCTGAGCGAGTTTATTTCAACACTTTCTGCTCGCTCAGTCCTTTCCGCTCGACTATTTGTTGGTGGAAATACAAGTATGCAGTTTATTCTTGCGAGTTAAACGGAGTCCTTAATGGCTGCGCTACGCTCGCGGTCGAGACCGAGCTTGACACTTGCAAGATTGTCTGTTAAAACGCGAACAGGAGCCATTAATGAGCGATGCGATGGAGAGGTCCACCCTACTATTATTTATTCTATGGTATAATTGAAAATGTCAGAACGAACATTCGTTTATCTTTTTGTAGGAGAAAAGATACGAGGAAGAACTCCTTCCCTGTAGGACTTAAGAGAATTGACTTTGTCTTTAGATGATTGTTAATGTGATTGTGAAAATTAAATCTTATTCCTACTAATCGAATTTTGCAAGGCATCACCTCAAACATCTATAAAATAGCTAGCCGAAAAAATAGTAAACACAACAAAAATCTCTCGAATTTTCGGAACTCATCGTATTCATCTCGAAAATATACGAAAGAAAACAAACGCGTTGAAATCTTTCATCTACACTATTCTGCAGAAAGCGTAGCAGTGCTACGATATTCGTAGTATTTAACTACTCGTAAGTAGTAGATCAATAATAGAGTAGGTAAGGTACATGTCAACTTTTCTATCTTCTATCAGTTCGTGCACCAATGAGCTTATCTGTTCAAAAATGTGTGTGCACGGTGCCAGTACATACTCTCAAACGGTGAAGGAAAACATCGTGAGGAAACCGGCATGTCGTAAAATCTACAAAACACTAAAACGCTGAGGCGCATTTAAAATCCTTTCACCACACTGTTTCTAAAGAAACAACATCAAGAAGAACTCTTATATGGCTTCGCTTACAAATTTTTAAAATTTTTGACCGGCGGATTATAAAGCTTATTATAATTGTCATTCAGGCATAACCTCTTATATGCTCAAGTTGATGGACGCAGGGCAATGCATCGCGATCGTATGGCACGTTCCTATCGTGCGTCACTTACGAGGCAATGCTTTGTTATAGGTGATGGTTACCACTTAACATCAGGTGGGCCATCTGCTTATTCCATCAGCTAATTGTATAAAAAATATAAATGAAGTGAGATGGCCAATATATTTATGATTGTAGTATGGTGTGGTAGTTATATTTAAGTGTTTTGGGTGGGTTCCAAAGTTTGCTTGCTGCTATAAAATATTTATTGTCTGCTGCCACGGATGAACTCGATAAATATTTAACCTAGCTTATAACTTTATTGCCTTTCGACTTAAGAGGCTGACAACCGTCAAGTTTTCGCTCCCACATTTAATATGTTTGACTAATTAGTCTTCCTACAAAAATTTTGGTAGGAAACTTATTTGGATCAAAATTATATTATTGCTGAATGTAATTATGAAAAATCGCAAATAATTACAATTGGTGATTTTATATCTTCAAAAATGACGAATAGTGTGAGTAAAAAGTTGGTTGACGGTTGTCTGCATCTTAAAACGGCTAGTTAAGGTACGATCAGGGATTTTTTTGGAGCTAATAAAAATCATATTCTATAAAAAAAGGTAAACATTTATTTACATTATCACAATATCTTTCATTACGTACACAATAATTTTGTCACATAAAAATATCAAACTTAAAATTAAATAACACGTAATTGAGTATTTAATGTATCGGTAACAATAATGTAACCGATACATCTCTTCTTGTTACAAATCGCAGTTTAAAGATGATGATACTATGTTATACAATGAGTTTCTACATTCCCATTGGTTGAATGGTATCAATTATGGTACCGTCAGCTGCGTTATGGTATAAACATTTAATGAAATGTTAAAACTCAAAAAAAAACATCAACTGATTTCAAGATTTTTGTGGTTTTGGTATGTAAGAGTTTGTATGCGACACCATTTCGAAAGTTTCTAATTAATTGTATGCATCTTAATGCAGCCGACTGTATCATCTTTTTTGCGTTATGTAAGATTATCTATGATTATGCGTAATATTGTCGGTGGTCCTAATCGCGCTGATTTCAATCTGTTATTATGTTCGATCGCGACGTACGAAATATGCAATAGGTATCCCTAGTACGTTAAGGGCCTAAAGGCCTAATGGGCGTTGGTGGTCTTAGTATTTCGTTCAAAATTGACGCGACTGGCTCCCAGATCTAATTAATTTTAAAATACAGCAATCGGATAATAAACTTAGCTAATATTTACATGTCAAAGTGAAACTTTTAGTTTTAAAAGGTAAACAGGCTTTTGCAAGTACCTATGTGCAGATGATTTACACAGCGTCAGGGGCAGCATTTTTATTCATGGCCCTATTTACGGGAAGTTATAGTCCCTGGGGCAGGATTTTAGAGGCTTGCCCAGATTTAAGAGCACCAATGTCATCCTCAAAGTTTCGTCAGCCTTATCCATAGGAAAGATATGGTCAATACGAGCGGAGCTGACAAGCCACGAGTTTTTAAGTAGTTGCAATAAGTAGGTATACACACATACAGGTGCCTACCAATATAAACAAACTACATAAGTACTTTAAGGAGATGTTAACAATACGAAAGAAAAATTCTATGAGTATTATACAAGTTAGATCAATCATCGTTATACCTAAGCCAGGTAGTTACCGTATATAGATTCTTAAAATTAAATTTACAAACTAACATTGCCACTTGAGACGAACTTATATCTAGGTACATGTAAACATTGATTTTTTTAATTAATCTATCCTATCCTCCAATTTTGCCGTCTTATATACTATACTATAAAGATTCTAATGTAAGTAAATGGTGAAAAATGTTTGGAGACAGGTCTAGTGACCGACATGGAAGTTGAACTCTGGGGCCTTATGCTCACTTCGAGCGAGATTATCTCACGATGGAGATGACGTCATATCTCGTTCAATAACACGTTGACGTTGCGTCTCGCATGAACTTTGTATGAGAAAATTGGGGAGTGAGATGGTGAGAATGGGGATAAATAGTTATCGAACGAGATATGACGTCATCTCCACCGTGAGATAATCTCGCTCGAAGTGAGCATAAGGCCTCTGATAAGCTGGTAGCAAGTAGGTACG
The DNA here is from genome assembly GCA_932294275.1 of Chloroclysta siterata. Classification (NCBI taxonomy): domain Eukaryota; kingdom Metazoa; phylum Arthropoda; class Insecta; order Lepidoptera; family Geometridae; genus Chloroclysta; species Chloroclysta siterata. The sequence continues at coordinate 8,597,299 of OW028600.1, read as the reverse complement.
ATCGGCGCAAAGTCAACATTCTGAAAGTCATTTCATTGCCTTTTGTGGCGCAAAGAGATGAGGAATAAGAGCTTCACAGAACTCCACTTATGCCGGCCACTATACCTACGTATCACTATCGGTAAAATAAAACTTGTTTTTTATCCAAAAGGCTTGAAGTGTTATTTGTGGTAGGCAACCATGTTATGAACAATGAGTGTGATCCATAATTACCAAAGTGCTTGAATTATTGTTCTTGTAAGGAGGCCCGAGATAAAAAATCGAGCATACATTGGTGAAATAGATTTTCCATTACTCATACTCGGAAAGTAGGTCTGAAGTTGCCTGAGGAGCGGGTTGGAAGTAATACATCTCAGCCTTCATCTAGGGAGAATCGTTTTTAACTGACAGCTGTCAAATTATAATTAAAAACTAGTTCTTTTTTCACATTTCCTAGAAAAATAAACCTCTTTGGTTTACGAATGTCCAACAGTATTATATAACAACTTATTCAGCCAAGTTAGTGAAAACTGTAATGATTTTTTCTAATAGGTTTTATAATTATAATAACCCTATAAGCTGTTAATAAAAATATTTAATTTCTTTCTTTTTAACAAATCATGCAATTTTAACCTTTTTCGTAAATATAATATAAGTAGCTACTTATCCACAACATCAAATGAAATCGAACATAAAAACTCTTTGGTTAGAATGCAGCATGAATTGGATCGACTACAATTCAATCATTTTTCTTTAGCTTTTTCATGTTTTTATTTTTACTTTCCTTGTATTCGTAATGAAAAGCACAGTGTTTACCTCGGGTTAAAGACTTACTTATTTAGTCCCTCGAACAAGTCTCGGGACTGAATAAGTTACTTTCACCTTTAGGGTAACAATGTACCTACCTACTATTTGGATAAATTGGTGGTTCGAATATAGTTTACAATATTTTCTTTATTTATTTAGGACATAGCATGTAGCAGTGTTTCGCGCTCCATGTTACGTACTAATAATAAACGCACGGAACCACACTTTGTTTAGGTCAACCTAAGCACATAACGCGCGGATTTCATACTATACTTTAGCGTTTCACGTTTCGGGGTAATGACAAAAAGCATTTGGTCACTGAAGATGAACCCTAGAACTCTAAATTTGGTGTTTATGAGATGAGTGCTCCCTGAGAGTGCGGTTTGATGTGTACCGGGTGCGAGGGGTGTGGGTGTGAGGGATGCGCGGCGTGGGGCACCTGACGCGCCTGGTGGCAGCGCTGCGCATGCGCGTGCGAGTGCGCGCGCAGCTCCTCGCCGTGCTCACGGTACGCCCTCTGCTTGTCCTCAAAGTCCCGCAGCCGCTGGTTGTACCTCTCGATCTGATCTCTCAGCGCCGCGTCCTCGATGGCAGCGCGTTCCTCGTCCAGCTCCAAGCAGCCGGCGCCGTCTAGCCGCTCCAAATCGATCCAACCTCGCCATCTCACGCACACGCCGTTCATTATGAAACGGGAAATTATGTGGACCTGTTGACAAAAACATATTCGTTCAAAAAACGGAATTAGCAAAAAAATTGAGAGCCCACGCAGTAGGTGGCAATGCTGAGGGTCGGTTTAAAGATAGCATTTGGTACGGAAGTAATCTTTCAAAATGGCAGGTAGACAAACATTTATATCACAAGCGTGATTAAAATATTAATTCTCTTCTTAATGTAAAGATAAAAAAGATCAGAACTTTTTAGATATAAAATGTTGAAACGAAAGCTCAATAATTTCCCTTAAATATTGAAGGTAAATTTTTGGGCAAGTCCTTTAAACAAGACGACAGGCGGTAGACGAGGCTGTCAGATCGCGTGCTGCTTTGTTCCGGCATCCGCTTCAAACAAACCTTTAATTGTGCCAGACACTCATTCGAAACATCGACCATGCAATTTTACTAATAACCACCATGGTTTTAGTACCACAGTCCTTCGCTTGCCGTATGTTTCGAATAAAAATAAATGTCGATGAAAAAATCAGCATCGCAAAAACTACAACTGCCATGCCGGTATACGACTCCAAGTTTACTTTATGCAAGATTTACGAAGTGTCTTGCAATATATGATTGTGAAAAAGGATAAAGAGTTTAATTCCTACGAGGTTCGCTTGTTTTTCCAACTTAGTAATTACATACACACTTTGATTGGTAAGTTTATATATTTCCTTGTATCGTTGTTGATTTGAGATTCAGGCATTGGTTTTGAAATACTTTAATTTTCAGGCAGAAGATTAACCATCAACCAAGTTTATGCACTCATGTAAACTCAGGCGTTTCCTTTTTCGAGCTTGAATGTCTTTAAATATAAGGACTCATAGAGGTAGTTGCTGAATATAATTCATTAATATTAGAGGCATCAAGCTTCAGATAAATATTGCTAGACATTTTTATTCAGAGCCAGTTTCTAGTGTTTTATACTTCTATTATTGATGGAGTGAGTGGAGCGAACGAAAATCTTACAGTTAACTTGGGCAAATTGAAGTTTTATGAACATATGTATGTTTGTCGAGCCATAACTTTCGAACCGTTGATCCGATCGGCCACAAATTTAGTAGGTCGATAGCTTGTACTTGATCAATTTACTGGTATGAATATGAGTAAAATCGGATAACGAGTTATTAAGATATGAGGTTTTTAAGGGGATAAAAATAAAAAAAGTTTCACAACAAAATCAAATTATACATGTCATATGAAAGGGCTTTGTTTGGACATTCTAAACCCATTTTTACTTCCTTTCTAGGACTTCCGGTTTTTGAGATAGGTACAACAAATTAAATTAAGATAACCAACGGTCCAAGATCTCCCATCTCTAAGTTACCCTAAGTAGGTGGGGGTGGGGTCAGAGGCCAAATATCGTATTTGGTATCAATGTAAGACTGGAGCGGACATCATGAGATCTCAGTTCGGGGCGAACCACTCTTGACGGGTTAGAAGGTTTGAGAATCTTGATTTGACTAGATAGCAGTTATGACTGACTACATCGCTTTCTGACTAAATCTCGATATGACTACATCGCGTTAGGACTACATGGCGTTTGGACTAGATCGCCCTAAGGCCTGATAGCATTACGACTTTATTGTCGAAATCTTGTTTCTATTCAGAAGTTGCTGGCTAGTATTACCTATTTACAGTGTTCCAACGCTTGTTAAAGCCATTCATTATTATTGTGCGAGTGTGTTACTGTATCTGTATTTAGTGAGATGTCACAAATGCAATTACTCGTTTCGAGAGAGTCGAGGGAGACAGCCAGCGTCGGCCATGATGCGGGGCGGCGACGCGTCGCGACGCCCTCCAATCACGAAAGCTTTTCCTTTATCGATTTCAGGGGAAATGTTTTTCTCCCTTTTCCAAAATGGATCCCGCGAGAGTTGCTCTGCCTGGCAACATGCTATATTATTGAGAGCGTTATTTTTTAGCCCAGGGGACTCGTTTTAATTTATATATACTTACTAGCTATGGGCTACATAGGTAGGTACTTTAGGAATCCTACGCGTTGAATCCTCGCCGAAGCCCAAAAAAAGTAAGGTTTCAAGAATATCACTACATAGTATAAAAAAAAGTCGCTTTCTCTGTCTTTATATCCCTATAATCTGTTAGGCATAACCCACAATAACCAGGTCGCTAGTTAAATAAATAAAATAAGCATAATACCTACCTATTGAGTCTACTTTATCTAGGCAGATGTTTTATTTTTTTATGAGCGTCTTGCGTTTCCCGAGTGGCTATCAATTGCATATCTAATAGTCAACGCAAAGTCACAGGAAAATTATTTATTATAGAAGGTAGGTAACAGAAACAAGTACTAAACCGCAACGAGATTTTATTGCGCCTCGGATGAAATACAAAACGGGCTCACTACTCGTAAATATACGCGGTACGAATATTACGTTAGATAATTCCAATTTCAGTCAAAATAAGTTTCTCATTGTAGCAGTTGCAGATGCTTAGGTACCTTAAGTAGACTGTCCAATCGCTCGTAATAATAAATATAAAACATCGTTACAAGATGAGCACTCGAGCGCACTCGAATGTATTGTTAAATGAACCAAGTGTAAATAAATATAAGTATTCATACGGCAGCGCAGCGGGCGGCTTCTGTACGAAGGGGCTCAATTCAATAAGCAGCCAAACGGAATTCTCCATTGGATATGCTTTAGTTCAGAGGAATTAATTTATACGCACACGGGTTTCTATCGCAGACTTGTTGAACAAATTGATTTAAAGTTGTAATACTTTTTCATCGTTTGTAAGCATTAGCATTGCGCAGATTTTTTCGAAAGAATCCTTTTGTTCACGTCTATAGATCCACAACAACTTTAAGATACAAAGGTCAGTGCTCTCTCTGATAAAAGTGACTACAAAATTAATGCATCAGCATGTCTTCTATAACAACTCAATAAAATGGTCAGTACCCGAGCGAGGCACATTACTCGAACCGAATAATGCATTCTGTGTTAAAAAACCCGGACAAGTGAGAGTAGGACTCGCGCTCTGAGGTTTCTGTACAAACTGAAACCTCTATTTAAAACATTTTTCTTCATTTGTGTCATAGAAACACCTAGAGTACCTACCAAATTTTAGAATTGAGAGTAGCACCCAGGTTTTTCATAAATAATATAGATACAGATATACTGATGATATACTGTTGTATTTTTTGAATGCGTTGATTGAGAATAGCTTTACTTTCACGGCTCACTGATCTTTTTGGTATACATTTCAAGTTATATTTATAGTAGTTCCAGAGACAAGGGGTTTTGACAGACATACGGACCACCAAGTGATCCTATATTGTTACCGTATATTTGTATTGAAAAGAAAGAATGTTTTTTTGTATGTATAACACTACAAACTGAAAGTCTGAAAATATGGAATGCAAAAGAAAATCTACATTATATGTATACTTATATAAGTAAATTAAATATTAAAACTAACAGAAAAACACTGTTTTCTGTGGTACGCCTATTGATAGGTTAATAGGCTCGGGATTTGCTACGATAGCAATTTTACATAAGTAACAGCGCAGCACTGGTATTCTGCCATATTGAGACAGAACCTTAAAAAGATGTCATTCACTTTCAACGCAAGCATTAAGCCGACATAAAGCGTGACCAACGCGTTATTCGTGGTGTTACTCCTTTATGTTCTTTCATTAGCTTACAAGTTATTTATGTCTTCATTTCGGTTATGAAACGTGGGCCGGATGCATTGCACGTTGATGACGTGCCAGAGAGCGGACCTGCCGGAATGACCTATCGATGACGAATGAACTCGTTTCCATATAATATTATGAAACGATTTATTTAGTAATTGTTTTTATTGTGAAACCAACCGGTTTGGATACGTGCAAAATAAAATAGGTTAATATTATATTGGACGGACAGTTTGACAAATAAACGGAAAGAGAACGACGAAACGTTAAGAGCTGATTTCACCATACTCTGTTAGTTGCTAATCAAGGATTAACAGGCCGTTAAATCGAGAAGGCAGGCATCTGGGACCACAAGAAACTGGGACCGCGGTCCCAGTCGCCTGATTCATTAATTTAATTACTTTTCCTCAGGCAACTGGGACCACTCGCAATACCACTAAATCTATTGTTTAATCCGAATTTAAGTACAGTTAGAACGAAAAGTATATGAAATGAAAAAACTAATCTGTCGTAAAATATTTATTTGTCAATAAAACAATATTCTAACAATTTTAAATATGTACATTAATTAAAAATAAAATAACGTGTTTTAAAAATCAGTCTTACATCGGTATACTTACTATAATAAAGTTAAATGATTTATAAACATACCTACGTACGATAATTTATAATATTTAAAATATTGTACATAGATATGTTTATAAAAACTACTGGATCTACTTAGACCTACAACGACACGCGCCGCTAGTATAATTATAGTAAAATAATGCTAAAAAATCGTTTGATTTTTCTGGTGACTGTACAATTACTTCTAGTTTGATGATTGCCCGCCTCTTTAACGGCCGGTTTCAGAAAGCCCGATCAAAACTAATCGTAGTCTATCTGTTAAATTAACAAAGGATTATAGGGCTGTTAAATATGTCAAAAAGTACGCGTTTGACAAGCAGTTATACAAATTAAATTTAATTTTTATAACTGCTGTCACTATAGTTTCTTTTGTTAGAAATTCTTGGAAAATCGAAAAGAGGAATCGTAAGAACGTAACCCACCTGAAGGAAAATCAACCTCATTGTCATAAATGTAATAAGTAATCATAGAGAGACGACTAACCAGATATTATCAATTTATTTCTACTACCTATCCGTTTCAATTAAAATTACAATACCTACCACTCCATGACAAACATGAAACCTCTATATTTCCGTGACCGTCTGTATATTTGTTTTTCCGTACCGGGAGCCTTTACTCTTTGAAACTATCTTCACCACATCAAAGAGCGTTTTTTTGTATTGCGGAAGGTCTAGAAACCATTTAAAAGTGAAAGGAAAGCCAATAGTAACCAATGCAACATTGACGACGTCCATAATAAAACGCTTCGTTTTCCTGTTATGATAGGCACGCCTGAAGCTAACCTTTTCTTGCGTAATTATTATTGTTTTTTTCAGTAAACATAGCAAGCAGAGTTTGCAAATTGAAATGGCAATGGGTAGGTCATATAGCACGAAGAACTGACAACTGCTGGGGAATAAGGTTCTAAAATGACGACCACGAATTGGAAGTTTAAGGGACGCCCTCCTCTACTGACGACATTGTGAGGATCGGTTTGCAAGTTGGGATGGAGAGGGCACAGAATCGTTCTTCCGAAATGTATAGGAGGTATGTACTTACATACCTCCTATACACACAGTGTTCACACTTTCCACTATGTTCAAACCTTCATTTTCCAGTTCTGAGGCTGGTGACGGTGGCGGAGTTGCTGGGATATTTACAGCTGCAGCTGCTTGGCCATGAGGACGACGACGACATCTCCCGGCTCCGAGTAGCCCCAGACCCGTAGGCAATGTGGGCCATCGGGCTGCGGCTGCTTGCACATGATGCTTCGCTGTCAGCCACCGGGCTGCAGCTGCTTGACCATGGCGACGACGACGACCTCTCCCGGCTCCGATTAGCCCCAGACCCGTAGGCAATGTGGGCCATCGGGCTGCGGCTGCTTGCACATGATGCTTCGCTGTCAGCCACCGGGCTGCAGCTGCTTGACCATGGCGACGACGACGACCTCTCCCGGCTCCGAGTAGCCCCAGACCCGTAGGCAATGTGGGCCATCGGGCTGCGGCTGCTTGCACATGATGTTTCGCTGTCAGCCACCGGGCTGCAGCTGCTTGACCATGGCGACGACGACGACCTCTCCCGGCTCCAAGTAGCCCCAAACCCGTAGGCAATGTTGGACCAGCTCCTGGTGACCCAAGATGCTACACGGGAGTAGTGGCTATATTCCCACGTATGGCCTTCTGGTTGGCCCCTTGAGAGAGCCGGACCGGAGTGACCAGGAGGCGTTGAAAGGCGTGCTTGTCTAGGCTCAGTGCCCGTGTTACTACCGGTGCGACCAAAACAACAATTGAACATTTTTATACGCGTTTTCAGTGCGATCTTCTCAAAAGTTAATTTAAAAATAAGATATAATAAGAATAAGATTTAAAGCCTATATGCTATGAATCATAAAGGGTCATTGTTTAGAAAATAAGCAAAACAAAGCTCCGTACTCACAACTCTTAAGTTTGGTTATTGGGTTCCGTACCCAACACTCGGAGTAATTTCTAAGAAATCAAATAATATCCCAAACATTTTTGACTTTATACGAGTATACCTAATTGAATAATAAATTATCATTGTTGTTTCTGTACTATTATATTATTCCAAGCAACCATTATAATATTTGTTATAAGATTATAATATTGTTGTAATAGAAAAATTTTTTATTGCTTAAAAAAATTTACAAGATAGCCTTAAATCTTATGTTATCTTAGTACTGTGCATTTAAAAAAGCATACGTAACTTGCAATGTATTAATTTCAGATTTTACATAAGTTTTATATTACTCTTAACTTCTCTTCTCTTCTACACTTTTCATATTATTTAAGTTTTTAGGATTCCGAAGTCCAAGGAAAACCCTTATAGTTATGTCCATCTGTCTTTCTGCCCTTAGCCAGAGCCGTCACAACCAGACCAGACTATTTATTTATTAACATAAGGCTATCCAGTAAGTTTTTTTTTTTGTAATGGTACTAATCCAAACAAGTTTTCCTTCTAGTCGAAAACTAGTAAGACAAACTTTTCATTAGGAATACTTGTTTGGTTCAAAATTATAGTGCTACGTGATTGCACACAGTTTAGTTGATTGATCGAGTTTTCATAAATAAGTTCAATGATTTTACATCTTTCAAAATGTTGAAACGTATGAGCGAGAGGTACATTAGCAGTTGTTGAAACGGTGTGAGATGTAAAAATATGATGAGGTTTCATAAATCATTTTTATCCGACTGCCCGGTGTGTATATTTATTATACGTATGTAAGTTTGTGATATGTTTGTACATTTCTTTAAGAGCCAGTGGATCTTTGTAAATTAGGAATTGTTAGATTAGTTTTGATCTCGAAAACATACAAAGTTGATAATTCCGAAAAGGAGGCGAATTAATTACAATTTGTATGGATTTAAAAAATAAAGAACAGGGTGGGCAATATATCTACAATTGCAGAATAATTATTCTGAGAAAATAACTTGGGTTAAAATAATAAAGGTAAACTGTGATGTGATAAAAAGTTATTTTGTGAGGGTAGAAAAATAGGTAACGAAACATAGTCAGTTAACATTCAAATTTCGTGTAATTACTCTTTTACCTAATAATGAGACAGGGTCTGTCTTGATAAAAATGTAGTGGTACATTAACAAAACGTTATTATAGCTTATAATGGGGTTTTAATTATCCTGTCGACTCAGTAAGTGAATCTGCCAGCTCCACGCGGCCAAGTCCGACGGTAAAAATAATTATGAAGGTACAATGTTGTATACCAGTCTCTTTAGTATATCACAAGGATCATACAAAAGAACGGCAGGAACCAATCCGCAAGTTTGTTGCCTGTTTTTCTAGGCTTTGGTCGCATGAAACTAGCACCTAGATTCACCTAGCTTTAAGACGTTTCAAAGTGATACCTGTGATTTTATTGACTTTTTGACTTTGACTTAAGCTTACCTTGCCATTTTCCTTCTGAAAGTCACACCCTCGATTGTTGTAGGGGGAGTGGTCGAACACGAGCTGCAGGTTGGTCCCGGTGGCGGTGAAGGCGACCTCCGTGTGGCCCTCGCGGCATCCGCTCGTGAAGCGCATCTGACGCTCCTCCGGGGGACGGTCGCGGTACCCTGTGTACCTCACCTGTAGGGTAAGAAAATACATTGGTTAACATTACGGTTGCCATGACCAATTTGATATCTCATTTCTTTCAAATCTGTAAGCCATGAGATATATAAATATGAAATAATATATTAGAAAAATTTGGAATGTGGTGATGACTGCTTGTTTCATTTCTCGATACCATTTTAGTATTTTAGATAATTGTCTAATTACCTACCAACTTACTGAGTATAATAATGTATAGGTAACCTAACAAGTAACAATAAAGATAGTTTAATGATTCAACATTTTCCTGTTAATAAACCAACTCGACAACAATGGTTTCAATGCTTTAATCTATTTGGAATGGGTTGTCTTTGGTATTGAAATTAACAGGTTATGAGCGGTGAAATATTAATTAGTTGGCAAATTAGGTACTGGAAACAATAGAACAATTGGACATACTCTATTTACCTCACTTTCTCGGCTCAGCCTCTTGAAGAGATCTTCTGATTCAAATTTGGCTTTTTGGTCGGGTACCACCCGAGGCATCTTGAAGATGAATCGGGGTTTGGGTTGTTCATAAAGTCCGATGGAGTCGAAAGGAAGCATGCCTGCTAACGAGGCGGGGTCACTCATTGCTTGCATTACACGATTATTAGAAACGAACAAGGATACTGCCCACCATCACTTTGTACACGCACCACACTGACTCAGCGCTATCGATGATTCAGAATCGTTAGAATTGAACACGGGCGACGCGACTACCTGCCACTGTGACAATAGTCAACTGAATGATCAGATCATACCGACCCGGACGGTCTCTGGCACGGGGAGACTTTCCATCAGGGCGGAGTCGCCACTTGGAGGGGAGCAGACGACCAATAGCGGGATCCCTTAACGCCGCCCGACCGACGCGACGCCTTCTCGGTGCCTTTCGGGAGCTTTCAACCGAAAAGAGGGTTTTCCCCCCTCGAAATGTTTTTAAAATAAATACTGTAAACGACAAAAGCACATGAATGTATAATGATGGGCATTATCCTCTTTGACGTCTGGAGTGTTTTATGTAATGTATCAGGGCTTTTGTGCCATTGTATCGGGACAAAGTGTACGTTATATGTATATGAAGGTAACTAACAGTTTTTATAAAGGGGAGTAATACTCCCAGGATGTGATTTAGAGATTGAAATTTGATATTTTTCTATACCCTGAAAGCTGCATTTACTGGACGGTTTTGATTGTATCAACTCCAAGGTATAGTATTCAGTTGATATGATACGATTGCTGAGTTAGCAACAAACGGGTAGGGTATATAAACGGTATTATTAACAACCTACCAATAAGTATTCAATAAAATAGTTCTTCTATGTCCGCCTATCTGTCTATAGTCTGCAGTTCACTCGCAAACTATTGAGGTGTTCCATAAATCATTGCCTGTACCGAAGAATATTTTTCAGATGGAGGCGTCGCGTCGCGTCAGCGTTGTAAAAGAGTTTCATTCAAAAATATTATTTTCTTGCAATCACATCTACCTAGCTAGAATTAAAAAGAAAGTAAAACCTGGTCACTAGTGATAAACTACGGTGTGTTGAATTTCGAGGTCTTCGTTGACGGCACACGCTTTGCTAATTTTATTCATTAGTTTAATTAATCTTTTGAAGTTTTTAAAGTTCCAAAAACATTCCTATAGCTACCATCAATTAGCTGATAAGATCGTGCAGATCAAAATAAAAAGATAAAAAATTGTTAGCTACCTACGGGAACGAGGTCCATTTCAGTTTATCAGTGGCGATCCGGGTGCCACTTATTCTCAGACAAAAGGTGAAAACATCTTGTGAAATGTATCAAGTGTTGTTAAAACTTTTAGCAACACTTGAAGCATTTCACAAGATGCTTTTAACTAAAAGTATCTGTAATCGATCCTACAGGTAACTGCTATGGAGTGTCGCCATTGTCGTTACATTTAAACGAAACTCGTTTGAAACCCCCGCGATGAACCGATAAAGGAGCAAATGGAAATCGTCAAGAGATTCGGTTAAAGTTATTGTGAACGATTTCCTTGTTAGGAATAATACCTCCTTTTTATCTCTTTATTAAGTTATTTCAAAATGATTTTGTTACTTACTAAGGACCTCTCAACGAGTATAGGCCTTCTCCATTTATCTCCAAGTCTCTCGTTTTTCGGCCTTAATGATACTCACCCAAGCTCTATATGATTTTTATTTTAGTGTCCCCGTTTCTTTCTGTTTTATGGTCCTGTCCTGATTATCACTTTTTTGGTATATCTATCGTTTTCTGTACTAGAATCTGTTATTTTTAAAGTCTGTGCGTGAACCAGGCAATAATTTAGTGATCGTGATCTTTACTAAATTGTATCCCTCGTCGTTGGAATGGGGCGCGTGCGGGGTCTTCACAAAAACCCTGCTCTTTGCTATTTTTCGAGATCAAACACCGCCGCTCATAGACACGTGCACATCAATTTAAATAGCAGAAAGATACGTGACGAAACAAATATTAAAAATAAATCTTTGAAGTTTATTTAGAATTATAATTATAATAGATACATGTATTTCAAAATGGGCAAAATGCACATGAAACAGTTGCGCTATCTGCAGACCATTGCAAAGGGTCTAGACAAGCTATGTCTCCACGGTTTGCAACGGTCATTAATCTAAATTAGTGCCCAATCGGAAGCGATCCCAAGATGCTGGCTGCGTTGTGGTGATGCGCTGAGCCAGATACTACTTGTTTCCGCAAGTAGGCCGCTGGTGGGCCCTTTTTGCGTTTTTTTGAGTTTTGGATTTTAATTTAAAGAAAAGTATGATTTTCGTGGTGTGGTGTGTGGCACACAAATGAGGTGGAAAGACGACATCACGATCAAAAACCGAGATATGCAACGAATGCAACAAAACTTACATGTGAACTTTTCGAAAATGACTTGAGTAGAAGATAATAATCTCGATATATATAAAAATCAATTGCTGTTCTTTTTTTTTTTTTTATACAATTAGCTGACGGTACAAGCAGATGGCCCACCTGATGTTAAGTGGTAACCATCACCTATAACAAAGCACTGCCTCGTAAGTCACGCACGATAGGGACGTGCCCTACGATGCACTGCCCTGCGTCCATCAACTTGAGGCATACAGATTTTAAGCCTCATGTGCCTGTAATAACACCGGCAACCACACTCTTCAAACCGAAACACAGCAACGCTGCTTGGCGGCAGAAAAAGGCGTGGTGGTAGTACTTCCCCGGACGAGCCCTTCACAAAGAGCTCTACTACTCTTAAAACTCTTACTCTTGTTCATTTGTCTCGCTAAAACTCGAAAACGGCTGAGCAGATTTATTGATTTTGATTTTGAAATGTTTGTCGTAGTCCAGGAAAGGTTTAAACGGTGAGAAAATATGGAAAAATTGCGAGGATAGGTGATACGCAGTACACCCGGGTCATCTAGTATATAATATTTAAAGAGATGTAGATATAATATCGGATACAAAATTAACCGGGTATCTAATACAATGACAGTAAAAAAGGCCTGTTAAAAATACCCTGTTTCAAAAACTCTCGAGAACGGCGCGAAGATAAATATAACGAGAAAAGGGTGTAAGTACAATTACATATAATATACATATAAATTAGGTATCTAATAAGTACATAAATTCAAATTTTCCCACACTTCAGTTCTCACGCCATGCTTCAGCGGATGTTCCAGTATCAGTTTAGGTACAGGAACTGATTTTATCCTGAATTTGTGAGAAATTAATTTGCTCTTTTTGTAGGTCGATTCTTTTAAAATTCTCGTCCGGGGAAGTACTACCGCCACGCCTTTTTCTGCCGCCAAACAGCGTTGCTATGTTTCAGTTTGAAGAGTGTGGTTGCCGGTGTGGTAACATGTGGTGGTATGTGGTATGTGGTATGTGGTGTGGTGTAACAGGCACATGAGGCTTAACATCTGTATGCTTCAAGTTGATGGACGCAGGGCAGTGCATCGTGGGGCACGTTCCTATCGTGCGAAACTTGCGAGGCAATGCTTTGTTAGAGGTGATGGTTAGCGCTTAACATCAGGTGGGCCATCAGAGCTTGTTCCATCAGCTAGTTGTATAAAAAAAATTGGTGGCTTTGTAGTTATGTGGTAAGGGCCTATCTATCTATCTACGCCTAAGATTCTCTTCTCTTCTCTTCGAAGATGAAGAAGCCTGAGAGTATTTTTTTGTGTTTGTCGGACCTTTTGTAAGAACCGAACACTTTGTCTAATTTTGATTATTCTGTGTCCAGCCGTCTGTCTAGCTCTTATTTTGTCTATTTCTTATTGTCCGTCTCACTATTAGTTGTTTGTCCCGAGAGCTCGCGATGTCACAACAGCCTCTAAATCCCACTTTTAACATTATGGTAACCAGCTCTATTGGCCTACCATCATCTTCTTTATATCAACACTAGTGGCTTCCCGCGGCTTCGCACGCGTTGAAGTGGTGAGCCGTAATTGAGCCACAAACATCCAAACATCGTAACTTTCGCATTGATTTGTATATTATTAGGGTAGGATACCTACGCAGGTATATACCTATAGGCGTACATTACCTATATTAGGTACCTACCTAATATAGGTAATGTACGCCTTTTTTACTGTGCATGTAGGTAGGTATAGGTACTGAGTTTAGCACAAACATGACAAATACAACAAAGACATTCTTATATATTCGAAAATATGTACTTATTTGTTCCTAGTTTCTACCCCAAAAACAAACGAAACGAAACAGCTTCACGACTTTGATCCCCAGGCACGGTAGATACCCTAAGATCTCTTCATCGTACCAACTCAAGATTCCCGTTTTAGAATGTTCCTTACAAACATTGACGCCTTGTTGTATCCTTTTTACTTGAGCGCATGGAGTACATGTACTCCAAGTTTCAAGTTTGTAGGTTCAAGGAATACTATTTTTCATGCAAACGGTTTCAACCCTTTTACATCCTTAGGGGTTGAATTTCCAAAAACCTCTTCTTAGTACATCTCTACGCCATAAGACCTATGTACTCTTCAAATTTCAAGTCTCTAGGACCAGCGGTCAAAAAACTCCCATACAAACTTTTACACCCCTTTGCACACTTATCAAGGGTAGTTTTAAAAAACTTCAAATGCCTTTTCTATTTTTTTGCCTTGAAATATAAATACTCCAAGTTTCAAGTTTGTAGGTTCAAGGAATACTATTTCTCATACAAACGTTTTCATCCCTTTTTACACCCTTAAAGGTTGAATTTCCAAAAATACCTTCATAGTACACCTCTACGCCATAAGACCTATGTACTTTTCAAGTTTTAAGTCTCTAGGACCAGCGGTCAAAAAACTCCCATACATACTTTTACATCCCTTAGCACACTTATTAAGGGTAGTTTTAAAAAACTAAAAATGTATTTCCTACTTTTTTGTCTTGAAGTATATGTACTCCAAGTTTCAAGTTTGTAGGTTCAAGGAATACAATTTTTCATACAAACGTTTTCATCCCTTTTTACACCCTTAGGGGTTGAATTTCCAAAAATCCCTTCTTAGTACACCTCTACGCCATAAGACCTATGTACTCTTCAAATTTCAAGTCTCTAGGACCAGCGGTCAAAAAACTCCCATACTTACTTTTACATCCCTTAGCACACTTATTAAGGGTAGTTTTAAAAAACTAAAAATGTATTTCCTATTTTTTTGTCTTGAAGTATATGTATTCCATGTTTCAAGTTTGTAGGTTCAAGGAATACAATTTTTCATACGAACTTTTTCATCCCTTTTTACACCCTTAGGGGTTGAATTTCCAAAAATCCCTTCTTAGTACACCTCTACGCCATAAGACCTATGTACTCCTCAAATTTCAAGTCTCTAGGACCAGCGGTTTAGGCTGTGCGTTGTCTATAGACAACTACTGACTGACATATATGTCAGTCAGTCAGTCAGTCAGTCAGTCAGTCAGTCAGTCAGGACTTTGATTCTTATAGTATTAGAGAAGTAAAGTTTTATTTCTAAAATGTCAGTGCTTCCAAATGATGAAGGAAACCAGTTAGTATTCTAAAAGCGGGCTTGCAATCTGTCCCGTATGGAATACAAACTATAAATGTATGTGCCTAATGTAATACCTATTTGGACGTTCATCTGGCTCTGACTACGTCCCTGAGACATTCTTTTGAATTCAGATTATAAGAGATCTGAGGGGAAAAAATATTTATTTTTCCCCTCACCAGCCGAATCCCGGACCGTAAAAGATTAAAGAAAAAGGTATTTGCATGATTTATTCATCCTATGAATCATGAAAATCTTATGGATAAAAAACTTTATAGAACATAGACAAGTTAAACTGTATGACTAACTGTAACCTAAACTGTATTAGGTGCTAGAATATCTACGGATGTTTGATCGAATTACAATGCGACTTTAAGCTGCATACCATAGGTACCATACCATACCATAGGTATGCATAGGTTGGTTTATCTGAATATATGTATATCTGTATATTGTAAGTTAATTAAATTGATTTTATACTTGAAAAACATTTACTTGCACTAGAGCTCCACCATAAGCTCATATTTTTAACCGACTTCAAAAAAGAAAGCAAAAAAGCTGAGAGGTGGTGCTCAGCATTATTATGTTTCGTGCGCGATTACTCCGCCAGTTATGAATTGATTCTGATGATTCTTCTTTTTGATAGGTCATACTTCAGAGGTGGTCCCATATAAATATTATCAAAATTGATTCGGCGCTTTTTGAAAAAATCAACCGAACCAAAAAATATATACACTGAAGACGTTTTTTTAGTTTTTCAAAATATTTAATTCGATTTTATTTGCAAAAAGTTCTATTACTAGAAAACAAGTGTAGCGCTCTTTATCAACCTGTGGTTAAATATTTGCTGTTAAACTTGATTTGATAGTGTAGAACAATCACATGCAACATAGTTGTTACAATTTATTTCACCACATCCGATTTATTTATCCTCTGATAACACTACAGTGATCGGTGGCTAAATAGGTTAGGTTATTTATAAAACAATGTCTGTCTGTGAATATAAGTCAGGTTATTGTTAAATAGCGATCCCTAGGTGGATATATTTTTTCATTAAACATAGTTGTTTTTTCTGTGCTACTAACAATATTATCCACTACACAGGTACCTAAGTAAGTAAGTAGTATTGTTTGGGAAGCGGTAAGCAAACTATCAGGTAGTATCTACTATTATTTCTTCTGTGCTTAACGCCAATTCTCACCTTACTTTTTATGTAACATGCCAATAAATCAAGGCATTGTTACTTGCTCCTCCATTATCATATTTACTCATGACAATGACCGTACAGACATTTAATTAATTGACGCATAAACCTTTCCTAATGTTGTACAGCAAAAAGTACACATTGACCCCCGTATAAAACAATAAAATGAATGCACAAAGAAAGGGCTACAACATGTTCTCATTTAAATATGAGACGCGTTCGGGCAGTTCAGTCATTTGTTACGATCTTTTTTTTATCGCTCCCTTTAAACAGTTGTTTGTTCCCTAATTTCTATAGTTGCTCTGGCTGTTATTGTTTCTGTAATTTTACTCTTTTTGTTTGCGTTAAAATAGTTTCTTCTTTGAGAATGAGGAACCTGCTGTTTGTATTTTCGAACGTCATTATTTCTTCAGTATTTAACTTACTTTTTTTAATTTCATAGAGAAACCTTTGGCATCTCTCGTGGTGGTTCTTGACAATCGAGCAGGAAAGTTTAAAGAACGCCTAGAAGAGATTCAGATTATAGTGTTCGGATAAACACTAAAGGTTCAACACCTTACTGGCTTGCATTGCATTTATTACAAAAGCTAAAATTGGCATCTTCTCATTGAGCTGTGCGTCTAGTAGACTAATACCCTAAAGGAGAAGGACGAAGGACGAAAGACGAAAGGAGATGTGGTGGTATGAGATCGTGCAGTTCCATGGCGAGTTCATGTATTCCACGAAATGTAACCTGCACCCTGAACTTTCATAACGAGTCGAGGGATATTTTTGTTTTAAATGGGAATCATTAGTACTATGATGATGTAAAATTAATAAGTATAATTAGCTAGAAGTAATTTTTGCAGTAACTTTGTTCGCAGCCGGCAGCGGCAAGTCCTGTGGCGGCAGCCTAAGCTGAGCCGGATCGCTCGTAAACAAAGAAGCCGTCAAATTGCCGTCAAACGTTGTTTATGCGAGTGATTCCGGTCATCGCTTTGTCTTTGCCGCGCGGCCTTCGGACGACACCCTAATAAAAGGCGTGGCAAAAAGGGCCCTAATAGCTGCTGATCCTATTTCAAGGCAATAAAATGCAACAAAATTAGCTTTTGTTCAAATTTAGAACTGTAAACGTCCAAGCAGTCACGTTACGGACAAGTCGGACCGGCTACGCGGCTCCGCTTTTTAAAAGGTCTAGGAAGTATTGTTTTATGGGCGTAACTTTTACAACAGCATTGTTCATTAGGGTGCAACTGGTAACGTTGCAGATAAAGTAACGATTTCTGATATTTTATTGCGTCGGTTCATGGAATAGAAATTCTTATAGAATTAGGCATAGTATAACTAATTTTGTTTAAAGTAGGTAACGAGTCATCTTTTATGAAGGCTTTAGTGTTTTACAATACTTGCCTTATGATTTCGTTGGTAATGGAAACTGGACGAATGAGGTCTTAACTGCTTTAGCAATATACATTAAAATTTATTTTTCTTTCAAAATATTCAATAATTTTTAATAATTATATTTGTTTATATCTCAGTATGTACTTACTTATTTTAATATAATATAATTCTGTATATTTAAAGTCAAACTTGAAATAGTTACTTCTACTCATTTGAATTATCGTGGTATCTAATAATCTCTAGATTTCCCAGCATTATTTTGTATCGTTTTTATGTATTTTCTTACTCCTTGTTGTTATCGAACAATCACTCGCGCTACAGAATTTACTACAAAACCGGTTACGGTTCGATGTTCCGTTTGACGTCAATTCTCGTCATGCTCGTACGTACACGGGAAGTTACCGATTCCGAACTGTCGATTGATTAATTGGTAGGTAAAAAGGTGCTTCATATTTTGATCCAACTTTTTATACCTAATAAAAAAAATAGCTATACAATTTAGTACGAACAAATTTATGGTTTTTAGTTAAATATCAAACATTTGAGACTTTTATACTACATTTTATTCTGTGGTATTGATTAATAGATAAACAATTTCGTACGTTATGTGCATAAAAAAAAGTTTTATTTTATTGCTTATAATATTATTTTTTATTGCTTATAGGTAAGTTTTTTTTTATATAAACACTAATATTTCAGTTGAAATACTTGTGTTTTATTATTTAATCTCTTTTGTAATGCCGTGGGTATAGACATTGATTGGAGCAGCTATAGCTGTTAGCATAAAGATAGGATTGAAGAAAAACATTCATAGGTACAATGACCTTTTGTAACACATATATTTAGAGAAACTGATCAGATTTGGCAGTTCTAGCATCGAATATATGTGAGTATATTATACCTGTGGCATTTTCTCATCAAAAGTAGGTTCTGCTTAGTCACAGACCTGCCTACACAGTGTGCTGGTACTTTTGTATGCAAACATATTACGTGTGTTGTGTATGTCAATGATCTCACTAAACATGCGCTTGCCAAAGCGTAAGTTTTTGTATGGTGAATGTTAATCAAATTTTCACAAGGTCAATAGAATCTCAAAACAGGGTCGGTTTTGCCATCTCGGAGTTGTGCTATCCGTCAGATATTAAGACACGGTTATGTTCACGGTTTTTGTTTTACTTTCAAAGTAAAGACGGAAATATTCTGACGGATACCATTACTCTGAGATCGAACTGATCATCATACCCGCCCTAAATAGATGACTATGATGTTTGGCTTGAGATTATGAACAGTCCCGATCTCAAGTCAGCGCATATCGCTCTGATGATGAGGGCTCTAAATACCACTAGAGGGCAAGATACCAAGAGCTCAAAGCCCAAAGCCATGGATCAGGTGTTAGACAAACTGGAAATGCCAGTCAATATCAGACTAAGCCGAATGTGGAAAAAAACCATCAAAAAAGTTCTTACTACATCACGATCCTCAAAGTGAGAGGTTCAACGAGGATGAGAAAATTGAAAAAAAGGTAATCATTATAAAGTATCTACCTATTAACAAATAGGTATGTGAAGTGGAGTGTCATAATAATATCAAAGGGGTTTATAAATTACACAATGGACATAAATACACAGTTACATTTATAAATTACATTTTTGTTGTAGGTGTTTTTGGGATACTATAATACACATGCAGCAAATACATATTAAAATAAGTCAAGCAGAAGATTTTATTTTGGCCACGGAAACCAACCTCTGATTTTATAACTAAGCCACGGGAAACTGAGAAGGCTTCTAATAAACTAATTCGCCTTGCTTTAAATGCCACCAGAATATTTCAGGAAGCGTCAAATAAAGAACAACAAATTATTTTTACTTGTCTTACTGATTTATACATCTCTATCTCTAATACTATGAGAATCAAAGTCCTGACTGACTGACTGACTGACTGACTGACTGACTGACTGACTGACTGACTGACTGACTGACATATAGACAACGCACAGCCTAAACCGCTGGTCCTAGAGACTTGAAATTTGAGGAGTACATAGGTCTTATGGCGTAGAGGTGTACTAAGAAGGGATTTTTGGAAATTCAACCCCTAAGGGTGTAAAAAGGGATGAAAACGTTTGTATGAAAAATTGTATTCCTTGAACCTACAAACTTGAAACATGGAATACATATACTTCAAGACAAAAAAATAGGAAATACATTTTTAGTTTTTTAAAACTACCCTTAATAAGTGTGCTAAGGGATGTAAAAGTATGTATGGGAGTTTTTTGACCGCTGGTCCTAGAGACTTGAAATTTGAAGAGTACATAGGTCTTATGGCGTAGAGGTGTCCTAAGAAGGGATTTTTGGAAATTCAACCCCTAAGGGTGTAAAAAGGGATGAAAACGTTTGTATGAAAAATTGTATTCCTTGAACCTACAAACTTGAAACTTGGGAGTACATATACTTCAAGACAAAAAAGTAGGAAATACATTTTTAGTTTTTTAAAACTATCCTTAATAAGTGTGCTAAGGGATGTAAAAGTATGTATGGGAGTTTTTTGACCGCTGGTCCTAGAGACTTGAAATTTGAAGAGTACATAGGTCTTATGGCGTAGAGGTGTACTAAGAAGGGATTTTTGGAAATTCAACCCCTAAGGGTGTAAAAAGGGATGAAAACGTTTGTATGAAAAATTGTATTCCTTGAACCTACAAACTTGAAACTTGGAGTACATATACTTCAAGACAAAAAAGTAGGAAATACATTTTTAGTTTTTTAAAACTACCCTTAATAAGTGTGCTAAGGGATGTAAAAGTATGTATGGGAGTTTTTTGTCCGCTGGTCCTAGAGACTTGAAATTTGAAGAGTACATAGGTCTTATGGCGTAGAGATGTACTAAGAAGAGGTTTTTGGAAATTCAACCCCTAAGGGTATAAAAGGGTTGAAACCGTTTGCATGAAAAATAGTATTCCTTGAACCTACAAACTTGAAACTTGGAGTACATGTACTCCAAGGCAAAAAATAGGAAAGGCATTTTTCGTTTTTTAGAACTACCCTTAATAAGTGTGCAAAGGGATGTAAAAGTTTGTATGGGAGGTTTTTGACCGCTGGTCCTAGGGACTTGAAATTTGAAGAGTATATAGGTCTTATGGCGTAGAGGTGTACTAAGAAGAGGTTTTTGGAAATTCAACCCCTAAGGGTGTAAAAGGGTTGAAAACGTTTGCATGAAAAATAGTATTCCTTGAACCTACAAACTTGAAACTTAGAGTACATGTACTACAAGGCTAAAAAACAGGAAAGGCATTTTTAGTTTTTTAAAACTACCCTTAATAAGTGTGCAAAGGGATGTCAATGTTTGTATGGGAGTTTTTTAACGCGTGGTGCGATTGATTTAAAACTTGAAGTAAAATAATTTAAAATCACGTTTTCAATATTTTAAAACCACCCCTGCAAAGGGTGCAAAAGACTGACAAAGTTTCAAGGTTTGTATGGGAGGTTTTTAAAGCGTAGTGTAATTAACTTAAAACTTAAAGAAAATGTGTTCTGTGGATAAATAACAAAAAGACAGTTTGATTTTCGAAAACAACCCCTAAAACGTTACCCTCCTTCGTTGCGCTCAAGTAAAAAGGATACAACAAGGCGTCAATGTTTGTAAGGAACATTCTAAAACGGGAATCTTGAGTTGGTACGATGAAGAGATCTTAAGGTATCTACCGTGCCTGGGGATCAAAGTCGTGAAGCTGTTTCGTTTCGTTTGTTTTTGGGGTAGAAACTAGGAACAAATAAGTACATATTTTCCGTATAAGAATGTCTTTGTTGTATTTGTCATGTTTGTGCTAAACTCAGTACCTATACCTACCTACCTACCTACCTAATATAGGTAATGTACGCCTATAGGTATCTATAGGTATATACCTGCGTAGGTATCCTACCCTAATAATATACAAATCAATGCGAAAGTTACGATGTTTGGATGTTTGTGGCTCAATTACGGCTCACCACTTCAACGCGTGCGAAGCCGCGGGAAGCCACTAGTTACCACATAATTTACTAACTCGGCCACGGATTTTACTAGCTTCCACATAATTATGTTCCTCAAAAATATACATAGTTTATGCTTCAACTAGAAAACATCAAATCTTGTAGTTAAGCATGTGACAAGAGATTTCATGATAAAAGAATACACCGTAAAATGTTAAAATATGAAAATAGTGATTGCACGATCTGTTTGGCGCGAGAGAGGCTGGCATCACAGCTCTTACAGTTGGCCGTAAGTAATCAGTTTTTTTTAAATTACTTACCTCTTTTTTTTAGGTATGCTTCTGACCGCATTTCAAACATAAACGAACAAATTTCAAAGATAAACGAGTCTAACATACAAATAATTTTATAAAAGACTTGATAGTGACTCGGATTGGTTAGGTTATGTTGAAACATATAAATTACGCACGAGGCGAGCGAGCAAAGCGAGCGTGCCTCGCGAGCGTGCGTGGCCGCCGAAGTGCCAAATATTTCTTTTAATTACTATAAATAGTATGCCATAATACAAAGTTTCTTAAACTAAAAGTTTCAAAAGTTTCTTTAAAAAAAGTCTTTAATTTTATCTCCCCTCAATAGTTTCTGACATTGCCATAATTTACAATTATATGATAATTTTAGGTACATTTTGATGATCATTCAATATATTTGATGATAATTTTAGGTATCTACTTTTCGATGATAAAAGAATATAGGACGAGTTATAAATTATTCATGTTTCATTGAATTTTAAACATACTTAGTTATAAAACTAGATGTCGATACAATTACGTTATTAGTGTCATATTATCATTATTAAAGAAGTTTTCTGCTTGAATAATGTTACAAATGTAGTTTCTAAAAAATAACTACCATGCTAAGTTATATTTAAAGTAGCTTACATCGAAGATAGTGGCGAAGATAGTATTTTTTAGACGCGCATTCATAATGGCTGACTAACGGCCGGTTTCTGAAAGATCGATCAAAATTAATCGCATGTCAAGTCACTCGCCGTTTCAGCTATTACATCGAATTAGATAGAGATAGCAAATGACTTGACATCCGATTAGTTTTCATCGGGCTTTCAGAAACCGGCCGTAATTCAGATGACAATGTAGATTTTTAGAGGAGAATAATGCTATTCAGATGTCTGTTTAATTAGCACTCAATAAATAATAGTAACAAAAGTAACCCACTTAACCTACGGATACGAAATTAAATAAGGAAAATACCTCGTCTACCTATTTCTAAGAAAAAGTTGTCGTGTCGCGTCGTGAGTAGGTTGCGTCGTGAGTAGGTTGCGTCATTGGCATCGGAAATTCCTGATCGTGACTATTTGGGCGCACAAGGTGCTTGCGACCTCGGTCAACTTACTGTCCTACCGCTGCGCCGGTTTTTCCTCTCCTCTAGCAAATAAGACTTAGGTATAGGTATCGGATTTCCCTAATTACGTAAAAAAGTCACACTTCCTTTCTAGTACTTATCTCTAACAGCCTAATAAATACAATAAAGTATTTTTTCAATAAATCATGATGATAAGCGGATTTTTTGACGCAACTAGAAATCATTAATCAACTCTTTTTACACTCTCCATGCACGCGGGTCGCTTACACGTTATTACAGAAGCTTATTTTGTCGGACGGCACCGTTTATAAAACGTTATCTTCAAATGAGCACAATAACAAGTTTAATAATGGAGGTGATTAATGTGCTCGCAGGATGACGCGCACTTCGCGCCGAGGGCCGAGGGAGGCGCGAACACAACACTGCGCGATGTTGCGTCGCTATGCTGCTCCAGGCACAGGGAAAATAATGGCACTGGCGACGTGCAGCAACCGAAATCATACTTTGACGTCACTGAATCACAGTGTGATCGGATCTGTGTCATGCATACAAACGATTTTGAAACTTAAAATCATATTGTGACAGTTCATATTCCATTTTATATAATGGTCTTTTAGCTCTGGCAGCCCCATACTCAGTGAGTTCATCAGTGAGTTGTCACGTAGATAATTTTGAAATGAAACTGAACGTCATAAAGGTCATTTTTAAATTGAACTACATTTCTAAATGAACCAGGCCTAGTTCGTTCTAGTCTTGCTCCCGGACCCGTTTGCCCCAAATGACCAGACATTATTTAATTGAAATGAAAGTAAAAGGGTGACAATTGTAATAGAAAACAAAAAGGGTTCGTTTTTTGCGACAAGGCGATGAAATATTGCGCCAGCCGTGCATTGTAACAGTTGTCCTTTATCCTTGACTCTGCCATACGTGCGAAATTCAGATAAACTAAGTAGATTGAGTAGTCTTGTACAGTCACGTGCATTAATAAGTAAACAGTTTCAACTTTTCTTAATAATGTAAACATAAGATTCCTCAAAAGTCGCTACACTGACTTTACGTTCAAAATTATGTATACACCAAAATGTGTCAAAATTAGGTATACATTTTCTTCAAAATTATGTAAGCACAAGACAAAATCAAAAATAAGTAAACAATACAAGTATCATAATAATTATGTATCCACTATAAATTTCAAAAATATGTCTACAATTTGTAAGTTTTTATTTATAGTGGATACATAATTATTAAATTATAATTATTAATATATAATTATTATATTATATTTACATTATTAAGAAAAGTTGAAACTGTATACTTATTAATGCACGTGACTGTACTCTCGTTTCAGTATTTAAGACTATGGTATGTGCGAGGGAAAATACACCGCACAAACTATTTAGCGGTAACAAAAGACGTCTGCTACCTAACTTATTTGCAAAATGTTATCTAATGTTAGGTGATCTTACTCCATTCAAATATTAACATCCGGTTTCTGAAAACTCGATAAAAACTAATCGCATGTTAAGTCACTTGCCATTTCGG
Organism: Chloroclysta siterata; assembly: GCA_932294275.1. Taxonomy (NCBI): domain Eukaryota; kingdom Metazoa; phylum Arthropoda; class Insecta; order Lepidoptera; family Geometridae; genus Chloroclysta; species Chloroclysta siterata. The sequence goes on along the minus strand of OW028600.1, from coordinate 8,572,466 downwards.
CTATTAGTTTTGATCGGGCTTTCAGAAACCGGCTGTAACTCTTTCGAAAGTAGAACATTTCAGAATAAAATATGTGAGACCTGTGCCGTTTTCCGGACATAAACATAAATACACAAATAAATTACCGACCTGCCTTAAAAGAAGCTATTATAAATCAGGATTTAAGTTGTTTACTTGTCTAGTTTAACTTCTTGTAAATGTTTGAGTTCGAGAAGTAATAGAATCTCGCTTGACGTTTGCTAACTAATGATCCCATGTCACAATGCGCCTGCTCGCCCCGTGGAGCTTTTCAAGCTCTTTGTCATCGTATATTTCTAACACTTCGATGTTTGATTTGGGTGAATTTGCGACATTAGAAAAAATCGATTGATATGTCACGTTTTTACTGCTGTTTGTATTGCTACCTGGATCTTATAAATGGACTACAAAAATAAGGGTTTGCAAGTGCGACGACAGTCGTGCCATTTCACGCCGATCGACGAGGATATATGACAGTTTCATAGAAGTCGTTGACTTTATTGTGTTCCAAAACATATCATGACAGGCGAATAATCGATATATTTTCGAAGAATTCTAAGAGATCTATACAAATCTCTACGGGTTCTTAAGTGTTGAAACTGGAAAAATATACAGTAGAGTAAAAAGTCTCACTCGTAGAAAAAATCGTAGCAGCGAATAAAGAACCAAAAAATTAAAATAAAACAAATTAAATATGGATTTGAATGTAGCATTCCCCATAACGAATACGGAGGCGTGAAATCCAGTTGTCGACGCGGACGGGACGGCACAGTAGCGAACATATTGATATTTTAATTAGATTTACAAAGTCGAATCGCGCAGCTCTGCCGGCGACACCCAACTCTTTGAGCCGCTCTAATGGCACCCCGCGGACCTTAGTTAAGGGTTGTCGGTACCGGCATTGTGCCTACTCAATATTTACTCCCAAATGCATTACTGTAACAATACTTACTTAGTTTTTTAAGTTTTCGTAGCAGCTTCCGCGTTATCGTTTTCAATGGCTTTAGAAATGTCACTCACGGCGTAATTATAGAGCAGCGCAGCAGGTAGCTCAGCTCCGAATCAAAGTAACGAAGGCGAACTAAATCATAATTGCCGTTCCTTCTATAGGTGTAGGCCCGTAAAAACTGTTTTGTGAACACCTTTTGTTGTTAGTTAACACTAATAAAATTCAGAGAAGTAAATAATTTTATAATTACTTAACTACTGATAAAGCCATTCAAGTTATTTCCTGTGAATGTATGAGATAAAAATAGTTACATTCAGCATGTTAAATAACCGAAAAAATAAATTATTAACACAAACATGAGAAGCTAAAATCCCAATTTTAACAGCTTGCCCGAAACAAAAACAATACAGCAAAAGGAAAATGTTCCAAAAAAATCGTCAACTTTTGGAAACATGCGGATATAAACAAACAATGCGTTGCTATACATCTGCAAAATGGTTTTAGTTTGAAAACAAGGAGAACAATTTGTGAGAATATGCAATGAGGCAGGGCGTGGGGCTCGCTGCGGGCCGCCGCCGCGCGCCGCTCGCCTCACGCTGCGCCGTCGGCATACAGAACTCTAATTGACACACTAAAATACGTCATGTCACATAAAAGTGCTTATTCCCTATGCCCTTTGATTTTCTGATATTTTTAGCAACCCCTCACTTATTTAATTTCTAATTGTGCTGAAAATAAGTTTCCGTTATGAACAAATTGTGTTTTGTGAATTTTGCTACTCCTTAAAACAAACTAAATCGAAGCAAAGCCGTAGAATTATTTATTTTGGCCAGAATAATAATATAAAGGCGTTGTTTCATTAATCTATGGAGTCCGGGTTGGGTCTGTGTACAGTGTATATAAATATCGCTTAGCAATATAGATGACTGTTTTGATGGCTTTTTTTCTTAATTTTTCTTCGTTTTCGTGCTCTTCAAGATCTTGATCGAAGTGAGCAACGCAATTTACTAAAAATATGGAGCACTGACATGTGTGAAACACATCGGAGCTACAGACAGTCCACTCTGCAGAGGCTGCCTCTCCGAAGAAGAATCAGCTGCCCACGTAGTCCTGGAATGCGAGGGCGTAGCCTCTCAATGACAATAAATCCTAGGAAACCCCAGGTCACTCCTCCAAGTCTGTGACGCTACCGGGAAGCTTCTGCGCTTATGATATGTCGCTGTTGTAATGTCAAGCTTGAGAGTGGAACTCATTACCGTCAAAAAAAGCGACGAAACTGTCAGAAAATTAAATAATGCAATGCGTCATGTCAAACGTCAATTACAGACTGTCATGGCGACTCTAGAACTGTTCATATAGTAAAAAAATCGACCTGATAAACATTTGGGTATGGCAACTTTATTTGACTACAAAATAATGAAATTGGATTAATGAATTGCTCTTTTAGTTTAAGCACGCCAACTTCTTGTTCTTCCCCTGTCAAGGTTGGTTGGTAGAAAATGCTGTACAATAGCATTAAGCTCTCCTTTTGTACAAACTATGTTTGGTGCAATAAATAATTAAATAAATAAATCATTGCACTTGTATGATAATCTTCTATTTTCTTCAAATGTTTCTACATACATGGTGTACATAGACCAAACCCAGAATAAAATATGTTCTTTGCAATAACATTCAAGCAACTAGAAACAACAAAAGATAACGGGACAAGAAAAATCTGTAAGTAGTACCTACTATATATTTTTTATATTTTAAAATAGTAAATGATTAATTTAAAAAGGATTACATATTCATAAAGGTTTCATGATAATTGTAATATGAACTTTCTGATCTTCTTAGATACCATAAGTTGACATCACACAACTGATAAAAATACAATAATCAACTTAGGCATTTGCTGCTTTGAATTTTATTATACGTATACCTACGCACTTAATTGGAAATGAAATATGTAAAATCAGTTGTCATAACCGAGTATATTTTTATGAAAAGCACCCTAGTACGGCGATTGTCAGCGCCCCACGGATGCCGGCGGCAAATATCTGCAGAATGCGTGTAATTATTTATTTGCCCTCCGAGCCCTCGCCGGGCCCACTCCACCATTTCAATAGCCAAACAAACAAACGCAAAGAGAACACAATAGAAGAACGAAATTCAAGGAATGTTCACTCGTTGGTATTCAGCTCTAGGAACGTCTATTACGACTATTGAAGACATAACTTCTAAAAAAAGCTGTTTACTTTATATGATTACATATACATATAATAATATATTTTAGAGAAAATGTGTACACAGTACTACTGGCTTGAGTTCATCGCAATGTTTTTTAGAATGTGTTTGTTTATTTATTAATCGCTGCGCATACTTTATCCTAATTATTTGTTGCAAACAAAAAAACTCCAAAGCCAAAGTACCTTTAGGAGCTCAAATAAGAATAAGTAATATGTAAGTTACTGACATCCACAAACATTTAGATATCGGCCTAAGTAAAATCTGACATTGGAACAGATTGAAAAAGGCAGGTAGTCAAGCCAGTTGTTTACCAGTTTACATTTTTTAAATGAATAAAGAGCTTAAACGGTATCGTTTTTCATGCAAGCTGTAAAGAATGAACGGCACAAAAGGCGTCTGATAAAGCCGGAGACAAATACCTCGCACTGCGTCGCTACTATTTTGACATTTTAATTTCACCCTTGCTCGAAATCCGTTTTGAATGGCGATGGGGGCGCGAGGTGACGCGACGTGACGAGGCGAGCTCTCTTGATACAGTATCGCAGTCACAGGAGAGGCTTGATTGACGTTTATCGCTCGGATTAAAATACAATTAAAATTTATTTTTAAATAGAGCACAATGGCTTTTTTAACCCTTTCGCAGTTCACCTATAAAAGACTGCTACGTGATGTCCGTAGCAGAAACATCACAAAATCTTTAGATGTGATTTTAAACATCCACTCAAAAGAAATCGCTAATAGGTCATTGCGTTCCTGCGTTACTTTGACAAAGGTTAGAATTTATGGATGTGAGCTCGTTTGAACGGTCCTCGATTAGAGGTAATTTGTGTCAATCACATGTTAGCATTGTGTTGTCCACGTCCGCCTTCGCTAAACCATTTGCTCTAATTAAAACGGAGCCCTTGTGCACAAAGTCAATCGCCGGATTAATGTTTGACGGGCACCATTCCCAGATTGCACTTTTGTGCTTTCCATAGGCCTGCTATTACGACGTCAATCTGTAAAAGATCTATTTTTGTTCGCTTATTTATAGAATAGGGCATTGAATTCATGGAATTAAAATTTAAAACCGATGTAGGTTTTAAAAATATATTTTGACCATGGAATAAGCAGGTAAAGATTATAAATAAAATATATTTTTTAAATAATATATTTAAATAATATATTATGCAAGGCAGATTTATTTTAAATTGTAAGGAGATTGCAGTCAGTCTCCTCAACTCAACATTAGAAGAAAAGCAATAAAAACAAAAAAAAAACTCATAGCGGGTACTGTCCCGCTATGGTCCTGTCCCGCCGGGTATGGTTTTCGAAGCTTCAACATTTTCTTCACCAAACTTTTCTTCTAATATTGAGTTTCCCACGTAATTATCAATATTTGCATGCATTTCACTTGTATACCTACTTATAAAGGATTTTATAGGGGAATATATCAGCAGACCGTGGTAGAACATTTTCATTTGTATCTTAATGGGTCATATTATTATGCCCACACACAAAACCAATTTCATGTCCGAAATTGTTTGCATTTTCGATTTGCACAAGTCTTGATTTGCGGTATACGTCTTTATTATGCCTGCACAATCTTTTATCTCTTTTTGGCTACTGTGTAATCGAATAGGAGAGAAAGAGAGGTTAAAGTTACACTGTAGGATTAAGAGTATAACAGAGTAATAACAACCCTTTCGTTTAGACTGTGACTGGTAGACGATAATTTGATTTCACGCGCGTCTGATGATTAATGCTGCTGCCTTATCGCTCCATATTTTACCGATTTAGTCTGATGCTCTTTTATGTAGTCCCTTTACTACGTGTGAACACGGTTTAATGCCTAGTTTAAACATTGCCAACACGTTTTATGAGCAGGCAAGTCCCATTGTTGTAGCAAGTTCGTATTACTCGTATCTTATGCGACACGTGACGCTTGACTGAACTGATATTTTCGTATTAAACCCATTTCATTATAATATCTACAAACGAACTTTAATTATTTGCGACCGCAAAAACAATCTCATTATGAATACCAAATATGGCATTTATAGAGGGGTTAATTGGCAGCAAAGATGAATATGTAAGATAATATTAAAAGGTGATTAAAATATTCAAATTGAAAGAGGGACACGTGCCGCACTGTAAACCATTAAGCTATATGAATGAAATATAAATAAAACGCGAATTGTTGTAAAGGACTTATCCAATGCCCTTGCACCATTACTATCAATTAAAAAACCTTTCGTACGTACTTTTCTCTTATAACGTGTCTAGCAGAGTTTTGTTAAGAAACAAAATCCATTCTAGGTCACGTCAATCAGTTGGATTTTTAAATCTCAAATAGAAAAAAAAAAAAAACTCTTGGCATAAATGCATACCTAATTTATTTACAACATTGCTGTTCAATGATATGTCTTCTGTAGTTGTCTATCTGCAGCAATCATTGTGTGACGACCGTTGCCCATTTTCATGGTGTGACCGCTCAATACCATTTCAGTTTGGAGTCGGCACGTGCATTGCAGTGACGTCTGCAATACAAATGCGTTACGCATTTGTATTGCAGACGTCACTGCAATGCACGTCTTCGTTGACGACATTATAAGACAAGAAACGAATGTTCATTCACAGCTACAATTATTGTAACAAAAGTTCCCGATAAAACAGCATGTTTTTTTATAGAATAAACAAACAAGAAGTTCATATAGTTCAATAAATAAATCCATTCCTAGAGCACATATAAGTAGTGTAGATGAATGTCTATTCGTATAATTTATTGATCGCAAACTTTGAAGAGACGCCGCGTAGCACGCACGCGTTGCACTTGTAGCACTCAGAGCGCAAGCGTGTAGTGAAAACAGCTACACAGATGCATTTTGAAAGTCAAGTGTTTATTCCGATACTATATTAGTAGGAGAAAAATATAAAAATTTAATTAGTAACTCAAAATTGACCTAGTAAATCTTTAATCATTCTTGATATAATATCATACCTATCAATTTGAAAATATGCTTGATAAGATCACTCGTTCTATAAAGTCACAAAAAAGAATCGATTAGGTACCATTAACGTACATACTAGTAAAATATATAATGTTTTTTTTGTGTTCTACTACTATAACGTACATTTGAATTTCGAATTCCAGTTACCTTATAAAATTTTTGAATTTAGAATTGGCCATAAAGATTTTTCAAAACAAAGAATCCGTTAGTTGGGAAATTCATAAAATCCATGAATGGAATGCAGCTCATTGCCAGCACCATTGGATTTAGGTCGATTTCATGTCGGTCCAACACACTCAAATCCTCTTAGATAAAAAACATGATGCTTGTTATAACAAAGACGTATCCGTTTTCTTTCTCATAGTCGTGTGTATGTCTAAGTAATCAAATAACATTAATGCCCATCCTAATCCGAAGATAATGCTTTTGTTCGACATTTTCATGCTCCGCTACGCCCTCGCTCAAATATTTGTTTATCTTTTACTTACCTACTTTTATCGCGATTTATCCAATAGGCTTTTGTTACATACTTTGTGTTCCTTTTTTGAGCGAAACGGCTTTTTTATAATAAAAATGTTCTGGCACAAGCACGTGTCGAGTGATCGATCACTGTTCTGCGCCCGATGAGCTGTTTTATTCCAAAAAACGATTCTAAATACAAAACCGGCTGTGAAAAATGTGGGTGAATGTATAACTTTTGTTAAAGTTGATCACCTATACAAGGTGTTCCTTAAGTTGTGTATGGAAACTTCAGGGGGCTAAAGTACCCATCAATATGAACAACTTTTTCCAAGGAACCAACACTGTGAACGCGAAAAAAAAAACAGCTGTTTCATACAAAAGTTCAATACCTACCAGGCTAAAATGTATGAAACAGCTGTTTTTTTTTTCGCGTTCACAGTGTTGGTTCTTTAGAAAAAGTTGTTCATATTGATGGGTACTTTAGCCCCCTGAAGTTTCAATACACAACTTAAGGAACACCTTGTATATTATTAACGTTATCATATCCATGATAATAATCAAATCTTATAATGAAGGTCTTTTATGGATGTTAGCATGAATTTTGAGGGAGCGGAGGCAATCACAAAAGATTTAAGTACCAATACAACTTAAAAAAAAAAAAAACTATGTCCTAGACTCTTGCAACGATAGAATTTTCAGAAAATAGCTGTAGACTTTCCCATGAAGGTCTTTTATGGAAGTCAGCATAAATTTTATAAGGGAGCGCGATCAAAAATAAAAGTTATAAAAAAACTTTAATAAATACATGTTTTTTTCTATTTTCTAGAGTCTTGCAACAATAGAATTTTAGCAAAATTGCTGGAGACCTTCAATGAAGGTCTTTTATAGAAGTCAGCATGAATTTTAAGGGAGCGCGATCAAAAACAAAAGTTATAAAAAACTTTAAAAAATCTATATACGGTTTTTCTATTTCCTGCAACGATAGAAATGTTATTCCTCAGGGCCTCACACTTAGTCCGGTCTGGACGTTTGGTTGCTACTTTTTAGATGCCAGGTTCATTAGTAGTCTAGCTGGGCTAATAACATTACACTCATTTCCAGGAAGAACGATTCTGAGCCTTCTCCGTCTTCTTCCCGCGATCTCTACCAACACTATGGCGGGAATACAACTGATTGTTCTCTGTGAATAAAATCTCTCCTAATAATTTTGTGCAATGTTAGAAGCCAAAAGCTAGTATCGAATGGTGTAAGTTTCCATAGAATTGAATGAAACAAGTGCTTATTGATATAGTTCCCTTATTTAAAGTGTCGCTGTAATCATTCATCCCATTAAATTCCATTTCAAGCTTAGCGAGCTTACATCGATCTATGGCTATGCATTCGCGATCCCTAAGTGTGAACATCTGTATTTGCGTATTGCGCTCCCACTCCGGCGACTATTGATCTAAAGCCGTATTCAAATAACTTTAATCGCCTAAGTACACAAATCCATTCTCGCTACTAACAAATTATAATTATTCATAGGCGACGACAGCGCAATCCTTTCCATCTATAGACCATGTTTGCATAATGGCCCGGCCATTGATTTACGGCTCAAAGTATGAAATATTGCTATGTAGATTTTGTACAAAGTCATTTACTCAATGTTTTTTAGGCTTTCAGATGTGCCTACCTATACTTTAGTACACAACTTTCTAAAACTTAAAAACCCCTGTTTATTTTTATAGGTTACTTACTTAATGGATATTGATGCTATTTCAAATTTCAAAATCATGTATCAACGACTTCAGTTCGTTGTTTTTTAATTATATAAATATACATATCTTCGTATACGTAAATCCAAATTATGAATTCAAATTGTTATTATGCAAGAGTAAGGTATGTAAAAAAATTTAAGAATTATTATTATTGTTATTATTTTAAGATTAGTAGAGCTATTTGTGAAGGGCTCGTCCGGGTAAGTATTACCACGCCTTTTTCTGCCGTCAAGTAGTGTTGCTGTGTTTCGGTTTGAAGAATGTGGTTGCCGGTGTAAGTACAGGCACATGAGGCTTGACATCTGTATGCCTCAAGTTGATGGACGCAGGACAGTGCATCGTAGGGCACGTTCCTATCGTGCGTGACTTACGAGGCAATGCTTTGTTATAGGGGATGGTTACCACTTAACATCAGGTGGGCCATCTGCTTGTTCCATCAGCTAGTTGTATAAAAAACATGCTCGGTATTCCTAGAGAACTGGGGTTCAGAGCTGATTAGAAACAACCAGAGCATACAAAGGACTGCATCGCTTTCTGCAAAAGAAAATTAAAGAATCCTGGAGTCTGTAGCTTTTGCAATTTTTTTATATTTTGGATTTTTTCACACAGTTTTTGGGCTATAAAGCCACTTACAGTAATGTTATTCTTGTGTTATGTTATCAACTGCTTAAAGAAAAGGCTTATTTTAATCCTTCAGGATAGACAACACAACAGCACCAACGCTGGCATTGTTATTGCAATTATTAAATTGAACTCCGTAATCCACTTTGTCATCTTTTATATAATAAAAATATATTAAAAAGACCATAGAAATATTATTAAGAAGGATAATTTTTTAACATAAAAGGATTCACACTACACAAACTACAAAATAATACATCATTCACGGAAAGCTGCTTTTCAATAACTGCAAAAACAGTGCGCTAAATAACGATTAACCCTTTTCAATTACGTTCTTTATTGAATTTAGACAGGCATGACTATTATGTGATCAATAAAATGATCTGCACTTACGCTTTGCGGGTGCAATCGGCTGTGAATGTTAAGCGGGTTCGTTTCACGCGTCGTGACGTGTTCTCGTGTGACACGGCCGGAGACACCGCACGCATCATTACACCTATCACTCATATTTCTATGAGCATCACACTATATTATAGATTCCCTAAAAAGTGTCAGTCAGTGTTATAACGATTGTCTAGTTTCGTAGAGCTTCAGTTTGAAAAAAATCATTGCAGCATATCATTGTGTGTACAGCATGAACAGTTTCTTGTACAACTGTTTTATTCTTATCTAAAATCACAATATTGTTTAAGCTACACACATTACTTTAGTTTATATTGGATATTACTTGAGATCCTACATATCTTAAGGCTTTTGATTCAGTTCCATGTAGAAGTAGATTTACACAAAATTGAGATAAAAACAAGGAATCAATGTAATATATTAAGGCATGAACAACAATTGCCTTTTCATTTCCACCAGATGTGCGATAAACGTTATCAAGAGGGTTAACCGTGACCTCATAAAAAGCGGAATTTATTACATCTCACGACCCTTGCCCCGAAACTAAGACAGCGGAGGAAATAATAGAAAAATATCGTAATTAAAATACAACCCTTCCTGTTGGGCGTTTTTATGGAGGGATAAAATTGGAACGAGGCGCGCGTGACCGATGCGATGATATACTGAGTCCCGAGCCGCGAGCGAGGGCGGGCGCGCACGCCGTCTGCGAGACAGCCTAAGCGATCTATAATGATTCTCTTACCTTGTTTATTAACGTAAACATATGACGCGAACGCAATTAACTAGAACAAAGCGTTTACTTCCTACTGTTAAACTGTCCAAAAATATATCCAGCAGCTGGCCTCTGACTTAACAATTCTAGTAACTACAACAGAAATCGTAAAAGCAGTTGGAAACAAAAGACAAACACCAAGGCCTCGGGACGGGAAATAACTTCAATTTACAAACAATATTGTAGACGCTAATTTCAGCGGGATTGATATTACGGATAATGTTGTGGTAAATAACAGAAGCTGGCCAGGCAGTCGGCATCGAGTCGAGTGAGACGTGACCGGGCGGAGCCGGCCGCACACCATAGACCCATACAGTATCTCAGCTTTCATAATTTGATAATATTTAATATTTAGGGGTCTGGAAGAGGACCAGATCTCAGGCAGACAGTGACTTTACCTGCTTATCTCTTAGGTATACATGAAACTTTTAAGAGACCTCGTGAGATAGTTTTCCTGTATATATACTTCCACAAAATGAAACTCCACCGAAGTTTGATTATGGAGGTGGATAATTATGAACATATACATTGTATTGAGAACCTCCTCCTCTTTTTTAAGTCGGTTAAAAATATTAATTGATACCACTTAATCGATCTACTTAATAATTTTCAGCATCTGAATAGTCTTTATTATAAACTGCTTAAAGTACATATAAGGTGGGAATATAATTAGTTATAGTATAAACAGTCTGCCCTGTTCGAGCGTAACATGTTAACACTTATAACATTTATCCTAATCTCTTATATACTTCCCGAATCGGAAATTACTGGAACTAGGAAACGCGAGATTTTAAGAATTATGCGCTAAGACTGGAATTCACAGAAGACGTCATGACATTGTACCTATTCAACGAGCGCTTGTTGTCAGAGTTACTATACTGGTTCTAGTTTAGTTTGTTGTGATCACGTTTTATATTGCTCACAAAATTATGAAGCGTAAACTGGCAGCCGAATATACCGGTCCTCCCTCATTAGATTCATTCACCTGAATGCATTGTATAGGTATTCTGTGATTCTATTTCTAGATACCTAGTGGTCCAGAGTATTTATATTCTGTGGTGATGTGAAGAATTGATTATTATCTATATAATTTCCTCTAACATGGATCTCTCTTTTTTATTTTTTATACTCCTCGCTAATGGAACAAGCTGATGCCTCATCTGATGTTAGATACGTGGTAACCATCACCTATAACAAAGCATTGTCAAAAGCAAAGCAAAGTCACGCACGACATGAACGTGCCTTGCGATGTACTTGTCTGCGTCCATTAGCTTGATGTATTTAGATGTTAAGCCTCATGAGCCTGTAATTTCACCGGCAACCACACCTTTCAAATACAGCAACGCTGCTTGGCGAAAGAAATAGGCATGGTGGTAGTACAAAACTCCAAAGGAGCCCAACACAGAGAGCTCTAATAAGTACTCTTTTAAATGTATTTGCCTTCACTGTCAAACTCATTCGAGAAAAGTTTTAAATTGCGTTAGCTATAGTTCGATTAGGTACCCCTGTGCTATATTACATAGGTTAGAAGTTAGAAGAATTCCTTTACCAAGAAAATTATAATAAATACAAGTATTTACAAAATGTACAACCGATTCTAAGGAAACTTTAAACGCTGCACGACACAAATTTAGGTACCTATGCATTTTATGACAAATTATTAACCAAAATTAAGATAAATACTAGTGGTTCGCCCCGAACTGACATCTCGTGATGCGACCCGACGAATGCACTTAAACTTTGAGTAGGTGGTAGTCAGAGGCAAGTCACTTTCAAGTTTCAACTCTATTTGCCTATTTATTGAAGAGTTCCGTTGAACAGATTCCTTGTTCCGTTGAACAGATTCAGTTTCCTTGGCTCCAACATCAGACCTGGACGTTGTCACCATTATAAGAGAGTACCTACCTCCGTAATTTATTTCAAGAGAAAAATAAGAAAAAGCAAAGGAACTGGCCAACCAGTAGAAAAACCTTGATGTCAACGAAACTCTTGGATCGCTGGTTAACTTAATTTAACTTTTTTGTTGTATCTCAAAAACCGAGCGTCCCAGAAAAAAAACTGTTTTGGAATATCCAAACTAAGCCCTTTGATATGACATGTAACTTGATTTTTTATGTAACTTTTTAATTTTTGCCCCCTAAAATACCCCATCTCAAAAACCCTTCATCCGATTTTACTCATATAGGTACCTACTACTTAGCAGTAAATTTGTCAAGTACAAGCTATCGACTTATCAAGTTTCATGCAGATCGGATCAACGGCAACGGTTCGAAAGTTATGGCGTGACAAACATACACAGGTACATAACATACATACATAAAATGTCAAATCGCCCCAAAGTTGATTGTAAGATCTTCGTTCGCTTCGCTCACTCGATAAAATACTATAATAAGACAATGAGAGCCATTTAAGATTTTCATATGTAAAAGTGATTGCATATAGGTGCCATGCACGTCGTGTTTAGAAATATGCATGTTATTCTTTCAAGCCGGTTTACTTTTTGATGTTATAATTGAAAGTTAGTATTTGTATTGAAAACTGTGAGGTAAACTCTTGTAGTTAGTATAATTACTAACTTTAAAATGTAAAACGTAAGTCAAATGAGAACAAAAGGAGTACGAAATAGCTGGGTAACGTTCTCAATAAAATTAGGTAGGTACATTTGTATAAGAAGATATTGTGAGCGCATTCTATTTAGTATTTTTTTTCTTTTATCGAATTACTGACAGGACTAAACATTTCAATAAAACTTGAACTTGTACAATAGATTAGCTAAGAATGGAGAAGTAACATAACCTTGTGTTATGATACGCCGCGCCGCCTCCAAGCTTCAATTTTATTAAAATTACTTCTAACTTTAACTGAACGAAATAAAGTATAGTTTTGTATAGCAGAAGAGGGGCCGAGGTGCGATGCGCTACTTGCAATAATGTTTGTTGTTTGTTAAAGTATGCGTGAACAAGAGATCTTCAGACAAGTATTGATTGGTATTCAATAGCAGTGCCATGAATGGCCCTTTGACAATAAGATCTGCAGCTTATGCATTTTATTACAGCACAAAGCATTTTGAGATAATATTATTAAGGTATTCTTTGCATCCAAGAGGTAAATGTAACTTAGTCTTGAAATTAAATTTAGAAAGATTTTAATTAGTCCAATTCAAAAAAAGTCACTTTTAGTAGTCCAATTTTAGATTATCTATACATTAAAAAAAATTGAAAAAGTTACCTACGTAAAGGGTTTTTGAACAAGTTTTTCAGTATTTACTTCTTAAAATATTTTATTTTTAGTTTTTAATTAATAAACTGGGACTGTTTATATCTGTAACTAAAAGGTAGTGGATATAGTTAGGTATACCTAGTGTAAATAAATTAGGTAGGTATTCCTACCGTATCCAGTCGAAAAAAGATTAGCAATCAGATTGATTTTAATCTGAATAAAACAACCAATGCCGAAGATTCAGTCGCTCTGACTAATAAGGCATAGCATTCTTTTTGATAAAGGGATTGTATTGTGTTCTTCTTTATAATGTCTTGTTCAATGAACTATGCATACCCGATCACTTCAAGGCACTACAGTGTGGATTCACTACGTAGAGCTAATATGGCCCAACGAGTCGCAAAGCCGCCGCCTCCTCCGGTGGTCTTCGCGCTCGCTACCCTTCAATGTCATCACCATCCTCATCCAAATAAACCTCTCTTTCAACTAAACAATCAATGAAAGATACACTCATTGTAACGAAGTTATCTCAATCTCAATCGAGTGCATTCTACCGAAAGGCTACACTCCAGTCCGGCAGACATTTCGACGTCGAACCTTTGTTGTATGTTTATTCGAATTGTCCGTTACTATAAAGATATTTAAAGGGATTTATTGAAAGTATTTGTTCAGATTAAAGACGTTTGATGAAGCCCATTCAGCAATAGTAAGTATAGACGATGGAAGATAGTTTTGTTAACAAAATCGCCTGTTTAACATTTGAAGTAGGTGTATCTGATACTTTACATTAGCTCCACCAACAAAAATGTGAAATGAACACCATACTTAATAAAAAAAAATATAGGCACACAACTTGAAATAAAAAACAGTGTTTCAACAATTACCAGTCAGCTGGGGAAGTTATATAAACTAGAAATAGAGAAATCGGAACTAAGGAATCATGATTAAATGGTTACAAAAAACTGCATATACACTGGGAATTTAAACCTCCCAACTTTATCAAGTTTTGAAAAACTTGAAAACTTGAAACTTGAAAACCTCCCATTATTGTGAAATATTTGCAGAAAGTGATTTTCATAATATAAGAGTATATTACGGCGTGAGTTTTTATGGATTTTGCATTAATTTATTAATACACTCTAACATTCATAACCATGGCGTTTTCCCTTTATTGAGTTCGTTATTTTTAAGGTTTTATTTAAGGGTAAAATGGGTAACGGGACCCTATTACTAATACTCCGCTCTCCGTCCGTTGGTCTGTCTGTCACGAGGCTGAATCTCATTAACCGTGATAGTTAGACACTTGAAATTTTCACAGATGATGTATTTCTGTTGCCGCTATAAGAACAAACAGAATAAAAAAAATATTTATCGGGGCTCCCATACAACAAACGTGATTATATTGCCGTTTTTATAGATGTAAAGCTGGTGCCCGCGACTTCGTCTGCACTTCAGGATTAGTCACACAATATCTTTATAAATTGTAGCCTATGTGCTATTCTGACGTATAAGCTATATTATTCAAAGTACCATTAAAATCCATTCAGTAGTTTTTACGTAATTTAGTTGTAGTTTTTTTTTATACTTACAAACTTTCGCGTTTATATATAATATTAGTAGGGGAGTAGTACGGAACCTTTGTGCGCGAGTCCGACTCGCACTTGGCCGGTTTTTTGTAACCCAGTTCCTGGTAACTTTCGGGATAAAAAGTAGCCTATAATATAGGAACGTAAGTTTATCCAGGTTTCAGTGGTTAGGGCGTGATTAAGCCACAAACATCCAAACATCGTAACTTTTGCATTTGTAGATTAGTAGAATAAGATTTGGATTTATGTTTTTTTTTTATTGTCTGATAGCTAGACTTTTGACTGCCATCTCACCTGATGGTAAGTAAAGATGCAGTCTAAGGTGGAGCACGCTTAGCTATAATCCACTTGTTCACTCATGTCTTGAATATTCCTAAGTTAAAAATATAATGTTCCGGAAATACCGACGACGGTAGAGATTATGTAAGGGATTTTTGTTTTTAATTATCTCGGTACAAATAATAGTCGCTTATGTCTGTGCTATGACAAAAGTCCTTCACATACCCCGTAACCAGCTTTAGATAGACACTTGAATTGTTTAAACTCTCAAAACGCCCATTAAAATAATGAGCCAAAGTTTAGAACAATCAAAGGTGACGTGCAAAGGCGAGGGCGGAGAACAAAGTGCGGGCCGGAGCACGCGCCACTTGATACTCGTTAGCATCGCACAACGCTTCCTGAATAGCGGCCACCGTACTATCCCGACCATTAATGTAACAGCGATGTAATGTTTAAGAGTAGTAGAGCTCTTTGTGAAGGGCTCGTCCGGGGAAGTACTACCACCACGCCTTTTTCTGCCGCCAAGCAGCGTTGCTTTGTTTCGGTTTGAAGAGTGTGGTTGCCGATGTAATTTCAAACACATGAGGCTTAACATCTGTATGCCTCAAATTGATGGACGCAGGGCAGTGCATCAAAAGGCACGTTCCTATCTTGCGTGACTTACGAGGCAATGCTTTGTATATAGTTGATGGTTGGCCATCTGCTTGTTCCATAAGCTAGTTGTATATTAAAAAAAAGACTCCTTCACACATGCCTAGTTATTTCAGACAATACATAATACGGCAGTTGCCAAGTATAATACGTTTGTACGTATGAGATATAAGTCGGGGACGTGCCCATCACCTATGGGCGCTAGCAATATCAGACTGACCACCAATACCAAACAGAAATAAATAAATATATAAATAAATATTGGTGGACTTTCCACACAGCACTACCTAGCCCCAAACTAAGCCAAAGCTTGTAATACCAGATAGCTGATATAATACATATATACTTTTTTTTGCAAATACATACTTATACTTATCTCTAATACTATAAGAATCAAAGTCCTGACTGACTGACTGACTGACTGACATATAGACAACGCACAGCCTAAACCGCTGGTCCTAGAGACTTGAAATTTGAGGAGTACATAGGTCTTATGGCGTAGAGGTGTACTAAGAAGGGATTTTTGAAAATTCAGCCCCCAAGGGTGTAAAAAGGGATGAAAACGTTTGTATGAAAAATAGTATTCCTTGAACCTACAAACTTGAAACTTGGAGTACATATACTTCAAGGCAAATAAAAAAATAATGCATTTTTAGTTTTTTAAAACTACCCTTAATAAGTGTGCAAAGGGATTTAAAAGTTTGTATGGGAGTTTTTTGACCGCTGGTCCTAGAGACTTGAAATTTGAAGAGTACATAGGTCTTATGGCGTAAAGGTGTACTAAGAAGAAATTTTTGGAAATTCAACCCCTAAGGGTGTAAAAAGGGATGAAAACGTTTGTATGGAAAATAGTATTCCTTGAACCTACAAACTTGAAACTTGGAGTACATATACTTCAAGGCAAATAATAAAAATAATGCATTTTTAGTTTTTTAAAACTACCCTTAATAAGTGTGCAAAGGGATGTAAAAGTTTGTATGGGAGTTTTTTGACCGCTGGTCCTAGAGACTTGAAATTTGAAGAGTACATATGTCTTATGGCGTAGAGGTGTACTAAGAAGGGATTTTTGGAAAATCAACCCCTAAGGGTGTAAAAGGGTTGAAAACGTTTGCATGAAAAATATTATTCCTTGAACCTACAAACTTGAAACTTGGAGTACCTACATTTACTTCAATGCAAATAAAAAAGAAATGCATTTTTAGTTTTTCAAAACTACCCTTAATAAGTGTGTAAAGGGATGTAAAAGTTTGTATGGGAGTTTTTTGACCGCTGGTCCTAGAGACTTGAAATTTGAAGAGTATATAGGTCTTATGGCGTAGAGGTGTACTAAGCAGGGATTTTTAGAAATTCAACCCCTTAAGGTGTAAAAAGGGTTGAAAACGTTGGTATGAGAAATTGTATTCCTTGCACCTACAAACTTGAAACTTGAAGTAGATGTACTCCAAGGCTAAAAAATAGGAAAGGCATTTTTAGTTTTTTAAAACTACCCTTAATAGGTGTGTAAAGGGATGTCAAAGTTTGCATGGGAGTTTTTTAACGCGTAGTGCGATTGACTTAAAACTTGAGGTAAAGAAACAAATAATTAACTTTTGATAATTACCCCTGCAAAGGGTGCAAATGACTGTAAAAGTTAGTATGCGAGATTTTTTACGCATAGTGCGATTGATTTCAAACTTGAAGTAAATATACTCCACAATAAATAATTTAAAACTAAAGGGTAATTAACTTCAAACTAAAAGAAAATATGTTAATCTGTGGATAAATAACAAAAAGACAGTTTGATTTTCGAAAACAACTCCTAAAACGTCCTAAACCCTCCTTCGTTGCGCTCAAGTAAAAAGGATACAACGAGGCGTCAATGTTTGTAAGGGATTCTAAAAACGAGAATCTTGAGTTGGCACGAAGAGATCTGAGGGTATCTACCGTGCCTGGGGATCAAAATCGTGAAGCTGTTTCGTTCCGTTTGTTTTTGGGGTAGAAACTAGGAACAAATAAGTACATACTTTCCGTGTAAGGTTGTCTTTGTTGTATTTGTCATGCTAAACTCAGTTCCTATACATACCTACCTACCTAATATAGGTAATGTACGCCTATAGGTATCTCTTATACCTACGTAGGTATTTAATATCCTACCCTAATAATATACAAATGCGAAAGTAACGATGTTTGGATGTTTGTGGCTCAATCACGGCTCACCACTTCAACGCGTGCGAAGCCGCGGGAAGCTACTAGTATTATATATTAACACCCAGACAGAGAACAAACATCTATGTTCATCACACAAATATTTGTTCTCGGTGGGGATCGAACCCACGGTCTACGGCGCAGAAGGCAGAGCTACCAACTGAGCTGTGAATACTTATGTTTTTGGGTTATTATTAGGCGCATGAAGTTTCATAAAGTTAAATCGCTAAATTCTAAAATGTTGAATGAATATGAGGAGACCTTCATCAGTTAGGTAGTTACCTTTAGCTGAAGTTTTGAGTGGATGAATCAGTTGGATTTAATTCGAGTTTTTTTTTAAGTTTAAGCTACACCCCAACCCTATAGTACTCCCTATATGCACGTGCACAATACACTAAAACAATACAACAGTACGTTGCCATTATGTTAATTGCACACCAGGCGTACTTTTTGAAGTGTGGTAAGAAGGTAGGTACCTAGTTTTTACCATTTTTTCTATTCTGTTCTAGAACGCCTGGTGGTGTTTCAGAAACATTATATTTTCAGAGAAAAACGCTACGGAGCTACGCGAGTTTAGATCAGAGACAAAAATGATGCAAGAATAACTATGAAACTGGCTGAGAAGATTGCTTGTCGTTTTTATGACTGTATGTACAGGTTGTTCGGAATATCGTATATCATCAGTCCAGTTAACTGGCACATAATGTTGCTTTCTACTTGCACCTCATACTGTATGATATAAGATATTCTTCTTTTTTTTTCTTCTTTCTTATACACTACTCAAAACAAAATAAGGGCCACCCGAGTATTTTTGTTTTGAGAACGTTTTTTGCTGACTCTGGTTCAGATAACGATTTTTTAAGAATGCCACTGTGTTCTCAAGTGTTGATACGTAACGATACAGTGAAGAACTAGGCGATATTAGTCTTGACGGTATGGTTAACATTTTTTATGTCTCACTTATCGTGAAGTGGGAAGTTTTGTTTATTTTTTAATTTGATTTCTGAGTTCTTTTAACACTAGTCCACTGACTGCTACGGTTGTTTTTGGAAGTTAAACGTGTAATTCGATCATTTAACCTTAAAATGCCAAGAGTCCAACACCATTTGGACAATGCTTCAGCTATCAGAGCCGTAACGATGATCGAGGCTGGTTAATCACGACGTTCCGCGGCTTTACAGCTGGGATATTCGCGAAGGGTTATTCAAAACTTTTGGAACTGGTATCAAAAGACTGGGAGTGTATACCGGCGTCGTGGATCGGAAGAATTCGTGTTACCACCGCCCAGGAAGACCGATACGTGTGACTTACTGCGCGACGTGATCGTACTGTAACAGCGCGTGCATTAGAAAACCGTTTGCGCCGAACTACTCGTATCGTTGTCAGCGACCAGACAATTAGAAATCGTTTGCACGAAAACGAGCAAGGTTCACGAAGACCTGTAACTCGCACTAAACTAATGAGGACTCATCGTGCAAATCGATTAAGGTTTGCACGTTAGCAACTTGAATGGAACATGGAGGAATGGCGTAAGGTGGTCTTCACGTATGAGTGTAAGATGGTATTTTTTAGTGACGATCGACGTATACGAGTATGGAGAAGAAGCGGAGAAAGATTTCTGATCCCTATATTCGCGAACGCGACAGATATTGTGGTCCCAATGTCATGGTCTGGGGCGGGATCAGCTTAGAAGATAAAACTGGCCTTGTTTTTCTGAATGAGGGTAATGTGACTTCTCAGAGTTACATCGAACGGGTAGTCAGGCCATAACCATCCCATTTTCACAAAGAGCGGTGGACGGTTTCATCCTCATGAAGGATAATTCAAGTCCGCACACAACACGAGCGACCATCTCTGTACTGGAAGAAGCCAATATTCCGGTTTTGGCATGGCCACCTAACAGCTCTGACCTGAATCCTATTGAACACCTTTGGGACCAATTAAAACGTCGAGTCCAAGCAGCTGAAGAGGATGTACACAACCAGCTACAGTTGATTCAGTTACTGAAAAGGTGCTGGGAAGAGATCCCAGAAGAAAACACCCGCCATCTTATTCAGGGGAAGCCAGCAGGACTCCAAGAATGTGTTTTTAAAAGAGGAGGACATACCCGTTTTTAGTCATAACAAAAACAAACAACACCTTGGTGCATTCACTCTATAGTTTAATTCTATTGTTAGGTGTAAAATGCCTTAAAAAGTTTAAAAAAACAAAAACTTCCAAAGATTAGGTGTTTTTTATTTAAATGCAATAAATTTGACTGAATCTAACTAAAAAAACATTCTTTTTTAAAATGCAAAACAACTCGAGGACATATTCCTGACCAAAAAAAAATTATTCCGAAAATTTGTAGTGGCCCTTATTTTGTTTTGAGGAGTATATATTTTATTCTATCTTCTAGTCTCACGGCTATTTTTTTTATTTTATTTTGCTTGACAATTTTCAGTAAGTTTTTTTTGCTGACCTTTTAGAAGCTTTGTATTGTAAATGTGATGTATTTCTGTTCCACTGAAAAAAAAAGCCTTGACTTTAACAATTTAAATGATTGATTCTTTCTAGCAACGGTCGTACACCCTGTATACAATAAAAAAAAATGTATAGCTCAATTTTTTTCCGTTTCGCTAGCTTCAGCTGCTAAATACGAAGCGGGATTTTTGTTGCAAACCAAAAAACATAATCATTATTATAATCGTATGATTATTAGTAGGTAGCCAAAATATATATCAAAGTACCTAAGTAAGGGTTTTACTCAACATATTTTGTGCCTTCTCACATCAAACTCAGTCATATCAAAGTGCCGTCGGCATTTGTTTCAGTGAGGTGAGGCCTAAATGGTGAGTTGTTACATTGTTAGCTACTAAAATGGTATCAATTTACAAAACAAAAAGTATTCACATACTTTAAAGTTCGTACCAAATTAGTAAGCAAACTGTTTAATTTTATGTCAAGCCTATTGTAAAGATAAGCGGCACACGCACGACAATGTGTCGGCAATTAAGGCCCGTCGCAGACATTTAACGGCTAATGTGTCTATTAACAAATGTATTTGCCGTGTTCCGGCTCGCTCGTAAATCCTGGCAACTGGAACAGTTGGCTCTCGTCGTCGTTAAACGTACCTATATCAATCAGTTTAAAATAATTGTCCAAACATGACATTTTCAGCGACACGTTTTGAGTGCCCATTGACTGCTCAACTGATTCGTTTTCTGTCATCAGTGTTATTTTGAGTTTTGCTGTGTATTTTTGCTGGTATTTTAACCAACATTAGGTACTGAGGTCTTAACCAACTAGATTAAAAAGTATTTACTATAAAAATACAAAGAAAAATTAAAAGAACTTCCGACCTGTAACAGATCTCACAGATGGATTGACGGTTATCAAAATTTCACTGTTTTATTTTACCTGTTTAAAAAAAAATAGCTCATAAAAATATATATTATAAAATAAAAATAAATAAAAACCAAGCCCTTTTTACATTAATTTGTAATTAATAATGTCTTTTGAAGACATCTCAACCACCCTTTGCCCGATTAATTTCATATAGGTAGGTAACCTAACTTACCATTAAACTCGACGACAAACTATCAACCTTCCATATTTCATACAGATCAGATCAAAGATTCAAAAGTTGTTCTCACATTCATGCAAACATACCTACAGTGCCAAATCGCCTAAGCTGCCGCTAGATCTTCTCGCTTCGCTCACTCGATCAATAACTTTATTTAGCGTCACAACTGCCAAATAAAATAAACAAAACAAGGAAATAGCGTCAGTTATATAAACATTCTCTGAGTCGTGTGTCAGTGTTTAGGTGATATATCACGGAACGTGCCACCCGCGCGCCTCGCCTTCTCTAACGTCTCCACTCCACTCTACGCTAATAACTTAACCCCCTTTTGTTTTTGCACCCGAAGCTCCCAGCTTATTTAGGAGATCAACTGATTATGCCGTGACACGAGCTCGCTCGATATAATAGCTCTTAATAATGCAGGGTTTTGTTTAATTCAACTATCGCTCCGTATCTTTGATTTGGAATCTCTTTCATCGTTTATTTTTTTAACTAATACGCGTTATAAGGAATCTGTGTTCGTAAAAGTAGCGGTGCTGTATATGATAACTTTTATGCTTTATTTACGAAGTTATTATAAAGTAGTAGATTGGTAAGTATATTAATACATAGGTACCTAAAGATGTGATACAATAACAATTTCATGTTCACAAATATCAAAAATATATAAAACTAAGCTGAGCTATCTCTAGAGCGGTTTATTTTTAATACAACTAGCTGATGGAACAAGCAGATGGCCCACCTAATGTTAAGTGGTAACCATCACCTATAACAAAGCATTGCCTCGCAAGTCACGCACGATAGGAACGTGCCCCAAGATACACTGCCCTGCGTCCATCAACTTGAGGTATACAGATGTTAAGTCTCATGTGCCTGTAATTACACCGGCAACCACAATCTTCAAACCGAAACACAGCAACGCTGCTTAGCGGCAGAAAAAGGTGTGGTGGTAGTACTTCCTCGAACGAGCCCTTCACAAAGAACTCTTTAAAGATAGCTCAACTATTTCATGTGTATTTTGTACATTTTGTATAACTTACCTAGGTACTTGTATTCATATACTACATACATGTACTTTATATAATACTAGCGGCCTGTCCCAGCTTCGCATGGGTGGACATAATTTTTTTCAACGTTTTAGGATAAACTTAAACCGTGGTGGGTTCGAGTCATTTGCACGCCCTTCTAACTCGCGCCTTGCCCAGGCCCGCGCTTAGTGAGAACGCGCCCCGAAACCCGCGCGTCGCTTAAAATTTTTAAAATCTTTTAAATGGAATGTCCCATTTGAAAAATTCAAGAAGTAATGTATAGGTATTGAACCAGTCTTGAATATGAAAAGATTTATTTGGATAAGGATTAATACCAAGGTACAAATAAAGAGCCTTTTCTAGCACAAGAACACTTATACACACGTAACATAACTATAATAGTTAGACATATGCTGTCGCGACATTTTTTGTAGATAATGACGTGTTCTGCAAAGTCGTAGTACATTATTTTGTTCTATCATCATTAGTTCGCAGCGCACGCGATGTAAAGTTTTCTTTTTCCACCTTGGGCTATATTATTGGAGTTTTAGTAAGGATCCCTGATTTTTTTTAAATATAATATAGCCTATGTTACTCAGGGATAATGTAGCATTCTAATGGTGAAAGAATTTTTGAAATCGGACCAGTAGTTTTTGAGCCTATTCGTTACATACAAAAATACAAATCTTTCCTCTTTATAATACTAGTAGTTCGCCCCGAACTGAGATCTCGTCATGCGACCCGACGAACGCATCAAAACTTTGAGTAGGTGGTAGTCAAAGGCAAGTCCAAACATTATGTTTGGACTTTTTTTTGACTACCGCCTACTAACTTGGTACGGTAACCAAGTTTCAACTCTATTGGCCTATTTATTGAAGAGTTCCGTTGAACAGACCTTGGCTCCATCATCAGACCTGGTCGTTGTCACCATTTTATGAGAACTATGTACCTCCTTAATTTATTTCAAGAAAAAAAATAAGAAAAAGCAAAGTAACTGGCTGACCAGTAGAAAAACCTTGATGCCAACGAAACTCTTAGAGATGGGAGCTCTTGGGTCGCTGGTTATCTTAATTTAACTTTTTTGTTGTATCTCAAAAACCGAGCGTCCCAGAAAAAAAGAAAAAATTGTTTTGGAATTTCCAAACAAAGCCCTTTCGTATGACATGTAACTTGATTTTTTTTTCTTTTTTCCCCCTTAAAAAACTCCATATCTTAAAAACCCTTCATCCGATTTTACTCATATACTTACCAGTAAATTTCTCAAGTACAAGCTGTCGTCTTATCAAATTTCATGCAGATCGGATCAACGGTTCGATAGTTATGGCCAGACAAACATACATACATACATACATACATAAAATGCCAAATCGCCCAAGTTGAAACTAGAATCTTCGTTCGCTTCGCTCACTCGATCAATTAGTGTAGATTAGTGTAGAAGTGTAGATTAAACTACATTATTTCATTCACTAGGTAGTTAACTTTTTGATTATTTCTATTAATTTAATCATATAAGTTGAATTTGTAAGCTCTATTAGCAATGTTTAAGCCAATATGATTTTAGAATACTAAAAATATGTTTTTTTTTTGTTAAAACTGAGAAAAAAATATTTTAAGTTTTAGTCCATTATACGTTGATTTTGTATTTTTTTTTAAGACTATTTGTAATAATAGAAATAAAGACTGATTAATTAGTATGTTCTCAATAAATATAAGATAGTGAAGCTATCCTTTATGCTATGAATATGGTTTTATTACCTACTAAAGTTTTGGTATTTTATATAATATTAAACTACATTATTTCATTTACTAGATAACTTACTTGGGGTATAGGATACACCCCTAGTGAACTATAGAATGAAATTATCTGAAGTGTAAACAACATCGCTTAAAATTTTCAATTTAATTCCATCGGACCCTCCGGTAATGAGATGCTACATGTCGAGATTTGAAGAGGCATTAATTGAATTGTCGAAATATGCATTTCACGTCCATCGAATGCTTGTACTTGTACGGAGTGTCGCATTGCCTGTCATTTAAATATTGCAAATACAAAATAGGGTGACACATCATGACAGGCTATTGTTATTGTCGCCGAACAATAAAACTTGCTACATCACAAAGCCCTTGGTGCTATCGTCATAGCATGGCCTATAGGTAGGACCTTATTAGTTATAACAGGACCTAGGTAGCTATAAGAACTTAGTACGTCACTTCTCCGTGCGCATCCGACAGAATACCTTCTTACTTATCTACACTAATCTACATCTACATCTACACTAATATTAAAAAGAGGAAAGATTTGTATTTTTGTATTTTTGTATGTAACGAATAGGCTCAAAAACTACTGGTCCGATTTCAAAAATTCTTTCACTATTAGAATGCTACATTATCCCTGAGTAACATAGGCTATATTATATTTTCAAAAAAATCAGGATCCTTACTAAAACTCCAATAATGTAACCCAAGGTGGAAAACAAAAACCTTACATCGCGTGCGTTGCGAAAACTATTGATGATAGAACAAAATAATGTACTACGATTTTGTAGAACACATCATCATCTACAAAAAATTTCGCGACAGCATATGTCTAACTATTATAGTTATGTCAAAGTCTGGTAAGATGACCTGTCATGCTTTGACCAATGCTATCTGAGGAGCCATAGAAGCTTAAAAAAAGGTGCTAGTAAATCCTACTAATATTATAAACCCGAAAGTTTGTAAGTATGGATGGACGGATGGATGTTTGTTACTCTTTCACGTAAAAACTACTGAATGGATTTTAAGGAAACTTTACAATAATATAGCTTATACATCAGACTAACACATAGGCTACAATTTATAAAGATATTGTGTGACTATTCCTGCGCAGACGAAGTCGCAGGCACCAGCTTGCAATAAATATATTTAGATAGTGGCAAAAACAAGCGGATCTGCGGGCTCGTCGTCGTTTCAACTTCCAAGGAATGCTGGACAAGCATCGCTTGCGGTTTGTACAACGCCCGGCCTCAATGGTGTCTGATGAGACGTAGCGACGGCCGATGCTGTGCCGTAATTTCGCGGTTTCCATCTGACAAGACATTATTCTTCTGTGGGAATGTGGTTGTAAATCAAAAAACTCATTAGAGCCGCCTCTATAGCCGAGATGTCATCACCGCAGATACAAAGTAAGAATTTATCTCATTTAATTTTTTTGAGTCTCACCTGCAGTCTTTTCAAAAATCTGTCTTATAGTTTTAGTAGTAATTTCGGATCAAACTTATTTATTTCACGAAACTCATTTGCATATCTGAAACCACCATGATACCTTACCTACTCAAGTTTCTTAATCACATCTCTTTCTGCTACTTTTTCTCATACACCAGCGCAATATTCTGCTTCATACCATCATAATCCTGCTAATATCATAAACGCGAAAGTTAGTAGTAGTAAGTATGGATGCTTGTTACTCTTTCACGTAAAAACTACTGAATGGATTTTAATGAACCTTTACAAAAATATAGCTTATAGGTACATCAGAATAACACATAGGCTACAATTTATAAAGATATTGTGTGACTAATCCTGCGCAGACGAAGTCGCGGGCACCAGCTTGTAGAGTATAATTTCGCTCACACATTTTGAATTTGTAAAATCATTCAATAAACAGAGTGGTCCCAGAAACTGAATCAACCCGGAAACGGGTAATAGGCCAAGTCATAATAGTTAACATAAAAAAAAACTAAGTTAAGTATTTTTAAAGTTATTTGTATTTTAAAAAAATCGAGGAAATCTACACCCCGTGATGGACTTGGGTTACTACAAATCTTATTTTATTTTTATATTATTATTATTATCAATATTATTTTTATTATGCAACCCTAAATAGGTAATGCCTCTGTAAGTTGTTGATCGAGTGAGCGAAGCGAACGAAGATCTTAGTTTCAACTTTGGCGATTTAGCATTTTATGTATGTACGTATGTATGTTTGTCTGGCGATAACTTTAGAACCGTTGATCCGATCTTCATGAAATTTGATAAGTCGATAGCTTGTACTTGAGAAATTTACTGGTAAGTATATGAGTAAAATCGGATGAAGGGTTTTTGAGATATGGGGTTTTTTAAGGGGGTCAAAAATAAAAAAAGTTACATAAAAAAATCAAGTTACATGTCATATGAAAGGGCTTTGTTTGGACATCCCAAAACAATTTTTCCTTTTTTTTTGGGACGCTCGTTGTTTGAGATAAAACAAAAAAAGTTAAATTAGGATAACCAGCGATCCAAGAGCTCCCATCTCTAAGAGTTTCGTTGACATCAAGGTTTTTCTACTGGTCGCCCAGTTCCTTTGCTTTTTCTTATTTTTTTTCTTTAGATAAATTAAGGAGGTACTCTGTTCTTATAAAATGGTGACGAAGACCAGGTCTGATGATGGTGCCAAGGTCTGTTCAACGGAACTCTTCAATAAATAGGCCAATAGAGTTGAAACTTGTTTACCATACCAAGTTAGTAGGCGGTAGTCAGAAAAAAGTCCAAAGATAATGTTTGGACTTGCCTCTAACTACTACCTACTCAAAGTTTTGATGCGTTCGTCGGGTCGCATCACGAGATCTCAGTTCGGGGCGAACTACTAGTTATCAAAAGTTTTAAACCAACTGCTCCCATTTTAGAAGAAAATATCACTTTTTGCTTAACTAAGTAAAGTATTCAAAATTAATACTTCACCTATGTATAACTGACTGTACTGAAAAAAAAATGTACTACGATAGTTTGGTAAGTAACTTTAAAAGTTAGTGCATTTCATAAGGATTCCAATTCATATACCTATTAGGTACCTATATTTATTCAAGGTAGGTAAGCACTTCGGTCGTATTGTTTTTGAAAATCAATTGAGAAATCGCTGTGCGTGATAAGACCAACGACTTTAAGACTAACGGCCGGTTTCTGAAAGCCCGATCAAAACTAATCGCATGACAAGTCACTTGCTATCTCTATCTAATTCGATGTAATAGCTGAAATGACGAGTGACTTGACATCCGATTAGTTTTGATAGAGCTTTCAGAAACCAGCCGTGTTTATTGTAGGTAGGGGTTGTCTATGCTAAGTGCATATTTTTTCATATTTAGTCCTCAGTATAGAATAATTTTACCGTTTACCTGCATTATAAAAATTGTAGGCTTTTAAAAAATATGGAAAATATTCTGGCTTCATCCAACTAGTCAACAGCACAACACAACTGCTAAGTTTCAGATCGCTCTGTCCTGGTGTAGGTAGGTAGGTAGGTAGGTACCATGAAAATCAGGATGCTGGCTAGTCGCTCGCGGTCGTAGCAGGAAACCACAAACGATCCGTCTAAATATCTACAGCGTATCATCATCATATCATCAGCCTGTTTCCACTGCTGGAAATTCCTTCTCCATAGATTTCCAGGAAGAATGTTTTTATTATGTAGGTACCTAAGTAAGTAAAGTAGGGTACTAGTACAAAATTCAATTGATAAAACTTTAATAAAAAAATTGAATTTAGTATTGTAGAAACTGAAAATCTTGAAATTAGTCTTTTCCCTCAAATTTTTTTATACTAACGGCGATTTCTGATACCTCGATCAAAACTAATCGGATGTCAAGTCACTCGCCATTTCAGCTACAATAGTGTACTTACTAATTATTGCTGTGAGAACTTTCATTAAATCATTTTACTTCCATATAAATAAATACAAAAACTCTTGAAGAGGAACGATTTTCGGAAACTAAAATCTGGAGCAATAATTCTGTTCTACCCGTACTAAAACGTTTATGGAGTTAAGTAGTGCCACAGATTAGAGAATAGGTACTAGTAGTGCTTAGGAATCTTAAAATTAATAAGAAGATGCTGGCTCTTAGATTGATTTAGGAAGAGATTGCTAAAATACAAAATCGAAGGTCTACCTAGGTACGAAAGGTAATATCTATTTAACAATAATAACTACATAGGTACCTAGGCACTTATGTTCCCATGTGCCCATGTTTCTGAAAATACTACTACGGTTTTCAAGGCGGAACCTGAAATAAGGCAATTTAAGCATTGCGCGCCATCTGTTGTCGAAAAGCAAAACTTTAGCAAAAATTTCATTAGCATCGCTCGTTGTGTTATTTCGGTGGCATTTTATCCAACATTACTTGAGGTCATGGCACAAAGTGGATTTGCACACATTTGGAATGAAAGTATATGTGACTTATTTGACCGAAAATGTTTCGAATGTTTTATAGGGTAGATGCGCTAGTTCGCCGTCCACGTCCCTTTCTCGACCATTCGCGGCACTACTAGTAGATAAACACAAAAAATAGCAAAATTAACATGCACACATTGAGAGAGAGTATTTTGGCGCCTTCTTGAATGTCCAAGCAAACACTCAAAAAAGTTTCAAGTCACCAGCACAAGTGAAACAATTATAAATAATAGAATCAGTTTGGGGTCGGCCGTCATCTGATACAAAAGCGCTAAAAACAACGAAAAAAATAGTGAAGTGATGGCGCTTTCACGCTAAGTTATTCACTCATTTTTATGACTTTTAGAATAATAGTTACTCGTATGCCTTCATAATAGATCAAATAATACGTTTTTAATGTTTCTCGCTTTAAATATAAATAATAAGTTATTTAAATTACGTGGACGAGAACTGTACCACGCTTTTATATGAAAAGCCATTTTTCGTCCACGTGGTCGGGAACTGGTGGTATCATGTCAAGAAATTGGTGTCTTGTATTTTTTAATGTATGAAAACTAACTGCTGCTTTTAAACAATATTGAGTCTTATTACTCCTCCTAAATTTATTAGCCAGTTTTCGTCCAGGCTAATATGATTATATCAACAAATACAGATACTAATATAATGCTAGTGGTCGAGAACAGGATGGGGTAAATACGACTTCCAGATTTCGACCATGATTTTAATATGCAACAAATGCTGTAAAACATCAATAAATTTGAATTTTAAGCTATAGAATAACATGTATTAATTCCTTTTTTATTATTTTATTGAGGTTTTGCATTATTTACATATAAATTTACTCTAAAATTCTTAGTAATACTGTGGACGAAAACCGATACATCCGATCAGTTTTCGACCATTTAAGAAATTATTGATTTACTCCTCTCCAGGCCGGAGGTCTTAGCTGAAATAGAGGAATTTTACGGTCGGTAGTATTGTGTCCTCGCAGGTATTGTGTCCCGAATCAAGTAACGATGATGGTAGAGCTACACTGACACGCCACTACACAGAAGATATCCAAAGATCAGCCTTGACGAGATCGAGATAGCTTTGAAACAGTTGAAAAATGGGAAAGCCCCAGGGGAAGATGAAATCACTTCGGAACTCTTAAAGGCGGGTAGTTTTCCTGTTCTGAAAGAATTCCAACGTGTTTTCAATTCCGTTCTTAACCATGGAAGAACTCCAAGGGTGTGGAGCAAAAGTGTCGTGGTGATATTTTTAAAAAGGCAACAAAGCCTTCTTGAAAACTATAGACATATGTCGCTCTTAAGCCAAGTCTACAAGCTGTTTTCTAGGGTTATTTCGAACCGTCTTGCGCGAGATTTGACGAGTTTCAAACACCGGAGCAGGCTGGGTTTCGAGCAGGATTAGACCACATTCACACAATACGGCAGATTATACAAAAATATGAAGAGTATAATCAGCCCTTGTGCCTAACGTTTGTGGACTTCGTTTGTGGAGAAGGCCTTTAAAGGGCTGTTCGGCAGTCCTTGCAACGATGTCAGGTTGACTGGCGATACATCGAAGTGCTGAGATGTTTAAGCAATGATGCCACCATGTCTGTTCAGGTCCAGAACCAGCTGTCCAAACCTACCAGTTGTGCTGCGGAGTGAGAAAAGGGGACGTAATATCCTCCAGTTCTCATGCGCACTGGAAGATTTGTTTAAGACACTGAGTTGCACCCTAATGGGCATTAATATTAACGGCGAATACATCACAACATTACGGCATTTGCTGATGACATCGTCATATTGGCAGAATCGTTGCAGAACCTACAACAGATGCTGAACAGCCTAGCTGCTGCCTCACGACGGGTCGGCTGGGTATGAACTTGGATAAAACTCAGATCATGATTATTGATCGCATCACCCGAACCGATCACTGTCGCCAGAATGCCTTTCGAAGTTTTACAGGAATATGTCTACCTTGGGTCTGCCCCTGCGGTTGGGTAGACACAACTTTGAGAGAGAGCTAAACCGGAGAATTCTTCAGGTCTTATCGTCACCCATCCCTCAATGTTTGAAGACGAAAGTCTTCAACCAGTAGGTACGTCCTACCTGTTATGACATATGCTGCCAAAACGTGGACACTAACAGTAGGGTCGGCTCACAAACTGAAAGTCGCCCAGCGAGCTATGGAGAGAGCTATGCTCGGAGTTTCTCCGAAGGATAGAATCCGAAACGAGGTTATCCGACGGAGGATATTACTAAACTAGTCGACATCATAACTCAATGGATTAGCAAGCTGAAATGGCAGTGGCCCGGCCATGTATGCCGTAGAACTGACAATCGCTGGATCAAACTAATACTTGAGTGGTCCCAGTGGTTCTTCAGACCGCGTTTAGGTAAGCGTAGTGTAGGACGCCCTCCGCAGAGGTGGGGCGACGAGATTGTCGCCCCACTTCGTCGTCATCATCGTTGCGAAATGTAGCTGGCAAATACGGAATGAGAAGAGCCGAAGCCCGGGCTCAGTGAACGTCTTGGGAGAGACCTACGTCCAGCAGTGGACTGACATAGGTTGATGATGATGATGATATGTTACGATTGAATAATATTATATAATAAATAAGTACTTAAAACTCTTGTGGTACACTATTACATTATAGAAACTAAAATGCAAAGGGACATTTCTTCAGAAGTTAGCAAAAATGATTTTCGATACCTAGATGGTAAGTTTTGAACTTTGAATGCAGAAATTTTGATAATTATTATGACTCTTAAAATATACGACATGATAACTATAACTTTGTTTCGTTTCTATCAATTTTTACTCCTATATTTGAAATATTTTCCCATCAGAAATGAATGGTCGAAAACTGGGGAGTAGGTGGTCGAAAACTGGATTTTGTGGACGAAAACTGGTCAAAATAGGTATTTGACATTAAAATATTTTTATAAAATTCGCAGTCTACTTCATAATTAAATACTTTTCATTAAATGAAAATAGAGGATATAGGCTATATGCAGAAAAAGTTTCACCTCTATAAACTTACAATAACATAGACTTTTTGGTGCTTGAATGTGACAACTCCGCTAACTGGACGATAAGGGGCGTATATACCCTAGCAACCGCCACCATTTTTTGACTATAGACTGACTTGACTAAAAAGTATTATATACAAATCACTTGACACCGGCAAGATTGTTTGTAGAATGACCAGTGTTACCAGATCACTATATGAGTTTCCCCCCCAACTTTATTCCAAATGCCCCCGAAAATTAGCTTTTTGTGAAAAAAACCCCCAAAACACTTTTTATAGGAGAAAAAAAACAGCAAATATATTAAAAATTTTATTCAACCTCATTTCAGCTTCAAATTTCAAACAAAACGATTCGACGAGTTCCGATTACAACCTCACGTGCAAACAAAGTTATCTTGCTTGCACCGACTCTTACAATGAATGAACAATTGAATTTAAGTAGGTACTTAGTATAGTATTGTTATGACGAGAATACACAACAATTTTTTTGATGTGATGCGAATTTAGCCAAAGTTTTTTTTACCCCCGAAAATCCCCCCAACAAACCTTTCCCCCCAAATCTCCCCCCAACGTCGAAAAAATCCCCCGAATTTGCAGGGAATCCCCCCCATCTGGTAACACTGAGAATGACGAACAGGGAGGGTCCGGTTAATGTACGACCATGGATTACACAGCCCGAACATTTACAACCAGGAAAGCACGGGCAGGAAAACGCAGACAGGATTTCATGTCCCAATACGGGTTAGAAATTTACGACAAAGAATATTACCCCCTGGAAAACACGGCCTGGAATTAATGTATATGAACTCTGGGCTTTGTTTTTTTTTCCTGGCTGTGCTTTCCCAGCACTGTTTGCATTGTACAGCCAGGATTACACGACCATGGAATCGGTGACCATTGTTCTGATTGGTTGAAAGCCTATGCTTTGTTTAGATGCACAACACCGAAAGTATTAAACTATCCCATTCTCAATTGGGCAAGTAGCACAGATTATAAATAATGTAAAAATAAATAAAATAAGATAGTTTGATAATCAGAGAAAGTGTTAAATAAAAACTGGCGTAATTTATATGTTTCAACGTAACCTAACGTATCCGAGTCGGATCAACAAGTGAGTGAGTAAGTAATTGGCGAGTGTAAAAAAAGTGTCCATGGATGTGAAATCCATAGCAGTACATTCTAGACACGTGCTGGGATGGTACAACCCGAAATTGAATGCCATTGGCTGTGTTTTCTAGGGTTGTGTTTTCCAAAAGTGTGCTAATTTTGTACGGCTTGGAATGTACACTCTTGGATTACACAGCCATGGAATTTGCGACCAAAATGTACATCAATTCCGGTCTGTGTTTTCCACGGCTGTACAATCCATGGTTGTACATTATTGTCACCCAACAGGGAGCCTTTTATTAGGAGAGAAGAAGAAGGACAATACAATAATAATAAAATTAATAACATTACAGAAAGTTCCAAGACTTTATTCAAAAAGACTAGTGACTAGTTATGTAACTAATTTTAAATCTAGTAGGTAGTGTCGGAGTGTTTTAATCCATGCTCTAAACTAACATGGAGAAGCACTTATCCCCGAGCTTGCCGACTACGAAACAACTACTAGAGGACTTTTCCGACCCTGATTTAATGCCTCAAAACTGTGCGAAGGGACTTTCACTACAGGATGAAGAACTGCAGATGGCATACAGCTGCTTCCTCAACATCAAACAACTGGATAAAGATATAAGACAGCATAGTAATTTCAATAGCAAACTAAAAGAGCTAAATGAGAAGCTAGTTGAGAATATTGCTAGCCTAAAGGCTCAATCGAACGTAAATAATTTTTGAACAAAGGATTGTTTTTTAGATATGGTTAATAAAACAATATTATAATGTAGAATAACAATCATTTTATTATGCTTCCAAGTTTTATTAGATCATCTTCTGTGACAATACCTAATTGAAACAAGCAAACTAAAGCAGCCCCTTGCTCTGCAAACTTCTTATTCTTCTCCCAAAATGTGGATGTATATTTTTTCCCATTGAAAGATATTAAACAACGGAACAGTTTTGCTATTTGTTGAGTTTCATAAACAGGAAGTTTAATGCCGTTTTTACCTGCCCAAGTATGAAGTCTTGCTTTGGGCAAATTAAGGTCGTTGTAATTTGCTCTAATAAAACAGACCTGAAATCAAATATTGCTATAAGTCACAAGTAAAACAAACATATTAGTACTATAGGTACCCATTATGGAGTAACAACTTACCTTCATTTGTTGAACTCCAACAAGTTCTGCTTCACTGAGTTTACTTTTCTTATGTGGTGGCTCTAGATTATCAGGAGTTACCTGCCATCTACCTTGTATTCCATTTTTTTGATAACTGGATTGTTTCTCTCTACAGTAATCTCCTAAGTCCCAAATATCACTGAAATAAAAGCACAATGTTTTTGATTTATTTCAATTAGGAACATTTTAAAAATTCAAACTGCAAAAAAGTTAAGTTAAACATTTACCATATTTGCTCTAATGTTTGACATTCTAAAAATTGCCTGCCTCTTGGTGTCTCTTGCAATTCCCTCAATATGTTTTGAATGCAGTATTTTGTGTTTGATGGACTGTTGTCATAATCAACAGCTAGCTTTAGATACTCTTTAATGACAGTGTCCATCGGCAACATGCCTTCGCTTCTAAATATTGAACAGTTCCACTCAGCTGCTCGGGCCAGCATCACACTATTACATCCAGTAATATCTTTGAATTTGAGCACATCATTGTACTTTTCTATTTCTTTTGATCCTCCACTGCAAAACAATACTATCATTATTTTGTAAGATACCCCTTATAAACATAATACCCAACATACAGTACATACTTAGCTATAACAGGAATTTCTATTCTTTCTGCCACATATTTGATAATATCTGGATGCACAGCATGTTGTGGTCTTTCATGTTTGGTCCTGCCGTGAATTGCAATTGCCTTTATTCCAGTACTGGTTAACTTCTTAACAAGATCTAATGTCTCTTCAGCAGTATTTAGAATCCTTATTTTACAACTAACAGGTATAGAAAGGTTGGAAACCAAGGTATTGAGGATGTTACATGCTATTTCTGGCTGCCCCATTAATGCAACACCCATGCCGCCTTTGATAGAAAATTCTTTAGGACATCCCATATTAATGTCAATGGCAGCTACATCATTTTCTCTGCAAAATAGAAATAGATTACAGTTAATATCACAGAGTACCTGATTATATTTAATAATTAAAATTATGTTTAACTTACACAAGTTTTGCAACTTTTAGTGCCCGCTCCGCATCACATGTTCCGAGTTGTAAGACAACCTGCTGTTTTTCCTTAGCACAAGTCCTGAATATGATTGTTCCATCTGTTTGATCTACATAATCCACTGTATTGAGAATATCTAAAGCAGATAATTATAATTTAAGTTAGACCTTTATGACGATTAGTCCGACAATTTATGTGTTACTTTGTTATTTTCTCATATAAATGAATAATTAGTCTGTTTGAGAAATAAATAATCTAAAAGGCAAGATAGAGGAATGTAGGTAAATGTGTTCAATTGTAATGTAACAGATTGCTTCAGTTTATTATCAGCCCACAAAAATGAATTAGTTTTGAAGGTTGTAAATAGAGGGTGCTATTCCCTACCTCCCAGTATCACTAGTTTTTAGTAGTGGTTGCTAGTCTCTCCCCTAGTTTTTGGTGTGGAAACAGCACCCCCTACATGAGCCCCTAACCCTCAAAAACCACTAACTCGTGCGGTCCGTAAGTAAAGTCCAGCTGTATATCGTTCTACATACACACATACAATAAATTTGATCATCTTTTCTTATGATTCATGAATAAAATTAATATGAATTATAAGCCTCTGATGATATTGAAATGATAAAACAATGTGATTGAGAGTTGATAAATCTAACCATTGTGTCTCCGTTTTGATCTAAGGAATTTCCAGTCAATCAATTCTTCTGTATACACTATATCTGCGCCGTACCGTAGCGCTAATAAACGCATAGGTAACGTACCAATTCGTACCATTGGCGCAAGTATTATTTTATTCTCATAGCTCAACATATTTGTGTATTGTCTAACTTTTAGATATTACACATACCGATGCGATGCCTGCCTGCTGCATGCACTAGGCCCGCACACACGCACCTTCCACGACCGACAGTGTGTGTCATTGTCATGTCATGCTGACATAGACATCTGATTTAATTGACTTGACTTCTTGATTTAGGGCTTTTAAGTGTAAGCATTTGGAATGAAAGTGAACTAAGTGATATCCTGATTTGACTGAAAATGTTTCGAATGTTTTGAAGAAAACCGCCACCATTTTCTTCAAAACAAATGACGGCCGACTTGACTATGGACTGACTTGACTAAAAAGTATTTAATCAATACAAATCACTTGACACTGGCAAGATCTGGTCTGTCGAATGACGGACAGGAGCCATAAATTGAGAGAAGAAGAAGAAGTGGCTTGCTGGATTCATTTTCTGACATTTTGGGAAGCAACATAGCTTTTTCATTGTATTTGTTTTTCTAGTGTTATTTTGAGTTGTGTTGTGTAATTTTGGTGGTATTATAACCAACATTACTTGAGGTCTTCCCACAAAGTGTAAACATTTGGAATGAAAGTGTAATTTGACCGAAATGTTTTCAATGTTTTGAAGAAAACCGCCACCATTTTCTTCAAAACAAATGACAGCCGACTTGACTATGGACTGACTTGACTAAAAGTATTCAATACAAATCACTTGACACTGGCAAGATTGTCTGTTGAATGACGGACAGGAGCCATAAATTGAGAGAAGAAAGAAGGGATTCGTTTTCTGACATTTTGGGAAGCAACATAGCTTTTTCATTTTAATTGTTTTTCTTGTGTTATTTTGTGTTATAATAAAACGATAGAAAACCAAGTAATGTGGTTTTATCCAAAATAAAGTTGTGCTAGAATGAATGACAGACAGTTTGACATTCATGTCGTAGTCTGACATATTTCTACAAAGAAGTATTTACACCACATTCACCCATGCTCTAAAACCTCAACTAAAGTAGTCTTGCAAACGAACAGGGATTCGTCGTTCTCTGGTCAAGCTTCGAATAGGTATTCCCGGTATACTTCCTGGGATATCTTCCGTAGCATCCTCGAACTGTTCTTCAGGCTCTGGGTCTGATTCACTGTCTATGTTAGGTTGTGGAAGAAGGGCTAGCTCTATTTGAAATAGTAGCTTCGCGTCCATCTGCTAACCTAACATGGGAGTATGAAGATTGCTTGTTTGATTTGCTTGTTCACACTCCGAATCATATTTAGTGCGTCGATGGTTGTTTCGCATTAGTACAGGACCTGGCTTCGAGAGCCACGTTGGCAGAGATTCTCCATTTGCTTTTCGACGTGGATGATTAATAAATCTTTCATGAGGTGTAGCGTTAGTAGACGTACACGGTAAGGAACGAATTGAATGAAGTGCGTTTAAAAGCACATGCTCCCAATTTGTTGTGTCTAGCTCCCTCGTCCTCAGGCACAATTGAATAGTTTTCCATAGGGTGCCATTAAGACGTTCTACCCGACCGTTTCCTTCTGGATTATAAGGTGTGGGTCGGCTGCAAGCTACTCCATTTGATGCTAGAAAGCTACGTAATTCTTTTGATATGAAGGCGGTTCCACGATCCGAATATATGTACTGCGGGGCTCCGTAAGTTGAGAATAATTCTTTTAAACATTTGATAACTGTGCCAGCAGATAGGTCCTTACATGGGTAAGCAAATGGGAATCTGGAATATTCATCTATGATTGTCAAGATGTAGCGATTCTGCGTATTAGTAGGTAGGGGTCCTTTAAAATCAATATTGAGTCTTTCGAATGGTTTAGTCGCTTTTATAAGATTTCCTTGCATCTTTGCAAATCTCGGTTTTATTACTGCGCAAATACGACAAGTTTATGTCATCTTCTTGATATTCTTTCGCGGTTTCATAGCGATTGGTTTAACATTAGTAGACAAATTGGTGAAAAGTGGAATTGGGGGCACTGTAGCTTCCTTAACGTTGCTGATCTTGAGTGGTTTATCTAGGCCTCCAAATTTGATCTCTAGTGTTGAGTGCAAGTTTAAGATATCATGGCCAATAACAACATCAGCACATAGATCTTGAAGAATATACAAGGGCCTTCGAGTGTATTTGTGCTCATTCAACGTTATATTTGCATAACAGAATCCATCAACGGATGTGGTCTGTTTCTTTGAAGCTAGTGTTACCGTTTCCTTCCAAGGATGGCGTTTTAAATTTAGCATGTGAGCGAATTTTTGATCGATGAAGCTAGCCGAACTTCCGCTATCGATTAAGGCCTCGGCTCTGTAATCATTTACATTGATGGAAACTATTGTTTTACGAAGACTTTCTGGCGAAACTGCTGATATTACTCCTGTATATACCTCCATTTCCGCTGCAGCTGTAGTTTTGTCTGCATTTTGACTTCTACAAACCTTAGCGAAGTGACCTTTCTTCTCGCAGGTTGTGCAAGTTGAGTGGAATGCTGGGCACTTTATTCTCTGGTGGATGTTCCCACCGCAGAAGAAACAACGTCTACGTGCCGGAGTTGCAGCCAGGTTTTGATTACTTACGTTTCCATCGTCATTGTTTTCTATTTGACTAAGTAACCTTGTATGATTATCATCGCTTAAGTCTCTTGAATTGTTTTCAGCCATTTCGAGTGACATTGCCTGATTACTTGCCTCTTCCAGAGTTATTTCCAGGTTTTCTAGCAGTCTCTGTCGAATCCTTTGTGAATATATGCCTGTAATAAAAGCATCGCGTACATATTCGTTTCTGTATATTTCGGCAGAAACGGCTTTGAAGTTGCACTCAAAAGAAAGTTGTTGTAGTGCGAGTAAATACTCTGCTATCGTCTGATCTGGCTTTTGCTTCGTCGAGGTGAGCATGAATCTGGCATGTATTTCATTTTTGTATTTAATATAAACTTTATCCAATGCATCTATAGCTGTAGAGTATGTTTTTTCTTCTCGAATGAAATAAATTGTTTTACATTTTGAGTAGTGTTGTGTAATTTCGGTGGTATTTTAACCAACATTACTTATGGTTTTAGCACAAAGTGTAAGCATTTAGAATGAAAGTGTAATATGTGATATCCTGATTTGACTGAAAATGTTTCGAATGTTTTGAAGAAAACCGCCACCATTTTCTTCAAAGCAAATGACGGCCGACTTGACTATGGACTGACTTGACTAAAAAGTATTCATTCAATACAAATCACTTGACACTGGCAAGATTGTCTGTCGAATGACAGACAGAAGCCATAAATGGAGAGAAGAAGAAGAGAAGAAAGAAGTGGCTTGCTGTCACAATACTGCCAATGTCCGTTTCATTGATGCTAGTTTGGTCCTAAAGGAGTGCGGGTAATATAATGGTCAGTTTTCAGAGGGAGATTCGACCATGGAGGTAATATCATACCATGTACCTGTATTGTGTGTGAACTTTGATATTTCCTCCAAGGTGAGAACTCTAGCAGAAATGCCTATCTAAATCAAGTAGGTAGGTAGGTATCATGCGAACGGAGCCGGGGCAAAGACAGATGGGCTTGAGCTGAACCACAGATAAAACAGCTCTTATTTTCAAGGTACCTTCAAAGACTCCAAGCAAGCACCGGACTTGGAAAAACACAAGCAAACACCGAGCAATTGCAGGAGCGCAAAGCTTGGAGGAAATATCTTCGCGGACTCTATCCAATAAACGGACCATAGAGAATGAAGTTTCAAATAATTTAAAAAAAACTTGTTAAAAGGATAATGTCCCGGTAGGTTCCAGGTAATGGTAAAATGTTTTCATTTAGATGTTTATCCTTGCAGGAAATGACAAATGTGTATGTAATTAATATGATCAAAATAAATGAAAAATTTACGCAAGACATTCTGCAAAAATAAATAAAGGGAAAAAAACTAAACGTTAGACTAGGCGCCAGGCGGTATGGTCTTAGAACTACAGCGTGCACCGACCGAGTGGAGCGAAAAAAAAAGATACATGTCAAAGTCAGACAGATTGTTGTTGTTTTTAAAAATTGAATTAATTTAATGTTTCGTTTTGTCTGTGATTATTGTACGATTATTTTCTTCCTATCCTAGTCTAGTACTATTTAGAAATGAAACCTACCGTTGCAGCTGACGAAATGTTTCCAGAGGGAGTTGGACCATACATGGACATGGAAGAGGTTAGTGGTGATGATCATTTGGCGTTTTATTGTCGATCAAGTTCTTAGTTTAAGTAAAAGAAAGATCTTCTATAGAGTACTCCGGGGGAGTACTGCCGCCTACCGATTTCGGTCAGCAGTGAGAATTTTTATTATTGTTAATAGCTAGATCGTCTGGGTTACACTTCTTCTAATTTTCGTGTCACTAGTTCTCACGAAACAGTGTGGTGATAGATTTTAAGTGCGCCTCAAGGAGCCTCCTTTCGAGTACCTTTTGAGTGGGTTACACAATCTGGTGCTTTGTATTCAATAATCCTTTCTGCAACTTGACTTGAGACTTGTCAAAAACTATGGTATTTTTACCCACCCTAATGCCCTAAGAACACCACTATGCTAGATTTAGTTATATCCTGACTAAAAACAGAGTTGGTGGTAGCTATAACATTGTAAGGGTATTCCGAAGTTAACTAAGTAGGTATTTCATTTAGCTAGATAAACTAGTAATTGTAGCTACCTAATTTCGCCGTTTCTTCTCATTCATGTTAAAGTCACGTCTATGAACTCTCAGTTACAAAAGAGACTGATAAGTGTTAACTCTATCGGGCAACGAACTCTTTAAATAACAAATGAGGTAGGAATTACGCAAACCTAGCTGGGAATGCTACAATATGTAGCTATTGTAGCACAATGTTGAAAACAACAGAGGGAGTTGGGTAGATAGTTAGACACATTATTTCAAATTTGTGCTTACGATAGTAATGATGTGAGCAACTAGGGACGACTAGGTTTTCACAATTACCAAACAGTGTTCTGAAAAACAATTGTGTTTCCATATGCACTACCGACAACTAATAGAAAATATCACTCTGATATTTCCTTAGGCACTTGCTCACTGTGCTGACACCAGAATATTGTTTATTAATTTTATGACTATGCTATGTTGAAGCCTTAATATTTTTTTAGGCTGGAGGACCATCTAACCTTCTTATGGATTTAGCTGCGAATGAAAAAGCTGTACATGCAGACTTTTTTAACGGTATGTATCTATTCAGTGGAAGTATGAGGGTCATTAAAAATCCAAAATGTAATTTTAGAACCCTGATTTCACCATGCTCTGTTAGATTAACAAAGGATTAAAGGACCGTTAAATATGTCAAAATGTATGTGTTTGACTAAGGTTAGATTTAACGGCCTGTTAATCCTTGATTAGTAACTAACAGGGCATGGTGAAATCAGCTCTAAACACTTTTAAAATGTATAAATACTTTTTAACAATGTTTTATCTTATTTCAGATTTTGAAGATTTGTTTGATGATGATGATTTAAAATAAATAATCTTCTTTTTAAAATGTATTTATGATTTAGTTTTTTTATGTAAGTAATTAAAACAAAATAAAAAGATCTTACTGAATTTTATTTCTTTTTACATCTATTTAACAATAAAAAATATTATAAATACAATTCCCTAAAATGATATTTAGTCAACTGCTCACATTATGTAGGGCCTTTACAAGTGATGCTTCAGGGTCAATCTATCAGCAAAAATGTTACATCATGTGATTAACTTACTAAGAAATACTCATCAATTTACTTCAACAGAGTTTACTGCAGAATAAATAGGAAAATTCTACAGCACAAGCCATTTTCAATTTAGGCCAATAAGAATCTTTCAACAGTTCAGCAATTATGTGCATTTTGGCAACAACTCATAGATAATATTTGTAAAAATTAATCAAATTTGCATTTGTTCAAACTTAATAGAACACAACTATTTGTTAAACAGAAATGAGCAAATAAATCTTGCTCTTGTTTGTCCTTGAAAATATAAAAGACCACAATGTACATTAAATAGGTCAGATGTTTAAATTTTCCATGTACATTCTAATTATTTTATGTAGTTAACATCTCAATAAGTTTAGAACAATTTGAATATACCTACCTACAAATAAATTCATTGCAATGATTTTATACTTAAATTACAAAATAATATACATAACATACTATAGGTACAGAATTGTATTCATCAAAGCCCAAAAAAATACATTTATATGAATAATATTTTTGGATGCTTTTAATAATAATGTGAACTGACAAAATAAATTGTATGTCACGATTTTTTTTAAACTTTACTTTTTATAATATATCTAGAACAGGGATGGGGAAACTACGGCCCGCGAAGCATTGAAATCCGGCCCGCGACCATCAAACAAAATTCAAGTGAAGTTTGCGTATTGTTAGAAATTTCATTCCCATTGCCAGTGCGCAAATTGGAACCAGCAAATTAGAATTGTATAAGTCCTTATCTAGTTAAGGACTATGGATTGTGTCCTAGGACACAATACCCAAGTATAGTTGCTCACGCCCAAAAACAATTGCTATGTTTGGTACAAGCAATTTGTGCGAACAAACGTTTTCAATAATTAAACTTAGAAAAAAATTCTTCGTAATTAGCTTTCGGATGACCACCTTTTTTCACTGCAAAAAATTTCAATATCACAAATGGTAAATAAAATCATGCAGAAACAAAAACAGTTCCACATGTCACATGTCCCCACAAAGCCCAGCGCTTCTCAACCTTCTACTTCGCATTTAACATAAAAGTTTAATTTAATTTCAATTTACAATTTCTTATTTCAACATATCAATATTTTTAATTCAGTAAATAATATAAGTAACCAGCTTTTTGTGAAGGACTCTTCCGGGGAAGTACCTACTACCACCACGCCTTTTTCTGCCGCCAAGCAGCGTTGCTGTGTTTCGGTTTGAAGAGTGTGGTTGCCGGTGTAATTACAGGCACATGAGGCTTAATATCTGTATGCCTCAAGTTGATGGACGCACGGCAGTGCAATGTAGGGCACGTTTCTATTGAGCGTGACTTACGAGGCAATGCTTTTTTATAGGTGATGGTTGCCACTTA
Source organism: Chloroclysta siterata (assembly GCA_932294275.1). NCBI lineage: Eukaryota > Metazoa > Arthropoda > Insecta > Lepidoptera > Geometridae > Chloroclysta > Chloroclysta siterata. Next base: position 8,529,416 of record OW028600.1, on the reverse strand, counting down.
ACATCAGGTGGGCCATCTGCTTGTTCCATCAGCTAGTTGTATTAAAAAAAATGCAACAACTTGGCCCGCCATATATTTTGTAAGTAAATATTGGCACGCGAAGGAAAAAGTTTCCCCATCCTTGATCTAGAAGCATATTTTATAAAAAGAGTTTTAACTGTCAGTTATAATTATTAGGTAATTTGTTTATAAAAAGTGCAAATCACGCTAAATTACGTAAGTTCTTGAGCTAGTGGTCTACTCAGAGTTTTAAGGATACCAAAAGCCATCGCCAATGGCACAATGACTGGTTTAGTCCTCAGAAGCATGGATGCGTTCAGATGAAATTGCATCTAGCAATCATCCATCTGAATTTGACAGCAGTGATACAACTACCAAGCGATCTAACGCATGTCATTCATGCCTTTAATTTAATAATAATAATTCTCACTGGTTGACTCTAGTGTAAGCTTATTATTCAACAGATTAAAACAATAATGATTTGATTGGACATTATAAAATTAGGTCCTGTTTAAATTATTTGCCAAATAAAAAGTTAGATCGCCAAAATACATTTAAATACATCTGATGAACCTAAACTTGCAACTAAAAAAAAGATTTAGAACAAAAGTTTAGTGTCCATACTGAAACCAGAAGAGTATTACAGCTCTTTGTGAAGGGCTCGCCTGGGGAATTACTACCACTACGCCTTTATCTGCCGCCAAGCAGCGTTGCTGTGTTTTGGTTTGTAGAGTTTGGTTGCCGGTGTAATTACAGGCACATGAGGCTTAAACATCTGTGTGCCTCAAGTTGATGGACGCTGGGCAGTGCATCATAGGGCACGTTTCTATCGTGTGTCACTTACGAGGCAATGCTTTGTTATAGGTAATGGTTACCACTTAACATCAGGTGGGCCATCTGTATGTTCCATCATACAGCATAATGCAAGTCTTATGAAATAAAATCATTTAAAGGCTTGATACTTTTAAGTTGGAAGTAGCTCATCAATGTAAATTAACACCTAATTTAATTTGCAATTCTTATAGTGTTGTCATTGTCAACATCACTAAGGCTCACGCACAAGAGCCACCCATACCACAGCCATTAGTTGCCAACGCGTCTACAACTTGATATACATTTGTCGTGGCGAGCCACCGCCGCCTAGCATCGTTGCCTACATGTGTGTAGTAAGCCTATTAAATGCATGAAAAGTGGCTGTCGCTATCCACTATGACTGTGCACACGATGAGACGACTTTTTACGCGATTGTGTTGTGACTCATGTAGAATGCGCTGCAAACATGATAAACTCGTAACTTGTACTTTGCGTAGATTGTATCGCTACAGTAGCGCGTGTAAAAGTAGTCGTGTAAGTACACGACGTGTGCGTGAGCCTTGGTGAATCCACGCTGCAACGGGCAGGGGCCGGGGTTTGCTCGTGCCTTCGATTGAATTTGAACTATTATTACAGACAGTGAGTTGAATTTATACGCGTCAGTATCGGTGCTTCTAAGCACGGATACTGACGCGTATAAATTCAACTCACTCTACCTCGGTCTACCGAGGCTCGTCTATGATTTACGAAACCAAAATTAAGTTCAAAGTCAACTGAAAACACGGGCATGGATCGGCCCTGTGTAGCGTGAACCCACCCTTAAAATCCTAACTAGTCTTGTCATGTTAGACATCAACATCACTGCTGTCGTCGCTGTACTCATTTCCCTCTGGCTCCTCTTGATCTTCTTCTACCTCATTCTCTCCCTCTCCTTCCAAAGTATCGTCTTCCTCTTCTTCTTCGTCGTCTTCGCATTCCTCTTCGATTATTGAGTTGATGCTACTTAGATTACCTTTCGCCATTTCTGAAACCATACAATGCAAGAGCTTATGAGTCAGTTTTCACTTATTCTTGTCGTGTGGTTTTTTCGAAATAGTGTGGTGAAAGGATTTAAGTGCGCCACAAAGCGTTCCTGTGAGCACTTGACATTTGAACTTTTTTTAGGCTCTATGACATGCCGAAACCTCAGGATGTTTTCCTTCACCGTCCGAGAGTACTGGCACTGTGTAAGTACATACATTTTTGAACAGAAAAACTCATTGGTGCGCGACCGGTTTTGAGCCCACGACCGGGGTCGGAGGGTCCGAAGGCAAGGCTGTTACCACAAGTGCTCCCAAAAATTTTCAATGGGTGATTTGAATTGGTTCGTTGTATACTCGTACTATTAAATAATCCATTATGGTATAATAATGTTTAAATTAGGCAATCAAAGTTAAGACTAACTAACGAAGAGGTTATCTACCAAAAAACACTAGCCAAAGCTATACGCGCACTTTTTTTTCCGACACAAAATACTAAAGTACTAAACACTAAACACTTACGTTCGACATAACTTTCTAACGAATTAGGCACCATGCTTTTGGCTCTCTCAATATCTTCTTCCGTGCATTCACCTTTGTCTAACCCTGGAATGTAAACAAGTGGAATCTTTTAGTAAATATTATAATACCTCCATAAGAGCTGATTTCACCATGCTCTGTTAGTAACTAATCAAGGATTAACAGAAAGAGAGAATAAAAAAGAAAATCCAGCCTTTTAGGCCTGATTTCACCATGCTCTGTTAGATTAACAAAGAATTAAAGGGCCGTTAAATATGTCAAAATGTACGCGTTTGACATCTAAGGTTAGATTTAACGGCCTGTTAATCCTTGATTAGTAACTAACAGAGCATGGTGAAACTGGGCCTTAATCTTTTCAAGAATCAGAATCTTTGTTAATCTAACAGAGCATGGAGAAATCAGCTCTTAATGTGGAAGTTAAAAGAAAGTTGGGCAAATATAATCACAAACTGGAGAGGAGCAACAGGAACAAGAAGAGTAGGAAGACAGTGTGCTCCTTGGTCGGACGAGATAAGAAAAGCATCTGACACCCCAAACTGGACAGAACTGGTTGATGACCGCGACCAATGGAAAGAGCTAGAGAAGGCCTTTACCCGAGAGGGGTCTTAATTAGTAGTACCCTACTTATATATAAAATAATAAACATAAAACACACATGTAAAACTTATTAAGGAATAAACAGGCTTTTTTATTTTATTTATTAAATGTGGAAGTTTGTAAAAATGTTTGGGAATAATAATTGTTTGTTACTTAATAACGCGGTAACAGTCGATCGATTTAGACGGAATAGTATTTAATTTTATCCGAGAACATCGCGACCGTATAGCCGCGGTAGGGACCTATTAATTAAATTTATACATTTCCATTTTAAAACCGATTTAATACCGCATACCTCAACTTAGTTGGCGCGCGGTCTATCGTTCATTGTATTTTAGAATAATAATATACACATCGCATCGTGAGAAAAGCACATGAAAATGTTGACAAGCACAACATAAAATTACGCCTTTTATTATTTATTAGGCAATGCTATTATCTAAGAGCAAGCAATAGCAGTAAGAGATAAATGAGCCGTTGTTTGTTTATTTAACAAATCTCATTCCTATCGCGATAAGAGCTTTGAAATTAAATGAAATTTATTGAAAACAGTAACAAACATTACAGTATCTAATTAAATGGGTTTTTGTATAACAATTTCGATATTTCCTGGTTGGACAACATTGGTATACTATGATAATTGATAACCCTGTGTTATAGCTTTATTTTCAGTACATCGATTTTCCGACATAAGGTCATCGACTGATTCTGCCGCGAAACTTCTTTTATCAACAAACAATTACTAATTTTACTGCTAATGTTTGTTTTCAGGTTTTACTTGCTACGATGCTATTTTCTTATACTAACCAAATAAAAGCCCCATCCTCTTCAGAATGTCGATGTCGTCATGTATTTGAAATCTCTTGTTAAAGTTAAACATGTACTCTGTCCTGAAAATTATGGAGTAAAAATAAATTATAGAGTATTGTAACAGTATGAAAGTACTTTAGTGTAATACAAGAAAGACATAAATTAAAGACGTCACAAATAAGGCGAAATGTATGAGATTATTGGAGAATATCTAATAGTAGTAGTAGTCTTGTAGGAATACAGTCAAGGCCAAACATTACACTTGTATAAAGTATACCTACTTAACGTACATTATCATATTTATTCTCCTTCACATGCAAAGCAACACATGTTGTGGGTATCAGAAACAAGTATCATGGTACTGCACCAAGAAGAGTAGAAGAGTTCTCTGTGAAGGGCTCGTTTAGGGAAGTATCACGCCTTTTTCTGCCGCCAAGCAGCGTTGCTGTGTTTCGGTTTGAAGAGTGTGGTTGCCGGTGTAATTACAAGCACATGAGGCTTAACATCTTTATGCCTCAAGTTGATGGACGCAGGGCAGTGCATCGTATCCACTACCATCGTATACACATATCGTTACCACTTAATATCCGGTGGGCCATCTGCTTGTGCCATCAGCTATTGTAAAAAAAAAAATATTTACAACCATCGCATCACGCGACGGGAATCGAACTCGCCCCTCTTGCGTCTTATCAGGTTAGCGTTAATCAAGCAACTTTGTCGTTTTTTGTCCGAGTTTATCCGATACAAACATATTTTTTTACGCCACTAAATAAAACAGTTTAAAAGCACATAACATATATAATGTAATTCTGCAAATAATTAATATACTTTGACTTTGTTTTTAAAACTATCGCCACATTACTGTTAAGGTGGCACTTCACATTGCTGTTCGCGTTTTTATTTGCTTGTGTATTCATCATGATCATGAAAAATAGGCAAATATAGGTGAATACACTACACAATACACATATCTGGGAAAATATAACTAATACGCGAAAACGAAAAGCGATATGAATAACCACCATAACAGTAAAGTGGCCATAATTATAAAAGTCAAAGTATATATTTATTTGCAGAATTACATGTTAAATATTTTTGTTGAATCAACAAATGAATTAACACCTATACAAGGTGTTAAAATACTAGTACCGAAAACTTCAGGGGGCTAAAGTACCCATCAATATGAATATCTTTTTCTAAGAAACCATACATTTTAGCCAGGTAGGTATTGAACTTTTGCATGAAACAGCTGTTTTTGTTTTCTCGTTCACAATATTGGTTCCTTAGAAAAAGTTATTCATATTGATGGGTACTTTAGCCCTCTGACGTTTTCGGTACTAGTATTTTAACACCCTGTATACATAGGTATATAAATACATAATTGCTAGTATAAGTTAATTCGTACCATTAAATAGTACTGACTGAATAGAAACCTTGGTTGTTTTATACTTACTTATCATTTGAAATACTGCAGTCGATCAACGCCTTATCGCTCGTATTTACCACAATAAATGGCAAATGAATGGCTGACGATGGAGACGGTTTGATTCCTTTGTTTTCGGCATCCTTATTTCTGTCTATCAAACTTTTGAATGAGATGTGCTGAAAATTACCAAAAGTTTTAATTAGTTTTGCGGCGAAAAGTCAGTCACCTCTCAGGAAAAGATAGCCCGCTTTTCAAAGTACCTCATATCGTAACTCCGAGGGAAAACCAAGGGATTTTCTACTTTACTACGTAAGGACTAACTATTTTAAGAAACAGGCTGACCAGACTGGCGGAAATGGGGGGAGGCCTTTGCTCAACAATGGGACACTATAGCCTAGTACGAGTAATGGGCAATTACCTGCAGAATTAATTCCTGTAACTGTTGCGTTTTCTTCTGTATCTGATCCAGTTTATCTTGTTTCTCCTTCTCCAAAGAGTTGCATTCCTGCACACTGTTTGTGGGCAGACCCAGCCATCTGATTTCCTTCTTCTCTTTTGATATTATATTCATGGCCATTAATACATTTAACGCGTCGTAAACCCGCCGCCGAATATTCTTTTGGTCATATTGCTGTAAGGTTAGACAGATCTGAATTTTATTTTGTGGGGATAAAATAAATAAATTATTTTTCCTTTTCATGCTCGTAAAGTTCTTTTTTATGTCCGGTGCCGCGGTGTAAGCAGATTAACGCATAAAAGTCTGCTTTTTATGGACACACAGCAGTGATGACTTATGACTAGTACTAGTAGTACTATTGGCTTCATTGACAACTACTGAGGAATTAAGGTTCTCAAATGGCGACCACGAACTGGAAGACGAAGCGTGCGACGCCCAATGCACGACGATATTGTGAGGGTCATGTATTTGTTTCAAACTTGCGGTGCAGAATGAAACTTATAATCTAGATTGTGCATTGCAAGTTAGTGAAATATAAAATCTAGAAAATAAATCGAGGCTAAAACCTTATTACCCCTGTGATATATTACTGAACTTTACTGAAAGTTATTTTCACCAATTGAAGATGGAATGATACCTAGTTACACCAGTAGTAGTAAGAAACGCAACTATAGTTATTCAGCAGATATTTCGGCGAACATCTAGGTAACAATTTCATGCATGAGAAGCGAGGAACACGTCAATACGTTCTCGTAAAGCGTTTCTATAACTTATATCGATGCATTGACAAAAAAAATACATCCACTCTCTCAGTGCAGCGTATATTATATGCTGAAGACTACATTACAAATAAAGCACATCACACAAAGGCACTGCTTCATTCCCATGCAGTTTAAGTAAAAAGACGAGCGTATAACTCGACCACTTTTTTTTAAACGTCATTTATTTTCCGTAGCATCAGCCCCAGTGTGCGAGGGTGACAACTTACGAAAGGCTACTGGCTGGAAATGGATGAGACGAGCTGATAAATGTTTAGGTACGCAGACGCACAATGTGAGAGGATCAGCAGACAGTCTTTAGCCTATGTGTATATTGAAACACACTTTGAAACGTAAATAAAATAAAATAAATAAATATAAATATTGGTGGACATTCCACACAGCACTATCTCGCCCCAAACTAAGCCAAAGCTTGTGATATGGGAACCAGATAGCTGATATACTACTTATATACTTTTTTTTTGTAAATGCATATTTATAATATTATATAACACCCAAACAGAGAACAAACATCTAATGTTCATTACACAAATGTTTGTTCCCATGTCTTAAAGCTAAGTTAATTTAGGTGCCCCTTCCACGCGACCAAGCCTAGAAGAACAGCCAACTTACGGTATAAAAAAGTTATTGTACCATGTTTAGCTTAAATAAAGAAAACTTAAATAAAATATATGAATAGCATACTTGACTGTCACCAGAACCGTGGATTCCAGCCGCAAATTCCAGTACCAGCTCATCAGCAACCTCATTGTAGGAAGTGAATCCCTTGTTCCTCACTTTTTCACAAACTTTCATGGAGAAATGTCTTAGCCCTTTTCCAACTTTGTCGGCGTGCTTACGGCGTTTCGTCGTGCTGAGAAATATAAAAAATTATACAGATATGTCTGTCAGAAATGAGATAGGGTTGCTTGCAACTAGGCAACTGTATAATATTTGGGAAATAGATTACATTCATTAGGACACATGAGCGGCCAATATTGATCGTAAAACCGACAACCACATCAATTATTCCAACCAGAAGATGAAAAGCCGTGGACTAGCGATATTAAGATCGCGGGAAGTCGGGAAATGGAGTAGACATAAAATAGTTTTTTCTGGAATTCTATGGAGGGTTATAGCCTATCAGTCCAGCAGTGGACTTCTTCGATCTGATATGAATTAAGATCATATTCACACTCTCTTGTCGTGTCACTGCGGTTTCTTTCGAAACAGTGCGGTGAAAGGATTTTAAGTGCACCTCAAGAGGCTCCTTTTCGAGCACTTGACACGTGTTATAGAACTTTTTAGGTTCTAGGACATGCCGGTTTCCTCACGATGTTTTCCTTCACCGTTTGGCATTGTGCACATAAATTTATGAACAGAAAAACTCATTAGTGGTTTTGAACCCACGACCTTAGGATCGGAAGGCAGGCCGCTACCACTAGACCACCAGTACTCTATACATATTCACACTGTGCATTAGTTTTGTTATTTTGACAGTATTTTTACCACTAACTAAAAATAGGGGTGTCAAGACGTTTTCAGCAGGATACTTACTACACAACAGACACATCATTGTCTGAGTCATGTCTTCGTCTGGTGCCATGAGACATGCTGCCTGGCTTTTCTTTTGATTTACTGGTTGGGATACCGCAGCTAGTGACCCTGAGCTCAGGTGCAGGGCCAGGAGCTATGTTTACGAAGGGTTCTAAAACTTTTAGTTTTGATAAGTCTCTTGGTGCTTGCTTTTTTGGTTTTAACTACAACAAAGGTAAAAAAAAGTGGTTATGATGTGGTGTGGTTCTCATGAATCTATAGACAGATTCTAGAAATCTGTTATCAAAGTTTATTAAAAACTATTTAATAAAATCACAAGGATCACTTTGAAACATCTAATAAACTAAGTCAATCCTTAATGCAGCTCAACTGTAGTGCCATTTTATCGTAGCAAGGCAAGACACTATATTTGAAAACAATGAATGGTGAAGTCACAGTAATACATATTAGGTACATTCAAATTTTAAACCATAGAATAATTTTGGACATGAGAATTATGTGAAGCTCCAATCAGGCACTTACTTCTCTTAGTAATTCTTTCTCTTCAGGAGAACCTGGTTCAACTTTAGGGGCAATAGGTGTGAATTTTGGTTTGGTTGCAACTTTTACTACTTCTGAAAAAGAAGGATAGGATCAGTTCCATCACAAAATTTGGAGGAAAATCTTATTAGAATTGTTTCAAAGAATTATAAGATGATTGCACAATTGACAATTTGCAGGTGAGACCTTGGCTTTTGTAAATCAGTATCATTTTTTTTATTCTTCTATCTCTTCTTTCTTACTGATCAAGGACTGTAATATATTACCTACCTTACCTACCAAGACACAACCATAATTCATTTATAAAATTAAAGGTAAGAGGATATGTCTTAAATAGGTACCTATAATAATAATTAATATTAATTTATTCATTAATCTTTTTTGTTTATCTGTAGCATACCTAACTGATTTAATGATTTTATATTTGGGTATCAATTCAACTGTTGGTCTAACCTTGATTTCTTATACAAAGTAATCATATTTGTATTGCAAACCAAGTAATTACATATTGTACCTATTATATAACTTTTTGTGCACAACATAATTATATGCATCAAAATTCGAAGAAAATTATGTCAATGTGAGTAGAGTATTAACTTACTTGATAAGTTTTTCAGACTGCTCAATCTAATAGCTCTTAGCACAGGACCCTGCAACAAATTATTTTTCAAACATAACAAAATAACTCTCAAAAGTAATAAAATGAACTAGGTAGTATCTAACCCTAGGTTTCTTAGACAGTAGTAGAACCTTCTTACAACATGTTTGTATAAAGCACTTCTTTGTAAACAAATAAGGCAAGAAAAGTAAAAGGTATGTTTTATTTAGAAATACTTATGGAACTAGGTACAGAAAACACAGTGTACAATTAGTTTTTTAATTACCTAACAAGCCCCCAAGTGTTAAACATCTAAATAAGTGGGTATAGTATTATTTACGGATGTTTTAAATCAAGGTTAATATAATATTTTCATTGAATGACCCTGTACATAAATGGGTATTTACTTTTAAAATGGGTAGGTTTGTATATTTGTACATTTACCTATTTCCAGGTTATTATGTACCTAGTTACAATAATTTTATCATATTATTAAAGCATCATGATCTTACCTTTCCTTTAGAACTTGATAGTCTAATCACCTTCACAGGATTGGATTTAAATTTAATTTGAGGAATAACTTGCGTGTTTGAATTTTGCACTACTTTCACGACTTGAGGCTTCCCTAAAACGAATTAACAAAAAGTTATGGACTGGCTATGGATCGTTTCACTACAATACTGTCTAATTAGCGACTGAACCAACGATGAGAAGCCAAACTAAATGTTTTTCTATACTAAAGATTCCGCTACAAAAATGATCAACGGACTTTTCCACCCTAACCTCGTAAACGCCCAAATAGCAACGCCCGCGCCCTAATTTTACAAAGAAATGTAAAACAATAAAAAATCAGAAATAACGAGTTATGATGTGTGAATGAAATAAACTCAAGAATAACTTACTAGATCTACTATGTTTGTATATCAAATAAAAATAACTACGAAACTACATCCACGAAAAGTAGCGTCACTACTAACCATTAGCGTCGTGGATAAGGAAATTTACTGTACTATCTGTCTGAGACATTTCTTCTGAATTTGGTGTAAGCGATTACCCATTTAATAGGCACTTTATAGTATTGCTTTTCAAATTGGTTGACGGCCAAACAAATCAAAAATACCTACTCAAATTGTATGGTCACAAATTCACAGGTCAAAATGGCGACACTTTTTATATCAATAAATTCTTGTAATATTTGAAGAATATACCACTAGTTGATCGTCAGGATGCTCGACAATCATTCGTTTACGTACTCTACACAGAAAATTCACCAGGTTTTTACAAGAACATAAGGAATTTACGATCAAAACTATGGCTAACAAATTATGGCGGGCTCCAAGGTTTACCCCGTTTACCAGCGACCAGCTGATAAATTCGTGATTGGTTGAATATGCTCACGTGGTATCATCTGTCAACATTATAAACCGAGTGTTTCATTCTCGTTCAATATTCTAATTTAAGTCTGTGTCCTTTAATGCCGTTCCTAAAGTGACCGATAAAATATACAGTTATTCCACCAGTATGACTGTCAGTGGTGCCATCTTAGGATATTTTACTGTAGATTTAGAGTAAAATTAAAATATCAGGGTAATCATTTAGTTAGGGTATTTATAAACCGATGCAGTTGCTTGCCTCTTTTATCAGCACCAATGTTATCTGATGCCGCTGTAGAAAGATCATTTTCAGTCTATGGTATTGTCAAGTCTTAACTTAGATTGTCCTAACGTAGATGTGTATTAAATACAATCTGAAAATTTGATATATCTTCCCCACTGAACTCAATAAATACACTAGACAGGCGGCTGGCAAGATAGATTCGTGACTATTAGGTACTTATCGATATGAGTAAGTATCGATACTTTTCAGGTACTCAAGTAAGTAGTATCGCAAGACGATTTGAGTAGTACTCATTTGAGTAGGTATCGATACCTTGCGTTTGGTGGTGTCGGAACATCCTTAATTCTATCTAATTTACTACGGCAGCCATTTGCAGTGTACGTCACAATTAGTTCTAGGGACACTCGTATGTCAAAAGTGGCGTTTCAAATTGGCACAAAAAATTGCTGTCATTCTAATGGTGAAAGCCTGTCCAGTGTATTTATTGAGGTCAGTGAATTTCCCCTACACTTTTATAGTAAAATATAAATGCATTAAGTATGTCTATGTCGATTTGCAGTAAAGATAAACTTAATGGTATTTTTTCCATATTCACACCAAATTTAGGGTAAATTTGACCAAGCATAGGGTAAAGTGAAATTAAGAACTGGCAACTTCAACTTTATTCATTCGTTCGGTTAATTTTAATTCATTCATTCACTCCACTACAACCACATGTTGTTGTTTGTTTTTTGTTAGATTGGAGGATACGTAAATTACGTAAATTATTTATATTATATTAAATATACATACTCGTTTGGTTTGAAATAAAACCTACATAGGTTTTATTAGAGAAAGCAATACTAAAAATGAGGATTTTTCTGTTTATTTTTTGTATTTTTTTAACAATTACCAAAATTATATCAATAGATCTGAGTAAAATTAATGTTCCAACTCAACACTTAAAATATGTTTTCAATTTGTTTGAAGATGTAGCTAAATCTTGTCTAGATGATGCACGTTGCCCATTTAAAGATTTAGTTGGTCTAAAATCATGCTGGGGATATGAACGAAATTGTAGGGTTGATGATTCCTATCCAGTCAGACCGACTTGTCCTGGTGATCATCGCGGCTGGGTGAAGACTAAAGAAGCCCAGCATGATACATTTTACACTCAAGCTGACTTCGGTGAGGTTTATCCCTTTTTATTTTTTAGAAATAAACTAAGTACCTAATTGCTCTAAATTACAATCATCTTCAATAGGTACCTAATTATATATTGCAGGGTATGTCAAAGAACAGATTGCCGAATTAATGGTGATGTGTGAAGCCTCATACTCAGACGACACATCCTTGGAATGTTCAAAATATTTAAGGTTTGGCAAATTTGTACCATCTTCTATAGGCTTGATTAAAATCTTGGAAGTAGTCTTAATTAAATTACCTACAAGTTTTTCACCAAAGCAAACATAAAAGACAGCTGAAAGTTAACAGAAAAAGTTTGGAACACAAATATTAAAGATTATATTTGCAATTTATGTTAATAAAGGCTTGTTGAAAGGACACACTAAGATGCTCACAATGCATTGAATATATTTTTTCAGATTTCGGTTCTTAGAGTAAGTAATATAAGTTTCTTAATAGGTAACATATTTTTTTTTTAGATTCTGTCGTGGGAGGAATATGATGATGAATTTCACTGGTCTTGTGGGAAGAGGAGATAATTTACGATACAAAATGGATATCTTAGGCCCAGGACAAATAGGTATACATTTTACAAATCTTACTACATCTCTGCTTATCGAAGAACACTGCTCAATTAGGTAGGTGTATTTTGTGTAAGTCTTGACTGGTGTTGTTTGCTAAAAACAATATTTTGACTATGACATAATTCATATGAGTAATTTGACAGCCCTCACAGCTTAGTTCGCAGCTCTGCCCTGTGTCTTCTGAACTGTAGGCTGCGATTTGATCCCCCCACCGAGAACAAACATTTGTGTGATGAATATGGTGTTTGTTCTTTGTCTGGGTGTTATTATATTTAATAAGTAGTTTTATTTACAAAAAAAAGCATGTGCTTAAGTGCTATATCAGCTATCTGGGTCCTACATTACAATTTTGTTTAGTTTGGGGCTAGATAGTGCTGTGCGTAAAGTTCACCAATATTTATTTTATATTATAACTAGCGGCCTGTCCCAGCTTCGCATGGGTGGTCATAAATTAAACTTAGACCGTGGGTTCGAGCTCTACTTATTTCATACATTTGCACGCGCTTCTTCTTGAGTAAGTGAAATCGCACCCCGCGCGTGACCCGTGGACCCGTTAACATTTTTAATTTCGTCATATCTTTTGAATGGAATGTCCGATTTGAAAAATTTAAGAAGTAATCTATAGGTATTGAAACCGTCTTAATTATGAAATGATTTATTTGGATAAGGATTAATACCAAGGTACAAATAAAGACCCTTTTCTAGCGGAGGCATTTCAATTAATTTTTTATAATAAAAGAACACTTATTGTGACATAACTATAATAGTTAGACATATGCTGTCGCGACATTTTTTGTAGATGATGACGTGTTCTACAAAATCGTAGTACATTATTTTGTTCTATCTTCAATAGTTTTCGCAGCGCACGCGATGTAAGGTTTTTGTTTTCCACCTTGGGTTACATTATTGAAGTTTTAGTAAGGATCCCAGATTTTTTTGAAAATATAATATAGCCTATGTTACTCAGGGATAATGTAGCATTCTAATGGTGAAAGAATTTTTGAAATCGGACCAGTAGTTTTTGAGCCTATTCGTTACATACAAAAATACAAATGTTTCCTCTTTATAATACTACTAGTAGTTCGCCCCGAACTGAGATCTCGTGATGCGACCCGACGAACGCACCAAAACTTTGAGTAGGTGGTAGTCAAAGGCAAGTCCAAACATTAGGTTTGGACTTTTTTCTGACTACCGCCTACTAACTTGGTACGGTAACCAAGTTTCAACTCTATTGGCCTATTTATTGAAGAGTTCCGTTAAACAGACCTTGGCTCCATCATCAGACCTGGTTGTTGTCACCATTTTATGAGAACTGAGTACCTCCTTAATTTATTTCAAGAAAAAAAAATAAGAAAAAGCAAAGTAACTGGCCGACCAGTAGAAAAACCTTGATGCCAACGAAACTCTTAGAGATGGGAGCTCTTGGGTCGCTGGTTATCTTAATTTAACTTTTTTGTTGTATCTCAAAAACTGAGCGTCCCAGAAAAAAAGTAAAATTTGTTTTGGAATGTCCAAACAAAGCCCTTTCGTATGACATGTAACTTGATTTTTTTAAGTCATTTTTTTTGTTTTTGCCCCCTTAGAAAACCCCATATCTTAAAAACCCTTCATCCGATTTTACTCATATACTTACCAGTAAATTTCTCAAGTACAAGCTGTCGTCTTATCAAATTTCATGCAGATCGGATCAACGGTTCGAAAGTTATGGCCAGACAAACATACATACATACATACATACATAAAATGCCAAATCGCCCAAGTTGAAACTAGAATCTTCGTTCGCTTCGCTCACTCGATCAATTAGTGTAGATTAGAGTAGATTAAGTATATTCTTTCAGCCCTGAAGATTTTATCATGTCATTACATTCAAATTTAATCAAAAATATACCTGCAGGTTAACTGATGTAATACTTGACAACATACTAAGAAATTTTATGCATTTTATAGGTGGATATTGCAATTTCCATCAAAAAAGGCTTATGGCTGAAGCTGAACATATGAGTGCCTTGCAGTCCTGGGCACCTGAACTGGTGCATTTTGTCAAAACCCCACAGAGGCCAATTGCTGATGGAATGTGTGATGTTGTTATAGACAAACCAACATACATAATGAAGTTGGATGCCAGTAAGTTACATTTTCTAACACTACTAGCCTATTTTACCAAGTAGTATTTTAGAGAGTTCTTCTAACTACCACATTTATTGTACCAGTGAGCAGGAGAGGCTGGAATTCTGAGTAGGTAACTGATATTCTTGAAGTTGGTTGAGTTTAATTTGTATTTGTTAATGCATGTAAAGCTTGGTGGGTCAGCTTTTGTATATACATATATAGCATTTAACCCTAGAAAGCTAACGTTCGTCAAAATGACGAGTGCCCAATGAAAATGTTATTGTATCTTTCTAGTTAGTTTATTGGTAGATTCGCCGACTTATATCAACTTAGTGCTTGCTAGACTAGCGCATGGTGATCTCAGGGAGCTGGTAAGTTGTTTAGTTTTAGAGATATCTACTATGTACGCGTCATTTTGACGAGTCGTTAGCTTATTAATTACTGCGATCATCAAGAAAATCACTGCAATTTGAACAGCAATATTGATTTATATCTATTATCTTGCCTTAGCTAAAGAAAAAAATACCAATTTTCTCAATGAAATATACCGAGTGCCATTACTTAGTACTTTAGTGATTAAAACTTAAATAAATACTTGATTTTTCTATAAAAATCTATAATATATGAACCCTATTAACATACAGTAAATTCAATTTAAATAAATAATAAATTATTTCATGACAAACAAGTCACTTAAAAACGATCGTCAAAAAGTCGGATAGTTAGTTTATCAGGGTACTATAAGAACATTAGCTCTCTAGGGTTAATAAAAAAAATATGAAATGAATAATGATCTCACTCAGCATAATGTACCCTTATAGGTTAAACAGTTATTGTTTTAAATGTAATAAATATTAAAAAATAACGACCTCAAAATTGCATGATTATATGATTGTAGCTCATTTGCAAGCTTTCAGTGCCTCATAATTTCTGTTACAGCTGTAAATATGTACCACCACTTCTGTGATTTCTTCAACCTGTATGCCTCTCTGCATGTCAACTCAACACACCCCAGCACATTTTCTCGAGATAATCACATCCTAGTTTGGGAGACCTTCACATATGAATCGGCTTTCAAAGATACCTTCAAAGCATTCACTGAGAATCCAGTTTGGGACTTGAAAACATTCAGAGGAAAAGTGGTGTGTTTTAAGAATGTTGTGCTGCCTCTTTTACCGAGAATGATTTTTGGCCTCTATTATAATACACCTTTGGTAAGTAGCTTTGAATGTTATAGTGAGTGACAAGCATGTATGTATTTAATGAATGGATGTGATAAAAAATTATACCCTATACCATAAAAGCCTCTATGGAGTTTTTTGCCTCCGTGTCAGTATAAGAAGTACTAAGAAGTTCAGCTGTTTTTTTTTTTAAACATCTAGCTGATCTAACAAGCAGACGGCCCACCTGATGTTAAGTGGTAACCATCACCTATAACAAAGCATTGCCTCGCAAGTGACGCACGATAGTAACGTGCCCTACGATTTACTGCCCTGCGTCCATCAACTTGAGGCATACAGATGTTAAGCCTCATGTGCCTGTAATTACATCGGCAACCACACTCTTCAAACCGGAACACAGCGTTGCTGCTTGGCGGCAGAAAAAGGCGTGGTAGTACAAATGACTCACCTTTGTATCTCTAGTACTACCAGTAGTACTACCAGTAGTACTAGTGACCTTATGCGGCATTGGTAGTACAACTGAACATTAATTGTCATAATCCCCACTGAGCTGATTATGACAATGTGATGTTGGACAGCTTGATTCCCAAAAATGTTGACATCTGAAAATCAGGAAAATATCTTGAATCCAATGTCAGTTTTGGTCTGGTAAATGTTGTTTCCGTAAGAATAAAAATAATAATAGTGTTTAGTATGATCATACATAATATCCTTAAACATTGGGCATTATTGAATCACAAGGATCACTTTGAAATGCTTAAAGCTAGGTGAATCTAGGTGCCAGTTCCACGCGACCAAGCCTAGAAATCTGATTGATCTATCTCGCGTTAGGATGGGACGAGGTTGGGAAACAAGTACAGATTTCCATTATTCATAACTAAAACACTCGAATGACTTCATCTTAAAAAAACTGCTTATTGGTTTGGGAATGGTGGTGCTATAATGTTATAACAGTTGCAGATACACATGTTCAACTTATTTCTTATAGAGGTAGTAGTAAAGTTTTCACTCATAGCTTAAAGCTTGAGCGTTGTCCTTCTCCAGTGACGCCTTTTAGCGTTGTACCGGATAGTGTTTCCTGTACGCATTCGCACCCATTGCGGTATAGGCCGATTTTAACTTACCTATCTGTGTTTGCGTTGTGGATTAATAATAATATAATATGGTGTCTATTGCCGATTACCAGCACTGCCTGATGTTTCATTTAATGTTTCAGATCTATGGATGCGAAAAAAGTGGCTTATTTCATGCATTTTCGGAGCATATCATACATTCGTTAAACATTAAGCTTCACGCTCGTAAGGACGATAGAGTAAGAGTTACATTACTATCCCGTGCCACTACATACAGAGGGATACTGAATGAGAAACAGATTCTGGATGCCTTGATGAAAGAAGAGGGCTATGATGTCCAAAGAGTAGTGTATGATAGAACAATGCCTTTTACTAAGCAGTTGGAGATCACTCACAATAGTGACGTGTTTATCGGCATGCATGGAGCGGGGCTGACGCATTTGCTGTTCTTGCCTGACTGGGCTGCTGTTTTTGAAGTGTGAGTATATCCAAGTCAACTTAGTCCTAATGCCCTTGAATCGATTCAAGATGATTTATAAATAATAATAATTAATTGAAGTCAGCAAAGCTTGTAATACGGGAATCAATTAGCTGTAATAATTGTAATTTTTTTTTAAACTTAATAATACATATGTATAAAATCAAAACGGTCTTTATTCAGTGCAATCACAAGGATCGCTTTGATCACAATGTAGGCATCTAGAGTAAGAACTCTTGTTATTCACCTGTCAAGGTTGGCTGGTAGAAAATGCTGCCTAGCATTAAGCTCTCCTTTTGTACAAACTTTGTTTGGTGCAATAAAGAATCAAATAAATAAGAACTAACATCTACGTTCATTAAAATAATGTTTGTTCTCGTTGAGGATCAAACCCACGGCCTACGGCGCAGAAGGCAGAGCTACTAGGTACCAACTAAGCTATAAAGGATGATATTTATTATTGTAATATTGTTATTTATTGTCAGCGTTCTTATTTATTCGGTAATGGAACGTTTAAAGTTCTGCGCCTGACAAATTGAGTTGGCTAAGTAATCCGCTAGATGGCGCTGTTTCGTGTCTGTTATTACTGTGATTTCCGTACCCATTCGATTCTTATTAGGTTAAAAATGAGCTTGAAACTGAATTGAGTAAATCACTAAGATGTATAATCATTAGAGGCATTTCATGAATGAAAGTCGTAAAATGAAGATGCTAGCCCATGACCTGTAGAATATCCTGCTTATGGGGTTATAGGGATTATGTTACACGTTGTATACAAAAGGTACGAACCGAGTACAATTCAAGACCATTTCCACTCGCTCCTACTCAAACCCAATCCTTGATACGGAGCGCTAAGCTCATAATCTTAACCAGCGTTTTTGGCGGTATATTACTAATACTTATGCGACAGTGGCTCCATCTATGTCTGTCCATCTTTATCTTTGTAAAGAGTAGGAAAAACAATATAAAAACTAATCAAATTAATAAGTCGCATAAATCAATGCTGTAAATAAGTTCAAATATTTATTTTTCAGTTACAACTGTGATGATCCCAATTGTTACAAGGACCTCTCCAGGCTTCGTGGACTCAAATATGTGACATGGGAAGACAAATCTAAGCTGATGCAACAGGACGAGGTATCCCTTAATTTTATGCTAATTTATGCATAACAGCTTTGGGAGCGCCGGTGGTCTAGTGGGTCCCTCTGATCGTGGGTTCGAATCCAGAGAAAATCCATTAGCAGATTTTATCTTCAAAAAAAAACATGTGCGCAATTAATGCAGTGGTCTCAATAGGTAAAGGAAAACATCGTGAGAAAACCAGTTAGTATTCTAACAGCGGCGATGGGCTTTCAACCTGTCACGTATAGAATACACACTTGCCAAATGTAATATTAGGACGTACCTCTGTCTACCCCCTCAAAAATATCTTCAAAAAATCTTAAGTTAGCACTTGGTATGTAATGAGAGATCTGAAGGGATATCTACCGTGCCTGGGGATCAAAATCGTGAAGTCAGTTTTTTTTACAGATCAGAAACAGTTCCACGACATTGATCCCTAGGCACGGGAGATCTCCCCTAAGATCTCTACTATCAATTTCGAAATCAATATTATTTTAAGGATGTCAGATGTACTTTCAAATATTAAATTTGGTACATACCAACATTTTGCAGTAGTTGGTATTTCCATACGTGACAAGTTGCAAGCACAATGTTTTCCTTCACCATTTGAGAGCATAGGAATTGAAGGGGTGGTCGTCGCCGGTGAAATTACAGCCTCATGAGGCAAAACACCTGTATGCCTCAGGTTGATGGACGCAGGACAGTGCTTCGTAGGGCACGTTTATATCGTGCCCTACGAAGCGTGCGTGACTTACGAGGCAATGCTTTGTTATAGGTGATGCTAACCACTTACCATCAGGTTAGCCATCTGCTTGCTTTATCAGCAAGTAGTACAAAAAATAACTAAACAAAATATGCATTACCTAACATACCTACGAGAATCGAGAACTACACCGCGGTCTCACAGATTTTAAGTTGGCCCAGTCAACTGTATTTAGATATTTTTTTGTAGCTTATAAATGAAAAAGAAGTAAGAGTAGTAGAGCTCTTTGTGTACGGCTCGTCCGGGGAAGTACTACCACCACGCCTTTTTCTGCCACCAAGCAGCGTTGCTGTGTTTTCGTTTTAAGAGTGTGGTTGCCGGTGTAATTACAGGCACATGATGCTTAACATCTGTATGCCTCAAGTTGATGGACGCAGGGCAGTGCATCGTAGGGCACGTTCCATTTTGCGTGACTTACGAGGTAATGCTTTGTTACCACGTAACATCAGGTGGACCATCTGCTTGTTCCATCAGCAAGTTGAATAAAAAAAAAAGAAACTAAACAGCTCGACTCTGATGACTCTCGACTTTGATCCCCACGCACGGTAGATATCCCCTCAGATCTCGCGGTACCAAGTACAGATTCTTTTTGAGGACGTCTAATGGGGGTCATCATCATCATCATCATCAGTCTAAAGAAGTCCACTGCTGGACATAGGCCTCCCCTATACATTTCCAGGAAGAACGATTCCGAGCCCTCTCCATCCACTGACTACCCGCGATCCTGACAATGTCGTCAGTCCATCGGATAGGAGGGCGTCCCACGCTTCGTTTTCCTGTTCGTGGTCGCCATTCGAGAACCTTTATTCCCCATCGGTTATCAGTCCTTCGAGCTATATGATCTGCCCATTGCCACTTCAACTTGCTGATTCTGCGAGCTATGTCGGCTACTTTGGTTCTCCTACGGATTTCCTCATTTCTGATTCTATCCCGTAGTGAAACTCCCAGCATAGCTCTCTCCATAGCCCGCTGAGCGACTTTGAGCTTGTTGATGAGGCCAATAGTAAGCGACCACGTCTCAGTTCCGTACGTCATCACTGGCAACACACACTGGTTGAAGACTTTCGTCTTGAGGCTCTGCGGTATCTGGGGGTAATCAGTCTAATGGGGGTAGTCAGTCGTAATGTCCAAACATTACATTTGGCACATACCCACATTTTGCAGTAGTTAGTATTTGCGTGACATAGTGACAGGGTGCAAGCCCATCACCGCTGTAAGAATACTAACTGGTTTCCTCACGATGTTTTCCTTCACCGTTTAACCTGGCGAGGATGTGGTACAAAAAGGATACATCGAGGTTGTGGAGGGTCCTGATGACCCTGTATTTAATTAATGTTTTAAAAGTATTTGTTGCCATTTTTTAACAAAGGATGGTAAGTTAACTTTCAAATTAGTTATTAATTAAATGATTTTCATGAAAAAAAACATCATTATGCATATAAATGTTTAATTATTTCAATTATACGAATAGTCTAATATAAATCAACTTTAGGAGGACTCTGCGTTACATATTCAAAAAAATCAACACTTGCAAATATTATTCTAAGTAATTAGTATTTTTTGGTAGGTATTTATATGATCTATCATCTTTCATCACAAAATCAGCAATTAATCAGTCTTATAAGCTACTAATCATCTCGCGCCGTAGCACATTGCTGACAGAACGGAACAATGTGTTCTTGACAAATAAGGCTTCGCAAACGTGAGCTGTCTTACGATGTCTGGCATAGGGGCACTCTTGGCATCTTTTTCGTACACCTGGGACTCCAGCAGGCGGTTTCTGTGAAGATTATACACTGATTTCTCTGATTCTCTTACGCAAATTGCTCGGCATTTGAGGTAATATTTTCGGACGCTCAAGTGTTGTATAATATTAATATAATAATTTAATATGTTGTATATTGCGGTATATTGTCTACGCTGTCACTGACATCACTTGCATCCTGATCAGTATCACTATCAAAACTGCGCCCACTCACATGATCTTAATTTTCGCTATCATCTGTCATAAATTAATTTTCACTGTCTGATGACTCCGCCAACAACGACGTATGCGCCCAGCCTCCCGCTCTTCGTTGTTCATTTTGACTAAAAACACCTAAATTCGTAACACTACGTCGAAAGAAATCGTAAATTCGAAAAATGGCACAAAAATACTACGTCGCGGTTGTGGAAGGGTCATAATTACCCTATTTGCGTTTGCGCACGTCTATGTGAAGGTGCGTAAAGGGGAGGGTACTTCAATGACTACAGCTACTGAGAAGCTAGAAAGCGTGCTACTACAGGAAAAAAAACTGTAGATCAAACAAAATGAGCAGGGTCAAATTGACCCTACCACATCCTCGCCGGGTTAAGAGTTTGCGCACATAAATTTTTCGATAAGAAAAATCCATTGGTGCACGAACGGATTCGAATCTACGACCTGACGGTCGGAAGGCGGGGTCACTGCCACTAGACCACCGGCACCGGTGCGGTACTTATAAATAGTCGATGATCTTTTTTACTAACATTACAGAAGACTTATTTTATTTTCCATTTTCAGGGACATGGCCCCGGCGGAGCATCACACGCAAAGTTTACTAACTATTCCTTTGACGTGAAAGAGTTTCTGAAACTGGTCGAGGAATGCGCTGAGCATGTGCGGAAACACAAAGCATTCAACGACTTTATAAAAAAATCAGGAGCAAACGTACAACGGGAAGAACTTTAACTTGACGGCTGCCTGTGAGTTTTTTTTAGAATATTGTAGCTAGAACAATCTCGAATCTGAGTTTTTTTTTAGTTTTTGCCTGAGGTTTGTATAGAGTTACAATTTTTTTTTATACAACTAGCTGATGGAACAAGCAGATGGGCCACCAGATGTTAAGTGCAACCATCATCTATAACGAAGCATTACTTCGCAAGTCACGCACGATAGTAACGTGCCCTACGATGCACTGCTCTGCGTCCATCAACTTGAGGCATACAGATGTTAAGCCTCATGTGCCTGTAATTACACCGGCAACCACACTCTTCAAACCGAAACACAGCAACGCTGCTTGGCGGCAGAAAAAGGCGTGGTGGTAGTACTTCCCCGGACGAGTCCTTCACAAAGAGCTCTACTACCCTTAAGTGCTGAGAACTCTATAGTAAAGTTCGATAGAGGCGCTTATCAAGTCTCCACACAAAATCCGGCCAGACGTAATAGAAAACAAAAAAAAAACTCAGACAACGGGTATACTGATTGTATACTCGTGCAAGATCCAAATTTATGGAGTAATCTCAAACGTTTTGAAACATTGGATATAGTTTAGTAACACAAAAATAATGCAACCTTCTTTGTAACTTCGTTTGAATTTACATTTCAATCATTTAGATTCGACATAAAGTCCTTAATCACGTTTTGTTACAGAACAGGTAACTACGCTCAATTTAGTATTTTTTTTTATTATTATATAAAGGTTTCGTGTAGTATTAATTTTCCTAATTATATAATTTTATTAAAAAATAATATGTAATATTAATCATGTAAGTAAACCATGTTTAGTAAGATCAAACGATGTACAAATAGTTAGTATTGAATTGACTCCATTGCTTTGTGTAGTTCTATTAGTGTTATCAATTGTGATGCTGATGTGCTGTGATTTTACTATGTAGTAAGGGTATTTTTCATCCAGTCAGTGAGATTGGGGAATATTTTTTCGAGATGATGTGGTTGATGTGATGTGGGCTTCAGATTAGATACAATACATGTGTAGAATAAAGGTAAACCAAGCTCCACGATCGATTACTACAGAAATAAAGAAGTCGGCACTCCGCTATTACCTGTATTGAATACTGCAAAAGTCGGCAAAGTGCGGAAGTCGGCACTAAGCTCCGAAATCAAATAAAGAGTAAGAGTATAATATTATTTTAAAAAAACATTAAATTCGTTTTCCGCGTCAGGCAGCTTGTTCTATTTTTAAACATGATTCGCCGTAAGCTGATTTACGAACATTTTGTTAAAAGTTAAAAATAACAACCTAGAAATTTGGGAGCTGATTTCACCATGCTCTGTTAGATTAACAAAGGATTAAAGAGCCGTTAAATATGTCAAAATGTACGCGTTTGACATCGAAGGTTAGATTTAACGGCCTGTTAATCCTTGATTAGTAACTAACAGAGCATGTTGAAATCAGCTTTAAGTCTCATATTTGGAGATTTTAGTCAAATCGCAACACAGTCTATCTTATATTTATTTATTAAATACATTAGTTTATTTGATGAACATTCCATCTATGGTATATTATTATAAAACGATGTTTAACTAATGATCCTGAATATTGATGCAATCTGGCATAATATTTCGTCGAATGCACCGCTAGTTTAATTGTAGCGTCGTCGAGTCGTCCATAATAACAGTTTGCGATATTCAGATAAATTGTTTAAAAGATCGGCCTGGATCCCAGTGCGGCTGAGTTATTGTCCGTTAATCTTGGAGAATGTTGAACAATAACAGTAATGATTGTTTTCGATGGATATTCCGTGTATTTGGGTTAGCTGTTTCATCATTCCGAGCGAATACGTAGCATATGTTTCTGTATATACGTAGCATGTTATTTAATTAATGAAGGAATATTGCTTTTCGAAATGCCGAGGACTTGTACCTTTATTGGTACTGTCGGTAATTTCTAAAAAATATCGTCCTCACTTGTTGACAAATTTGTATACAAGAGTGAATGGGTTTGCTACCTGTCTTGCATAGATTGGTACATATTGCAAATAGCGTTCAACATTCAATAGATCTTGCGATTGATAGACCTTGAGATCTGAGGAGGGTAATTTTTACCAAGCATGTGGATTTCAATATGCCTGTATTTTATATTTAAATAATCTTCTCGTTCACCAAAAAACTAATTTATTTTATTGTATTTTTTTGTGTCGAGAAAACCCAGGACGGTATTAAATCTTAAAGCAATCACATATTATGGAAGTAATATTTACAAAGGGAAATTAATGAGGTTCACCCGCGCCCGCCCCGGGCCGCGTGCGCATAACTTTCGGCACAACCAGATTGTATCGCGCGAATAACAATCACACCCGTAATTGAAATTGTTTTAAGACGCCTGTATATTTAATTTAATATGGAATGTACATGCGTAAGTTATTGTGTCACTTACAGCAGATAGTATTACAGCGTAAATCATAAAAAGAAATTGTCTTTCAACTTAACTAGGTTGTTCTTTGGCTAAATCTGTCCTTTTTTTTTACTTATGATGGCATTTTTTGAGTTTTTACAACATATGAAGTCATTCATGTTTGTTTTCTGGCATGTCTATGATAATTGCATTATGAAGAGATAGATGAGTATTGAATACATAAATACTAATATACAGTCCTATTGGAAGGCGAATGTGAACCATTTACCTAACTAATAAAAATACTAACATAGGTAACATATTTGAATTTTCTTCAGTGCCGTTGAATGCCATGATTTTTGCAAAGCCAGCCAACACGAGTTTTAATTGTACAGATAATTGAAACATGCCGTTTCATAAAGAAATACACGAACGGTAATTATTTGAACACGTAGTTTTGTGTTAAGAGGCTGATACCCGTCAAACGACTTCTCGCTCGCTGAAGCATATTTTTTTGGTAAGAAAACTTGTTTGAATTTAAATGAAATTTTTGTAATGATATTCTCCGAAACTTGGTTGTTTTCATTTTTTTTATAGCTCCATTTTGTGATTTTATATTTTCAAAAATGTTTAAATGTGCGAGTGAGAAGTAAATGAACGGTAGTCTGCGTCTTAAGCCTTTTGAGAAGCTTTCGCCAGTATTTATAGGGTATTAGGTATATATTTGTAACATTAAAAGAAATATTAACGTTACGATTTTAATAACTTAGTGGTTAGAATGTACTTACCTTGAATTTAATTTTATTGTAATTTAGTTTTTAAAAGTACAAATGTCACATTTACTAAATCATGCAACTGTGAGACATGACAAATGTGTCATAATTGCACGAGATATTTTGCGTTTACAAAGCAAAATAGATTGGATAATATTTTGGTATTGTTTACTAGTCCTAATGATCTTTTAACATTCCAGGCTAATTAGTGTACTCTTATTTGTTTTAATAAACATTGTTTTACACATTTTTACAGATGTTTAATTATTTGTTTTAAGTATCATTATAATAGCATTCACCCCAGTTCACCTAAAATGCCAGGCGCTTTTGTTTTTTATATAGGTACCCTTCATACAGTGTGGAGTCGCGATAGTCCTGTACCCCAAGTATGACAAGAACGAAAAACGAAAAACCAAATATGGTAAACACAACTCTGTGGCTCCAGTGAAAGATTATTTAACTTGAGTTGTACCCTTTTTGGGATTTCTAAATAGAAATTATAAACAAAAATACGATTTTTTTGGTCTAACTCACGTTCTTCTATCTGCTATAGTTTCGGAGATAATTTGGTGCTAAGTGATATAACTGACAGGATTTTGGCAAATATGTCGTGAATTTAGAAATATATCAAGTTGTAACCCCTTTAGTGGGTCTGGGTACCCCTTCGTGGTATAAGAGCGATTATATTAATTTAAACGTTTTATTTTGCAGTATACTTATCGTGAATATTAATATATTTAGAGTTATATCACTTTGAACCGATTTTTATCAAGGGTTTTATTAGGTTTTCAAAGGTTTATATTAGGGTACAACTCAACGAAAAAGTCGAATCTTTAAGAGTAGTATTTCTATGATTTGTTTGAGCAACATTGTGTTTTGAACATTATTCTTAGGAGTTATTCGATTTTTTTACTTCTTGTATATCAGTTTACACTAAGACAACTTATAGGTGCAACATGATTTAACTGTACTTGTATCCTTTATCACGTAATTTTAACACATATTCAAAATAAAAAATGGTACTACTGTTAGGTTTTTCATAAATTACTTCGAAACTATGTTATTTACCACAAAAATTTAAATACACAATGAAAGTGAATGTTTTTATATACAGAAGAAGGTACTTACATGTAACCTAACCCACTTAGTACACGAAGTAGAATTTTTTAAATCTTCTTTTTGCTGTCCTGTAAAGTTATGATTTTTCAGTTGTATCACTGGTCACAGGAGGAACAGAACTCATACTTGGGGTACTGTACCCCAAGTATGAAGACGCGATAGAGATACACGCGATAAACGCGATAAACCCGCAATGAACACGGAATAAGAACGAAAAACCAAAAATGGTGAACACAACTCATACTTGGGGTACTGGACTCTACCTGCACTAGGTTTCCCTGAATGGTGCTCAAAATCGTGCTCGGTAAAACGTCGAGTGTGAAAACCGCGCGAGACTAAAGCGAGCGATTTTGACTCGAGCTATACAACACCGCGTGCTCACCAAAGTAAAGCTTGGAGGAACGGTGCTCTATTTGAAGCCCATTCTTATAACGTCGCGTTAGTTCAGAGCGAAGTACCTACACTTACGGCCGGTTTCTGAAAGCCCGATCAAAACTAATCGGATGTCAAGTCACTTGCTATCTCTATCTAATTCGATGTAATAGCTGAAATGGCGAGTGACTTGACATCCGATTAGTTTTGATCGAGCTTTCGGAAACCGGCCGTTTGCGAGATATTTTGTTTGCAAAAAAGCAAATTTATTAAGTTCCACACTCGACGTTTTGCCGAGCACGTTTTTGAGCACCATTCCCTGTATCGTGGTAATTAGGTATACGAGATCCCAACAATTTGCAGATTATCCGAGAAGTGTTGGAATGATGTTGGATCAACCAACATGCTGAAGACGTAAAAGGTGTGTCTAATAGACAGTTCTCATAGATCAAATCTGATAATCTTTTTTATTCTGTATTCCCCGAGTGTGGTATTAAATAGAGTACATACGAGATATTAGTCCTAGAATATTTTCATTAAAATACGCAAATCACACAATTTCTATTAAATCAAATGTGAAATGCACCTACGATCGTTATCTTTTTATGGGTATTGCAGAGGCGTGTCGGTGTTTAGATGCAAGCACTAGCTAGACCATAAACTAGAATGATTCAACACTGGACGGTAACATTATAAGTGATAAAATTGCAATTACTCATCTTACTAATATTATAAACGCGAAAGTTTGTAAGTATGGATGGATGGATGTTTGTTACTCTTTCACGTAAAAACTACTGAATGGATTTTAATGATACTTTACAATAATATAGCTTATACATCAGAATAACACATAGGCTACAATTTATAAAGATATTGTGTGAATTGTCCAAAATATGACGATAAGTGTCAAGCAAGTAGGAAAAAATCTACCATCTGCGAGCTATTTTGGCGTGCGCTGCCAAAACCGCTAGAGTTACACGCATGTACTACGCCATGCTAATATAAGCTACTCGAAATACTAATCCTGCGCAGACGAAGTCGCGGGCTCCAGCTAGTTTGTTTTATAAAATTAAATGCAGGTATACCGATCGTTAACCATATTGAATATCTTCATAATGGAATCCAGCATGGCTTTGTTTGTACGTGTTAGTTAGCCTTTTTCATATTGAGTTTCAGAAATTCTTAGTCTCTAGTTTCATGCTGCGAATTTGACTTCCTGTCAATTCATTTCACCAATTATAAAAATCTGTCAAAAGATAATACTTACGGCCGGTTTCTGAAAGCTCGATCAAAACTAATCGGATGTCAAGTCACTCGCCATTTCAGCTATTACATCGAATAAGATAGAGATAGCAAGTGACTTGACATCCAATAGTTTTGATCGGGCTTTCAGAAACCGGCCGTTAAACTATTGCCATCCTAGTAATGGGTGACAAACAGTGACAGGGTTAATTTTAAGCATAGTTTAATTTAATGCAACGTTTATAAGTATGATGTAGGTAAATGATTTTCAGTCAGTCAGTAACAGAGTTATTTAATTTAGAAGATGTATTTTATCTATGTTGCCCAATAACCAACTACAATCGTAAGCAATCAATTACTTTGTAACCAAGCTATTAGCTTTTACCAGTTTTTTTAAGTTATCCTTGAGTAATGGCGAGTTTGAGTATTTGTTTTGCCTTGTCCAATGGTCAAGTAGTCACAGGCCGTAGTCCGTGGGCTACGCGTAGTCGTAGGGGCGAGCAAGGCCGGTGGCTGGTCGAGCCCGGTGGTCGGCGATGCGACGACGCCTCTGATTCATGTCCAGATAGCGATCGCAGGCGCCGGCGCCCACCGCTATTTTCTATATTTATCACTTTGCACCGCACACCGCTCCTTTGAATTAAACCAAAGCCTTAATACGCAATGTCCAGTCAAATAGCTGTCTCGAATGGATATTAATCACTTTATTAGTGCGATGATTTTAGATAGAACACGAAACATTCGAGTTCTACAGATTTATTGTCGATTTAAGATTGCCTTGATAGATACTTTAATTTATTAGTAAAATCTTATTAGAAAAACGTGCATGTAAGATAGGTAATATTATACTGATAAGAATATATCAATGCTGATTCATCAACTTTGAAGCGATAATTGTTCTCACTTAATTACCAAAGGGCGCTTATAAGTTTTTGTCTATAAGATTGTTTTACCCATATAGCTATAGTAGCACGTACCTATAATTAGAATTTTTCATGGATGTTGTAAAATACTAGTACCTATTATAAACTACCTAATACTTAAGTCTCGATAACAATGAAGCCTGTAACTGGCAAACAATTCAATTTCACTAGCCAAGGTACATACCTACAAATGGAGCGGGACGATAAATTGAAACTATCTAGAGCCAGTTACACAACGAATTGAAGCATGTTTACTGTGTCAAGTGGATTAACGGCACCTGAGAATGCCAGACAACAGAAAGAATTAATCTTATGTCTACGAGCATTTATCCATACAATAGCCTCGCGAATTAAGGCAACAAGCCTCAGATTAACAATAGCAACAAACAAACAGAAGGTAACAGAAAGAAGACAAACATTCGTGGCTCTTTCAAAGACATACAATAGTCGTCATCAATTACAGGCAATAGATCGCCCAACATCATTTGTCCGTCCGTCCGTTACTCTGCTAGGCATTCCCACGGCTCTCGGGACGATCGTGTTTGTTGTCGGAATATGTCCAACGAGAAATACTAATAGAAAATTGTTTCTGATTGCTTCGCTCTCTACTTACACTAGTCGCTTTTCTGAGTTCGCGTCCCCATTTCTGTAGGATTGCTCATTTTCAATTGATTACCTAATCGTAAATAACGATCAGAAGAATGGTTGTTCGTCATTGTTGCAACAATTTCTTCATGCGTTATAAGTACATCTTGTTATCTGACATCTCGAATGAAAACTTGCCTATAGTCGGACATAATGCATACCCGGGGATTAAATTCTCGGTTAATAATTATGCAAAACGATGTATACCGTTGTTCTCCAGATGTTATCAAGAACAAGGCCGAAGAGAAATTGCTCCGATCAAAAGATAATCTCTCCGGAACCAAAATTGATCATTGATAGTAGGAGGCGCGAGCGCCCTGCGCCTGCGCCCCGCCAGCCTACCACCAGCCCACGCCCAGCGCAAATATTTATATGAATTTTTAATTTCACAAAGTTTGTTTTATAAAATTGGCAATTAATTTTGCCACTCGATGAAGAGATCCGTTTATTGAGAATTAATAAGATCTGATTAGGATTCGCGTGCAAGTGAATTTAAACAACATTCGCGTTGGATGTCGTGCGAAGCTCCGAGCTAGGTGCGAGATATCCGCACACATTATTAGCTTCCAGATTTAGGTCGCCTCTCAGTACAGTCTCATTCGATCGCTCGGTCAATAAATATCAGATTAAAGTGCCGCTATTGTAGCCTTCACGCACAAACTAGTACCGTGGCTTTCAATAACGGTTCGTACTATGCAGATTATCACTGGGGCGATAACCACGACGTGAAAGCGATAGCGGCGACACGATGCATTGGAGCGGGTGGCGGCTGCGACGCGGCGGCGGCGCTCTCCCGCCCGCAAGTGCCACCATCCTTCTCGACCCGATACACTGCTCTCTTAGTCACTTTCGATAACTTCATGCTTACCTACCTGTCTTTTGTCATCTGTTACTGAACACGGGACATTGCAGACAATATCGCACACACCCATAGAGTACGTATTTTGCATTAGCAACCTGATCACTTTATGACAAATTGACAATGCAAAAGTTACATTTTGCTTAGAGCCAAATCACTGATGGTTATGAATTTAACACTGGGTTATATCGACAGGTTAACAGCTAATAACAGCAT
Organism: Chloroclysta siterata; assembly: GCA_932294275.1. Lineage (NCBI taxonomy): Eukaryota > Metazoa > Arthropoda > Insecta > Lepidoptera > Geometridae > Chloroclysta > Chloroclysta siterata. The sequence continues at coordinate 8,498,965 of OW028600.1, read as the reverse complement.
GTTTTTATGATCTTAGAAGTAGTTTAAATGACTTACAAGGACCTTACAACTTGTGAGTTAAAAGCTTAACACACTGACTAACACCAAGGGCAAGCATCACAGAGAAGCAGATGTCGAAATAAAAACAACGCAATTTTATAGTTTCACAAGAATTTGTTTATTCTGGAGACTGACGTCTAGCCAAGAACTTGTCAGTAACTTGACGTTGAAAAGGTAATGAGGTTCATTGAAAAGTGTGATTCGAGATGTCTCCTCGTGTTGCAACCGATCGTCAACCTGCCTAATTCAGTGAGACATGACATGTGTTTTGTCCACTGCTAAGGTTGGACTAATATGTGATGAAATTCAAGTAAGCGAAATTCGTTGGAATATTGAATATGACAAAAGTATCTAAGTAGATAAAATACCCGGAAAATCGCCCGTTTCGGAGACAAACAATGATTAAAGGATTCAGGGTAAGCTAAACAGCACTCCGAGTCGTTAATCAATAAGTAAGCGATTATTCATAACTTTACACCATACCGGCACACTTGCTCTGATATTATGTTCACGATTATAATTTTATTATTATTCAATACCCTTTCAAATAGCTTAGCAAGCCTTTTCATAGTCTTGTATGCCACCTTTTCATTTGTGATGGAGATCTTCATCATCACTTTAGTAAGGTAGTAATTAACTATTGCAAAAAGATTATTAATCTTTTTGCAATAGTTAATCTTTTTGCAATAGTTAATTGGCGATGAAAGACCCTTTGAATTTCCTGAGCTTTGATATATGTATCAATTTAAAATTAATGTTCTTTTTGTCTAAACAAGTTCAAAATTACCTGACGAAATGTATTTGATTTGATGGCAGCCGATAAAAAGAATATCTTTATCATTCACATTTTTTAAAGATCAAAGGTGAGCGTTGCTACGGTTTTGTGGCAATCAGCTTTTGAGATATCAATGTCTTTGTAAGTATGCAAGCAAAACTCAGTAAGTGACCCCAAGTGTCAAGGTATCGGCATATTCCAATAACTGTCTTTGAGTAGCACTCAATTAATGTGGCAAGGTTAGCGGTGGAAAGCATTCTCATCATATTGTACCTATATCCATTCAAATATTAACCCCTTTGTGTTCGGTAGTGATGAAATGTGTTATCTGAATTAAAGATGTTACTTATGTGCTTCAAAGAGCTTTGGATTGACCAGTTGACGATCGACTGAAATATACCTCAGTATAATCATCAGCCTGAAGAGGTCCACAACTGGACATGGGCCTCCCCTGTAAATGTAGAGAGACTTTATATTCCCCAGCGATTGTCAGTTTTTCTAGCTATATGATCAAGCCTCTATATGAGCTATATTGGGTACCTTGATTCTTAGGATTTTCTCATTTTTGATTCTATCACGTAGTGAATCTCTAAATAATATACTTAAACCTACTCGGTTAAAATATCGTGCGGCATTAGCAGAGATCAGTAGCTCTCAGAGCTCTCACTGCACTCAACAACAATAATAACTCCGAAAATTTATGAACATTTACAAGTTACGAGGCAGGTTCTAACCACTATGTGGGTTTAGAAAACACTTAACCTTTTGTCCACGTGCTAGTCACCAAATAGACTATTGTGATGGGTTTAAGTGTCTCTTCTTCTAGCGTCTGAAGTGATTTCTGAGTTTAAATAAGTGCTCTACAGAGTACTTCGCTCAGTCTTGATATGTGATATGTTCGTTCACGGTCTGCAACAAAAGTTTGTTTATGATTGAAATTCTAGTAAAAAGCCGATGGTTTTGATTATAAAAAGTTTTATGTTTTTCATCTCATTAGGATTTACTCGACTGTTTCATTCAAGTATATTTTCATAATTTTGTACTTGCAAATAAATAATTCACTGCAATTGGATTTATTTTTTCAATTTTGATTATCTTCCTTGGAATGGAAAGATTGGAAGATGATAACATTATACTTTGAAGTTAATTACCTATTTTGTTAAGACGCTGTCAAATGTCAGGCAACTTTTCGCTTCCATATTTCCACTATTTTGAAGATACAAGATCATTGAATGTACTAATTAAAGATCGAAACAATATTATAGTATCGGAAAATAATATCACAAATTATAATCTAAACAACTTTTCTTACCAAATAAACATTCAACAAATGTGATAAAAACTACTGTTACTGTGTTAAACTAATATTCAGACGTTTCTGGCCACACAAAAAATACTAGAGAGCACAACTTCTTTTTTGGACTGTATCAAATGAATCCTTTTGTGACTGGTAATAATCCTACATTGTCAAGTGGTATCGATTTTAGTGTCTCGATCGAAGCTCGAGCGCCTGAATGGGACTTTCACTTGACTTGATGATTCATCTATTAAATGTAGGTACTTATTGTGCATAGCAAGTAAGCAAACCAATATGGCAAAAGGTAAACTTATAGTCCTACAAAATAAGCCTTGCCTAAGTTCGTATTTTATCTAGGTTTGCTTTTAATTTAATGAAGCGGTGATATATGTGCCAAATATTTGGACTACTACTTAATAATGTGGGACTACCCCCTTAGACATTGTCAAAGAATCCTGCTGCTACTTGGAGCAGCAGGATTCTTTGACAATGTTTATGGGATCTGTGAGGATATCTATTGTGCCTGGGTATCAAAGTCGTGAAGCTGTGTCTATAGCTCTTATAATAATCTCTCTCTCTTGTCGTGTTACTAGTTTCTTTTGAAACAGTGTGGTGAAAGGATTTTAAGTGTGCCTTAAGAGGCTCCTTTCGAGCACTTGACACATGTTATAGAACTTTAGTTTCTACGACATGCCGGTTTCCTCACGATGTTTTCCTTCACCGTTTGATAGTATTATATAGATAGGCATTGTGCACATAAATTTTTGAACAAAAAAACTCATTGGTGCACGACCGGTTTCGAACTCACAACCTTAGGATTGGAAGTCGGGGCCGCTACCACTAGACCACCAGTGCTCTCGAAATTATATGGAGATGATAGGTATCATCGGTGTAGATTTTTGTTAGAACGGGATTGTATCTACGTCGCAATGCGCGTTTATGTCTTTTGTATGAACGTCTCGCTAGTGTTTTTTTTATCAAGTATCTAAAACCTCGTATTAATACTATTATACAAGTAGGTATAGGCAGTCAATAATAAGTACCTATTGGTAGGAATTTCTCACAGCGCCATCTAGCCCTAAACTAAGCTATGTTTTTCAAAACAAATTCTATACATATTGGTTGGAATCGAACCCACGCCTGTAGGATCCGAAGTCGGGGTCTTGCCTTTTGGATCACCGGTGATTTTTTGTATTTTTATAAGTAGTTTAGAAAATTATTTGAAAAATAAACAATCCAATCATCTTTGATTTTTCCAATGGACTTTCATTTAAGGTTATGCATTATAGCGTCTTTTTATTAAATCATTTAGACCACATTATCTTCTCACTTCACAAAGCGCACGCATTGACGTCTTTTGTGAATAATTTTTCGACTTGCATACAACTTTTGACATCGTCCTAATTGTACTTGCTTCGGCAGTACATTTACTAAAATTGTAACGACCATCCCAATTCGAGCATCAACTCCACTTGATATGTTACGGCACAAGCGGACACCGTGTTACCGTGGTAATTTTGCCAAGCAGTTTTATCTTGTTTTTTTTGTTTATACCTTTTTTTATTTCTTAATTCTGTTGTGTTTTGTGGAGTGAAATGTACTGTAGTTATATACAGGGTGTCCCAGAAATCAACGTCAAGCCGAAATCGGGCGATGCGCCAAGTCATCATAGTTATCATTAAAATATAATAAAAAAAAATTGTCAAGTACTTTTCGAATTATGAGTTTAAAAAAAAATACAGAAAAAATGACACCCTGTGATGATCTTTTAAGTCCTGTGACTACAAATATTAACTTTTCGTGAAACTTTTTTCTGTAATGTAAAAGTAATGTAACTATAAATAGCCCTTCTGTAAAATACAATTCAAAATTAAACCGTAACTGCCTCAGTTTTAAATAAAATGTTGATTTTTGGCCAACATTTAATTTAAAATAATTACATCACCCAACTTTAACCGACTGTACCGTAAAAAATATGTACTACATTACTTTGGCAAGTAACTTTAAAAGATGGCGCATTTAGTCAGAATTCCAAAATGGTATGATACTTGCTAGAGCACTCCTTAATTTTGGGTAAAAAAATTGTTATCTTAACTAAAACCATGTTGGCCAAAAATCAACATTTTATTTAAAACTGAGGCAGTTATGATTTAATTTTGAATTGTATTTTACAGAAGGGTTATTCATGGTTACATTACAGAAAAAAGTTTCTCGAATAGTTAATATTTGTAGTCACAGGACTTAAAAGATCATCACAGGGTGTCAGTTTTTCTGTATTTTTTGTAATACTCATAATTCGAAAAGTACATGACAAATATTTTTTTTTATATTGTTCTGATAACTATCATGACTTGGCCCATCGCCCGTTTTCGGCTTGACGTTGATTTCTGGGACACCTTGTATATCTCTAATCTCTATCTTCTCTATCTCTAATACTATAAGAATCAAAGTCCTGACTGACTGACTGACTGACATATAGACAACGCACAGCCTAAAATGCTGGTCCTAGAGATTCAAGTCTGTGTAGGACCAGCGCTTGAAATTTGAGGAATCCATAGGTCTTATGGCGTAGAGGTGTACCAACAAGGGATTTTTGGAAATTCAAACCCTAAGGGTATAAAAAGGGTTGAAAACGTTTGTATGAAAAATAGTATTCCTTGAACCTACAAACTTGAAACTTGGAGTACATGTACTTCAAGGTAAAAAAATAGGAAATGCATTTTTAGTTTTTTAAAACTATCCTTAATAAGTGTGCAAAGGGATGTAAAAGTTTGTATGGGAGTTTTCTACCGCTGGTCCTAGAGACTTGAAATTTGAAGAGTACATAGGTCTTATGGCGTAGAGGTGTACTAAGGGATTTTTGGAAATTCTACCCCTACGGGTGTAAAAAGGGTTGAAAACGTTTGCATGAGAAATAGTATTCCTTGAACCTACAAACTTGAAACTTGGAGTACATGTACTTCAAAGCAAAAAATAGGTTAAACATTTTTAGTTTTTTAAAACTACCCATAATAAGTGTGCAAAGGGATGTAAAAGTTTGTATGGGAGTTTTTTAACGCGTGGTGCGATTGACTTAAAACTTGGGGTAAATATACTAAGAAATAAATAATTAAGAATTACACTTTTAATTTTTGATAATCACCCCTGCAAAGGGTGCAAATGACTGTAAAAAAACTGCAGTTTGGGAGATTTTTAACGCATAGTGCGATTGATTTCAAACTTGAAGTAAATATACTCCACAATAAATAATTTAAAATCATGTTTTCATTATTTTAAAACTAGGGTTTCCAAAGAGAAAGTTTCAAGGTTTGTATGGGAGATTTTTAACGCGTAGTGTAATTAACTTCAAACTAAAAGAAAATGTGTTCTGTGGATAAAAAACAAAAATACAGTTTTATTTTCGAAAACAACTCCTAAAACGTTACCCTCCTTCGTTGCGCTCAAGAAAAAGAATACAACGAGGCGTTAATGTTTGTAAGGGACATTCTAAAAACGGGAATCTTGAGTTGGTACGAAGAGATCTGAGGGTATCTACCGTGCCTGGGGATCAAAGTCGTGAAGCTGTTTCGTTTCGTTTGTTTTTAGGGTAGAAACTAGGAACAAATAAATATTTTTCGTGTAAGGTTGTCTTTGTTGTATTTGTCATGTTTGTGCTAAGCTCACAGTACCTATACCTACCTACCTACCTAATATAGGTAATGTACGCCTATAGGTATCTCTTATACCTACGTAGGTATTTAAAATCCTACCCTTATTAATATACAAATCAATGCGAAAGTTACGATGTTTGGATGTTTGTGGCTCAATCACGGCTCACCACTTCAACGCGTGCGAAGCCGCGGGAAGCCACTAGTATATATATAGACTTTTAAAGCCGTCTGTTGTTGACGATACAGATCCTAGATGTAAACATTGGATTATGTATCTGTTATGTTATTGCTACTGTAAATAAATAATTTGTAATTTGTAAACAGTCCGCGTATTGAACGAATGCAGTGTTCGAAGGACGAATCATTCTGTTAAGACAGAGGCTCGTGTCCTGCGAAGAGCCTAATGGCCGACACCGCCGTGGGCGCAACGTGCCTCACAGTTTAAATTGAACGTCTAGCTATCGATTTGCATAAATATAACACCGTTACTATTTTCAATTACGTTTTTGACTGTATGGATTGTTTTTTGTAATCGCTTACTAATGCATCACATATAGCTCTGAAAAAAGTAATACCTCTAGAAACATTATTTTCCAAGATGCTAGAGTCTCTTGTACGTTATTATAATGTTTTTGTAGTATGTTATGTATGATACACCAAATGTACCTGTATATTTTTTATTATAAATAAAAATATTATAAAGGAAAAGCTGACGATGTGAATATTTTTTATTGCGTCGATTCATTTATTATTCGAGATTCGACTTCCATAAATTAGCTACGTCCCTTATTTTGACATTATTCGCTGTAAGCAGCATTTTGAGTAATACTTTACTTTCAATTATTGTGATTATTATTTTCGTTTCCATTAATCATTTTAAGTAACGTACTTATGTTTAAAATCTTAACAGGCGTTTCATAAATTTTATGGAAGCTTACAAGACAGTTGGTCAGGTAAGTAATTGTGTAGAGTAGGTTGGTCGGTACTCATGTTCGTACGAAGAGTCATATTATACTGTTCTAAGCACTGTAAGTCACCGTCTTAAATGTTCTGTCAGCTCCGAGCAGAGGAACAATGGCCCGAATGCACAATACAAGCTCTCGCAGCCGAGTCGCAGCCACGCCTGCCGCTTTCCGCGAACAACTTGACGGCAAACGTGTACCTTTTAAATATTTATGAATACGACCCATTCGGTACCTCGTCATTGAATGATAACATAATTAAGACACAGATAGTACTTATTATGCAGGCAGGCTTCGCAAGCGTTTTCTACGATGACGAAGCTGTATTAATAATCTTGAGAGAATTTTATGCGGCGTGGTAGTTCAGCGTCTAAAAATCAGCTTGTTCTTAATCCAACCTGACTCTAGACGCTATTTAGCGCTTTCCGCCAACAATACCTTTCACTTTTCAATTAGGCGATATCTCTAATGAAACAAATAGGTAGATAGTGTTTGCGTAAAAGGGTCTTAATTTGTTTACACTTTCTTGAGATGTGGTTCGGTAGTAGCAAACAGGCGCGTTAATTGCGGCCAAGCACGCGACGCTGCGTCGCGCCGCTCTCACAAACTTTTTTTTTTTAATACAACTTGCTATAGAACAAGATGGTGGCCCACATTATGTTAAGTGACCATACTATAAGAAAGAATTGCCTCTTAAGTCATGCACAATAGGAACGTGCCCTACGATGCACTGCACTGCCCAGCGCCCATCAACTTGAGGCATACAGATGTTAAGCCTCATGTACCTGTTATTTCACCGGCAACCACATGCTTCAAACCGAAGCACAGCAAAGCTGCTTGGTGGCAGAAATGGCATGGTGGTAGTTCTTCCCCGGACGAGCTACACACAAAGAGCTCTATATTACCTAACTGAAAAGTGCTCTTCGTTACCTCTTAATTTATCAAAAACGTACTCAACATATTTTGATGACATCATACCGTAATTTTTCGGAGTTTTTCGGAGATTCAAAAGGCTTACTTACCTGTTCTGTACGTAACTAAACATTTTTATAAAAGTTTTCTGTCTACTGGTTTTCCCGAACTTCATATGAAACTTCCGAACAACTTCCTAGCTGGACTGCTGCTACCATACGCGAGTAGAACCTGGATAATGGAGTCTCTATTCGGTATATACCCGCAGTACAGTCGAGACCTGTCGCATTCTCACTTAATCGACAGCGATTAGCGTACTTGGAAAATTAACTTAGAAGCATGCGACCGACCGGCCTGGAGAGGGCAATTAAAGCAATCATAATTCTTAAACAAAACGAGAATAATGTCTACTTAAACTTAAATACCATCATTTAAACACTATAATAATAACCATGCGACATTTCCGCAAATACAACGAACTAACCGAGTATATCAAATAGGTATAGGTAGTAGCTATGCTGCAGCATTACGGCCGTGTTAAAGGTGAGATGGTATCTCCCGAAGCTAAATACTTTACACCGAGTTATGTATGGCTAATTGACACAAAACAATGAGATAACCAGAGATAGCTTTGCTTTGTTAATGCACTCATTAGACTACTTTACATTGCGCTCGCCTAAATAGCTAAGAAGAGTATTTCTTAATTCTTCTCATTACGTTCTTTTTATAGAGGCTTCTTATTCAAGTTTTAAATGAACTGGTGTGTGCTACTTAAAGCTTTATAAGGTTGACATACGGATGCTAACTAGTAGGTATAGCCATTGTTTAAAGTAACAAATCCGACGACTCGTTTATTTGAATAACGGTTATGATTTTGTTAAGCCACCGTTTCTGCTAACCGGCTATTGTTTCAGACAGTATGGCCCAAATACGGCGCGCACACCTGTTAGCTACCCGATAGCTTGCTTAGCCTGGGTCCACACGTTAGGTAACACCAGATTCTCTGAACCGGTTGACGGATCGATGCCTGAAGATTTCCTTCTTTACAATAGTTGGTGTGCAAGAAAACAATCTATACAAACAATTTATTGTTGGTTAATAAATAATGATATGAATGTTTATCATCATAATCTTTTAAGTTCAGGTCAGATCAGGATCCCTACTACGTTCAAGTCCTGCCATCTACCGTATAATTTTGATGCAGTTAACTAATCTACTATTATTGAGTAACCACTTTAATAAATGTATGACTAGTTTCCTTAGATAAGCGAGAAAGCCTAGTTCAACAACGGTTGATTCTAACAGAGGGACTACGGTTGGAACCAAAACCGTAATGACTTTGTTAGATTCTCATTACTTTAGTAGGTTAGTTACCAATTCCATATGTATCTATCCCTATATAAAAACGTTTCTTAAATTTTCAAAATGTTAATTACGACAAACATTTTTGGCACATTGCTAAGAGTTGGTAACATTTTTTAACCATACACAATCGAAAAATTTTGGCTGCCGACAGGTTTTTAATTAAGACTACCGATATTTGTTATACTTATAATATTTGAAGATTATGGAATGTATGTGTACTTTTGTATCTAATGTGCTGTTAGTTCTTAAATTAGCTGTGTGTTCTACAATGAGTTTGACTCACTAAAGAGGTTTTACGAAAGTTAACATCCAAAGTGGACAATGTCATCAAATGATTGCATCTACCATTAGAAACTAAGCAGTGAAGATCCTCGATAAAAGAGTAGTAAAAATGGTTCCCCACAGCGTATAATAGCTTATTTTGCGAACCGTACGACGCCACCACCGCTAGCAGCAGCTTCGACCGAATCCAGAATAGGTTCAATCCAGAAAAGGAGCGTCCACACTTGCACCGTGATCTTAAATTGGACGTGCGTGAGGAGGTAGGTAGAGCCCTGTATGCTGTAGTCGATTGGGGTGCCGTTACAATGTGTATAGTGTAGATTGTGATAGTGGAGTGGTATGGTGCGGGACAACAACGGCGGCTGAGGTACGACAGGGCGTGCGACGGACCGTTCCAATTTACGGGTCACGAGCGGACCACTCGCGCGCCGACCTATCTGCCTTTACTCCATAATTGAATCCAATGGCGTGGGAGACTCGACACGGACAAATAAAATATTACATATTTATCTCTGCAATTGTTAATCTCGTCGAAGTGATTATCGTAACTCTTGTATTTAATGCTTTCTGCTTCATTTTTTCATGTCTCTGTCTATGAGTGCCCTCAGCGATTTCAGAATAATTATGCTATTCGATAAATCAATGCAGAGAGCTACATTGCTGTTTATTTTCTTTCGTTTTTATATTCTATTCTTTAAGAAATCTGTCCTACAACTTAGTCACTATTCTCAAAATCCCAGTCAGTCTTCTCTCTGTTTTTATGTTGCTTTATGGTTTTAATAATTTCGCCTACACCCATATTAGTATAAATACTATAAATGGATCCGTAATTCCAGCAGCCAGATGGATAGGTTGGCTCGGCTTATAAGATCCGAGTCTGTGAGCCTTTTTTGAAAGTGCGTCGGCGTTGTCGGCGCCGGCGCTGGCGCAGGTGCGCACGACTGTCGCGGATTAGACACCGATAACGCCATTTAACAAGAGTTGCCAACTGTGTAGATTTTTCTATCTTGATTTGTCTTATTATGGAACAAAATCAAATATAGTAAGTACACCTAATTGGGATACAATGTCAAATAAGACAAGTGGTTATTTGCTAAAATGGAAAATTCAAAAGGTAAAAACTCCGTATCTGTTTTTCTAGTCTGACCTACTTTGCTAATATTAAGAGGTATTACAGGTTTGAATCCCTGCTCAGGCAATTGACTTTATGAAAATCTTTAAATAATAATAAAAAAGTATACTTTTCGACTTTCCACACAGCCAGGCCCAATTTAAACAAAGCTGTATTATAACCTAACTAACGATCTAGCTCTTCTAAAGCTATGAAAATATTAAGTTGACTGAATTTATCCTGAAAATTTTTGAGGTGAAACTGTTTACGGTCTTCAAGTAAAAAAGCTTGGACTAAGAAGAAGACAGACATGGCAACTTAACTTTAAGGGTACCTTGTTGAACTTCGAAAAAAAGAATAGAATAGGTAAAAAAGTCTAACAGTAAGTTGGCAACAACAGTTGTAGGTACATTCAACTTAAATACAAGATCAAACTGCGAACACTTGCGCACTATGCTATTGCAACTGATTGCTCGTAAAATTGCCGGGCAATTTGTCTGTAAATGTCTTTACGTTTAGTTATTGTTTTACCTCGAAAATGTTTTACTCGACTTCTTAACACGATCGCTTTTGTTTTATCGATAAATATACCCAAAGTAGTTCGAGGTTATAAAATAATAGGGGTTAAGTTTATAAAAGTTCCACAAGGTTACACAATAGCAGTGAACGGTACCTTTAGGAGCTGCGGAGCAATCCCTGAATGCCCAGCAGGCACATTTTTCCTTAATTGTGTAGCCATTGCTCCAAATTTAGACAAAAGCCGCAGCCGTGTAGCGTGTATGGAGAGCGCATTATAAGGCACATAACCTGCGATACTACCGCCGGAGAGGTTAAGGGCACAAGACACCACGTGGGAGGTGCCAGTTTAAGAAACTCGAGATCCTGTCTTGTTCACAAACGGCGTCCATTTTCACTGCAACTTTGTCCTGGAACTAAAGTACCTACTTGCTTAATGCAGCAAGTAGGTACTTTAGTTTACTTTATGGAAATTATTTTCCTTTAGAGCTGCATTACTATACATTTAACACAACGAGAACATAAAACTATTCTATAACGCTCTTTACCTCTATGTTTCAGTCTAGTTTTACTAACCGGAGGGGTTTTTGGAAGTAGAATAATATTTAATTATTTATTCTTAGATTCATAGTTTCGATTATTGTTGTACACACGGATACAAATCAAGCTACACCAAGCCAAAGAACATAATACGCATACAAATAAAATCGAGCAGTGTGTACCCTGATGCGTATCCGTGTTGTTTACTAACCAATTCGAATCTACATTTTATAGGCCTTGCAAAGTCATAAAATAGGTAGATACTGAGGAAAAAAAAACAGACAAGGAAACAGAAACAGCTTCACGACTTTTATTTCCAGGCACGGTAGATATCCCCTCAGATCTCTTAGTACCAAGTACCAACTCAAGATTATCTGTGTGTACGTCCAAAGTGTGGGTAGATATGTACCTAATATTACATTCGGTACATAGCATACCCACATTTTGTAGTAGTTGGTGTAAATAATAAAAAAAATTGGTGAACACTTCACACAGCGTCATCTAGCGCAAACAAGAAATGCTTGTAGGTTGCACTAGACCCTACATTATAATTGATGTGCTACGAGGAATAAAAACGAATCATTTATACTTACTAAATGAAACGCACCAATACGGGTGTACTTTCTGAGGAAGTACTTTGGTGCGCTTCGTCTTAGTGCGCTTCATCTGGGTGCGCCTCGAGGAATACCTCTAAAAAACTACCAATCCATAATTTAATGTGCATAAATTAATTTTAAGAAACTAACATACCCTATCTGAAAATTTTTGAGGTGAAACTGTTTACGGTCTTCAAGTAAAAAAGCTTGGACTAAGAAGAAGACAGACATGGCAACTTAACTTTAAGGGTACCTTGTTGAACTTCGAAAAAAAGAATAGAATAGGTAAAAAAGTCTAACAGTAAGTTGGCAACAACAGTTGTAGGTACATTCAACTTAAATACAAGATCAAACTGCGAACACTTGCGCACTATGCTATTGCAACTGATTGCTCGTAAAATTGCCGGGCAATTTGTCTGTAAATGTCTTTACGTTTAGTTATTGTTTTACCTCGAAAATGTTTTACTCGACTTCTTAACACGATCGCTTTTGTTTTATCGATAAATATACCCAAAGTAGTTCGAGGTTATAAAATAATAGGGGTTAAGTTTATAAAAGTTCCACAAGGTTACACAATAGCAGTGAACGGTACCTTTAGGAGCTGCGGAGCAATCCCTGAATGCCCAGCAGGCACATTTTTCCTTAATTGTGTAGCCATTGCTCCAAATTTAGACAAAAGCCGCAGCCGTGTAGCGTGTATGGAGAGCGCATTATAAGGCACATAACCTGCGATACTACCGCCGGAGAGGTTAAGGGCACAAGACACCACGTGGGAGGTGCCAGTTTAAGAAACTCGAGATCCTGTCTTGTTCACAAACGGCGTCCATTTTCACTGCAACTTTGTCCTGGAACTAAAGTACCTACTTGCTTAATGCAGCAAGTAGGTACTTTAGTTTACTTTATGGAAATTATTTTCCTTTAGAGCTGCATTACTATACATTTAACACAACGAGAACATAAAACTATTCTATAACGCTCTTTACCTCTATGTTTCAGTCTAGTTTTACTAACCGGAGGGGTTTTTGGAAGTAGAATAATATTTAATTATTTATTCTTAGATTCATAGTTTCGATTATTGTTGTACACACGGATACAAATCAAGCTACACCAAGCCAAAGAACATAATACGCATACAAATAAAATCGAGCAGTGTGTACCCTGATGCGTATCCGTGTTGTTTACTAACCAATTCGAATCTACATTTTATAGGCCTTGCAAAGTCATAAAATAGGTAGATACTGAGGAAAAAAAAACAGACAAGGAAACAGAAACAGCTTCACGACTTTTATTTCCAGGCACGGTAGATATCCCCTCAGATCTCTTAGTACCAAGTACCAACTCAAGATTATCTGTGTGTACGTCCAAAGTGTGGGTAGATATGTACCTAATATTACATTCGGTACATAGCATACCCACATTTTGCAGTAGTTGGTGTAAATAATAAAAAAAATTGGTGAACACTTCACACAGCGTCATCTAGCGCAAACAAGAAATGCTTGTAGGTTGCACTAGACCCTACATTATAATTGATGTGCTACGAGGAATAAAAACGAATCATTTATACTTACTAAATGAAACGCACCAATACGGGTGTACTTTCTGAGGAAGTACTTTGGTGCGCTTCGTCTTAGTGCGCTTCATCTGGGTGCGCCTCGAGGAATACCTCTAAAAAACTACCAATCCATAATTTAATGTGCATAAATTAATTTTAAGAAACTAACATACCCTATCCCTACGAAAGTAACATTGATCATAAACATCATTTAAAATCCAAACAAAGATGACGTGCTCAGTGATTCAGAACTATCGCTCTCGAATCCTAGATCATACAAATGTCAGGTAGTGCATTATGTAACATTCCGGAGTCAAATATTATAAGTAGGGGTGTTTTATATGGCGACTGGTAGGTTAGTGTTGCACGACTCTCCGACTCCGAGGCGAGGATAGTGTATTACGTGTGAGTGCGCAAGCGCAGTCGTGCACACGAGTCAGTTCATTATCGCGCGTGATGCATCCGCGCCCGCCGCCCACCCTCGCCCGTGCCGCCGCTCCCCGACACAACTAAATCAATGCTGATTTCGTGTAAACCTTCCACACTTGGCATTATGATGTTAAATTGACACAGCGCAAATGCAAACCTCTTGTTTATTGCATAGAGGGACCGCGCCGTAACTAGAAACCTTCGTTTGCCTAATAGGAAAACTCCATAGTGAGTGCAAAGGCCCGCTCGGTAGCCCATCGTGCTCTTATTATAAGTTCGCAAATGTATTGCGTAAAGGTTCAAAACAGGATACTATAGAGAATACCGTTTCCTGTTATACATTATTCATTAACCGATATATACAAATACCTCCAAACCTACATGTTGTTTTTGACAGGTGAGGATGTTCGTTCGTTCCGAATAGGGCTGCCATAATTAGATAAGGTTCGGCACAATTAAATTAAAAAATAAACTGACGTCAAAAACACCTGAAATAAAATTACAGTAGCCTTTCTTATTAGTATTATAGTAACCAAAGGAAAGATCGGCTAAATGGTTTGACCGGGCGCATTAGAATATAATATAAGGCTTATATCATTCGATGTTTTTTAAGTCAAAAGAAGAAAAAATATTAGTATTATCGAGAAAAAATATGCGTCAAAAAAATAAGTATTGGATAATGTATAGGTAAGTAACAATAATCAAGTAAAACAGTTTTTTAATATTTCTCTATTATCTATTATCATTCTCTCTAGATTAGTTCGAGAGCGCTGTTATTTAGTATTAAATCTATTTATATATTTTAAGCGTCTCCATTTTTTTACCTTAGGTAGGTAGGTACCTACCTAACCTACCAAAACCCAGATTTGAACCCAGATATAAGATAATTGATGGTGATAGATTATAAAATAAACATAGCAAATACATAATATGTACCTCTCAGGAATCGAACGCGTTACCCTTGCGTTTCATCCAGCCACTGCACCACAGAGGCCGCAAAAAAAAGCAATAACTTACTGGTTCTTGGCATCCTTGATGTTGTTTTGCACCATTTTCAAATTCTTAAGAAACATATTTTCCAATGCTAAATTTGACACATTGTAATGAATGAGGAAAACGGTACGACATCGTATTAGTAAACACGTGTGTTTATATCCCAAAACTGCGTAGGCAAATGTTTTTCAATATACTAAACTAGGTTTTACTAGAAAAACAAACCCACGTGCAAAATCGTGCTGCTCTTCGCTGCTTTATTAATGCTTGTGTAAGTAGGCGCTTTATGGTTTTCATATTTTAAGTGCACATGCATCGTAAATCGTAGTAAGAGTGTCGTGAGACGCACAATCTCCGACTATTATTAAGGACTTCGTCAACAAATCTCGAGGAGTCGATTCACCGTGGTCTTAATTCCGAACGATGATTTACAACTTGTTAATAATACCGCAAGTATAAACCGCACACACATAAATCAAGATCTGAACTGTAGCTTATACGAAAATATTGATTGTAATGCCCTGGTTTACGTGGACACAACTTTACGGGTAACTGATTTTTGCATGGAGTAGGTTTTATGATGCAACGGTTCATCGGCCCTGTAATCTTCGTCGTATTCCGAAATAAATGTTATGCTAAAATATATTTTAAGAGGTCAAGTAGTTAGCATCACTACGTAGTATATAGATCAAAGTCTCGTCTACCTGACTGATTTTACTCTGGTTTCTAATAACATAATTTCCGGAGAAGGAACCTACCTAAATATGTAGGTGACCTGTGCAAAGACGCCAAAGAGCGGGTTCGCTTATACATGATTGTATGATCATACAAACAGAGCTATTATGTAGATAATTCATGAATGTTTATTTGATAAACAACATACCTACATTTTAAATAGTTTTTAAACAATCACACTTAACTTAACGGACATCCATAAATATTGAAGTTAGTAAAAGCTCTCATCTGCGTGCTTTTTTGGCATGGTCATTAAACTTAAGCTCGGGTTAGACTAATTGATTGTTTGATGCGTTAGGCGGGAATCAAGAGCAGTAGTCATTACCGCTATGACAGATGGATGCAATAAATACAATTTTAACACGGTTATATCCAGTTCAGGGTTGCCTGAGAATTACTGGCCGTCATGGTAACATTATTTAATCAGTAATAATTATCGTAACATAGCCAATATGTAGAAGACCACTCGTTAGCTGTAAAATTAAAATTGTCGAATTATTACGGCCGCTGTATCTTAAGGAACACTGTCTTTACGAAAAAAGAATTTACTTTTGAGAAATACCACAATTAGTGACGCAGGTGTAATTTGTTTTGATGAGTGTTCTGCTTTATTGGTGTTTCTAATTAACAAAGTTAATTTATCCCTTTCATTGCATTTCCTCCATACTTAAGATATACTCTGCATCTAAACATTTCGAAGGATTCCGTGAAGGGAGATTTGATTTCGCGAAAGTTGTGCTTTGTCTTATCAGAAAAGAGATGAAGACTTTGACGAGATGTGGTCGCCACCTGCCGGCTGGTGGAACAATGAGGTCCGCCGCAGTGCAGTGCAGAGCCGCGGTGCGGAGCCTGCGAGGTGAGCGCCGGGGTCACTGCTCTGACCTGCGCGTGGGCGCGCCCGTTTCCGCCCGCGAAACCAAATCATTGCGCCCCACACTTCTAATCTCCGACGATATAGCACCTTCACGCACAACACACGACAACCACTCACTGATTGCTCTCATGAATTTATGATTTTATTATGAATGTAAAAGTTTATTCGAGCATTATAAATTGTAGAGTGTTACCTTTACGACATTAATTAATGGTTCTATCATAGGACAGCTACGATTTGTCATAACAATTGTGAGCTTGTATAAATGTAATCTGATGTCAACTACAATATTTTGGTTAGTTGGATTGTATAGGTCATTCTGATAAATGAGTTAGTCGAACAATTTGTACTTATGTTTTCCAACTGTACCTACCCGTTGATGGTTATGATAATGGATTGAAGTAAGAGATAAAATTGTTTTGTTATGAGATAGAACTTGAATTATTGGATTGACTTGAGTATGTTTTCAAGCATGTTTATAGGTGGGTCTGGGTTTATGATCAGATCTCCTACAGTTGAGCAGAGAGAGCTACCGCGCAGTTTCGTTCCGATTCAAGAGAGTACGGATGGATTGTCGGAAACATACGAATGGCTATAATTTATCTCGGAAGAGAATACGAAGACTCACTTACATAAATGTGAAAGATTTTTCCGGTTTCATTGTTAGTTAGTGCGTGCATTGTTTCGAGGCACTATCTGTACGATTAATAGTTTAAAACAATTGCGTTAACAAAAGCTCCGTTAGGTCACTCCATCTGCGTCAAGCTCTGTGCCGAAATATGTTTATCGGCCATCGTCGGATCGAACACTTGAAAGTCCTGAGAAGCTAAAGCAGGGTGGAATTGGCGTTTTCACATTATTTTGTTTATTTCTAACTTCTGCGGGGCAATTTCAACCCTGTTGATTAGAGTTTTAACTGATAGTATTAAAGAACAACATTTATGAGATCAAAACTTGAATTTGACTTTTTTCATTTGATAACCTTTTGTTAAAGACAGCCTTCACAGCTCAGTTGGTAGTAGCTCTGCCTTCTGCGCAGTAGGCCGAGGGTTTGATCCCCACCGAGAACAAACATTTGTGTGATGAACATAGATGTTTGGTTCTCTGGGTGTTATTACATATAATTGATTAAGTGAGCGAAGCAAACGAAAACTTACAGTTAACTTTTATGTAACTGTAAGTTTTCGGTGTGGTAACGGCGATTTGGCATTTTATGTAGGTATGTATGTATGTATGTTTGTCAGGCCTTAACATTAGAACAGTTGATTCGACTCGATGAAATTTGGTAAGTCGATAGCTTGTACTTGAATTTAATGGTAAGTAGGTATATGAGTTAAATCGAATAACGAGTTATTAAAATATGGGGTTCCTTAAGGGGCCAAAAATTAAAAAAGTTCACAACAAAACAAGTTATAGGTGAGTCATGTTAAAGGGCTTTGTTTGGGCATTCCAAAACCATTTTAATTTTATATTTATTTAATCAAATATCATAAGCAACTCATTCCAATAAGGGATAAAAAAGAAACTACATAAGATAAATATATTTATTTATCATTCGTAGAAGTTTCACACAGCACCACTAAGCCCCAAACTAAGCAGAGTTTGTACCTACTATGGAAACCCCAATCATACCTTTTGTGTGACTAACCCATCCCTTTCAGCGACAACCTCTAAAAAAGCAGTGTCTAACTATCTACGCACGTGTGCTCCACAATAGCAATAAAATGAAGTATTTCCCAATATGCGAGAATCGTATAGTAGAGCTCTTTGTGAAGGGCCTGTGCGGAGAAGTACTACCACCACACCTTTTTCTGCCGCCAAGCAGCGTTGCTGTGTTTCGGTTGGAAGAGTGTGGTTGCCGGTTTAATTGCAGGCACATGAGGCTTAACATCTGTATGCCTCAAGTTGATGAACGCAGGGCAGTGCCTCGAAGGGCAAGTTCCTATCGTGCGTGACTTACGAGGTAATGTTTTGCTATAGGTGATGATTACCACTTAACATCAGGTGGGCCATCTGCTTGTTCCATCAGCTAGTAGTATAAAAAAATGCATTTTGTTTCTTCATATTAAAGTTTTTGATACAATTATTCATAACACTAAGCCAGAAATGTCAGTTATTAATTAAATAACATAAAAGCGTGACAAAATTGAAAGTAATATGTAGAAAAATGTCTTCATTATATTTTTATGTGGCTTTGAGGTGATTTGTCATTTAATTATGCAAATACTGTAGCTTAGATATCGTTTTTATAGATTACAATATTGAAATATTCACGCGTGGGTTTAAGAGTTTATAGCACATTTTGGTAATTTTACGAAGCGTTCTCCACATTATTGTATCTTTAGAGAATTTACAAAAAAGCACATTTGCATACACTCGTAGGGACCACAATGGTCGATTTAATTACAGTTCATTTTTTGTATGAATTAATAGCAGGTCTAAACTCGAGAGGCAGACGCCGTTCGAACTCGACTTGTCGACGAGTTGAAGACACTGCTATGTTATTGTGGTACTTTCCAGTGACATTTAAATGCCAAATGTGTAGAGGTATACTCTACTTTCGTTACTAAACTAGAGTAATTTAGTGCGCTCTATTCATTATGTTGCTTCGTCGATTATACTTAATAAGATCTGTTTATAACGATTTATCGCTGGAGATAACTAACTGTGTTTATATAATATTTATCTAGGACAATGTTTATAGATGCATTACGTTAAACTAAGTAGGTATTCCGACGGCAAGTTGACGGTTGTTCCTTGGCTGGTGATGTGCGATGCGATACATATTTTTAAAAAGCAACTTATAATTCTGGTAAATCCACATAAGGGGCTGACAACTATCAAACAACTTCTCGCTCGCACGTTTCGACATGTTAAAAGATATAATATCACTAAACTCATTTTCGAAAAATCGCAATCAACCATTTTGTGTGCAATCACATAAATTTCATTTTGATCGATACAAGTTTTAAGAGAAGACAAAGCAAACTTTTGAGTAGGAAAACATGTATCGATCAAAATGAAATTTTTACTAAACTGTGTGCAATGTGATTGCACACAAAATGGTTGATTGCGATTTTTCGAAAATGAGTTTAGTGATATTATATCTTTCAACATGTCGAAACGTGCGAGCGAGAGTCACATTAGCTCTTGTCTTCGCCTTAAGCAAGAAAATAGGTACATTCCAAGAGTATAAAACAGTTGTTTGGTGGTAGGTATTATTAACTACCCACAAAATGTTTAATGCAGTTACGATAGTGCAATCTTGAGTTACAAATAACCCAGAATTTGTCCATCCATTGTTAGAATAACTTTAACACATGCATTAAAATAATAATAAAGCAAAAGAGAACTTTCATAAATGCGTTCGTGGTAAGCGTTTACAGTCCAATATTTTTTGGCACCAGCCCATTGTATGCAAATGAAGTAATGAATGTTTTTACTGCAACAAAACACGAGTAACGGTTCCCATAGGTGAAGATTTGTCGGCCAATAATAATTATCAGGCTTGTAACAAATCCACGAGTACGTTCATAGGTAGGTACGCACCTACTTATCAACTCAAATGAAGTGTGGGTTTGTATGGTAATTCTTTCCCGTTTCTAAAAGCGGAATAGAATTAGAATTGTTTGTTAGAGAAGGAGCGGAACACCTGCAGAACAATTACATAGAGTAGTTCAGACAAACTCATTCATAAAATAAACACTGTCCTTACGAATTATAACAAAGAAAATTATTGGTTTTAAATTGGAATCAAAATGTTATATTGACTAGTTGCCTTATGCTTCGACTGCTACGACTATGTCATGTATATTATTATGATAAATTTGGTAAGTCTTATTTGTCCTTTTCCGATTAACGATTCCACCCGAGCAATTATAGGTACCTATCGAATAATCCATGCTTAATCAAATTCACCTTCATTTGTCTAGGAGATTATCACGAAACTACTTACAGAGTCTCTAAGAACCGGCTTTGGGTAAGCTCAAGTTGTCGATATCTCAGTTTCATCGGGGATTCCTTGGAATCTGGAGGAGCGATAACGCGGAACAAATCTTAATTTCGTCAACGGAAAGTGATGTAGAGCTACTGTGACCATAATCTTATAAGGTTTTAGATTTTTAGCACCGCGGTTTTTTTATCAGATCATATCAGAGAGAATAAAATGATTAGGTACGTAATATTAAAAAAAACGTTAGCTTAGTGAGATAACAAACAAAATGGCAAACCACTGCACTGTGAAGAAAAAAGACCTTGACTTCGAATCGTACAATGTTGTAAATTAGCTTATTCAAATTCTAGATTCTAGGTTCCTCTAATCTCCTATAGGATAACAGGTATTTTTTGTCATAAATGAGACTGCCCATATTGAGTGATACAATTTCATTGTGCGTTAAGATTTTATTTCAATTTAAAAACAACTTTCAACAGTACAAGTGCGCTGAGTTATTCCAGACGTCACTGTATTTTATATTGTTTGTCCCTTGAATTTGAAAACCAAATGGTGATCCTACGTAAAGTGGCAGTGGCGATGACTGGCGACTGATTCAATTAGTGATTGCGTTCACTTGTCGCAGGTTGCAGCGCTGAGGCACCGGACACGCCGACACTGCTGTTACGTTCAGATTTACTTTTAAGCTTCGTACACACTCGAAATGCTAGACTTGCAAATTAGACCGGAAGTCGAAGCATAGAACACCCTATCCGATGGACCGACGACATTGTAAAGATCGCTGGAAGTCGATGGATGGAGATGGCGTGCACAATACTAAGTTATTTTCTCTTATTTCTGCCTAAATAATGAAAACTTCGTTTTAGTGTTAGTACTTATAAACGGAGTTTTGTAGCGCCCAGATAAACTCGTCTTCATCCTTGTCAGAATATACGGCACAAGAAGTGTTAGTCACCAGCTGTAATGCTATTTCTCAAGCTGCTGTTTATTCTATATGTAAAAAGTGATACAATTTTTTTTGTTGTGTTTCCCAAAAAATGAATAGTGATAAATATTTTTTTTTAAACAATCTTTAGCTGAGTTGAGACCATTTTGGCTCATAGAATGCTGGTCAGCATCCATAGTACCTACCTACTATAGTATTAGGTATAGGAAACCTGCATTGTTTATTTTTGTGTTTTAAATGTTTCTTTTCATATTATATGTAGGTACCTATCTTTTTACCTACTATATACCTACCTGCTATGCTCCGCAGTTTTTATTGTTACCTATGTGACGCTGTACCCGTGTTTGAGCGTCGAATAAAAAATCTTCTATTCCATTCTATTCTTTAGCCTATCTAGGACACTCTAGGTTCTGGGATAAGATAGGTAGCTACAAAGGTCGTATTGTTATTGTTTTTTAAATCTTGCATGGCAAGTGTGCTCGCCACTTTACGGTCAACCACGATACGATCTACTTCTCAACCGAGACAATGTCGTGATGTTTTAAACTTTTAAGCTCTGATCTAAAAAAGCAAATGGCCGATGTTTTATGCCGCCATTACCATTAATCGACTTTTATTGTTGGGATTAGAAGATGTCACTCAGAAAAGTAAACTGCTGAATTTAAGATAATAGAGAGATAGATAAAAGTAGTAGGCAGTGATCTTATTGATAACGGTTTTGATAAAATTTTGATGAGCACTCTTTACAAGTAGGTATGAATCAGTCAATATACATAAAGAAACTATCAGAAAATGGTGGACTTATCTATACTTATTAAAAAAGTATAACCATTCATAATAATTTGCTTTTATGAGGTACTAACTGGACGTGGATAGACTAATGTTAGCTGTTATTATTTTAAAGCACGGAGATTATTTTAACGGAGATTATAACGTAGGTATCTGTCATCATTATCCGATTAACTGCTTAGGTACCTACACCTGCCTAAGTACCTGTAGGTATAGTATACACGAGTAAGTCGATATTCTATCAGCTAGCTGGTTTCCATAGTACTTACAGATACCACAGTGTGAAAAGTACCCCAGTAAATTTTCTTTTTACTTATCACGTACTCTTGTATGTATGTGTGTGTGTGATGTATCCTTGTGTATAATACAGTGTTATCTATCTATCTTGATCAGAATACCTTGTACAAAATTACCCTTTGGCTAACTTTACATAGACTTGTTTAAGTTTTCTCCTTTATCGATAAATCTCAAATGTCCGATACAGATTCAAATCTCCTAACTAAGAATAATGTGATCGCGGATCGACAAATGAAGTTTTATTATACCAGGAGCCATGTTCCTTTGGATAGTGAGGTCCGCAGTGGAATTGTTTGTCTATCATCGGTGCAAACGTAAATTTGTCTGCGGAGATATGTAGCGGTCGTCCT
Organism: Chloroclysta siterata; assembly: GCA_932294275.1. Classification (NCBI taxonomy): domain Eukaryota; kingdom Metazoa; phylum Arthropoda; class Insecta; order Lepidoptera; family Geometridae; genus Chloroclysta; species Chloroclysta siterata. Next base: position 8,476,003 of record OW028600.1, on the reverse strand, counting down.
GGCAGTCCCTGGTACAAATATTGTCTTGTCACTCGGAAGGAATTACGCGCTCCATCTCGTAAGAGCATTGCTTTATGCGAGACACCCTAGCAGATTGCGCTCTTGCTCTCAGCTCAAAAATAGTCCATAAAAATAGTAAAATGAATAAGGGATTTTATGCCCATATACAAGGTGTTCCTATACCTACGTGTGTTTAGAAACTTCAGGGGGCTAAAGTACCCATCAATATGAATAACTTTTTCTAAAGAACCAACACTGTAAACGCAAAAAACAGCTGTTTCATAGAAAAGTTCAATACCTACCTGGCTAAAATGTATGAAACAGCTGTTTTTTTTCGCGGCATAAAATCTAAGGCTTTTATTCATATTCTCTGTCATTTTATAGCGGCTCTAATAAAGTATACTGGTCACTGTCACTATCATGTTAACGAAAAGGGACAGCAACATACTTATCGGTCAGTTTAGCTAATGGAGCGCTCAGCGAGCAATATGAAAAAGACCATGAATATTTAGATAAAAATGTTTCTTGTTAACTTTCTAATCAAATCAAGAATATTTCCCATTTACTTATATTCCAATTCAAACCCAATAGTACAAAAGTTCATCACGATTAACTAAAGCTGCGTCTTCAGCGCTTATTTTGTCAGACTCAATTGTGATGACAACATACAGATGACAGATGATAACGTGAAAAATGTATGTTAAAAAATAAACGCACTACTTTCAATTATAATAATTAATATTGATATCGTGTACGTAAATTAACTTCATATAAGTTTTATTTATTATATTTTAAGTTTTATTATATATATATAAAACTCCCAAATCAATTTAAATTACAAAATATTACCTATACTTTATCATCGTCAGAACTCTAAGCAGAATTACGCCTTTTAGCTCGATGTTAGAAGTAGCTTGATTTCTGTTAATCGACGTAACATACTCAGCATTGTTAACTCCAATTAGATATTGTTAATAATGGTTTTATAAATCTTTAAATTAAGTTATTGATTATTTAGCTTTAATTTAAAGTACCTAGCCAAACAATAGCTATTATTCATCCGTAGCTTATAATTATTAAAATGTACCTACAGAAATAACTAAAATTATAATAAGTCGTAAGAATAAGTTCACACTAATTCTATAAATGCGAAAGTTTGTGAGTTAGTATGTTTGTTTCCTCATCTCCGTAACTAATGCACCGAATTTTATGAAACTTAAAATATATTTATAGTTCTTAACTTAAAATAGCGTAATATATTTACATACAAACATCTAAACCTAAGGTCGCGTTGTAGACGCGGCTTTTGGTGTTTATTGGCAATGCTAACAGAAATGAGCCATTACGTTTCAAACCTATAATAAAGATAATAGTCAAAAAGCGGACCACTAAGTATAGTGGTGTAATTTGCTTTTGTGAGCAGGTTGTCAGAAATGGTGACCTCACGCGTGAGAGCATTCGTGGGCGGGACCATTTTGACTTTTGGTAATTACATTCGGACACCTTAGACGGACATTTTAGATGAAATAGCCAATTATTATGTTTCATCACATCACAATAAGCATTGTACCAGCGACTTGCTTATTTAAAATTCGTGTCGTAGATGGTACCTAATGCCGTTATGAAATATCTGTTTCTATCATCATGTTGTGTGTAATTATTGTTATTCGATGTTTTTTGTGATGTTAGGATGTGATGATAATTTGAAAACATAAATGTTTTTTTCATCACATCGAATTATTTTTAGGAAAACTTTATTTTAACTGAAAACATAACTTAAAGTGCCTAGTTTTAAATAAATATTTTGATGGTTTTGTACGAAACCTTCCAAGTAAATAGTGCAAAGTAAAACATCACTATTTATTTTTATAATAATTCTGATGTAGATTTGTTCTAGCCGTTGAGAATCGTAGTTTTCAGAAGTTAGGTTAGGTTAGTACCTAGACAATATATTTTTGGATTTTAGAAAGAGATTAGAAAGTTTCATTATTTATTACATCTAAGCATATATCACTTGCAATAATGCAATCATCCTTTCCCTTTCATAACCTCTTTTAAGCCGAAGTAAGTTTTGAACTTTGCTAATAAATTACCCACCGAGAGTTCGCCGAATCATAAAACACGATACCATCTAAAAACGGTTTGACTAAGGGATCGAACGACCGAAACGAGACTGTTTAAAATTAAAACTTATAAATTACAACATTAGAAATCACTAATTGCTCGTTTAATTTCTGTGCGAGATCGGTATCCTCGTTTCACAACACGAACAATAGAAAAGTCAATTTGAAATCGTTTAAGTAACGTTTTTGGTTTTTAATATGCTTTCACTGTATACCAACTTACAGTGTAACTTCGTAAGTGCGGTCCAACGGCGTCAATTTAAGAAATTGGAAAATATATCAAATCGTCGTTTTGATCGAATGACTAGAAAGTTTTGTAGGCATAACCTTCGAGTACCTTCTACATGATTACTGTTGAGTATTTGACGAGTTGGGTGTAATTTTCTTTTTATTGAACTGTCAATTAAGAACTAAAATTGGATGTACCTATCTATTTTTTTTGGCGCACAAAACCATTGGTAGTGTAGCGAGTGTCGCCGCAGGCGGGTGCGGGTCGGTCGTGCGCCCTCGCTCGTGGACCGATGATCATGCCCCGCAGCCTCCCGACCGCTGACACACGATCTATTTCCAATCGATCTACAATTCGCTTCATTTGCATGCTTCACAACTGCATGCCTGTCAGTGCTGAACTAACAACTGCTTCAAAAATCAAAATCAAAACGGTCTATCTGGTTGACAGTGTTCACAGCTCTGTTGGTAGTAACTCTGCCAGCAGCACCATAGGCCGTGGGTTCGATCCCCACCGAGAACAAACATTTGTGTGATGAACATATAATGTTTGTTCTATCTGGGTGTTATTATACAACACTAGCGGCCCGTCCCGGCTTCGCAAGGGTATTTAATGAAGAACCGCTCTACCGATTTTGTGCAAACTTCACATAAACCATCTACTAAATAATCCGAACTAAGCCTAAACATTTGGTTTGGATAGGTGAGCCCGTTCTTGAGTTATAAAATTACAACGAAAAGTGGCATTGATTTTTATAGATACAGATCATACCCCTATAACCCCGGAAGTAGGGTATTCTGCAGGTCATGGCAAACACCTTTTCAGATAAGACTTTTAAAATTTCGTTCGAAAGCTTTTCATGAAATAACATTATCAGGGTCGTTGCAAATTTCTAAGAAAATATTAATTTAACTATTGTATGGGAATTTCGAAAACTAAGTATTCAAATTTTGCACACATCAAAGTATTCCAGAGCTTGGTCTGATCACTTGGTCTTTGGCCTAGGGGTATTACACGTTGTATATTAGAAGTTTGTATTTACAAAAAATAATAATATATATAGGTATCTAGCTATCTAGCTCCCATATTACAACCTTTGGCTTAGTTTGGGGCTAGATAGTGCTGTGTGGAAAGTCCACCAATATTTATTATTATTTATATATGTTAACAGTACAATCACAAAGATCACCGCCATTTCCTCGCGATCAAAGCTTCAAATTAGATCATTTCAGTTTGCTACACATTTTCTGAAAATCAAAATTTTATTACCAAGAATGTATGCTTAGTGTGTTTCCATACTAAACATAATAAAATTTTAAGATTGAATGTATCTTGGGGTTTATTCTTAAGTCTAGGAATTTAATTACCAAAAGTTCTTAACGAAGCAAATTAATTAAAACTCAGTGACAGCTGAATAATCATAAATTAGCAATTTCGAGACATTATAAAACATGCCAATCAGGTATTAGAATACCATCTGGATAAAGATTCTGAGAATTTAGACAAAGAAACTCCTCTTACTTTACGGCCACCTAACCTAAATTCGTTTTTTTATTGTTTTGATGTTCAGAGCCTCACAGGTATGTGTACCTATCAGTGTATATTAAAATTATTCGAAAAACTTGTGACGTATGTTCATTATAAGAATATTTGGAAGAAATATTGTCGGAATGTCACCTCAAAGGCGCCGATGCTACTGTCGCGCCGACTTTATACGTGTAACAATATTTCTTCGAAATTCTTAGCATAAGGATCTATCATTAATTTGAATTCTTAGAGCTGAGGACAGGTTCTTTAGAGCTTACTGGAAGACATAACTTGCCAGTTGGACCACGAATCAGTGTGTAGTGTATTGCATTCATTTCCATTTCCACCTAACTGGGTTATCCATTGTCAAAATTAAGAAGGTACATATTTCACAAATCTTCGTACTCATGTTCCTTTTATATCTTCTCAATCTATAGCTACAGTTATACTTCACGGAATAAAGAATATTGTTTTCTCACTCTCTCTTGTTTTTATTTATTGCTTATTTTCAACTCTCTACAAATCAAACTACTCTATAACCCACCTAAAAATCTGAGTATACGTAAATATATACTGGTTCAGTGATTTGTGAATTTTCAGCAATCTTCATACCACATCATTTCGAAAGATAGTGTGCTCACATTGTTTGTGTCCATTAGATCGTCTCAGGTGCAGGCTGCGCCATCGCCGGCAGACGAGCGTTCACCCCGCGCCCGCGCAACACGCGCCGTTTAATGTAGATCTTCCCACGATTTATGCCGAACCACCTTCGATTTCTTCAAACGGACCTCCAGCTATGTGGGAAATGGACTATTGGAACGTTGAGTAGATTGTTGCTACACAATTTTTGACCAGATTAGTCTCTGATGACGGAAACATTGATACAGAATTAATGCGTGGATAGCTTAATATTTTTATCAGAGACGTTTAAGGACGGATTTTACCAGCTAATAACTTGTTATGAAAAAATGAGAAGATAATATAGGTAATGTTCAGACTTATTTGTCAATGTTATAGAGGTTGATGGACCTTCAAATATTATAAACATCAAATATGTTACACATTAGGTACATAGCTGGTGGTCACCTCGTGCCCTGCTTTTTATAGTTTTAAAATTTGACATTCAGGTTAAGTATAACAAAGAAGACCGAATCTTAATTTATGACTAACAAATTAATAGTGCCTCTACGGCCATCTATGTTCCAACGCAATAAATAATGCATCACTAACTGTAACCAAATACTTAGTAGATCCGAAGCGATACCGCAGCGCTGCCACAAAACATTTTATTGCCTCGCTTAATTTTAACTACTAGCGCTAAACGGTCATAATAGTGTTGTTACAGGCATCTGATTAGAGGTAATTCAATGGCTCTCTCACGAGTTTTTGAAAGAACAGCTTGATCACTTGGGTTTCAGAGACATTTTACAGACGATATACATTTTGAAACTATAATGGTTATGAACATAATTTTCATTTAAAACGAGATATTCACCATGATGTGCCAAAAATCAGGAAACAATCAAACTCACAAATTATGGTAAATATCATTATATCATTTTACAGACGCATTTGTGTTTTTTTATGTACTACTTGCTGATAGGCAAGCGCAATGGTTCACATGATGTTAAGTAGTTACTATCACCTATAACAAAGCATTGCCTCACATGTCATGCACGATGCGAACGTACCCTACGTTGCTCGGCACTGAATCCAACAATTTGAGGAACAAATGTTTTAATGTTGCCGACATTTTGTACACTTCCTTTTTTATTTTTGTGCAATAAAATGTTAAATAAATAAAAGAATGTTAAGTCCCATGTGCCTGGTAATTTCATCGGCACCCACACCCTTCAAATCGAAACACGGGAACGCAGCTTGGCGGCAGGAATAGGCATGGTGGTAGTAGGTATTTCCCCGGACGAGCCCTTCACAAAGAGCTCTACTGCTCTCAAAATTTAATTAATGTCAAAGTTCTTGAGAGACATGTCCTACGAACAACTCCATCACTTCGGGATAGGGCCCGTCTCGGTTTGGGCAGGTTTATATTTGAGCTGTGTCTACATAAAAGTTTACAAAATAAGATGCAGCAATCCATTAACGATGTGATTTACATCAGACCTCGCATCTCGATAGCAATGCCACATAATTGTTTTGTTCTTGCGTAATTTTTGCGATGCTCTACCGATACAGCGGAACGTGACGCCAACGAGGTTACTTAACACGATGGCACGGCTTTAATACAAAAGAAGATGTACTCAACTAACCATAACTCATTCCGTACCCTATTAATATTAGATATGATTTAATGAACATAGGAGTTCTTGGTTATCTTAATGAATTGCATGTCTATGCGAACTTTGTCAAGATACTTTGTTAAGATAAAGTAATGGGTCCTACATAAATGACAAACTGCATCATTTTATAATTTGGATGACTGTAATCCAACTGATTAGTATTGGGATAAGTGAACAAGTTCGTGTGAGAGCCTAACTCTCCAACTCTCCTTACTCTACAACACTAACTGCGTCCATCAACTTGAGGCATACAGATGTTAAGCCTCATGTGCCTGCCACCGGCAACCACACTCTTCAAACCAACTAGTGTCTCGGAACTAGCAGTTAGCACACTTGATGTTGAGTGGTTACTATGTCTATAACAATCGTATTCTAATGTTTTCAGAATTTTTACTTATCTCCCAACTAGAGTTAATAAATAATTTTTCTTCACTTTATAATAAAAAAAAATCACTTTACCTCACAAAGCATGTCCACAGAGGCGTTCTGTGTTCATCACTCGACGACGTAAAAGTGTTAAGGCTCATGTAAGTGATTTTAGTTGCACCCATACCCTTTTGTTAGAAAGACAGCATTGCCAGTATCATTGCTTGGCGATAGAAATTGTTTGCGTATATTATAATTAAATCAATTCATCAAAGCTTAAGTCGTGCTAAGGATCGAAGAACAGGTGTCTCAGTATGCTACGTGCATCCCAAAATATAAAAAAAAAAAACTGTGCGGAAGGGTGAACGATGTTTAGTGATGTATGTAATCAAACCAAGTAGCGGGTGGTTCTCGAGCTACGTTCCGGCTTGTGCCGGAGTCTGGCGGACCGTTGCTGCGGTCAGCTAGACCACGGACACCCTATACTAATTGACGACTATTGACACGGGTAGAGTTCGCAGATTGTGCACTGCTTTCTCCTGATATACGAGAATGCGAAGTATTTCACTCCGTTCTCAGATAACTAACTGACCAAAGGTACTCAGATTAGGTACTTAAGACGCAGACAACCGTCAAATAATTTGTCACTTGCTCATTTTAACATTTTTTTAAGGTATGAAGTTACTGAAAAATAGCAAAGTTACGGGGAATAAAATTGCAAAGCTTCGTTAATAAATCATTTTGATGCAAACTACACTCGCCCGCAAAAATAAAGGGTCACCTAGTTAACTCCAAATAACTTTGAAACCACACAATCTAGCTCTTTAAAAAGTAAGTATCTGAAAGAAATTTTAATTACGCATAAAATAAACTACCACCACTCTGCGCTGGTTAAACCCAAACTCTAACATGGTGATAATTCTGGTACATTCTTCCAAAGTCAAAGGCATGATTTTGCACAAATAACTCGAATTGAATAAAGAAAATCAATTTAAGGTCCCATATTAATTTATACAAAATTAAAAAACAAAATCAAAGAAGTCGAAATTGATAAATTTGAAAACATGTAGTTTTTACTTATAACGCATTTTTTTATTACAGTAAAAAAAGGTGAAGGGTTGCATACAGTCCGCATATCCTGTTTTGGTTTAATTTCATAAGCAAAAGATGTATAATATCTTGATCATTACTTGAAGATATTGCTGATATCAAAAGTGACCCTTTATTTTTGCGGGCGAGTGTAGTTTTTCCATTAAGAAAATTTATTACTGGTTTTCATATTTAATCTTAGGGTAATCGTAAGCTTGTTTGGAGCAAAATGATATTTTTGCTGAACCTTAAGCTAGAAGCTGGTTGAGGTTGTCAGTAGTAGGTACATAACTGACTGTTTCAAACAAAAACCCTTTTTTTATACCAATAGCTGATGGAACAAGCAGATGGACCACCTCATGGTAAGTGGTAACCATCACCTATAACAAAGCATTGCCTCGTAAGTCACGCACGATAGGAACGTGCCCTACGATACCCTACCCTGCGTCCATCAACTTGAGGCATACAGATGTTAAGCCTCATGTGCCTGTAATTACACCGGCAACCACACTCTTCAAACCGAAACACAGCACCGCTGCTTGGCGGCAGAAAAAGGTGTGGTGGTAGTACTTCTCCGGGCGAGCCCTTCACAAAGAGCTCTACTTACTATTCTTAAACCTCATTTTAGGTTAAATTATTAGATTTAAACTAGAACCGGCATCTCCTTTTCTGATTACATATTCTGGTTAACTTTTCTAACGCATCCCTGTATTAGCTATTTACAACTCGGCAGCAATGTACTAAATATAAATTTAAGCTTTGTACTTGAGATATTACGTTTGCTGTAGTGCACTGATAACTCTTCGAGTTCGTACGATGTATCTATTTATTTATAGTTGTTAATGATTCGTGTAATCGGATGCGTTATAGGGGTGCGCCGTATCGGTAATTGTCACTAATCTGAATGTACGAGTCGATAAGTTTTCGAGTCGCGTACTAACCGCCACCTCAACAAAACGAAACCCGCCCTTCTATCATATTAATGGCGACAATGCTATCTATTTGCGTATCGAAAGCCGATATCTTGAAATCATGGGCGTCGTAGATAAGCTCACTGAATGAAAACGCAATTGGTTTTAACGCTTTTCAGCTTTCCAAAGTAAATATAAATTAGCTAATACTAACAATACAGGGTGTAAATTGACTACTGCCGCAAAATTTGTGACTTTAAGAGAAATAGAGCTTTTTGTGAGAGTCCGGAGAGCTCGTTCGGAGAAGTACTACCACCTGCCATATTTCCGCTGCTATTCAGCGTTGATGTGGTTTGGTTTGAAGGATGTAGAGTCGGTAAAATTAAAAGCACACATATGAGACATAACATCTTCATGCCTCAAGTTAATGGACGCAGGTAGTGCATCTTAGGGCAAAAGTACTGTTATGCTGCCTTTTTGGACATTTCACAGGCCTTTGATCGTGTCTAGCACGACGGTTCGTTGTTTAAAATTGGCAAACCTTAAACCCTTCCTGGATTTAAGATCTTACCTTGCCAGAGGCAAGTATATAAGCTATGTAAAGTTAAGTATGGAAAGTATCAAACTAGACTTGATCGTCAAATAAAAGTTGGTGTTACTCAGGTTAGTGTTATGGGCCCTGCCCTTTACATTCTATTTACATCTTATACTTGTTGGAACATTCGGTGAACATACCAATACCTCAGTGCGGAGACGTACCTACGCTTAAGGACACGACTGGTTTATGGCTAGAAAATCAAATCTATCCCTAAACAACAAACTTCTATACAAATGCGTACTAATACTAATATACCAGTATAGTCTTACAAAGCTGAACCATGGGGAACTGGAACTTGGAAATTATTCAACGCTTAGAATCCAAAATGCTACGTATGATAGCGAATGCTCCGTGGCCGAACAAGTACCTCACAAACTGTCAACTCCACCATGACCTTTAAGTTTCAACAGTCAAACAAAAGATAGCAACTAGAATAAAAGCTCATACAAAATACCACTTCTTCTAAAATAATTAAAAGGAGATGCGAATGTTGAGATGGATTTTATACATCCTTGTCACAACAAGGATGGATAAAATAAGGAATGAGTATATTAGAGGAAGTTTGAAAGTAGAGCCTATGATGGATAAGTTTAGGCAATAGGTTAGCGTGGTATGGGCATGTCATGTCAGGGAAGAAAGTCATGTTACGAGAAGAGTGTTGGTAATGGATGTGGATGGTTTTATAAGGAGAGGCAGACCAAAGAAAAGATGGATGGATTGTGTGAAAGATGATATGAGTAAGAAAGGAGTGAGCACTGAGATGACGCATTATAGAGGAGAGTGGAAGAAGAAAACCTGTTGTGCCGACCCCACTTAGCGTGGGATAAGGGCAGGAAGATGATGATGAGCCCCTCAAGACCTCATACAGCTCATGGAATGAGGATGAAAAGAATAAATAGAAACACTATTGGGCTTTTTTCACTCATGTCGATGCAACGAAGAAAACTAACCAGACAAAAATTAAGAGGTTAGGAAAATAAGGTCTTTGATATGTTTTATGTTTACCTTAATCTCCAGGCATGGAAGATATCCCCTCAGATCTCTTAGTACCAAGTACCCACTTAAGATCCCTTGAGCATATAAGATTATTTAATGATTTTACTTAATACATTTTTGTGTGGTCATAAATTTCATACGAAAGACTTCAACGCGCACCTTTTTCAATGACAATTTTGAGTGTGGTGTAGCATGATATATTCCAATCACAGACAGATTTCATAAAATGGTATCACATCATTAAATTAAACTCTCACACAGAAAATATTTATAATCATGAAATCAGTCAAAATAAATTAAACTCTTTTGACTGAACCTATAAATATTTTTGGTAATGATATTGAAAGTTATGAATTTTAAAAATCTCAGTGCAGCACACAGTAGACTATTTAATAAAAAAACGTCCAAGTGCGAGTCGGACTCGCGCACGAAGTGTTCCGTACCATTTTCTATAAAATATCACGTTTGTTGTATAGGAGCCCCCCTTAAATATTCTGTGAATATTTCAAGCGTCTACCTATTGCCGTTATCAATATCTAGCAAAAACGAGCAAAAAAATCTGGTTTGTTGTATGGGAACCCCCTTATTTTATTCTGTTTTTTAGTATTTGGTGTTATAGCAGCAACGAAATAGGAAATATGGACATAATTTGTGATTTTTTTTTTATTTTTTTATTTTACCGTTTGGGTACGGAACCCTAAGAAGACATAGCATGAAACAATGTCTATAAACTTTAAACTTATATTTTACTAACAAAAATCAACAGTACGATCAAAGATCAAACAAGAAGCATGAAAAGCACTGAAAAAATCAAACAATCAAGGTGCTGACTTTTCACATCTCATCAACCAATTGGATCTTGATCACTAGATCTACAGAGAGTAAAGGACAATTCACGACGCACTGAAACACAGCAAAGCTTGATGGTAGATAGACATGACGGTAGATGGTACTACCCCGTATGAGCCTTTCACAATGAACTATACTATACACTTAACTACCTAAACATAAATAAAAATAATAGGCCATAATAAAGACCTTAATTTCCTTATTGACTAACCTAAACTGGCACTAAATGTTTTTAATAGAGACTAGACATTTCGGACAAATCACTGTGATCTTCATAACGGTCGCAGTCTCGTACGGACAGAGTTCACGACTTTGTTTTTAGAACACGTTGCTATAATAATGGTTGTTTACTGTGTTCTTGTGTAAAGCTGCTGTTTCCTAAGTAAGGTCACCGTCTTATTAACGGTCGTCATAGGGGAGTCGTCACGTTTAGGCCAGTCATCATTAAGTTGAAATTGCAGTTACTGCTATATTACGTCGGTATTATGGGCTACGTTTAATGGAAAACACTGGCATAAGGAACTCAAATAGATGCCGATCATGGCACTATAGTGAATTCCTTTAGCAAGCTGTAATGACTCACGCCGCCCGCGCCGCTGCAATCAATAACGAGGGCGAATATTTTTGAATAACTAACAAATATTCCAGTATCGAATGAAGCCATCTGCAGAAACTAACGAGTGCCTAAGACCTTCACTGACGTATTTGAGCTGTTTTATTGTTATCCTTGCCTCGACAGAAACAAGTTCACGTTGTGCAATCCTTTGAGCTTCCAACATATTGAGGAAAATCGCTAGTAATATGCATTTGTGATATAATACCGCAATCGATCATAATTAATCATCATACAGTTATTAAAGGGAAAATATGTATATTAATTTATGCGTATTCCTTTATTCGTGGAAGAATACGTATTCATTGATATTTAACGCAAGATCGTTGCATCATGTTTTGATGGGACAGCATTATGCACTGAGCGAAAACATTGCATAATTCACAAGTTCAACTTGCGCCGGAGAGCGACAGTGCGATTACTGAAATAAATTGATCTTCGCAAAAGTTAAATTTAAGATTCTTTTATCTCAACTCAATATGAACAACGAAGTATTTTATTTGAAGTTGGCCTGATGAGAATCCTCGTAATCATATAAAAATATCTAAAAAATGTATACCTAACAAGAAAAAATGCTCATTAGCTTACATTTTTGTTAAAGGATTTAAATTCGTGTAATTGTTTAATTAGTGCATGAGGATACCAAGAAATAAAACAATAAATATATGCAAAGAAAAATAATTTTAGTAACTCAGCTAAGTAGTTCACTACATTCTAGGACACGTAAGGATAAATCAATGCTAATAAATATCTCTTACCAACAGCAATTATAATTTTGGTAAATATAATTTAGGCGTAGCGTGTGCAGTCTTATAAATTTGATTATGTTTACTTTTTCCTGTATGTCTACGCCTCACTAAACTTCAATAATATATTATATTACATTGTAAAAGGATCATACAAAAGAACGGTAGGTACCAAGCCGTAATTTTGTTCTCTAGTTCTTCTAGGCTTTGGTCGCGTGGAACTGGCACCTATAGTCACCTAGCTTTAAGACGTTTCAAAGTGATCCTTGTGATTTTATTGAATTTTATTGAAAAAAAAAAGAAACAGTGTCAAACAGACTAAGACCGCTCAGACTTGATTTAGTTCTTTACATAAAGCTCAAAGTAGCTCCTATAATCGAGTCGGTATATAGGTAGGTGCTTGTATTTTAGCTACCACTGCTATAGAAACTAAATAGTGCAATCGAAACGAGCACTTTGAAAATAAACAACATTGTTGTCGATGCTTAGTTGCTTAATGGTAGCAAGTTCTTGTAAATCAGTCTTGTAAATTTACTAGAGCACCAACTCTATTAATTACTCAGGTAACGGGTTAAGGAAAGTTAAGGTGCGTTCATTAATGTAGATTGATGGTATCGTATAAAAATGTTGCAGTGTAACGCACTGACGACAATAAGACGACAAACTGCTGTCTGTATGGAAGGTACCTGCGAGACATCGAGCGATGCCCTGGGGCGTGCTCTCTTTACAATGTTTGCATCAACAATCGTCGATTTGCGGCGAGCTCTCGAATAAAATTAATCATTCGATATCGTTTGGCGAGTTGAACTTAATTGTAGGCGTTGAATGTTAATTTAACCGGCACTTACAGAGTTTTCACTGTTTTTTTATTTCTACAAGTTCTTATAATGGAAAACAAAGAAAAATTAAGTAAAACTACCAATGTATTCACATTTAATTTATTAAATATCTTGAAACGGTTGAAAATCCTGAATCTTTTTGTAAACAAATACAGTCCTAGACTACGGGTATTTTTTTTTATGTTCGTTACTTGTTGTGTTCCATTAGCATGTTTTTTTTTACAAACGTAGGTTTCGGCCACAATGTTCAATTGTACACCTATATAAGTATGTATATGTTTTGTAAATCTTCTAGAATTTACTACCAGCAGTCACCTGTGTGATATCGAATTATCCAATTGAATAGAACACCTTAAAACATTTACGATGGATTACACAAAAGTATGACACGAAAAGATATTTCATTCATAAATCATGGTCATAAATACCGTCTTTTTATAGATGTATTACCTACTCAAATTCTTTCCTCAATGAGATAATAAAGATAAGAGTTTTTATTTCGATCGGGAGAGCTCGTGCCACCCATGTTATATTGATGTTGCATGCCGGTCACGTCGGACTTTGCTTATTGTTTGGAGCTTTTGATGTGTGGTGCAGGTAACCGACATGCATCAAATTGTGTAATTGAGTGTAAACGTGTTTTATAGGTACGCTATAGCCTAGATATGTTCGATCGGTGACACCGGAATTGATACCAACAATATCGCGTGCGTTCTGTTAATCATGATGTTTATGAGTCATTGGAGTTGCGCGACACGAGACTGCGAGGAGACCTCCGCACTCATTTGCAATGTTATAATTTCAACCGTTATTATTAGATATTTTTCGATGACTATTTACTATTCCAAGAGGAACAGTTTTTTTTTGGTTTGCCGGAAACTTGATGTAAACAAAATTGTGACCATTTAAGTACATAATAAGTATTATCTTGGTAATCATTTTAATTTTTACTTTCAGATTTTATGGTATTACCACCATATAATCTGAAAGTAAAAATAAAAGCAATTATTCAGAGAAACATACTCGTTGGGTAGGAGAAAATAAGACTCAGCAAATAAACTGGGACCTATAATTGCATCTCATCTATGGAGTGGGCAATTAAGAAGTGGATGTCTCTGTCATCTCATGAATAGATCTTTGTTCCCTCATAGGTAGATACTTCATGTTCCTTTTGAACGAGAGGTACTATCCATACTAACTTCCAGTTTAGAGGGCACACGCTGTCTAACTAGATCAAAATACCTAAAAAGAAAACTAAACATTTACAGACAAAAAAATACCGGTGCACCTTTTCTCAAAACAAATATTTAAACTACGGTAGGATAGGTACATAATTACTTTTATCATTTAGTAAAAGGTATGAGTGACAATCCTCAAAACCTGTAGCTTTACTACAAGACAGCCGATATTAACTACGTTTTAGACATAAGAATATTCAATTAAACTCAAGGGTTATGTATTTATTTTGTTATGTTTTCTGTGTAATAAACTCAACCTTTGAGTTTGATTGAAATTTTCCGAATTGATCCGTATTTTTTATAGAGTTGGTATAGGCTTTTCGTTTTTTGTTACACAAAATACATAAAAATACATAAAGCTTTTATACAAATAGAAGCTGTTCCTTTAAATTCTGAAAATTATATTGTACTAGTGGCTTCCCGCGGCTTCGCACGCGTTGAAGTGGTGAACCGTGAATGAGCCACAAACATCCAAACATCGTAACTTTCGCACTGATTTGTATATTATAAGGGTAGGATTTTAAATACCTACGTAGGTATAAGGGATACCCATAGGCGTACATTACGTATATTAGGTAGGTAGGTATAGGTACTGAGTTTAGCACAAACATGACAAATACAACAAAGACAACCTTACACGGAAAATATGTACTTATTTGTTCCTAGTTTATACCCCAAAAACAAACGAAACGAAACAGCTTCACGACTTTGGCAGGTCCCCAGGCACAGTAGATACCCTCGGATCTCTTCGTACCAACTCAAGATTCCCGTTTTTAGAATGTCCCTTACATACATTGACGCCTCGTTGTATCCTTTTTACTCGAGTTCAACGAAAGAGGGTAACGTTTTAGGGGTTGTTTTCGAATATCAAACTGTCTCTTTGTTATTTATCCACAGAACAAATTATCTTTTAGTTTAAAGTTAA
Source organism: Chloroclysta siterata (assembly GCA_932294275.1). Classification (NCBI taxonomy): domain Eukaryota; kingdom Metazoa; phylum Arthropoda; class Insecta; order Lepidoptera; family Geometridae; genus Chloroclysta; species Chloroclysta siterata. The sequence goes on along the minus strand of OW028600.1, from coordinate 8,460,657 downwards.
TTACACTACGCGTTAAAAATCTCCCACACAAAATTTTTGGCAGTCTTTTGCACCCTTTCCAGGGTAGTTTAAAAATATTAAAAACATGATTATAAACTACTAGCGGCCTGTCCCAGCTTCGCATGGGTGGTCATAAATTTTTTGAACATTTTAGGATAAATTTAGACCGTTGGTTCGAGCCTCGCGTCTACTTATTTCATACATTTGCACGCGCTTCTCCTTGAGTGAGTGAAATACACCCCGCGCGGGCCCGTGGACCCGTTAACATTTTTAATTTCGTTATATCTATTGAATGGAATGTCCGATTTGAAAAATTTAAGAAGTAATCTATAGGTATTGAAACCGTCTTAATTATAAAATGATTTATTTGGATAAGGATTAATACCAAGGTACAAATAAAGACCCTTTTCTAGCGGAGGCATTTCAATTAATTTTTTATAATAAAAGAACACTTATTGTGACATAACTATAATAGTTAGACATATGCTGTCGCGACATTTTTTGTAGATAATAACGTGTTCTACAAAATCGTAGTACATTATTTTGTTCTATCTTCAATAGTTTTCGCAGCGCACGCGATGTAAGGTTTTTGTTTTCCACCTTGGGTTACATTATTGAAGTTTTAGTAAGGATCCTTGATTTTTTTGAAAATATAATATAGCCTATGTTACTCAGGGATAATGTAGCATTCTAATGGTGAAAGAATTTTTGAAATCGGACCAGTAGTTTTTGAGCCTATTCGTTACATACAAAAATACAAATGTTACCTCTTTATAATATTAGTGTAGATTTATTGTGGAGTATATTTACTTCAAGTTGGAAATCAATCGCACTTTGCGTTAAAAATCTCCCATACTAACTTTTACAGCCATTTGCATCCTTTGCAGGGGTAATTATCAAGGATTAAAAGTGTCATTCTTAATTATTTATTTCTTAGTATATTTACCCCAAGTTTTAAGTCAATCGCACCACGCGTTAAAAATCTCTCATACAAACTTTGACATCCTTTTGCACACTTATTAAGGGTAGTTTAAAAAAACTAAAAATTAATTTTCCTATTTTTTTGCCTTAAGTCAATCGCACCACGCGTTAAAAATCTCTCATACAAACTTTGACATCCTTTTGCACACTTATTAAGGGTAGTTTAAAAAAACTAAAAATAAATTTCCTATTTTTTTGCCTTAAAGTACATGTACTCCAAGTTTCAAGTTTGTAGGGTCAAGGAATACTATTTTGTCATGCAAACGTTTTCAACCCTTTTACACCCTTAGGGGTTGAATTTCCAAAAATCCCCTCTTAGTACACCTCTACGCCATAAGACCTATGTACTCTTCAAATTTCAAGTTTCTAGGACCAGCGGTCAAAAATCTCCGATACAAACTTTGACATCCCTTTGCACACTTATTAAGGGTAGTTTTAAAAAACAAAAAATGCCTTTCCTCATTATTAGTCTTGGAGTACATCTACTTCAAGTTTCAAGTTTGTAGATTCAAGGAATACAATTTTTCATACAAACGTTTTCATCCTTTTTTACACCCTTAGGGGATGAATTTCCAAAAATCCCTTCTTAGTACACCTCTACGCCATAAGACCTATGTACTCCTCAAATTTCAAGTCTCTAGGACCAGCGGTTTAGGCTGTGCGTTGTCTATATGTCAGTCAGTCAGTCAGTCAGTCAGGACTTTGATTCTTATAGTATTAGAGATTAGAAGAATATCTTTCTATACCATAAAGACGATGATTATGTATTCTGAAATTTAAATTGTTTTAAAAGAATAGTTTCTATTCAAATAGAGCCTGTACTTTATGTATTCTGATACTTGCACTGACTCCATGAATATGTAGCTGAGGTTCATTAGTGTACTCACTTGTTTGAAGGAAGCGGGCGTGGCGGGATGATGCTAGTCATCGTACTCGAGCATCGCCGATGGACGTATCGTTGGAATATTAGTTCATTTCAATAATATTAGATCGTCAAGCCTGTCTAGTTTAGTTCTATTTACATTTGGTTTTCAGCAAGCCAAGTTTAGGTACCTATATGTTTAAACCATCCTTAAGGACCTTGACTATCATAAGGATTTCTTCATCGTTGGACATAGCCCCAGATAAGAGAGACATAGCTCAAGTTTGGTCCTAAAATCAGCCATTACTAAATATAGTAACATAGAGCTTTTAAAACTGTTGAAGGAATTCAAATATCATTTTAAAGTGGAATAACGAATATTCGTCCGAACTCTACCGGCACACATCTTTTTATTTTAGATTTTCGACGAGTTTCACAACAACCCCTTTCTTACATATATTTGATAAATAACTAAATATTAGTTTTTCTTCGCCTATTATCGTCAGTAAAAGGAGAAAGTTTATTCAAAAAGTGCCACATTAAAACAATAACCTACCTACTCGCGAGTTCATTGTTAAAATGATGATCCACGCAGGCGTATATAGGTACAGGTACAATTGATAATAAAGTACAAATGACTGTTCAATAAGCTTTCACACTTATTATTCATCGTAACATTATCTGCTGATAACTAGACGAACCCCTGCAAATTCATCACCATTGTTCGGGCGACGAAATGAAAGTTTTATTTGCATATCTTAAACGCTCCGATTATCAGGCCAGACATCGATGCGCACCAATGTGTTTACAGCACCAATAATGTTCATTATTCAACCCAGTTCTTACCTTTCATTAATTTCTTTATGTTTTTGATTCTTCAAAATAAAACTGCTATTATATCTGAAAATCAGAATTTGCGCTATATGTAGAGGCACGGGTATATGCAGTGTGTGGAAGCAGCTTCAGACATCAAATCAGCAGAGTAAATATCTGCGATGATCCATAAAATATAATGTATCACGACAGTTGTAGGTAATGAGATCACGGCATAAAGGCTTCGGTCGATATTCATAACTTGTCAAACTCAAAGAGCATTTGGCCCGTTGCGGACGAGACGCGTGCCTTATTGTTGTGGAACATGATGAGTTCTTGACGCTGGCTTATTACAATTGTGAAAGTAAGATATTTAACCGGTGGAGCGTTGTACCGTTGACACGGACAAGGCGCTGGGTCGGCGTGGGCGCCGCCGCGGCTCCCGTACTCCGCCCCGACAATACGACGGCATACGGCACCCATGTAGTGCGCCGACCGCGCCTCGTCTTCGCTATCTAACAAACCTATTGTAAGCTCATTTCAGTCAGTAAATGATTTAGTTTCCATCAATTCCACTTATTTTCTAAAATATTATTTGATATTCCTATAATCTGCTCTTGCAATGCCCATGCAGTTTTTATAATGTCTAATACAGTGACTCAGTTCAACCTATTCAACCAACTTGCATCGAAAATGTAATGACTGAAAAAAGCAATGCATATAAACTGCACACAGAAGACAATATCACACTTACAACTTAACGATTTTTCCAGATAACAATATAAAATACTACCATACTCATACTCGTAAACTGAGGAAAAACACGCACTGCCTACAGAATTGCATAGCGGTCAACATTCGTAACCGAACAGTCAAAACATAAAAGAGGATGTTCATCAGACGCGAGACCATAAAACGAGCCCTAAAATGTTAAACGACTACTCAAAATTGGTGGTAAGAAGAAATTACAAAATAAAAGGACGAGATTACGGTACTTTGAATGAATTTTTGAGAGTGACCGTCTTAACCTATATTTCACTTTATGGGTGAACGATTTTTACAGCCTTCTCGCGGACAGTCCAAATGATTACTACGGCTGATCTGTAGAAAGTTTCTGAAACTGTTACGAAATCGATTGTCCGTCTGCTTTTCCTTATTTAACCTTTTGTTCGAATTAAAAACTTTCATTCAGTTGCCAGTTAGATTTCCGAAGAGAATGCTGACAGTTCCGCATTTCTGTTCCATTATATGTCCATTCAACGAAAGTCTTCATTATTGGGTAGATAATGAATTTCCATATATTTCCTGAGCTGTTAGACTTATAGTCAGATACTTTAGGTTTGAGACAGCGTAGGTTCCTAACGTTCCTTTATCACAAGTTAGCCTACTTTATAATTAACTAGCGGCCTGTCCCAGCTTCGCATGGGTGGTCATAAATTTTTTGAACATTTTAGGATAAACTTAGACCGTGGGTTCAAGCCTCGCGTCTACTTATTTCATACATTTGCACGCCAGAGAGTGAAATCGCACCCCGAGCGCGACCCGTGGACCCGTTAACGTTTTTAATTTCGTAATATCTTTTGAATGGAATGTCCGATTTGAAAAATTTAAGAAGTAATCTATAGGTATTGAAACCGTCTTAATTATGAAAAGATTTATTTGGATAAGGATTAATACCAAGGTACAAATAAAGACCCTTTTCTAGCGGCGGCATTTCAATTAATTTTTTGTAATAAAAGAACACTTATTGTGACATAACTATAATAGTTAGACATATGCTGTCGCGACATTTTTTGTAGATGATGACGTGTTCTACAAAATCGTAGTACATTATTTTGTTCTATCATCAATAGTTTTCGCAGCGCACGCGATGTAAGGTTTTTGGTTTCCACCTTGGGTTACATTATTGGAGTTTTAGTAAGGATCCCTGATTTTTTTGAAAATATTATATAGCCTATGTTACTCAGGGATAATGTAGCATTCTAATGGTAAAAGAATTTTTGAAATCGGACCAGTAGTTTTTGAGCCTATTCGTTACATACAAAACAACAAAACAACAAAACAACAAAACAACAAAAATACAAATCTTTTCTCTTTATAATATTAGTGTAGATTAATAGCTGACTGTTTAATGTATCAGTGGCCCTTGCTTGCTTGCAAAGTATTATTATGTCTATAGATATTATTTTCTCTCAATGTACAAAATCCTCTACTGCTATTGTTTTATCCATATGTTCACCTTTTTACAGTATGTTTATATCAGGATATTCTTAAAACACTTCTATACAGTTTACAGATTTGGTTACTATGTATAGCTAGATTTCAATCAGCGTATGGTTTGCACTTGTTATAGACACTACAAAGGCGATCCTTATTTATTGCAGCATATATTCATATTAGTGAGTCGAAAGGTTTATTGGGCTAAGATGTTTACGCACGGTTGTCATTGCACGGCAAAGCAGTCTGAGAGGCTGACAGAGCGTGTCGGCCGGTGATAGACGCGCATCGTTGTCGCATCGCACTCGAAAACTCGAACATAAACGAACGTGTAAACTGTTTAGTAGTTACCTACTTATCTGTATAAATCTAGTTAAAAAACCTCATGCTCTTCAATTGTGCTATTCTATTCCAAACGACATCTATGACAACGACATACGATGCGACTTGTGTTTGACTGACAGTGGGGTCGAATATTAAAATTTCCGTGTAGCCATTTCTTTGTCAAACCGAATGCTATGAGTGAGTAGTATGAGTGATTGTGTCCGTCCGTCGCAAGCACTCGATCTCTTTGTGTTCTCAAATAATCCGCTGCGTCGTGATCTGGAGTCTAACGGTGCAGGTCTGCCTATTGAGTGCGCTCTGTAATAGGCACAATTTTTCAAGCTTTCACATAAGTTCAGACTAATGCCTCGGTAATACCTGTTGTCTTTTGTCAAAACATAAATACGTGAGAAATAGATATCGCAACGGACAACAATAGAAGAACTAATTACAGTCTATTTTGAACCCTTGCTTCGGTAAATATCTGATAATTAACAGGACGTCGCGTCATCGAGGCTCACTGCCCAATTTCGTATCCAGTCTTGGTTACTTACCAGAACTTGGAAATACGGTAGTGCGAAATGCGTAATATTTCACACCAAGGTGAACTTGATGCGAGTTAAAATCTCAGGTCTCACCTGCGCTCGGCAAGCCACCTGTTAAGTGCAACTTGGCTATATAAAAAAGAAAAGGAGCGAGCGCCAGCCATTGCAAAAAACGAGAATCCAAGACGACACGTTTGGAAAATAAAAAAAGTTCTCGCCCACCAGATGGTCGCCTCGAAGTGTCGAGAAACCCGCTTTTGAGCAGGTTGTGACTTACCACGCATATTCATTTGCGCTTTTGAATGTGGAGAAAATTGAATAACAAATAAGAATGGAATCCAATACAACTACCCTACTAGACATTTATATAATAACAATGGATAATTGCTCATATTATCACACGAGCATAGTGTCTGACCAGGCTTGTATGGTCCACTTATTATAGTTAGGTAGGTACTGTTCGTATATCCTGATTCATTATGAGGCTCTAGTTGCTAATTCTGAATTTCTGATGATGTCTTCTGTATAGAGAGATGTCGGTATGGATAATATAAAACAAATGAAAAACGAAACCTAAAACTGAAACATAAAATTCTGTAAAGTGAATTCATATTCTCAAGTAATGACTTTACTAAGTCTAATATATATGTAAATAATATTATTTAAGGTTCTAATTAAATACAATGAGTACTTACTTTCATACCTCCAATACAATACAGTAGGTACTTACTTATTTTAATGTGTACTACCGTGTACTATAAGCAATAAAAAATATCTCGTCTAAAGATATAATAAACTTGTGAAAAATCCAAATGCGGTTTATATTCTGGCATAAGTTCGGTCTCAAGTTTAAATTAAACAACAGATTATAAATGTTCATCACGAGGCGGACAGATCTATATTTTAATTGTACCTTGCTGTTGCGACTGTGCCCATTTAACAGAGCTAGCAGAACTAAATTGGCCATATGTTTTCGTAACGTTCCTCATCAACAGCCTCTTTTAGCGACGATAAGACCCCATATGGTGCAATATTTTTTTGGACGTGCAAAACAAAAACAAGCTGGAAATATTGAGCCGACAAAACAATCCAATAAGTAATAAAAAACGTGCCAACCTGTTTTAAATTTAAATAATGTGTCAAGTCATCTCATCACCTTAGTTCCTGTATTATCTTTTTATTTTATAAAATAAACTGTTTTATAAATGATACTTCAATAAGAAAGGCGTCACGTGGAGCTTATGAAAGCGTTAAAACTGTATATATAGAGTGGTGATAATTTTCAAGTTGCATAGGCCTTCAAATTCTCGAGAACGTTATTTTATCATGACTAAAATTGCATAAGACAATTAAGTTGTCAGTTAGAATCTGAATTGTTATTCCCGGTAATATTATGAGCTTTCGTTTTATTACAGCTCTAGAGCTATAAACCTAGGTTTAGGTAAGTTTATATTGGAAATAATGTCTCCAAGTATTGAGGTCTTCTCGACGAATAAGGTAGTGAAGAGTGAACCGACGCACAGTTGATCACGTTGAGTATTAATTGCTTCGGCACTAGCTGGGAAATCGGCCCGCCTCCGCAATTAGTTCCTTACTAATGCTTGTGTTACTTATTGCCGACGATAGTGGCCGTCTCGTGTCGCTCATTAATGGATAGTTTCCATTACTAATCGACTTCAAACAACATTTCACACTGTTATTTAAGAGCGGAGCACCTAATTATCTTATTTGGCTAAATGTTAGTACTTGTCGATGTAGAAAGTACACAGTGTGTTCCATTAAGTATTGTCAAATGGAAGTCTTGTGGTAGAACACCTCAAGATCTCGGGTAATCGAGCCATCTCTATGTGGTCACTGTATTACCTCAGGCTTGGTTAACGAACTGTTAAACTCCCGGTAAAAGTGCATCTTAGGCGATGCTTCTCCAACAAGAGTTATGACAGTTTGATCTTGTTTACCAGTTCTTTAGATGCTGGAAGGATGAACCAAATATAGGTACTTACTAGAAAATTATCTATCTGGCCGGTATTTTAATTACAAAATTAAATCACAGAATCGCACCAATTATTTTTTCATCAACTTATGAAAAAGCATTAGGTACGCGAGTCTTTTATGAAACTAAGTTTACGTTGTATACTTTTAATCTGAAGTGGAAACCTATATGATTGGCTATACAGGGCGTCCTAAGACTAATGGCCGGTTTCTGGAAGCTCGATCAAAACTAATCGGATGTCAAGTCACTCGTCCTTTCCCATGCGATTAGTTTTGATCGGGCTTTCAGAAAGCGGCCGTATGCGTCATGAAGGGAAAGTACCTTAAATATTGTAGATAGGATATTTTGCTGAGGAGACTTTTTTTTTAACATAGTAATACTGCATTCAAAGATTTTCTAAATCTTTAAAATTATTTGCTTCATCTGGGAATAGAACCGACTCCTATGTGAAAAAAACACCTCTATTTTTATGATGCCAATCGAAAGAATGGATAAATAAAAATCCTCTTAAGTAACATAGTATCTAAAACTATGAACTAAAGAATATCGTAAAATGTTTGATTTAAATTTAAAGAAAATTTATTTATTGCCGACAACAACGTTCGAAAAATTGCGATATTATTATTCCATCATTCGCAAATAAATACCCACTTAATAAACGACTTCCTGGCACAGTTTTCAGTTTCTGAATGAATGTTTTTTAACTTGAATTCGTACAAATCGACAGATTAGATGGCCGACAAGATCCCCAGGTCTAACACCTCTAGATTACTTCTTATGGGGATACATGAACAATTTGCTATACAAAAAGCAATACGACAACGTGGGCGAGCTACAAACAGAATTGAGACTTATCATATCCAAATTACACCATAATATGATAAGATAATCAACAGGCAGCGAACTTACTAAAAGACGATTTGCTTAAGACAAGAAGGATCACATTTTGAGCATTTAATTTTTTTATTTACAAAAAATACTCAATTGACTTCGGCAGTTTCAAGTATGTTTTAATTTGATTAATTAAAATTATTCTTTTGTCCAGATGTTACATAAGAGGAATTATTATTTTTTGTCCATTCTTTCGATTAGCATCATAAAAATACGGGTTTTTTTTCTACATTTGAGTCGGTTTGATTCCCTGACAAAGCAAGTAATTTTTCAAAAATCTTTGAATGCAGTATTACTAACTTTAAAAAATAAAATAAAGTCTCCTTGCAAAATATCTTATTTACAATATTTAAGGTAGGTACTTTCCTTTCATGTTGCATAGTCTTGGGACACCCTATATTCTAGGTATATGAATCTAAAACTCTGTAAAAATTCTGTCTTATATGATCAACAAATACCTACCTACATGAAAAATATGCCGAACGCCTAATATCAGCTGAAAGATAGCAATGAGTTTGCTGTAGTAATAATGTGTAGTTCCACACTACTACTACTACTACACATTATTGACATACTTTTCATTTTAAAATAACCGAATAACCTTATTAAAAACATTCAAACAGAGATTACAATCGTTAAGTTCTCTAACGCCCGCAGATTGAAAGTGTTAATCAGCAGCATGTGTTGTAGGTAGCCATTATTTTTTTGTGGGTCCATGGTTTTAGTTTTAGCGATGTTGGTCAGAGATGGATGAACACAGGTGGAGGGACAAGGGTACCTGCTTGGAGCGGCGCGTGCGCACCTGTGCCCGCATGCCCGCACAAATAAAGAATGATCACGCATCTATACATTCTATACTACACTGTCAATCACATTTAGCTAACTACCTATCAAGAATATGTGTACTCAACGATTAACCAACGAGGTAGATATTACAATGTGAGAGCACCATATTAAGAGGCTGGCAACTGTCAAACAAGTTCTCGATCGCAACTTTCAACATTTTCACAGATATGAAATCACTGAACTTATAGTCTTAGGTATAGTAGTAGTTTTGCTTATAGTCTAAGATGCGATCTAGAAACGACCTTCACCCATCTGTTTAATTGATGAAAAGTGTTCGATATCAAATTTTAGAAAATACCTATATCTTGAGTGGGTTGTCTAAAAAATTCCTGGCCAGACTATGTTTTTTTTAGATATTGCACTCATGAGTTTAACGAATAAATTTAATACCAACCTAAAGTATGAAGCCTATAGAATATACAAACGTTGGGTTGTCTATTTTTTTCCTGGCGTAACTACTGGGTTGGCAGGTTTAAACAGGTAGGTAAATCGATAATAGTTATTTTCATCTATTTGTTTAATAAATAAACCTTATCTTCTTGTTTGTCTATTCTATAGGCTACAGATGGGTGAAGGTCATTACTAGTTCGGATCCTCTACTATTAGGGATAATATCTACATTTCCTGGAGAATACAGCAGTGAGCCTATTTTAGTTTTCTATCGAACCTTCGATTGCTTGATTGATCTTTTAATGGTTATGTTATTCTGCCTTGTAAAAGGTGTATAATAACCAAATAATTCAAGAACTTCAAAAACACTAAACTCATAATCAAAAAACATGACTGAATGATACAATACGATAAAGCATACTTATAAATTATACCACTCCCGGTCGTTAGGGCACTCACATTATTGCGCACGCGCTACTGACACGCACTTAAAGTGCTGTATTTTTTTAAGATGCCGAGTCACGGTTTCCCGGTAATTGGTATTTTTGAAATAACTACACGTTGGTTTTTGCGAGGATGGACCAATTAGTTGAGACTCGCTCCGCTCAGAAAAAGCTTCGGTCTGCTTCGAGGCTGCGTTTGATATTAGACGACCGTCACATAGCGGTGCCCGTATTTTAACTAAAAAGAAGTAAACAAATATTTAATAAATTCCAGAGCTCTTAAATCTATCATCATCAGTCCATAGGACGTAGGCATCCCCATACATTTCCATAGAAGAATGATCAGAGCCTGTTCACCTTTTTTAAGTGCCAGTGTCTGTGAGCTAATGTTGACCCCGGTCAATATTAGCTGTTTATTGATTGATTGAATTATCTGTGATTGTGATTGTGAGTGAGTCACTAGCACTTATATCTTTTCACTTCGTTAAATGTGGATCCTGGGACTTCTTGGAGGCAGCGGCGAGCAGGGCCGGATTTAGGGGAGGGCAAACGGGGCGATGGCCCCGGGGCCTCCACAAACGGGGGGCCCCCACAATAGACTCTTCGGAAAAAAAATCTTTCAAATTCCAACTAGTAAACACTAGTAAACATCTTCTTTTCCTTTGATATTTTTTTTTTGCTATTTTACCTTTACCTACAACCTATGTACTTTGTACATACATGATTATTTGATTATATTAATCTTAAATAACAGAAATCATTTATCTATATTTGTTAACTCCAATCAGGCAATCAGTGAAATATCAAAATCTCAAATGGCCCTAATAAGCACTTCCAATTCACTACCCATCTTGGAGGTGTACCTCAATCATTTAATGGCTGAGTGGGGTGGTACTTGCCCGCAACCTCGGAGGTTGGGTATTCGATTCCGTGTCTCGACAATTTTTTTTCTTATATACGTATACAACTAAATTAATTTTTTAGGAAAATCATTTGGGGCGAGGGGCCTCCGCTCCTTTATTGCCCCGGGGCCTCTGGACCTCTAAATCCGGCCCTGGCGGCGAGTGTAAGACTAGATGACGTTAATAGACGAAGTACCTGTTACCTAAGTACCTGTGGGAAACCCAAATAATTTAAGATAAAGAGATAAGAAGAAGATGATGTCAGTACAATTCAGAGTGTTCGAGGTGCTTTCTTATAGGCACTGTAGCAGAGTGCGAGGCTGCACCTGATCTTATCTCTGTTATCTGCAATATTGATAGTGCCCGTGTCGAAAGCCGCGCCGGCTAAAAGCTGCGCAGATTGAAACCTGAACGTATACGATGATTGATTACCGAGTAATGGACACCGACGCCTGCTCCAATCGCCCAATATACGGTATTTTAAATATCATTTCGATAATTTAATGCAGACTTTAACTCGAGCATTGATGTCAAGCAGCGATCGCTGATCAATATCGAAAAATTGCTGTTAGTATAATTAAATTTGTTATTTATTTCGCTTTCTTACGCTTGTTATTATTTCAATTGATTTTCTGGTAACTGTCTGAAAGTGTTTATGTTGTTATTTGTTTATTTTTGCTATCTCTTTTTCAATTCCATGCAAATCGGATTAACCGTTCGAAAGTTATGCTCGGACACATGTATACACAAATATGTCTCCGTGATCGTTACTCGCGGGGCTTGCTTGATTTATTTGTAAAACAACAACTTTTCCTACGCTATTAATATTTAACAGAAAATTCTTACGCTTAACCTCTACGCACAGAAAATTCTGACGCTTCTAATTCTAACCCCTACGCGATTTTTCAGGTCGATATTAAGACACTATTGAAAATAAAACATGTCAAAGATATTTTCTTCTTTTTCATTCGCCCTATTATGTACTGTGACCGCTGAGTACATAAAAGTACAGAATAGCTAACAACCTCACAAACATAATACTAACTATGTATACTAAATAATAGGGCGATAAAATTTTCATTATAAGGAGAACTAAAAAGTAAATAAACATGTCAAACCCTTACATTACATCTAATTAAGTATGTCAAAAGCCGTCATCTTTAATGATCAACTCAAAATATTGAACGAATAAAATGCCAGGCTCTTCGTAAATTTTAATTTATATTAGGTACCTACTGACTACATTTCACTCAAAATATTATATGAAAACGGTTAAGCAGGTACCTCGATATTACCAATTACCGAAATTTCACGCTCTTATCGGACGCATAACGGTGATGTAATGAGTTTTAAAGAGTTTTTTTCACCGATGGAATTCAAAATCTTTGTAAACAGACAGGATCTTAATCTGAAGATTCAAGATCTACAGTGCAGATACAGTGCCCAACTCGTTTATCGCGAAGATAAGTATTTTCTCTTAGCTTATTTTCCACGAAACATTCTTCACGGACGTGTGATTTATGCCCGTATTCCGAAAATGTTTAAAAATTAAATTATCGACGATAGGTAGCCGACGCTGAATAGGTTCATCGGGAACACTTCACTCGCTTCATGTTTCTGATGCAAAATGGTATGATAATAAAACCTCGAATTTTGATGAGGTTAATGCGTTGTCGCGTACATGCGGCATGTTATTAAGAATAATAACGGGTGATAAAGCTGTCAATTGGAGGCCCTGCTATGGCGGCTCATGCTGTTCTTGATCTCAACTCTCAAATCACTAAATGATGAACTAATTATCAAAAGGGTTGCACGACTGATCTACTTTTCAATGTATCTCTTGGTAGCTGTTATTTGTTTTTATTAAACGTGACTTCAACGTGCTCTGATAGACATTTTTGGAGTCTGAAATTCTAGAATTACTAGGTACTTCGGATACAGGTAATTTTTGGATGTTTATGTATTAAATCACCTACATCAGAGTGAGCTAGATTTCTCATACTCTATAGAGTCACAATTCAACAACCACCCTTTGCTGTTGTCCAGCAACTATCCTTAAATACATTCCTAGCAACAGTATATTGTCATAGCAACTAGGCATCATTCGATATGAGCACGGCGTCAGGTGCAGTGTCTCCACGGTGTGGTGGCCACAGCAAGTGCGCCGCCACGGTTGAGCCGCGACGCCGTTGGCAGTTGGTGCCGCCACGCGCCAACATCGCGACAGGTGGACGTTACGCGCCGTTACATTGCACCCATGATATACCTAAGAAATTATTCAGGACATGACGCTCAACAAGTCGAAATGGACAGTCCAGCGATATACCACCGAATGCCATACCAACATGTCTACTGCTTCTTCGATTCAATTCAATTTCCGATTTGACAGATTCCGTCGTGATATGAACTAATACTCAATCTACTCTATATATTTATCCCTTATTTATTTTTGTGACAGCCTTCACAGCTCAGTTGGTAGTAGCTCTGCCTTCTGTGCCGTAGGCCGTGGGTTCGATCCCCACCGAGAACAAATATTTGTGTGATGAACGTAGATGTTTGTTCTCTGTCTGGGTGTTATATAATATTATAAATATATATTTACAACAAAGAAAAGCATATATGTAGTATATCAGCTATCTGATTCCCATATCACAAGCTTTGACTTAGTTTGGGGCAAGATAGTGCTGTGTGGAATGTCCACCAATATTTATTATTATTATTATTGCTTACACATGGTTGTGTTTAGGTACATAAATAGTTGTTAGGTGTAGGTTTCACATGGACCATGCATAGGACCATATTTCATGGTGGAACAGTGCAAGACCACTCCAAGCTCTTACATTACAAGTTTTCTTCTGCTCTTCTTGATTTGGTTCTGGTCAGTCATTTCGCTAAAAATCTTGCCAGTGTCAGATAAGTCATTCGTTCCTGAAAAAGAATGGTTTTCGTTTAAATCGGGATATCACATATTTAACTATATCATATCAACTGCTTACACTTTGTATAAAACATTCCTTATTACTTCCAAAACTCATATCAAACAAATAGAATAGAATATAAAGACGATGGCCCAAAAAAAACCCAGTCCCGGCGCAAAAACTTTTTATATAAATTTTTTGAGGATATTTAAAAATAATATTTTAAATTATCACTATCTCTCTACCGGGTGGCAAACATTTTGTTTTTGCTCAAAAAGTTTTGTAGGCGTTCTTATTAAAATCTCATTAATTCTCGAATAAAATGTCTTTATCCTTTTATTCTATAATTGTTTACAAACAAGCTTATTGCATACAATAATATATGCAAGCATAAATAAATAATAAGGTTATCAAAATATGTTCAATAACACACAATCTAATTCTGTAGTCTTATAGTAGTACTTAAGAATTATTATTTGAATTTTTACCATACCCATACCGTCTCTGGTTTTGTGATAATCTTGAATGTGATTGTGATTACTCAATAATTACAAATAATAATAAGTATTTTAGTCGATAAATAAGATTTTAATAAGATCGCCTACAAATCTTTTTGAGCAAAAACAAAATGTTTGCCACCCGATAGAGAGATAGTGATAATTTAAAATATTATTTTTAAATATCCTCAAAAAATTGAGAAACATTTTTTTTGCGCCGGGACTGGGTTTTTTTTGTATGGGATTTGGGCCATCTCCTTTTTTGACAACAAACACACAGAAGTAACATACAGACAAGTAATAAAATAATACAAGTAGGGCCATAAAAATAGTAGGTACATAATAATAGTAGGTAATGGGACACAAAAAACCCATTAGCAAGTCCTTTGAAAAAATGAAAGTTGAATGATTTTAAGAATTTTTTTAGAATACTAAAAAAGCTTATTTCGTGAATATGAAACCAAAGTAAGTACCAAATGCATCGATATTTTTATCTTATGTTGTATTGATACAAATTAAAATAATACAAATTCCATGGACTTAGTTAGCTAAACTTGTTTTATGTTATGCATCTTTATGCAATAAAAATCAACAGATCGTATTATGAAATCATGCGGGTACCTGTCGAGAACACCTGTCTACTGCGATATACTTAACTTACTTACTAATAAGAAAAATTAGAGTTTATTGCGTCGAACGATTTACGTGTTTTTATGCATTTAAACTAGTTAGCAAACATTCTTATTAAGTTCTGCTTTAGGTACCAAAGTAGTTACGTATTCTGTAAAAGTGACGTTATGCTTGTAACCGTAGCGAATATGGGTTTTGAATGGCGACCACGAATCGGAAGACAAAGCGTGTGACGCCCCTTCGTCCGATGGACCGACGACATTTTAAGGCGAAGACAAGAGCTAATGTGACTCTCGCTCGCACGTTTCGACATGTTGAAAGATATAAAATCACTTAACTCATTTTCGAAAAATCGCAATCAACCAATTTGTGTGCAATCACATTGCACACAGTTTAGTAAAAAATTCATTTTGATCGATACATGTTTTCCTACTCAAAAGTTTACTTTACTAGTTTTCGTACATAAGCAAACTTTTAAGTAGGAAAATCAACCATTTTGTGTGCAATGTGATTGCACACAAAATGGTTGATTGCGATTTTTCGAAAATTAGTTTAGTGATTTTATATCTTTCAACATGTCGAAACGTGCGAACGAGAAGTTGTTTGATAGTTGTCAGCCCCTTAAGGATCGCGTGAAGAAAAAATTTCGGGAAATGTATAAGAGAAGCCTATTTAGGATATCCAACAGTGGTCTTCCAATACCTTTCAAAGATATTGGAAAATATAGAAATGCATGTTTGCACATAATGCATTTGTTATTGAAATTAGCTTTTGCAATAAACAGTGAAAGATTACGAAAATATGAAGTATAATATTTGCACGCTGGGTGGCCAGCTGCGAATAAACAACTAGATCGCCTACGCCTTCTTTATTCAGCCAAAGGTTATCAGAGACCATACGAAAGATATTACGTAAACTAAATTATAGTCAGCGATCTCTACGTGAATATTGTCAGGAATATTACAGAAACTTGGTTATGCTTCGATTTTATTGTAATTTTAAACCATTTCATGCAAGTGCTTTTAGCTTCTGATATATAAACAGGAGTTCCAATGTTAGTTCTAACGTGAGAGTCGAGAAAATATTTACGACATGATACAAGTATTATCGATCTCAGTTCCAAACGAATAATTAATCAAATTCTTTTATTTATTGCATTTTTTCAAATTTTTGATAGGTACTATATATAAGGAAGGTAAGTGCTTAATGCTTATAATAACTCAGATAAAATTATTTTAGGTTTGGTTAGTTATCAAATCTCATTATTTTATCAAAATTTTGGGTTTGTTACTAATTATCCTCCATAACCTCATTTGCAACTCTTTCACATGTGAAGGCCTCCTGCAAAGATGTATGTTTAAAGCTCCGTACTCACATTCGGTATTACTCGATAATTTTACTCCAAAACGAGTAAATACTAACGTGTGGACCGCAAAACTCACAAATCGATGCGTGAGTTTTGCGGTCCACACTTTAATATTTACTTGTTTTGGAGTAAAACTATCGAGTAGGTAATACCGAATGTGAGTACGGAGCTTAGAGTAGTACAGCTCTTTGTGAAGGGCTCGCCCGGGGAAGTACTACCAAGCAGCGTTGCTGTGTTTCGGTTTGAAGAGTGCGTGGTTGCCGGTGTAATTAAGGCACATGAGGCTTAACATCTGTATGCCTCAAGTTGATGGACGCAGGGCAGTGCATCGTAGCGCACGTTTCTATCGTGCGTGACCTACGAGGCAATGCTTTGATATAGGTGATGGTTACCACTTAACAGGTGGGCCATCTGCTTGTTCCATCAACTAGTTGTATAAAAAAAATGTGTTGTTATGGCTGCTTAAATTTAAATATAAACATGTCTCCAGTACTTTTCGTATATACACTTGTACACACGGATACGCACCAGGCTATAAAATACCTACAGGTATACATTGCACGCTGTTATGTCCTTGTAGTAAGTGTAATTTTTCTTTGGCTTTGTGTAGTTTGATCTGTACCTAGGTACCCGTGTATAGTACATAGAGTACACACTACATAGAGTTCATCAAGTGTTTATATGCAAAGGGAAACGTTATAATTCATTATATTTTATGTGTACGGCGCGTGTTAGACGTGTGTCGGCGCGTGCGCATGGCTAGTAGCACCGCCGACGCACCGCCACGCTCCGGCGCGCCACACCCTCTACCCCTATCGACATGACATTACTTTTTACAATGCTAACACTCTTCTAACCGTCATGTGCACGACAGTTGGACTTAGACAAAGATAACGTCATTTACACCGTGCATCAACATGCCCGTGTAATTAAAACAATGGCTGATATGGTACATACGTTCGCCGACTACAAATTAATCTCCAGCATGTGACACTCAAATAGCCATAGGAACCAAGCCGTAAGATTGTTGCCTGTTTTATTAGGCTTTAGTCGCGTGGAACTGGCACCTAGAGTCACCTGGCTTTAAGACGTTTTAAAGTGATCCTTGTGATTTTATATTGAACTAGCGGCCTGTCCCAGCTTCGCATGGGTGGTCATAAATTTTTTGAACATTTTAGGATAAACTTAACCGTGGGTTCGAGCCTCGCGTCTACTTATTTCATACATTTACACGCCCTTCTCCCTGAGTGAGTGAAATCGAACCCCGTGCGTGACCCGTGGACCCTTTAACATTTTTAATTTCGTCATATCTTTTGAATGGAATGTCCGATTTAAAAAATTCAAGAAGTAATCTATAGGTATTGAAACCGTCTTGAATATGAAACTATTTATTTGGATAAGGATTAATACCAAGGTACAAATAAAGACCCTTTTTTATCGACTGCATTTCAATTAAATTTTTATAATAAAAGAACACTTATTGTGACATAACTATAATAGTAAGACATATGCTGTCGCGTCATTTTTTGTACCTAGATAATGACGTGTTCTGCAAAGTCGTAGTACATTATTTTGTTCTATCATAAATAGTTTTCGCAGCGCACGCGATGTAAGGTTTTTGTTTTCCACCTTGGGTTACATTATTGGAGTTTTAGTAGGGATCCCTGATTTTTTTGAAAATATAGGGATAATGTAGCATTCTAATGGTGAAAAATTTTTGAAATCGGACCAGTAGTTTTTGAGCCTATTCGTTACATACAAAACAACAAAACAACAAAAATACAAATCTTTTCTCTTTATAATATTAGTGTAGATAAAACTTTTTGACTTTCACTTTGACCTTAAGTTTGTAGTAAGAATGAATAAAGTGTCTTTTTAAATAAGTGATCAGGAAAAAAGTTGAAAAATAGATCTTCAAAACTTGGGACGCATTCTACTGCATATGAAAAGAACTAATTGCATTTTAAAACTAAAGTTGCTGACTCCAGAATAATTCTAATTTTAAAGCCCAACGCCGTAAAATATACAGCTTTTATTCTCACGCAGTAGTATAGGATGTATCTCCGTATTCAGTATTAGAGCTCGGAGCAACGTTAAATTGAAAAAAATCCTTAAAAGCACTATAATGGTCTATTGTGCTCTAAAAGTGGTCAATAAAGTAATATAAAATGCGATCCCTGGGTTTGTTACCGAGCCTTCTAATGATGCCGTCTAGATTGAGTCGCGCTGTACTGATGCTACGCAGCTGAAAGATAGGGTAGATACACCGCGAAGTCAACATTTTTGGGAGTAGAATTTGTATACTTAAGTATAATGATCATCATCACCAGCCTAAAGAAGTCCGCTGTGGGACATAAGCCTATACATTTCCAGGAAATATGATTTCTGAGCCCTCTCCATCCACCGACTGCCCTCGATTCTCACGATTACGTCGGTCCATCAGGTAGAAGGGCTATTCTTAATAAGCCGTGAATATAGATAAGAAGGTACACTTTTAAAGAACCAAAACAATGTTTACTCTGTAGTTTAGAAAAACAGCTCTTTTTTAAGGAGGGGAATACTGCATTTTACGCAGCTGTAATGCGCAAGGTAGAAGATAGCAGGCCTTGCAGGCGGCCAGCGCCCGACGGCGCTTGCGCGACTAGTCGGCGCAGACGCATCCTTGCGGAGGCGGCGACGCGGCGCCGCGACCGCTCTGATGCCGTATTTTATTTATAATTACGGACGACGACCCGAGACCCGGACCTGTCGCGATTTCACCTGCTATTATGACCATTTTATTCATTGTTATTGCATGTATTACGTAGCTTGCTACAGATTTTACTGTCTTTAGGTTTTAACGAATGGCTCTTAATGATGAGAGTATATCTTCGTGCTGATTTCTCCTTAAAAACGCGCATGTATAACGATCTCATCTTATAGTGAACGGTGCCGATTTAATTGATATGATTAAGTTTTTAATGTTCCTTCAGTCCAGATACACAATGTAAAAATGAAAGTAAAAGAGAATTACCATTAAATGTTTAACTTTCTTATAATAAATGTTCTTCATCCTTCCGTTGAAATTGATGATCCTTTTTATTTATGTTTATGAGGCAGTGAAAACTTTTCATCGTTCAATGATTATGTAAACCAGTTATATGGGCGAAATATGTCATTATAATATTATTTTGTTAGATTTTATAATATCTCGGTAAGGTGCAATATTGTTGGTGATTTAATATTGTGTGTATCTGTTGAAATAGATCCACATGTCTTGATTGACACGACGGGTCGGAGGTGAGGGCCGGCGGCGGAGCGCGGTGCCGCGGCGCGCCGCCTACGCGCGGTCCCGTTACACACCGGTTAATTTTTATGCAGACAGAGATTATTGTATTAACGCCCGCGCCCTCGAATGTACAAGGAAACAACCATCGCAAACAAAAGCTATGTTTATGTCGGTTCTCTCCGTGTAACATAACTCTGTGATGTTTTATCGTTATCTTTATGTAACTCATTATTTAATGTCATATTTTTTTTATCCAAGGCATATTGGTTACGTTAACCCACCACTTGGGAATCAAATGTTACTTTAAGAACAGTTTCCTTATCCTAAGCGATCAGGTAGGTGTCTATGCCATCAAATATAAGTTCATTATCATCGGTAAGCTACAGCAGTCCAGCGTTGGATATAGATGGCACGTCACTGAGACAGATCTTCGGCTCACCCCATCCAGCTACTGCCAGCAAGCCTGTGCAAGTCTTTGCTCGGTCTGTCGCATCTCCACTAAAACTTAAAATAACTCTAAACATAGGACACTATTACTATACCGTCAAGTGCTCGAAAGGAGTCTCTTAAGGCGCACTTAAACTTTTTCACCACACTGTTTCGAAAGAAACTAGTGATACGACATGAGAGAGACTATAAAGTGTCCTATGTATGGAATAGGTAGATCGGTATGTTATTGAGTAATCAAAGTTTGCAGTCCATAATCGTGTTTAATTTCCCGCAGCAACCAAACTCAACACCTTATCATTATTTCGTAAAGACATTTAACATGACAAGTACAATTAAGAAGGTTTTATTGTCTCGTAGCTGTTATAAAGTTTATGCAGTGACACGATGACAGTAGGTAATTAACATTGGATGCTAATGTCTGTGGCTGCGCATTGCGGCGAACAAGTAGTAGGTACGTTATGATTGTACCTATATACACTCTACCTCTACAGTTTGAAATTCAAGCTTTGGTTGTGACTCATAAATACAGCCTACACGTTGTTCTGAGGTTTACAAAATTTTTGCAAATGAGTAAAAAACATTATTCATAATTTAATGTACATTTTTTAAATATACATTTAAGAGCAAAGTAATTTATTTATTTACAAAGAAAATTAGACAATATTTACAAAATGTACAAAATACACAAGAAACATTTGAACTATCTGCCGACCGTTGTGAGGGGTCTAGGGATAGTGACCTCAACTGATCCAAATCAGTGCCAATTGGAAGCCTCCCCAAGACGCTGTCTGCATTGCCACTTTAAATAGCAATAGACATTAAAATTATATTTACCGGTATTTAAAAAACAGCTAATAAAATGAATATACCATGGTATCTGTACAATTAACCAAACTGTACTGCTGGAGAAACTAATAAAAACAATGCACAATACACACGTTCCAATTTGCATATTATCGAAATGTGGATTTTTCAGAGATAAGGGGCTGACAACTATCAAACAGCTTCTCGCTCGCACGTTTTGCATAGGCACAGTTTGCCTATGTACGAAAACTAGTAAAGCAAACTTTTGAGTAGGAAAACATGCATCGATCAAAATGAAATTTTTACTAAACTGTGTGCAATGTGATTGCACACAAGATGGTTGATTGCGATTTTTCGAAAATGAGTTTAGTGATTTTATATATTTCAACATCTCGAAACGTGCGAGCGAGAGTCACATTATCTCTTGTCTTCGGTAGAACATCAAGAAATCATGCAAATTTACAGATCTTTAAGTTTTTTTATTTACGGATCTTCAGTGCGGTTTGTTACAAGGGTACTTGATCTCGTTGAAGTCTTTTGTATGAAGATATGTCCTTATTGCGTAGCGGTCAGCGTAGTGCGTAGCACTCAGTGAGATTGCTCACTAATAGGAACGTTATTAAATGTTTGTTTATGTTATGTTTGTTTAGGTTGGTATTTTTTTATTGTATTAGTTTTATAATTCATTGTAAAATCATTTACAAGGCGGGTTTTATCTTAGAGTAATTATAATATTCATCAGATTAAAATCGAGAGAGGCGGAAATATTTTTATAGGTAAGTGTAAGTTAAATATTTTTATTTTTCATGCGCCTTATTGCTTACGATATTTGGTAGTACCCAATTACCCGTTAGGTAAATGTCTAGGCAGTAGTCTTATTGAGGCTGATTACCACTAGGTAAATAAATTAATTGTGTTATTACAAACCTACCACTATATCTTTGTATTATGATTATGACTATTCCAGTCCGCCCAATTTCGCAAACGCAGACAGTAATATCGATTTCACTTTTCTTCGATATTAGAACGGCTAAAACAAGTCAGTCTAGACGGATCAACTTCCTCGCCATAAACATTCGCTTTGTTTAACTTATCACATTACACAGGCAAGATTACAAAATCACGGCAGAAAGCTCGGGAGCATAAAGCATCGGAATCCATTTACGTGGATCTACAGGCCTAGGTTTCGCTACCAGTGGAATAATCTTTTCGTAGTTGAAGCGCGACGCGCGCGCTAGGCGCCTACGCAGCGGGACGGGCTATACCTCACCTCACTGGCCGCACTGTCGTGGTTATTGGCACCGGCTCTGGAGATTTATCACCTCACTCGCGCCGCCGTCGTCTTGGCGCTTGGCGGATGATGTTACCAATACGATCACTATTGTGGGCTGTTGTTCTTATAGATATTCATATTGTCTCTCCCTACGATGAAGCTATACGGGATGCTTCATCGTCGAGTAACCTACGAGTGGATAATAAAATTTTAGTCCTCTTTTAATTTTATGAATTTTGGTAATTTCTAATAATTTGTTAACTTTGATCAGAAGCTACAACCTTTCTGTTATGCCTACATAACAGAAACAGGTAGCTTCCTACCAGTTTCTAGTACTTGGGTCTAGTCTTCAGAGTAAGTAAAGTTTTTTTTAATCGCACTTATTCAAGTAAAATCGACACAAAATCTTCTCATATTTTGGTCCTCGCGGCGATAATAAGCACCACTGCGGTACAACGCAGGTTTTTCTGAACATTATTTCGATAATTTACACGTGTAATTGAAAACAGCACGCGTCGAGGTGCTAATTTAGCATTAACCCTCCCTAACTTACTTAAATGGGTTTGGTTTAACGAAAGAACCCATCCATCAATATTTTATTTCATTATCACGAAACTAGACAACGATAAGTGCCTAGATATTGGTATATTTATCGTACCTTTTAGTTAGGTATGTAAATCTTAGTAAGTACCTACCTATTTATCTAAATGTACTTATGTAGGACTACATGCACGCTCGCTGTGCTGTACAAGTAACCTATTATTAATCTGAGCTGTATGTAGCGTAATTTATATAAATGTGATTAGCGCGTGTGACAGTCACAGACTTTATTGGTCATGTTTACGATTATTAACCGCTAGCAGATACCGCTTAGTACAGTCAATGACTAAACATTTCTAGTTTTCTGGTCTGCTAGCTCAAGACGCAGTGTCAGTACTCTCAGAAGGAAGGCATTCGTGACGAAACTGGCATGTCGTAGAACCTAAAACGTTCTAAAACATGTGTCAAGTGCTCTAGAGGAGCCGAAAAAAATAATAAAAAAATAACGATCAGAGTCAGGAACAATATTGCGGTCATTTAAATCCGTTTCTAGACTTTCGAAGCAAAATAGTAAAACGGAAGCTGATTATTTCCGGAGCCAAAGAAACTTTCTACTTAAAATTTGGAATAGTTATAAATCTTACTGACTCAATCCAATTGAAAGTAAAAAAATAAATCATTTACTGCCAAATGGTTCTAAAACAGGAATGGCAAGAATTTCTAAATTGACGTAGGGGTTTGTAGACATTGAACGGCAACCCCGACAAATATACTTAGACATCTAGAATATTTTGTCTACGACTATACACATCTCGATACCTGCGTACATACGTTTAATTGATATTTCATAATAGAATGTAGTAAAATAGCTTAAGGAGTTATTAAGTTTATATAAATAGCTTAGAGATTCCATTACAATGCATATAAGTTGCCACATCTTCAAATTGCATTCGCAGCTTCACTTATTTAGAGTCTAGACTGTCGGACTAGCCTCTAAATAAGTGGAATTGCGAATGTTCTGAGTGATTCTGATGAGCCGCTCTCTGTAACGTTCGTAAGTTTGACTCTCTTTTTCACTGATCGGGTCTTGCACCTATGCACCCACGTCACCATCGGGGATGCTAGAACATTGATGCCATCTACCCAAAGGACTTTGGCTGGCTGGGGTGAGGTTAGAAGACGGCGTACAATACACCAAATTTCAGGACGTCTCAGTGCCGATTGTACGACTGAGTGGACGACTCATTCCCCCACCCTGAAATAGAATTCGATTCTCCTTTTTACTTCTCTTTTCAGGGCTCCAAAGTTCGATAAGGAACCCTAATAATTTTACGTCATGTCGTCGTCCGTCAGTCTATATCTCCTTTGAGTGGTTTTGCTCATTATACCATCACTAGCTACCGCCCGTGGCTTCCCTCACGTGTTTTTAGTGATTACTAACATTAATATTTAAGGTATTTTTCCTATAATGCGTTTGTTCGTGTTTTCTACCCCGTTCCCGGTAAATTTTCGGGATAAAAATATAGCCATTTATGCTAATCTAGGTTAAGAACTATATGTTTTCTTAGATTCATCCCGATCGATGTCTTTCTAGGCTTTGGTCGGCGTGGAACTGGCACCTAGCTTTAAGACGTTTCAAAGTGATCCTTGTGACTTTGACTTTGACTTTCGATTTAGGGCGTGATTGAGAAGCAGGGTTGGGCACGTCCAAAAATTGTGCGGGATTCGTAGTGGAATTGGGACTTGGTAGCCCCAAGTCATATTCCTCGCTTCCGACTTTTGGATATCGGCACTTCTAAAATCTGAAGAAAGTGATTTTGTATATTTTTATACTGTATTATATTGTAGTCCGTAAGGTATTTATTTTCTATTGCCCTTTATTTATATTGATTAACTTAGCATAAAGTTTAAATTATAATTATTCTCATGATATTGTCAAGACACTTATGTAACAAGATCGGAGAAATCCAAATACAAATAGACGTGCACTCAATATGTGAAGACATCATAAATCTGGGAAATGACATATCAAGAGTGGGCTACATAATTTATTGTAAGGTGCGCATTGAAATCACATTTATTTGTGAGCACGCGCCGACGACGCCGGGCGTTGCAAATCATGCTTATCGCCAGCCGACTGGTCCATTGCCTCCACCACCTCTACATCACCTCAGATCTAGATATTAAACCGCCTGAAAACTACTAGAAAAATACCATAACATTATACACATCACATAATCTTGTTAATAAGCTTGCCTCTTACACAGCCCCGTTCTAGTTAAAGTTATCTCTGAAATCTTTGCTCTACATCAATAATGTTTCTTGTTTAATAATTAAACATAACAATAACAAAAGCTCTTCTCGAACGAGGTCAAATTAGTGTCGAAACCCGATTGCGTTATCTGTAAGGCGATCGCTTATAATAAGTATCAGAAAAGTTCAAAGTTCTATTAGACTATTAGGTGTGAACTCTAATTGGTACCGCATTATCGACGATTGATATCGGATTAGATAATCACGATGCAAATAGGAACAGAATTAATTAATGAGAATGCGTTGGATTGGCGGCGGTGCGGGCCCGAGCGCACGCGCCGCGGCGTTGGCCAATCGGCGCGAGTAGCGCACGCACTCACCTTCTCTCAACACATCTTCACCTTCTGCCACTAATTGGCATTCGTGTAGGCTGATTGTGTCTTAGTTATCTGCTGGTCAACAGTAATTGAATGTAAGGCCATAGTGATTATAAATTATTCTGTGGATGTCTGCTCCGTGCACTGGCAACACCGTAAAATAGTTTTTAATTAGCATTAACGACAAGTCGCGGTTAAGTTTTACAACCATTAACTAGGTTTAATATATTTTTACTATATGTAAAATCAAATACCTACTAACTTACCACTGTACTTACCACAAGAACTAAAGTCTAGCATTTACTCTATAATTTTTTATTTATATTTTATATTATTGTTTATAGTTTTCAATAAAAATCACTTCGGACCAAAACTTAAATCAACTTCTTACAAATTAATTTGTGCTCCGACGAAATTATGAAGTGAGTTGAACCCAAAGTAGATTTAGATTTCTCGAACTCTACATTCAATAAACTTTTTATAAGGAAATTTAAATATGCTGCACCCCAAAAGACGAATAATTTTATTTGGCTTCATAAAATAGATAAAATAAAACAAGGTTTGCTTAAAAATCTCTATTTTTGATAGTATTTATAGGGAAAAAGCACTTTCATGCGGTTGTTTTTGTTATATGTAATTTGTTTACCAGTATCCTAAGTCTGAGTTTTGTTTTTTCGTTTTACGTCTTTCGTTTTCCGTATCGTCACGTTTTTGTATGGAGACTCGATGAGCGCATCTATAGGGCGTGCTGAGAACTCACGAGTTTTGTATGGAGACTCGAATCTCCATACAAAAACGGCCCGACGATATGGAAAACGAAAAACGAAAGATAAAACTCAGATTTTGGGTACCGTTCTGCTGTAGTTATCAAAAGCTTATTAAAAGTAAGTTGCAATCACATTGTGCGCTTTCCGTATCCCCTCAGTCGGCCACCAAACCACTTCGTCTTAATAGTTGTTCGACCTAAATAATGATATCATTGTTTTGCGTAACTCTTTGATAATATCTTAATTCGATTGGAAATAAATTCGTTAAAAAGTTCCAATAGCCCGCCCCGGTATCGTTATAGAAACGTGCACTTGCCTGACAGGGTCGGAGGTCAACCGAAGATCACTATCTTATTGAACCACTTTCCTATTAGCCCGTGACATGGTAGCACAACGTTGAACAAAACCTTATTGGATTACAATATCAGACAATTCCAAATATTTAATCACTTGTCGTTTTATTATACTACTTTTTGGTGGGACAAGCAGATGGCCCACCTGATGTTAAGTGGTTACCATCACCTATAACAAAGCCTATATCAACTAGCACCTATTACAAGCCGGCAACCAAACTATTCAATCCGATACACAGCAACGCGGCTTGGTGACAGAAAAAAGGCATGGTGGTAGTACTTCCCGGGCGAGCCCTTCACAAAGAGCTCTACTGCTCTTGTCACTAACTTGACTGAGTTTGTTTTACCACGGTAACTGAATTTACAGGCACTTAGAAAGCATTATTGTTTATCCTATACCTTACTGAAAATTAATGCTTGTTGATGTTTGTAACAAGTTGTTTTTACTGTGATTGTTTTTATGGTGGGTGTGTGATGTTATTACACACACACATACCTACGAGCTTTATGCTATAAAAAAATATGTTATGTTATAAAAATTATAAAAATTTGGCGTAGTGTGTCAGATCACGATTTTTTTATGCTTTTACAAATATACATAGATACAAAATTTTGTTCTATAAAATATTATATCTGTCATATCATAATACGAGGTTTATAAAAACACAAGCTGCCGCCCACGGCTTCGCTCGCTTATAGTTAGTGATTGCTAAAAATAATATTTAAGGCATTTTCCTTTATTTTATTCATGTTTATTTATTTAGAACTACCAACAAAAGATACACAAAATTACAATAAATTCCATACAGTTTGGATTATATAAGGTGCTCTATTTTGTTCATGTTTTCTACCCCGTTCCAGTCCTTTGTAATGGAATAAAAAGCAGTTATATGCTTATCCAGGTTACGAACTACATTTGTTCTAAGTTTCATGCCGATCGGTTCAGTCTTTAAAACTTAATCGATCCACAAACATATAAATATCATAATATTTTTTTTAAAAACCCTACCAATGAAGACCATATGACAGTCTTCACAGCTCAGTTGGTAGTAGCTCTGCCTTCTGAGCCGTAGGCCGTGGGTTCGATCCCCACCGAGAATAAACATTTGTGTGATGAACATAGATGTTTTTTCTCTGTCTGGGTGTTATATAATATTATAAGTATGTATTAACAAAAAAAAAGTATATATGTAGTATATCAGCTATCTGGTTCCCATATCACAAGCTTTGGCTTAGTTTGGGGCGAGATAGTGCTGTGTGGAATGTCCACCAATATTTATATTTATTTATTTATTTATATAATTAGGGTAAAAAACACTTCTGACTTAAGATGGAATTGGCGAAACCATAATAAGCGTTCCTTGTCGGACTTTGGAACCCCAAAACTGAAACATAGCAGTAAATTACACTTCTTGTACGATTCTAATTATATTCCTAGTGCAATTCTAATTGGTTTACGTTTAGGTTCCTTTTGTTAACGGTTATTAGATCATAATGGTGGGCAGTTACGGCTTTTAATTTTCTGCTAAGGGCAAGTTAATAGACAATGGCCACGTTACCATGCCAGGAAGGCACCGGTGGCAGATCTTGGTGGCGACCCCGTGGCCGGGTGACCGTCGCAATCGCCGACAGACTAACACGACCCACATATTATGACCTGCGCGTGCGCCTCCATTATGTCGATAAACTGCCTGCTTTTTATTACTAATAAAATTAAACGTAGCACTTGATACATTAATCTTTACCTATGTTAAGATTAATTTAAGCCCGTGATCTTTGGTCGCCGCCGTCATATTTAGGTTTCCGTGTGGCCGAAGCCAATTTTACTCGGTAGAGTTAGCATCTTGAACATAACCAAATACCTGGTTACATTTATGGTATTAGTTAACATAAATGTAACCAGGTATTTGGTAGTTTGTTTAAATAAGGGTTTAAAATAATACGTCAGGTTAAAATCAAATCATGTTTTGTTTTATTTTTTCGTAACGGAGGTAACAAAAAGGAACGCAATTCAGAAATTGGCTTAACTATAGCCTCTTGAATAGATACAATCTTAGAATATATTACAAGTCTTTTACTGCTTACATTTTCGAATAATATATTAATTATTTATTATACTAAGGCACTTTGTACATGGCTTACCCCAAGTTCATCAAAATTTAACTGCAAAGTTTTATTCAGATAATTATGTACAAATACATAAAAACTATTAAATTTTGTTGAAAGTTAGGCATAAGATATGAATTAATCATTATACTTTAATCGTGTATAACACTTGGCAAACGCCATTTGACTAGTAATATCGCGAAAACTGCGATTGACATCAACTTAAATGCTACATTAATTTAACTTACAACTAGATAGGTAATAATTAGTTAATTAACAAACCTAATCAAATTTCAAGCATAGATTTTTAGTATACACTACACTAAACACTCAAAGGACTTATCGTTTAAAATAATAATTTAGAGCAATTTATACAAAAGTGAAATATGGTAGAATGTTAGATGATCTACGCTAAGTAAGAGATCGTGGATCCTACAAGTTTCAGTCTTTTCAGTAAGCGTGCACGGGAGCGGTCGGTAGCATGCCTTGGTGTGCGGCACCGGAATCTGGCCGGTATTCGTAAGGGGACATGCCAGGGGCAGCGCAACCACCCTCTAAGTGTTTACTGAGAAGGGACATCCGGGAGAATGTCTTACCACAACCAGTGCACGAATACTTTTTGACGTCGGAATGAGTTTGGAGGTGAGCTCGCAGATTAGAGCGGTCGGCAAAGGCTCTACGGCAGTGGTGACAAGAGAAAGGTTTCTCACCCGTGTGGGTGCGGATGTGGCCCTGCAGCAGCCACGGCCTGGAGAATGCCTTGCCGCAAAGGTGGCACTTGCATGGGAGTGTGTGGGTCCGAATGTGCATTTTCAGCGCACCCAAGGAAGTATATACCTTCGCGCAATATTTGCAGCTAAATGATTTCCTAGCGAGGCTACCCTCAGCAGCTGCGCAGTGGTATTGTTGGTGTTTGGAGAGACCCGAGTATGTAGAGTAAGATTTTGCACAATCGGGGCATTGATAGCGAGGACGTCTCGGTGCTGAGAGTGATAGGCTAGAATCTGATGAGACGGAACCCGGGGATCGTAAATCTTCAGGACAAGGTGGCGGTGAACAAGAAGACGGCGGTGACGCAGGTGAGTAATGAGCGTACATCGACGGGTGAGCTGGAGGTGACAGCGCCGGGGCATTGGGGTACATCTCTTCTAAATGTCCGTAAGGTGCGTACAATGTTGGCAAATAGGCGTATTGCGGAGTGGGCCGAGCGAGCTCGGTAGGCGAGGGCTCGAATCGGGCGTGACATGCGGCCATGTATTCATATTGCTGCTGGGGCCACTCTGTTTTGGGTTCGATTTTGATTGCAGTTGCTGCCACTGGTGAAGAAGCTTTGCTGGGGTAATTGCCCGTTTTTGATAGGTCTTCTGGTTTAGTGCTGAGATTTTCTGGTTCGTCAATTTCAGTTTTACCTGAGAACAAAATATATAAAGTTTAGATTTACAATTCTTGGGCTTGGTGGAAAGTGGTAATCATATATCTTTAGGATGAAAGTGACAAGTTACCTATATAAGACAGTTTATCTCAAGCAACATTTAATCTTTATCATAATACCTTTTACAAAATTAAATGATAACATAATGATGTTGTTGTTATTAAGAATACTTACATTGATATTCGTAATAGAGTCTCGTGGCGAGGTGGGCGGGGTGCGGCGGCGTGGTGGGCGGCGTCGCCGGCCGCTCCTCCCGCACCAGCACCGGCACCGGCCGCTTCTTCAGCGGACAGTGCGCATACTTCTTCGAAAGCATCGCTCGGGAAATCTGGGAATCCTCCACGAGCATCTTGAATCACTATTTCTCACAATCACTCAAACTAAGAAAGCGTTTCCCAAAGTATCTTCAATCACAAGATCACTAGTTGTAATAATCAGTCCAGTAAAATCACAATGATACGCCGGAGTCGTGTTAGCGAAGTTCGTGTTCAGGACGCTGCTGACGTGTACGTTCACTCGTCGGCGTCCGGAGCTCGAGTGGTGCGGCGAGGGAAGGCCAGGGTTTATATAGGGCTCCCCGTTAAACGACGACCAGGTGGCAGCGCGGGTAGGTCTCGCACGTGCGCCATACCCAATCGGCGGAGGGCGCGGGGAGCCGACCAATGGCGCAGCGGCGAGGCGCGGGGCGGCGGCGGCACCTGCGCCTCCGCACCCGCCGGAACCGCTGCCTCTCAGTGCGATATGCCCAGCTTCAACATCACACCGGTTCAAACCGTCTCGTCGCTGTAAATGAACCGATTTTTTGCACAGCTCTTGGGGTTAAGCACCTTTGAACTGAGCTATTTCTTTCTTGTTTTTGAAACGGTCTCGACATCTTTGTTCTGTTCCATTTCCATATTGTATTTTGGATCGAGATCAACCAGCTGTATGACTTAGGTACGGATGTGAAAATATAATTATTATTCACACATTATCGCAAGATCCTTCGATTAACCTAGTTTATAAGGGGTTTCAAAGTGATTCTTGGAATCGAGTATTATCTTGTATTTTAGCAATGCAACACATTGTTTATTAGAAGACGATCATCCTTTGATCGAAGTTATTAATTATTCGACCTACTTATCAGAAATGGTTATGGTGCGTTATTTGAAACCGCAATGACACATTGGCACATCGAAATGTAAAACATTTTTTTAGTCTTGTTATCGTATTGCTTGACCTTGCTCTCCTTCCGGTGTGGTCATATCCCACTGATGACAACCATTTATAACGCTGACAACTAAAGTACTTCTTTCTCGCACATTTCTGCATTTTTGAAAATATATAAACACTGAATGTACCTAGTTAACTAGAGTAGTTAAGAAGAATCGCAATCACAAATAACAAAAAAAGATTTTTTATCCAAAAAAAATGTTTACTACCAAAACTAGAAAATACTCATTCTCATATTGTACCTAGCTAACCGATGCAGTGATAATGTTACAAATTTATTTAAAACTTACAATATCGCACTAGCTTTCTACGACTACCTATTAGTATATGAAATTGCATCTTTACTAGACGGGATATTTTACGGTTATTTTTATATTTTCATGAATAAAAAATAAAAAAATATTATATTAAAAATACACTATTGTTATTTGAATCGTTTGGGCTTAACTTGAAATAAATATTTTGCAAGTAGATGCAAGTGTAAGCGAGATCAGCAAAAAATATCCGAGCTGAGCAATGTCGCACGTCCAAAAGCAACGTACGTGTCATTAGTGTATCACCTTTGTCCTTTCTTTGTTATCTTGTGCATTTTATCGTACTTGCTGACTCAGTAAATAATTGTTAGTACCTTACCTACCTTCTCGTAGCGATATCGATAATAATAAAGTTGGTTCTATTTTTCAGTTATAAATTAAAATATTTTACTATTTGTCGAACTACTTATTTAGTGATGAAACAAGCAGTCACCTGACGTTGAGTGGTTAACCCTTAATTACTCGCGTGGGGTGTTTTACACCCCAGCGACTATTTGATCGTCTCTAGTTATTGTAGTTTTGAATTTACTGCGTTAATTTTTGTTTTAACTTCCTAAAACTAGCAAACTTTGTTATATAATAACAAAAAACACTCTGTAGCGTAAGGTTGAGCCAGGAGAATGCAAAAATCCAAAACATTATGGTATTAATGCCATCATTATGTGTGCAGTGACCATGTCATTCCGAGATGTCCGAAATGCAATGAAGAAAATTAGTTCGTATAATGAGTTGATTTATGAAAATGTTTATGGCACTATCTGTTTCTGAAAGAGTTTATCTGTTAATTCATCGTAAAGTCAAAAGGTTATCATAAATAAAAGTCTGATTTTACATGTATTTGGTAGTTTTTTTTCTAATTCTAAAAGCGGGGCGTAGAGCACCCCACTTGAGTACTTAACTTACGTCAGTTTTTAGGCGCGAGTAACTAAAGGTTAACACTGATTACAACAATTATCTGTAACTGTAACTGTAACGAAGCCTTTTCCAAGGAGCTCTACTGCATTTCAAATGCATTAACTAACATTTTTCCTAACATTACATGCACTTAGATTATCAGTTTTCAAATTTAAATATGGATAATTCTACTACGTAGGAAGATACTCCGTATCACGAAGTAGGTGATTTACTCAATCAATAATGTCCAAGCTGAGTCTCACGTTTCTAACGGACGGGTTCGGTAATAATAATCTGAAACCGGAAGGACAGGAACCCGATTTCGTTATTGCAAAAGGTTAACAAAAAGATTTCCTTGTGTGTATCAAACCAAACAAGATACGAGCAACCCCTTCCCAACGCGGAAATATAACGTCCATAGTCTTTGTTATATTTTTTGTGTGTCCGTCGCTAATTCCCACAGGTTACGCTGTTCTCAGGGCTATTTAGGTTTCACACAGAACCGGTCCAACCTTGCAACGAACATATTGTTTGAACTAACAGTCTAGGTGTAAGAGAATCTATGAACTTAGGACACAATGTAACGATGACAAGTGCTGTTTCACAATGTGTTTGATATCTTGCAAACTCTTGGCTCAGTCAGCATATTCAACGGTCAAATGGCTCATAAAGTGGACATAATCATGATGACGAGGACGTCGGTCGCGCTCGCGGTGAAATGCATCTCATGAGTCAGCCAACCTTCTATATGCCAAGGGTTCGACATATAATTGACACCAACTCGTAGGTATATGTAAGACTGTGACTAATCGGTCCGATCAACGGTCAACCATAATTCAAGCTGTAAATTATATATCTCGCTAATCATGTCATTTATGGCTTTCAACACCTTATTAAGTGGATGTTTTGAGTTTCTTATTAATCTAAACAAAGCGAATGTCGTTACCTAATTACTTTGGGAACATGAATGAATGCCTTATCACAATTTGTGCCTGGGAAAGGTAAACAAATTCCTAGAGGATGGTTGATGGTAAACAACATTAGACAAATCTACTTATCGAAATGAATGACATACCGATAATTGATGAATAAGTCCAGTCGGTAATTTACCTACTCATTATTTTA
The DNA here is from genome assembly GCA_932294275.1 of Chloroclysta siterata. Classification (NCBI taxonomy): domain Eukaryota; kingdom Metazoa; phylum Arthropoda; class Insecta; order Lepidoptera; family Geometridae; genus Chloroclysta; species Chloroclysta siterata. Next base: position 8,426,871 of record OW028600.1, on the reverse strand, counting down.
AATAAAACCTAATTGTATTGTTGACAAATAAAATCTTTCTCCGCTGAGTATTATTTATCTGTTTATAGAAGATAGGAATACATTAGTGGATTTTCCTTTGAAATTGCTTTTACACTTACCAAACGGGTTATTTTTTATTTATAAAGAATATTATAAATATTCATGGCAGGAAATGTCATCCTTTCTTATTGAAGTAATTTACTAGGTAATAATAAAAGAACCATAAAAAGCTTCCAACTATTCAAATTAAAGGCATCGCAGTGAAATCACGTTAGAATAGTAAAGGTGCGAGCTATTTGTGGTGTTAATGGGATAGCGTTATGGGGTGTCATCAGAGCGTAGTTATGATGCAAGTGCGATATGTGTAAGGGGGTAGGGTGCGGCGGGGTGCGGGCGGGTGCGGCCAGGTGCGAGTGCGCGGGGGCTGCGTCGCCGCGCGTGCGTAACGGTCGGGGCACGAGCGGCCCCGTGCGCTATGGCGGAAATAGCGATGGACAGGGGCGCCGCGGGCAGGTGGTGCTAAGCCCACAGCCGCAGCTCTCAATGTCGCACAATTGCCGGTTAATTTTCTGCATACATTATGCGACGTTCGTATTATAATAAAAGCGTTACCGTGGCGTTTTATGGAAATTAAAGATTTAATTATTTTTCGTTATTAGAATGACAAACGATACAAATTCGTATGGAATTAATTTGTTGTATATGTCAAAACGGGGAGTGAACGGCTGTTTTATTTAATCATGGGTTTCTACTTCCTCGATGTGGAGGATACCAAAGATAATGGAGTGTACTAGTCAATTTTTTTTAAAGTTACTTACAGTAAAATTATAAAAAGAAATAAAGAAGAAGAAAGGGAAAATCATAGCAACATGGAAAATACAGTGCATATATATGAACGTTTGGGAACTTTGTGACGATAATGGTACCTAAAGACCGTTGGCCCTAATAATGGTAAAGACCGTTGGCCCTAATACCTAAGTACATTGTATGGGATTGCCGCCTATAACGAATAAATTTAGTTTATTTTCATAATGCAGTCACAGGTGCTACGATGGTTTTATGAAACTAAGGCCATGAATTCGAAGCCAATTTTGTTTGCATAACCTAAATGCCTTTAAAGAAAAATTTAAGAAAAAATAAGGATACCTTGCCATGTCCATAATAAAATAAAAATGATTTTCCTGTGGATAGAGTGGACTAGACCCAGAGGATGCATGATTTCTATAATATAGAATAGGTCTAGCCTTCATCTGAAATCATGTCGATGCCTGGGTATTAACTACCCCATCTGTCTGTGCCTACTTTTATTTTAGGAACATGAACAGTCTTTTGGTATCTATGCCATCAAATATTATTATTATCATTATACGAACGACGGAGAGATCATGGCACACCTGAGCTACCTTTGTTGCTGTGTGGATTTGTATCATTGTTTGCTGAGCTTACCTACACATAAAATGTTACACAAAGAGAAGGCACCCACGAGGTGAGTCCAACCCTGCATTTGTATTGAATCAGTGCACAGCTATGCTCGCAGCTGGCTGCGCGTGCAGAATCACATGTCTGTACCCGAATCGCACATCTGCACCGAACTAATCTCGCGCTACCAAACGCTGTAACCGACGCAGGTAACCTCTACAAAACCCTCGCTGTTCTCTTGAACTTGTTCCCTTTCAGACATGAGCGGCACGATTAGGGTCTCCCCCATTCATTGTTCCAGTTTCGTATCAGAAAAACGTCGTAACTGACTGATGTCAAAAGGAATTCACGGACATTCTGTGAACGAAGCTTTGATTTTATTTTGGTTACATCAGTAAAACCGTTCGAAAATAAAATAGAACCCTGCATCCCTCCGAATATGGTTGACATTTATATTTGCGCAATTATTTTTCTGCTCATAAGGTGCATATTTTGACACTGAAATGAGGAGTGGATGTAAGTCATTTCGAAACTCGACTGCTGAACCTGCAGGTAGGTGAGTAGTTTAATTTTAAATAATGGCATAGCTGTAGAGTTTTCTATATAAAGCACACAGGGGCATTCAACGCTTTTATAAACACTTTTAATACAGATGGATTGTGCATGATACAGGGTGATTTAGATTTAGATGAATGCATAGCATAAATATCATTGTCATTCTGTAGGAAAGTTGTTTACCAATATTCATTTCTCTATTTTATCAAATTCTATATTAGAACTTATTTTGAGGATTAGTTGTTATGTTTCTTTGTTTATAAATACCTTATAACTGGGTAGTAAAGATGCACATTATTGTGTACCTTTTTATTTACAAGCCTATTTTCCTTTTTGTCTTATATAAAGAAAATGCTTGAAAAGTATTAAAAATACAATTATAAAAATACTAAATATAAGTTTTTTTTGTGTTTACCACTGTAAAAACCAATATTTCGTATTTTTATACACATAAGGAAAGCACAAAGATTTTATAAAATTTACTCTACTCGGTTAATGAGTTTTGGGATATTTTAAAACCTTTACAATAATACAGCCTAAGCTCAGGCATAGTATATCCCAGATCATAATCCTCAAGATCCTTAAAAACATCACAAACAAGAATGTAAATAAAGTTCAATTACTAAAGCGATCATCCTGTATAGAGCCAGGCGGCAACAGCTGAGATTTCGGCACACGCTACACGGCCGGTGCGTCACAGCTCCACCACCGGCCACCTTTCACCCCTCGTGCATTCCCTTGCTTCTCTACGGGCACATACTGCACCTACTGCAATGCCATGAATAGAAGTTTTTTTTAGTTGACGGGTGTACGGTTGAGACCAAAATATGCACTTCGGGTTATCGAATTGAACGATATTACTTTTGGAATAAGTTTTATAGAATTATAAATATTTTTAAGGCATATTTTCACTGAAATCGGAATAACATTTTCGTATCATTTGTGAGTATTTAATTGCAAACAGTGTACCTATACGAGTATTATAGGCCATGCTACAATTCCACAACTCCGAAATCTGAATAAATTATTGACTTTAATTTTTTTTTTTATAACAAGGCAGAAGGATTAGAATTTTTAGGAAAAAAGCTTATGAATAATAATATAAATTGTCAGTCAGGATCCCTTCAACATTTTATTATTTTTATTATTTTAGTAGTTCTTTTGGTTCTCTTATCAAAACAAAACCGATGAGTTCTATTAGAAAACTTTTATTTTAGTGAAAAAAATCATTCAATAAGGACGCAGGAAGCGACGATAGCCACAATAATATAGCTGCTAATCTGCTGCGCTAAACTTGGATCTCCTTAGTTCATGCCAATTAATCTGACATGAAATTTCACTTGGAAAATAATTAATTAAATAAATAATTAATTTATTACACCTAGTGGTAAAAAAAATCATGGCTGCTGTGTGCGTCCAAGTTATTTTGTCAGTTACGAATTTTCACAGGTTAGTAGGTACTTAGTGCCAACGAACACGTATTGCGAATGACTTAACAATAAAACGATGTTACCGAGTTGATAGCCTCTCATGTAAATGTACCTTTGTATCAAAGTTATTTCTTTAATCTTTGTTTATTTTATTCATTTATATCAACATGCTTTGTTATAGGTGATGGTTACCACTTAACATCAGGTGGGCCATCTGCTTGTTCCATGAGCTAGTGGTATAAAAAATAAAAAATAAATTAGTTCACCTGATTCATCTGGTAGAAATAAAATACGCAAAACGTACAGAAGTGCAGACTTTATTATTTGATTACGAAACATTTTTTTTGTACTAAATGTATAGTATAGTAGCTCTAACCCAAATATTTTTTTGGAGCTTTTTAAAATAAAATAAATATCTATTCTGTACATGCGCTTTTATGCGATCTAAGAAGTTAAGCCGCTTAAGAGCGCAAGTATACAGGTTTACTTTCCTAAGATTCATAATATTGCCTATTGCTTGACAAACTATGTTGAACAAGCTATAATATTAATTACTGCAATTACTCACCTCAGTATAATCTGCGAGGACAGCGGTGCACCGTGCCTGGGCTCGTTAGTATCGCCCGTGACGGGTCCTATATCTATGGGGACAAGACCACTTCTCTACAACTGTAACCTGACTCCGAAAGCTTCAAAAGCTCGCTATCGTAAACCCTGCCTCCTCGGACAGGATTTGCGGCTGTAAGTTTTGACTATTAACTTCAAACTATTCGAGTTTCTAAACAATAGATAACAAACGTTTCCGACCCAGACTGATTTAGTAATATTAGGTTTCTTAGCTGGAAAAAGGAGGGCAGGAATGGGCGGCATCCGAATGCCGAAATTTACTCGGAACTTAACAGTTAGATGTTGGGCCATAGATAGGAGCATTCGATCCGGGTCACTGCACGGAGAGAGTTACCTATAATAAAATTGCGATCCAGGGAAACGACAACCGTTCGATTCCCACATTCGATTTTTTTGAAGAATCTCACCGTTATTAGATATTTTTTGCATTTCTTAACTACCGAAAGGTATTTATAGTGTTACGTTTGAAGGGGAAGGCAGACCTGGGGTCGTCACGAGGGCAGCTGCATCCATGGCTCAGAGCAGGCTCAAACAAGTAGATCGTTCGACACCGGGATTAAAAGAACCGTAAGTGACGAATAACGGTTGTATTTTTTTCCGGAAATGGTTATAAAAATATTCGGTGTAAACTATTATTCCACACAGTTTAGTATAAATTTATATTTTATAGTACCGTTACTTGAAATTACTTATTAATGCTCATAACGCATGGCTTAGATTTTTTCGTTAGCTTTTTAGGAGGCTGACAACAGTCAAATAAATCGCTCACATGAATGTTTCACTAGTTTTCATATTGGTATGAAAATTTGTTTTGATCAAAATGATAATTTTGCTTTTTTGCCCTCATGAAAAATGCAAAGTCTCAAGAAAAATGCATACGCAGTGGATAAAATATATATAAAACTAAGTTCACGACTACAGATTTAAAACCACGACCTTAAGATATAGTCTGAGGTTCCATGATTTAGTAAGTAAAAAGTTGCGCTTTGAAAAAATTTTTTGCACACTATCTTACCTCTCCAAGGCTATGTTACTCAGGTCGTAAAGATTATAGCAGCTATGTAACTATACTTGTGTTTAAAAAGTTTTCCATATACAGAACACATAAACATTTCTCCACCTACAGTATCAGTTATCAGTTAATAAGTCATAAAAGGACGTGCGTTTCTTTGAAATCAGCTGAGCAGCCTTGAATCTATATACGGGTACTCTACACAATACATAATGCCCAGGCGGTCTATGTGTCTGCCGACAAAATCTGTCAAAAGGTAAGGCTTCGGCTACTAGTAGGAATTCTAGGGGAACATTCCTATTTATTTCAGAATATTCAGAATTTATTCATATTTCAAACCCCACTATATCCTTTCATGAGTTTAATTTCAGGAATTCCTTGCTTTGTAAGTAGTTAGTACACTTTTACGCACCAAGAAAAATATACCATCTTTTAATTCTCTACGTCACTAGTCATCAACTGGCTGTTGGCTGTTGGCTGTAATGTCATGTCAGAACAAAGTTTAGTGTTGATTCTTGAAGATGTAGTGTTGATTTATAGGTTTCATATGTTTAGGTATATGTATTCTAAGCAACTATGCATCAGGTATCTACTTATTAAATAAATAAAAAATGTTAATTACTTAGTTCCAACAAACGTTTGACACACCCGTTCCGGGACACCTTTCATTTAATCAAAACTTGTTTGCACACCCAACAAACGGTGTTTAGTTCGCGTAGGGCGAGCGTAGAGCACCATTGCACCCGAACACCGGTTATTTGGCGTCGCCATCTTTTGATAGATCTTTTTTATAGGTATTGAAATTTATTAAAAGCGCAGGGGTGCGCGTGCGCAGCGACAACTGCCGAGATTGCTCGCACCTGGCCGCGGCCCGCGTCGGTTTGCTCTGCTCTCCTATGTGATGGTACGCATATTGTCATCTACTTATTGTTACTTCCATAATGCATGCGCATAGTTTTATTTTAATATATAATAAGTAATTATTGTTACTAAGTAAGTTAGGGTTCAGAATAATGCGAAGTTCATCAAGTTATTCATATTCTTTGTTGCCCGCTAAATTCCAGTAGCCGACTAGGGAGCCTGTATATCAATTTAGATGTACTGAGACCACACGGCTGAGCCAAGTGTTCAGCATGCGACTACACAACGTCTGTCTGTGCACCGAGTATCGCATGCTCGGAACTTTTGACTTTGGTATATACGGCGCTGCGGTCCTTGTGTACTGCTATATTGATACGTGTCATGCTATCGACCGCCCACTGAGCTCCGTCTATGTGGTCTCATAAGTATATCGTAGAGACAACATACTTTACGCAAGACAAAATACCATCATACTCTAAAGTACTAAGGTATGATAAACACTACAGTGTTACCTATTAATTTGGCTACAGTTTTACACGCTACGTGCTGCGGTTAGCCCACAAAATCTTTCACAAACAGAGCAGAAAGTATTGAAAAGAAAGTTGATATCTTAATTTCAAGCGATTACGTTGAACGATTACCTTTTTGTGGCTATGAAAGGACCTTACAACTTTATCTTGCGGGACATGTAAAAGCAGACGTGAGCTGGGTTGCGGTACAGGGAGCTTTCTGGCTTGCAAAGATGCGGTCGAAACAATTGTTTCAGAGAATATGTTTTATGAAATAAATTATTTTTAGTGACTTTTAAATTAGTTTGGGTTTACCTCAAGTCGAGAATTTTCTGTATCGACCACCAATTTTCTTAGTTAATCACAAGGAACACTTTGAAACCTCTTAAAGCTAAATGAATCTATAGGTGCCAGTTCCACGCAACCAACCCTTGAAGAACAAGCAACAAACCTATGGCTTGGTTTCTACCGTTCTTTTATATGGTCCTTCCTTGTTACAATGTTAGTATTTATTAGCAAAATAAATCTCCAGAGAGTCATTTAAAACATGATCGATACGCTGTGGTCTAATCAAAAGGTTTGCTTTCACCTGTGCTTAGATCAGACAATGTTAAACAGGAAATTATGAGTTCAGTATAATTTCAAAGAAACGTTTTCAAAGAATTGAACTGAATGAGAGCGGAGGTCGGCTGCGGGCTCCGTCGGTCGCGTCGAACCGCTGCGCAGTGCTGTTGTGTTGCAATGGGTGCCTTTGTCCGCGAGGCATCACTGTCGTCCTCTCGCTGGCATAATGCGGAAACAATGCACGGACCACATTCGTGCATCGCGACCGCGGCCGTGTCGTGTTCGGCCGCGGCCGATGTTTGCGCTCATAAAGTGTCATTATGGTAACAGTACCTCATTGTTGTTTTCGGCGATGCCCGTCTCCCTATTTTCTCCGCCCGCCGTGTAAAAGCTCGCGTCACGGCGAGTTATAACCGAAATGGGTTGGAATGGGACTTACGACCGACTCTTGCGAAACTTTTATCGTCTCCGCCGAAATCTCGTTCGGTTTAATGGCCTTCGAATTTTAAGTGCCAAAGGAAAGTAAATCACTTTGACGTGTCTCGAACTTAAATTCGTGATTTGACGAGGACTTGATCTTGGACAATGAATGATCGCACTCATCACTGTAGGTTACATAAGTATGTGTAGGTACCTGTATCTTACTGAATGAAATCTATATTCCGTTAATTAATTATATATTACTCGTAGGTATGTAATTTTAAGTTTATTGGTTTGTTTGTTTTACAAATAAACGAAACTGTCAAACTAATTTTCCAGTGATTTCCATCTTACTTAGAAAAACGCCTTTGTATCTATCGCACATGATTTATACAGCGTCTAAGGCAACTTTTTCATTCATGTCCCTATTTCCCTTCCGGAATTTCCTTTCCTTCAGGAATGATATGGTTTATACGTACCTACTAGAGCTGGGTAATCCATCAATATACCGTTACAAATCCCGCAAACTTTTAACAGAAAGTTGGAAATACAAATATATTTTTTCCCTTTTTTTTACTTATAAAGATACCTCAGAGCTGGCTATTCCACGGGTTTGATGATGTTTTCCTTTACCGTTTGGGAGCAGCATGCGCCTATATTTTTCAAATGGAATGATCCATAAGTTTGACTGGATCCAACCGGCGACCTTCGGATCGGAAGGCGCAGTTGCAACCAATAAATCACTAGAATTATTCCATTATGAACCTTTTTAAAATATGAGTTCACTTTCGTTTTTTTTTATGGCAGTTTTTGGCCAATTGACGATATTTATTTAATATGGACATTTAACGAAGAAATATCTACGCCTATAAATAATATTAAACGCATATACTATACATGTATTCGTTATTTTATTAATTATAGAATGTATTGAACAATAGAAAGTATCATCAAACCAACATACTTTCTATTCACCTCCTACATATCGAATCAATTCCATTTAAAAATCATCCAAGAGTATTATTGGCATTGTGATTGCAGCTATTGTTTGTGAATCATAAAACAATGATTATTCAAAACCATTATGAAGATGTCAGCTTCTGATCAAAGTTATAATAACAAACGATAAAAGCACGCTTGAACAAGCAAATATAATGGCCTTAATGATATGAAAGACAATGGGGATCCTGAAGGCGCGTCGCAGGCGCAGCCAGCACTTACGCGTTACCACTTGACTGGAACCTGCCTCGCTCGGATAGACTCCACGCTCGTGCATACAAATCTCCTATCTTTGTTACAGTGACATCGGTAATTTATTAAATCTTTCATTAACATAATAGCATACCGCATTCGAGTATCGACGAAGAGAGAGAAACTTGGTCCCTGAATTTAAAACTACTGAATAGGATAAACAACTTGTTTTACTACGTTTTGAGACTAGATGAGCGCTGATCGCGCGTGTTTGTGTAATAAAAATTATCATTAATACCTATTGCTGCTGGGCAAAGGTTTTCCCCATAAAAATAAATAGGTTTTTTTATTTATTGAGCTGAAATAATAAATAGTGACAAGATCGGAAGGAGGCAGGAGCGTGTACGGAGTGGCTGCAGGGCGGCGCGTGCAGACAACAAAAAGTAGGAAGCGGATATTGCAGTTGCATTCAATGTATACTCACTGCAACTGAATATTCAAAGTAGCACTTATAATGCCTTTACTTATAATTACGACTGCTTGTATTGTATTCAAACAGTCATAATCAGCGTTTAGTGTTTGGATTTTTTGCCCTATAGAGTCTGTAGGTAATTGTTATTTTTGAGAAAAATGCTACTAAGGTAGTAATAGCTTTTTTATTAGTTCCTGCACTATTCAATAAAGGAAGACTACAGAAGCAAACTTCTTTTAAACAGACATCTTCTAAACCGGTAACGGATTTAATTAGAAATGAATCTTATCATTTATTAGACTCGTAACATGTAAGAGTTCAATTTGAACAGGTTGTCCAGGTAAGGTTCGAGTTGAATGGAGGTGTAATCAGCGCTATTGAGCCGAGTCGTCACCTGCAGAACTTGTTGTTATTGTGGCCATTCTTGGTCAATAGTTGAATGACGCCGCAGGGCTCGCGAATACGGCTGCCTCGCGTTAAATGACCGGCTTTAGTCGGATAAAGCCGGACGGTTTTATCATTGGCCGGATAAACTGTACCTGTAAGTGTACTTTCTTTAAAGTGCAACTAAGCCTCATCCTACTAATATTATAAACGCGAAAGTTTGTAAGTATGGATGGATGGATGTTTGTTACTCTTTAACGTAAAAACTACTGAATGGATTTTAATGAAACTTTACAATAATATAGCTTATACATCAGAATAACACATAGGCTACAATTTATTTAAAATATTGTGTGACTAATCCTTCGCAGACGAAGTCGCGGGCACCAGCTTTTATTTTATATTAACCAATTAGTAAGGTTATTATGCCGGTTGGTAGAAGCTCTGCCTTGCTTTTGCTTTGGTTGTGAAGTTCATTTCTGTTTTTCTTGTTCTGTGTTTCTTATTTTAGTATCTAACAGTTATCTAGTTCTCAGTACACGCTTTGCTTAGTTTTGGGACTAGATAGTGATGTGAAATGTCTACAAATATTTATTTTATTAATGGGTTAACCTCTTCACTTCAGTGTTTTTTTTATTTCAGCTTTAGCGTTTTAGAAGAATTCCTGAATTCCGGACGGAAAGTTCGTGTACTTTGGAAAATGCCACTCCGGCCTTTTTATTTTTATTTAATTGCCGACTTTTTCCCTTTTCTGAATTTACTTATAGTACCTACCTAGCTATTGCTGCTCTAGTCGCGCCACTAATAACCGCTGCACCCCAACCCAAAACCCATTCAATGCATGAAAACCGAATGCTCGTTAATACACCGGCACGGTAACCGGTTACTAAATATCGACTTTAAAGTTCTTTGGATTATCTACTAGCTACAGACAACATAACATTAGATTATGCATTAGAAAAGTATGTATTATATAGAAACTTGTGAAATTGACAATCAGAACTATGAAATTTACAGTTTTTATCTTGAAAATTACAGAATATTTTTTTTTTATTTATCTTGGTATGGTAATTTCAGGTAAAGTCAGGGCGGATAAATAGAAAATAAATATCATTTGTGACAAGATTAAAAATTTAATTTGACTATTTTACAAAGTGTATTGTAGTGTATGGCTTTCCGGACCGTACTACAATCTCTGAAGCGTGAAGTATCAAGCGCTTAGTTGACATATAATAATAGCAATAAAAAGCGAATTTTTTTTTGTGGGTCTCTTGACTCAATAAAGCTATCGAACTAGTCAAACATACCTAATGTAATAAAGTACCTTCTTACCTATATGAAAGTACATAGCAAGGTAAGTACATAACTATCCTTCCTTTTGTAATTATTGTTCCAGTAATCAGATACACCTGCTGCTGTTAGGTAACGTTTGTTTAACATTGGAATTCGAATCATTGTTTACGCAATGCGACCGTAGGCAAATCGATGATGAATGCGCAAATTCAACAAAATAGGACCTAGATTCTAACGAATTATGTAACTTGCACAATAAGGTTACGTTGCCTGCAGATTAAGGCGATGTCAAGTGATAATGTACCTTTTAGTAGTTACGTTTCTATCAAAATTATTTTTTTACTGAACTGTGTGCAATGTACAATACTGTATATATACAATGCACAATACAATATACAATGCACAATACAATAGGTATACCTACAATGCACAAAACTTGGTCGATTGCGATTTTTTCCGGTCAGGGAACATCCATATCCGGTGTTGAGCAACTGATCTCAGGATTTCATATTGTGCAGATTTATTTGAGCATGATCAGTTTAATAAGGCGAAGACAACTGCTAATGTAAGTCTCGCTCGCACTTTTCGACATTTTGAAAGATATAAAACAAAACTTATATAAGTTTTGTTTTATATCTTTCAAACAAAACTTATATAAGTTTTGTTTTATATCTTTCAAAATGTCGAAAAGTGCGAGCGAGACTTACATTAGCAGTTGTCTTCGCCTTATTAAACTGATCATGCTCAAATAAATCTGCACAATATGAAATCCTGAGATCAGTTGCTCAACACCGGATATGGATGTTCCCTGACCGGAAACACTTGTTTGAACGCGATGCGCTGTACTCGCTGGCTCGCAGGTAAGTTGTTCTTGTTCCCATTGGCGAGACAAAACTTCAGAAACATCTGAGAGGGCCCGCGGGTCTGGGACCCTTCCGTTGAACACGTGCAAGATTGTGTACTTACCTACTTACGCATTACTAATCCCTTCAGTGGAACATGATTCTATTGCGTCGTTGATGTTCATCGCTCACTTCATTCGACGCTAACCTCGTTTTAGAGTTTCAATGGATGAAGATGAGGTCATTGAAGCGTAGGTAATTAACTTGGTTGGTAGGTACATAGTAACCAGGAGGCAGGCTCAGAAACTTGAATTATCGCTAGAATGCGCTGAAAATATCGCTATTTTGAGTATGTTTGCGAATTTCCTTCGGTTTTCTTCAGTCATCTGAAAACCTACTGCAGAAAACTCCCTTGTTTATACAATGATCTCCATTACAGTTGAAAATGCGTCATCATAGGAATGTAATGTGCTGATGGGTCTGCTACACACATGGGCTACAATATTTAAATAAAGGATGAAAAGCTATTATTTATCTGAATTGTCATTGCCCTTCTGCAATATTAATTTCATTTATTAATTACTGACATCATCAATGAATAGCTTAGTTTTTATGTGTAGCTTAGGTCAAGTGCATGCACCATGTCGGGCACTGTAATTGCATAGTTGGTTTCACAGAAATGTAAATATGTTCCGTGGTTGGTTTAACTAAACCTACACAAAATTTATGAGGTATACTTACCAAATCATATTTAAAAGCACTAAAACAATTGAAAATTAATATAATATTTCTAAAAATAAAAAATCGGATTTTAATTCTTCAATTGAAACGTTTTGCTTGCCCCAGAATCACCCTTTTATATATTTATTTCCTGAAACTAATAGGGTAGGTACCACAGACGAATAGAATATAGATTGGTACCACAGACCAATAGAACATAGATTGTATATAAAATTGAGTTCAACTATGGACAAGTTTGTAGGTATTTGCGCAGGGGCTATTAATCAAACAATAGGCACGCTTTGAAATAGTGTGTCGGTGAGATGGCAGATAAGAGATCCAGTACTCCAGTAGCAGGGGCACAGTAGTGCAAACAGCTCCTCGGCCCGACGCCGCCACGCAGCCGTGGCCGCAATGACTCACACATTATCGACAATTTCATGTTTATAGTTGAATGCTTCAGAATAATTGAAGAAGTTATTTATAAGTTTCCTCTTTGGAAGCGATTTGTGTGCGCGATCGGAGCCGGATGCCGCCACCCTTCGAAGGGCATGCCTTCACAAAGGCATTTAGTCTATTTAAAGACATCCTGCTTAGTGCGGGGGCCGCGGTCCGCTCTCGCACGTGCGTCAAGTGTCCTGCGCCTGCGCCAGCCGACCTGTCAATTACTGTCACCCTCGACTATCTCCGCGCCTGCGCCGTCTGTCTGCGCTGATAAACTCGCCGAGTCCATCATTCTGAATCTCGCCCATACAGCGGAATAGCTCGCCTCGCTGACAAGCTGTGATTTTACAATACCAGCCACGACATCTTTTACTTACTAATGCTCGCTCACTGTCCTTTCATGAACATAATTGGACCATGTTTGTTATACGGACGCGTCCGTACGTGATGAAACTTTCCAATCCATAAGATATCGAGGTACTTCTTCGATATCGCCAGGTAGGTTTCTATATAAAGTAATCTTTCCCCTGTTACTAATTATTGGCCTTTGATATGACATGCATTAGTCAGACGTGAGCAAGTAAGAAATTATATGAAGCACAAACTGATTTTATGTAAAAATTTCGAAGGTATCAAGTTCCGCTCAATCAACCAAGATATTGCTTCACGACGACTAAATTTATTGAAGGAGTATTTTCTGACAATATAATGGAGTCGGGAACAATACTGAGTGATTATAAAGTGCAGTGAAGCGCAGGTTATGGCGTTCGCATGAGACAAGCAGGGCGCGGCGACGACGGCGCCGCCAACCGAGGAGGCTAATGGTTCGGGGCCACTTGTGGCGACATCCACCTCACCAGGGTACCTTAATGTAATGGAAGGCGAGGTGCGGAAATACAGTTGTAACGTGATTAATTATAAAAACACGCAAACAAGATAAACATGATATTACAAACATAATGTTAGAAGACAACTCAACAGATAGATCCACTCATATCGCTCAGTTTATTGTTTATTTTATAACCATCTCTCGAATAGACCAGGACATCAATAGGTTCTATCGTTAAATGTGAAAACGCTATAAATCATCATCATAATGCTGTCAATAAATGCAATAAAACATAATATTGTAACACTACACACGATGAGATAATATCGAAGTTACTTCGATCGGAGCCAGCCTGTAACCTGTTCAGGACTAGTTGTGTTGTGTACTACATTGGACTGCTGGCTGGTGTAAACGAAAGTATTGTTTACTGTAGCAAATACATTTTGCAGTTTGTTTTGTAAATTACCAGTATTTTTGAAGCTAGGCTAAAGATTTATACATTCCGGAATCATTTATATTTCAAAGGGTTTCTTAATTTAGATTTGATAATAATAAATTTTGTATTTCTCAGCCTCAGTGTATTTGTTCATGCTATATAAGTATTTATGAAAAAATATAATTCTAACCCATTTGCTGAGAAATCTGGTATTCTCGCGACAAAGTGAGGGGAGTCCCTACTTGGCCGTCACCTGCGCAGTAGCTTCCCGGAGTGAAACGTAAACCGACCTTCCTCTCTACATCTCACGTCGCGACATCCCTTCGCTCCTTCGTCCCAAATAGGACAATGACCCCGTCGCAGCTTGCTCCCCTAACAGAGCTCGAAAATATCGGAACCACATGTTCTTGACCTTCCTCATACTTTTTTTAAGCCGAGAGTAATGTTCTCTTCCTACCCATTGAGGGTATATCCCGATCAGATGGCAAGATTGCAGGGGAGTAATTAACGTGGGGTGAAGGAGAGCTCTACTATAATAACGTCAAAACGAGAACAGCTGAAAATAAAATCTTTCAGCTAACCGAACTAGATATATTCTGATTATCTATTTACTAAGTTTGTATAATGTTATTGTTTTTAATTGGTTAATTATCTACCTACTCATAGTGACATAGTAATTATCGAATAGAGGGTCAAATTAAGATGTTACCAACTCGGCAATTTTGTGATTAAAAGAACCATAAATTCCAATTTCGGAGGTTTTGTATCTATCTACCTACGAGTACTAATTACTCTATTTTTTTATTGGATAAACTCGATATTTAGCTGGCCTCTATTAATGTTATCTATTCGGACTACGCTGACTTCAGTCGGCCAGTAACGGGGAACAGTAGTACCTACATAAGGGGCTGACAACTATCTTTCAACATGTCGAAACGTGCGAGCGAGAGTCACATTAGCTCTTGTCTTCGCCTTAAGTTCAATTGTCGATGATAACCAAATTGTGAAAAAAGTGTTTTAAAATACTCAAGCTATTGATCAACTTTTATTGCTGACTGTACAGTCGCTTTAACAACGTAATAAAACTACACACGCCAATTATTGTGTAATGTCATACAAAAGAATTTAATACCTCTATAATAATATGCAGCCGCGAATGTCAGACTGAGACTGTCCATACTTATATTATTAACAAGTATGATCGGCATACACTCCAATAAGGTTTTTGTTCGACGAAAGACATAGGTATTATTCTTATTTCATGTATATTTTTCAAATACTGCTTTACTTTTGATAGTTTTTTTAATAATATTTGATTGAGTGAGCGAAGCAAACGTAAATCTTACAGTTGGGCGATTTCGCATTTTATCTATGTATGTATGTATGTATGTTTCTCGGGCCATAACTTTAGAACCGTTGATCCGATCTGCATGAAATTTGGTAAGTCGATAGCATGTAGTTGAGAAATTTATATAAATTTATACGGGTAGGTATATGAATTTAATCGGACAAGGGGTTATTGAGATGAGCGAGAGATTTCAAAGGGAGCAAAAAAAATTGTTACACAAATTGTCAATTGTCGTCATATGAAAGAGTTTTGGTTTGTACATCCCAATACCATTTTTATTTTAAGAATTAGTATTACATAGTTCGATTTTGAGATACAATTGGTTACCCCAAGTACCTAGGTCCCTACCTAGGTACTTGGGGTAACCAATTGTATCTCAAAATCGAACTAATGACAATGGTATAATGGTATGATAATGGTAGTCTGAGGTCAAATATAGAGTTTGGGATCAATGCAGGACTGGAGTCTACATCACGAAATCTTAGTCCAAGGCGAACCCTAATTTTAGAAATAATAATATATCACTCACTTTTGCAGAGACTGTCCAATTATTGTGATATTTCCTGTAATATGGTTCTTTTGGAAAATGCTGATACTAAGCTATTATTGATTCTGGCTATAAATTTCTACCCACGACTATGATGATGCTGAACCCACCCATATAGGTTCATCAATTTCATATAACACTAGCGGCCTGTCCCAGCTTCGCATGGGTAAATATACATTTTTATAACATTTTAGGATAAACTTAGACCGTAGGCTCGAGTCTCGCTCTTATTTCATACATTTGCACACCCTCCTCCCCGAGTGAGTTAGAACGCGCCCCGTGGAACCACGCGTTCTCTAATAATATTTTTAAAGCGAACTAAAATTTTTAATTTCGTAATATCCATTGAATGGAATGTCCGATTTGAAAAATTCAAGAAGTAATCTATAGGTATTGAAACAATCTTGAATATGAAATGATTTATTTGGATAAGGATTAATATGAAGGTATGGATAACATGGTCTGATTGTGGTCGGCATTTCTATCAACTTTTAAAATGTAAAAAAGTAGTTATAGTAACATAACTACGATGGTTAGACATATGGTATTACTAAGTTTTTTATAGATTTTGATGTGTTATTTAATATTGCAGAACATGTTTGTGTTCTAACGTCAATAGTTTTCACAGCGCATGCGATGAAAGAAGTTATTGAAGTTTTAAAAGGGATACTTAATTTTTTCTAGTAATAAATATAGCCTATGTTACTCAGGGATAATGTAGCATTCTAATGGTGAAAGAATTTTTGAAATCGGACCAGTAGTTTATGAGCCTATTCGATATATTAAAAAATAAATTCTTTCCTCTTTATAATATCAGTGTAGATGTAGATTATGTGACTTAGGTACACAACACACTGACTTTTGCGTGTGTGAATATATAAAAAACCTGCCTGTTCATTTGTTGGTGATTGCCTAAACAACAAAAATATTAAAGCCACCTATAATCCGAAGAGCACGCGTGACTGCGAGCACGGGCTGCTAGCGATTGCACAGTAGACAAATCACTGTGCCAGTTCTAATTAATAGCATCCACATTACGAACATGTTTTATCTAGCTAGGTACCTTTCTGCCTAACAGAATTTGAACTTGAAGTCCCTCTCAATATTTTATTTAACTCGGTCATACTGAGTTTATAACTTGAGTAAGCTAGAGTGAGACTTATTTTTTTATTTAGATTACGTTTTATTTTACTAATCATTATTGATAGGCAATGCCATTACTGCAAATCAATTCTTTACGTTTCAATTACCGGAATGCGGTGACATTGTTTCCGGCATCTATTACGCAAGTGGATCAATCGAGTTCAAGTATCGCACAGGCCATCTCATTTTCTAATCGAGCCACTTGCATAATTGGACCGATTTGCACAGTGGTTGCAACGGGCGCGGGCGCGGCGGTGGTAGCCGGAGAGTCTCTTGCACAATTTTAATAATCGATGATCCGCCGATGGACGGTGAAATCAATGCCCAGCCAGCGGCGCCACCAGTTACGAACAGTGCCGATTTACATTCTTTAACATCTCAATTTAATATCGGTAATCGTGTTATAATATTTGTTTTACGATCACGCTCCATACCAAAACATGTGCCGTGGCCGAGGGAACGACATACAATAAAGGGCATTTTATGAGGGCTAATAAGACGGTCTGACCATGAAATTAGGTAAAGTGAGTACCTACACAAATGTGTATCGACCTCGACTGTAAATAAGCGTAAACTGCAACGCAAACTCAGACCCTGCACCCAAACAAGAGTCAATTCTTAATTCGGACCCGTGGAACTAAACCAATTCTGTTTTTACTGGAAGTGTACCTAAGTAGGTACCCAAAACTAAATTAGGTATAGGTACGTGTTGGTTCAAACGCAATTGCGAGAAGTCGCTCAATATAATTCGACCTGGAAAAAAAATTGTGCTCGAAAGGAGGCTCTTATAAGCGCACCACTTTAAATCCTTTCACCACACTGAAAGAACTAGTGACACGACAAGAAGAAGCAGAAGTCCTGAAAAAAGAGAGACCTATCTGTAACCAGCAGTACAATTCTTCTGGTGTGTATCAAGTCAAGCCAATTTAGCCACATAATAGCTAAAAGTGGACCTACACAAACCCACACTATTTACATGTCACATTCAATCAGTTCAATAAGTTAATGTACCTACATAGCCGCTTGCTTGACCTGCCATTAGAGATAATTGGATCAATAGCTTGAGGTGATTAATTTTATTGGCAGTATACAGACAGACTTCTATAAAATAGAGTTTATGCCTAGTCTAAGAATCTTAGAAACAACAAAAACCGATTTGTTTTTTATAAGTATACGATGTGTTTCTTTTAACTGGGACTGTATGGGGAAATCCACAACCATAAGAAGATACAGGGACACCTAAGTCGTTTTTTTGAAAACAATTAGATCTGGTATATTATATATTATTTGGGTGGCCAAGCACGAGTTATTCATAAGAATGGGTCATTTTGAAAAAAAACGTGCTGGTTGACTTAGTTACATCACAGATAAGAGAATACTAGTACATAGTTACATGTACCTAAGGATTATTTCATTTTATCGGATGCTAAAATTCTAAGCAGCAGATCTTTAATCAAATATTTTCTCATACAAAGGCCAGTGCATATTAGGGCCTAATGAATCATCGCCAATACCTCAAACACTCACAAAGATTGTTCCGTAATTCAAAACTCATTTGCACTCAGAGATATAACAGGACCAGTTTTTGTCATCCTAGACAAAGCACTTTATTATTTTATTCTATTTAACCATACGTATAAGTACCTCGCTGACTCTACTATCTATCTGCTCGTATATCCACAGGTAAGATAGAGTACTAATTGAGACACTGCAGCAATCTCCACTTCGTGTTTATGACTACCATACAGCAAGCTATCCAATAAATTCCGAACATGCAGGAGATACTGCCTCGCGTGTATCGATTATAAGAGGTTCATTTTGTTATCTCAGCATCTTTCAGTCATAATGTAACATTATACTTTCATGTAGGTAGCTGGTAGCTTTGAGAAAATAATAAATGTTTGTCAACATTTCATACAACAACGCTATCTAGTCCCAAACTAAGGGCCCGTTTCACCATGCTCTGTTAGATTAACAAAGGATTAAAGGGCCGTTAAATATGTCAAAGTTTGACAGCTAAGGTTAGATTTAACGGCCTGTTAATCCTTGATTAGTAACAAACAGAGCATGGTGAAACTGGGCCTAAGCGAAGCTTCGTCACGTGTCACTATAGTTTTTTTTCGGAAGTGTTGTGCAAGCTTGTTCTAAGGGTAC
This sequence comes from Chloroclysta siterata, assembly GCA_932294275.1. Taxonomy (NCBI): domain Eukaryota; kingdom Metazoa; phylum Arthropoda; class Insecta; order Lepidoptera; family Geometridae; genus Chloroclysta; species Chloroclysta siterata. The sequence continues at coordinate 8,407,671 of OW028600.1, read as the reverse complement.
CTATACTACCTACTGAATTACTTATATATTACTTTTTTGTTAAAACATCCCTAGTTATAATATACAGTATGACACCAGACGCAAAACAAACATCTTTAGATACGTAGGAACTTGTTCTTTATTCAAAATAAATGTTTATCTTCAGTGGGGATCGAATCCACTACCATCGCAGAAAGCAGAGCTACTATCATACTCTCTCTCTCTTGTCGTGTCACTAGTTTCTTTCGAAACAGTGTGGTGAAAAGATTTAAGATTTGCGCCTCAAGAGGCTCCTTTCGAGCACTTGACACAATGTTATAGAACTTTTTAGGTTAGAACTATTTACGCAATGCCGGTTTCCCCACGATGTTTTCCTTCACCGTTTGAGAGTACTGGCATTATGCACATAAATGTAAAAACAGAAAAACTCATTGGTGCGCGACCGGTTTCGAACCCACTACCTTAGGATCGGAAGCCGGGCCGCTACCACTAGACCACCAATGCACTATCTTGCTGAGATGTGTGGCCTGTCGAAAAAGTGTGGATTTTAGATAAGTCACATGGAAGTAGGTAATGATTAAGTTAGGTGAACGTCAGTGAGTGGTGGGCAGGTCCGGCATGGCAGTGTCAGTGTCAGTCCGGCGGCAGCGGACAGCGGACAGCGCGGGTAGGTAAGTTATTAGGGTTGGTTCGTAGATTGCGTGAATGCGTCCAGTTCAGGGTCGCGGCTTTGTGGAGCCGCGCTGGGTGGCCGCGTGTCGCGCGCCGCATGCTCCACATTGCACGCCGCAGGTACGCCGCACACCACGAACATACCTCTACATAAACACGAGCACAATACATTTTGCGCAATTTGCAACGCTTTCTTATGTCTGTTTGGTTAAGAGATTACAGCTGATGATCACGAATCCTTTTCGCTCGCTCTTTATGGGGTCTTCCAATTCTTAAAGCTGAATGACAATTAATTCATATACTAACGCATTTATATTATATATAGATAGGTATGTGTCATTATATTTAGTCCATCAGGTACCTACCTACTTCGATTCATGAATCAGCGAACGACGACATAGTTTAAGGAATAGCTAAGTAGTAAAGATAAAACTGTTGTGAATTATTATAGGTACTATCGTGGTAACATGGCGTTTTGTCTGTGAAATAAACTAGACACAGATAATTTCAGTTGTCTCTATAGGCAACCGGTACTATGAGTCAGCCGTGATTGTTTAATTCAATGCTCCTAAACGTGTCGTGGATTGTGGCGCATGCCCGCAGTCACAACAACATTGATTCATATTTATGCATGCACATTTATGTAGTTAGGTAGTTAGGTACCTCAGAGTTTATTACATCATTCTTATTCAAGCAACATACAATCTCTGAACTTACACTATAGAGATGAATTGTGAGGTATTTTTTCAAATCTATTCAAAGTACATAATAGAGGCGACCACGCGTCACCTATATCTACTAGAAGATCACGGGGGCATGTACCTGTTGCGTTGCTCGTTCCTTTCAAGGAATATTCTTCTTGTTATAAAGAGCACACGACACAAAGCGAGGTTTATCTGGTCGCATTATGAGGAGCATCTCCGCTCCCAGATCGCGCGATAATGCTCGTCGTCGAGTCACAAAAGTGGTTCGAGGCACACCGCGGTACTGGCATGGCATTGGCTCACCATTACATGCGCATTGCGCAGTGGATGGAGCGAGTAGCGGCAGCGGCGGCGGCAGCGGCGGCGGTGGCGGCGGCGGGCTTTGCGAGATGTAAGGTGATCCCGAGCCGCGTTGACCTTTGTGCGCTCCGGGCAACCACAGTCGAGCGTCTTTGTGTCGCGGCTCCGCTTGTCAGCCTCATCACAAGAAGGAACTTTGTTGTCTTTCTCCAAAAGAAAGTGGGTAGAGATATCGATGTGAAGCATTGTTCCGTCTTCCAGATAATTCAATAAAGGTACTGCTGCTGTCTATCGAACGCCATTTTTGTTTAACATTTGAATAGGGCTTATTGTGCTTGCTGTTTGGAGATCTGAATAGCAAGCAGGTGTGTCTTTGAGTTTACGGTCGCTGATCTCAGTTAAAGGTAGTTTAACGTGGTAGGTATGTGTGAGTTAGTTCAGAGGCCAGGATTGTTTATTTTTATCTGAGACCCCCATCAACGTCTAACATGAACAGTTTGTCAAGTGCTCCTAGCTCCTTATATGAAGGATAGGTCCATTGCATTGTGATAATATGAACTTGGCGTTCGTAAATAAATATGACATCATGGCATAGAGAGAGAATTACAAATATTTTGTACGAGGCACTTAAAGAGTCGACAGTCGATACCTATATTACAAGTCATAAGTTTATTGCTTTCAATAGAGAAAAAGAAAATGTATCATCATTCAAATTGGTTGGTTAAGGAAATACTACAGAGTTCACAATGCATAAGGCAATGGATTATTAAACGAAAATGCCTAATTTAATCTCCGTCACCCGACAATGTTGTCAATCAAGATCAAATTAACACCATTGTACGATAAAAAACCCTTTGGTGACTGCTGTTAACTATAGTTAGTGGGCTATTGTGAAATTTAAAGAAGCATAAAATGCAGGTGAAGATTATCATTTATAGTCCGGTCACCCGTTTCAAATGAGCGACGGCAGACGAAGACGTACCTATCATGTATACTACAGAGACGTGTCAAATGCGTAGCGTCGCCGTGTCGGCGCCGCGGGTGCAGCATAACTTTGTTCTGTGAGATCGTCGCCGCATTTCGTGGACACGCATCTGAATAAAGGCTTATTAAACATCATTCACATCTCAAACAAATTCAATAAAGCTTTATTTCTATTGATTTTTTAATCACATCTTGTTCAACCTTTCTCACAATTAACATAACAATGCAAGTGCCTTAATACCTAACACGTATTTCCCGCAGCCAAAAATAGTAACGATGATTCCACAGCTTTTTCAAAGCGTCTTTTTAATGAAGAATTTATGAATACTCTGAAACCTACCGATCTCAGTGCAAGTTTATTGATTGAGCGATCAATAAACTGCATAAATAGCTAGGACTGCGATCAATTAAAATACTTATAAAGTGCTAAAATGTATTTTCTCAGAATGAAATTATTATTTTCGTATTGTTTCCATAATTAATAGGATAATAAAGATAAAAGCGCAGATGACGAGCGTAGCCATCGGCCACGGCTAGGTGTGTCTGACAGATGTGCCAATTTAACTCGTGTCACCTCGGCCGGCCTTCCCGTTAACACTGTAAACATACGAGCTGATATTCACTCGAACTTGCTGGGTTTACAAGGGCCTAACCACGAATGAATTTGACTTTAGTTGCGTAAAAGTATCATATCACTAACTACAACAGAATAAGGTCGAATATTGCTATAGTTGCGTTAAACTCTCGCTGCAGGCTCGGTCAGTGCTCAACCTATAGTCGCGTTAAATTCCCGCTGCAAACTCGGTCATAAATCATCATAACACACGCTTATATAACAAGGATCGTCCGTTCTCCTAAGTGCGAGAGAGAGAGAGAGAGAGAGAAATATGGCTGTCTCATTCCGATAACTTATGACCGAGCCTGCAGCGAGAGTTTAACGCGACTATAGGATACGTTAACGCGATGCGACAAAATGTCAAAATTTGTATGTGGTCAGCCTGCAGGTGAGCGTGATATTAGTACCAGTTACGCAACGAACGCCAGTCCCTACCAATACCAGTAGGCTCGCATTACGTACACCAAAAAAGTGAGCAGACTCAGTACTCCAGTAGGTAACTTACCTACCTCTCAAACGTAGTTAAAGTAAGTACTTAAAATCAATGGAGCGGGAAGTCGGTGAATGGCCAAAGCTAAATCGTTATTCCTGGAACCGTATGGAGAAGGCCCGTGTCCAGTATACTGGACACGGGCCTTCTCCATACGGTTCCTAACTAAAAGAAATACTAAAAGAAGTTAACTATACTGGACTATAGTCCAGTATAGTTAATTTCTTTCGTTGATGATGATGATAATGAAGCATTATGGAAGTCAGCTAAACGATAACGAGCGAATAAAAAAAAACTACTTCCATCCCTTGTTCCATCAGTTTACCTATTAGTAGAATTTTATGGAGCAAATTCATAGGTACATAATAATATATAGGTACATAATCCTAGACCTATTTTGTCCCTACCAACCTACCTATGTGTAAAATGATTCTTCCCATAACGCACAGCTGCAGCGATCTCATGTGAAATATTGCTTCGTGTGTTTATCAAAGTACCTATTAACTACGCTAGTGTAGAAAACGGTCAGCTGGCATATTTTTTCTACTTATCTGGATCTGTTAGCCTTTTATTCGTCTGCTGACCCATATGTCTCCGTATTCCAACGAATTTATGGCACACTGTATTTTTTTACAACAAACCTGCTGCCGCATTATTAAAAAACTGAATAGGTAGGTCATTTGAAACAAGATCAACAATAGGTAGGTATTTTGGTATTCCATCAGTTATATCTACAAGTTTACTTAGTGTGGATCTAGTCCCACACAGCGTTGTGTGAAATATCTACAAATTAATTTATTTATTTTTTCATGTATGCCAAATCTTTTTTTAAGCATTAGGTAGGTATGTCAATCTGCCTTTTTGACTCTATATTTTTGGATGTTCTAATAGAATCGACTTGTAGATGCACCTACCACTGTTTATGTTTTTCCATTCGTATTCAAGATAAAATGGTAATACAAATAATTGAGAAAATTTCCACGGCTTTGAAGTAAAAACCGTATTTGATAAAGTTACAAAGTCGTCGTATGCGCATACGCACAATACCTGCGAGAGGCACAAGCCACAGAGTATTTCATGAATGTGTAATCAGAGAGTTTATTGATCGCGGTGAGATTAACACCACTCCGCATTGTTTGTCTTGGCACGTCTTAAATTTTCCCTTTTTGTGCCAATAACTTAAGGAATTCGCGATTTTTTTTCTCGCCTTCATGAATGTCATCATTTATCACACAGGAAAAGAATTATTTCTTCTTGTGTTGCACTGTCGCAACCGCTAAATTGTAAATTGTAATGTTTTACGACTATCTTTTACTCCTAAAATAGAATACTTACTTTATGAATACATCATCCGCGACCTCGCTGACACGAGGAAGTGAGGAAGGCAAGGATGCCAGAACCTTTTGGTAAGCATACTTTAAAGCTTTTAATGAATAAGAGATTTTGTTACAGGAAATCAACAATAATGATGTCGAGAAAACTCTTTATGTGATAAATATAATTATTGTAACTGAGGGTGTCCTAGAGTCGCATGCGCATCCTGTACCGCACGTGCCATACACGCGGCCGGAAGCGTTCTGCCAACGGGCCACTTATCGCGACCTTCGCCGATATTCTTGTTTGTATCCCCAATTCCAGCAAAACTAAAAAAACATTGACGACCTCTGTGATGGCGCAGCGGGCGATTAACCAGCTGAAACGCGTAAGATGGGGGTTCGATTACATATATTAGCAGGTTTACCAATTGTCTTGTGGGCCTGGCCGTTTTACAACCAAGTATGTACCCGAAGCCCGCGGTGCGGAAACGGTGACGGAGATTATCTAAGAACAAGCAACAGCGATAGAGCAGTAGCAGTAAAGTAATTCGTTGCACTGCTATCACCTTCTGTCATGCTAGTCAATTGTCGTTTTGTCAAAAATACGATCTACTGTTGACTAGACGTCAACATTTTAATTATATTGCTTGTTTTTAGAAAAAAGCATCTAAAATCGATCAAAGCGTCGCGTTAGTGGAAATGCAACTTTACGTTCCAACTATGCGGTCGGTCAATTTGTTACAATCCAACCACCAATGTCAATGTCAAAGACTTGCCACGGAAAACGGTAGCGGCTCTAAATATCACGATTTCAATTCTTTGACGAAGTGAATGCACGTTTTCCTTGTTCATTCTTATCTCAGTCGATCACCATAATGCCAAACTGCCTTAATAATTAATATAGGTACCAAATGAAAGGTACCTAACGTTATGGTATTGTGAATCTGGTGATCTAGTGGTAGCGGCCCCGTCATCCGATCCTAAGTTCGCGGGTTCAAAAACCGGTCGTGCCCCAATGAGATTTTCTGTTCAACAATTTATGTGCACAGTGTCAGTACTCTCAAACGGTGAAGGAAAACATCGTGAAGAAACGAGCATGTCGTAGAACCTAAAAAGTTGTAAAACATGTGTCAAGTGTACGAAAGGAGCCTCGTTGAGGCGAACTTAAAATCCTTTCACCACACTGTTTCGCACGAACTAGTGACTCGACAATAAGAATTGTGAATCTAGCTACCCTTACTTATTTTGGGCAAGTATTTACATGTACTTATCTAAACTTTGTAAGTAAAATGATGCAACTGTCATAGCATGCTATCACTATCAATTTCTGTAACCTTGATTTCCGAGAGTTTTACCGTCTATGTAAGTTAGTGTATGTAGACAGCTTATTATGTAACGACCAACGATCGCTGGTATATTTATCACGATCATATTTGCATTGGTGTTATTGACAGAACTTAGGGACTGTGATAAAATAGACAGGTTGGGCCTTATCTCGTGGTGCGGACATCCGCGGTGTCCACGGTCCTTCGTACTTTGAGGACGCGACGTGCGCTATCGACTAACACACATTTACTATCTAGCAGACCCTTCTGTAGCCTGATCATAATCATCTTCATAGCACACGGATAAATACGTGACAAAATGCTCTCGCTTTTCAATTATATTTATATGATAAATATAATTGAAACATGATAACTGCTCGTTCTTATAATCCTTGATTTTAAAACTAAGTAAGTCATATACTTATCGTATTTTTTTATACTACTTGCTGATGGAAAAATCAGATGGCCCATCTGATGTTAAGTGGTAGCCATCACCTATAACAAAGCATTGCCTCGTAAGTCACGCACGGACCGTTCCTGCGCCCATTTAGGTGCCTACGAGTATACAGAGCGTCCCAAGACTATGCAACATGCAGGGAAAGTATTTATTTATTTATTTAGGATTACCAACAAATGATACACAAAATTACAATAAATTCCATACAGTTTGGATTATATAAGGTGCTCTTTCAAATATAGGCAACCACAGCATGCATTTTAAAAGTTAAATAAGATACATTCAAAGAATTTCTAAAAATTACTTGCTTCGACTGAAAAATACACCCAGAAACAAACAGAACAACACTACTAAACGAAATACCTACTTCATAACCAAAACCGATTTATTGATATTCTTTGGTTTTAAAAATAAAATAAGTAAGCTTATAGCGTGGTTTGTCACGGTTAACAGGTAACAAAACATTACGATTGTTCCTCTTTATACCAGAAAGCCTGAACAATGACCTGTTCGAGAGAGCGGCGCGGCGACGCATTTTTCCAAAGTCTTCTTTTATTCGCATTCAAAAAGCTTAATGGAATTTCACATTGCGCCAGTCGGTGCATTGTACAACGACGAAGAATGTGGATAAAATCAACAACGCACTAAATCACACACCCGGTTTTTACAATAGTCGGGTAAAATACAGATTTTGGCTTCACCAAATACGAAATATACGCACGATATAATACATGCGGAAGAGTTCGTATTCCTAGAGCAGTAAAGGTGTGTAGGTAGATGAGTGCTAGGTATTTTTGCAAATCTCAGTGGGTTTATGGCACCTAGGGTGAAAAGACACGGGCATAAATCTGTGATGGTATGCGCAGGCGCATAGGAAGTGGCGGAGCTGTGTGTTCACGCCTACGTGGCAGGAGCAGGCGCACGCTCAGGGATCTGCACGTTCTTAGCATATCTGAATCTGTCTACACGCGGCGGCACTCCAGCGCCACCAGATATGGGCAAAAATTGAAACACGGAACGCACATATCTGAGTGGGCCTCTGCCTACACATAAAGCGTTTCGTTTGTGCTTTCTTTATGTTCTGCCCCTGTATGGTAAAGGAAATAAAATCGTGTCCACGATCTGAATACCTTTACCGGTTACTAGGTATCAAAACTTTCAATGTTGTTATCAACTTTTTAATCTTCCGAACAAACAATAAGGCGGTATAAGTAGGTATTTATGATGCCCGTTCCATGAGATCTCGATATCCGCAGACTTATGCATGGTGCATTAACATCACGCAGCCAGAATTATATTATTGCTGTTCGTATAAAATCATAAGACCAGATCAGGCAGGTAGAGCAGACAAGGATTCGAAACCAAGCGATCGTCGAAATCGAGAAATTTCCAAGAAGTTACCAATTCGGTCAATTCAAGTTCACATGAGCAAGTACAATGTTGGTTTTTGCGCATCTCTTTACCTGCATATGCCTGCATGATGAGGTCCCACGGCCTCGGCGCCTCAACAGGTGCGCACCTGAGCGCAGACGAGCTTTTTCATTACGGACATACGAACAAACAAAGCGACTGGCTCGTTCAGGATGATGCCCTGATTCATTCATCGTTCGACATGGAATGCCTTTATGTTTGTTGATCGAACTCGATCTCATTTTTATTGTTTCGCTCCGACTTTGCATTAACCACGTACCTGGGCTATGGTTTCCAAGCAAATCCTAACTATAGAATACTTTATTTACTGACATCATCCAAAGAGTATTTAGGCATTCATCATCATTTACACTAGATCCCTCCGATTTCAACTCTGGGTTAATCCCACAACTGACTAACCTTGAATAATTCGGACGAGATAGGAAATGTTGACTCTACGCTATTTACATTTACCTAGATATCTGTAGAATATCATATTCAAATATACCAACAAGTCGCACTGTTAGCTTTATACCATGTTATCGATGAATTTGTTCTTGATTTACAGTGCCCATAAAAGATAAATGCAGCCGTAACCTTGATCTAAACACATCTTGATACTGGAAATGTAGGCAAATAAAGGTGGGTCGACCGTATATACAGACTTATTCCACGAATATTGTATTTGAGTAACAAATCAATAGGTAATCATCCTCTAAACGGATATTACCTCGACTCACATGGTTACTTTCCCATCGATCGGTCAATTCTCACGTATTGCATGAAAGGCTTTCTCACTATCTGCTCTAATGCACATTGAGTTGCGTACCTGTATCAGCTGATTTTGGACATTTCTAAAGAAACCTAATTTCAATGATACACAAAAAAAATAAAGGATTCTCAAAGTTTACCTGTCATCATGTTGCGTAGAATTTTCTCAGCTGATCTTGGCAAAACACCTTTATTTTTTGCGCTTCATGACCATAAAATTCCCATGGCAATGTACTGGACTGGTTAATATTTTGTCTCCTTGAAAGTTAGAGAATGGATAAATTTGAGCTCCAATTAAGCTAAGTGTACCTATAGGTTGCGCGTACGCAGGCTCGAGCGGCAGTAGCCGCTACGCTATCGGTATCGGTTGATCGCTTCGTGTTAATTATTACTTTCATTAGGGCAATTGTGCTGATGCTTGGTCAGGCTGATTGAAGCCGCTTTATATTACCATAAGTGTAGTAGAAAGAGCCTGTTTGAAGCCGCTTTATATTACCATAAGTGTAGTAGAACTGTTTGTGAAGGGCTCGTCCGGGGAAGTACTACCACCACGCCTTTTTCTGCCGCCAAGCAGCAACGCTGTGTTTTGGTTTGAAGAGTGTGGTTGCCGGTGTAATTACAGGCACATGAGGCTTAACATCTGTATGCCTCAAGTTGATGGACGCAGCGCAGTGCATCTTAGGGCACGTTCCTATCGTGCGTGACTTACGAGGCAATGCTTTGTTATAGGTGATGGTTACCACTTAACATCAGGCGGGCCATCTGCTTGTTCTGTCAGCTAGTTGCATAAAAAAAACAACAGGACAGCCAGCATCTATTACACCACATTTATTTAGGTCACAAAATTAGTACAGAATATTTCGAAAGGTTTATATTATTAAGCTTTTGAAGTATTATTGCATAAGTTGTTTGTATGTGTTATTTTAGTAGTAGCATTAAAAGTTAGGTTAGGTATAAAAGTTGGTGAGAGTGGGGTATCGGATATCGGTTTTTAGGGAGACACTAACATGACATGAATAAATACACTTACATGTTCTCCAAAAATGAAAGTATATTTTGGATAGATGGATTGTTAGAGAAGACATACGCTTGTGGTATTAAAGTTTTAGTGTGTAAAAGCAGTAGTGCTATTCGGTAAACATCAATCACCCAAGTGACGGCGGAATTGGCAGTGAGTTTTTACTTTGGCATGTTGTAATAAATTCTCACTAGCGCCACTGTCGTGGGTGTTTTGGCGAGAGGAAATGCCAACGTGAGTGAGGCAAAACTTTTGATGGAAGTGAGCGCGGATCCACTAGGTGGAACTCCCAGTGATTTTGAACGGTCAATGTTTCAAAAAGGTATTACAGTAACAACCCTCACATAAAAGAAATATAATGATGAAAAATCATGGTTAGGTACCTAGAGCCAATGACAAAAGTTGTCAATTCCTTATGCTGACTGTACTCTAATATAAATACTCTCGTGCTCTAAACTAACTCAACTAACTAACTAACTCTAAGGTAACTATTCAATAAAAAAATAGAAGCCTAGAAGAACAGGCAACAAACTTACGGCTTGGTTCCTACCGTTCTTTTGTATGACCCTATATCAAACTCTTTCCTTTCGATCACTCTATTCATTCAAAGCTCAAGCTGTGGATAAAGTGTATAGCATTAATCTTACCGCAATGCGTTTAATAGATTTCAACTTAAGCTGCGAGCCATTGGCAATGAGTATAATAGGTTCCCTCGGTTAGGTGGAACAATAAATATTATGTATCTCAGTAGGCCATTAACATATCATTTTGCTGGTTCCAGTGGCCGCGGGCAGCCGCCGCAGCGGCGCGCCTCTACCACGTGGCCCATTCTTGGTTCTTATCAGCACACTGATAATAAAATAATAGACATAATTTGTAACATTAAATGAATGTTAATACTGCAATGTGGGTCAAGAGCGTATTGTGGTGCTTACTGTAAAGAGTTTTGCACCTGCTCGAATTATAGTTTCAAAATACATACTAACACGTTTCTGACTGAGTCAGTCGGCTGCGCTCTTAGCGGTTTGTAGTTAGGTTAGTCTAGCGCATTACCTAATGCACTATGCTGGTTGTTTTACCTACCAATTTAATTTGGTTGTTATTAAGTATAGTAGGTCTATTGACGTCAATCATGTTTTTGTGACACAAAATAAACATATTTTCATTTTTTTTTTATTTTGAATCATTCAAATTTCCAGCGCCTAGGCCGCTCACTGGAGTCGAGCAATCAGTGCGTTTTGTCAACAAAAACTTGATCGCGACAGAGTCGCACGCTCGCACGTTACGATAATATTGCATTTTATTGTTTTTTGGTGGTCTTGATGTAATTTCTATTAAAATTTAAGCAACTGTCGTAAAATTTACGTGAAATGCAGGTAAGTCGCTCATTAACTATATTAAAGGTTGTGTATTTACACGTAATTTATGATGGGTTGATTTGTGAATGGGTTGCAAGGGCTGGGCTCATGAAGGCTGTACAGGCTACAATTCAGAGGAGCTGGATGATTTTACATGCAGAGGATGTATTGCTGAATGGTGAAACGACCGACCGTGGCAGAATACAGAATAAATATAAATAAGTATAGTACCCTATACTATACGTATTTTTTAAGTAAGAAAAAAGTTTACATCATTATCAGACAGTACAATGCCTATCTCCGCTACTGGATGCCTATATCCCCTATACATTTCCAGGTAGAACAATTTCGGGCTTTCTTGCACAGACTTCCCGCGATCGTTACAATGTCGTCGGTCCGTCTAGTACTACGCTTCTTTTTCTGATTCGTGGTCGCCATTCGAAGGTTCATAAAGCTTACAATTTGCTACCAATATTATACTGCTAATGGCAGATGTTCAGGGCGATTTAATATTAACATTCGTAAAAGTATCAACTTATGTTCCAATAAATATTTCTCGTTCCAAATTCAAATTAATTTTGTTTTTGTATTATGTTATGTCTTTATAAGTATCAACTTATTTTAATCGCATTATGACACAAACATGACATAAGTATTGGATGGGGAAGGATATTAATAGTGCTTATCTACACTATCTACACTAATATTATAAAGAGGAAAACTTTGTATTTTTGTTGTTTTGTTGTTTTGTATGTAACGAATAGGCTCAAAAACTACTGGTCCGATTTCAAAAATTCTTTCACCATTAGAATGCTACATTATCCCTGAGTAACATAGGCTATATTATATTTTCAAAAAAATCAGGGATCCTTACTAAAACTCTAATAATGTAACCCAAGGTGGAAAAAATAATCCTTACATCGCGTGCGCTGCGAAAACTATTGATGATAGAACAAAATAATGTACTACGACTTTGCAGAACACGTCATTATCTACAAAAAATGTCGCGACAGCATATGTCTAGCTATTATAGTTATGTCACAATAAGTGTTCTTTTATTATAAAAATTTAATTGAAATGCCGCCGATAGAAAAGGGTCTTTATTTGTACCTTGGTATTAATCCTTATCCAAATAAATCTTTTCATAATTAAGACTGGTTCAATACCTATACATAACTTCTTGAATTTTTCTAATCGGACATTCCATTCAAAAGATTTTAAAAATATAAGGTCACGGGGCGCGTTCTCACCCAGCGCGGGCCCGGGCAAGGCGCGAGCTAGAAGTGACTCGAACCCACCACGGTCTAAGTTTATCCTAAAACGTTGAAAAAATTTATGTCCACCCATGCGAAGCTGGGACAGGCCGCTAGTATTTAATACTTTTCTAATACATCCATAAAATATAGCTTAAGCGATGCGTAGCGCCTCGTAGCTGTCGCGTAGCAAACAAAACGTAACGTGCGATTATTCTGGGATAACCTTCTTAAAAGTAAGTTCTAAATAAAGAAATAGAATAATATGGTTCAAAGTCAAAGTCAAAGTCAAAATGTATTTATTCAATAAAATCACAAGGATCACTTTGAAACGTCTTAAAGCTAGGTGACTCTAGGTGCCAGTTCCACGCGACCAAAGCCTAGAAGAACAGGCAACAAACTTACGGCTTGGTTCCTACCGTTCTTTTGTATGATCCTTTTACAATGTAATAATATAATATATTATTGAAGTTTAGTGAGGCGTAGGCATACAGAAAAAGGTAAACATAATCAAATTTATAAGACAGCACACGTAGTAGGTAAGTTACTTTAGTGCTAGTATTATTAAAAGTTAAATAAAACATATGCATTCGATTTGGTGCCCTCGCCAGTAAACTATCTTATAAACAAATTGGTAAGCATTTGTTCACTGAGAAAACGGAGTCGGTACCTTACCAATGTACCTAGGTACATTGGTTAGCTACCTAATTACCTACCTAGGTACTCCGTCCGTCCGTTTAAGCTTAGTAAATAATTTTACTCAGCTGGAAAGAATTGTATATGTATGTACCTGCTAGTAAATTAAATAATTTTAACTATTTATAAGTGGTAGCACCTAACTAATTCTTGAATTCTTTATTATATACAGAAACTTTAACATACTTACATTATACAGGGTGTTAAAATACCACTCCCGAAAACTTCAGGGGGCTCAAGTACCCATCGCATTCACAGTGTTGGTTCCTTAGAAAATGTTATTCATATTGATGGGATTGACCCCTGAAGTTTTCGGGAGTGGTATTTTTACACCTTGTATACTTTGAGTTTAAAAGAATATATGTGAACCCTCGAATTAATTAGATCAATGCTATGAACAATAACGCCTCATGATAGTGGAGGATGATGTCATCTTCACAAATGCTTCCTTCCTAACAACTACGTCACTATGGTATAGAGTGGCAAGGGACGAGGGTCGAGGCGGGGGGATAGCTGAATTGGTATTGTAATTTCGACGCTCAGACCGACGCTCCAGTGGCGCAATTGGTTAGCGCACGGTACTTATAAGACAGTGTTCGTGAGCGATGCCGGGGTTGTGAGTTCGAGCCTCACCTGGAGCATATTTTTGATCCTGTGAAATATTCCCTCAAGTTTATGAGGTAAATCATCAATGAAATTGCGATGACACCAAATAGAAAGAAGTATGCAAAACGAATGAAGTTGAATAATAATTATGTATTCAATTCATTTTATTTATATAGGAACCTCTTTGTTTATTAAGTTACTTATTATGACAAAGAGTTTTTAGGTGTTAAATGTTTTATAAAGTCACAATACCAACACAACATAGGTACAATTTTGCCAATATTGCTATTTGCCGAGCACTGCATGCCGCTCGACCCCCTGATCCTGACCTAAGCCCTACCGCCTCCCCTACCCCCGCTGTCCTACGCTACCAGCTATTTGACTTGATCTCGTCTGATTACCAGAACGGGACCCCACCTCATGCCTCGAGCTATTTTCGCAAAAACTCCTTATAACAAAAACTAATCCAACCCATCTACAAAAACTTTGTTGTTTTTTGGATTCCAAATGATTTCTTCTGTCACGATTCTTTTTATGAACTTACACTTTAAAAATCGACCCGACCCGACATACCGACCTCGGCTCGTGAGGAATGTAAATCGATGACCGTGCGCGAACAACCCCTTCGATAGACGAATGCCATTTCAATTGAAAATCCTTTCGATTTTTTTACACGCACACCTACGAGAAACTATTCGGGCACGCACTGGTACGTGCGTATCCGATCCTAGTGTGTGCAGTGCGACGGACAACGCCCTGCCCTGTGGAAGTCATCATTCGGTTTAATTTTAATGAAATTGAAAAGATAACAGCTACGACTGGTTAATTGAAACGAAATTAGCTAACGTACCTAATACAATCTAAGTATTCTATTTAATTGAATGACAACGTTAATAGATAAGAGCAAACGGAAGTCCAGATAGGAAAAGTAATAATAGGTACAATTGCCATACAATTGATTCGATCTAATGTGCGTATATTTTGATTTCAAATTGACATACAGATAGAAAGCAAACATGAACAAAGATAGAATGGCAATAAAGATAAGACTCTGCCGGGTATATCATCATTCGTGATCAGCAATAATGTAGTCTACCGAGCCCGTAAAATATACCTAGCTATAGGTACTTTGGGAACATATCGCGCTGAAATAAATGCGATGTTTGTGTTCTACTCCTTCTCCTACTTCTTCTACATTAGGTTAAAAATCGCGTTCTTCACTATTGGTTTCACAGACCTAGGTATTTTGTAAAACAGTAGCTGGGTCCAACTGTCTATAATTTTTCTAGAGTCAAATACGAGTATATCTTCGGGGAAACAATTTACCGTTGGCTAAGAATTTATGCCGAATTAAAATTCCATTGTTGCTTGTACAGAGTCCAGTTGGAAAGATAATCTTGAGACAACTGTGTTTAGCATTGATTTGGGAGCACCGTTGATCACGAAGTGGTCTGCTTTCGTCACCGCGAACAGTAGTCGATCAATTCATAAATAACAGAGTAACGGGACCTTCTAATTCACGTGGCGATTACATGTATCACTGTACCCAATTGCTGCCATTGTTAATTAAAATAACTACCTACAGTAACGAGAACTTTACTCACAACAAACTACTGATAAATCATTGTTAATGTCATGGCTTTATATAATTAGGTATATTATTTTTGTAAATTTCGTTGGAGCCGATAAGAACAGTCATAATTGCCATGTCGGAACTCTAATAATAAATTTAAATGTTCTATGTCGTATTGACTGTTTTCAGCCACAAGTTTTTCATACAATAAATTATGACAGCGCGTCATTAAAAACACATCTAAAGGTAGGTTTCCAAAATCTCAGAGTGGTCATTAAGGCTCTCAATGCTTTTATTTTATTGTACCAGCATTTTTTGGTTTATTTGTATCATGTAAAACTCTCATCAATAAAAAGTCTCAAAAACAATATTAAAAAACAGGTAATAATAATAGGCTCCCTTAGTCAGTAATAATAATAACCCTTGGTAGTTAGATCTGTATGAATCAGTTATACAATACCTGGAATAAAATTTTATCAGTGAGCTAAATAAGTGACCAGTTAACTGTTATACTTTTCTTTTCGGCACACTTCGTATCTGTCACAATAGAACGAGTGGTGCGATGAAGGCGCGCAAGCGCTGATCGTATCTGTCAAACTCAGAGCTGTCAAACAGGAGCGTGTGTCTGTGACGGACGAGAGACGCAACGCCCGCGATTGCTACCGTGTCGTCGGTCGTTTGCAATGTGGTACCTACCCAGCTTCCTCTCATTGACATCACAGAGTACTTTGTTATAACTGAAATAGAGGTACAACTCAGCTACAATATCGGGTAATACAAAGTGTCGCCCTCTGGTCGAAGGTTTTGGAACTAATGCCAACACAGTATGTACGTAGGTAGGTATCTATAGCTCGCTGCGGTTGCTAGCTAGCTAGCTATACATTTATCTCTACCTATCTACCGTTTTCTATAATGTTATTATTTTTAAATACAATAAAACAATGCTTATATACATACAATGTGTTTTATTATTTATTGTTTCTTCAAAAAAACCTTTCAGTCATGTCTTTTGCTCATTATTTGATGTTTTTGGATTCATAAATTTCATGTTTTTCATGAGATGCTTGGATTCCGTCCATGTTTTGTGGTGTATGGAAGTAGGCGTCACAGGTCCTAGAAGAGGCTTGCCATGCTCCTTTTTTTTGCATAAGCTTGCATTCATGGAATCAAAAAGTTGGTCGAGAAACATATATATCATATCAGCTGTATTTTTGGCTTATTCCGGAAGAATGCCTTCATCTGAAAAAAATATATATATTTTATTAGTATTTTAATCTAATCGGGCAAAACAAAGAGGTGAGAACAGCATGGCAATATAGATAGGTATTACTAATGTTCAGTTTTTATTATTATTTAACACGCAAAAATAAATATTTAAAATAAGATCTTCCCTGCTTGTTCCATCATCACGTAGAACAAAAAATAATATTACTTAATAAGCTTAATTTTATAATTTTTTACTGACATGGTATTTTTCTCATGGGTACAGCTTCTCTAAGATGATTATTCCAGCATGAACACTTTTCTTCAAAGTGTGCATCACATACACGGCGATACGATATTTAAAAATATGGTCATCTTTTAGCTGCAAAATATTGCCACCAATAGATTTTTGTCCTTAGCTGGAATAGAGAATTTGTGCAAATTCATCTTGGTGTCTGAAAAAATAACAGATAGGTTACAGAAAAGTTATAAGTTTAAACATACAATAAATTTATATGAAGCATGATGTGCATGTTGCTAATTATTTTCAATTATATATTTTATCGTTCTATTTTGCCTGAGAAAATAGTTAAACAAAACAGTTGATTTAGAGGAACTGAGACTATTACCTCTTATCTGTGCTATTACACAATGTATTATATCCAACTCAGTAGAAGGAAACGAAATTTTACCTAACCTATATTACTTGTAGGTACTTAAGTATGTACTTAATATGATGTACGGCTACTTGGGAAGATATCTGTACCTAACTACCTACCTAGCCTAGTATTTAGGAAGGTAAATAGGTTATCTACATTATAGGCTGAAGACTCAACTCGTACCGAAATTGGAAAGATTACAGAAGAATTGATGTTATTAACATTAACATTAACACTACCATTTCGGTATCATGGTGAGGTTTGAGCTGCGATTCGGCTCGTGAAACACACGTAATCAAGTTTTTTTGAATGATGAACTCCATGGTTGACTCTAACGGTTAAAACACTTACCTAAGCTATATAAACATCCAGGGACACAGCACTTTCTATTAGACTTTTGTTCAAAACCAGGAACAAAGTAAAACGGGAATTTTCAAAGTAGGCATAAACACTGTGAACAACGGTAATAACAAAAACTGCCATGTTGGATTAGCAGTTTTCTTAAAATCTTGCGGTAGAATGTGGATACTAGTCTTTTTACCACGAGATGTTCAGAATTTTAAATACTGCCATCTTTGCAAAGGTTTAGGAGTTACTTCACATTTTAGTGACGTAAGCGGTTACCCGTTTGACACTACTATGATTGTCAACCCTGATTGACATGACAACAAATCATCTGTCCATCGTCCATCACAATGTTTTCAACAAGCTTTCTAATACAACTCAAAATATAATTTGCATAAGTATTTAGGTAATTATTTGCATCTCAGATTCATTTTTAAGTAGGTACATGATTGACAATTGTCGCAAATCATTCGTGCATGTCAGATTACCCTTTAAAAATTGAACAAAAAAACATAGAAAGTTGTTCGCTCCGAGTGGGTGGGCTCTATGCTGCTAAAGCCGCCTCCTCAATTGTCACTTTCTTGTCAGTGGATTGAGAATAGAGAATCTTGCAAGGGTAAGCAGCTAATAGAAACCTGTTACCGTAATAAAATATCAAATTAACAGACCAAGTACGACGTTTGCCCGTTATAACTATTTAACGAATATTGGAGTAAACATCTGTAAAATATAATCTCATTGCTAATTCAATTTACCAAACAACTATAATGCAATAAAAGTTTGTAATAACTTCCACTGTGGTTAAAAGGAAGATCCTAATTGTGATTCATGTTGGTTTTACATTTCTCAAACACCTACATCAAACGCAGAGATGCGTTTCGAATCACTGATAGGTACTTAAAGAGTTTGCCTAAACCGATTAATCACGTACAGCCAGCACGGGCCTTGCTGCCGCATGTAATTCACCACTTGGATAAAGAATCGACCATAAATATTAATCAAGAAGATAGTATTAAAACTCGTACCTAAATTGTGGATGTGGAATCATAACCACAACGGTCTCTACTCATACAATGCGACAACACCATGGCGCGACTGACCCACAAACGGTTATTTATTAATAAATAACTTTTATGATAACCTGACATTATAACAAATGCAATGACTATAGGTGCGAATGCTATAATGGTTACAAATGAACAGTCAAGAAACATGACCGGACTGACTAGAAAAACAGAAGCTCTCGACATTTACAAAACCGTGTGTGGGTTGTCTATTGCCGGTTAGAGATCCCGACCTCTGATACTTAGATATATAAAATTAATTGTAGTAGTTTGAATTTGACTGAGGGCTATTTACACATTTCATGATTTATAGTTTAACTATACAAACGTACTAACCTTGATATTCGACTAGGAAAATCTATAAATACTCTATATGAGCAATGAAGGATGGGGCTACGCTGTGCAGCAATGAATGCGCAAATACGAAGTCCTAATTATTGAACTAATGGAAAAGCTTTTAGAAAAATATTGTATGTCAGAAGTCTCTTATTGAACTAGCGGGATTCGCTGTAAATCACAAGTGACGTTTATCGCCGAGCAGCAAGTTCAAAGACAATGCGTTGGCAGATCGTTTGGACATAATTTAAAGGTACGATTGTAGTGCCAAAGAAATAAGAAGATATTCTGCCATGTGACGCCTAGTCGACCCACATTATGCTGAGTTTCGCAGGATTCGTATCAGACTTGTGTTTTTTGCATCAAATCTTTAAGAAAAAAATATACATTTCTAGATCTTTGTGGATGACTAATGAGATCAGAGCAATGTCCAAACTTGAGGGTACATTTGGTACTGTGGTATCCGTCCTACCTTACCTATGTTATTTATGGTTGCGGGTAGGCCGCTATTAAACAGTTGGTTAGTTGACTCGAGTCTTTCACTTGCAAGCTCCCTAAATTATTTGATAAATCCCACTGGTACACGCACACTTTTGGCACCAGAACTCCTCACGGTATTCCATGCCAGGAAGTTGGTGGATGAAGAGGGCTAAAAACAGTTCTTCCTGGAAATGTTTGGGGGAGGCCTATGTCCACCATCAGATTTCTTCATACCGATAACAATGGGTCCATGCATGACAGCAGACCTATAAAAAAAATTAACCGTTGTATTTGTGGCAGGTTGCAAGACCATCGCATGTATTAAGGTCGACCTCAATTATAGTTCTATGATCTGTGGCATGGGTAGAACACTAGTTAGTTATGGAGCGGGAGTCCTGAGGCGTGAGTCAGGCGAACGGTGGCGCGCTGGCGACGTGGTGTCGCCGCGCCGCTTGACGGCCGCTCTGTGGCGCAACACACTGTCTCACTACCATTCATAACCAACCTATTTAGACTATCGCTGAATATTAAACCATAGCCTCTATTGTCTTTGCCAATGTTATAAAAAGAACTGATTGAAAAGCGTTAGAAAAAAAGAGATAATGCCTATATAGCCTACCTGATGGCAAGTGGCCACCGACTAATGTGTTATTAAGATATATTGTTCAATACAGAACATAAAATAGTAGAAATAGTAATTATTTTAAGTTATAATAATAGCAACACTAAATTAGTTTTATTTTATTTTATTTTATTTATGATCGATTTATGATCAAAATCAGTTTTGTTAGTAATTGTTGGGGCACAGATAAGAGAATACTAGTGTTGTGGTATGGTGTAGTCCAGTTTAGCCTGCAAAAATAAAAGAATTTACCGCTGAAAATATCGTTTACTAAGGCATGACTTTTAGCAAAATGCGAAACAGTTTCAAACCAAACTCTCACGAACGGCGACCATTTCAAAAGAAACCCTTATCAAGACGAAGTCTTTTTGCATTAAAAAATAAACTGACCGAAATCACTTTAATACATTGTACATTTGCTGCAACAAAGCTTACGGCCAACCAATTGTAACACGATACTTATCGATTCTGGAGCTTTGAGCGTCGCTTAATGAATTCGGAGCACATTTATGATTCTCACGATAGTTTGGGAACGTTTTTTCTCGTTTCATTTCTCTCCACAAACAATAGATCACGCGGATGATGGAGGGTTGGAGCTTTGGAAGTGCTGCACCGAGCTGCGGACACATTGGGTCGCACTGGACTGAATTGGTCTCTTCAGTGCCATTATAAAAAATGTTGGACACCATTTCATAAGTTTCGGATAAGAGTTTTGCAACGATCGGCTACTTCAAATAGTTTAAATAGTTTTTGAGGAGGTTCTTAATTCGACTGTGTTTGATACGCGATTCCTGCGCCAAATATTGAATAAAATTTATTTAGATGATTCTTTATATTTGGTTGGTGGTCCAATATACATTTTATCGAAATTTATTCAGTGCATTTTGAATAAAGCAACAAAAAATTAAAATATATTCAGATGACATTTTGGTTTGTTTCAGCAAAAGCTTTGTTTTATGTTTTTCATCAGTCAGTTTTATTTTGCTAAAAAGTTATATTATGTTTTTTTTAGTTAATGTTATTATTTAAGAAAACTAGCCCCAAAACCATTATAATAAAAATACTTTTTGTGAAGAAACTACATATTTTAACAAAAGTACTTTACCTACTTACAAAACTCAAAATACAGACTATAATTCAAACGCAAAGCAGGAGACGCAACAGCCAACATGCAGCGCATAGACTACACCTGCGAGGTCGGATGCGGATCCCATGCGCTCCCGGTTCCCGGCAACTTGTCGCCGAACCAGTTCCGAACCAGTCCCGAACCTGTCGAGTTACTTCCTGAATCACCCATGCGAATGTTTGCTGCATTACCATACTGCACTGCTATATACAATAATATTCAAATTTACTGGAGCGTTTTTGGCATTTTTCTCACGCACGATGTCTGGAGTCGGTACCGTAGAATCATCGACACAATTTTATTTGGTTGATAACAGGTCGTTCAATTCAACAAATCACCCAAATTTGAGAGATATGCGCTTTGTTTTGGTATAATTGTTTCAACAAGCTTTATTGGCCCACAGGATTTCTATAATCTTCCAGTTTTCGATTCGTTCTTTTACGGCCACTTATCTGAACACTGGCCTAAAGTAAACAAGAAAACTAAAACACCCCCCGACTCAACTAAAAAGATCTTTAAACGGCTGAACAGATTTCTTGAATCATAGCATAGCTCATACACTCACTCACTCACAACACAATCAAGTTACATTTCAAACACTAAAACTAAACCAAAATCGGTAGAATCGTTTGGGAGCTAGGTTGACACAGAAACATCACATATCCGGGGTGATTATACGATCCTTTGTTGCAATCAGTTTCTATATGAAACCAATAAGTACCTATATAAAACAATATGAAAGTTTTGCGATTATCCATCAATAGAAACCAGTTGTAATATAAACTTAAAAACTTTGTTAGCAACTGCAGCTAAAATGTATAGCCGTCATATTTACTTAGTACAAACAGAGTCTAGTCTAACAGTGTATAGTCCTAGAGTCACCTAGCTTTAAGACGTTTCAAAGTGATCATTGTGATTTTATTGAATAGATACCTTTTGACTTTGACTTTGACAGAAACTGATTGTTCAACTAAAAGTTAAGAGTCTTTTGATCAAATAAAGTAAGCCTTAACTTGTTTAGTTCTAGGAGATGATAACAGTGAAACCATTTGTGAAACATTAAAAAAACTAACAATCTGTTAAAGATTGAAATATCTAGGTTACATAAAATCAAAATCAAAACCGTCTTTACATTCACAAGGATCACTTTGAAACGTCTTAAGATAAATATGACAACACTCTTTTCCCACAATTTTTTTGGCATATTTCGTTTTTACTATGCGTTTCTTAAATTATATTTTAACTATTATAAGTTGAACTACCTACTTCCTGAATGAATTATGCTAAATAAGCGTTTAACATAACACAGAGTAATCGCAAAGACACTGCTAAATATTTAAATTTGCTATAAAATTCAAAAGGTATTTGAAACACTTCTGTTCGAAGCACAATGTAATTATGGCAATGCTGTTTTTATGTTTTCTCACGCATATTTTACTTTTTATGTTACCATATAATTTACGTTACTAATTTCACAAAAGCACCTGGGTTACTTATTAGTTCTGAAAAAGCTCTGTTTGTCGTAAAACACCACAACGTAGCAAGAGATGACTTTCACTTCACTTGCAGAAGAGCAAGTTCAATGAATCATTGTTGGTCGTGTTGATGGAGAGCACTGGTGTTCTAGTGGTAGCGGTCTCGCCTTCCGATGTTCGTGGGTTCAAAACCGGTCGTGCACCAATGAGTTTGACTGTTCAAAAATGTTGTATATTTATAAGAATTGTGCACACTGCCAGTAGGTACTCTCAAACGGTGAAGGAAAACATAGTTAGGAATCCGGCATGTCGTAGAACCTAAAAAGTTCCAAAACATGTGTGAAGTGCTCAAATAGAGCATCTTTGAGGCGCCCTTAGAATCCTTTTACCACTCCGTTTCTACAGAACAAGTGACACGACAAGAAGAAGAAGTAATCATACGTATCATGGACAAACAGTCGTTTTGTTGTATAACGCCGGAACTTTCCTGCTTAATAATAACTTCATAAAACCAATCAGATTCGGTAAGGTTACACGCAGTGGCGTAGCTATCGTAGGTGCAGGTGGTGCAGTGCACCAAGGCCCCGGAGCTCAGGAGGCCCTCTAACTTAAACTTTGAAGCTGGAAAACCCTGAGCCTGCACATTTTTTTTTATTTTCATGATTTATTTTAAAGGCCAATAAGTTCATGTGGAAAGAGGGGGTGAGGGTCCGATTCTTTCTCTATGCACCAGGTCTCTTGGCCACCTAGCTACTACCACTAGTTACACGGATACAGATCAAGTTATAGATAGATATTAGTTTAATATTTGTCCAACGTCAATCTTGTTTTATATACCACTAGCGGCCTGTCCCAGCTTCGCATGGGTGGTCATAAATTTTTTGAACATTTTAGGATAAACTTAGACCGTGGGTTCGAGCCTCGCCTCTACTTATTTCATACAGCACGCCCTTCTCCTTGAGTGAGTGAAATCGCACCCCGTGCGTGACCCGTGGACCCGTTAACATTTTTAATTTCGTCATATCTTTTGAATGGAATGTCCGATTTGAAAAATTTTAGAAGTAATCTATAGGTATTGAAATCGTCTTAAATATGAAATAATTTATTTGGATAAGGATAAATACCAAGGTACAAATAAAGACCATTTTCTAGCGGCGGCATATCAATTAAATTTTTAAAATAAAAGAACACTTATTGTGACATAACTATAATAGTTAGACATATGCTGTCGCGACATTTTTTGTAGATGATAACGTGTCCTACAAAATCGTAGTACATTATTTTGTTCTATCATCAATAGTTTTCGCAGCGCACGCGATGTAAGGTTTTTGGTTTCCACCTTGGGTGTTACATTATTGGAGTTTTAGTAAGGATCCCTAATTTTTTTGAAAATATAATATAGCCTATGTTACTCAGAGATAATGTAGCATTCTAATGGTGAAAGAATTTTTGAAATCGGACCAGTAGTTTTTAAGCCTATTCGTTACATACAAACATACAAAAATACAAAAATACAAATCTCTACTCTTTATAATATTACTAGCGGCCTGTCCCAGCTTCGCATGGGTGGTCATACATTTTTTGAACATTTTAGGATAAACTTAGACCGTGGGCTCGAGCCTCGCGTCTACTTATTTCATACATTTGCACGCGCTTCTCCTTAAGTGAGTGAAATCGCACCCCGAGCGTGATCCGTGGACCCGTTAACATTTTTAATTTCGTCATATCTTTTGAATGGAATGTCCGATTTGAAAAATTTAAGAAGTATTCTATAGGTATTGAAACCGTCTTAATTATGAAATGCAAAATACATACAAAAATACAAAAATACAAAGGTTTCCTCTTTATAATATTAGTGTAGATTATTATTATTAGTGTAGAAGTGTAGATAGTGTAGACTACTTAGAAAATACTTGTACATTAAGCCCTCCTTTTGTGCTTTAACTTTGTTTAGTGTAATAAATGATAAATAAATAAATACATACAAGCTACACAAGGAAAGGAAAAATGACGCCTGCTACAAGGACATAAAAGCGAGCAGCGTATATCCTAATGCGTATCCGAGTGTACTACCTAAGTTGTTAGAATAATAAATTATCCTTTAATACATCAAATTAATTCAACGCAACCCCTTCACACTCATTGTAATAGAACTATAACAGTAACTTAGTTTTTATACAAGGCACACTGAAGCAGTTTGTAATACTTATACCAATTTATGATTTAAATAAAAGATTCGCCGGAAACCAGGCTACCTGTCTCGTGAGAATTGACAGCGGATGTTGCGAAAGGTGCCCGTTTTTTACTCGGTTACATATGAAGAAATGTGATTCTACTGTGAATCCGGTAGCAGGTCCGCCTAGCTAGATAAACAAATAGAAAAATATTTATTGTACAGCTCAAGGAAAGAACATTACATAATACGACGGTGTTAAAGATTCGTCAGTTTGTTAGTTTGTTGCCTGTTCTTCTAGGCTTTGGTCGCTTGGATCTGGCACCTAGATCCGCCTAGTTTTAAGACGTTCCAAAGTGATCCTTGTGATTTTTGAGTATATCTTTTGACTTTGTTTCACCTAAAAACAATGGCGGGTCTTATGTATGAGTTATCTCTTCCAGCTTTGGATGGACAGGATTTTATAAAATATCAAATGGCGGTGTCAAGAGTAAATTAATTGCATAAACTTAAATATTATCTCGCGAATTCTATTCAAAGCTCCTGTTTCTATTAAATGAACTGTTATTCGTGCGGTAATAACAGTGACCACGCTGACCTTTCAACTTACGAAGGATAGTTTAACTACCAAGTTAGTTTACTAATAACTTTTGGGACTATATTAAATCTTTGTGATTTTCCTTAAGTGTAGGTAAACACTATAAAAACAAATAAAAATTAGTTTACTAAGTTACTAAATTTAATAGTGGTTCATCGTGGTTTTTTCCGCTGCTTATTCCTTGTGCACACCGTGGTCCTAAAAATGCAGGACCCAGATGCAAACTTTCATAATTCAGTTCTGAGTGTGTATACTTGTAGTGCTTGTACGACTTGAGGCAGTATTATTATTATTATTATTTTTTTATGAAAATTACGAATTTAATTAAATTAAGAATCTACAAACGTATTCACGAAACCGTATAGATACTTCAGCAATATTTTAAACAGTGTAAAATATTGCTGAAGTATCTATACGGTTTCGTGTGAAATGTAAAATACTCTCTACTGCACCTGCTAAAGAATCGGTGTGAAAAAATACAGACAAAAACACGTGGAGGAAGAGAAATATAAGCCACATTGGTTATAGTTACGCGAGTATGATCCAACAAAAAAATATTCTGTCCCGCGCACTTGTGTGATCCGTTCCCACACTGCTTAATCGATCAAAGCAGCATCGGCTTTGGATCTGAATATCACTATTATGACTCCACTTAAGCGATAGAAAGTTCAGTAACCCTAATGCTCTTATCTCTATCATAATAAGGTATTAACGACATAAAAGCAATCTATCATTTGAAATTAATAATGATCAGTGATCGACGGGGCGCGGCGCGGCTGGCGGCCGATATCTGCATAGCCCGGATGGAATGGAATGGCGGTTAATCAGGTGGCCCGTTACAATACATTGTGCTCGCTGTGAGTTCCGACCCGAGAGAACAGGTTGCTCCAATGACAAAGGAGCAGATTCCGTCGTCCGCGTCTGTGAGCCTCGCATTAGGTAGGTATACCTATATATAGGCCGTCAAAATAATCCATTGCTTCGAGTCACTCACTGTGGCGCCCACCAACGTAGGTCAGAACCTACACTTACCTAAAAACTATAACATTCAAAAAACTATGCATAAAAAAACAGTATTGACCGTTTTGTTTCTTTGCACAGCTTTAACCTTACCATGATTGATAGTTTGAGCATAATTAATGGTCTATCCACGGAATAGATGGTAAAAGTTGTAATATACTTAATTTTGGGTGGCTTGTATTTGGACCATCGAGGTCCAAACTCGATAGTTCATTCAGCGTCATTTCAAATCGATGAACAGTGACAAACAGAGACCAACAGCGAAGTTCCCACAATAATGTTCTCACAAACAAAACTGAGTTGTAAAATCTTGAGTAATAACCGTAAACGAAAACAATCGGGAGTTCATTTGTAGCTAGGATCTGCGCCACCTGCGCCGCAGCCGCGTCTGGAGGTGCAGTACTTTACTGCCGACCGGAACAATGGAACGGCACCAACAGCATTGTTGATTGCTCGCACGTGGTGCTAACACTAGCTACAATGTCTGTGTACTATCCAATCCACAATGCCTGCCACAAGCAGCACACCTGATTTAAATTACCTAAAAACGTCATTGAAGGACCGCAGGATGCGGCTGGTTCACACGACACCGACAAAAGGATGTTGTAGTTAAACGGTAAAGTTTAAATGAGTTTAAAAAATGTTTGTCACCATATGTGGTTTGTTAATTTCCGGAATTATGTTTTTGGTAAACAATGTGTCAATAGATTTTAGTCGATTTGTCGACGAATGGGGTTTTTACATTAGCCGTAATTAGTGTTGGCGGTATCCAATATAAATAAACAATAAGCAAATTACGTGTAAGTTATTTCTCCCGTTCGTAGTTCTAGTACCTAGTCAAGTTTTTAATAATTGTAGCATGCGATTTATTTTTGCATGTTGGTTTGAATATTTATTGCGATGTTTTCGCCTAAAAGTAAAACAAATGGCTTTCCATACAGATGTTAAGCCTCGTGTGCCTGTAATTTTACCTGTAACCACAAATTTTAAACTGAAACACTATCAACGCTGCTTGGCAGAAATAGGTACTTCCCCGGGCGACCCCTTCACAAAGAGCATTACTACTCTTAAATCTAAATCTACCGGCATAGTACATATTATCATCAAGCTAAAGTATTCTGTGCTGCCGGTGTTACACGTATCAAATTTAAATGTTTTCTCCGCGTCGCTCCTCATTCTGAGGGCATTCACTGTGATAGCCGCATCAAAGAGGACCATTTCATAATTTACACGGTTCATAACCTGTATCAAGGTGGAAGATATTATATATACAAATCATCTTGGGCCCAGCTGGTGCTAGGCAAGATCAAAACTCGATTACACACTATTATGAAATAATAATGCTTGTAACGCCCTCGTAAAAGGGTTAACCCGTGCCGAGACGGAAATTGATTTAAATTACGCTATTAATATAAAATTAAGAAGGAGCCACTTTTTTTTTTGGCTAAACCATAATATTGTTTTCGAGTCCTGTTATTTGAATCAGGCATAATAATAGGTGTCCTCTAAATTTATTTATTTAGTGGATTCGTAATATGGGTGTGTGCTATGATTTATGTTTTTTTTCTGATTATTGATAAAATATTACCAACTGGTCGTATTTTATTGGTCAAACATATTAAATATTACCTTTTGAGAACCACCTACTTTTTCAAGAGCTTGTAAAAATATCCTCCATCCACTTATACTTATTATAAGTCGGTAAAAAAATCAAATAGGCTCACAAATCATTGATGAGTCTATGGTCCTAGATCTCTTAGTACTGGTTTATACTGGTACTTGGTACTAAGAGCCTTGAGGACTGGCAGCCAAAAGCAAACTAATTATTTTTGACTCATGCTCACTTTTATTGTTTCTTTATAAATGTCCGCCAATATTTTATGTATTTATATATTCTTTATTGTTACGTATTCAGTAATACCTTTTGTAACCTTAAACTCTAAAGGCAGACATGCATCAAGCACAACCGACGCGACAACACGGTGAAAAATTCTCCCTCACATCTTACTCGATCGCACATAGTTAATTTGTATAAATATCAGCAAAAATATTATTTTGATCGAGTCAAGTTTTTTTTTGTGGTAACCGTGTGTTGTATGTTTTAACAAAGCATAAAAACAATCTTATGTAAATCATATTAGGGTTAAAGTTAAAGAAGAGATCAAATAATTCGTAATTGATATTTTAAATAAATATAAATTGCCCATTAACCTATTCTACCATCATTATTTACTCGTTCGTAACAGTCCGTACTAGGAAAAAAGTTAATTTAGAAAACAGTGTGTCGGCGGTCAATTACTGACCCAGCGGGCGTTATGTCGGTCGTGGTTCAACAGATGGTGGTTTTTTACCAACGGTGATGGGGCGCTGAGGGCTCGCGGGGGTGCGCCCTCTTAACCGTATAATTACACGTTGTAGTTGCGCGCGCGCTGGCACGCACAATTGGCTTAAACGAGTGTTTGCTTTGATGTGCCGACCGCGGCGACTATCCACGTGCGGTTGCCTCAACCCGTTCTCATGGTAAGCTTATTAAGAAGAGGCTACTCGTTTTACGGTTGTTACGACAAAAAATACTTTCACGTTGCAGATTTAACAGGAATGTTGACTGGGATTATTCTATTTTTAAAAGGTTTATTTCAGGTTCCAATAGGAACTACCTACACCGTTACACCGGTCCAATTAAAAACTGTGCCATCTCGTTAGATAAACATATACCTAGTAGAGTTACAGTTATATCTCATAAATGCCAAGGGCTACATCGATCAACCCAGTATTGTCGCAAGTGATTCTTAATCGACAGTCGCAGTCGAAAGTTGAGTAGCAACGTCGTGATGGTGAACTTAGCCTCCTTCCTCGGCACTGGTCCGTAGCGCGTTGTGAAAAAGGCACGTCGCTCGTCTCGATAACGACTGCGACATCGCATAAAAACAAATTATTAATCTCTCGATCGTGACTAACGTTTTCGGTGCATCGTTTACTGGAGAGGTTGAAAGCAGATTAATACTGGACCAATTTTGCAAACGCTTAAATGTCGAAGTCGTTGATTGACCGTAAAAGCTCCCTGGTTTAATTGTATGTACCTACCTACTGACTGAGTGATGTTTACTTTTGGACTAGTTGTAGTTGTTTTGTATTTGTTGGTAATTATTTATTTTATTTTTTTATTTTAACAATTTTGGGAAAACGTTACTTACATAATTACCAATAGGAATTTTAGGTTTTTTTAATACAGTGTTTTTACTTCTCTTTCAATATCCACTCTCGCCATAATTTAACTTTGACTACTAACCATATATGTATATTCTAACTGGATCTACAATCAGCATAAACATATCAATAACTATATTGGTATTTTAGTTGCCCCTTAGCAGGGCAGGATCCGGGATTTTAATTTGTGCCGGGGCTTGTTGTATCGCTTGCATCAGAGGAAGGAAGACAACAGCGAGCGAAGCGAGCCTGGAACATTTTCGTGTTTCTTACAAAAAAGTTATTGGTATAAATATAACGCAAATGCTTTTGGACAGCACCAAAATGACGTGATTCCACAATAATCTATATACCTTCATCTATATGTATAATTATCAAAAAATTAGCAAATCAAAAATGAATTATTTAACTGATTTCATGATTTTAAAGTTTTGGTTGTGTTTACTGTTTCAGTTTAGTGCAGCCGATTGTACTAAAAAACGTTCTGAACACATATTTGGATTCTTTTAAATCCATAACTGTTAATTTGATCTGTTTGTGTTCTTGCTAAAAACAATATGTTGCGTTACATTAAAAAAATTGTTCAAGTAGGTATCTGTTCAATATTTTCTTGATTTTTTTTTATACCTTCATATCTTTGTTCTAATATCTTCTATCGTGTAGGACCCATTCTCTCATACCATCCTGTATATATGTGCTTTATTTGTATAATATCAACGTTGTTAAATCAATATTTCAACACGTCATGATAGCGCTTTTGAACTAAGATACATACTTATAGGGGTCGTTCAATTTCTTATGACGTTATTCCGCCCGACTTCGTTCTTGTAAAAATATTTTCATACAAACTTCGACATTTAGTTGTAATGCACTACGATCTGATTTAATTATATTTAGTTAATCACTTTACCGAACTAACAGTGATCTAAGGTCCGCTTTCACTTTAATCATATTTAGCGAGGAAGGAAGCTCACGATTTAGGAATCTTATCACGATTAACTCACGAAAAAATAAGCCACAAAAGCAGAGGTGTCAGAAAATTTAAAAAGTATTTTGTTTGATGAAACGCATTGCTTTTCAAAAATTGTACCCGCCCAATATTACAAACGGCTGAATTTTCCTAAATCTTAGGCGAAAAAAGTTTAAAAGTAAATCTTAGGCCCTGTGGTTTCGAAGGATTCGCGATGAGTGCGTCAGTGAGAGACTTATATTTGGAAGTATGAAAAAGTAAAGATAAATTATTGGATTTAATGTTCACCAATATATCTTATTATTTGTATTAATCTAATATTGGTAAATATTTAACCCAACAATTTATCTTAAAATGTTCATGCTTTTACTTCCAAATATAAGTATATAAATACCTAGATTAGTGCACCAAATATATGTAAGTTTTTTCAGTTCTTTTAGGGTTAAAACCTAAGCCATGTCCAATTGTCCAGTCTAAGTCCTTTGTTAAGTCGTCAAAAAGCTTTTCTTAAGATTTTATTCTTTTTAATATCAAATTGGAGCATCCTGTATCAGTGAGGATGATTTACCGAAGCGGTGAATATGCTGACACCTCATACGTTACGATTGGATCGATATGGCAGGTGCTACACTTCGACATTTAATAAATAGACCCGATGAGGCTCATAACCGAAACCAAAAACTCTACTTAACACCTTGATGGATCGTTCCGACACACAGATAGTTTAAAACTCTAATGAAACATAATAACTATTGATAAGTATCGTAAAGTGAACATAATGGAATTAATCATGGCCCGTAAACGTTTAGCAGCCAGCTAGGTGGGTATCTGTAATCTTTGTCCGTGATTTATTTCCACCTGCTACGAGCCTTGTACAGCCACTGTAACTAGGCGGAGATACCATACACTAGAATGAACTGTCTCTACTATCTCAAAAACCAGCCATTTAGATCAGGACCATAAAGGAAAACTTGTGAAAAGATTGAATACTTAGATCTTGGTAAAGACGTAAGGGCTACGGCAATTGGTAATTTATAATGACTGATGTCCAAAATCGCGTGTGAGCTTCTATAAGTAGGTTAGGTAGGTATATACGAGTACATTTATTAAAGTTCGTACTCGTGTCGTGACAATCTTAATCAGAATGATTTGCGTAATTATAGGTAGCTCCTTCAAACAAAAAGACAAAGCGCTGAAGTGAACAGTGTAACATTGACCCATAGGAGCGCTCAGCAACCTTTGATACAGCATTGAGTTGCACAACTTATTAATCCGGTTCCATACAAGAAGTTGCGGTAAGCATTCTCTTTAATAAAAGTTTATTGTTTTACATTTGATATTGCGTACATGCGTTATTGAATACATCTGTATGTAGGCTAAGCAAGATAATGATAGATAATGGGAGACAATGAAGCACGCGCCGCGCCGCCGCACTGCGCAGGCGCAGACACCGGTTCGTTAGTGTAACTGTTGAGTCACGGAGATCACCTGACGAGCACGCTGACAGCGTCCAATAGATCACGCACACATTGCAATCACGCATCATACTATACAAACTGTGCTATTATTGAAATAAAATAGCATAAATAGTTAATTAATTATTTTTTTATATAACCAGAAATATTTTATTCTCTATGAGGCGCTTTGGAATATTTGGACAAAATACTCAATACAGTAACAATCTGCGGTTTAATATAAATCAATGTATCTAAGAAAGATGCTTGGTGATGAAAAGCAATATAGACACTTTTGTTAGGTAACTAACAACTGTCCATCGCATAAACCGGAAGTTACTTTAATTGTTGACTTTTGACAGGTTCTAAATATGTCAAAATTGACTGAACATCAGCCATATCTGAACAAAGTACCACTGGTAGTCAAACCGCAATTTAATTAAAAAAAAGCCAATAAAACCCAAAACTTCACACCTTGTTATGGTTATTTTACCACGTCTATAATCACAAGGGTAGCCATTTAATATTGACTCGCTAAAAATAACCACCGATCAACAATTTGCCACAGGAGCAAATTGCACCTTAAAAAACTTCCATCCTCGGGCGAGCGTCAGACGGGTAAAAACTATTAGGAACCGAACGGAACCGAAGTAAAAAATAATCTTTATAATAAAACAATATATAGAATTTCAAGAAACCAACCGATTTTTCAGTGCTTCGTTCGTGATTTTTGTTATAAGTTTTTGGGAAGAAATTCTGGGGTGAGAATTACGTCCAGGAAATTAGTACCAACGCACTCATATTACTGTCTGTGCGCAGTGATGCATTGCTGTGTGAATTTGAAGGGGGCTCATTTTAGCGAAGATTTTAAAATATTTTAGCAAGCATATTTTAATGAAATCTTATTCAGGGAATTTAAAGGCAGCTGCTTGATTGCCTTTCTCAAATCCTCTTTGTAATAGACAACCGCGCCGACCTTCAGCGGCGTGCGGCGACTTCACGACTTCACACAAAGACCGTCAGGAATAATTAAAGTAATTACTGTTTACAGTAATTAATGACCCACATTATAACGTGATATGGTTTGATTGATCTCGGATCTATGACGAGATAATTGTGGCTCGCTGGTAATATTGCCACACGCCACGCTGCACTCTGATTTCAATTAAATTCGGCACAATACAGCCCAATACCTTACCTATCATTGTATTGTGAAACGTCTTGATGAAATCTTTTATTAATAATAGGTAGGTAATTTCATAGCTTGAATTAAAGAGCGATACAAAGTGGAAGCGTGCTAGTAAGACAACACGCCGTTTCTGAAGTGGGTTTTATATAATGAGAGTACGTTCACACACCTCCAGCAAGTGGCTGATTAGTGAGGCTTTTAAATGAGACCTTTATACATCTTCTTGTGTTATCGATTGTAATTCTGTGCGAGTAGCGGCGTGGTCGGAGGCAGGCGCTCGCCGCGATAGCCGTCGGCTATCCGCGTACATAGACACTGCATTAGGGCTCCTACGCCGGCCCGGCGGCGGCTCCTTTGCCACCATAAGCGCATTCAGCGTGTAATCGCGTTTGCATTTCTCTTATGTGCTAACTAAGAGCTCAATAATTTAGTACCACAGTGCGATGCACAATGCTAACAATTTAAAAAATACTGCGCATTCGACTGTTAATCCTAAAGAGTCAGAGGCCATATAAAAATATGCTAAAATAATACCAATCTTTCAGATGAAACTTATGCAGCTTCAAACTTTTACGGTGGAGTGCATGATGCACCAAACACAAACACTCTTGTTTACATATTTTTTAAAGCTTAGAGGGCTAGAGCTTTTCATTAGAAATAAGTTAGTAATTCTACACAACGTGATGTGTAGAAGTAGTTGAAAATTTCCATTTTGTTAAGTACTTATCATTCCTCGACAATAAGTCATTGTAATGGCGAGTATCAGGGAAGGTTTGTAACAGCGCCGGCGACAGGATGCGTGGGCGCGATTGACTCGTCAGCGCTATCGGGCCTCACTTAGTGCTAACTTGGCGCGCTTTATCGCAAACGCCGCGCGCCCGCCCGCCCGAGCCTTCGAGTGTGCACTTTCGCGCTTTGTCCAACTTATCTTTCCTGTCATAATACATTATATATTATGTGAGACTGGCATCTTCAATACAGTTTATAAAGACAATGCATCTTTAAGTAACAGATATATTTTCTTCTACTTTCTTCAAACCCATATCTTTCACCAGTGGAAGGATAGACATAACTTTTGTTTAAAATGGTTCAAATTTTCAGGTATAATCTATACCTTTTACCTATACGTTTTTTCACTGACACATTATTTATTTTGCTATTTTGTATTCATATAATCGATTGTGACCTACTCTATCTACTACTTAAATTATTGTACTACAAGTCTACAAAAAGGATAGGTATCAGCACTATCAGCCAGTAATGCACAGTGCGAAACCTTTTACCGGTAAATTAGAAATGCGCGGCGGGCTCCTTGAATCTATTCTTGTACTAAAATAAAGCCACTTTCTATCTTTTATTTAGTGTGGCACTGGTTCCCGCTTTATCGCACCTGACAAAGAGGCGGGTAATTGCCATTTGTGCTACGCTGAGAATTTCATTAAAACTCGATAAAACTTAGACACGAACTATTCTTACCCTGCGGCACTTTTAGGGCACTTTACCTATTTTCTCATTTTCAACGCAATCTAAACAACAACACAAAGAACAACGAACAACGATTAAAATGCAAAATTGATCACAGAATGCATTAAAATATTTTAATGAATGGGTGTCATATGGTTCCTTCTGCGAATATATTGTCGATAAACTAGTGACTTCCCCTGAGAACTGTTGAGAACAGCCGATGCAATCAGGAAAGCGGTTGACTCATGAGAACACTTATTTCTCCATTATTATTCAAATTCATTATTGTCGTCCTAATAAGGGGATCAAAATATAATATAACGGGTTGAACTACAATAAATGTGTTTTTGAAACCAACAATATTTTAAGTGATTTGGTAACTTAGTCCGTAATTTAGACCGTGTATTTGAACTATAACGGTTATATTAAATTGTAGGTTTGGTTTCAGTTTATTATAATGCGCACAATAAGAATACAAAGCAAAGAAACAACTCAATAAGGGATTAATAGTAGTATCGGGCTAGTTAATTGCTTCATTTCACAATGAGTGAGTAAGATCTCAAGTCTCAGATAAAAACGTTTTATTCAAAAGTAACTTTAGCAGCAGTTTTAATCAAATACCGGAGAATCATCTCAAACTCATTATCGAATGTAAATGGATATCGGTTAATGAAAATTAATTGAGGAGGGCGCGCATCATGAGGCGCAACGAAGGGGTGGTCGGAAACAGTGATGTGATGAGCGTTGCTAATGTAGATAATGCCCCTGCGCAGCCATGGGCGACGCAGGTAACGCACACCACGCTCGATCACAGCACACATTGCCACACATTTTATAGCATTTTGTAAACTTTTCTATTTACGTCTCATACGTGTACTTTGCAATAGTGACGTCACAATCACAGCCGTCTGTCCAGATGTGCACGTGCGCGCGAGCAGGTGAGGATCTATACACTGCGCCTTCAAAACTTTGTACCTACAGTTTTTTCTATGAACTATTGATACATTGTGTAAATTAAAAATTGTAACGGTTTCAAACACCCGGCGGCGGCGGTTCTGGGGTTCATCTCGTAAATAGATCTGTAAGTTTCTTTATAAATAATGCATGTTCATGTTGAAATATAATGTTAATTATAGAATGAGATTATGTACTTACAGTGTTACGCGTCAATTACAAATCAAATGTTACCTTACAGGGTGTAAAAGACTACATCTGAAAGCTTAGAAGGGACTTTCAGACCACAGACTTTTAAAAAACCAAACTGATTAAGTGCGAGTCGACTCGCTCACTAAGGGTTCCTTACCGAAACTGTAATGGTAAACTAATGGTAATCTTTATAATTTAAAAAGTATGAGCTATAATTGAAAATGAAAACCTGTAGTAGAATAAACAATCAAGCCCTTTCAAAAGATACCTTTTCTTTTGACGCGGGAAAAATGTGTTACGCATTCCCCCCCATTGGAGGATGTAGGGGATATGTGGGACTCCCCGGCTTTCCGCTATCGGTATACCCACTAAACAACCCAGCGGCACTCCCGCGTCGCCTATGTGGAGGGAAACTGGGAAACCGGTAGAGCCTTTTCATCCAGTCCCCCGCCGACGACCGTTCACCATTACAGCGGGGCCCGCAAATACCCCCGCCTTTACGGCGGGGCCCGCACACCCCCTCTTTTGCAGGGAGGGGCCCAGAAACAGCCACTAATGCTCGGCCGTTCCCGCCCGGGGTGGTGAATAGGTGCAAGTTCAGGTCTTCTCACTCTGCGGGCGTGTTTCATGGTGTACCAGGGTGCACCACGAGGAGGTTACCCGACCTAGCATCCCTTCAGAAGATACCTCAGTCAACCTCATCGTACCAGTTTGAACCCAGACCGAAGGAAGTCGCATTATAAGGGATCCGTTTACCATTTATGTTCAGAACTAAAACCGGTTTAAGTTCAATTTAGATCATAAAACCTGACCTCACCAGAGATGTACCTACTATAAACGTTGACCATTATGCCAAAGTTACGATGTTTGGATATTTCACTTATATACCTACTGTCCGATTAGAACGAAACATAAAATAAATATTGTTAGTAACTTGAATTAACATAGGGGCTACTTATTATTCTGACTTTTATTCTATACGGACTAGAAAATTAATTAACAGTCTAAAAAGCGAACTCTAAAATATACCACGTGAGTGAAGCCACGGACGGCCGCTAGAAATGCAGATAAGTAAGTACCTAGTTATGTACCTAAGTAACTAGCAAGCGGTGTTTTCTTAGATTTTGTTTGCGTGACACTCAGGCAGTTACCAAGTTTAACCATTTCTTGTTTGCATATCGTAACCCAATATTAATTAAAACTATGCTTTAAGATGTTGTTTATAAGGTTTATAATATAATTGCAGCCGGTTTGAGGAATAAGAAGGTTTCTGTTCAACGTGGTAGCAAGGAGCTTACTCACCGGCGCGCACGTGCGCCTCCGGTCCGCGGGTGCGCTAATCGTTCAGAGATTAGTGCCTTACCTACCTACAATGATGTCGATAACTTCAACCAATCATACAAATCGAGAATTTTAATTAATATTGTGGTTTGACCAACTATTTTGTAGCGCTACGCGGCCTACGCGTCGTAGACCCATACATTTCAAACAAAAGACTTCAACGAGCCGGATGTGCAAAATTCGATGCACCTTGTCCTAACGGTTTCTTATAGAATAGTCACTGAAATTCCACCCAGGCTTGGACGATGCAATAAGTTGTTGTCAAAAATGATGACAACATTTTCAGATGTATCTTTGTGTTGAGTTTCACTCCTACGTAGCATCTTCACTAATACTTTACTGTTCGGACCACTTCAGTGACCGCCAAGTATTAAGAACTTAAAAATTCTATAATATATCAGTGCTTCAAGTAACAATATCGATAGACGCTCGGTTCCGACATCACTAGAGTCGGCGTCTCGTGGTCGTAATCGTAAATATCGGACATTTAACACAGTAGTGGTCCAGCCAGGCTGCGATTATAAATAGATTGTTGCGATACAGACGACGTGTTTACAGCACTATCTGTCGATAGCCTGATCCGATATCCACCAGCAATGCAATTAACTGCGGATTTGTGTTGCCGCACAATTATACGAATTAATTAAACGTCACACCTGCTGAATAATTAACGTAAAAAGGTATGGTACAATATACCTAAATAAATAAATATAATAAATATTGGTGGACATTCCACACAGCACTATCTAGCCCCAAACTAAGCAAATGCTTGTACTAAAGGAACTAGATAGCAGATATAATACCTATACTAAGTTGTTAATTATTTTTATCTTACCAATGATAAAATGAGTTTCAATTAATCCCATAAAATAATCGGGTAAACAAACTAATAAAGCGTAACCATATACTTGCCTAATTCAAAGAAATAGATAAACTAGGCATTATTTTCATTCGAACCTACGCCTTAACGATTAAAAGGTGGGGTCACTCCCACTAGACCAGTAACGGCCGGTTTCTGAAAGCTCGATCAAAACTAATCTGATGTCAAGTCACTCGCTATTTCAGCTATTACATCGAATTAGATAGAGATAGCAGGTTACTTGACATGCAATTGGTTTTGATGGGGCTTTCAGAAACCGACCGTAAGAGTAGTAGAGCTCTTTGTGAAAGGCTCGTCCGGGGAAGTACTACCACCACGCCTTCTGCCGCCAAGCAGCGTTGCTGTGTTTCGGTTTGAAGAGTGTGGTTGCCGGTGAAATTACAGGCACATGAGGATTAACATCTTTATGCCTCAAGTTGGGACGCTGGGCCGTGTATCGTAGAGCGCGTTCCTGTCGTGCGTGACTTACGAGGCAATGCTTTGTTATAGGTAATGGTTACCACTTAACATCAGGTGGACCATCTGCTTGTTCCATCAGCTAGTTGTATAAAAAAAAATACACCGGTGCTCTCAGATAACTTAAATTTTTGCATTTATAAGGCGGTGATTTTCTACGTTCATATAGTTTACAAGCACACTAATAACTGTAATATACGACTAATTATACAACATACACAGTATATACATAGGAATAGGACAACCTAAACGGTTCATTAGCGGGAAAACTCAAACGGCTTATGAAAGCTAAGCAACATTTCTCGCAACAACGGGACAATAATTGCGAGGCACGACCACGAGCCAACTAAAATGCCACAAAAACATAATCTAAGAGCTGCTAAGTTGATAAATGTAAACGTTTGCTTATTTATACAATATCTATAACAAGAAGGCGCCAGTTAACATCTTTACTCGGTTATCTCGGCTGTCAGTAACGAGAAATAATGATGTAAGTACGTATAAAAACAGAGGCATTGCGTGTAGAAAACGATTTTATGCAATACTATAAGCGCCCAGAAAACAGCAACGAGCAAGACATAAGTGCAAGCGGCAGCGTCCATAGACTTTTAGTCATTTCCACTAATGCCGTTCACATTAGCATAGCAATTTCTTTTGGCATTTTCCCAATAGTTGTTCCGTCTCGTAACACACTATTAAAAGCTTTAGACAGATTAATACGAATACAAATATATAAGTGCAAGCGGCAGCGTCCATAGGCTTTTAGTCATTTCCACTAATGCCGTTCACAATAGCATAGCAATTTCTTTTGTCATTTTCCCAATAGTTGTTCCGTCTCGTAACACACTATTACAATAGGTACATAAGACATACACATACACTTATAAATATGTATCCACAAATATTTATTTAACTACTTTACGTTCCAGGTCTTCCTTTGCTTCGATATTCTCTAGTTCGTTTATACCTACTCTAAATTTGTTTGCACCATGTTCCTCATACGGGAATTTATGGTGTAGCGTCACTCACGGAAAATTTGTAAAAAGAAGAATTCCAATGCTTTGGGTCCAGTCTCACACCTTACCTTTCTCATCTCTAAGGGTTCCCGACACGGCCCTCCGGCCACAACCACAAAACGCCGCCACTGGCATATTTCCTGTAGTTTTCATACGAAGCGAGCAGCGACGATTTGTAGCGTGTGGCGGCTACCGGCGTCAACCGTGTGCGGCGAGTCCATATAAAATGTATGAAAACTACAGGAAATATGCCAGTGGCGGCGTTTTGTGGTTGTGGCCGGAGGCCCGTGTGCGGGAACATTAAGTAGTGGAGTATCTCCATATAGATACTTCCTAAGTAGGTATCATAGTGAAGTATCGCAATCGGTCATAACTTGGAGGTCTACAAAAATTGATCGAGTCGCGATGCGCGGCCGACAGACGAGGCGGGCGCCGACCGCCAATTGTTCTACTGACGGACGCGTCTGCAGTATGCCAACCAGGTACTAATTTGCTACTAATGGCAATGGTTTTCTTTGTAGGTACATGCTTACTTTCTCTCTTATTTCTCAAACAAATATAGGATTTCAGTCCCAACCATTAGAATCATAATTTTTCTGAATATGTAAAAAAGAAACAGTTTATTATGTTTAATTTTTTAGTTTTTAATACTTTTAATAATGCTATATTTTGAAACGCAAGTTGATGCTGTCGAGATTTAATTGCATTCCAGTTATTTTTAATGCGATTTAATTCCATTTATCTAACTCAAGCAAATAATTATTTCATTGCCTTTCAATGTACAGACGCTCGTGATGTACGGCCTATTCGATAAGTGAAGCAGAACAAGAACTAGCGCGACACTAATGTGGCTCATGAAAAATTGACACACCAAACCAGTTCAGCTCTGCAACTACTCGTAGGTACTAATAACTAGTTCTGTTAGTATAATTCAAACGAAACACCCGCGCCGCGCCGCCCTGCCACTTGTTCCATTGTTTGCAATCCATGCTAAATTGCGGAAATACACCTACTATCCAGCTTTACCTACTCTTGGTGCTTTATTGCTTGTAGCTAACTTTTTTTACGGTTTTTATTTCTGTCATCCTTAACTCCCAATGAAAAAAATATATTTATCTAAGTACCTGATCAGCTCATTAAATAAACAAACAACCTAGGTTGATAGGTAGTTAGGTTCGGCCAGTTCGGGTTTTTGTTTCCGCATCAGAGAACTTGCTTGGGTTCAGCTGTTACGGTAATTGTCCAGGATCAATATCTAGACGAATGTGCATTTCGTCATTCGATTGTGAGGTGGTCAAGCTGATCGATGATGTGTGCGCGTGCGCAGGCACCGCTTGTCAATTAGGTTAGCTGAGTTCAGGGCCTGAGCTACAGCACAGGCGCTCCTATCTCCGCTCATCTATCTGGCGAAGTTTACGCAACTTTTATGCATAGGTAAACTTATACACATAGGTATATTGTTTGTTTGTTTTTTGAAACGACACTAGCGCAGGTACCTACCTAAGTCGGCAAGTTCATAGCCTGCAAAACTATTCATATTAAAACCGGCATGCGCTTGGCACAGGTAGTATGGAATTCGATTTAATGTCCTTGAAAAAATTGGAGAACTCAAACCAAAATTCAAGAGAATTGCAAAAAGTGTCGTAAAATCATCACGATGCCATTCATTTTTGAGCTTCGTCACGTTGATGAAATTATGTATGAAATTCCTTTGGGACAAAAGGGTCACAGAGTCCGGTTTGTGCGCGTTTTATAGGAATAAGACCTACAAAGACGGCACTATACTACCACATTATCTAATCAGCAGAAAAAATAAATAAGTAGTATTATTGGAAATAGGGTATCTTAGTTTTTTTTACAACTAGCTGATGAAAACAAGCAGATGGCCCACCTGATGTTAAGTGGTAACCATCACCAGTAACAAAGCATTGCCTCGTAAGGCACGACAGGAACGCACACTACGATGCACGGCCCAGCGTCCCAACTTGAGGCATACAGATGATAAGCCTCATGTGCCTGTAATTTCACCGGCAACCACACTCTTCAAACCGAAACACAGCAACGCCGCTTGGCGGCAGGAAAAGGTGAGGTGGTAGTACTTTTAGGAACGAGCCCTTCACAAAGAGCTCTACTACTCTTAAAAATCTAGTATAAAATCTTAAATTTGCTGTTAGAAGCCTACTCCTGAAAACAAGCTGGACTTACGGATTAGTATAGATTTCGCCCTTGCCCATCCTTCTCTAACCTCACTCTGTAGATATATCAAACAACATACCAACAACTTACTTTTAAAAGACACCTTTCAGTCCTCAAAGCCCTTCTATTGATTTTACTCCAACAATTGGGCTCTCCCAAAACAATATCGCACAACTTGAGACAGGAAAATATACCTCTAGAATAAAAATGAGTTTAAAGATGTTATTTGCGAGTGGGTATGTATGCGTATACCATCTAACTTCTAAAATATAAGTGAAAATAGGTACCTACTTCGTGCACAAAGAAGTATGAAAAGGTTACGCAATTTAGCATGGATACGCCGCCGCGCTGCCAGCTGCGAGCGATCCTTGACAATAGGAACTTTGCAGGTTGTTGCCGCCGCGAAATGATCTCACTTTCAAAGAAATTCACCTTCAATCCGTACGGTGCAGTGCAGACCCCTCGGACGACTGCAAGGCTCCTTTGTTTGTCTCAACCAGTATTTAAATAAAACGACTGGCTGTGGACAAAAGAATTGCCGTTTATTAGGAAGTGAAGTACGAGTTCTACATACCATATGTTAGTACCTACATACGACTATAAAGGAAAACACCATACACCACACAAACGATAGGTAAATTGTCAAAGTTGCATATGTTGAAGTCAAGCAGGCGTGGTCTAATGTTACTCTTGTGGAGACAGCTGTACGCTCCCCTTTACCTGAGCATCTATGTACTTAGCACGTGTTATGTACCCTCGTTTCTTGGGTAAATAAGATTTGTATTTGAAGTCCTCACATCCGGACTCGGAACGGAGGCCGCGCCGGTTACTAACGCTGCTCGCTCATGGATGGCTCGATTTTATTTCCATAGATACCTATCATGTTAGTTTTAAACCTCAGTTCAGCCGTTTTCGGGTGAAGCCTCTGACTGAACTTAAAGTAGCTCGGAATTTCAGTGCAAAGAGTTCTTTGCACTCGCTCATTCGAAACCCACCCAGTTGTACAGTGTACACGCTATGCGGCATAGTCCATCGGGCCATTGTAGAGATAACCAGAGACTGGCTAGTGATGCCGCGCCGCCGCAAGCGGGGACCAGCCAGTGGAGTATCTTATTAAACACACCTGCCCACGACTTCCGAATGATTGTTGACTTAGCAATGTGATCTGCTTCATATTGCGTCTGTGTTTAATTTCAAAAATAGGATGTTGATATACGATTACAGACATGACCATAGTTTTTACGTAAATTGTTCAACAGCATGGTACATTCATTTTTTTATTACCTTTGTAGAAATACTTTTGTAAGTAGGCTTACCTATATCACAGTTAAGAGAATACTAGTACCTTTAGGTCATTTATTATGAAAGTACTGAGTTCGAGTTCCTGAAGATGATAAATATAAATCTCAATGAAATTTATTCACCACCGCTGGCATCAAAACTTTATCATCATACCTAGTGAAATTCAATAACGAATATGTATTGTGTGCTCCTAATAGAATTCGATTTTGTGTGTGTTGGGACGGTAGATGGACAAAAGGAACCGGATCAACGAAGAAATGCATATTTATCATGGAGTTAAATAAAAACCAGTACAAATTCAAGTATCTTTTGTAGAAATAGATAAGGTATACACGGTCTTCATTTTGGAAGTCAAAGCAATCGGAAGCTGAAGGCAGGTGTGCGCTATCCGTTTTCTATAGGTAACCCGTATTCTATAATGTATCGGGTTATGTAGAGCACTTTGTAGTACGTTAGGGACATTAATTACCAAAAATATTCAATAAATCACTTGCATTGAATATTCATAGAAACCTCGATACAAAATTTCTCACGATATTTTATCTGTAGTTTATTACTCATACTTGCTTAGTATGCACAAGAACATTATTGTTGTTAAAGTTGGGGAAGCGATATCGCAGTAAGCAAATAAGGCGATGAGTGAAAATTTGAAATAGGTCACGCCGTTTTCTTTTTGGTTTACTACAGAATATTAGTACCTAGTTTTTAGGGTTCCGAAGCCCGAAGAGGAACCCCTACGGTTTCGTTAAATCATAATGTCCGTCTATTGGATATCGGTATGTCCAATTCAAAACCA
Source organism: Chloroclysta siterata (assembly GCA_932294275.1). Lineage (NCBI taxonomy): Eukaryota > Metazoa > Arthropoda > Insecta > Lepidoptera > Geometridae > Chloroclysta > Chloroclysta siterata. The sequence goes on along the minus strand of OW028600.1, from coordinate 8,363,625 downwards.
ATTTATTTACACGCCAACTATTATTTACATCATTCAAAAATATTGCCAATGCTTGTGCTAACTTGTGCTAATGTTGAAAGAAAACATCATGAGAAAACTAGTTAGGTACATTACCAAATATTGGGTTCACGTATACTTAAAAAAAACAGTGTCTTTATTTTCAGGTTTGCGAGCCTTTGTTTTTTTTTTGTACTTGATAAGGTTTTTATTAATATGAAAAGCATTTTTCTGTAAAGATAAATTACTGTGATATTATTGTATGACGTTATTTTGAGGCGTTAAAGTGGTGATGTTTGTTAGAATCACAAGTTGCATTTATTGAGTTCTTCTTGCCACCCTACCACCACTTATTATACCTATACAGGGTGTTAAAATACCACTCATGAAAACTTCAGGGGGCTAAAGTACCCATCAATATGAATAACTTTTTCTAAGGAACCAACACTGTGAACGCGAAAAAAAAACAGCTGTTTCATTCATTTTAGCCAGGTAGGTATTGAACTTTTGCCTGAAACGGCTGTTTTTTTTCGCGTTCCCAGTGTTGGTTCCTTAAAAAAAGGTATTCATATTAATGGGTACTTTAGCCTCCTGAAGTTTTCAAGAGTGGTATTTTTACACCTTGTATATACAACTACAACTACCAAGCATTTCAATCAAGTGAACTAGTTATCCCGCGACCCTTATCTAATCAAGTTTTAAAAGGAGCTGGTGTGACCCGAGCACATGTGTTTGCGCACGCGCACGTGTTCACTCCATACCCACACGTCTCGAAGGGATCTCCATTTAAAATCCTTAAGGCTCCTACTATGGTCAATAACTTAGGTTTTCTGAAACAAAATCAACGAGGAATAAATAAATAAAGCGATTCCGGTAAGTAGTGGAAATCTCATCAGCATTAACTAAAATATCTTTAAACTAGCAGATTTCTTAGTTAATTTAATTAATATCATCAAAAACTGTGGATTTGTTACTGTGTCATTTGAATTTGCACATGTCGATGTGTCTCTTCAGGGAGAAAAATCCCATCAAATAAGCCTCTCGTCTTGCGTTGTTTTAAAATCCAAATGTCGTAGAATAAAGTTTAAAGTACACGTGCTCCGTCGTGTCGCTTACAGCCCAGTGCTCCGAGAGGACTAACAAAATAGCATTTTTTTTTCAACTAAGCACAATAAAAAAATATAAAGTACTGTTGTATATATTTTTATGAAATATTCGAACGGATCAAACCGAATACAAGGAATAACAGTTTTAATGAGAATTAATTATTTTTATAAGCTCGTTTATAAATTTATAATTTTATTTGCATGCTAGATTACAGTAATGTACTGACCATTATTTACGAGAAGAACCTATTGTAACCACATTGTAACAAATAAATAAATAAATAAAATTATTACTAGTAGTTCGCCCCGAACTGAGATCTCGTGATGCGACCTAACGAACGCGTCAAAACTTTGAGTAGGTGGTAGTCAGAGGCAAGTCCAAACATTATTTTTGGACTTTTTTCTGATTACCGCCTACTAACTTGGTATGGTAACCAAGTTTCAACTCTATTGGCCTATTTATTGAAGAGTTCCGTTGAACAGACCTTGGCTCCATCATCAGACCTGGTCGTTATCACCATTTTATGAGAACTGAGTACCTCCTTAATTTATTTCAAGAAAAAAAAATAAGAAAAAGCAAAGGAACTGGCCGACCAGTAGAAAAACCTTGATGCCAACGAAACTCTTAGAGATGGGAGTTCTTGGATAGCTGGTTATCTTAATTTAACTTTTTTGTTGTATCTCAAAAACCGAGCGTCCCAAAAAAAAAGTAAAAATTCTTTTGGAATGTCCAAACAAAGCCCTTTCATATGACCTGTAACTTGATTTTTTTATGTCACTTTTTTTATTTTTGCCCTCTTAAAAACCCCATATTTCAAAAACCCTTCATCCGATTTTACTCATATACTTACCAGTAAATTTTTCAAGTACAAACTATCGACATATCAAATTTCATGCAGATCGGATCAACGGTTCTAAAGTTATCGGCAGACAAACATACATACATACATACATACATACATAAAATGCCAAATCGCCCAAGTTGAAACTAAGATCTTCGTTCGCTTCGCTCACTCGATCAATTATCGTGTTATTATCGTAATAACTTTTTATTTCCTCATTCATAGTCTTCTTGGCAAAGAGGAATGAGCCTCTAGTCTAAACCAGGACTATGGTCTGTTGTAACAACCTTAAGCAACCCGTTAGTAAACACCGATATAGGTTATAATGGTGCTGATAATATTTACAAAGAAGATCCTTGTGCCTTCCTTAGTTATTTGCGTTACCGTTGGTACTTTCAGTGGTGCATAATATACCTAGGTACTTGTATTTACTAGGTTGGTACTGGACGTTCATTTATAACGTGTGGCGCAAAAGTAATGACCCTATTTAGTACAGCTACAACTTCTTTTCTAAATAAAAAAATATAGTTTTTTTACATGTATATTTGTGCCATGAAATTTCGTCGCATTTAGATTTTAAGATGATGTCTCTTAAACGGTGCGGTGACCTCCAGAGTTGATGCACATTTTGAGAAAAATAATCTTCCTGCTCTATAAGGAGTGGGGTGACAGGTTTTCTTCTTCTTCTTCTTCTTTTATTTATCTTGGTTTTGTCAGCGTCAAGTATAATAAATAAATACTTTTTAGTTATGTCATTTCCCCACTCCTTAGAGAGCAGTAAGATTATTTTTTTGGACTGGCAAGATTATCTGACGGGGTGCCATAAATGGAGAAGAAGAACTGGTTGTTTTACCGCGCAGTGTAACTTAAAATTCCAATACGAAATTTCGTTTATCGTTTTTCAGAGTAGACCCCCAGTTCCTGCGATATGTTCCTTATTTCTTTATGAATGTGTTCTTTTCCTGTTCTTGGGTTACCAGACTTAGGTCTATCCAATGTTGAGCCAGTTGCTTCGAGGCTTGTGGCAAAGCGTCGAATTATCCACCGATGCTGGACGGTGAGGAAATGGTCGACGAAATTCACGTTGTGTTTTTATCACTGATCAATTATTCCGTAAAAACATTGACACGATAATTTCACGTTCTTGGGGAGTAAAACGGTCATTGTTTATTTTTAGTGAATTTTACATTTGTTTACTACACAATTTTTAATATGAGAAAGCCAAGAGTTGTCATATACAAGGTGTTCCATAAGTTGTGTATACGCGAAAAAAAAAACAGCTGTTTCATACAAAAGTTCAATACCTACCAGGCTAAAATGTATGAAACAGCTGTTTTTTTTTTTCGCGTTCACAGTGTTGGTTCCTTAGAAAAAGTTGTTCATATTGATAGGTACTTTAGCCCCCTGAAGTTTATATACAACTTATGGAACACCTTGTATATAAAAAAAAAAAAACTATAGTGCCCGTTCTTTTGCGCCACCCGTTATATGGTGATATTGATATGGTGGTTTATGATGTAGTGCTAGGAGGCCTTATTGCTAATATCATTGTCTACCAGTCACCCTAGGCGTGTAAAAAACCCCAACTCTCAATATCCCCTTGTCCGATTAAATTCATATACCCGAAAGCTTCTTGTTCTCATGTTACGAGCTTTGCTTAGTTTGGGGCTAGATAGTGCTGTGGGGAAAGTCCACCAATATTTATGATTATTTATTTATTTGAAGGTAGTCAGCCTCTTAAAATTATCATAGTTTTGTAAACATGGTAGTTTTATTCAGTTCTAAACGTGACAATGCGTTTTAATTTTCCTAATAGACAGAATATATTGCATGCAGGCTGCAGGTAACATTAGCTGTAATTTATTCGACATAACAAGGGTAGCGTATCAGACAACATACGGAATTTGTAATTGTTATGTTTTTGTTGGTCATCCCCATCAATATGGCACGTCGGTCGCCGTCGTTAATTTCATTAAGAGCTTATTAAGTGGGCACGCGACCAGCAGACAGCGACAGTTGCGTCGAGCCGGGCACGCGTTCGCGATACTATCGAAAAACTTATGACCCGTAACACCGATTTAGTTTATTCACTACCCTTCTAATGAGTTATCTGTGACTGATGCATTCACGTCCAAATCTTAGGTAGGTAGGTATATAAGTTTAAGTAGTTCGATGTGGCCGTGGAGTAGTGCAGCATATAGAAATATATTTCCAACTTATTTGATAGCATTCAAAAACCATACAACCATGCGGAAAATTTAAACGCATGACAATCTTTCCTTAGTTAGACTTACTTAGCTAAGTAGCTATATGGGCAAGACACTCGTAGCAACATGGTAATGTTGTCACGTTGAAAAAAAAGAATTTGAAATGATAATCATGACTCAAGTCATTTGAAATTTGACCTGTCGTCGCCTGACCTGACCCTGTAGTTTTATTTATTGGGAATCAAGTTTCTGGTTCAATACCTATAATTTTCATAAATTGGTATTTTGTTACGGTTATGCGTTCGTAATACGTGCTATGTCAGTGGTCACGCAGGGTTCATCAGTGCGGCGTCAGGTGGTGCTACCCCTGCTGTAGGGGTAGTTGAAACGCATCATGCCGAAAGAATTACGTCATATAATAAATTAATTTACCTATGTGAATACAATAGTACCTAATTGGTGGATTTGTGCTTGACTTGCAGACTTAGCAACTACCTACGACGATAAGACGATATTTTGTTCATTGACACAGTCTAGGCTTAAAAGATGATAAGGCGACGCGATGTGAGGATGTCAAGAAAAGGTATGCTATTCTTCCACCACTAGAGTGGTGTATTATTTACATTAAGCGATGAGAGTGTATATAAACTAGCTATATTAAATTTGCCAAGTGCGTGGGAAATATAAACCCCTTAAGGCTTTCGAAGTCAGTAGGGACATGTGATAAGTTCTGTTAAGCTATTTTGAAAATAAAAAAATCAATAGATACTAGTGGTTTGCCCCGAACCGAGATCTCGTGATGCGATCTGAACGCTCCGAAAATTTAAGCAGGCAGTCTGCTAGGCATTGTATTTGACTTTATATTTTGAAGTACAATATTATATTTGGTCTTGCTTCTGACTACCGCCTACTCACATAGTACGGTAACGAAGTTTCAACTTTATTGGTCTATTTATTTAGTTCCTTGAATAGACCTTGGCTCCATCATCAGACCTGCTGAAAAAAACCCTGGGCTTTCCTACCTGTTATGCAAAATCACGAAGGTACTAAATAATGTGCGAGTAAGACTAAGGACCGAAAGACGGACATGGCGAAACTATGAAGGTTCCTGGTGAAACTACAGAACCCAAAAAAACATATAATATAACAAAACATTCATCAATGCTTCCGGTCACTGTGCTTCTATTGAAAGTTTGCCCATTATCCCACCCCATCTCGAGTACCGTTTGTTTAGATTTGGAAAGGGATTTGCGAATGATATTATTAATTGGTTGGTTCCCACAGCTTCCAGAGGGGTGAGTGGTGGACTAGCACGATCGTCGACTGTTGATTTGTGTGTTATTGTTAGCGCGGTGCGGTGCGATTCCGTCGCGCCGGTCGGTGCGATCCGTTTCCGCGCGCACTCCCACGACAGGGAGCAGATGCCGGCGCCTGCGCCGCCGCAACCACTGTCACTCACAATATTGTCTCACTAGTGACCCTCGTGGGACCTGTGGGAATACACTCCCGCATGGGAATAAAGCTGCTCATACAAATATTGTACAATGCTCTTTGTAATCAATACGTCACTTACATATTACGCTTTGTTGCTGGTAATTGTAATATTATAAAACGAATGGTAGTGACGTGTGGGATTTGTAGCTGAACTGTGTAGGTTAGATACTGATTATAGAATTGATTTATTCGTGCTTTATTCAAAAATTTACATTTTATAGATGTTTTATAAATGATTAAATCCCCGCATATTTTATTTATTTATTAGTAAACTTATAACTAGTACAGTTGCCATTTCAATATGTACCCTATAAACCTCTAGTGGTTTGTATGGGTACTCACACTCGTATGAGAATATTCGGATTATAAACAAGCACTTTCAATGTAGGTACACGAGTAATTTATAACGTTACAATCTATACATCACAACATATCCTACGTACTAAATAAGCCGCAATATAGGGAATGCAATCCCGCAATATAATTTCAATCGGTATGTGCGGGACTGAATAGTTATTAAAACCATATTTTTTTACAAATAGCGAGTAGAATGCTGTGTCGGACATTCATCTAGCTCAAAACTTTAAGTGATAGGTATCTTTTTCCTGTTATGCTGGCCATCGTCAGACCAAGGCTAAGAACTCCAGATCGCTGCTAGAGTTATATAGGATTATATTCATGCTATGTAACAGACCCTAAAGAACGACCTATAAATCAAATGTTTCAAACAATAACTAGTAGTTCGCCCCGAACTGAGATCTCGTGATGCGACCCGACGAACGCATCAAAACTTTGAGTAGGTAATAGTCAGAGGCAAGTCCAAATATTATCTTTGGACTTTTTTCTGACTACCGTCTACTAACTTGGTATGGTAACCAAGTTTCAACTCTATTGGCCTATTTATTGAAGAGTTCCGTTGAACAGACCTTGGCTCCATCATCAGACCTGGTCGTCGTCACCATTTTATGAGAACAGAGTACCTCCTTAATTTATTTCAAGAAAAAAAAATAAGAAAAAGCAAAGGAACTGGCCGACCAGTAGAAAAACCTTGATGTCAACGAAACTCTTAGAGATGGGAGCTCTTGGATCGCTGGTTATCTTAATTTAACTTTTTGTATTTTATCTCTAAAACCGAGCATCCCAAAAAAAAAGTAAAAATTGTTTTGGAATGTCCAAACAAAGCCCTTTCATATGACATGTATCTTGATTTTTTTATGTAACTTTTTTTATTTTTGACATCTCAAAAAACCCCATATCTCAAAAACCCTTCATCCAATTTTACTCATATACTTACCAGTAAATTTCTCAAGTACAAGCTATCGACATATCAAATTTCATGCAGATCGGATCAACGGTTCTAAAGTTATCGCCAGACAAACATACATACATACATACATACATACATACATACATACATACACTAGTAGTTCGCCCCGAACTGAGATCTCGTGATGCGACCCGACGAACGCATCAAACTTTGAGTCGGTAGTAGTCAGAGGCAAGTCCAAACATTATCTTTGGACTTTTTTCTGACTACCGCCTACTAACTTGGTATGGTTACCAAGTTTCAACTCTATTGGCTTATTTATTGAAGAGTTCCGTTGAACAGACCTTGGCTTCATCATCAGACCTGGTCGTCGTCACCATTTTATGAGAACTGAGTACCTCCTTAATTTATTTCAAGAAAAAAAAATAAGAAAAATCAAAAGAACTGGCCGACCAGTAGAAAAACCTTGATGTCAACGAAACTCTTAGAGATGGGAGCTCTTGGATCGCTGGTTATCTTAATTTAACTTTTTAAATTTTATCTCGAAAACCGAGCGTCCCAAAAAAAAAGTAAAAATTGTTTTGGAATGTCCAAACAAAGCCCTTTCATATGACATGTAACTTGATTTTTTTATGTAACTTTTTTTATTTTTGCCCTCTTAAAAAACCTTATATCTCAAAAACCCTTCATCCGTTTTTACTCATATACTTATCAGTAAATTTCTCAAGTACAAGCTATCGACATATCAAATTTCATGCAGATCGGATCAACGGTTCTAAAGTTATCGCCAGACAAACATACATACATACATACATACATAAAATGCCAAATCGCCCAAGTTGAAACTAAGATCTTCGTTCGCTTCGCTCACTCGATCAATAAAATGCCAAATCGCCCAAGTTGAAACTAGATCTTCGTTCGCTTCGCTCACTCGATCAATAAATGCCCGAGATTCCTTCAAAACTTAAGTTTAGAGGTGATGCGTACCATTAGTACCTACATGGAGATGGCTGTACTGATTAAAACCAAAAATAGCTTAAAATTACACAAGAATGATCAGCTTTTTTTTGAAATTGAGAAAAGTTGACGTTTTTTTAGCATTTTAGGTGTACGAACACCGTGTAGCATAGGTATTTGTGGTCAATTGTCCTACAGAATAAACACTTGACCCGTCAAAACAGCGCATTATTCAGCGCGAGTTGGATTATCATCACTTCCCTGGCATGGCTGATCTCCAGAACACAACGTATTAGCTATGCCTTCAGCCCGCACCCTCCTCGCCTCGCCTCACTCCTCAGACACCAGGCAGATGCTCCATTAATATTGTATCACGCATAAATTGACAACGATTTGTAGTCTGGTTGCTAAAGGTACCATCGTTCAAAACCATCTGTCTCCTGAAAATGGAAATAGCCTATGTCTGAAACATTTAAGGTAATTTATTATAGATGGTGTCTATCAATATCATCCTAGATTTTCGACACTGTATTGGTAATCTAGACGAATATTGTTTATACATTCAGGCGTCTGGATCTATACCTACCTAACAGTTAAATGAAAGATAGGATAGCGCAGTCTTAAAATATGAAATATCCATTTGGACAATTATTTCGCATTTCATATATTCATATAGCTCTTACCTACCGTAGGTATTTATTTACTTCATAAGAGCAAGATTCTAAAATACGTGTTCCGTATTTTTTTTTATAGGTAGATCAGAACACTGAAAATGTCTTATAGTGAAAACTAACAAAGGTATGTGAGTATTTTTAACATTTTCCTGTTTATTTAGTAACCAGGTAACCACCATCGCTAGGTATTGTAGAAGTAACTATATTAAGATGGCTATTAGAAATTGAAATATGAACGAACTCGCACATCTGTTGTTGGTAGGTAGGTATCTATGCTAAAAAACACCCAGGTGTTGGCTATCTAGGTTTTCAAAACAAGGCCCAGGTAGCATAAAGTAATAATTATATTTGAAAGATAGAGATAAAAGTTAAGCACCGCTACGAACATCCAAAATTTAGGAGCATTCATCGTGAATAATGCACAAATAGCCGTTGGACTTTCATGCATTACTGCATAATGTAACACTGAATCTTCTGTATAAATCACTAGCAGTATCGGTCATCAAATGGTAATATCTTCAATAACAAATGTATTGTTTTTGCAACCGTGAACGGAGATTGATGTGCAACAAATTATGGGATGCTCCCGAGCCATACATTCAAAATGTGTTGCATTAACAATTAGGTTTTTTTGAAGTCTGCTATGCTAATCTGCCTGCTTGGAAATAAATGGAACTTGCCGGTGACATCCATCGTTCCACTTTAAATTTTATCGGTTACCTACCTACACGGATGCTCAGTCATTGATTTATGTTGTCATACATAAAATAAAACACTTAGGTGAGAAAACGTTGGACGTTACATTACACTCGTTTTCGACGAAATTACATTCGTTTTACATGAAAAGATGTTTTCTCTATCGCGCTCTATCGTATCTAATGTCCATACGATAGAGCGTGATAGAGAAAACAGCGCTCTGTCTGAATTGGTTCCCTAAGGGCTTGCAATTTGGAGAAATACCAACTAAGTACTGCAAAATGTGAGTATGTGCCAATGCCAAATATAATATTTGGATGTAGGTACCTACGTATGACTACCCCCATACATCCTCATAAAAATAGACATGCTCAAGTTGGTATTTGTTTTATTATATGCCCCATAATCAGATTCAATGTCAAAGTCAAAACGTCTTAAGAGCTGATTTCACCATGCTGTGTTAGATTAACAAAGGATTAAGGCGAAGACAAGAGCTAATGTGACTCTCGCTCGCACGTTTCGACATCTTGAAAGATATAAAATCACTACACTCATTTTCGAAAACCGCAATCAACCATTTTGTGTGCAATCACATTGCACACAGCTTAGTAAAAATTGTATATCTTTCAAGATGTCGAAACGTGCGAGCGAGAAGTTGTTTGATGGTTGTCAGCCCCTTAAAGGGCCGTTAAATATGTCAAAATGTACATACGCGTTTGACATCTAAGGTTAGATTTAAAGGCCTGTTAATCCTTGATTAGTAACTAACAGAGTATGGTGAAATCAGCTCTAAAGCTAAGTGAATCCTGGTGCCAGTTCCGCGCGACCAAAACCTAGAAGAACGGGCAACAAATTTACTACTTGGTTCCTACCGCTCTTTTTGTATGATCCTTGTTACAATGTTATATAATACATTATTGAAGCTCCAGTGTGGTGCCAATCGAATTCAGTGAGGCGTAGGCATAACAAAAACAGGTAAAGGCAATCAAATTCATAAGACAGCACATGCTACGATTCTAGAGTTTATTCCCACCATTGATAGGACAAGTTGGTATTTAGTAGGTACTAAAATTTCTGAGGAGACCGCTACAGGAGATCAAAGTCGTGAAATTGCTTTTTATAAAATACGAAAATGCTACTGGAATGCCTTCCGAACCATCATCTCCAGTCATCCAGTCTACGCGGGAGCTACACTGACTATCCTCCATATACGGACGCCGCCTCCGCAAATTCTGGATAATACAGCGGCAGCCTCGTGCTCGGGAAGGTTGATGGCAAACTACCAACCGCCTCGAATGGCTGAGGAAACAGCTGACTCAGATGGTCTGGCTGAGATAGGTTCCACGCCACTAAAGGTGAAACGTGGCTGGAAAGACCAGTGTGAAATATTTGTTTCTGATGTAGTATACTCTCTATGCTACCGTATCGCTACATACAAAAAAACTTGTTTTTGTTAGGGAACTAGTAGGTGCCTATCAGAATATAAAATTAGATACCTACATTGAAAAGTTACTTGAATTCGATGAATTTTATAAAAACTGAAAATTATTATTTATATCGACGACCTGTAAACTGAATACTTAGTACACCGGGTCTGAAGTGTAAATATTCTGAGCAATGTTTTACCTACTATATATATTGACGGAAGGAGGCGCTGTGGTGTCCACATATACCTATATATTATTATTATTGCATGATCTTTCTCACACACAGACCTATCACTTGCTTTCATCAGCGGCGGCGCCGGCGCAGTGTCCACGTTAAAATCGATTACGCCTCCGCATTGTAGCTATGAATATTTTAACTGATCCGTATGATTGACTCATTGTTGGGATTCGATGTCATATGAGTAGGTACCTACCTACCTCCATATTCGTTTGTGATCCGGAAAGAAAGTGACCTTTTCTCGGGTGTTGTTGAGTTCGTAAAAACATTGGTATTACATTCATACCTATGCTAAGAACCTACTTACCTATGTACTATTTATGGTACTAGGCACATATGATTGACATAATTATGTGCCTTTATTCTACTGTCATCGAGACAGAGTTACCTAAATAATACCTATAGGCAGACACTTCACACAACGCCATCTCATCTAACCCCAAACCACAGATATGAGAAAGGTAGTAGCCCAAGCCCCCAAGCTAAGCAGCTTGTTGAATTGGGAACCAATAAAATACATATCTGGGAACTAATAAATCATACTGATATAATAAATATCAGTTTTTGGTGGGAAACGAACCCGCAGCCTATTGCACAGAAGGCAGAGCTCCTATCAACTGAGTTGTGTTGTCAATAATAAGTCTTCCACCACAAACCTGCTCATAGTCTGAAGACTGATCGCAGATGAAATTGGAACAAAAAAAGTCTTAAAAAACCTTAAAATCATTTAAGAATACACTGAAAAATAAAACTCCACTGAACCAACCAAACCTGACAATTGATCCGATGTTTTTCCCCTACATTTTAAAGTCAATTTAGTTTTTACCTTGAACACGTTTACAGATAGGTGCATAAAAAAGTGGTACGCGGAAATATTTGGAGGTCGTGGGTTCCCGTGTCAAGTGTCACGGGCCGTAGGCAGGCCAGGAGGCACGACCGGGCATTGTGCGGACTCACGACGAGACGAATCCACGCAGGCTTCATGACCCATTAATGCGGTCACGATATCATTCTACCACTCTTTCTCCGATGACCGCACTGACTGCCAAAGTTGAATCGCTTCGAGAATCTTAAGCGTGATATTTTATTTATTCCCACGGAATTCGAAGATAAAAAAAGTTGCCTTACAGAAGACTGATTCAGTGATGTTAAACAGTACGTCTACCAACTTGCTAGCAATAAAGGTATTATATTTAAGTCTAAAATAAAATTACGAGGTTCAGATTAAAGTATAGTTATTATATTACTTAAAATTTTATTAAATCATATACTATTATGTTTCATAGAAATACTAGAATATACTACAACAGTTAAATAATCAGCAGTAAACAAATTATATTAGGTAATAATAATGCTACGAAATTTCAGAACCAAATAAAATATCTGTTGAGACTAAACCCATGCATATAAAAGTTTCATAAATTTAAACATTGCTTAAAATTAGCAATGTTTATTATAATGAATAGGTAAGAGATGGCTTATGTTTAAGCATTGTTTATTTTTTGTTAGAGTTATAAATGTACGGCCGTTAGTACTGTATTTAAGTAGATAGGTACCTTACCAACTACATACCGAAAACGACATTGATTTATCATTCTATGGTTAGGATACATCGCTGCCTTATAAACTTTAAATAATTTTACTGAAACTCGGACCTACATACATAATATTAAATCTATCGTCAAAAATCCGCCTTATTTGCTATGAAACTTGCTTGCCTTGTTAACTTTTGAACGCCGAGAATAACTGTCTTCTGATATAAACAAAAGGCTTTCACAAAAACAAAATGTTTCAATTATGTTTAAAAAATGCTAGAGCGGTTTCTTTTAGCGATAGTAGTTTCTATTAACTACATCTAATAACTATACAAATATTTAACCAACCAATTACAGGCACCGAATGCTTACGTAACCCCACACCAATGTAAGCACTTGCTAACTGCCGGTTTCTGAAAGCCAGATCAAAACTAATCGCATGTCAAGTCACTTGCTGAAATGGCGAGTGACCTGACAACCGATCATACGAGCTTTCAGAAACCGGCCGTAAATGTAACTTTTGGACGTGCCTCTGCTAAGCTATTTAAAATAGTTCACAAACAAAAACTAGATGTCGCCACAAGAAATGTTAGAACGCGTTGTCGTTGCAATTTGGCGGCAGATAGACTTCTCGATTTCTTGATTAGGACAACAGTTTTGGATTATATTTGATCAGTTGTTTAAAATTAAGTGCCTACCGAAGAAATTCACGATGAATTCACGCAACAATTTCTAAAATGCTTTGGTTATAATATTATTGCCTACCAACAAAGTTTTTTGTTTTTGTATTTGTTTGTATTATATAATAATTGATGGCTGTATCGTTTCCATTTTTTAGTTTTTTTTATTTCATTTCATCGCGAAATGTTATGTATGGAGTATGGACCATACTTATACCACAATGGAATGAAATCTAACATAGGTAATAGATAGGTATAATAAAACAATAGACCATACCGTATGGATCTTGTGCTTAGCTAGATGGTCAATTGATTGGTAAAACTTGGATTTAATACTTAGCTTAAAAATCTTTATAGTCCTTTATGTAGCCAACAAATAAGTTCTGTGAAATTATACTTGTGCAGATTATACTTGCGGCTAGCTTCACAGACCACTTACTTACCGACAACTAAACTTACTACTAATTTAAATGGAAACAACAATAAATCTTTGAAATACCATAATTTTAAAACAAATACCTACTGACTTCAAGTCGCGGAATGTTACTCAGACTTGCTCTTGACGGTGTAAAGTATTTGATTAGTTTGATGAATCAAATAGAGTGCACTCACGAACACTGCATTGGCTCTGAAACAAACACAAACCATTCATTTTACTGACTTATAGTCAACCCAAATATTACATAATGTTTGTGGTAATGCTTTGTTATAGGTGATGGTTACCACTTAACATCAGGTGCTTATACTTGTTCCATTACCAAAAAACATAATGTAAACTAGCCCCACAGTGATGGCCTTCTGCGCCAAAACACTGTATGTTGAGAAAGTGCGTTTTGAGAAAACTCGCAAATATGCTTTTCAAACCATATAGATTTCGTAAATACCGTGTTTTCTAAATTGACTTTTCTCAATTTACAGAAGCATAGAACAGATTAAAAGGAAATGATTGAGCCCTATTAAGGAAAAAAAACCCGGTACCTTACGATACAGTGTATTGGCTTAACACAGTAGCCTGTATGTTGTATTTTTGATTCCCACCAAATAAACAAAAATCATTGATTAAATTAGTAAAGATGTCATTGTAAGGATATTATTTAAAATATATATTAAATAGAAGCGATGTGGTTCCTACTTCCCTTAATTATTTACTCTCTTAAGTTTTTTGTTATAATTTGTTGTTAACTGTCTTGTTTTAAGGAATTGATTAGTTTAACTTACTGTCCCTCCTTGAAGTATTCCTTCAGAGTGTTAGAGAATCTCTTGGAATACTTGACAAATTCCCTCTTCCTCTGCTCTAGAACCTGTTTGCCGGGTCCTGGGGTGTACGTGGATACCTCATTAACGGCATCCAGCAGTTTCTTGATGGCAGATGCTATTTCCCTGAAAAAGTCCGCAGTAAACTCTTTTGAATTAAGATGAAGACTACTGCGAAAGTACTTCTGGTACATTTCAACACATTGAAAGATATAAAATTACTGAACTTATTTATGAAAAATCCCAATTATTTAAGTTGTGTGTACATACTTCAGCAAAAATATAATTTTGCACCAAACAAGTTTTCCTACCAAAACACTTTACTAGTTTTCATATATGTTTAATTGTGTTGAAACATTTCTCCTTTACTAGTTTATTTGCACTAGTTTTGCTTTGAGACAGGTGCATTACTACTAGTGCTAACTGAGGCTAGCTTAGCATGGGTTTAAGATATATTTTAAATGACTTTAAATGCAAAACAAAGACTGAGCTTTAAACTTAACATAGCAAGCATAAGTTCATGTTAATTTTTGTCTGAGAATGCTTAGTGTTATAGCAAATTTACATAGTGTAATGCACACACTTGATAGTTTCCAGGAAGGTTTTCCTGTCAGTGATTTCATCAGGAATGCGACTTAAAATCTTTTTCAAAGCAGCTGACTTTTTGTTAAGCTCCTGGAAAGCTTCTTCAGACCTATTCAAGCGTAGGTCAGCACCTGAAAAGCATAACATTTACTTGTTTTACTTTTAATATGACAGGATACTAATAATATTTTTTGCATTTTGTTGCATAATCAGATAAAATATGTTTATTACAACAGGAAATCACACATACACTCAGACTCAGTAAGAGTTCCTTGCAAACGAAGCAGGCTTTCATTCATATTCACAGGAATATCAGCTCGTCTCATGATGCCAGCCACCAGGTCATAGTTGAGGCCTGGAACTGCTGCTTCAGCCTTTGTTAGAGCAGCTCGGAGAGTTTGTGATGCTCCCAAATCATATTTTTCAAGCTGAAATAATTACTATGTTGATTGGCTAGGTACCCAGTTTGAAAGATCTACCTACATGAACCAGTTTATAAAATCTCATCTAGAAAATAAATGCATATATGCCATATAAAAAATCATTCAATGCCAGATTTTATATTATCATTTTGGCGTACTTGTGACCTTGTTCAAGCACTCACCTAATGGCGAGTCTTAGATATAGGTACCAAAAAATAAGCCAAGTTCTTAGGTAAGGTCTAGAGCCAAGGTTTGGACTTCTCAATTGAGCATAAGATAAGGATACAGTCCGTCTATCAAAAACCATGAAATCTGTAAGCTAACGTACGAGTGTGTTTCACAAGAGTTCACAAATCCACATACCTGACTCAAAACGGGTCGTATGAGAACAGGTAAAACCAATGAAGTAACAGGCAATTCATCACCCATTGTCATTGTGGTTGCAGTTGTTTATTTCTTATTTCAGTCGTTGGAGCACTAATTTTATTCAATGTAGCTTATGTAGTGATTACAAAATTTACAAAAACAAGAGAGGAAGATTGATTGATGAAAGAATAAAAATTGAAAATATAATTACTGACACTGACAGACATGCATGGCAGACGTGTTTGTTGTGTCAGCTGCACACGCACCAGTACCCGCGCTAGTGTACATTGCATAGATTTATAATACAGGTACATTGGATAAGGTAGAAGATACGTATTTGTTATTTGACGCATTCTAACTAGCTTGCTGGATTCGCCGAAGCTGTGTTGTGTACAGCTCAAAATAACACTAGAAAAACAAATAAAATGAAAAAGCTATGTTGCTTCCCAAAATGTCAGAAAATGAATCCACCGATAAGTTTAATAAAACACAAGAGAAGAGAAATGATTAACTTACTACGCCATCTAGTAGCAGCGGTTGTACTAGTTATTTAAAGAATGCGTCACCATCTCAGACAAAATAAAAAAGTAAAGACTGAGCTCTACGAACAGAAAAGTGAGGCCAGTTTTCTAAACATGTGTGCGGAGGCCGGTGTTGCCATAACAATTCAAATTACCCCAAAATTACAAAAATAACATTACTAAATAATAACGTCTATCATGATATATTCTAACACAACATATAACTGATTATGGGTGAGGTTGTGTTTGCCTTACCTAACGGACATAGGAAATCTACGAGTTTATAATTTTTTGACAGATTACAATCTCGCGAGATAGATTAAAATCTAACGGTTTTCACAATTTTACGGATATGTAACCTATTTTAAGAAATAATAATCGAAAAATCAGTTAGCAAACGGGGAAGATATCGCGTTGCGCCGTGGGTCAAGATGACCGACAGACCAGCCATCAACGCGATGTTTGACAATTTCGTTCGGAGAGTATGAATTTCCGGTCTCGGTATTGTCTGTATTTCGTTCTCTATTGAACCTAGCTTCACAATGCGTGGAGCCAAAGGTAATTTGACCTCGTAGAAGTGAGCAACCAATGGGCGATCTTGTGTACATCCGTGTGTTCGCCGGACACGTGGGGCCCACGAACTTAGCGAACCCGTGTGTTCTCTAAGCACTCGACGGGTTTAAAATATACTGATAACCATCATAAGAAACAAGTAACGTTACGTTGCGTATCACATTATTACCAAATAATAGGGTAAACAAAAACACTTCCTACTGGCAACACTTGTGTTCCAAGACATAACCACAAACTTTTATTTTGATTTATTGAAAATTATTGGTTTCCAAATTACTTACGTGTGATATATGATTCCATCCCGCTTTTTTATATTTAGAAGATTGATTCTTACACCCTTTCACAACACAATTCGGCATTTTTACTGGTAAATTTATAATTTCTCAAAACGTTGCTCCCCACGAGCCGTGATAGCTAGACTGACAATGTAAGGCGTAGTTACGTTGTACGTGTGTGTGTGTAATTGTGTATGTACACGTCGAGGCGTAGTTTGACCGGCCTCACTTTGCTGTTCACAGAGTTCCGTCTTTACTTTTTTATTTTGTCTGAGGTCACCATATAATCTTGCCGGGGCCACACTATCGCGAAGATTTGCGTTGTCGCGACAAGTCTGGCCAAAGAATTCGTCCTATCGTGAATCATTTTCGCGAATACGAATGCCCTTCGCGCCGCTGTCGGTAAATTGCCGCACATCAAAGGGTTGTATCTTCTACCCCATGGAGGTATGATACTTAGTCGTAAGTTCTACCCAATGTACTGGCGCCTGTGTAGCTGACACAACAAAACTGTCTGCCATGCATGTCAGTCAGTGTCATTGATTGAAGACGAAGACATGTGTGTGAGTGATGTCTGAAATCTGAATTTCATTCAATCAATAATTATTTCGGCGCGCTTATATAAACCGATTTTTTTTATGTGTGGTTTGGTTATAATGTTTGCATTCGGTCTTTCGATAAATGTTTTCACATTATATTCTACCATGTAACTTTCTGATTCTTAAATTATAAATGTGAGCATAATTTCATTATTATTCCACTGAATCCAGAAAACATCGATGTATAAATAATGTTTACGCATGCATCGTCAACAAATTATTATAAAATGCTGACATTTTATATACTGCACTTTAGCAAAAATTTTTATTAAGGTTGTATAAATCTTCACTACATTAGCTTTGATGCTAGTTTTGGTGACATAGAATTATACATAGTTAGTATGGGATCGGGTGATGATGATGTAAAAAATCGGTGAAAATAAGATTTTGGCGAATTACAGAATATCAGATAGTTACTATGACACATAGAAACTACACTTGAATCTGTGTCACACTTTTGCGTGACACAGATTAAAGTTTAGTTATTATGGATAATAGTAATTTTCGGTGTAACTATGATTTAGGCGAATTACAGAATATCAGATAGTTACTTTGTCACATAGAAACTACACTTGAATCTCTGTCACACTTTTGCGTGACACAGATTCAAGTTAAGTTAATAAGGATTATAGTAATTATCTGTTACTTGTCATAATAATTAATTATATTTCGATTATGTATTTGTTATTAAGTGTAGCTGTTTGGGATGGGTATTTTTTTATTCAAGAATTTATACATAGTACTGTATTTCAATTAGCTGATATGATGATGGAGCCAAGTGCTGTATAATGTAGATCCTACATTATACAGGTGTTCGACTAGGTGTTCTGTCGGTGTGTGTAAATTAATGTTACTGTCTTTTAAATAAATAATTAAAATTCAATTTAATTAAGTATTTATTCATAAAGTACTATCATATTGAGTTGGTAAAATAATAATGAAAACATCAGTGGTGAAAACAGAATAAATGTTATAATATTAGTAATACTTAATATAAATTTTATTTCAGATAACTTAGATCCTTATTGTTAGTACATAATAAACTTAATGAACTATGTTAGGTTAGTATTTAGAAAAATGGTGATCCTGTGCTGTCATTACTCGCAAACAGTGCTTGAGGAAGGGGCTATCCTATTAATGAACAATGATGTCCAAGATGTTATTGGAACTTCCACTGACTCTCGTCAGCTGTGATGCAATTTTCTTATGCATGCAGGCAGCGAAACTGTCAGACCTCTTCAGCGGCACTGAATTTGTTTTCATAGAATTTGTGTACAGTAAAGTTCTCGGTCTTGTAAGTTTTTTTAGTTTAATAATGAATTACAGTGGTATTCACATCCACAATGAAGTGTGGTAGTTTGCTGTAGATTTTGAGACAGTAGGAGTTGGTGGTGGCATCTCATGATGTGGCAGTTACTGTTCAGGAAAATGTTCAAGGTTGCAATAGGACTGCTCAGCGAATAATATAATTTTATGACAATGTTTTTAATTTATAGTACCTGCAAAATAATAAATAAAACTTTAATTATGAAAACAGGATCAATTTTATCAGCAGCAATAAATTTGTCTTTAAAGAAATTCGAGTAGGTACAGTACAATAATCTATCGAGTAAGGAGGTATTTACCTAAATCTTGGATGGAACAGCAGACTCTGTTTCGAGCTCTCTTGGTAGGTGTACCACCCATCAAAAATGTTACTTGTCAAATTTTGTAACCTATTAATTGTAGGTTTTAGGTAAATATAGGCACCACAAGCTCGTGCTACATGTTACTCTATCTGTATCGATGAGGCTAACGCGCTGCAACCGTTTATATGCGTCCGACAATCAACATACATGCAATTATTGAATAGGTGTGCAAATCCAAACACATAAACATTAAACAATAAACAAACAAGTCAACGCCACGCCAGTTGCCAACTAAATTTCCCTAAATATAAATAGCGTAAATTCAGTTTAAAAAAACGGGATACTCAAATTAAGATAGATAACACTTTATTGTACACAAGGATACATCATAAATCTAGGCGTAAAATAATAAAGTACAATGGGCGGCCTTATCGCTGAAAGCGATTTCTTTCTTGTTTTAAGTGTAATCATTCTGTTTGTTTCTCAAACTGAAAGTTATATAACTTTCAGTTTGAGAAACAAACAGAATGATTACACTTAAAACAAGAAAGTTCTCATAGGAATTTGTCAGAGACCACGGATTTCCACTTGCTACGGTCCTAACATAAGTACCTCTTTCGCTTCATTCAATCTCTAAACATTCTTCATACGTTGTTGGTTTAGGGAAGGTAGGTACTATAATATTGTCCTGGTTGTTCCGTAGAACGTCTGCTATCTGGTCGAGTACGTCTTCTGAGGTCTTCCCTCCCAACAGTCCCATTTATAGAATAGAATAGAATCTTTATTTTGTCTGTTAAAAATCGAAATTTACACAAAAGAGCTGTTACAATTTTGATGACAAAAAAGGCCATTTACGCTTGCCTGATGCACCTGTTTCGTTAATCTCCTTTCATCCTTCCTTTCCACATGCCCAAACCATCTTAACATAGCTTTCTATACCCTCATCACTAAGGTATGTCTTCTTTCACTCCACATTTTTCTCTAATCACACTGTTCCTCTATCACTCAAATTCACATCACACATATTAAGTAACGCTTTCATTTTTAATGCATTACTCTACTCTGATGTTTGCCCAACCTTTACTAGGTACCATACATTATTGTCGGCACGAACACCCCCCTATGTACAGCTATTCGTGCCTTTTACAGTTTCTGGCTGCTCATAAACGTGTCTTGTGCCCCATTCGCTCTATTTCCAGCAGTCACTCTCTTTTCGATATAATGTTCATGCTCTCCATGTTTCGCAAATAAAGTCCCTAAATAGTTCGATACAAAGTAGTAGTTCTTTTTGGTTCTCAAATTATGTAAAATAGCTGAAATAACCCAATAATGATTGATTATGTTTATAATGCAGTTTGATTACCTTTATCATAGGCAAACTTGGAGTTGGCAACATTTACATATTATTTTGTTAGCAATCTTCTACTTCTTCTTTATTTTGTAGATGTTCTTGCTAACAATCAATAGCAAGCAGTTTGATAATTGACAATATGAAATGTCAGTTTTGACAGTAGAAATATCAGTTATGTCAAAACAAAAACTGAAAAAACAAAAAGTCCGCCATTTGTAAAATCGGTATAAATAAGTCCCGCCTAATTATTTCATTAATGTTGCAGCAGACAGATTGTTTTGGTGATTCAACTTTGTGAGTGTCCTGTATGTCGATATGGCAAAAAATACATCTAGTTCAGCGTTCAGGAAAATAGATATTGACCAGTATAACGAAGATAACTTTAAAGAAGATGAAGCGGAACAATCGGTGCCTACTGGACCAGACGAAGGCGAAGTTTGTGCTATGCTGAATCAATATCCTTTTAGAAATGGTTGAAGATAATTTTTGTTAGAATGTTAGTTTAGGTGAGTCATTCCAGTTGTAGGTTACCTATCCAACCTTTACCTACTCCTGGAGTTCCGGCATCCATATCCTGCTGACCCGGCTGACGAGAAGTGAGAAAGTATTTTGCTCATCTTCCTAAATTTCGCCGAGTCCTGTTATGGTGGCACTTCACATCGCTATTCGTCACTACACATTTTTGTATTTAGGAAAATAAGACGAAATGGGAACATGTTTTTATTGTTTTGTAAAAAATATAATTGTACATAATATTTTACTTAACTGGCTGTTGTCTGTTGATTAAATGGCAAATGTTGTATATGCCTGGGCTAAACTAGATATCCGGTAGCAGCGTCGAGGGGTGGGGGTAGGGGGTGGAAGGGAAGTCCTCTGGAATCTAGTGATGTTAAGACTCAATCTACCAATCCGGTTCAAACTGGTTTGAGATTCAAACCGTGCAAGTCGGTTTGAACCTATGTCAAACCATCTGGACGAGCTGAGTGAGCAAGTGGTTTGTTGATCGATGTCCCTCTTTTGCTCACGCACGGCGCAGCGCGGCCCCGCGAGTCGGTACTTCGGCTCGGTGGAGGACTTTCCACACAGCCCCAAACTAAGCCAAAGCTTTAGAAATTATTATCAGAAATTATTTATTGTTTAACTGTAGTAATAAAAAAGCTTTGGTTAGGTACAGTTTGTCCGTTCCGGATGTACAACAAAAAAGAATTGTTATGTTCTTAAAGTTTTCCCCCAAGAACCAACTAAAACATTTTAATACCTAATAAGAGGTACTCTTAAATTCATAAAGACCTACAAGAAACCAAGAGGTAGGAGCAATACAAATTGGTTCATTGCATTGATTTGTCATTTCGGTTTGTAACTCGGTTTCAACCCGGTTTACATAGATTTTTGCGGTTTGGTTTACGGTTCGATTTGCATGTCCTTCAAACCAGTTTGAAAAATTTCGAGTTCGTTACATCAGTACTGGAATCCTTTTCTAAATTAATTTGTTAAATTATAACCTCCCAAATTGTAGTATTCTGGATATTAGTCTGAATAAAAAAAAACTGGGGTAATTTATATGTTTCAACATAACCTTACGACATCTTGTAAAAGCTCTATTGGCAATTTTTGATACATTTGTTCCGATTGTCCTTGGACGCCTGCCAAATGTAAAAATAAATTTAAAAAAGAGAATAATTCAGAGATATTCTCTCTGAATTATTCTCTTTTTTTAATTTATTAAATCGCCAGATATTAATCTAAAAATAAATTAATATCTGGCGTAATTTATAATCTCAAAATCTTGTAAATGCTCCAATTACAATTATTGATATGTTTGACTTAATTATATTTGACCGTATGCAGTATGAAGCATACCGAGCTGAAAAGATATGAATTAAAAAACGAAATTGCCGCCAACCGTATGGGTTGTAAATTATTTCGTTTCACGCATTTCTTAAGAGTCGTTGACAATCAGTCTCAACTCAACATCATGAAAATTGATAGAATTACGTTCCGTTTTAAGCAGATTTTGTTTTTATCATAATTCATTCAAGACACATCTCCTGGATCCAAAAATAGCTCTAAAGGTTTAAGATGAACCCTAACAAGACCCCTAAATTAAAACTGAAATCAGGTACCAGATATCTATAGCCATCCCCATATTATAGCCTGTAATTGTCACACATTTTATAGATTTCTTTTGAAACATCTTTTATATATTTTATACTGTGTTGTGCTGTTGGTGTTGCCTAATAAATAAATAAACATGAATAGCGAAATGAAGTGCAACCATTTCACACATACTGGAGGAAAGACTTTTCAGTAGTTGCCATTAGTATAATAATGTATATCCTATATGCCAACTATGTAATGTATCATGGTGTATTCAATGTTACAATGATATTTACACCAAATAAAGAGCACCACTGGCCTAGTGAGTTTTTTGATCTCAGGGTCCTGGGTTCGAATCCAGTCATGCACACACCAATAGGTGTTCCTTTTTTTGATAATTTTTGTGCAACGACAGTGGTCTTGAAACAGTGAAGGAAAACAGTATTCTAACCAAAGAGATCGGCATGCAACCTATCCATTATGGTATACCAACTAATGTAAATTGTGGGTTTTACCAAATTCAATATTTGGATCTACCTCTGACTACTCATTTAGACATCCCCAAAGAAACTATTGAGGGTAGGTATTTTGTATTAAGTGATCTAAGAAGAAATTTACATGTCTGCAGCCTGAGGTTTCAGGTTATTATAGCAAGTATTTTAAAATTATTTATTTATTTGGTAAAAAGAACTTACATTGTATAATTTTTTTAACAAAGAAATACAGGACGTTTTAATGATGCTTTACAACTCGTACTAAACAACGCTCCGATGGGATCATCCAATCAGCAAGTGAAGGTAGGAATCCTTGTTTTAAAACAATATAGTTTTTTATTCCATAATTTAATGCAATACAGTCGGCTACACCATCAGGTTACACACCATCAGGTTACACACCATCAGGTTACACACCATCAAGTTACACACCTAATGGTAGCACTTTACATCGGTATTTGGTATTCGAGTTTTTATTTGCTTTTTAATCGGCTTTATTGTGTAGAAATTCGAACATTCGTCTATGAGCTATAAGAGTCACTTCACACTACACACTACACACTTCACGTCATTTTAGGGATAATAAGACAGATACGCGAACATGAATAGCTATGTAAAGCGCCACTATTATAATACCCATAGCTACACTACATAAATGTAATATACAGAGATTGGTAGGTAATAGATGGCGCAGTAGCGGGCAGCGCATAAGTGGGGTTATCGAATTTACAACAACATTATCAACACTTCTTCCATGACTCACAGTGTTTTCCTTCAAATAGTTCAAATAGTTTCCTGCAAACAAAGTAGTCTGATGCGTAGTTGTGTGAACAAAGCGCCACTATCCTATTATTATTTCACAAGTTACATAGAACACATGAGGCTTAACATCCGTATGCCTCAAGTGAATGGACGCAGGGCAGTGCATCGTAGGCCACGTTCCTATCGTGCGTGACTTACGAGGCAATGCTTTGTGATGGTTAACACTTAACATCAGGTGGGCCATCGGCTTGTTCCATCAGCTAGTTGTATAAAAAAATCCTTGGCGTTAGTATGTTTTACTTTTGACATATTTTCAGGATAATGCTCTGGCGCTCACACTTAAAGTGCTACTTGCTATAAAATCAGCCCAGATTGAAGAAGCCGTAGCAAACCTCTCCCTGGATGACGTAGATATCCTCATGAAGTACATCTATAGAGGGTTTGAATACCCATCTGAGGGCTCCAGTGGCCATCTTCTACTGTGGCACGAGAAAGCATACAACATTGGTGGATCAGGATCGATAGTGAGGGTTCTGTCTGATAGAATGAAAGTTTAGACTCTTCATTTAATACTTCATACCTTATGTGTATTATCAAAAATCATTATTTTAATTTTAAAATATAAACAATCATATAAATCCTACATTTTCGTTTTATTAAGTGACCAGTGTTAAAATTCTAAGCAAACTTTTAGCCAAGGGTAGCTTTTAAAAAAAGATCGTTTAATGATCTATGAATTTAATTAAAAAGAATTACAATTAATTATCCTAAATGCTTCTTGTTCGAAGTATGAACCAAGAGTGTCTTACAAAATAACTTAATCTAGGTAAATTCCATAATGGTGTCACTGAGCACATTCCGCTGACGTCGTGCCTCGTGTTGTAGCTGTTGCATATACCGCACGAGCCTTGTCAGCGATCCTGATAGGTTAGCCTTGCGTAACACCTCCCCCCGAAGAACAGCGAGTATTGAAACTTGTTGTAAATTGAGCTGGGGTTGGGGTTGGTTTAGAGTCAACCCTTCTTGAATTTGGAACGGAGTAGATTCCTTGTAGATCAGCTTGGCCTTCACAAACATTTTGTGAATTCTTCCTCACAGTAGGGATGTACTTCTTGTATAAAAGGACACCAAAAAGTGCGCATGCACCGGTGAGTACCACGTACATAGGTATCGTAGTGTGGTATAAGGTGTAATCGTTATCTTTCTGCAAATGCAATGGTGATTGTAGCGCTATTCTTCTGTTGGTTGCATGAAGCTGGTCCAAGTCGATGGAGTTTAATTTGAATATTGGAGCTGTGGATGAGGTGGCGAAGTTATCTTTAGGTAGATCCATTATCTTTAACGCTCGACCCTTCAAACGATCATTTACGTTGGATATTGTAAATTCTGGCGTTTCTAGGTAGCACTGTTTGGGGATTATGGCGAGGTAACTGCCTTGGAGCGTTTCGTAAAGATTTTGTCCACAGGATAGATGAACCTTCGTAGGAACAGGAAAGCTGATTGTATAGTGCTTCTCGTCCAGTTCCTCGTAAGCTGGTCTTGACAGAGTGATAGTGGTAGGGCTGCATAAGTTATTCCTCTGCTGGGTTTTGATAAGATGTTGGATGCAATCATCTGGTGATCGATTCTGCTGCTTCTTCTTCTCCTCGCAAAGGTACCATTGACTGGTCTTCGGGCATTCAGCCTCAATGTACTTGAAATCTTTCTCATGGATGGCTAGGTATGGGAAAGGAGGAGTAAGGATCTCATGATTTTTATTAGGTATAATTGATAACTTATACATATCATATGAGGATGGAAGGACGATTGGGAATTTATATACTATAACTATATTATTTCCTACATAATATGAACCTAATTTAATTATATCAAAATACTCTCTAATATCTAATTCTACTACCTTTTCTCTGCTATATAGTAAGTTCAATTTGCGAACGATGTCACGAATCGAATACAAATTAAGGACCGAATGATGCGTCGTGGAAGCCCTGATAAAAGCAAGGACATTCTGTAACTTAAGTAGTTCCTGGGAAATATAATCTACGTTATCTGTTAAAATTAAAAGTATTTGAGCTAGATGCGCATACTTCACAAGGTCATAGTCCCTAGAAGCTTCAGCTATTTGGATTTTATTCACTAAGGTCTCTAACTTTTTCTGATTAATCACGATACTGTCTAAAATCTTTGAATATTGTAATGTCCAATTTTTAGATAAACTAACACGGTTATTAAATTCTACTACTAATTTATTCTCGTTATTTTCTAAAGATTTAATAGCTTGGTTATAATGCAACGCATCTGTATAGTCAAGGTTACCTGTGATACTTTTAACTACCGATCCGAGTCCGTCTACGAGTCCTCTTTTTACACGGCTTATCTCGAACGTCTCTAATTGCTCTAGTACATTTGCAAGCTTGCTTTTTAAATAGACTATATGAGGTTCAAATAATGAGTTTGTTTTATTATTTAGCTGAGGGCTAAAACTATCGATTTGAATATCTACTGAAACTACTTTACTTCGAAGCTCTTGAAGATCGACACTTTGTAGAAAGGAATGGTAGTGAGAAACAAGTTTAGCGGAGCCTAACTTAAAGGGTAAAATACCAGGTCCGTCATCAAGACTTTCAAGTTTTATCTCCTGCATCAGAGCTGGTGCCAGGAGCAGGTGAATTATCAGGAGGGTCCTGTAACAATTGGGCACTTTTAGGGAGACGCTTAAGCCTGGACTTGGCAATAGGACCTCGTTTTTTCTTAGTGTAAATATGAATAGGGAGGTCTGCCATAACGACGTCTTGGGTGTAGCGGGGAGCTAATTTCTGTCTGGAAGCAAACGGATTTTTTACGAAAATCTGTTGTTCCGGTGAGTACTCGACTTCCGGTTCCCGTCCTTTATTTCGGTTGTCGGTCAAGTCTTTTCGAGTCGCGCTACACAAGTCGTGGATCGTGTTATAAGCTTTAGTCATTTTGTCTCTATGGTTTGTCATATATTGTTGTAGTAAATGTGCGGATAGATCTACGTCGAAAGGATCGCGTGGGTCGTAGTGTCCAGTTACTACCTCTAATGGTTTACACTTAGTGAAGCTATGGATACTACTATTATAGGCAAGAAGGGCGTAAGGCATGAGATTAATTAATGATTCAGATTTTTGACTTAATTTAAGAATACGGAGATGTTCTAGTACCGTTAAGTGGAATCTCTCAACAATGCCATTCTCATTTGGAGTATGGGGAGCCACTCGGTGATGCTGGATCTTATGCATCTTCACAAACTCTGCGACCAGCTGATTTGTGAACTCGGTTCCGTTATCAGTTACTATAGTTATAGGTATGCCATGATGAGTACAGTAATTCAATAGGGCTTGAACCACACTAACAGCTGTGCCGTCTCTTAAATGATAGGCTTGTGCATATTTAGAGAATGCATCTACAATAGTTAGGAATTTTTCACCTTGAATAGTCAAAAGATCTAAATGAACTAGTTCAAAGGGCCGGCTAGCGGGCGGTACTACCTTAAATTGTTGCTTTATCGGACTGCGATCATATTTCGCTTGACCACAGATAGTGCATAGGTTTATGAACTTAGTAATGTGTTCTCGCATTTTAGGCCAATAGTATTTATTAGATAACGCTAAGTAACATTCATTGATGCCACGGTGATTGGTCTTTCCATCATGATATTTATTGATTATTTCTTGCTGTTTTAAATATTCCTTAACGTTCTCCAATTCTGTTTTAGTTAAAGTCAAATTCATTGCCGAATTTTTGAAGGTTTTTTGTATAATAGGTACAATAGTGTACATAGCTAAATAAGGATTTATTAGTAACCCGGTTTTAATTTTAGGGTGGACATACTCCTTGATCGCATTAATAACATCCTCCTCTATATTCGATTCAGATATTTGAATAGATGTTCGTGTATGCGTTTCAAATGGTTTAGTGACTACCGGTCTACTCTTAATGTCACCTACAACGTTGAAAATTAATTGTTTCGTAAATCTGTTTAAGGGGTCATCTGAAATTGGGACCTCTAAGATGGGATTTTCGTTATTCGTATGAACGGTGGCTGTTCTTGAACCGGCTCCAGTTTCTGTAGCGGTTAAGGTTCGAGATTCATCTAACGCGGGGTCAGTTTCAGATGGATTAACTGCGATCGACATAAGTTCTTCATTATTAATTTCGATACGCGATAGTGCATCGGCGTTAGAATTGCACTTTCCCTGTACATAATCAACCTTATAGTCATACTCACTTAGCTTC
The DNA here is from genome assembly GCA_932294275.1 of Chloroclysta siterata. Taxonomy (NCBI): domain Eukaryota; kingdom Metazoa; phylum Arthropoda; class Insecta; order Lepidoptera; family Geometridae; genus Chloroclysta; species Chloroclysta siterata. The sequence goes on along the minus strand of OW028600.1, from coordinate 8,335,321 downwards.
AAGCGCCATCTTGTAAGCCGTGAACTAGGATCTTTTAAATTTACTACCCATTGTAAAGGCCTGTGATCCGTCAGGATCAGGAACTTACGGCCATAGAGATACGGTCTAAAATATTTAGTTGCCCAAACAATTGCCAAAAGTTCTTTTTCAATGGTACTGTAATTTAATTCACTGCTATTAAGAGTACGCGATGCATATGCAATCGGTTGATTTGAAGCTTTGGTGCCTTGAGATAAAATAGCGCCTATAGCTACGTTGGACGCATCCGTGGTTAGTATAAAATCACGTGTAAAATCTGGGTACTGCAAAATTGGATCATTTGTTAAGAGCGTCTTACAATGCTCGAAACAACTGGTGTACTTGTTATCCAATGTGATTTTTGAACCTTTTTTTAAACATTGAGTTAGCGGTTTAGTAATACGAGCGAAGTCTGGAATAAACTTCCTATAATACCCAAGTAAACCGAGAAAACGTTTGATTTCAGTGGTGGTCTTTGGAATGGGGTAATTCTCAATAGCTTTTATTTTATTCGGGTTTGGTTTAACACCTTCTTTACAGATAACATGACCTAAAAACTCAGTTTCTAGCTTCAAAAATTCGGATTTATCCATTTGAATTTTGAAGTTGGATTCTCTCAAACGTTTAAATACCTTGTCTAAATTAACCATGTGCTCCTGAAGGGAGGTACTGAAAATAATGATGTCATCAAGGTAAACTAGGCAAATCTCATTCTGTAGGCCCCTCAGGACATTGTCCATCACTCGTTGGAAGGTTGAGGGTGAGTTTTTCAACCCCATAGGCATCCTTAAGAACTCGTAATGCCCATTTTCTACGTTAAATCCTGTCTTATGAACATCGGAGGGGTCCATCTCAACTTGATAAAAACCACTGGCCAGATCAAGGGTCGTAAAGTACTGGCATTTACCTAACTTATCTAGTACGTCTGTTATATTCGGAATAGGGTATTTGTCATCAATCGTTTTCTCATTAACTTTCCTAAAATCCACGACAAGACGCCATTTAACTTTACCGGAAGCATCTGCCTTTTTGGGTACAATCCAAATCGGAGAGCTCCAAGCGGATTCTGATGGTCTTATAATATTTTGGTCTAGCATCCTACTTATCTGATCTCTGACCTCCTGTCTGTGAACGTAAGGATAGCGATAACTCTTAGTATGTACTGGAATTTCATCCTTAGTCCTAATCTTGTGTTTGATCTTGTTGGTGAATGAAAGTGATTCGCCCTCAAGATAAAACACGTCCGCGTAGTTAGAACACAAACGCCGTAAATTAGCGAGTTCTTCTGGGTTAAGGTGATCGGTTCGAAGACGGGATAAAACATCTTTAGCGCGGTCTGATAAAATTTCAGTACTGTCACATTCAATATTAAATATTTCTGCCTCAATAGGACGGTCCATGGAAAATATCACATCGTTAGACGTAGGGTTAGTAATTTCTACCCAGCCCCGGTTATTCTGAACCATCGTAATGCAGTCTGAAATAAGGCAATTACAAATCGTTTGGTTGTCTATCAATACTTCTCCGTCTCGTGTATTTACTGGTAATCTAACTACTTTGGTTGAATTAGCGGGAATAATTTCCTCGTACAAATTAGCGTTCCTGGAATCGTACATCTGAATAGGTATCTGTGTATAACAGGTCTTTAGTAACCTACTTTTTAAATCGATGTTAGAGTCCCATACGTCAAGTAAGTCAAAGCCTAAAAGTCCGTCAAAGTAATTATGAAACTTGTAAACATATAAAGTCATATCGTTCGAGTCATTAAATTCCTGGAAGCAAGGCAACGTTATCGAATAATTGTTTATACTAGTCGCGTGCACGTTCGTCACCTCAAATGGATCATATTTCAATGGAACGTGACGGAAGTATTTCTCTACAGCGTCAGGGCTTATAAATGATTGGTTAGCGCCTGTGTCAATTAAAAACTTTAAAGGTGGATTTGCTATCTGGATATAACCTAGTTGCCTTTGGATATGAAAATTGACTTCTATTTTGGTTTTTCTAATTTCGACTCCTTGTGAAAATTTTCATCAGATGTCTGCTCTACGACTTCCTCTACTACTGGGGTCTCAGAGTGAGAGTATTGGTCATAGTAGTAATCAGGATACTGTTCACAAGAATAATAATCCTGATAGTACTCGGGAGAATAACTGTCGTATTCGTCATAGTAATAATTTTCGTATCCGTCAAACTCATTGAAGTTAAGTTCGCGAGTTTTAAAGTAGTTAGTCGGTGGTGGATTTCCGTGCTTTCTCCAGTCATGTCCTGTCATCGGAAGACGTTTCTCGACATAGTTGCTAACACCACTCATTGGAGTAGGACGCGGAGCATAACCAAAATTATTTGGTTGCTGTGGAGGTCTGTAAGGCATCCTAAAAGAATTATTTTGCGGGCTATAATTTTGTGGAGGGGCGCGGAACATTTGTTGCGTGCGAGTAGGACCACGTGGTGGTTGCGATTGAAACGCTGGGTTAGGTCTCCAACCCTGATTAGGTGAAGGTTGCATGGGGTTAGGTCTAGGTGGACCAGAGATGTTAAAAATTGGTTGTTTCATTGGCCCCTGCCCAAATCCGTTAGTCAGTCCGGGGACATAGTTTGAAAGAGGTAGATTGAACTTAGCCGCATTTGAGATCGGTTGCTGCCAATCCTTTCTACTAGTTGAACTACCACTACGCTCTTGCATGTAAAGCGTATTGAGCTCCTCCTGTACAAACTCTAATGCCTTCTCCATCGAAGCGGGTCGCATGCATCGAACCCTGGATCCAAGTGGGTCCTTGAGACCTCTTAAATAGGCCTGGAGGGTTAGCTTTTGATATAAGTCTCGTTTTGCCTGCACAGTAGTATTAAGTGTTTCGTGAAGCGAAACATACGTCATTATTGTACTAAACAAATTTTGACATCTTTCATAGAACTCTTGCGGGGTACTCGAACCTTGAGTTTCTAATGAAAGGTCACTATAGAGAGCGGTTTCGTCACGATGGTCTGCGAAATTATTAATCAAAGCTGTTCTAATACCTAGCCAGTTTTCTGGTATTCCGTTTGAATTTATCAATCTGGCGGCGGAACCCGACACCTTGTTAAGGATCCCATTTACCAGTGCTAAGTTAGTTAACTCGTTACCAGGCTCGGTTTTGAAATGAGCCAAAACTAATTGGTCACAAAGGTTAATGAACCTGGTTAAAATATGTGGATTTCCGTCGAAATCAGGTACAAGTCTTAGGGACTTGTAAATTACGTCAATTGAGTTACTTGCTTGAGCCATGTTTTCTAAATCTCTATGCTCGTCGATTACGCTGAGCCTACTAATATATCTTCTATCTAAAATACTTCTATCTAACCTAATATTCCGCGATTCTCTTGGATGGAAAATCTTGGAGTTTTATATTAACGTTATAAAAATTATAAAATAAAATTTACTAAGGATAGGACTACAGTTAGGTAGGAATAAGAAAGGACTTGAAAGATTCAAGGACTTACAGCATTTCTCGTCGTCTGGATACTCAGCAGAATCGATTTTCGGATTCACCCTCGTACAACAGCACTAGTAGGTTCTTTTTACTTTTGTGAGATAAATCTCTGAATATCAAGTATCCGTGAGCCTGCGCCAAATACGTAGGCTGCTGCCAAGGGTAGCTTTTAAAAAAAGATCGTTTAATGATCTATGAATTTAATTAAAAAGAATTACAATTAATTATCCTAAATGCTTCTTGTTCGAAGTATGAACCAAGAGTGTCTTACAAAATAACTTAATCTAGGTAAATTCCATAATGGTGTCACTGAGCACATTCCGCTGACGTCGTGCCTCGTGTTGTAGCTGTTGCATATACCGCACGAGCCTTGTCAGCGATCCTGATAGGTTAGCCTTGCGTAACACATATTTAAATATTTTTCATAATCTGATCCTCTTTAGACCAAGTCTTGTTATGGTAACCATGGTAGGCAGAGGCCAAACATTGTGTTTGGCATACTGAAGCGGACCTCACGCACGAGATCTCAGTTCGGGGCGAACTACGGACTAGTTTTTAGTACATCGATTTTCCAGCAGACGATCAGTTGTCAATCAGGAAACCTCAGTCGGAAAAACAAGCAACGACTCGTTTTACTGATTGGACGCTATGGCTTGTTAGGGTTCCGTATTTTTAGATAATTGTCCCGCTGGGCATCGGTTAACATCCCAGACTCGAAAGCTTCCTGAAGATTTTAATCAGAATAAGTGCCTATTTCACCATCTCCGAGTAACACTACCCGTCAGACCAAAATATATCCGTCTCTACTTTGGACTTTTAAATACCAAAGACGTACTTACCTATATTTTGACTATAGAAGCACTGACGTTCCTCACACACATTGCTTAAGATAGGTAGACCATAGTAGGTACCTCATAATACTAAAAGTAGGTATTTGAAATAGATTATTTGCTTCCTTTCAAAACAAAATCATTTTACTCCTTTTATTTGTTTTATTGGTTAGGTTAGCTATGGTTTAGTGATAGCAACACCGCTATAGAATTATACTGTGCTAGGTAGGTATATATCCTTCCGGTATGTTTAAATGTTCCAGGTGTTTAAATATAGGGGTAGGTGTAGGTATATATGAGTGAAAAATTTGGCCCTTAGCGCTGTATCTACAACTACAAAATCTACATCTACAACAAATGCAAAAGGCCTAGATAGTTTACTCGTACTTTTATAGGAAGGTAAGTAATTATCTTACCTAGTACTCCTGTGCGGTAGTCTAGTGGGAGTGACCCCGTCTTCTGATCCTAAAGTAAGTTAAATTCAGCTAAGTTTGAATCCAGTCCACAACCAAAGGATTTTCTCAAAAAAAAAATCCTTATTCGATTGCTCTCAAAGGTGAAGGAAAACATTGTTAGGAAACCAGTTTGTAGTCTCACAGTACTATAGGCTTGCAACCTGTCTCGCATGGAATAAAAACTGCTTCAAAATGTGGGTACCGAGAGTACCTAAGACGTACCAAATATTGGTTAGACGTACTTCCGTTATACATCCTGAGAAAGAATTGTGAGTTGGTACTTGGTACTAAGAGATCTGAAGGGATACCTTCTGTCTAGGCACAGAAGGTATCCCTTCCCTAGGTATCAGTTGTGACGCTGTTTCCGTTTACCTTACCTGGGTACCTAGGTGGAGAATAAGTTTTTCTGTGGCTCCAGGTATTCTTTCCTAAAAAAAATTGTGGTGTAACGACGAACGCTCGGCATCGACATTCGACGCGGGCCCGCATGAAGCGACGACAACGCAAAATATAAGCTAAAGAAAGTAATCGGATCACTACCGACCGACATAACCCGCCTCTCGCTTCAGAGAGAATGTACCGTAATATAAAAGCCACAAGACACACTTGGTACTCGATAGTTTTTTAACTGCACCGTAGTAGGTAGACGCATACTCTACAGACATAATGGAAATACCGGTTAGTAGATCGTTTTTTTATTCAGCTTTTGCACTACTGTTGAAATAGCAAAAGTTACATCACCGAGTCAGTAACTTCAATCTGGTAACTTCCTGTTTTTGCTCTTTATTCGTGAACGGAAAACATTGCAAAACTCGTTGTAGGTACCCCAAGTCTTGAGTTTTGTATTTCATTTTCCGTATCAGGCCGTTTTTGTATAATACGGAAAACGAAATACAAAACTCAGACTTGGGGTACAGGTATGTATTGAACCTACCCATACCTACCTACGTTCACCAAACTACCATAAAAAACCTTAGTAGTTTGATACCTAGGTAGAGGATTCATCCGAAAACGGCCGAACTGTACAATACTGTGCTATATTTTTCTTATAATTTGTTTTGTTGCAGAAATGTATAATATTACTGAGCTGCATTTACTTCAGCTATGCATCTCACCATCACCATTCTCACACTATACCGGTGGAAGGATATGAAACTAAGCTACAAGACCTGGGTCAACACGTAGAAATACCCGAGACTCCCGTCAAAGTTATAAAAATTACCAAAACTATAGCCGTTAAGGTACCGGTACCATATCCCGTAAAGGTGATACAGAAAGTACCATATCCCGTTCATATATCCAAGCCTTACCCCGTGCCCGTGCCTCAGATCGTCCATGTGCCAGCTCCTACATATAAACATGGCGCTGATGATCACAGCTCTAACCAAGGAAATACGCATGACAGCGATTCATATCAAGTGCAAGAAAAACTGCCACATGAGTCTGCCGACGAGCAGCACTCCTTCGGGCCAGCTCAAGATCATTCGTATAGCGGAGGTAACGACGGCCACAAACTGAATATAGAATCATTCGCTGATGAATATCCATCAGAGGGATCTTACGGTGGCAGTTCCTACGATGTGCCATCTCACAGCTATTACGGGAATAACGGGAACAACGAAGGTACGAATTCAGTAGAATCTCAAAACTATGACCAAGCAATTCAAAGCTATCTCCAGAAGCTTAATCCAAGCAGTGGAAGCCATAGCGGGGCTGGTGGTCACTATCACTGACCCGCACTGCACTCAGTTTCAGTCTGTACAAATCGTTATGTAAGGTATAGGTAGCAGGTGAATGTTATAACTTATGTTTGTTGTTGCTAGATGTGTAGTTGTTGGACTTGTATATTTACTTATTTTGAAATACGTAGGTTTTTAGGTAGGTTTCATTAAAAAAGATACAATATTTTCACATTTTTGTTTGAGTGTATCGCCAATCCTATGCGTTTCGTAACAGGAGTCTAATAAGCTTATTAGCTAGGAGGTAGATATAAATTAGCACAAAAACACAAAAATTATTTTTAGGTATTATTTATTTCCTTACACATCACATTTACAAAACATCAATTAATAAAAGTACAAACTATAAGGACCATGACGGTCATAGGTACAATATAACTACCTTGACTAAATAGCTAAGCAAGAAGATGCATATTATTTTTAACTAGAATAAATCCTTTCAATAAGTTGTTTTTTACGGCCAGAAGTAATAATTCACTCCTCTACTTTTGCTGGTTTACGCGAGTATGGCTGCAAGGTGATACGAGTAGACGAGTTACCAGAATTGGTGATGGGTGGTATTGTAACTTTAGTTTTTTCGTCTTCATCAGAAACGTACATGTACGTGAGGTCCGACGCTACCGATGCTGTTTCAAACGCGCTGTAATAACCAAAAATAAAAATTACCAAAATACCAAATTATAATAAATTTAAAAATAAAAATAATTATTATAAAAAAAATTGTGGGAACAAGCAGATGGCCCACCTGATGTTAAGTTATAGGCGACCATCTTGACGGCAGAAAAGGCATGGTAAACTTAACTAAGGCATACATAATACCTGTAGGAGTAGGTACGATAGCTACTGCTTTTTTATTAGCACCGTATTAATTTAAACCAGAATTTTGTCGGTTTTTAAATAATATATTAATTTGCATGCTAACATATGTAATTACGACAAAAAATGTATTAGGATAATTTGAGATATTTCTGACATGTTGTTCCAAACTTCGCCTGGGCTTAAAATTGTTACTAGATTTCCTTACCCGATTTCAAAATGAAGGGTGATTATTTTGTCGCATGTTGCATTACAAGGATATTATTGACTAGCGGCCTGTCCCAGCTTCGCATGGGTGGTCATAAATTTTTTGAACATTTTAGGATAAACTTAGACCGTGGGTTCGAGCCTCGCGTCTACTAATTTCATACATTTGCACGTCCTTCTCCTTGAGTGAGTGAAATCGGACCCCGAGCGTGACCCGTGGACCCGTTCACATTTTTAATTTCGTCATATCTTTTGAATGGAATGTCCGATTTGAAAAATTTAAGAAGTAATCTATAGGTATTGAAACCGTCTTAATTATGAAATGATTTATTTTGATAAGGATTAATACCAAGGTACAAATAAACACCCTTTTCTAGCGGCGGCATTTCAATTAAATTTTTATAATAAAAGAACACTTATTGTGACATAACTATAATAGTTAGACATATGCTGTCGCGACATTTTTTGTAGATAATGATGTGTTCTGCAAAGTCGTAGTACATTATTTTGTTCTATCATCAATAGTTTTCGCAGCGCACGCGATGTAAGGTTTTCTTTTTCCACCTTGGGTTACATTATTGGAGTTTTATTAAGGATCCCTGATTTTTTTGAAAATATAATATAGCCTATGTTACTCAAGGATAATGTAGCATTCTAATGGTGAAAGAATTTTTGAAATCGGACCAGTAGTTTTTGAGCCTATTCGTTACATACAAAACATCAAAAATACAAATCTTTTCTCTTTATTGATCGAGTGAGCGAAGCGAACGAAGATCTTAGTTTCAACTTGGGCGATTTGGCATTTTATGTATGTATGTATGTATGTATGTATGTATGTATGTATGTATGTTTGTCTGGCGATAACTTTCGAACCGTTGATCCGATCTGCATGAAATTTGATAAAACGATAGCTTGTACTTGAGAAATTTACTGGTAAGTATATGAGTAAAATCGAATGAAGGGTTATTAAGATATGGGGGTTTTTAAGGGGGCAAAAATAAAAAAAGTTACATAAAAAAATCAAGATACATGTCATATGAAAGGGCTTTGTTTGGACATTCCAAAACAATTTTTACTTTTTTTCTGGGACCCTCGGTTGTTGAGATACAACAAAAAAGTTAAATTAAGATAACCAACGATCCAAGAGCTCCCACCTCTAAGAGTTTCGTTGGCATCAAGGTTTTTCTACTGGTCGGCCCGTTCCTTTGCTTTTTCTTATTTTTTTTTCTTGAAATAAATTAAGGAGGTACTCAGTTCTCATAAAATGGTGACAACGACCAGGTCTGATGATGGAGCCAAGGTCTGTTCAACGGAACTCCTCAATGAATTGGCCAATAGAGTTGAAACTTGGTTACCGTACCAAGTTAGTAGGCGGTAGTCAGAAAAAAGTCCAAACATAATGTTTGGACTTGCCTCTGGCTACCTACTCAACGTTTTAGTGCGTTCGTCGGGTCGCATCACGAGATCTCAGTTCGGGGCGAACTACTAGTAATATTAGTGTAGATTGTAGCGCACGGTGGTGAATAAATATTATTTTTCGCTCGCTCGGTCAATGTATGGGGCAGATTTGCGCAATATTCAAAAGTATTCCTAAGTTCGCCTGCCTCATTTTTGTGAATTAGGCTTTGTTTATGAGAAATAAGAGTTTAAATTCGTAAAAAGCACAACTTTTATACTAAACTTCTATAACAATGCAATTCCACGAATTACAGGCACCGCAATAATGAGGGTAGGCGAAGTCAGGCACTTGTGCCTAACTTCGCCTGGCATCTTTGCGGCCCATTTCAGTATGAAAATAATTAATATTTTGTCTTTTTTTCATTATTTCTAGCTAGCTTATTTTTAGCTAGCGAAGTAAACGGAAGTGGCTGGCTTATTTGATTTTCTTGTAAACGAAATAGGTAGATCTAGAATAGCATAATAATAATAGACTAAAATATTTATGTATTTTATGGTTTTATTCAAAAGTTACAATGAAGAAAAGATAAAATTATACTTAAGTAGGTACAGGGGTACCGATACAAATTATAGGTACCGGTATTTTTGAGAACCGATATAGCCAGACTTACTGCCGTATCGGTAATTTCAACGGTATCGGTACTAAAATATCGTTATTTTCAATAAGTATTGGTATAAGCAAAAAGCGCGCGAAATATGCACAAACTGGCAAGCACGCGCTCGCGAGAACAGCTTTGAAATTCCAGTACTTTAGAGCAAAGTATCAATACCTACTCGAATTTATTGAAATGAAAGTATCGTTATTACCGCTTTATTACCGATATTATTGGTACCGGTATCAAGCCCTGAGTAGGTAGGCTAGGTACTTAAGGAACAAGGTAGGGAACCGAGTTAGTGGAAGATTGCATCTAATAAAAAAACTTATGGAGTTGGTATAAAATAAGGAAATAAAGACATCAAATCAACAAAAAGTGTAGCTAGGTAAGTACTTCTTCTGAGGGTTCACGGTACATCAGAGGCTCGAGTGGGAGTTTGGCAATAATATGAAGCCCGACAAAAGCTAGTCACGTGCCTAACGATTACGTAAACAAGTAGGTAAGGTTTCCAGCCAGTTGAAAGTTGTCACGTGGATAAAGCTTCGTTTACAAGATAAAGCTGCGAGTAGTTACAGTTGATCAAAGAGTTATAAACTTATAACAGTCACGTGTCTAAAGTTAAAAAGCCGAGTAGGTATTGGCACTTAATAAATATATGCGTAGGTAGGTCAGGTACCTACCTCGGCAGCAGTGGCGTAGCTATCGTAGGGCCAGGTGGTGCAGTGCACCAGGGCCCCGGAGGTCAGCCAGCTCCCGAAGCTAGAAAACCTTGAGCCTGCTCACCTTTTTTTTTAATGATTTATTTTAACCTTCAAGCTATGTGGTGAGGGCCCGCTTCTTTCTCTATGCACCGGGGCCCTTGTCCACCTGCTAGCTACGCCACTGCTCGGCAGGTAGGTATCTCGGCTAAGCCACGTGACGTTAAATGAACTAATAGGCAAACAAATAAAACCGAATACCAGGTAGCTCGTCACGTTGACGAAAATATAAAGGAGTTTAGAAGAAAATATACCTAATTTATCAACTTCTTACAAAATACTTTGAATGCCACGTGACCGACCGAACGACTTATTCTCGTTAGCAATAAAAAACAACCCAGGCAAGTTGTTACACGAACTTTAGCCCGTGTTCACCAACGTGCCCTCATGAAAATAAACAAGAAAATGACAAATTATTAAGGTTTGGGCGCATAGAAGAAAAATAATGACTGAGAAGCAGGTAGGTAATTAAATCAATTCAGAACGAAATCGGTAGTACCTATGGACAAAATGAATTATGTACCATCTTATTAGTAGGTACATAGGTTCACACACACAATATACTCCTAAGCTGTTTCTTCTTCTCCTTGTTTGTATGGCCTTTGCAATTTCGCCAATGTCAGGTTTTATGTTAGACCATAACACGAAAGAGAATGACCGGTGGAGTGAGGTAATGTTCGGTGGAGAATTAGCTGTTTATAAGTATTTACCTGCCAAAAAGCTCTGTGTCGGCCAGCGATTCGATCGGAGCGGCGGCTGTCATTTGGCTGTAACTGTTAAGAGCGACATGAGCTGGGATTGGCATCGTCCTCGGCAGCTGCAGCGGCGCCGTCGGCGATGTGGTCGCTATAAAGCAGCTTGGAGCCGCAGCGTGCGGGTCTAGTGCTGCACTGATCTTATCATTTTCAACCGGCAACTCCATCTCTGTGTCCTCTTCTGCGTTTAGGCTGAAAAACATAATTTATTTGACTTCCTGACTACCTACAAAACAACCTTTCAATTTAATCATAGGTAGGTATAAGATGTAATTATATGAACTGACCCATGTGCTTTCTTAGGCACTTACCTACCTTAAATCTTTTTACAGTTCAATAATGTTTATTTAAGTTAAAATAGCAATAGATACCTTTCAAAATTGAGATTGATCTTGCGTCCTTGTGATTTTTGAACAAATTGCAACCAGGTAAATTGTTCTACCTCGACTTCAGGTTTGAACAAAGAGCTGGGCCTGAAATGTTAGTAAAAAGTGAAGTAGGTAGAACCTTAGATAGTATGTACCTATGTACCGATATTTTAGATGCTTATTTGTTTTGATCCGTCTCAATACTTTCACTTGAGGCACATGCATAAATACCTTGTTAAACTTAACATGTAAATTGGTAGGACTTATAGTATGTATAACATGGACCCTGCATATCATAGCAACATGGAGGGTGGACAAGGCTTTAAAGTTAGTTGAAAACCAAGATCCCAGACCAGACACAAAAATCTATGACTAGGTACCAACCAACCAACGTATTATTATTAAGTTGGTAGGTTAGGTACCTAGTCAGAAACCATAGACTAGTGGTTCTCCCCGAACTGAGATCTCGTGATGCGACCCGACGAACGCCCCAAAACTTTGAGTAGGTGGTAGTCAGAGGCAAGTCCAAACATTATATTTGGACTTTTTTCTGACTACCGCCTACTAACTTGGTATGGTAACCAAGTTTCAGCTCGAATGGTCTATTTATTGAAGAGTTCCGTTGAACAGACCTTGGCTCCATCATCAGACCTGGTCGTTGTCACCATTTTATGAGAACTGAGTACTACCTTAATTTATTTCAAGAAAAAAAATAAGAAAAAGCAAAGGAACTGGCCGACCAGTAGAAAAACCTTGATGTCAACGAAACTCTTAGAGATCGGAGCTCTTGGATCGCTGGTTATCTTAATTTAACTTTTTTGTTGTATCTCAAAAACCGAGCATCCCAGAAAAATTGTTTTGGATTATCCAAACAAAGCCCTTTCATATGACATGTAACTTGATTTCTTTATGTAACTTTTTTTATTTTTACCCCCTTAAAAACCCCATATCTTAATAACCCTTCATCCGATTTTACTCATATAAATTTCTCAAGTACAAGCTATAGACTCACCAAATTTCATGCAGATCGGATCAACGGTTCTCAAGTTATGGCCAGACAAACATACATACATACATAAAATGCAAAATCGCCCAAGTTGAAACTAAGATCTTCGTTCGCTTCGCTCACTCGATCAATTATTTTCAGCAAGTGTCTGGTTAAAATAACATTTGGGGCTAAATTGTGTCGGTACATTTTTTTACCTTGGAGTATAATTGATCATCGTAGCGAGATTTGGTTCATGTAATTGGTAGTAGTTTCCCGGTGATTTCATTAATGGCACGTCTTCAATAAGGCGTGTACTGTCTAATTTAGTCACGTAAACACCGCTGTCTGATAGTTCGCTAACTTTAAATTTCAATTTGGCTGTAATAATAAAGTAAACATTACTTTCCTAAGCTATTTAGCAAGCAGTAGCACGAGTCGGCGAGTTTGACCATTGGAGAGTAGCGCTAATCGTCGGATTAAAATATTTCGCTTCTACTTATTAAAACCTTGGTTACTCTGCTATGGTCATCTTGTTTCCCTGGAAGCAGTATTATTTTCATTATTATGAAACGCTGGGCATAATAAAATAAAGAAACTTACACGTATCTATAGGACGTATTTTTCCAGCTACACTGAGCAAAAAGTCCACTGTCCAGGAGTGCGGCACCCGTATGAATAACTTGCCAGTGTCGACCGGCATTTGGAACCCGAGCTTGTGAAACAACTGCAGGAACTTGAGGTCTTTGCAGATGCTTGCTTGCTGGCAGTTCCACGGGATCAGTGGCACCGATTCGTTCCTAACTGGAATGCAATAGGTACATTTGCGTTTTAGTATTATATGGTAAGTACCTTACCTGACGCAGTAAGTACCTACTACTATTTTTAAATTAGTTGTTCGGCCCGAACTAACAAAAAATTAACACAACACGCCGCAGCCCTAATTTTATAGCTGTTTAAAGACACAATATAACCAAATCAATTAGCAAAATAAAGAGCGAGCCTGAATTGAGAATAATTGGGTTCCTAGGATTGAGTTTGGCACATTCTAAGACAGTTTATAGCTAAACTATAACAATCCGGTATCTGGGTTGAGGGTTGGGGGTAGGGGGGTCGCAAGTGGGGGCAGATGGGAAGTCCTTCCCTCGAGTCCTTTTGTCCAGGAGATGAAAAATTATAACTTCAATTTTTTTAGCTGTATTTATGAATCGACTCCAAATTTTCCAAAATCTCCAAATTTTATTTTAAATACACAGCCCAGGGTCCTGTAATTGTACGACCAGTAATAAAAAGGATATTAATGTAGGTACTGACCAAAACGATGCCTCGTCATGCGAGATATAATTCAGAGTTTATTTCAAATAAAAGAAACCTTTTCTGGCACTTCGGCGGCCGCTGCGGCGGTACGCTTCGCTCGCCTCGTGCGTGGTTTATATTTTCTAACATAACCTAATATGTCGGATCCGCCCTATTAAATATCTTATGTCATCTTGTACTGTAGATCTTATTGTGAAATAGAAAACAATATCATGAAAGAAATTTTAATCAAAGTTCTCGCCTTCAGGATTTTTTTAAAGTACGATTTCCCGCTAAGATCATGACGCGATGACGACGTAGTGACGCCCTTCATTTCAAGCATTTCTTAAATGTTTTTGACAATTCACCTTACGACGCGTCTCGGTACATGAATTTTGGGGTACATCGAAATATTTCGAAATGCATCATGGATCATCAAATGGATAAAAAAATAGCTTAAAAGGTTTAAGCTGAACCCTAACAAGATCCCTAAGTGAAAATCATAGTTAAACCCAGATACCGGATTGCTATAGCCAACCCCAGTTTATATACCTAGTTGTGGTATTTGTTGAACATAATATTTGTGACGACAACCCTAATAGCGACAGAAAGACACTTACTCAAGGCATGATAAGCCACCGGCGAAACAACAGGCATTTCATCATGTTTAATTCTGAATATTTCGAAACTCAAAAGTTTTGATTGAAATGCCGCAGGCGTGGTGTTCTGTAGATTCTTCTCATGTATCTGCATCTTGGCGTTACAGATTTCAAGTAAAACTTCTTGCACCCAGTCGAGGCCGGCCGCCTTGCCTTCTTGTTTCAGGTTCTCGCAAAACTTGGCGATCTCATCTTCTCGGTTCTCTTTGTCAGGCTGAACCGTCTTCATGTTTACCTCAAAGTCTCTCTTACCCTTCATTTGCTTCTCGTAAAAATCTCTACTGACTAAGTTTTGTCTAAAGAGCTCCGTGATTACTGATTCGCTGGTCTTGTTGATGCCGTCTTCTTTGAGCTGTTTTGTGATAAGGCTGATGACATCGGCATGCGCGTTGCTCTGCAGATAATTCCAATTGAGCGCAGAAATCTCATCCTCGGTCCATCTATAAAAATAAGCAATATTTTAGATTTCCACACCTCTATAATGTATATACTTTCTGTTTTTAAGCGTCAATCACATAAAAGGACTCTTTGTTACCATAGTTATGGTATGTAATAGTTAAAAGCTATGTGATTAAATGGAAGGGATAGACGGACTTTACCTCTCTAATATTGGTACAGTCACGTTGTTTTCGTTGATTGAATAGATCTTGCTGGCAACATTTTTTGAGTGCGACGACGTCATTTCAAAAGGTCTTGCAAACATTTTACTTTCTTCGACGATGTCAACTTTCGGAAACAACAGTGTGGTAATGAGTGTGCTCGGTTTCCCAACAAACGTATTTATAACGTACTCAATGAGATCTGACCAATCCTAAAACAAGTTTTATAATTAATTTAGGCGAAGCTATCTAGGTAGGTACTTACTAGTAAAACAGCTATACGTGAGGTTACTACCTCTCTCTGTGGGAGGTACAGTAGTAGGTACTAATTAGGTACCTACCTAAATGTATCTTTAATAAAAATTCAAATAAACCTTTTCAAAATACTTACGTCGCAAATTTCAAAGTCTGATTTCCATATGGTGGTAAATATTTTGAGAATATTCGGCTGGAATAATGTTTTCAAACTGTTAAGATCTCCTGCGACGTGGTGCATGAGTGTGAAAATGCAGTCGTTCACATATTCACCGTTGACCATATAATCGTTAAGGAGTAGTCCGTACTGAGCCATCACGGGCGTTGTCGCAAATCTAGAAAAGTTAGAACCAAGATAGGTATCGTGTATAAACGAATCAAAGAAAATGCATTTGTGTAACTTCACTGCACCAATAAGTACCTATACCTACCTATGTCGGTACTCGTACCATCATCAGCTTGATAAAATCCATTGCTGAACAATACCTCCCCCATCCTAAATTTCCAGGAAGAATTACGTATTCTTCGCGGGTTAATGATTTGTTTTTTTACTATAGGCAAGAGTTGAAAAACTTACTGCTGTAGGTGGTCAATCAATTTAAGAGAAGATTTGTACTCTGGAAGTTTCATGCCTTTATCCAACCACAGTAAGACCATGTGATTTGTTACAATGATATCCTAGAACACAAAAATATGTATAAATTAGAATGAAAACGAGCTAAACATTTAAAAGTTATAAAAGTATATTTTTTCCACAATTTGGACAATATTATACAGGAAAAACATTTGGTTCTCAGGAAGCGATACAAAATGCCTTCACGCAAGCTTTGTAGAGTCCAAATATCCAGAGCTCTATCGCAAAAGCCGTAAAATACTAGTCTGGTTCCTCGAGATGCCAGAAATATATTACATGATAAGATATATGAAAATGAATAAACGGCAATTTCATACTGTAACCTTATAAATCTACACACCTGTAGGTACTGATTTGAGTGGTACTTCGGATTAAAGTGGCGCAAGAGAAGAACAAACAAGGAACGGAGATCCTCAGTCTCACACATTTTATTTTTCAACTTTTTCAGCTTCTCACTTGTGTCCTCCTCATTCAATTGCGGATTATTAGTGTACTTTTCTATGGCTTGCACGAATTCTCGAATCGCTGTGACAACCTAAATAGTATACAACATAAGGAGATTAGGGCAAACGATAGGGTTAGTAAATACACTAGGTACTAACATTATGCTATGTTTCAAGAGATTATTCTTCACAAGAGATAAACCGGTCAAAATGATATATATATATATATATATATATATATATATTGTAAAAACAACGTCAACATGGGAACTCGCATGTCGCTGCACTGTTCATAGAGCGAAGCGAGCACACAAGTTGACCCAGAGGTCTGGGTTCGTTGCGATTTACTAACAAAGAAGGTAAGGTAAAAGTATGTTGAGTATTTACCAAATGCTGCCTCCTCATGTTAGGGTCCAAATCATTGTCGTCTAATTTGATGGCAAGCTCAAACTGCTCACATAAATTAACCCCCTCTGATGTCAAATAAGATACAATTTCGAAAGATAGCACAGAGTCCACGTGCTCGAGATTCAACTCAATCTGAGATGCGAACTTCAGAAAGTATGTCAGGAGCCAGAAAAAGTGAGATGTGTCGATTTCAAGCAGGGGATTTGTAAGAATCTCGCTGTGAAGCGTTAGAACCAACGAGTTATACCCCTTCAGGAGAAAATCCACTGTAAATTCCTTTAGCACATTGGATATGTTATCATCAGTAGGAGTCTTGTGAAATAGACCTTGCACATTGGTTCTGCAATTATAAGAAAATGTGTACTATGAGTTCCTTGAAAAACCAAATTAAATAATCGGTTTCAAACTTACATATTTCCTTTTCCTCTTTTGACCATCTTCCTTCTTTTACAATCCTGTGTCGTTGCGCCAAGACGAGGCTTATTATTTGGTCTCTGTTTAGCGTTGTGTGGTTTTTGATGCACAGGCTTCTTTGCTGGCACGTCGTCTTCATTACTAGATGTTGAAATGGACTCATGATTTTCCATGTGTGTGCCATATCCACAATCAGATGCTTCAGATGTGACTATTTCCTTTTGGTTTTTATTCCGGTCTCCCCCACCATGGTTTCTTAAGAAGGATGGTGTTGTATCCTGGAAAAATATTATTATTCATGGATCTGCTAATACAATATTACATAATCATTTCTATGTTTTTCTATAATTTCGTGTCATATTCTCCTAAATATGAAATAAAAACTTAGGACTCCTTACATTATATAATTTAGCCTGTTCCTCATTGATAGCTCCGAATCCTGATGATTTATCATCGCCTGTATCAGGTCGGGAAGTAGCAGCCTTATCACCGTTAGTTTTGTCTTGTTCGATAGGTGTGAACATCTCGTTGCATACTACTAACGAGGAAGTGGGTTCCCAGCTGGCATTCATGCACGCGCTGCTGCCGCATTTATCACCGCTGCTGTTGTCTGACGAATCGGACGTCAGATCTGACGTTAGCATCCGAGATGAATTTTCACTGCCAGCTTTAATTGTAATTCAGTTGCACTTATTAATAAATGAAAATGAAATAAGTTCATTTAACATGACGAATGAGGAACACATTAGTAATTAAGTAAACAAGATAAACATTCATTTTCAGAGTTCAGAGTTAGCAATTGTTTTTACCTCTATCTGGAGGAGATGTATTGCTCTCATTGTCTTCTGAACTTTCAGAAAGTGAAGCTTCAAGCCAGTTGTTAAGAAGTTTGGTAAGAGTGGCATTATTTTGGTCTTTGTACAGCAAGGCAAGCAACTGAACCATAGTGACTCCCCAGCAATTCTAAAAATGTAAAAATACAAAAACATGCACATCTTGAAACTACCTAAGTACCTAGTTTTCTTTACTTTAGAACAGTAAAATGAGATAACACTCAAAATGGCTAGCTGGTTGGCTGATAGTAGGTAAATGAGCATCATATTTCCCAATGAGGTATGAAAATTAAAAATAAAATAGGTATGTAAGTACTAAGTTTAAAAAACGCTTCTATCACGCTAAAGAAAGTAATGAAATTGACTTGAATGAGGTAGTTACGATTTAAGGAGTCGGTACCTGTACCTACGCAAATTACACTTTAACATATTTTAATTTTATTCTAGAGAAAATGCTTGAAAATTCTTGTTACTTCAGTAGTTTAAGCGGTAAGCTTGTTACTTCTTTATGTAGGAATACAATGGTTAAATTTAAAAACTGTGCTTTGTTTAAACTAATTAAAAGTAAATTCAAAAAAAATGTTAAGTAGGATTAGGATTGTATTGACATGACGAAAATGCAAGTGTAAGGGATTCTTGTCGAACTTTAGATATTCTTACCGCGTCTAAAATCGTCATAGATTTAATAATGATTTTGTCAATGCTTTGGCTGAAAATATTCCATAGAATTTGGTTTTGTATTGGGTGAGTTGATCCATTGCAATTCTGAGTCAGGTGGTTGTCATTTTCCGGAACGTGTAATATATTCCTCAGCAACAGAAGGCAGTTGCTTACATTTGTGCGTTGCACTTCCGACAGTTTCACTTTCGGTTCTACGTTCGAATTCTTCTTCAATAAGTCAACTAAAGCTTTCGAAACTCTAAGGTCAGTAAATGCAACTTTGGTTGATGACAGTAAATTATTGATATCAAATATAGTGTACCGACCATAATCTGTCTTTGAAATGAGATCAACGTTCAGTAAACATTCAATAGGTATAGTTAAGTTTACTAAAATTCGTACAATAAGTTCCACTGTTTTATCATCCTTGGTGTGAATGATTAGAGGAATAATGTATTTTTGTATGTTTTGACCATAACTTATACTTCTTCGATAAGACCGCAAATATTTGTCTTCTGATAAAATATTTTGAAGAATCGTTTCCAGGGTAGCTGAAATAGATAATATATCAATTGTAAGGTAACACTCTGTTTTTATTTCATCAACGTTTATTTTGATGATATAATAAAATCTTTATAAAAAAACCCGACTGCCCAAACTAAAAGGATGGAAACAAGATTATGTTTTAAATTTCTTCTTGATAGTGAACTCCAGTTTTTCAGTCTTGACGAATGATACAATTTAATAATCGCATTCAGTCGGAGGCTCGTGTACCTATGTCCTAGCAGTATACTGACGCCTCCGAATAAAGTTTAAATAACATAACTTACCATTACAATTGTCATTTATGTGATATCCATCTTTTTTAACAAATCCAAGTTTGCTGAAAGTGCTGTGGATCTGAGGGCTTCGAAGAACCCAATCCATCTTTTTTCTGAAATAAACAACAACGTAGTAGTCAGAGGCAAGTCCAAACATCGTGTCCAAACGAGCGTTTATCCGATCTGCATAAAATTTGTTAAGTCGATAGGTTGTACTTGAGAAATTTACTGGTATTAATTAGTAAATGGAGATTATTTAAGTTTAATCGGAATATTTTGAGTTACCTAAGGAGATTTTCAAGGGATCCAAAAAAAAAGTTATACTAAAATATCAAGTAAGGAGTCATATGAAAGGGTTTTGTTTGCATCACAAAACATTTTTTTGTATTCTAGGACGTAGGTATGATTTTTGAGATACAATTAAAACAGTAGATAGAATTGTTGGACCATTGATCATCTTTTCGAGTTTCGTTGACTTCACAGTACGCTTATCTCTAATACTATAAGACTCAAAGTCCTGACTGACTGACTGACTGACTGACTGACTGACTGACATATAGACAACGCACAGCCTAAACCGCTGGTCCTAGAGACTTGAAATTTGAGGAGTACATAGGTCTTATGGCGTAGAGGTGCACTAAGAAGGGATTTTTGGAAATTCAACCCCTAAGGGTGTAAAAAGGGTTGAAAACGTTTGTATGAAAAATAGTATTCCTTGAACCTACAAACTTGAAACTTGGAGTACATATACTTCAAGGCAAAAAAAAAGGAAAGGCATTTTTAGTTTTTTAAAACTACCCTTAATAAGGGTGCAAAGGGATGTAAAAGTTTGTATGGGAGTTTTTTGACCGCTGGTCCTAGAGACTTGAAATTTGAGGAGTACATAGGTCTTATGGCGTAGAGGTGCACTAAGAAGGGATTTTTGGAAATTCAACCCCTAAGGGTGTAAACAGGGTTGAAAACATTTGTATGAAAAATAGTATTCCTTGAACCTACAAACTTGAAACTTGGAGTACATATACTTCAAGGCAAAAAAAAAAGGAAAGGCATTTTTAGTTTTTTAAAACTACCCTTAATAAGGGTGCAAAGGGATGTAAAAGTTTGTATGGGAGTTTTTTGACCGCTGGTCCTAGAGACTTGAAATTTGAGGAGTACATAGGTCTTATGGCGTAGAGGTGCACTAAGAAGGGATTTTTGGAAATTCAACCCCTAAGGGTGTAAACAGGGTTGAAAACGTTTGTATGAAAAATAGTATTCCTTGAACCTACAAACTTGAAACTTGGAGTACATATACTTCAAGGCAAAAAAAAAGGAAAAGCATTTTTAGTTTTTTAAAACTACCCTTAATAAGGGTACAAAGGGATGTAAAAGTTTGTATGGGAGTTTTTTGACCGCTGGTCCTAGAGACTTGAAATTTGAGGAGTACATAGGTAGTATGGCGTAGAGGTGTACTAAGAAGGGATTTTTGGAAATTCAACCCCTAAGAGTGTAAAAAGGGTTGAAAACGTTTGTATGAAAAATAGTATTCCTTGAACCTACAAACTTGAAACTTGGAGTACATATACTTCAAGGCAAAAAAAAAGGAAAGGCATTTTTAGTTTTTTAAAACTACCCTTAATAAGGGTGCAAAGGGATGTAAAAGTTTGTATGGGAGTTTTTTGAGCACTGGACTTAGAGACTTGAAATTTGAAGAATATATAGGTCTTATAGCGTAGAGGTGTACTAAGAAGGGATTTTTGGAAATTCAACCCCTAAGGGTGTAAAAAGGGTTGAAAACGTTGGTATGAAAAATTTTATTCCTTGAATCTACAAACTTGAAACTTTAAGCAGATTTACTTCAAGGCTAAAAAAATAGGAATAACATTATTGGTTTTTTAAAACTACCCTTAATAAGTATGCAAAGGGATGTCGAAGTTTGTATGGGAGTTTTTTAACGCGTGGTGCGATTGACTTAAAACTTGAGGTAAATATACTAAGAAATAAATAATTAAGAATAACACTTTGAAGTTTTGATAATTACCCCCGCAAAGGGTGCAAATGACTGTAAAAGTTAGTATGGGAGATTTTTAACGCATAGTGCGATTGATTTCAAACTTGAAGTAAATATACTCCACAATAAATAGATTAAAATCACGTTTTCACTATTTTAAAACTACCCCTGCAAAGGGTGCAAAAGACTGCCAAAGTCCCAAGGTTTGTATGGGAGATTTTTAACGCGTAGTGTAATTAACTTCAAACTAAAAGAAAATGTGTTCTGTGGATAAATAACAAAAAAAACAGTTTGATTTTCGAAAACAACCCCTGAAACGTTACCCTCCTTCGTTGCGCTCGAGTAAAAAGGATACAACGAAGCGTCAATGTTATATTCTGTGTTATATATGGGATATTCTAAAAACGGGAATCTTGAGTTGGTACGAAGAGATATGAGGGTATCTACCGTGATTGGGGATCAAAGTCGTGAAGCTGTTTCGTTTCGTTTGTTTTTGAGGTAGAAACTAGGAACAAATAAGTACATATTTTCCGTGTAAGGTTGTCTTTGTTGTATTTGTCATGTTTGTGCCAAACTCAGTCAGTACCTATACCTACCTACCTAATATAGGTAATGTACGCCTATAGGTATCCCATATACCTACGTAGGTATTTAAAATCTTACCCTAATAATATACAAATCAATGCGAAAGTTACGATGTTTTGATGTTTGTGGCTCAATCACGGTTCACCACTTCAACGCGTGCGAAGCCGCGGGAAGCCACTAGTAGCTTATATTTTTTTATAAACTTAGTACCTACTAAGTAAATATAAAATGCTGACAGCGAGCTGGTCTAATGAGGGAGCCAAGATCTGTTCAACGGAACTCTTGAACAAATAAGCCAATTGAGCATCTTCTTCTTGTCGTATAACAGTTTCTTTCGAAACAGTGTGGTGGGTGAAGGATTTTAAGTGCGCCTCAAGAGGCTGCTTTCGAGCACTTGACACATGTTATAGAACTTTTTAGCCGAAACTTGGCTATCTGAAGTAGGTAAGTGTTTTTTTTATACTACTTGTTGATGGAATAAGTAGATGGCCCACCTGATGTTAAGTGGCTACCATCACCTATAACAAAGCATTGCCTCGCAAGTCGCGCACAAAAGGAACGAGCCCTACCATGCACTGCCCTGCGTCCATCAACCTGAGGCATACAGGTGTTAAGCCTGTAATTTTACCAGCAACGACACCTTTTAAACCGAAATACAGCTAGATACGCTGCTTGTCGTTAAAATGGGCATGGTGGTATTTTTTCTTCGGACGAGCCACACACTTTTACATTTTATTCTTGAATTTATATTATCTTCGAATTGAAGCCACTACAAAAAAAAACGTAGTACATACCTACCTACCTACTAGCAAATGCGTAACTGAACAGCATCTACAAACTGAGCTATTAACGGATTATCTAAAGTCCCTAGTTACGAAGATCCGCGGGGCTTAGGGACCTGAGATGACTGATGCAAGGCCATTAATTTCGAACAAGAGGCATAACAAAAAAAAGTAATCCAATTCAAAATCACTACCAAAACTAAATTTACCTACTAAACTCAGGCTACTGACAGAAGCTCTCAGGTCTTCAGTTACGAAGATCCAGGTGGCTCCATGGACTTGAGATTTGGGCTAAACTATAGTTATCTGGTACATGTATTGACGAGTGGGGGTAGGAGAGGAAGATGCGGGGGTGAAAAGGAAGTCCTTTTTCCAGGAATTCTTTTTTCCAGGAGATGTTTTGTTTCTAAATTATAACCTCCTAAATTGTAGTATTCGGGAGATTAGTGTGAATAAAAATCATTTTGGCACATCGGCGGACGCTACCGCGGCACGCTCGCTTTGCTCGCTCGCCTCGTGCGTAATTTATATGTTTCAACATAACCTAACCAATCCGAGTCGGATCTGCCCTATCAAGTCTTTTATGAAATCTTGTAAACGCTCTAACAATTATAATTATTGATACGTTTCGACTTAATTATATTTGACCGAATGCTTAAAGAAGTCCTTACTAAAAATAAAAAAAAACAGTTTAATTAAAAAAATCGAATTGCCGCCAACAGTATGGGCTGTGAAGTTATTCGTTTCACGCATTTCTTACGTGTCTTTGACAATCAGTCTCTCAACTTCATGAATATTTACAGAATTATGTTCCGTTTTATGAAATTTTTGTATTTTAATTTCATCGTCATTAATTCAAGACGCAAATAGCTGTAAAGGTTTATGATGAACCCTAAAAAGACCCCTTAATTAAAACCATAGATAAAATCAGGTACCGGTTATCTATAGCTAACCTGAGATTTATCTCCTAGTGCACAAATAACTTAAAAACTGTACTTACCTATAACTACAAATCAAAAGGCTGTATTTTTGGGAACTACTAAATCTTAGCATAGAATCAAAGTCTCTAGCTCACGGGGCCTAGGGTTCTGATGTCAATGATTTAAGATAACAGATTTTGTTTGGGATGATAGAATGAACAAAAATCTGTAGATCTATGGATTAATCCGAAGGAAGATTATGGAGGTACCTACCTACAATAACCTTATACTAGGTAGGTACCTAGGTACCTAAGTACCTACCTACATGTATTGTAATAGCTGTGTTTTACGAAAATTGAACAGACTGAACACTAAAAACCTATCTGGGTGTTTATTATTCGACAGCTCAGTTGGTAGTAGCTCTGCCTTCTGCGCTGTAGGCCGTGGTTCGATCCCCACCAAGAACAAAACTTTGTGTGATTTTTTCGTTCTGTGTCTGGGTGTAAAAAAAAGTATAAGTACCTATTTATTAGGTACTAGCGGCCTGTCCCAGCTTCGCATGGGTGGTCATAAATTTTTTGAACATTTTAGGATAAACTTAGACCGTGGGTTCGAGCCTCGCGTCTACGTATTTCATACATTGGCACTCCCTTCTCCTTGAATGAGTGAAATCGCACCCCGTGCGTGACCCGTGGACCCGTTAACATTTTTAATTTCGTCATATATTTTGAATGGAATGTCCGATTTGAAAAATTTAAGAAGTAATCTATAGGTATTGAAACCGTCTTAAATATGAAATGATTTATTTGGATAAGGATTAATACCAAGGTACAAATAAAGACCCTTTTCTAGCGGCGGCATTTCAATTAAATTTTTATAATAAAAGAACACTTATTGTGACATAACTATAATAGTTAGACATATGCTGTCCCGACATTTTTTGTAGATGATGACGTGTTCTACAAATACGTAGTACATTATTTTGTTCTATCATCAATAGTTTTCGCAGCGCACGCGATGTAAGGTTTTTGTTTTCCACCTTGGGTTACATTATTGGAGTTTTAGTAAGGATCCCTGATTTTTTTGAAAATATAATATAGCCTATGTTACTCAGGAATAATGTAGCATTCTAAAGGTTAAAGAATTTTTGAAATCGGACCAGTAGTTTATGAGCCTATTCGTTACATACAAAACAACAAAAATACAAATCTTTTCTCTTTATAATATTAGTGTAGATAGTGTAGAAGTGTAGATGTAGATTTATGTAGGTATATATCAGCTATCTGGTTCCCATAGGCCATACATAGTACAAGGTTTGGCTTAGTTTGGGGCTAGATAGTGCAGTGTGCAAAGTCCACCAATATTTTTTTATTTAATAACGACCTACTACAATAAAAAAAAAGCTTTATGCTGTAGGTATCTGAAAAATTAAAACACATACCTTGAGGTAGGTAGGTCGATAGATTACTTCAAGTATTTCTGCGTCTGACACATAAAAAACTGTTTACAATGTTTCAAAAGAACGTGGCATTCATTTCACTAGTCAATACCTTATGTTTTGGAGTAGGTATAGTCTCTAGGATAGGTAGGTACGACAACACCGGCACACACAGGTAACCGCTGCGCCCGAACACAAAATGTAAACTGAAGGCAAAGCAAACAAACAACAAATTATTAGTACTACCTACCTACGCGTTTATAAAGACACAGCTACATAGGTAGTAGCTAGCAATTCTGTGCGCCACGTGACTTAATAAACAACATCATCCTTCGAAGAATAGGTCGCGCTCACGCGGGTCGCGTGTACACTGCACGTGCGTGAGAGCGAGCGAGCAAGCTCCGAGAACTTCCTCGTCCTTTCTTACCCTCCCTGACGCTACTGTTGCCAGATTGGGGTTTTTTCACATAACTGGGGGAAAACTCATCGTCTGCGGGATTTTGGGATATAAAAAATTGCACTAGGGAAATATAAAATAGTATTAATTATTATCCATGAAGGATGGATCCTTCATGGATTTTTGTATCTTTGTCTTTTTTATTAACAGAAAATTATCTAGTGATATCTAGCGACTATTCAAAATAACTCAAAGTTATTCAACCTTCATGCATTTAGGCAACAATAATCTCTCTCTCTCTCTTGTCGTGTTACTAGTTTATTTCGAAACAGTGCGGTGAAAGGATTTTAAGTCAAGAGGCTCCCTTTCAGCACTTGACACATGTTATAGAACTTTTTTTTTAGGTTCTACGACATGATGGTTTCCTCACGATGTTTTCCTTCACCGTTTGAGAGTACTGCTATTGTGGATGTAGTGTATAACAATAAACAATGCGCGCTGTCTGGGTATAGGCAAGCCTGGACGGATAGCGGGGAGCGGGCACTCAATTCCAGTCGGCTGGCCCAGGCGGACGTTACTCGAAACTAACCGCCGGTTTCTGGAAGCCCGATCAAAACTAATCGCATGTCAAGTCACTTGCTGTCTCTATCTAATTCGATGTAATAGCTGTAATAGCTGAAAGTGTTTTATTTGGTACCCAAGCAACCTGTACAGTACAGTGCACATACATTTTTAAACAGAAAAACTTATTGGTGCACGACCGGTTTTGAACCCACGACTTTAGGATCGGAAGGCGGGGCCGCTACCACTAGACCACCAGTGCTCTACAACAAACATAATCAACAATAATAATCGAAGGTGATAATTCGGCAATTCCCCTAGCAGTGAAGTTCATACTTCGTGATACCAAACACTATTCCGTCTCTCATAACATAAAAAAATGTTAGTTATTGCTCATTTTACCCAGCGTATATGATTCAACTACCGAATAACTATGGAATATGGTATATGAATAACATTAAATGTTTGACAATTCAACAACAAGTGCTGTGTTTGTTAGTTTTATTCTCATTTTATCTGAATTATACAAAATATAAGTAATTAGTGATGTCATAGTTTTTTCAGTTTTGAGTCCACTGCTGGACATAGGGCTCCCCTAATGAGTGCCATAGCGTCCTTTCTTCCGTCTTTCTTTTTTTCGAAGTCAGCTAAAAATTTGCGACATCTGGCTGGATTTTTCATATAACTGGCGACTTTTTGATGCCAGCTTATCGACTTTTATTTTACCTGAGCGGCAACACTGCGTGAGACAGTTATGAGAGTGAGTGTTCGAGCCATGGAGGAAATATCATAAGGAGAGAGCCTTAAGACTTACAACCTTATCAACTGTGTATCAAACAGTGATCATCTGTCTTTGTTTTTCCCACGTAGCCTAGCTACGAGTAAAAGAAAAGAAGATGTAAGTTCACTCACTCCAACTCACTCTCTCACTCACTGTCTGTGTAAATCGTGTCCGTCAGTTGATGCAATCAGTGGTGCCAACTTAGGGTATTTTCCTCTAGATTTAGAGTAAAATTGAAATATCAGGGTAATTTTCAGGGTATGAATTTAGTTAGGGTATTTTTTGGGGTAACCCGATGCAGTTGCGTTGCCTCTTTTATCAGGACCAATATTATCTAATGCCGCTGTAGAAAGATCATTTTCAGTTTATGTAATTCATCATCTGTAATTTCCCCTACACTTTTATAGTAAAATATAAATGCATTAAGTATGTCTATGTCAATTTGCAGTAAAGATAAACTTTAGGGTATTTTTTCGATAATCACACCAAATTTTGGGTAAATTTGACAAACCATAGGGTAAAGTGAAATTAAGCATTGGCAACACTGGATGCAATGTTTTGATGTTCTGTGGTTTTGATGTTCTAGTTCAGGGGTGCTCAAACATAAAGTGTTGGCGATCTACCAGAAAATATTTTGAAAGCAAGGGATCGACTAAACAACTATGTAACACTTTGAAATTGAATCTGTATGTACAAATTAAAGGAATCGTAACGTAACTTGCAAATAACGAATTACAAACTCTGTCGTGATGATGATGCATGGCACTGCATTATTATCCGCGTATATTTCATAGGATGGTATATATATATATAATATAATCTGCCTAGCCGTTTTCGGCTACAGAGACTTAGCTTTTAGACTGTTATAGGATGGTACGTAGTTACTGAGTCCTCACCGCAAGCATGATATGTTTCGACGTCTTCACAAGAAAACGGAACTCATGAAAGTAACAATATTTTTCAGCTTGTCAAAGTCGGAGAAACGTTTCTTACCTAGAATGTTTCTTAGCTCAGTCATGTAAATATCACAACTTGTGTGAGTACTTGCCCTTGCTTTCAATGCAAGAAAAATTTTCAAGTCATTTCTTTCAAATTGACCAATCAGCAGCTTCAATTTGTTTTAAAACGCATTTATTGCACTAATCATGTCAGTAATTTTTTTAGCCTTAAGAATCTTGGTGTCGTCACCTCTTTCATCTAGAAAGGTAATTATTTCAGGGAGTAATTCAAGAAACCTTGTAAAAAAATTCTACGACTCAACCGCCTCACGTCCGTGTAAAGAAGTAAATCAGTGTGATCCGTAGCCTCGCTAGCTTCCAATTGCGCTTTGAAGAGAAGACGTTGTAAGCTTCGGGCACGGATGGAATTAACAATCTTTGTAGCAATGCTCATGACGTCCTTTATATTCAGTATTTTGGAGCATAGCACTTGCTGATAAATGGTGCAATGGAATGCGAAAAACGATGGAAAGTCATCATTAGCTCGACACAACGCAATAAACCCATTTTTATTGCCAGTCATGGATGGTGCTTTATCTGTCTGTGCTCCGCGTACCTACCGTACCTTTCAATGTTACCTATTATGTCAGGAATGTATCAGGTATGTATATGTATATATGTAATGTAATGTAGGGATGTGACATTCTACACAATAAATCGATTTTTAATTAATCGATTGTTTTTTTAGCATGAAAAATCGATTAATTAATAATCGATTTTTCTTAAAAAAATCGATTTTTTTATATTAATCGATTTTTTCCTTATTTGTCAATTTATTTCAAAATAAACGCCATAAATATTATATTAATCATAGTTTTAGGTTTATTATGCGTTT
Organism: Chloroclysta siterata; assembly: GCA_932294275.1. Taxonomy (NCBI): domain Eukaryota; kingdom Metazoa; phylum Arthropoda; class Insecta; order Lepidoptera; family Geometridae; genus Chloroclysta; species Chloroclysta siterata. The sequence goes on along the minus strand of OW028600.1, from coordinate 8,306,557 downwards.
TTGTTGTTGTTCTTAATGATTCAGTTTCATTAAATAACTAGTGGCTTCCCGCGGCTTCGCACGCGTTGAAGTGGTGAAACGTGATTGAACCACAAACATCCAAACATCGTAACTTTCGTATTCATTTGTATATTAATAGGGTAGGATTTTAAATACCTACGTAGGTTTTAAGGGATACCTATAGGCGTACATTACCTATATTAGGTAGGTAGGTATAGGTACTGAGTTTAGCACAAACATGACAAATACAACAAAGACAACCTTACACGGAAAATATGTACTTATTTGTTCCTAGTTTCTACCCCAAAAGCAAACGAAACGAAACAGCTTCACGACATTGATCCACAGGCATGGTAGATAGGTACCCTCAGATCTCTTCGTATCAACTCAAGATTCAAGTATTCTTTTTCCTCGAGCGCAACGAAGGAGGGTAACGTCTTTATGTTATTTATCCACAGAACACATTTTCTTTTAGTTTGAAGTTAATTACACAGTTACAGTTAAAAATCTCCCATACAAACCTTGAAACTTTGCAGGGGTAGTTTTAAAATATTGAAAACGTGATTTTAAATTATTTATTGTGGAGTATATTTACTTCAAGTTTGAAATCAATCGCACTATGCGTTAAAAAACTCCCATACAAATTTTGACATCCCTTTGCACGCTTATTATGGGTAGTTTTAAAAAATTAAAAAAGCCTTTCCTATTTTTTTGCCTAAAAGTTCATATACTCCAAGTTTCAAGTTTGTAGGTTCAAGGTATACTATTTTTCATGCAAACGTTTTCAACCCTTTTACACCCCTTGGGGTTGAATTTCCAAAACCCCCTTCTTAGTACACCTCTACGTCATAATACCTATGTACTCTTCAAATTTCAAGTCTCTAGGACCATCGGTCAAAAAACTCCCATACAAACTTTTACATCCCTTTGCACACTTATTAAGGGTAGTTTAAAAAAACTAATAACGCCTTTCCTATTTTTTTGCTTTGAAGTATATGTACTCCAAGTTTCAAGTTTGTAGGTTCAAGGAATACAATTTTTCATACAAACGCTTTCATCCCTTTTTAAACCCTTTGGGGTTGAATTTTCAAAAACCCCTTCTTAGTACATCTCTACGTCATAAGACCTATGTACTCTTCAAATTTCAAGTCTCTAGGACCATCGGTCAAAAAACTCCCTTACAAACTTTTACATCCCTTTGCACATTTATTAAGGGTAGTTTTACAAAACTAAAAATGCCTTTCCTATTTTTTTGCTTTGAAGTATATGTATTCCAAGTTTCAAGTTTGTAGGTTCAAGGAATACAATTTTTCATACAAACGCTTTCATCCCTTTTTACACCCTTAGGGGTTGAATTTCCAAAAACCCCTTCTTAGTACACCTCTACGTCATAAGACCTATGTACTTTTCAAATTTCAAGTCTCTAGGACCATCGGTCAAAAAACTCCCATACAAACTTTTACATCCCTTTGCACACTTATTAAGGGTAGTTTTAAAAAACTAAAAATGCCTTTCCTATTTTTTTGTTTTGAGGTATATGTTCTCCAAGTTTCAAGTTTGTAGGTTCAAGGAATACTATTTTTCATACAAACGTTTTCATCCCTTTTTACACCCTTAGGGGTTGAATTTCCAAAAATCCCTTCTTAGTGCACCTCTACGCCATAAGAGCTATGTACTCCTCAAATTTCAAGTCTCTAGGACCAGCGGTTTAGGCTGTGCGTTGTCTATATGTCAGTCAGTCAGTCAGTCAGTCAGTCAGTCAGGACTTTGAGTCTTATAGTATTAGAGATAATCAGTGAAGTTTACGTATAAAAAATTAGATAATTACCGATATTTTTACACACCAAGCAACAACAAAGTTCACCAAACACAAACAAAACTCTTGACAGCTACCAATGATTACTATCAGTCATGCCCAATGCATAAAGAGATGAGAACAGACCAGACTTAATATCGGGGGCGGCAGACGAAATATCGGTTTTATGAATATAAAAAAAATCGATTATTTGTAATTTTAAAATCGATTAAAAAAATCGATTATTTTCATAATCGATTATTTTTTAACATCCCTAATGTAATGTATGAATCGATCGGTCGATTGCAATCGACCGTTTGAGCACCCCTGTTCTAGTTGGATAGGACTATTTAATACTTACTTAGGGTATGTGAGCCGGTTTGCCGGCCGCCTTCAGTTTTCGGCCTTTACGCGTACTTGATGCAGTAAAATTAAGATATTATCGTTTTGAAATGCAATATCTGAAAGATTTTTTTATCAAGACATCTGAAATTAGTTGCTTTGTTTTTGACAACATTTTTGGTCGGAAACAACCTACGAGTGATTTCTAGCGAATTATTCAGATCGGCGGCGGTCATCGCGGGTATCGCAGCGTGCGGAAATTAGGAAAAAAATAGTGACGCGCCTTTCACTCCAAGGTAAGTTATGTGTTGTTTTTCTAAGCAAACATTATTGATAGGCACATAAGCCACTTCAAAACTTAATTGCCAACATACTACTAACATTATTTTTGCAAAATATTGTATAAAACAACAATTAATATGGGGGCCGCGATCCAACATATGAATTTTTTCAAAAGTTTAGTTTTCGGCCTAAGGGCCGGTATGTAGTAGATCGAGTCGTCTACACTTTTGTCTCTTTTACTCAATTGGTTCAAGGGTTTAGCTCACAACTCTTTGTTTTACGATAGTAACATATGTGAAGACCCTAGCCATTAGTTCTCGGCCGTCAAATTATGTGGCATTCATAATGAAAAAGGAGTAATAGTAATGACTACTTTGGGGGTGGCCGAAAACCCAACCATAGATAAAATGGCACCTCAGTTTTCGGCATGACCGACAATTGTATTGAAATCATGTGGCCACTAACTGAATGTCGCAGTTACTTTTCGGCCTTAAAGCAAAAATGTTTGTATATTTTTTATCTTTTTGAGATAAGTAATAATTTTATTTTGAAAATAAATCTAATGATAGCTACGTATTTTACAAGCTTTTATTAACCTACTTGGTAGTATGTCTGTCTGGCTTTTCGGCTTAAAACTTATTGTACGTTTTCTACCACCTGCTACACAAATCTTATTTCTTCTTGATTACATTCCCAAAAATTATATTTTTTTATGTTCTTTCAAAAAACATTATTTTCTTCAGGTGTATTCTCCTCCGACGGCAGTGGAGAAGATAAAGAAAAAAAGGAATGTACGAACTCAATATTCGAAAGAATCATTAACTCGGGCAAAAGATGTCGATAAGAGAAGTTTGTCGCCACTATGGAATTCCTAGTTGTTCCGTATAAGACAGATTTGCAGGAAGAACGACTGATAGTATAAAAAATCCAGGACCTGATCCAGTACCAACCCACGGAGGTGAAAAAGAAATAGTGGAATGGCTTATCAACCTTGCAAAGTTAGGGTTTTCTTTGAAATAAGCCGAACTTCTCGACACGGTTCAGCATTAAAGATACAGGTATACCTAATAACTTGAAAGAAACAAGAAATAAACAAGGCGAGAGCACGGGTAACAGAAGAATTAATCAGAATTTGGTTCCGTTAAGTTATCGTGTTTCTTACAGAGTCAAATAACTTAGACGTACTGGAATCTCCGGAACGCATATTTAATGGCGATGTAAGTGGGTTTGCCTTATGTCCAAACACTGGCGAAGTTCTTGAGCCAAGAGGGTGCCGGAACCTTTATAAAATAAAAACTGGCAGTAAGGATAATGTAACTGTTCTGGTGACTTTCAATGCAAACGCACAGTTATGCCCGCCGCCAGTAGCTGCTTTGTGCGTGCGGGCATTATTCTTCATGGTTTGCCAGTCTTTATTTCATAAGGTTCCGGTACCCTCTTGGCCCAAGAACTTTGCCAGTTTTTGGACAAAAGGCCAACCCACTTTCATTGCCATTAAATATGCGTTCTGGAGATTCCAGTATATCTTGGTTATTTGACTCTGTAAGAAACACGAGAAGTTTACGAGACCATAGTCAGATTGATTCTTCTGTTACCCGTGCTCTCGCCTTGTTTATTCCTTGTTATTTGGGAAATTTCTGGGTTTCTATTCATAATTTTTTTAAACCAAGTTTTCCCTGGGCAATTATCTTCAATCTCAAGTTATTAGGTATACCTGTCTGTATCTTCAGTAACTTTCTGAACTGTGTCGAGAAGTTCTGCTTTTTCAAAGGAAAACCACACTTTGCCAGGTTGATAAGCCATTCCACCATTTCTTTTTCACCTCTGTGGGTTAGTACTGGATCGGGTCCCAGATTTTTAATACTATCCGTCGTTTTTCCGGCAATTCTGTCTTGTATGGTACACATTAGAATTCCATAGTGGCGACAAAATTCTTTTAACGATATTTTTTTGTCACGAATGTCTTTTGTTTTTGCGCCTGAGTTAATGATTCTTTGATGATGATTCTTTTGATAAGTCGGTACGCTATAGCTAAACTGTTACCTAAGAAATAATAAAGATAAACTTAGTTGATATTGTTTCGAAAATATTTATCTAGTGTGTGACAAAATGTTTCAAAATCCGGTATTATGTTGATTGTAATTTTGTATATAGGTACATAATAAAAATACTGTTAAACCCACAAAAAAACCTTGATTTTATGTTACTTTAGATTTAAAAATTCATTTAAAATCCGTCTTTATAAGGTGGCCGAAAACAGAAGACTCCATGGCCGAAAACTGAAATTTGTGGCCGAAAACTGAATTTTTGGCATTTTTCCGGATTTAATTAAAAATAAAAATAACTATAAGCTTCTAGCACTAAACAGTACATTAAAAATAAACTTCATTATATAGGCTATCATACTACATCATTAGAACAGGTAAATTAGGATTGTATTATTTTTTTCTGAAGCCCTAAAGTCGACGGGAGCACTAAGAGGCCGCTATCTAGCACAATGACCCTACTTCGTTTCGTTTATGGCGTTGGCGTGGACTGTGGTCTGTGGATGCAGTTAATTTTCATCAAACATAAATTGGTCGCGCGCACTGCCGTTTAATTTTGTACTTTGTAGCGTTGCTCAACTCTTTAAAAGGGACAGAATGACCAATAATTTCCGAGGTTTAGATTCCGAAAACTCGGATGATGAAAGTGGAATGTCGGAGAACGACGCTGGAATGTCAGAATCCTCATCAGAGAGCGGTATGAATAATGGTTGAAGTATTTTTCTATTCACTGGTATATGTGCCTCGACAAAATTTCTGAAGATGTAGGATGTAGGTAGGTAGCCTAGTTATTAATATAATTGGGTTACACAGACTTCCACCAGGTTATAGTGCTGATTAGTGTTTATTCAAGCATGGTTTAGCCCAAGTAAAAAGTTAGATATATACATACCACTTAAAAACTATATAATATGCCACCCTACCCAGTATAGATATCTTAGAAATTAAGGAACCAATGAATCTCATAAAGTATTTTGCATTCCAGAGGATAATGTTGATGATGAAAATCTATGTGAAGTAGACAATGACACACAGGAGACGGAGGATGAAGATGAAGTAGTAAAAGCAATTAAAGCTGAAAAAAACAAAACTAGGGACCACCCTCCAACTATTCTAAGTGATGACTTCATAGTTGATATCTCATTTCACCCATCAAGAAATTTAATAGCATTGGGAAATATTTGTGGAGATGTTCTGCTTTATGAATATTCTAATGAAGAAGCTAAACTTACCAATACATTGGAGTTGCATCTAAATGCAATAAGAGATATTGAGTTTGATGATGATGGTACTACAATTTTTTCTACTGCAAAGGTAAGATAAAAATGTCAAAGTCATAACATATTTACTCAATTGAATCAAAAAGATCACTTTTAAATGTCTTAAACTTAGGTAAGTCTAGGTTCCAGTTACCTACAGAACAGACAATAAACTTCCTGCTGTTCTACTACTATATTTAGGATTTAATCTTTTATACTTTTTGTTTAACAGGATAAATCAATTTTGGCTACGGATGTTGAAACAGGCAAACTGAAGCACTGCATTGAGTCTGCTCATGAAGACCCTGTTTATAGACTTTTGTATCTTGATAATAATAAAATTGTTACAGGTAATACCTTTCAGTATTACATAAAATAACAAAAAAAACATTTTATTTTGCAAAAGTTTTTCTTATGAACATTTTGTAATATTAAAAATTTTGATAAAGAGGAAATTTTGACAAATATTGTAGAACCAGTTACAATATTTGAATTTTACAAACCAGAAATGTTAATCTGCTATTTATTAATATTTATTTTGGATGTCAACATCCAAAAATCAAAACAATACACAGTAACAGTAGTCGGAAAGTGGTACTAAAACATAACATGAATACAATAATTTATTTCAGGTGATGATGGTGGAACTGTCAAACTGTGGGACATGAGAAAACCTGAGCCTGTATTTTCAATTAAAATTGGTGAAGAACATGTATCAGATATGATTACAAATGATGCTCAAAAATACTTGGTTTGTGCTGGTGGTGATGGAGTTCTTACTTCAATTGATCTTAAAGGAAGGTAAGAATAAAAATACACCTGCTATGAAAGTAAATTAACATTATAAAATAGGATAACAATTGATAAAGTTATTAACTTATAATTATAAAGTACATATTTTATTTTCAGTAAAATCTACACAACTTCCGAGGAGTATGATACAGAATTAACTTGTATGGGACTTTTTCGAACTGATTCAAAGTTATTGGTAGGTTCATCATCTGGAAAGTTTTATTTGTTTAATTGGAAGGAATTTGGTTTGCATAGTGATGAATATATTGGCCAGAAACATTCTATACAATGTATGGTGCCAATTACACAAAATATTGTTGTGACATCGGGAGAAGATGGTATACTTAGAGCATCTCACATGTTTCCTCAACATCAGCTAGGCATTGTGGGCCAACATAAACTACCTGTTGAAAACCTGGATATCAGCCATGATGGTCAATATATTGCGTCATGCTCCCATGACAATGATGTAAAATTTTGGAATATATCATACTTTGAATCAGTAGATAGTATTATTGATGTCAGCAAAAAACAAAACAAGAAGAAAGACATGAGCAACAATCTTCCATCAAGCAGTGTCAAAAATGCCTCCGATTTCTTTTCTGGGTTAGTTTAATATGTAATAATATCATAAACTTTCAGACAACAATTTGAATTGTTCTCGTACATTAGTGTGTGTGTGGGAGGCTGACGACCGTCTATACAACTTCTCGCTCGCACTTAAAAACATTTTTGAATATACAAAACTTATGGTAGGTACCTAGAGTACCTACCTACCGTGATTGTTGCTAACTTTGCCACCTCCCATTTTTAGAGTCTTCTTCTTCTCTTCTTTGTGGCCATTTTATTTTTTTGAGTCAAAAAAAATGAGAAGGACAAGACACCTGTCTTTTCCATGCATTTTTCAACATTTTGAAAGATATGAAATCTCTGAACTTATTTATGAAAAATCTCACATCCATATTTTCATCACTAAGTATGTATCTGATCGAAACAAGTTTTCCTACCAAGAAGTTTAAAAAAAAGTAGCTACTAGTTATCGTACTTATTTGAATTTGTAAATCGTTATTTCTATAAGCTAATGTTCTCATTATTAAATAATGGTTCTACTGCGATACAAGTTAGCAAATATAATTGGTAGGTAATGTCACTATCCCCCGACCATTGTTTTGTTAAGTTGACTTTGCCATGTTTTAGTTGGGAGTTAGGACGATCCAAGGAATTCGCAACTTTATATCATGAAATAAAGCCCTTTCATATGACATGTAACTTGATTTTTTTTGTGTAACTTTTTTAATTATGATCCCTTAAAAAAACCCATACCTATCTTAATAACTCGTCATCCGATTTAACTCTATCATTACCAGTAAATTTCTCAAATACAAGCTATCGACTTAACAAATTTCATGCAGATCGGATCAACAACGGTTCTAAAGTTATGGCCAGACAAACATACATAATTACATACATACATCCTACTGATATTACGTGAAAGTTTGTAAGTATGGATGTATGGATGGATGTTTGTTACTCTTTCACGTAAAAACTACTGAACGGATTTAAATGAAACTTTAAAATAATATAGCATAAACATCAGAATAATACATAGATAGGCTACGCTACAATTTATAAATATATTGAGTGAATATATGACGATAAGTATCAAGTAAGCAGGAAAAAATCTACCATCTGCCAGCTATTCTGGCGTGCGCTGCCAAAACCGCTAGAGTTACAAATATGCACTACGCCACGCTAATATAAGCTACTCGAAATAGGTACTAGTCCTGCGCAGACGAAGTCGCATAAAAGTTTTATTAAATATTTGTTAATGGCTATACTTACATTACACATGGTTGCAGATCAAGCTAGATACACAAAGCCAGTGGGTGGTGTAGGTACTAGAATAGGTTGTGAGTTTGAGAGGATATCAGTCCTTACCTTACCAGGACACATGGGACAAACTAATTCTCAATTAGAGTTATATGTAAACTAAAGTTACAATTATTACTATAATTGTTTTTTATATAAAGATGTCCCGGAACTCAACGATAACCAGGGGCCTTATGCTCACTTCGACAGAGATTATCTCTCGTTAGAGATGACGTCATATCTCGTTCGATAACTATTTATCCCCATTCTCACTATCTAACTCCCCAATTTTCTCATACAAAGTTCATGCGAGACGCAAGGTCAACGAGTTATTGAACGAGATATGATAACTATTCTCAACGTCGTCAACGAGTTATTGAACGAGATGTGACGGCATCTCCTCGAAGTGAGCATAAGGCCCCTGGTACTGGGAGAGAGGCCAAGGTATACCTGGGGCCTTAAGCTGCAACCACAAATCAAAATTATAATCATTCTAAACTAATAAAAAAAAAATAAGTAAAACTATTATTGTCAGTCAACTTTGACACTCTATGTTGGAAAAAAAAATGTACCACACGGCACTACCCGTGTGGTAAATTTTTTCAAGTTTTTTGGCAAGTTAATAAAGAAGATGGATTATTTTAGATTCTTTCTAGATTTTTCTCATTTTTTTCTCATTTTTCTCAAAATTGGTATATCTTGGCCTCTAACCCGGCACCAGGTTATTGTTGAGTTGCGGGACACCCTGTATATATAAACAGTATATATAAGTAGGTACTATAAAAAATCCAATGAAAGACGAAGTAGTATGGTCTTATGGCTTTGGTCTGCTGACTTGGTAGGTCAAAAAAGATTTTGATAAATGGGGTCCGGATAATGTACGACCATATATTACACAGCCCGAGAATGTACAACCAGGAAAGCACGGGCAGGCAAACGCAGCCAGGGAATTCATGTCCAAATGTACATGAAATCCATGGTCGTACAATCCCGACAAGTGTTGAACATGTACGATCAAGAATGTACACCCCTAGAAAACACGACCGGGAATTCATGTGCCAAATGTACATGAAATCCGGGCCGTGTTTTCCAGGCTGTGCTTTCCTAGCACAGTCGGGATTGTACGGCCAGGATACCACCGTAAATATTGTACTATCCTGTTCTCAATTAGGCAAGTAGCACAGATTAAATATAATGTATAAATAAATAAAAAAAGAGAATTATTCAGAGAAATAGTGTAAGAAAAAATAATAATTTCAGACACTTCGGCGGCGGCTGCCACGGCACGCTCGCTTTGCTCGCTCGCCTCGTGCGTAATTTATATGTTTCAACATATCTTACCAATCCGAGTCGGATCAACAAGTGAGTGCGTAAGTAATTGGCGAGTGTAAACAAAGCATAGGTTTTGGCATCAAATTCCATGGATGTGTAATTCATTGGCTGTACATTCTTATTCCTATGGCATTCATAGTATTTGAATGCCATTGGAAGCCATTGGCTGCGTTTTGTCGGGTTGTTTTCCAAAGGTGTGCTATATTTGTACGGCTTGGAATGGGGTCCGGTTAATGTACGACCATGTATTACACAGCCCGAGAATGTACAACCCGGAAAGCACGGCCAGGAAAACGCAGCCAGGAATTCATGTACAAAATGTACATGAAATCCGGGCCGTGTTTTCCAGGCTGTGCTTTCCCAGCACAGTCGGGATTGTACAGCCAGGATTACACGACCATGGATTTTGTGACCATTGCTCTGATTGGTCGAAAGTCTATGCTCTGTTTAGATGCACTACCCAGTAAGTATTGTACTATCCCATTCTCAATTAGGCAAGTAGCACAGATTAAAAATTATGTAAAAATATATAAAATAAGAGAATTATTCAGAGATTAGTGTAAGAAAAAAATAAAATTTTGGCACTTCGGCGGCCGCTGCCGCGGCACGCTCACTTTACTCGCTTGCCTCGCGTAATTTATATGTTCAAACATAACCTAACCAATCCGAGTCAGATCAAAGTTTTGGCATCAAAATTTTGGCTGCGTTTTATCGGGTCGTGTTTTCCAAAGGTGTGCTGAATTTGTACGGCTTGGAATGTACAGCCTTGGATTACACAGCCGCGTAGCCGTGGAATTCGCGACCAAATTGTACATCAATTCCGGGCTGTGTTTTCCTCGGCTGTACAATCCTTGGTTGTACATTATTGGCACCCCTTGGAATGTACACCCAGCGTTGCCAACTCTACGTCTTTTTACGTAGATCTACGTACTTTAGGCCTTTCCTGCAAACCTACGAACTTCAGTCCCAGAATCTACGTATTTTCTATAAAATTGTACAATTTTGTAAAATAACATTCATTATGCTGAATGGGCATAATTTCCCTTTAATTCGCAAAAAAAAAGTTAGTGGACGTTCCGTTTTATACTAGCGCAAACTCGCTTCGCCAACACTTGCGTTGCGTCGTCATTCAGTCATTTTATAAACAAAGTTCTCATTCCATTCCATAGAGCTGTGACTGTTTAAAACGAAACGTCTCGTATCGCCCGCCAGCTCGTATGATCTGTGGTAGAAATGATAGTTTGTGTTGTGCTTAACTTAAAAATATTTCGATTCGAAGGAGTTGTTTTGTTTGTTTGCTTTAAAATTTCGATATTGTTCAGCTTTCTGCTCAATTCCATTGAACACAATTATGGAAATAAACAGTGACAGTGATGAAGAGCGGATTGAATAAAAATATTCACACTTGTGGGAAAAAGACAAAAAGTATTCAGGTTGGGTTTAAAAAAGTAGCAAAGGGGATCGAACCTTCACAAGAACATATTAAATTTTTTAATAAATTTATGTATAAATTTAATTTGCCTGAAAATGAATAAATATAACAAAACACTCATTTTGTTCAGTTTCACCTACCCTACCCTCTTCATTTCACTCTGAAAAAAGTTCGTAGATCTACGAACTTTACATACGCAAATTTTACTAATTCTACGTAAATTTCTAATGTGGTCTACGCCTTTTTCAAAATCCGAGTTGGCAACACTGTGTACACCCTACTACACCCTTGGATTACACAGCCATGGAATTCGCGACCAAATTGTACATCAATTCCGGGCTGTTTCCCACCGCTGTACAATCCATGGTTGTACATTATTGGCACCCTGATTAATGAAATTAAGAGGGTGCCAATAATGTACAACCAAGGATTGTACAGCCGAGGAAAACACAGCCCGGAATTGATGTACAATTTGGTCGCCAAATCCATGGCTGTGTAATCCAAGGCTGTACATTCCAAGCCGTACAAATTCAGCACACCTTTGGAAAGCACGACCCGATAAAACGCAGCCAAAATTTTGATGCCAAAACATAGGCTTTGTTTACACTCGTCAATTACTTACTCACTCACTTGTTGATCCGACTCGGATTGGTTAGGTTATGTTAAAACATATAAATTACGCACGAGGCGAGCGAGCAAAGCGAGCGTGCCGCGGCAGCGGCCGCCAAAGTGCCAGAATTTAATTTTTTTTTTAACATTATTCTCTGAATAATTCTCTTATTTTATATAATTTTTAATCTGTGCTACTTGCCTATACTTACTGTGTAGTGCATCTAAACAGAGCATAGGCTTTCGACCAATCAGAGCATGGTCACAGAATCCATGGTCGTGCAATCCTGGCTGTACAATCCCGACTGTGCTGGGAAAGCACAGCCTGGAAAACACGGCCCGGATTTCATGTACATTTTGTACATGGAATCCGGGCCGTGTTTTCCAGGCTGTGCTTTCCGGGTTGTACATTTTCGGGCTGTGTAATACTTGGTCGTAAATTAACCGGACCCAAATTAAGAAATGAACATTGTTTTGTTTATGTTTAGTTAGAGTTGGAGAGATGCGGCATCTTTCGTGTTAGTCTGTCTGTAGGTAGTGTTTCGTTTAGAAAATAGTCTAACTAGTTGTTTATGCGGAAAAAACTACCTTACAATGTATCTTTTATTTTTAAGTGTATGTCTTCTAAAAGTTTTAGCCATCTTTTGTCATCGAGAAGGTTATATTGCCTATTGTCCGTGTATGGGTGAGTATATTCGTCAAACTTTATTTTTATAATTAACAACCTATTCAATGTTGGCAATTAAAGTTTAAGTAGATACCTACCTACTACTAAAAAAATATCAGTAAAAGAAGACACAGAAATATAACCTTTAATACTTACTGGTACTATAGGACCTGATAATTATGTACCTACTAGGTTTTATTCATACTTTAATAAAGTTTTTTCTAAACTGTAAAAGCAGTTTTAAAACCTAAACGGACACCTAAAAAGATTGGTATTCATTGCTTCCCCACTAGCCCCAAAGTAAGCAAAGCTTGTTCTGGTTGTATAGAAAGGAAAGCAGACAGATATAACAAAAATCATTTTAGCTAATTAATTAAAGTCAATTGTATTTTTTTTTATCATTTATCTGGTTCCTATAGCACAAGAAGATGGCTGTGTGAAATATACACCAATAATCTGATTTAACAGCTTTTGTGCTGTAGACTATGGGTTAGATCCCCACCGAGAACAAACATTTGTGTGAAGAACATGGATGTTTGTTCTCTGTCTGGGTGTTATATTATTAGTATGTATCTACAAGAAAAAAGTATATATTTCAAATGTAATATCTGGTTCCTAATCCTATAGTACAGGCTTTGCTTAGGTTGAGGCTAGATTAAATTGATAATATTTATTTTATAATGATGATATTTTATTTATTATTTCATGTGTTTCCAGGAAGGTTTGGGAATCAAGCTGATCATTTCTTAGGTGTATTGGCATTTAGCAAAGGTATAAACAGAACCTTGCTTCTCCCTCCTTGGGTGGAGTATCGCTATGGAGAACCTAAATCAATACAAGTACCTTTTGACACATACTTTAAAACTGAAGCTCTTAGCCAGTATCATAAAGTATTGACAATGGAACAATTTATGAGTCAAATTGCAAAAACCCTGTGGCCCCAAGACAAAAGAATTTCATTTTGCTATACGCAACGAACTGGTGAAATTGAACAAAGTTGTAATGCCAAATCGGGTAATCCTTTTGGGCCATTTTGGAATACCTATGATATAGATTTTGTTGATTCTGAATTTTATGGACCTCTTAACTATGATGCACATAATGATGCCATGACTAATAGATGGAAACAAAAATATAATCCCAAAGAATGGCCAGTTTTAGCATTTACAGGTAAGTGTTCTTGAGTAAGTATTTGATAGAGTACCTAAGCGAAGATCTCCCAATGCCTATGCCATAGAATAAAAGAATATTAATAAAAATGAAAAAAAAAACAATACATACCTTCTTAGGCTTTTTGAAAAAAAATCTTAATTGATCCAAAAGTATTTCACAAACTGCCTTCATTCATCAGGTATTAAGCCTGTGTATAACAAAAAAATAATTAAGAATTATCTCAATTATTCACCTCAATATGATAGAATTGTTTTGCAACTACAAATATCACAAAAATAATCACAAAAGGTTGTTGTATTTACTTATTATAACACATATTACTGAGGTGGTCCTCAGAATGAATGATAATAGTAGGTACCTCCTTTCCCATGGTGTCGCTTACAAATTGATGCACATGATATGTATTACCTGTGGGACACTTAAAAATAAATTATGCTATGTTTACATTAATTTTATAAGTATCTTATTTCCAGGAGCTCCTGCTAGCTTTCCCGTCCAAAGAGAAAATCTCCACCTACATAAGTATTTAGTTTGGAGTGATGCTATTCTAAATACATCAAGATTGTTTATTAAGAAAAATATGAGTGGAGGGAGTTTCATTGGCATTCACCTCCGAAATGGCCAAGATTGGATTAAGGCTTGTCGTCATGTACAAGACAGCCCTATGCTCTTTGCTGCTCCCCAATGTGTTGGCTACAAAAATGAAAGAGGACCTCTAAAAATGTCAATGTGTTTACCGCAACCAGCTGACTTAATAAAGTATGTAATATATACCTTAACACTTACTATAGACTTTAAAGGCTTTATTGCCTTGCAAATAAAATATGGAATGAATACCCCGATACTAGCGCCACTACATATTTTATTTAACTACATACTTTATACAAAGGAATTATCAATAATTCGGACCGCTCGTAGACGATACCTATTACAAGCTTTTTTTAATGTATCTGTAATAGTTTTGTTTTGTGTTACTCAGTCAGATACCTTGTTTGGAGAGCTTGGTGGCCACCAATAGGAACTAAACTCTTGAAACAAGTACCTGCCTAAATAATACAATACAAAACTATTACAGATACATTAAAAAAAAGCTTGTGATAGGTATCGTTTACGCGCGGTCCGATTTTTTGATAGCTCCTTTGTTTATATCTATACATAATGATAAAATAAAATATGTAATTGATATACAGGGAAACCATAACTTGAGGTAACTCAAAGTAGGTTTAGTATACATTTTATTAATAACAGCATAGAGAGCAAGCAATTTTATCAATATCAAGTAACAGCATAGAGTGAGTAGTTTTAAGAGTAGCAGAGCTCTTTGTGAAGGTATATCAAAAAGTTTTTTTTTTGTAGCAAGGCCATAGGTTCAACACCGGTCGTGCACCAATTAATTTTTCTGTTTAAAAATTTCGTGCACAGTACCAGCAGCAGTACCCACTGCCAAACGGTGAAGATATCATCGTGAGGAATTTCATGTCGTTGAACCAAAAAAATACTAAAACATGTGTCAAGTGATCTGTTTAAATAAGTTCAGTGATTTTAAATCTTTTTCGAAATATTGAAATGAAGGACGGTTGTGAGCCCCTTAAATCAAAATAACATAAAACATGTAACTTTTGGCCGCATTTACGCACCAAATCGATGAGTCGGTCCTCGGTTCTATTTTGAAATCTTTTCTGAAAGTATGCATTCACTTCACAGTGAAACTTATGGAATACTTTATTAAATCTAAGCTTTCTTTTCTTTTCAGGCAAATCAAACGAGCTTTAAAGAAACTTGATGGTATAAAGTATATATACGTAGCCTCAGACTCAAACCATATGGTAAATGAGTTAGAGACCGGACTACAGCATTTAAAAGTAAATATTGTGAAATTGCAAACATCAAATGTACACTTAGACTTAGCTATTTTAGGACAGGCTAATTATTTTATTGGTAACTGTGTTTCATCTTTCACGGCCTTTGTCAAAAGAGAAAGAGATGTCAAAGGTTTGCCATCTGAGTTTTGGTCATTTCCACATCGCAAAAAAGTAAAACATGAAGACTTGTAATTAATACAGGTACCTAGCTACGATGTAAGGTAATGCTGGTTTCATCAAATTGTTTAGTTGGGTGCCGCGATGCGGGTATCGAACTAGAGTGTGTTGTCCGAGTTTCACTCACTTTCACTGATGTTAGTGCCGTGCGAGTGCGCTCCTAGTGGGCGTGTTGAGAATTACGGGCGCCAGCGCCACGACTGCCAGTTAGTAAAACTCCAAGCACTGAAGGACCAAGAAATATAGCCTACCACACTAGCACAACCGTTATACCGCACACTCTAGGACCATATTTCTATACATAGTATACAGCAAGGAGTCAAGCAAGGATACCTGCTATCCCCTAAACTTTTCACAGCCACCTTAAGAACAAGTATTATTAGAAAGTTGGCGACGACTTCGGAAGAAAAGGGAAAAAAATGTTGTCTGCGAAAATTCTTCCGTTATGCTGACGACATCTTTTACGACTTGTTCTAAAGTGCTCCAGTCCTTGGAATATTGAACGATGGTGGAGGCTGTCAAAAGCTTTGTATTTAGGTATTGCACCTACTTACTTCTTCCGGCAGATGATTGAGTTGTTTTTTTTGTACCTGTTCAGTGCGTGTCAGTGCGTGTAATCATCACAGAACACAGAAACTTTTCATTCTTCTTGTAAT
The DNA here is from genome assembly GCA_932294275.1 of Chloroclysta siterata. Classification (NCBI taxonomy): domain Eukaryota; kingdom Metazoa; phylum Arthropoda; class Insecta; order Lepidoptera; family Geometridae; genus Chloroclysta; species Chloroclysta siterata. The sequence goes on along the minus strand of OW028600.1, from coordinate 8,290,265 downwards.
ACCTACTGCGGCGCTACCAGTGAGGATGTTGTAGTCAAGTTGCATTTTTCTGTAGAATCCTCGATGCAGGTTGGATTATATCAACGTGCGCCCGGACTATGGTTTTGTTAATTTTTAAATCTTCCGAGAACGCGCCCATAGTGTACCTGTTTTTATTTTATAGCCGACTGTAATAAGACGGCTATAATGGAGCAAAAGTAGGTAGGTATACACAGAAATTAAAAGAAACAGAAGATCAACGAAAACACTCAGCATTATTTTGTAACTCTTCTTCCAACTGCATGTCAAGAGTGCACCTTATTGGTAGCAATAAGCATGTTTAAATATATTTTTTTCAGCTGATCCTATCTTTTACTACTCTACGTACCACATCTCTCGCTCGGTAGAGTAGGTTTTGATTCCTCCAAAAAAACACTAGTTTTTCTACCAGGCATTAAATTCTAGTTCGAATTTTGTCTTTCTACAAAGTGCTTTCTACGAATTCAAACTCTATTTTCTCTTATTAGACATGAGTCGGATATATCAAAACGTAACTTATATCGGAAATGGGTTAGATATCATACCATATCGATATTCATATCAACATATCCGATATCATAAAAACTATTCAAAATCTCAACTGTTACCTACTAACTCAGATAAAATAAAAAAGTAAAGACGGAACTCTGTGAACAGCAAAGTGAGGCCGGCCAAACTACGCCTTGACGTGTACATACACAATTACACACACACACGTACAACGTAACTACGCCTTACCTTGTCAGTCTAGCTATCGCGGCTCGTGGGGAGTAACGTTTTGAGAAATTATAAATTTACCAGTAAAAATGCTGAATTGTGTTGTGTAAGGGTGTAAGAATCAATCTTCAAAATATAAAAAAGCGGGATGGAATCGCATTTCACACGTAAGTAATTTGGAGACCAATAATTTTCAATAAATCATAAAAGTTTGAGGTTATTGCTTGGAACACAAGTGTTGCCAGTATGAAGTGTTTTTGTTTACCTTATTATTTGGTAATAATGTGATACGCAACGTAACGTTACTCGTTTCTTATGATGGTTATCAGTATATTTTAAACCCGTCGAGTGCTTAGAGAACACACGGGTGTTCGCTAAGTTCGTGGGCCTCACGTGTCCGGCGAACACACGGATGTACACAAGATTTCGAGCCCATTGGTTGCTCACTTCTACGAGGTCAAATTACCTTAACGCCCATTGGCTGCACTCATTGTGAAGCTAGGTTCAATACAGAACGAAATACAGACAATACCGAGACCAGAAATTCATACTCACCGAACGAAATTGTCAAACATCGCGTTGATGGCTGGTCTGTCGGTCATCTTGACCCACGGCAACGCGATATCTTCCCCGTTTGTGAACTGATTTTTACGATTATTATTTCTTAAAATAGGTTACATCCGTAAAATTGTGAAAACCGTTAGATTATAATCTATCTCGCGAGATTGTTATTTGTCAAAAAATTATAAACTCGTAGATTTCGTATGTCCGTTAGGTAAGGCAAACACAACCTAACCGATCCCATAATCAGTTATGTTGTGTTAGATTATCATGATAGACGTTATAATTAGTAATGTTATTTTTGTAATTTTGGGGTAATTTGAATTGTCATGGCAACACCGGCCTTCGCACACATGTTTAGAAAACTGACCTCACTTTTCTGTTCGTAGAGCTCCGTCTTTACTTTTTTATTTTGTCTGAGCCTACTAAAGACACGAACAAAACGAAAACATCACAAACCAAACGATATGAAACAAACACCAATTGATATTCGCTACCTCCCTTTCTAACCATGAATTGTTTTACTGGTAAAAAAGAGATGAAGCGAATATGATGTAACAATAGCCAAATAGTTTGCGTTTGTCGTTTCGTTGTTAGTTTGCCATTTCTAAAAATCATGTTAACGTTTACAACCCATACGACTGATATCGATATCAGAAAACCGTTTTCTATATCGATATGCAAACTGTATATCGGTTAGATAACCGTTTGCGGGAAAAAACGAAAACGCCCATGTCTATCTCTTATACAAAGTCTAATTCATAAAAAATGGGGTAGGCGAACTTAACTTAGGGACACTTTTGAACATTGCGCAGAACAGCTCCATACATTGAGTTGAGCGAGCTGTGGTCAGGGCTGCCACAAATATTTTTGACGTATAGTGAGACCAATAGTATGTACGGCGTCGTCGCCTAGGGAAGCCTGCACCAGCATAAGCGAGCTGCTGGCCTTCCTAGAGGACATCGGGTGGCTGAACTAGCAACCACCATCCGTCACGCAAAAAGGGGAAACCAGTCCGCTCACCGAGTACGACGTCGTCGGGCGCTTGTGCGAATGTAAAGCAAACCTAGTAAGTATACTTATCTTACCTAAAGTGTAACTTTAAAATGAAACGATAGTCGAATGCATTTCCAAAAAAAAAAAAAAAAAAAAGTAGTAGGTACCTTAACCTAAAAGTAAAGTTATAGTAAAGGTTATTAACTGATTCAGGCGTGACTTTGCGGAATTCCATTGTTAAACATAAAATTTAATGAAATAAATATATAGTACTAATCCGCTAATCTAATCTTATGTAAGTAAATCAAATGTAGACTTGTGTGTGCACCCTTCACTGCGTTACGTTACAGAATTTGCAGAGTATGCAGAGTGTGCAGATGCAGTGAAGGGTGCACACACAAGTCTACATTTGATTTACTTACTTATGATTAGATTAGCGGATTAGTACTATATATTTATTTCATTAAATCTTATGTTTTTTTATAGCAAAGGTTCTCTTATCCGTGGTAAAGGTTAATATCAACTTTACTTTTAGAGTCGCATTTAGTTAAAATAAATAAGTGTTTAAAAACTTAAAATTGTACCTAGTACAACGTCGGAAACGAAAACGGGTTTTAAGATAGTGAGGGGAGAAGGGATCTTTGAGTGTAGAAAATAGAAGACAAAGAATCCGTAAATTCCGGCGTTCTCGGATGGGAAGCCATTTAAGTTTAGCGCGGTAGTGGCTCACATGGTCATATTTGCGGAGACAGAAAATAAAACGTATGCAGGTATTCAAGAGGCGGTCAAGTTTATTAAGAAATTCCTCAGAAAGATCCAAGAAAGCTACATCAGCATAGTATATTATAGGTAATAGGAGTGAGTTGACCAGTGTTATTTTGGTTGATGTTGGAAGGAAGTGCTTCAGACGGATAATAGAGTGAAGAGTAGCATAAAATTTACGTGAAACTTCCTTTGAGATACCCAACAGAGCCTTGCATCAAATATGACACCAAGATTTGTGACAGTCGACGAGAAAAGAATTATGGTATTGTCGTAAATAATCTGAGAAAGGACATCAAGAGAGCTAATTTTGGCAAGCTGGCGAGAGCTGTCTATTATTATGGCTTGACACTTATCAGGGTTAACCTTTATCCCACAGCGGTTCGACCAGGATAATAAACGGAAAAGATCGTCATTGAGAGTCTGAATCGCACTGTCCAGATTGTCAGCAGAGGCAGAAGAATACAACTGTAGATCATCGGCGTACATATTATGGTATTGACTAAGAAAGTGAGGAGGCAGAAGATTAATAAATAATGAAAAGAGGAGTGGGGATAGAATGCCCCCTTGGGGTACACCGGTCACGATATCTTTCCATTCCGAGAAATTCTGTCCATCTCGAGTTTTTTGGCGACGGCCATTTAAATATGAAGAGAACCATTCTACGACAGAAGGAAGTTTAGTTTAGGGAGAATGGCTAACAATAGATCATGGTCAACAACATTGAAGGCATTGCTAAAATCTATGAGAACCAGCACCGTCACGCGGGATTCATCCATATTTACCCGGATGTTCTCTGTAACATTGAGGAGTGCTGACGTTGTGCTGTGTCCCTTTCTAAAACCTGATTGGAATGGGTTATAAAGATGATTGTTAGAGAGATAGTCAGTTAACTGAGCATGTACAACTGATTCTATTATTTTTGAAAAAAACGGTAGTATAGAAATGGGACGATATTGTTTAAGAAGAGTAGGTTTAGGTACTTTTGGAAGAGGAATAACGTAGGCCTGACGCCATTGATCAGGAAACTGAGAGACAGTAAGCGAGAAGTTGATAATATGAGTTAAAGAAGGAAGTAGATGCTGTAAGATATAGGAAACCATTATACGACCAATGTTATCACTGCCTACAGCTTTGGACTTGAGTGAAATTATCGTCTTCTGAATTCTATCCTGACTGACGTGAGTAAAAGAAAAGGATTCTATATTTGGAGCTGTTACATTAAGAATTTCAGTTAACGCCTCAGATTTAGCTGATGAACCAAGCTTAGTGCTACATGAGAAATGAGAATTAAGTGTGTTTAAATCAAAGCAGAGTTTGGAATCAAAGCACTTAGGTTTGCCTATTTCGAGTGACCTTAAGAACTTCCAAAGGCCCGCAGGCGTAGCCAGTTCAATTTGTTCCGCTATGTAGCGTTTTTTTGCATTGCGGACTAATAGGTTGCATCGGTTTCTCAACTTTTTGTACAAAGTCCAGTTTTCGTCACAACGGTTACTCTTATATTTCCGAAAAGCGCGATCCCTTTTTGCCATAGCTTTACGAATGTCTTCAGTTATCCATGGGGAAGGGGTGTGTTTTAGTCTAACGGAACGGATGGGAGCATGGCTATCAAAAAGAGCAATTATGTTAGTGTTAAGGAACTCAACCTTTTCATCTACAGATATCAGGTTTTCTGCCTCAGTCCAGTGCAACTCAGATGCATCTTCGTTTAGTTTAGCGACATCCATTCTAGAAAAATTACGTTGATTGAGGGTGATGGGTTTAGGTTTAGGTAAGCGGATAATACAAATAGGCGGTAAGACAAATAGAGAAGATCATGATGAGAGAAAGCCGGAGCAGAGAGCTGACCATATTTCGCCACGAGTCCCACATTAGAAATAATAATTAGATCAAGCACTGTGTCACTAGTTGCGGTGTGGTGAGTAGGTTTGGAGTTTAAGATGTTGAGATTTACAGATTCTATGATGTTTTTGAGTTTTTTATAACTTTTAGAACCAAGCAAGTGACAACCCTAAGCCCAAGCGAAGTTTGGAACAATATGTCAGAAATTGTACCTATTGTCCAAATGCATTTTTTGCCTTAACCACATATCATGTAAAAAACCGACAAAATTCTGGTTTAGATTAATACGGTGCTAATGGCCTTACCTCCTATTTTCCAGGGGCCTTATGCTCACTTCGAGCGAGATTATCTCACGGTGGAGATGACGTCATATCTCGTTCAATAACTCGTTGACTTTGCGTTTCGCATGAACTTTGAATGAGAAAATTGGAGAGTGAGATGGGGATAAATAGTTATCGAACGAGATATGACGTCATCTCCACCGTGAGATAATCTCGCTCGAAGTGAGCATAGGGCCCCTGATGAAGTTTTGCAGACCACCAAAAAACCACCTTTTTCGAGTCCGGTTATTGTACGACATGATAATGTACAGCACGATAATGTACAGCATGATAATTGGAATCCACTTTGGTACCTTTTTGGATTCGTTTTATCGGGTGTACATTATCGGGGTGTGCATTATCTGGATGTGCAATATGTCACGTGTCAATAATGTACAGCCAGCTAATGTACAACATGATATTGTACAGCACGATAATGTACAGCACGATAATTGGAAGCCAATTTAGTACCTCGAAGCTATGCCTCGTTTTCATGTGCGAGATGTGTTCAAGTGCGACTGTCTTGCTGCTTGCTTTGTTTGCTTTAATAAAATTCAAGAAGAAGTTTTTGGATTTCTTCAAATCAAAACATGCCTGAATGCATGTTTTGTTTAGTTATTTATTTTGTTGTTTCTAGTATTTTTAGTGGTGCTACTAGTAGGTACCGTATGCAGTGATTATTTTCAGAAACAGAAATTCGAGAGGTCTAAACTTTCGATAAATGTTGTTGTATAATGACTGAAAATAGGAACATTATGAACGCATTAAATAAATATAATTTAAAATTTTGGACTGCACTATAACGAAGCAGAGTGTGGGTGTATTCATCATCAATACATCAACAAGCAGCAAAAAATAACTATACATATTCAGGATGATTTCTGCAGGGGAAATGTCTTTTATTTATGGCAAACGCCTACACACCCAGTGAGTAAGGATAATCAACTTTAAGTTCCTACGAACCTGGTAATAGAATACGAAAAATCAGAAAAGAGAAGTCTGATTATAATTTTATGAACAAGGGTTCTTCTCTGTAGTAACAGAGGATAAGAAAATGGTGTTCTTTGTCGGAATCATGATAATTAGTACCTATGAGAAGAATTGGTGAAGAGAGCTACCAATACACTTGATGCCACCGTTGTCCGGCACCCGATATGCAGCATCCACTCACTTTTATAATAATTACAACTAGAGTTTTCACAGAGGACTATTAGAGGGTTGCAGAGTTGTTGTTGAATTTGTATACCATGTAGTGTTTCTCAATTGACCTGGCCTTTTAAATATACCTACTTACTCTACATAGTATGGTAATAAATTGGTGTATGAAATTATGGAATAGGTAGTAAAGTTGTAAATTAAACATGAACATGAAATCCATACCTATATAATTTTAATGTACCTATTTCAAGACAGACTCTGAAACTATGTTGTGTTGTATACTACTTTATGTATTTTTAATAAATAAATAAATTTAAGTATAATGTTGATTTTGAATATGACCTAAGTAGGTACCTATAGTATTTCAATAGTAGTAGTAGTTTGTTAGCTTGCGTGCTCACCTAGCATTGCAACCATAAAACCTAAGAGATAATGGACAAGACAATAATCAAATCAAAAAACATTTATATTGTGTCACAAAAACATTGGTAAAATATAAGAATAATATTGGTTAGCACAACAAAATTGGTTGTCACTCAGTTTTATGGATTAGGATTAGTTTAAAAGGAGAAGCACTCGCTGGAGTGCACCTTCTAAAAGACAAACGACCCACCACAAACCTGCTCATAGTCTGAAGACTGATCGCAGATGAAATTGGAACAAAAAAAAAACTCAGGTAGTCCAGGGTGGCATCTTATAGATTGCTCAGGGCATAGGGGTACAGTGGACCATTAAAAAATGTGATATGGATTTAGGATCATTGCTACCTTCACAGCATTAATCCTCAGTGCAGCGTCATACTTATGCTCAAGTCGAGCCTGCAGAGGCTGCAGAGGCAAGTGAATGAAATAAACAAAGATCTTCATGACAACTTGGGTAGGTAATTTGGAATTTTAAGTTTGTCTAAGCATAACTTTTGAACCATTGATCCAATCTGCATGAAATTTGGGAGGAAGGTTGACAGTTTTTATTTGAAAAATTTATTGGTAGTAAGTACCTACCTACCTATAAATCAAACAACTTCTCACTTGCAAAATTTCAACAGAAATATTTAGAGGATGTTCCAGGTATACCATACCATAGGTACCATAGATAGTAAGGGGTAGACAGAGGCAAGTCCAAATAAGGTGTTCGGGATATTTTGTAGGCACCTTGTTTGCATCGCAGTGAGTAGGTATGTCAATATCAGAACTATCCCTTTCGCAATGACTCAACTCCCACTCCACTCACATTCTCCCTGCCATGCCAGCCATTTTATTCCTATATAGATAGGGTCTATTTTAGAAAATCTTAATCAATTAATTTACTAAATGAATTTTAATTGTTTCTCTAGAAAATAAGATTGAATTTCCAAAACTACTATTTTGTCACTCATGATCTGTGGAGCTGTTTTCAGCTCTACACATAAATGTGATACAGAGCTAGCCGTGGGTAGAAGGAGTCAGACGTACGCGTCTGGAGCGGCTCATACCGTAGTGAGCGCGTCAGTACCGGCTCTATTTCTTTTGGAGCGGCTCAACAGCTCTCATGCCTAATATAAATTTTATTCCTAGGTAGATAGGGTCTATATTACAAAAAAGATATCCAGATCAAAAATTTTGCTAAATGAATTTGAATTTTTTCGTCTAGATAATAAGATCTAATTTCCAATGCTGCATTTTTGGAGCAGCTCATCTGTGGAGCGGTTCTCAGGGTCTACTCAAAATTGTGATACACAACTCAAACGGTTCAAAGATTGGTTTTATGATAAATAGAACCCTGAACCGTTTGAGTAGAATATTTATTTTGATTCATTGGGAGGTTTGCTACGTACTCGAACCGTTGAATCGTTTGAAGTAATATCTGCGCAGGCGAATGACTTATGAAGTAAGGATGAATTGAACAACAGAAAATCTTGATGCAAATTATTTACCACATTATTTTAATTATTTATTTATACGGTGGTACCAATTTGCATCAAGATTTTCTGTTGTATATTTTATTGAACAAAAAGGTTGTGTACATTATAAATAAGGTTCATTTTACAAAGTTAACTAAATTTACTTGAGGGTTTTTTCGGCTGCCCGTGGATTCTCTCACGCGGTAGCAATGATTGCTTACATAATTTTTGAAGGAATATTTTCCGATTAGGAACGCTACACAATAATAATAAAATGTGATATTAATAGAAAATGTAGCAATACGGTGGTAAATAATTTGCATCAACATTTTTATTGTTGTTCTTTTATTGAAGAAGGTTCATTTTACAAAGTTGAACTAAATTTACTTGATGATTATTTCGTCTGCCCGTGGCTTCACTCACGCGGTAGCAATGATTGCTAACATAATTTTTTAAGGGATTTTTCCCGATTAGAAACTTTACACAATATTATTAGAATAAAAAAAATAATGCTTTCGTAAATAGGTAGGATAGGATAGTAATTTCGATCTATTACTACATACATAAATAAAGTTAGATACTTGGTACATAAATTACTTAAAAACTAGGTTATAAGTTGCAGAAGGACTTATTTACATATACCTAGTCTTTCTTTTATACAATTCGTCAGGTAGTACTACCACGACCACATCATGCCTATTTCTACCGCCAAGCATCGTTGCTGCGTTTCTTGTGTTTCGTCGTGTGTGTGTGGTTTGACACCTCAGGCTTGCCGGTAGAATTACAGTTAAATGAGTCGTCCGCAATAACGTCTGTACGTTACGTTAAGTTGATGGATGAACAGTGCATCGTAGGACACGTATAAATATTGCGTGACTTGCGAGCTTTGATAAAGATGATGTTTACGATTTAACATCAGGTGGGTTATCAACATCTGCTTGTTCTGATGAGATTTATTTTAAACATTATAATGTATATACAAATGTATATTGTAATGTATATGTATACCTATACATGGAACATACAGATGACCTGATGTTGAGTGGAAAAAAATAAAACTCTTTATTTTACAAAGCCTCGCAAGGTTATGGTGACTTTGAAAAACCCTCCCAAATGAGGCCAATATTCAAAAGTGGAATTATTCAAGCTTTTTATGAAGGTCACTTCATAAAGGTAACTAGAAGTAGGTAAGTAAGTTAGCTAACATAGTCGTGTCTTCGCGGATCCTGCAATTGCTCGATGGTTGCTTGAAGTCTTTGAAGTTACAGTGCCACAAAGTCCAGATATGTTTGTGGCACTGTACTGTAGTACCCTGAAATTCTGAGCCGTTTGAACCACGGTTCAACTTCTTTCATTTATGTTTGGACTTTTTTCTGACTACCGCCTACTAACTCGGTATGGTAACCAAGTTTCAACTGAATTGGCCTTATATTACTAATAATATAAAATTATATAATATTTTACGTTTTGGGCTCGTTCATTTTTCTACAAAACTATGTTACATAAAGTCTTATAAATTATTCGTCTGATGGTTCGTATGAAAGGTCGGACAGTGGAAATGTTTATAACTGTAATACTCAGACAAAATAAAAAAGTAAAGACGGAACTCTGTGAACAGCAAAGTGAGGCCGGCCAAACTACGCCTTGACGTGTACATACACAATTACACACACACACGTACAACGTAACTATGCCTTACCTTGTTAGTCTAGCTATCGCGGCTCGTGGGGAGCAACGTTTTGAAAAATTATAAATTTACCAGTAAAAATGCCGAATTGTGTTGTGAAAGGGTGTAAGAATCAATCTTCAAAATATAAAAAAGCGGGATGGAATCATATTTTACACGTAAGTAATTTGGAAACCAATAATTTTCAATAAATCAAAATAAAAGTTCGAGGTTATTGCTTGGAACACAAGTGTTGCCAGTATGAAGTGTATTTGTTTACCGTATTATTTGGTAATAATGTGATACGCAACGTATCGTTACTCGTTTCTTATGATGGTTATTAGTATATTTTCAACCCGTCGAGTGCTTAGAGAATACACGGGTGTTCGCTAAGTTCGTGGGCCCCACGTGTCCGGCGAACACACGGATGTACACAAGATTTCGAGTCCATTGGTTGCTCACTTCTACGAGGTCAAATTACCTTAACGCCCATTGGCTGCACTCATTGTGAAGCTAGGTTCAACACAGAACGAAATACAGACAATACCGAGACCAGAAATTCATACTCACCGAACGAAATTGTCAAACATTGCGTTGATGGCTGGTCTGTCTGTCATCTTGACCCACGGCAACGCGATATCTTCCCCGTTTGTGGACTGATTATTATTTCTTAAAATAGATAAGTTGTGTTAGATTATATATCATGATAGACGTTTTATTTAGTAATGTTATTTTTGTAATTTTGGGGTAATTTTAATTGTCATGACAACACCGGCCTCCGCACACATGTTTAGAAAACTGGCCTCACTTTTCTGGTCGTGGAGCTCCGTCTTTACTTTTTTATTTTGTCTGAGGCCGGCCATAGAAAAAATAATAGTTAGTACTGCGCGAGCGCTGCGTTTCGTTTCGAATGAGACAAACATTTAAGAATGGTTCTCGGGTCAGTAGTAAGTAGAACACCGTATACAACTTGAATGTTGGCGGCACCATCATAACCAAAGATGATGATGTTGCCAAAGCATTTGAAACCTTCTTCACTGACATTCCAGTCTCCACTACAAAGTCCTTAAGCTCTTCCCACATAATCGCAGAGTCATTGTTAAAAGATAACTTATCAGAATTCCAACAACAGTTTAAATTCGATTATGTGAATACTAATGACATCATCAAAGCTTTTAAAATGATAAATGTAAAAAAAACCACGGACCTCTGGGGCATTTCTGTTTTTGCCGTTAAACCTGTGATTGATATTATTGCACCAGATCTAGCTTTTATATTCAACCAATGTATTGATTGTGGCGTTTTTCCTGACCTTATGAAACATAGTAAAATAACACCCTTATTTAAATCAGGTAGTCATTCTGACCCCAGTAACTTTCGCCCGATATCAGTACTACCTACATTTAGTAAAATTTTCGAAAAACTTATACTCAACCAGTTACAAAGGCACTTTACTATAAATAACTTACTTGACAGTAAACAATTTGGATTTACAAGGGGTCGCTCAACCACCGACGCTGGTGTTGAGTTAATAACATATATTTTTCAGACCTGGGAACAGTCGCAAGACGCCTTAGGCATTTTCTGTGACCTTTCCAAGGCATTCGATTGTGTGCACCATGAAACGTTGGTCAGAAAACTGAACCACTATGGTGTTAGAGGTGTTGCTCTAGACCTACTCATTTCTTACTTAAATGGCAGAATACAAAGTGTTGACGTGAATGGAAAGCGCTCTCCGGGGTCAGTGGTAAAAATGGGTGTACCACAAGGTTCTATATTAGGGCCATTTTTGTTTTTAATTTACATTAATGATCTACCTCAAGTAGTAGATGATCACGAGATTGTACTGTTTGCAGATGACACTTCACTTTTATTCAAATTGAAAAGACGACAAACTAACTATGACGATGTAAACAATGCAATCTCTAGAGTCGTAAACTGGTTTAATGTAAACAACTTGTTACTTAATGAAAATAAAACAAAATGTATTCGCTTTGTACTACCAAATGTCCAACAAATAAATGCTGATGTAAAAATCAAAAATGAAAAAATAGACCTCGTGGATACCACCGTATTTTTAGGCATAACCTTAGATAATAAGCTTCAATGGGGCCCACACATAGGCAAATTGTCGAAGAGACTTAGCTCTGCAGCATACGCAGTCAAAAAGATCCGCCTTCTTACAGACGTGGACACCGCAAGACTTGTCTATTTCAGCTACTTTCATAGCATTATGTCATACGGCATTTTGTTGTGGGGGAGTGCTGCAGATATTAACACCATATTTGTGCTGCAGAAGAGGGCTGTTCGTGCAATTTATAACATGGGTCCCAGAGAATCGTTACGAAATAAGTTTAAAGAAATAAATGTAATGACTTTACCCTGTCAGTACATATACGAAAATTTAATGTATGTTAGAAAAAATATTAATTTATATGCCAAAAAGAGTGACCATCATAATGTTAACACTAGAAATAAAGATAAGCTCGCTGTTCCCACTACTAGGCTCACTAAAGTAAGCAAATCGTTTGCAGGACAATGTGTACGCTTCTTTAACAAAGTCCCAAGTGAGATTCACCAGTTGTCGATTAACAAATTCAAAAACATAATAAAAAGAAAACTTTGTACAAAAGCTTACTATAAAATTTCTGATTATATAGATGACAAAAAAGCTTGGGACTGATCTATGCTCCAACTCATTAAAAACACTAAATAATTAAGTAGGTACCATAATAAAATTGTTAAAAGGATCATACAAAAAAACGCTAGGAACCAAGCCGTTAGTTTCTTGCCCGTTCTTCTAGGCTTTGGTCGCGAGGAACTGGCGATAGATTCACCTAGTATATAAGACGTTTCAAAGTGATCCTTGTGATTGTACTGAATAAAGACCGTAAAATAAAAAAAAAAAATAAAAAAAAAAAAGTAGTATTAGGCTAGTACAGATAAAGGGTAACCAATTATCATCCTTTTTTTGGGATATTCTTTTTAATTAATTATTTTGAGTTTTAGCTACATCTAAGTGATCAGTAACAGACACTGATCATATAGTTCATTTTTTTTTGGTAATTACAAAATAGTGGTGTATTATACTGTACCTACACAGGCCCGACCACGGGTCCATATATTGATGAAACAGTTCCTTTATCAAAAAACGAATTTTCATTGAAACAACACTTGAAACTTTGTTTCAATATTTATTGACTTTTGATGGTCACTGTGCTTACTAGGGTTGCCACCTTTTTGCAGTTAAAGTACATTGGTTATTATAGGTAAGAAAAAAAAAGTACATAGTATCAAAATAAAGTACAATTTTTTTAGGTACAATTTGAGGTTATGTTGTGTTTAGAAATTGTTAAAAACGAGTGCTTAAGTGATGTGGCGCTGGCGAGAGGCGAAATCGATTCAGCATCAATCGTTAAAGTCGTTTAACGAAAAAATACTTACGACTAAACTATTCAAAATCCCAAAGAAATTAAATCATGCGAAATAAAGTATTTTGGTGTACTTTATTGTTCTCATAAAGTATAGAGTACAATTACCTGAAATAAAGTACAATACTTTATTATAAAGTACGGGTGGCAACCCTAGTGCTTACCTACCTACATAAGACGATTGGAATCATATCGCTCTTGTTTTCTACCTACATCCTCAGACAAAATAAAAAAGTAAAGACGGAGCTCTACGAACAGAAAAGTGAGGCCAGTTTTCTAAACATGTGTGCGAAGGCCGGTGTTGCCATGACAATTCAAATTACCCCAAAATTACAAAAATAACATTACTAAATAAAACGTCTATCATGATATAATCTAACACAACACAACTGATTATGGGATCGGTTAGGTTGTGTTTGCCTTACCTAACGGACATACAATTTTTTGACAGATTACAATCTCGCGCGATAGATTCTAATCTAACGGTTTTCACAATTTTACGGATGTAACCTATTTTAAGAAATAATAATCGTAAAAATCAGTTCACAAACGGGGAAGATATCGCGTTGCCGTGGGTCTAGATGACCGACAGACCAGCCATCAACGCGATGTTTGACAATTTCGTTCGGTGAGTATGAATTTCTGGTCTCGGTATTGTCTGTATTTCGTTCTGTATTGAACCTAGCTTCACAATGAGTGCAGCCAGTGGGCGTTAAGGTAATTTGACCTCGTAGGAGTGAGCAACCAATGGGCTCGAAATCTTGTGTACATCCGTTTCCGTGTGTTCGCCGGACACGTGGGGCCCACGAACTTAGCGAACACCCGTGTATTCTCTAAGCACTCGACGGGTTTAAAATATACTGATAACCATCATAAGAAACGAGTAACGTTACGTTGCGTATCACATTATTACCAAATAATACGGTAAACAAAAACACTTCATACTGGCAACACTTGTGTTCCAAGCAATAACCTCGAACTTTTATTTTGATTTATTGAAAATTATTGGTTTCCAAATTACTTACGTGTGAAATGTGATTCCATCCCGCTTTTTTATATTTTGAAGATTGATTCTTACACCCTTTCACAACACAATTCGGCATTTTTACTGGTAAATTTATAATTTCTCAAAACGTTGCTATCCACGAGCCGCGATAGCTAGACTAACAAGGTAAGGCGTAGTTACGTTGTACGTGTGTGTGTGTAATTGTGTATGTACACGTCAAGGCGTAGTTTGGCCGGCCTCACTTTGCTGTTCACAGAGTTCCGTCTTTACTTTTTTATTTTGTCTGAGCCTACATCATACCAAACTGAAACAGGTTCACTGCCCCCCCTCCCCTCGTAGATATCCCCTCAGATCTTTTAGTACCAAGTAGGTTGGTACTTACCTAAAACTCATGATTTTTTTAGAACGTTTAGGGGAGGTAGTCAGACGTAGGTACATCCAAACATGACATTTGGTATAATGAAAAATATAGGTACATACCTAACTACATACCCTCAATTTGCAGTAAGTAGTTGGTATACCATACGTGACAGGTAGCAAGCCCATCGCCGCTGTTAGAATACTTACTGGTTTCCTCACGATGTTTTCGTTCAACGTTTAAAACCACTGACATTGCGCACATAAATTTTTCGATAGGAAATATCCATTGGTGCACGACTGGATTTGTAACTGGATCCTATCGTATACTTACTTAAAAACTAAAGTTCAACTAAGGTATAAACTTGGGAACAGTACGAATGTACTGTAGAACCCACCTAGGGTTCTAGTAAGAAGTGGTCTAGCCTTGATGTAATATCTACTAGATCTACGTTAGGCTAAGTAAGTAGATAAAGGATGGGTACGAATTAGGGCATGAATACCGGAATCCCGTAATACCGGGATCCCGGAAGATTTTTTCGGTATTTCAATACCGGGATTGAAGGAAATCAATACCGGCATTGTTCGGTATTGAAATCGAATAATCAATATCGAATGTTGGGTGCAATTAGGCATATTAAATTAAAATAAAATAATAGAATTTATTATTGATTGATAACAATATCAAAATTTTAATAGGTATTTAATAGTAGATTGTTTACCAAGGGAGCAAACAACTATTTTTATGGCGAGAGTGTTTTTTCCCGAAGAATCCCGAGTGTAGCGAGGGATTCAAAGTACTTCACTCGAGCTTAAAATAGTGTTGCTCCCGAGGTGGACACTCTACTTTTTATCACCCTCTATGAGAAAATAGCTTAGTGCAACTTATAAATAATCATAGTCACGAAGTCACAAAGTCACAAAGTCCCAAAGTCCCAAAGTCACGAAGTCACAAAGTCACAAAGTCACGAAGTCACGAAGTCACGAAGTCACATAGTCATATTGTCACATTGTCACATAGTCTCATAGTCATAATCATGTATTCATTGTAATTTTATTTATTTTCATAAAACTAAGTAAAATCTGAATTTGAGTAAACAATTATGAACAAAGGTGGAATGCGCGTTTCACGTGTTTTTGTTTATTTTTATTTAGTTCAGGCGCTTTTTTTTAATTATAAAGCCTGCTTGTTCATACAGTGTTCGTGATCTCTTTGGTGATTAGAACTTTTACTCAATAAGCACATTCCAAATTCAAATCACATTACCGCCCTTGGGATCAAAGTGCTATTTTGCTGCCTGTTTTCGAAGAGCAAACTATCTCCTTTCGAATTGATGTGATAAAAAGTTAATTACCTATTGAGTTTTAGTCAACATTAATATAGAGGAGTCCATCCATATATACATAAAAATAGAGGAGTCCATCCAACTAAAGCTTATGAATATCTGATGCGTATTTTGCTAACAAGCGTTAAGACCTGAGAGTGAGCGAATATTTTCTTCTGCGGGATACTTTTGTAACCGATTAATAAGTAAAATCTCTCAGATAATATGCTAGATTCTCTTTCACATTACGAATATTGAGAACACATTAACAAGAAGAACGTTTTTTGACCAAATAATAATGACGTTAATGATGAGTTGATTATTGTCTAGGTACCTATAATCTTATTACAAGCCAAAATTGGTTACTACAGTCATCTTAGAGCACACGATAGACAAATCAATAAACAAGCAATAACAATGTCGCCGTTGTCGAAACCGGCCTGGACGACATCATCATCATTACGTGTAATGATAAAAAATGTTATTTAATTTTTTTAAGCTACATTGTTGATCCGTATATAGAAATATTTAATTTAAATAAAAGTTATATAATTGATAGTATGACTACATTTGGTACGTTTAAGTTCATTTAATTTAATTACTTATATGATTAATGAGGCTGAAAAACAAATTGTGTTTATCATATTATATTAGAATATAATGTGATTTCTTATAAAAACACAAAGCTCCTAATCCTACATGCAGCGTTTGCGTACCTAGATAGATGTAGGTAAAAGGAAATATAAGTAACGTTAGTTTGTTGATTGATCTATTTTGTTATTATTTTGATACAAATTATTTTGATTTTATTCCTGCAGTTTTTCTTCGTTTCAAGTCTTTGTTTAATAGATCTTGCTAAAGTTAGCTTGAATTACATACAATATTATTTTTATACGAACAAAAACTATAATCTACATCTACACTAATATATATAAAGAGGAAACCTTTGTATTTTTGTATTTTTGTATGTTTGTATTTTTGTATGTAACGAATAGGCTCAAAAACTACTGGTCCGATTTCAAAAATTTTTTCACCATTAGAATGCTACATTATCCCTGAGTAACATAGGCTATATTATATTTTCAAAAAAATTAGGGATCCTTACTAAAACTTCAATAATGTAACCCAAGGTGGAATACAAAAACCTTACATCGCGTGCGCTGCGAAAACTATTGATGATAGAACAAAATAATGTACTACGATTTTGTAGAACACGTCATCATCTACAAAAAATGTCGCGACAGCATATGTCTAACTATTATAGTTATGTCACAATAAGTGTTCTTTTATTATAAAAAAATAATTGAAATGCCGCCGCCAGAAAAGGGTCTTTATTTGTACCTTGGTATTAATCCTTATCCAAATAAATCATTTCATAATTAAGACGGTTTCAATACCTATAGATTACTTCTTAAATTTTTCAAATCGGACATTCCATTCAAAAGATATGACGAAATTAAAAATGTTAACGGGTCCACGGGTCACGCTCGGGGTGCGATTTCATTCACTCAAGGAGAAGCGAAATGCAAATGTATGAAATAAGTAGACGCGAGGCTCGAACCTACGTTTATCCTAAAATGTTCAAAAAATTTATGACCACCCATGCGAAGCTGGGACAGGCCGCTAGTTTTTAATAAAATTGCCAAAACCGGTATTAGTACCGGGATTCCGGTATTGGGCTCCAGTACCGAACTCAATACCGGTATTGAGATTAGTCCCGGTATTGCATGCCCTAGTACGAATGAATGTATCTTAGGTAGGTACTTTACAGTATCTAGCCGTAGCCTCAAAAGCCGTCACAGCTCAGTTGGTAATAGCTCTGCCTTCTGCTGTGGGCTGTGCGTTCAATCCCCACCAAGAACAAAATTTATTTGTGTGACGAACATAGTTTGTTCAGTCTGGGCATTATTATATGTTACAAGTACCTATGTATGTTTTCATAAAAAAAAAGTATTTATTTAACCCTTAATTCGACGCTGTGCAGTATACTTCGCGTTGAATGAAAAAAAATCTACATAAAAAAATTGACCATATGTCTTGACTTCAAGGTGTATAATTGCACCCTGAAATATCTAACTAAGCTGTCAAAAATCGGTAACACACACACATCAACGGATCGCGAGCAGTCGCCGGCGAGATGGCGGGGAGAAGGAACGCGCTGCGCGGGCTCCTCGAAGTTGCATTTTATTCATTGTTTTACGGCTTATTTTGTTGTAATATTATTGAAAACTAAAGATAACAGACCCGGAAAGCTACTAATAATGTTTTGATTTTCTTACTGAGTTCAGTTTAGTTTTTACGACACCCACAACTTGTATGTTCAGTATACTTCCCGTCGTCGAATTACTTGTAAAGTAACTGCTTTAAACTATGTCTATTCTTCCCCTTGTCGAAGTAGTAGGTAACTATATATAATATCGTATGTCTTGTATTCTTCCCGTTGCCGTATTATTAGAAAAATATATTTTGTTGTTTTTTGTATTACTATTTTAGAGATCCGCAGATAAAATATTTTGAGCCTTACTTTTTTTCGTTTTTCAGAGCTTCACGTCTAGAGGAAAACGCATAGTAGCATTGGTGCCGCCTGAAAATGCTCCTTCTTATATAGATACTGGTTCTGAACCTGAGAATGAAGACTAAATTCCTGATAATAGAACTGAAGAGTGGTCCTCCTCACCCTGCCCTTCCATCAATTCATGCATACAGCGCATGAATATATTAGACTTCCGTTGACCTCTGTTATTAACAACGTGCTACAATTGACCATCATCATCTTCCTGCCCTTATCCCACTTCATGTGGGGTCGACACAACAGGTCTTTTCTCTCCACTTCTCTCTATCATCCGACATCTCAGTCGTCACTCCTTTCTTACCCATGTCATCCTTCACACAATCCATCCATCTTTTCTTTGGCCTTCCTCTACTCCTATATCCATTCACATTCATAACTAACACTATTTTCGTTACATGACATTCTTCCCGTCGCCTGACATGCCCATACCACGCTAACCTATTGCTTCTCATTTTCTCAATCACTGGTGCCACTTTCAAACTGCCTCTAATTAACTCATTCCTTATCTTATCCATTCTCGTCACTCCACACATCCATCTCAACATTCGCATCTCCACTGCATGCATTCTTCTTTCATCCGTCCCTTTTGTGGCCCGACATCTATACAAAACGACATCGTCGTCGTCGTACCTCTATAATCGTTTTGTAAATTTTCCCCTTCAGTTTTAGGGGCATTCTTGGATCGCATGTTGTTCCTGTGACTTCTCGCCATTTCATCCATCCTGCATTTATTCTACTCTTTACATCCCTGTCAATCTCACCATCATTCTGTACTACTGAACCGAGGTACCGAAAATCGGAACAGACTGGTAGGGATTTTATTTTATTTATTTATTTTACTTTAATTAAAACGGTACATACAACCAATTATATTAATTAAAGAACATAAGAATTGAATACATAAAAATAGAGGAAATTAAACATTTAAGAAACAATTAAAATAACGAAAAATAATTAGAAAAATAAAGCGGAGTCAGAAAAGTATGGATAATAACAATAAAAATAATTATGTCAGTTAAAAATTAAGTAATAATAATAATTAAAGCAAAATGTCAAAAACAACAAACAAAGGACAGGTTTACACACAGTTAGGCATCACGCTCGCAAAATCTCAAACATTCGGACAATATTTTCATCCAGCCATCCACAAACAAATCACAGCCAGGACAAGCATCTAGGAGAGCGTTGAGTGCGGTGAGAATGCGCGGGATAGGTGACGCGGCCCGAGCCACAGTGCGAGAGAATGGTTCAGCAAACAACTTGTGCTTTCGCCCCCGACAATAATTGTTTGGGACATAAAGACGGCATAGCTCATCGCTCAGATCCGGGGCATCAATTTTACCGCGTAAAACCTTGCAGGCGGTTGTAATTTGGTCGTTGGCCCGCCGAACCTCCAGCGAGTTGTGCCCCAGGCAACCCAAAAGGAATTTCGTTGGGAACATATATGGGTAGTACCCGTAACGACGCTTATATAGAAACCGCAAGAAAGCCTTCTGGACCTTTTCAAGCATAAGAACGTAAGTACTCTCATGCGGGTTCCAAACACAAGCACTGGCCTCGAGTTTACTTCGGACGAGTGCGCTAAAAAGTAGGCAGACCACGGGGTCACTGCGAAAATCACGAGCATTCCTAAGGACAAATCCAAGGCGCCTAAAAGACTCTTTGGCCAATGAGCGTATATGGTCATGAAAGGTAAGTTTCCGGTCAAATGTGACTCCCAAATCTTTCATTACGTTTGTTCTAGTTATAGCTGTGTCGTTAAGATTATAAGCATAATTGATTGGGTGCCACACTCGACCGAAGGTCATCACGTAGCATTTACTCGCATTAAATTCCATTTTGTTGATTATACTCCACTCGTATACTGCATCTATATCATCCTGTAGAGCCACACAGTCTGCCTCAGACTTAATCTCTGAGAAGAGCTTAAGATCATCCGCATAGAGCAGGCTCCTTGCGCGAGACACGACGGCAGGGAGGTCATTAACCATTATTAAAAATAGCAAAGGCCCAAGTATGGACCCTTGACTTACTCCGGAACGCGTATGATAGGGCCGTGACTCGTACAGGCCAAGTCTGACAAACTGCTGGCGATCACGGAGATAGTCAGCAAGAAGCCGGAGTAATCCCGGGGCAAAGCCTATAGCATTTAGTTTCGCCAGCAGAATGTCGTTATTGACTCTATCAAAAGCTTTCCGGAAATCGAAGTAAAGTACGTCAACCTGGCACCCACCATCCATACGAGCGGAGATATAATCAACAAGTGTTAGCAAATTGGTATTAACGGACCGCTTACTTCGGAACCCATGCTGTTCATTGCATAAATACTTATTGACCTGGGCGTATATATACCTATGTAGGATGGTCTCAAAGATCTTAGCTGGCGAGGACAGGATGGCAATTGGCCGATATTCTTCAATCAGTGACTTATTGGAGCTCTTAGGAATGGGAATTACCCTAGAAAGCTTCCACTGTTGTGGATAGACTCCAGTTGTCAGTGCCAGCTTAAAAATATGACAAAGTGGACCACACAGCAGCTTCTTAGCATTCTTGACAAAGGCAGGAGGCAAGTTGTCAGGGCCAACGGAGCTCCCTGGTTTTAATTTATTGATACTATCAATAACGTCACGAGTCGTGAACGTTGAGATGCCAATATCATTGCTAGGAGCAGTGTTATCGGAGTCACTAATTGCAGCGTTAAGTTGGGGTTCATCATGGAGAAAAACACTAGAGAAGTAAGATGCAAATGCCTCCGCAGCTTCTGCTCCTGTGTAAGTTGTACCCTGATAGGTAATGCCGCGTATAGGACCTATACGAGGCATCTATTCGGGTCTTTAATTGGGCTCTAAGATCGGAGAAATGATTGTAAGTTTCTACAGTTTGCAGACGTTTCCAAGTAGCATGTAACTTCATTTTGTGTCTGAGATCTTGAATTATGTCACCCGTGAACCACACTGGGTAGCGCCTGCTCACTGAATTCCTACGTCGTTTTTTAGGCATGCTCAGGTCAAAAACCCGATACACCATCTAAGGCAATAGTGGCGAAACTGGAGGGACCACCGAAGTCACAAAACAGATGCTCTGTTTTGCTCCTACTGATCTTCAGTCCGACACTCTCCAATTTCCCCTGCCATTTACCAGCCTGCTCTGGACCTCAGTTGCGTCTTCTCCGATAAGTATAATGTCGTCGGCGAACAGCATACACCATGGTGCCTCCTCCTGTATGTCTGATGTCAGTGCATCCATTACCAGGAGGAACAAATAAAGGCTCAAAGCCGATCCTTGGTGCAAGCCTACAGCCACATTAAACTTATCGGTAACGCCAGCTTCGGACCTGACTTATGTACTAGCTCGGCTTTACATGGCCCGAATAAGCTGCAGGTACTTCCCAGGCACTCTTTTCTCTTTCATAGCCCACCACAGAACCTCACGGGGAACCCTGTCGTACGCCTTCTCCAGATCAACGAACACCATGTGATTCATGCATGACTTTATAGATAACTGATTATTAAGTTCAAAACAAAAGTGAGATTTTGGTACTTATAAGATTTTAAAGTTATTATAGTATTGTAAGCGTAAACTTATGTAACTATGAGACTAATTTACCCAAATATAATTAATATTTTCCTACGGAACCACTAGTTTCTTTTATTATTTCTCTTTGACAGTGGGAAGTATACGGCACATGGTTGGAGCGCATCAATTTCTTATGAACTTGATAATGTCCAGTATAATGGCCGTATGTTTTTCAGGAAACTGAAAGAGCTAGATTTTTTTAGGTATATTTCCTAAGGTCCCATACAAGCTAAGAACCGAAATCTGCAACGATTTTAGAAATTTAATTTAAAAAAAAAACCGTCGAATTAAGGGTTAAATAGCTATCAGGACCCCATAATACAAGCTTTGCTTAGTTCCGGGCTAGATAGAGTTGTGCAAAGTCCACCAATTTTATTTATTTATTTTAAAACCTCTGCGATGAGCTTGACCAGGTGTGCATACTACCATCAAGCAGCATTGCTGTTTCGGTTTAAAGGGTGGTTGCCAGTGAAATTACAGACACATGAGGCTTAACATCTGCATACTTACTATAAACCTAGGTTGGGTCGTTGTACTGGATTGCAGTTTCTTAGAGGAGCAATAATCTCCTTTTTATGAACTTTAGAACATCAGAAAAAATAACAACAACCGTACTATGCTTGTCTATAAGATCGTAAATGATAGCCTATATTATTTAAATTACCTACCCATAGTACAGAAAAACTAATAGTACAACAGTTAATTTAGTTATGTTTTTATACTTAAATTACAACTCAAAATCAAAATCAAAATGGTCTTTATTCAGTACAATCACAAGGATCACTTTGAAACATCTTATATACTAGGTGAATCTATCACCAGTTCCTCGCGACCAAAGCCTAGAAGAATGGGCAAGAAACTTACAGCTTGGTTCCTAGCGTTTTTTGTATGATCCTTTTTACAATTTTATTAAGGTCTCTTAATTATTTAGTGTTTTTAATGAGTTGGAGCATAGATCAGTCCCAAGCTTTTTTGTCATCTATATAATACTAATACAAGTACAAAAGGTATAGCCTAGATATTTACAATATAAATAATGCTAGGAACTTTTGACAATGCTAGGAAATTAATTTAGATACTCCTTGGCTTTTAGGTGAAGAGAAATCAACTAGTGAGAAGTTAGGGTCCCTGGTGATGTCTTTAAATCCAATACTATAATCATTAGACATAGACACATGCACAGATTCATAATGATAATTTTTTGTCTACAATCATATAACTCCTGGATTTTATACATGTTTCATGTCATGAGTGGTAAGAACCAATGGTTCATACATTCAAGTCTCGACTGTTAGGCCTTCTAATTGATCATGATCAGTTTTGTATTGGGTGGCTAGCTCGGCCAATTGCTTCTTGAGGATTCTATTCTGACCCAAAATCATCAATTCAATTAAATCATTAGAGCCTCAATGTCTCATCTCGTTCTTGCAATAGCTGATCTTGAATCTTGTTACTATTAGAGCTCCGCAGCAACCACCTGTAGCCTTGCTGCAAAGTCACGTGCCCTCCGTGTCATGGTCATATAATATAGTGTATATCATATAAGATAGTGGAGTTAAACGGTGCCTGAAGGTTATGTACCAGCCGGTGAGCAAAGTGCATTTGAATTTGTGCTTATGTTGTGTTTTTGGGTAATTTATAATAAACTCTCCACGTTTATCAGCGGCAGCAGTTAACAGGCCCTGATCAGCTTCTAAAAGTGTATGTAAACAATCAAATCAACAGAGTAACATTCAAATCGCCATTAGTCGTGAAGAGGATTCTTTGTACGATTTTTAAAGTGTTCCGTCTTAAAATAGTTCACAAACAAATATACAGTCCATTCATACTATTTAAAACTGTTACACTGGTAATTCACTCTAAATATATGTAAAATAATTATATTTCTTCTTCTAGAAAATAAGAAATGAAGGTTTTTATTTTCTTTTTTTTATTTTGTTTTATGGCGCTGGACTGGAGTCGATCGGTCTTTTTGCCTGCCATGCAATATGCCACTCGACCAAAAACAGTGAGTTGAGCAAGTTGAGTTTTGTATTGCTGTACCATTTTACATTTTTAGTTTACACGTACTTAGTTAGATCCGATTATGTTTATATGTCGTCATTATAAAGATTACGGAATATTCTGAAATTTCTCTTTGATTTGTAGTTTGTAACGATTATTTTGTAGTTTTGAAATGTCTTGGAGAATCGTACTATATTGTCTGCAGCCTGCTAGGAAATCAGTACCCCAAGTATGAGTTTTGCTTACCATATTCGGTTTTTAGTTTTACGTTTTTGTTCCGTGTTTATTGCGGGTTTTGTATGAAGACGCGATAGGGATACCGATATGGAACTTTATAAAACCCGCAATGAGCACGGAGCAAAAACGATTCGTTTTGTTCCGTGTTCATTGCGGGTTTTGTATGAAGCCGCGATAGGGATACCGATATAGAACTTTATGTTCTACTACTAATTTTCATCATACTTGCAACATAAAGTTCCGTATCGGTATCTCTATCGCGTCTTCATACAAAACCCGCAATGAACACGGAACAAAAACGTAAAACGAAATACCAAATATGGTAAGCAAAAGTCATACTTGGGGTACAGCAAGTTCTCTTTTGATGGAGTGTTCATTGTTCAATACTATTTTCATTTCTTCCGTTTTTTCAGTGATAGTTACCTACTCCTATGGAGAGCACTATTCTAGAAGTATAGTGATATGACGTAGAACCTAAAAAATTCTACAAAATGTAGGTACCTACATTTTGTAGAACTTTTTAGTGATCAAAAGGAGCCTCTTTCAGGAGCATTTTTTTATACAACTTGCTGATGGAACAAGCAAATGGCCCACCTGATGTTAAGTGGTAACCATCACCTATAACAACGCATTGCCTTGTAAGTCACGCACGATTGGAACGTGGCCACCGATGCTCTGCCCTGCGTGTATTCTCTCATCTGTGCCTGCGTCCATCAACAGCTGAGGCATAAAGATTTTATGCCACATGTGTTTGTAATTTCACTGGCAAACACACTCTTAAAATCTTTTCACCACACTGTTTTGTAATAAACTAGTGACACGATGACGAGGAGAAGAAGAAGGTTATTGCTGCCTACCAATTCTAAAGCTCTTTAAATAAATAAATATTGGTGGACATTCATTATGTAGATACCTACTTAGTTGGTAGGTATGTTATCCGAGTTTCACCTCAATCGGCATATTTATTGAAGATTTCCATTGAATAGACTTTGGCTCCATTATCAGACAACTGACATCAGCTGTCAGCTCACTGACATCATTTTTTGTTTTAATTAAGTCGTAGGTATAGTTTATTATAAGCTGTAATACGGCTGTAATAATCGCGCATGTCCTTTAAAAATGTGAAAATAAAATAAACTAGTGGTTCATCCCGAACTGAAATCTCATGATGCGACCCGAACGCTCCAAAAATTCAAGTAGGTGATAATTAGAGGCAAGTCCAAACATTCGGTTTATTTAGACTTGACTCTGACTACCGCCTACTAACTTGGTATTGTGACGAATTTTCAACTCTACTAAACTATTTATTGGAGAGGGCCGTTGGACAGAACATGTCTTCATCATCAGTACCCTAAGTATTTGGTTTTTCGTTTTACGTTTTTGTTCCGTGTTCATTGCGGGTTTTGTATGAAGACGCGATAGGGATACGGAACTTTATGTTCAGTAGAACATAAAGTTCCATATCGGTATTCCGTGTACGTGATACGGAACCCGCAATGAACACGGAACAAAAACGTAAAACGAAAAACGAAATATCGTAAGCAAAACTCATACTTGGGGTACAGATCACCATTTTACGAGAACTTAGTGCCTTCTCAATTAAAATTAATTACAAGCATAAAAAAAATAAGAAAAAACAAAAGAACTGACCGATCAGTAACGAAACTATGATGTCAACAAAACCCTAAGAGATGGGGGTTCTTGCATTGTTGGATGTTATTTATACTTGTTTTGTCAAAAATATTACAACAATTTTTCATTCAAAACATTGTGAAACAGACAGCCTTACTGGTTTAGCAAACCAGTACGACTTGGCAAAAGGACAAGCATCTACCGTCAGAACCATTTATAAGCAAACTGCTTGATTGAACTGGTACAGTGCAAACGAGGCTCGAAGGTACTAAATTGGCTTCCAAATATCATGCTGTACAATATCTGGGTGTACATTATCAACACGTGACGATATTGCACAGCATGTTATTGTACGGGATGATAATGTACACCCAATAATTCAAACCAGTGGACACGGATTATCGGGGTGTGCATTATCGTGCTGTGCAATATCATGCTGTACATTATTTGGCCGTACATTATTGCCTCCCCCTTTTTCGATCTTCTACGTGAAGTTATTCGATCGCAGAATGTTGCCATAAATAATATTTTTTTCTAAATGGTAGGATTAGGAACCATTCTATTATAAAGAATAATCTATTTAAATAGTCTATATCAGACCGTTTAAAAAAATCGGGCCAATTATGAAAGTTATGGAGTTTTGACGTTACCTATTTTTTTTTATTCAATCAGCTGACGGAACAAGCCGATGGCCCACCTGATGTTAAGTGGTAACCATCACCTATAACAAAGCATTGCCTCGTAAGTCACGCACGATATGACCGTGCCTTACGATGCACTGCCCTGCGTCCATCAACTTGAGGCATACAGATGTGTCAAGCCTCATGTGCCTGTAATCATACCGGCAACCACACTCTTCAAACCGAAACACAACATTGCTGCTTAGCAGAGAACGTCGATAGTTGATCAGTGACATCAAGTAGGTATCGAAAGTACCTGTAAGTACTTGCTTTGAGGAGTAGGCACCGGTATTTTCCTCCAATACCGGTATTACCGGGAAATTCCGGTGCTTTCGATACCGACAATAATTACCGGAAGCATGCCTACCTACCTACGTAGGTAAAAGAAAAAATAATTTAGGTATTTATTATTATTAAAAAAACATTGTAGATGTTAAGAATATGAATCGATTTTTATACCCACAGAAATTAGAGTTAATAAATAAATATTGGTGGACTTTCCACACAACACTATCTAGCCCCAAACTAAGTCAATGCTTGTGATAAGGGAACCAGATAGCTAATAAATACATATATACTTTTTTTGTAAATACATACAATATTATATTACACCTAGACAGAACAAACATCTATGTTCATCACACAAATGTTTGTTCTCGGTGGGGATCGAACCCACGGCCTACGGCGCAGAAGGCAGAGCTACTACCAACTGAGCTATGAAGGCTGTCAAAATAGTTGCTTGCGCAACTCTATTTCTTTATTAAAATAACTCAACAGATGACTCTCACTGCAACACATCAAAGTGCAATTCAGACATTTACCTGGGTACAGTTTCATTTCGAGAATTGACTTCCGTTATAATGCAATGTTAGATACAGATGCATGTTAAGTTAATTAATAATATATAAAAATAATAAAGTAGCTTTCAGAACTTATTTTTTTTATCTAATATAAATATAAATAAAAAGAAGAGTTAGGGGTAATGAGCCTAGGGTTCTGAGCTGACTATGTGCAGCAAAGTCTTGAAGTAGAAGAGGGCAAAGACAATAATAACAACTGTTTACATTATTAATAACTTTAATTATGCTTTTACTGCATACACTCTTGGAGGAAACAGTGACTTCTTTCTGATTTCCTTCATGGTCTTTATTTTTGATTCGTGTTTGGTCAAAGCCTTGCGCATAGCACGGGTCTTCTTAGTCCTCAGGTCTAAAGGCTTATATTTCTTGTTTTTGTAGTGGTTTCTTAGGTTAACCTTCATTTTTTGATGGTAGACAATGTAGACACGGGCTATGGCTTTCCGTACCACACGGCTAGAAAAAACATATATGATCAAAACTATTTACCATCCTTATCTATCACTTGATCTTCCTTCACTTTCAACAGACATGTAGCGAAACAGTAATCATCATAACTTTGATGACATGATATTAACATATATTTTGCCCCGACTTGAGGTTTGATGATGGAGCTCACAAATTATGGTAACAAACAATGAAAACTTGGATATTTTACTTTATTCATAGTTTCTTAGAATAAAAATTGATTTGAACTGTATAAAACGTCATATGTTTTATCTCACTTGATAAAGATGTGTAACTTAATTTGAACTGATAACTATACATTGTTTGTATTGTTTAGGATGTCATGTTATGGATAAGATTTTTGATACACAGCAGATTTAAGGTGATGGGTGTGAATTCCTAGTCCCAGCCACGATAATTGTTTTACTAATGGTTTAAAAGTTTAAATAAAGTTTTGCTGAAACATAGATGCTTTGTTTGTACCTAGATTACTTACATTTTGGATAACTTAGAGGCAACACCACCGGTTACTTTTGCAACTCGAAGGTTTGTCAATTCAGTTTTAAGTTCTTCAAGTTGCTTGAAGAGCTCTTTCTTGTCTTTAGTGCGCAGCTCGGAGCACTTAACTTTCCCCTGAAATTAATAAAATTGCAATAAGATAATGAGGCCGGTTTTATCAAACATAACCTCGCACAAGTAATTTTCCTTACAATATTTTTATTCATATTTAGACTAATGAGATTCAATTTGACGAAATACGATGAACTTATAGTTTTTATTTGACTGGCGAATTCAGTGATTCAATTCAATCACATTTGATGATAGAAAACACAACGCTCATTATTTTATTAAAATACTTTTAGTCACGATTCACACAGTATCACTCATATGTTAGGATAGATTCACTTGTTTTAATAACACTAATGATTTCACTGATTACTTTGGATTAGAATAAAATATTTATTTTGGACATTTCCACCTACCATTTTGAAAACGTTCAGCCCTTTACGAATGCCTACTACGAAAGAATGAAATGAACGAAATAATTAGATCAGCAGTGTTACCAGAACTGATTTTAAAAAATCCGTATAATTCTGTTGATTGCGTATCAGTAGATCTATTGGGGTATTTTTTACATAGGATTCATCTGTCAGAACATTGGAGATCTACAAAAATGCTTAGATTATTTCGTCTTAAAAAAAATCTTACATTATTTAAAGGTGCAGTAGTAGTAGTAGTAGTTTATTAATAATTTTTTGTACATAAGTTTATTTTATTTTTCATTTATGATATATATATTTATTTTATTTTTCTTATAATTACTACATGTTTCAGGATAAATCAAAATCAATCATGAACATTTTGCTCTGTTTCGTGTTTTCTATTTTCATGCTAAAAAAATACGTTTTTTCTTCCTTAAAGACTGTAGGAATTACATTTTATTAGTACTAGTCATATTTTCCTATGTGAAAATGATGTAAACCCATTAATTATTGCAAAATAAAAAAAATTGTTTTAGTCATCTGTTCTAGTGATGTACTTCCACCGACCAATTTAGCTTTATCGATAATATTTTATTTTCCGATTTTGATATGAAACATCTAATGCGCTGGGTCAGATCGGCTGTTCTGTTGTAGTTTCAATTTTTCACACCTTATAGGCGTCTAGCGACGGCTCAATTTTTGTTAAATTTTACATTATTTTTTAAGGTTCTTATAAATGCCCAGAATGATGGCGGGAGTGGATAAAAGCTGTTAGGCGTGAAAACTGATAGACTACAAAATTTTCTTATGCATGGACGAAATGGCCATAAGAAAGTGTATCGAGTGGGATGGACATCGCTCTCACGGTTAGGTCAATGTGGGAAACATTATTGACGATTATAGTGTTTCAGTGTCTATAATGGTTTTGGGCTTTCGCAATAAAAGTCAGCAACCAGTTAAAATTAAAAAGTTGAATTCCAATTCAAACGCCTTTTTCATCCATTTCTAATTCTATCGATAGGTTAGTCAATGTTGTCCCTTCTCTAGTCACTCACGCGAATACATACAAACTAACAAAAAACGGCCACGCCAAAAACCCAAAACACTCTATATGATACTTAGTCTAAGGTTTGTATAGTTGTATTTTACAGAAAATTAAAACAGTCCTATAAAGACCTATATTTTTCAGTTCTTATCAGGTTATGGGTCCTTAGATGATCGGACATGGATCTCGCTAAAATACAGATCGCGAAACTAGAGGGTACCAACTGGGGAGGAAGTCAGAAGTACATGAGAAGCTCAAAGAAATGTTGGCGTCTGCCAAGGTCATACAGTTAAGGAGTTATTAAGTGATAATGGCGGATATGGGTATAAAACAAAAATTAGTTATGCCATACAACCCGGAACAAAATGGGTGTAGTGAAAGGGAAAATCGCACGATAGTTCAGTCAGCGAGAGCTATGCTGCAAGCACACGAGGAACTACTTCAGACACTGTGGGCAGAGTTGGTGAATACTGCTGTTTATATTTTGGACAGACAGGACCAACTACAGTGGAACACAAGTCACCATTTGAGCTTTGGGTTGGTAGGAAGCCACAAATAAAGCACTTGCGAATAATTGGATCGACTTCTTACGCGCATGTACCTAAGCAGTCCAGAAAGAAGTTGCAAAAGAAAGCAGTGAAATGTAAACTTGTTGGTTATGATAATGACGATGGATACAGGCTGTGGAATGAGCAGAGCAGCTCGATGATTAGATCAAGGGACGTAAACATTGATGAAAAACCCTTGGGTGCGGAAAATCCAGTTAATTATTCAGGAATAACTGAAATAGAGATCCCTTTGGGATTGTCAGATCCAGTAAGTCAACCCCAGGTTGCTCAGAATGCAGAAGATTTAGGCAGTAGTGGAACAATCAACAATGATGGAATTCATGCTGGTAATGAAGGTGTTGGTACCGGAATCGGGGACCCTGAGCTCTTTGCTAGAGAAGACGAAAACACAGAGTCTGTTGATAGAGAAGACGTTCCAGCTGAAGACTTTGATGCATTTGATGATGCAAGGAGTGATGATTTAGAGCAAAGTTTTGAGTTAGGGGGAGATATAGAAGTAGAAGATGACGATCATACCCGTGATGAAATTCTTGAACAGGAAATTTTGGAACATGGTCGAAGGGTTCTTAGAGACAGATCGTTGCTTCGTCCACCTGATAAACTCATGGACTATGTTTTAAATATGGCTAGCTGTGGTTACCAAGAACCAAGTTGTTACAAAAAGGCTATCAAAAGCTCTGAACAGGATCTTTGAGAACAGGCAATGGATTGTGAGATGAACTCTCTGAAAGAAAATAGGACTTGAGTCCTTGTGCCACTTCCTAAGAATATACTGGAACACGCGGATCTTGGATGTTTTCAAAGAGATTGGATTCAAAGTCAGTGATTCAGATCCTTGCTTATTCATCAGGAAGACGTCGTCTGGAGGAAAGCTTATAGTTGCACTCTATGTTGGTGATGGTTTGGTGGCTGCAACAAGACAGAATCTTATTCATGAGTTTATAGCACAAATAAAGAGTAAGTTTAAGATAACCACGAAGACAGTGTCATATTTCCTCGGTAATTGAAATAGAGAAGACTGATGATGGAACCATCTCAGGGTAGATAAGCAAAAAATTGCATAAGAGATTTGGTATGGAAAATTGCAGACCGGTAATGACACCAATCGTAACAGAAGACCAAGGCTGCAGAAGCTCCTGAACCTAATGGGTCTCTATTGAGAGAAGATGTTTAAGTTACTGCAATATGCGACCTCATTAAGTTTAGAAAAATAAGAAGTGTCAGTTCGAATATTTTAATATTGAAGTGTTGACTTGTGAAAAATGTGTCATGAAATAATATTGTTTGTATAGTTGTATTTTAAAGATAATTAAAATAGTCCCTCTAAAGACCTGTATTTCTCAGTTCTTATCACCTCATAGGCCTACCTAAGACGCGGTAATAACTCAGCATAGAAAAAATGAAACATTTTTCATACCCTCATAACCGATTTTTTGAAGCTAAAGTGGTCTTATATTAAGTTAGGTATATACATGCGTTAGCATCCTACTAGTCTGTGGTATACTATTTTTTTTTAGGTAGCTGTACTTTTTAGTCCGTAGATTTGCCACAATAATCTAGGAATCCGTAAATACGGTCTTAAAAACGGTGTTGATTTTACTGTAGGTCTATGGTAGATCTAGGGATAATCCATAATGTGTGGCAACATGATGAACGAATGAATTTGTTTTTCTGGCGCTGGATTCTTGTGTTTCTGCCAAGTACTGTTGGTATAAACCATGGAGGTATTATATACTTTAGTCTAAGGTTTAAACAGACACTATCACTTTTTTTATGCGCCCAAGTCTCGCGCGCGCGGGTGAATTCACTTGGTGTCCCTCCAGTATCATAAAGTTTCGCAGTTTCTTTTGCCAATCAACCGCAGCGCTTTGACGCGGAACGCTTTGACAACTGTTCTAAAGTTATAGCCTGACATAAGTACCTAATTAAAATGCCGAATCGCCCAAGTTAACTGTAAGATCTTTGTTCGCTTCGCTCACTCTATCAAAAAAAGAGATTTTGACAGCAATAGGCAGAGTGCTTTGTGGCAGTAGGTATAGTATGTCAATGTCAGTTTTGACAGTTGAATTGAAATATCGTCCGCCGTTTTATCTTTTTTTTCTCATTGCTTGAATTAATTTGTTTGTTTTGATTTCATATTTTAAATAAATATGAATTCTTTAGATGCATGCTGCAACTCTGACAAAAAGTTATGCACTGATCAGAATTTTTCGATTTCTTACAAAAAATCATTAGAATATTGGGCGGATATTCCGCCAACGGTCGACGGGGTACTTGGTGGATTCGGCTTTATCTCTAGTATTGATATTGACGGTTCAGAAAAGTTCTTATCCTCCCTGTTCACCTCTACTCACGCCCCTTCAGCTCGTGTAGCTGTAGACTGTGGAGCTGGCATTGGAAGAATAACAAAATTTCTGTTGACTCAGCATTTTCAAGAAGTGGATATTGTGGAACCAGATGAAAAGTTTATCAACTCCATCAAGGAATTTGTTGGGGAACTCAGCTCAAAGCTATGCAATTTGTACAAAGTTGGCTTACAGGAGTTTAAACCAGTCAGAAACTATGATGTTATATGGAATCAATGGGTACTAGGATACCTCACAGACGAAGACTTGGTAGCTTATCTGAATCGTTGCAAGTAAGTTTACCGTCCACCTACAGCATACCTGAGTGAATTATTTTTAACTAAAGAGGTAATTTGTTAAGTAACTTTCTTCCCAACAAACAATGAATAATCTACAATTTATATAAAATACAGACACATCCACTGAAGATGCTTTAATTAGATATTTCTGTATTTTCAATAAATTGTAGTTGTTGGGAAGAAAGTTACTTAGCACAACACACATAACCTTAAATTTGAATACTAGTAGTGTATATCTCCATAACCAACTCTTTTGCAGTAAGCTCTAGTACTGCTGAGTGAGTTGAGTGAGACCACAACTTGGTGTCAAAATCTTTTAGTTCATAAAGTGAAGCAATTACAATCGGGAATGAAGGAGGGAAGGACACTTAAGGCTGCCTCCACAATGATCTGATTTAATTTTATTTAGTTAAATACAAAACTAAACATAATTAAATTAAAATACTGGCTCCACCTTCTGATTGTAAGGTTGTAGGTTTGAATCTGGAGGTGCACCAATGGATTTTTCTCTTCTAATAAATATGGACAATGCCAGTGCTCTCAAACGGTGAATAAAAACATCATAAAGTAACCAGTAAGAATTCTACTAGTGGTAATGGGCTTGCAACCTGTCATGTTAGGATAACACATTTAAAGAGAAAAGGTCTCATACATTGTGCTGCATATATTTTCATCAAGCAACCAAGCAACTGAAGATATTCAACTTTTTTGCATCCTACACAACTAGACTGGCAAAAAACCCTAACTGGCTGTAAACCTACTAGAGCCAAACTCACGGAAAATATTATTTCACCGAAATATACATACCTACTGGAAGCAAGCGCACAAAACTAAAATCTTCTTAGGATATACCTACTCACTGGAGGACATCCTAAAACACCAAAAAATTCCCTGAAAAGATCTAATTAAAGCCACCTGGCTGTGGCGTATCACAGATTTACATTAAAAAAAACTTTTGCATCAATAATATTAGGCTCATTTATTGTTTGGCTATCAAGTTTATCTAATTTGTGGTGGGGAAATAAGATCTGCATGGACGTCCGGTAGTGGGGTGAATTGTGCATTCAATGCACAATCAAGCTTATCAATTTAAAGTGTCTATAAGGATCGCTAAGGGGTGCAGTCCAAGACATCCAAATAAAATTTGGTGCATAGAACCAACATTTCCAACATGAATAGGTTAGAGGTACTTAATGGTACTTGCCAAATATTAATCAATCAAGTACTGTCAGTTTACACCATAGGAACAGAAACCAAAATATGTTTTTGCTTTTTGTTACATTTATTTTATTTATTTTTATTGATCAACCATAACAGGTACTTTACCTACATACCTACTTAATAGAAAACTAAGCAAAAAATAAATTTATAAAACAGACTGCTTAATCACAATATTTGCAATAATTCACAATTTTCTCCTGGTCCTGCTTCAACATTTAATTGGCATACAATATCAAAACTAATTATTACAGCTATAAAAATATAGGGAGCCAATAATGTACAGCCATATAATGTGTTAGAGTCTGGTTATTGTCAAAATATACTCAAAATATATAAATAAGAGATATGTTAAGTTTACTGCATACAATAATGTGAGTGTTCTTTTCAGAAAGTCACTGAATGAAAATGGAGTAATTGTCATCAAAGAAAATGTTACATCATCGGGTAAAGCAGAAACAGATGAAACTGATTCATCCATCACAAGGTCACTTAAACAGTATATTAATATATTTAAACAATGCAAATTGAAAAGAATTAAACAATGCAAGCAAACAAACTTTCCTAATGGTATTTATCCAGTGTACATGTTTGCACTGGCACCTGAGTCCTGACAATGCTGCCTATGGACTAAAATTGATAATATAATAAATAAATATTTATTACCAAGATAAATGACAGTTTTATGTAGACTGGCTGACTACAAATTTTAAATGAGTGTGAAGAAACTGTGTGTGAGGCGGTAGTGGCGCCGTCTGGTGTATACACACTACATTACCTGTGTGCTCGAGCCTCTGTTTGATCAAGTAATATTACATATTTTCCGAGGCGTGGACAACTTTTCCGTATAAGGCGGAGACGAGAGAAGACTAGACAAGACCGTACCTCTCGCTCGTACGTTTCGACATGTTGAAAGATATAAAATCAATCAACCCATTTTCGAAAAATCGCAATCAACCATTTTCGAAAAATCGCAATCAACCATTTTGAATGCAATCACATTGCACACAGTTTAGTAAAATCATTTTTACTCTCTTGCTCAAAAAGACCGACATAGTAGCGTAGGTACTAGTTGATCGAGTGAGCGAAGCGAACGAAGATCTTAGTTTCAACTTGGGCGATTTGGCATTTTATGTATGTATGTATGTATGTCTGGCGATAACTTTAGAACCGTTGATCCGATCTGCATGAAATTTGATGAGTCGATAGCTTGTACTTGAGAAATTTACTGGTAAGTATATGAGTAAATTCGGATGAAGGATTATTAAGATATGGAGTTTTTTAAGGAGGCAAAAATAAAAAAAGTTACATAAAAAAATCTAGTTACATGTCATATGAAAGGGCTTTGTTTGGACATTCCAAAACAATTTTTACTTTTTTTTTGGGACGCTCGGTTTTCGAGATACAACAAAAAAGTTAAATTAAGATAACCAGCGATCCAAGAGCTCCCAGCTCTAAGAGTTTCGTTGGCATCAAGGTTTTTCTACGGGTCGGCCAGTTCCTTTGCTTTTTCTTATTTTTTTTCTTGAAATAAATTAATGAGGTACTCAGTTCTCATAATGCCATGGATGGAGCCAAGGTCTGTTCAACGGAACTCTTCAATAAATAGGCCAATAGAGTTGAAACTTGGATACCGTACCAATTTAATAGACGGTAGTCAGAAAAAAGTCCAAATATAATGTTTGGACTTGCCTCTGACTACCACCTACTCAAAGTTTTGATGCGTTCGTTGGGTCGCATCACGAGATCTCAGTTCGGGGCGAACTACTAATAAAGTGGCTTCTCTCCCTATATGAAAAAAGATATTTTTTTTAAATTTTGTATTGCATCTTGAAAACGCATGTCTTTATTCTTATGTATTATATTATATATTATAAATATATTATTATTATAATATATAATATAATACATTATTATATATTATAAATAAATACTCGACTTATTAGTGTTTCATAAAAAAAAAACATTTTATTTTTGTAATATGGAATGCCGCTACATGCCGCATTGCGTTGCGGCTACAGAGGAAATAAAAAAAAAGACATTAGCGCGAAATCTTTAGAATTTTTCTCTTTTTACAAATTGAATTGGTGACCGTAAGATATTGTACAACAGAAAAAATATTGTACTTGTTTGATTATTTTATTTTCTTGCTATCGTAGTGAAAAGTGCAGTATAACACGGCGCTAAAAACCCATTATAACTATGTTCTATTTTCGTATTTAATGGGTCCTTTTAGCCCCTTGTATAACATTAATCGATAGAAGTTTTCCTACTCAAAAGTTTGCTTTACTAGTTTTTATACTTATGCAAACTTTTGGAGTTGATGAACTATCGAATAAAATGTATTTTTTTTACTAAACAGAGGTGGATTGCGATTTGTCAAAAATGCGTTTAGTCACAGCTAAGAAAAGGTTTAGTCGAAACGTGCGAGCGAGAGGTACCTATATTTGCTCTTGTCTTCGCTTTATGTACGGTACATGTCTACACAGAAAGGCTCAAAATAGTTAGCAGAATACGAACCAAGAATAAAAGGAAACAAACAGAGGACGCACGAAAGAGTGCTCGCTTTGAAAAGGTCCTTGGTCGTGCTTCGTGTATTCATATGCACGGCCTCGGATATTACCTCTTTAAAACGCCGACTACCGTTAAACAATTTCTCGCACGCACACTTCAACATTTTTGAAAAACATTGTTCAAAAATGTCGAAATGTGCGATCGAATGTGATGTTTGGATTTGCCTCTGACTAATAACATTATGTTTGGACTTGCCTCTGACTACCAACTACTCAAAGTTTTGGTGCGTTCGTCGGGTCGCATCACGAGATCTCAGTTTGGGGCGAATCACTAGTATCTACTGTGTCGGGAAATTATTTTGCTTTTTCTCGGTATTTTATTCTTCGGCGATTAGTAGGTATCTTTTTTTATCAGATGAAGGCAAGTTTTAAGGTTAGCAGAGTTAGTTAAAGTGATTGGGTAAATTTAATTTTGCAAGACAGAATATGGTGCGATCACGCAACGATAAAATTAAATGT
The DNA here is from genome assembly GCA_932294275.1 of Chloroclysta siterata. NCBI lineage: Eukaryota > Metazoa > Arthropoda > Insecta > Lepidoptera > Geometridae > Chloroclysta > Chloroclysta siterata. The sequence goes on along the minus strand of OW028600.1, from coordinate 8,252,731 downwards.
AAAAAAATGACGTTTTGTACAAACAATCCATATAGGTAATCTATGTAATTCAAGCGTCGTATCTTCGAATTGGAGCGGTATCTATATTATAATTATTTACTTTTATATAATTTCTTATATAATCACGGTCAGTTTCTGTTAATAGAGACCAACTTTCTATTTCAACTAATATTTCTAGACTGATACAACTTTGGATTAGTCTATCTATGGTTAGCATTGTTAAAGTATCAGTTTGCAAAATACGTAGTTCTTTTAAATATACCATGGGATTAATATCTAAAATTTTTGCAATAAAATCATCGGTTAGTTGCACGGCTGTGCCAAAGTGAATAAATTCTATGTTTATACAATTTGTTAAAAGAAATAGCAACTGTTCATCGGTGCATTTGGACACTAAAGTTAAACGTTTTAGATTTTTAAATGGTGATATTTCTAACTTTTTTGTGTACAATGACGTATGCTGTATTAATGTACAGTTATATAAAGTTAAAGATTCTAAACATGGACACATTTGACTTATATACATAAGGGCGTTTAAGTCAATCTGGTCAACATGTTCTAAATGCAAACAAGCCAAGTTACACCCTTTCACTTCTAAAATTTGTTTTATTTGATCTGCGTAAAACTCGCAAGAAAGCAATTTAAGCTCACGTAAATCTTTGAGACCAACTAGAACCATTAGGTCGTTTTGTAAACTGTTATGAAACACAGTAATGCTTCGAATTGAAGGACACATTTGAACAGTAAGTTGTAACTGATTCCCTGTTGCATAGCGACTGACAAATGTCCTCAATTTAAACTGCTTATTTCTAGAATATGACATATCAATATACTCTAGAACTCTTCCTATGTCATCATATCGCCCAATATCCTCAATGTTTTTACAATATAAAAGTAATTTAACATAGCCGTCAAGACTTACAAATGTTCTATAGAGCTGGACACTATTTAAATGATTTAGTTTAGCTAATATATCAATGCTATCGTTTGTTATACATTTCGAACATGATAAATCTAGTTTTTCAATGAGTATGCAATTTTGAGCTATACATTTTAATATGTTATCAGTGCAGTCATAATTTATGAACAAATACTTGAGAAAATGCAGTTCTTTGAGCGATGAAACGATTGCGCCTTCCATATCAGCCGTTTTCCATCCTCCTGAGAGCGAACCGAGATTTAGGTGAACGAGTCCAGTTAGCATGAACAGATTCGAATAAAATGTAGAACGTAACATTTTTGGTATAACATCCATAGACACTATCTTTAAATTCTTGGTGAACAATACTTGAGCCATCCGGACAATAACATTCATTTGATTGACAAACTTTCCCATCGAACCTCGAAACCCCAAGGAACGCTTTGTTTTGGAAAGAAGTTCAGAAAGTGCTCTGATTGCTTCCGTTACAACCGAGTCGTGAAGCATCCAAGGTACATTGTATTCTAAATATAAACGCAAATAATCGATCAGACTAGAGAGTTTAGCGTGTGCTCCTGCCATATCTCGCTGTGATAATATGGCTACTGGTGTCATCGACTTTTCTGCTTGAAGTGCTACCCAATCTCCAAGTCTGTTGATTGCCAACTTTTCAAGTTGTTTCGGTTGCTTGTACCTTTGCATCTTCCGAGTAGATTAGGTTTCCTAAAAAATCATGAAAACTTGAAAATTTAATATTGATAGTGGCTGACTTTGTTCTTCGTCGAGTTGTTACAATAAGAAGTGATCCCAGAAGTATGATATAGGTCCTTAATAACTTACGCTAATAAATAAACTAATTAGGTATTGTTTATTTTCTAGTGACGTGACGTGTATATATAATTAAATTAGTGTACCTACCTGCATATGTGGGTACTAGGTACCTATGTTATTTCTCATTTTTATCTTGTGTCGAATTTTTTATTCTTTTGATAGCCCACACAGCTCAGTTCAAGCTCTGCCTACTTCATTGTAGGCCGTGGTTCGATTACCACCGAGAACAAACATTTGTGTGATGAACGTCGATGTTGTTCTGTCTGGGTGTTATTACCTAAATACAAGGTGTTCCAAAAATTGGGTTTAAAACTTCGGGGGGCTAAAGTACCCATCAATATGAATAACTTTTCTAAGGAACCAACACTGTAAATTAACTGTACTTTAGCCCCCGCAGTTTGAATCCCAATTATTGGAACACCTTGTATTATCGGTGTGTATTTACACAAAAAGTATATAAGTACTATATCAGCTATCTGGTTCCTATATTACAAGCTTTGCTTAGTTTGGTGCTAGATAGGGCAGTGAGGAAAGTCCACCAATATTTATATTTGTCTTGACTCTCGATGATCAAGTTCAAAAGGCACGACAGACAGGCAACAGTTTGCTTTGGTATAAAAAACTCAAGTGTTTGGTCTGGGGATCTGTTGATCGACATAATGTTTTTAGTACTTACAAAAAACGCTAACTGTATTTTTTTTCCAAAATCTGTGAATGCCGTTCAGAGTATCTCAAAAAGTTAAGAATGGTCTCCTAGGAATGTTTTCCTGTAACTATAACGGTTAAAAATCCATTCTGTATATCAAGTAACAGTAATGTAAATTGATTAAAAAAAGACACCAGTACCTACTTGAGTTTTTTTTTATTATGGGTAGGTATATCAGCTCGGAACGTTGCGAAAAGAATAGTGTAGGTATTCCGTTTTTCCAAAAGCGGCCCGGGGGAACAGGCCACTTTATTTGTTGACAAATAAAGTGGGGTAGACCGCTCATTGAACTTTATCAGTTTACGCCTAGATTTAAGAAGGAACCTTGTGTAGGTACAGCAAAGTAAAGGTATATCTCAAAAAAGCAAAGAATAGGTAGGTAACTACTAACTATTAGTACTTACACTTACCAGCGTATAAATGTAAACCGACATTAGTCTGCTTAAAAAACAAACAGAACCTACATTAGAGGTAGGTTATTCATTACATACCACTTAGCAAAATAATCCGCCGTAGGTGAGATTAAGATCAAAATGATGTAACTTCAGTAAAACCGTTTCTGTAGTAGGTAATAATAACCTAACCTACTACTATTATAACATTGCACTGAAATGAAAACTGTACCTAGCGAATGTTTACAAGAATAGGCAAAAATGACGCAAGTCAGCGCATGCGCAAGCACTACGGTCTGGGTGTAAAAATAAAAAGACTCGCGCAGTCTACGTACGCCGGGTACGGGTACGTATATCTGCCGCCAAGCAGCGTTGCTGTATTTCGGCTTGAAGGGTGTGGTTGCCGATATAATAACAGTTGATAGACGCAGGGCAGTGCATCGTAGAGCACGCGTCCTTGTCGTGTGTGACCTACGACGCAATGCGTACCTACGCAAAATAATTAATAACAACTAGGTATATTTTATCCACATGTTTTATTTATCTTTGATACTTAAAATAAGAACAATATAATTATAATACAACGAGTAAAATATTAAAGCATTACATTTTTCCATTGCTTTTATAGTTCAGAAACTTATAGATACTTTGTGAATTTAAAAGTGCATAATATTAAATACAATTTACCTTCTTAACTTAAATTACCTATCTTCTATTATCACTTTATCTTATTAATTTAATTTGAGTAAATAACAATATTTTATGCATGTATAAAAATAGCATATTGTCTGTAAGTTTGTATATTTAATATTTTGTGTTAAGTTTTGTGAGTGCAACAACACATTATTATGTAGGTGCACATACAATACACACTACTGGCACCTATCCTCTCTACTACGAACAAAGCATCATGTCAGACAAATTTTGTTCATTTCAAGGCTAAGAAATGCCCATTATCACACCTTATCTTGCTTGAATACCCTTTGCCCGAATCTTGTAAGTAGGTAATTGTTTTTTACTTATATTAGGTTATATACTTAGAAGTCACTTAAAAACCTGGCCAACAGTCAGCCATAAGTGTATAATAAAAATATTCAAATTCAATTATTTAGGTATACAACATTCTTAAGAGTTACATAATTATTTAAGCAATAAGCAAAAAATCACAATAGCTTCCTTGTCAAAAAACTGTTAGCTTTATACCAAATCGATTAAGGCCACTGTACCTACACATCACATGACAAACGGGTGGTTACTTTGCAGTCGTTCGTGTGCTTAATAAGCTTAGAGATGGTATCTTTATCTTTATGCTTCCGTCATCCATACAAATCCAAATCCGAATCACGCTTTAAATGAGGTTTGAAATACGACTAGTATTTCACTACTGAACCACTCGCGACTTGTCCGTACGTAGGTAAGGTCACCCTTTTAAGAAACGGATTTGAATAACCCTGAAATACGTGTTACTTATTTTTTTATGAAGAATATTTAACCACCCTCCGTGGTTTAACCCAATTTCAGAATCAATTGCACAACGCATTAAAAATCACAAAGATCTTAAAATTTGACCCCTTTTTCAAAAGATGTTTTACAAAACCCTGAATACATATAGGAACCTACGGAATTACTTATAGAACCTTATTTCTTATAATCAAATAATATGTGCGTTTCGTTGCTTTACTGGAGGCTTTTTCATTTATTGGTCCGCGTTATGAAGCAGGTAGTGCTTCATTTTTCATTCATTCCATGTTCATAAGGCTCAGTATAAATAACATTATAAAAACATTTATTTGTAATTTTTTTTCAATAAGTCATCTATTATAGCTCAATCAGTGTTCAGACTGTTAATTTTACGTTCACTCGGAGTGGAATTGAATGATGCCAAATTTTAAGGCGAAGACAAGAGCTATTGTACCTCTCGCTAGCACTTTTCGACATGTTGAAAGATTTAAAATCAAGAAATAAAAATGTGTGCAATCACATTTCACGGATCAGTTATCATCGCCTTAATATTCAACATCGTTGGAGTTGGAGTGAACAAATCCAACCTGAGAAGGATTTGTTGAATGAATTCATTTTTGTATGCATTTTGTGTTCGGACGCGTTTACTTTGAGTGAAAGATGCAAGATGCTTTGAGTGAAAGAAAACGGAAATTAGGTATCGAAAAAGTTTGATACCACTTTGAGCATCTGTTATTATGTTGGTGAACGATAATTATTAGCCTAAAGGACACATTATATGACCTTCAAAAATGTGGATTTTACGAATAACTGCACTCTACGAACGCTTCTGTGCCCATTTCATATCATCGGCTCGTGGTTTATATCCAGTTATACCTTCGATAAGGGCCTCTAATATGAACCAAAATCGTAGTTTTTCTAGCGGCCAGTTGAGCCAACCAGTAGTTATACAAAAGTAAGTCTCGTGCGGCGCTACGTGGTGTATACGATGATGGCGACGCGGCAGCACTATGTGCCACTCTTGCAACCACACCACCCAAAAAGGTAATCCAAAATATGTATGTGACCATTTATGAATCTGTAATAAAAATAATATATTTAATAATATCTATTTTAATTCGTTTTATAGTGTTTACTATACTTAAGTAAGAGCCGATTTCACCATGCTCTGTTAGTTACTAATCAAGGGTTAACAGGCCGTTAAGGGCCAGTTTCACCATGCTCCTTCGATCAACAATCAACCTAGATTACGTGTGGCGGGCTTAAAAACGGCCCGAGAAATAAAAGCACAAATAAATTTGTGTTCTTATTTGAGTTTAGTATGCTCCAACCACAGCCAACGTGCGGACGTGCTAAAATGCATCAGTGTGCTTTAAAACTGCGAAAATAGTAAGGTTTCAGAAGGAATGTCTTTTTTTCGGTAATTACATGTCAGTTTCCGTTTTGCGATGCTTAAATCATTGTTAACAATTAAAAACAAATATTTTGTCGTTTATTCAAAGTCCGCCATCGAGGCACCTGTAGTGTGTGTGAGGAGTAGTAAAATACAAAGAAGCAAACAGAAACAAAACGAAACGAAAGTAATAATGTAACTCACAAAGTAATAATGGAGAAAAGTACTTTATTTGTTGCAACATAAGGTTGATTACACAATAAATGTTATTTAACCTATGTCATTTAATTTCAAGGTGACGGCTGTAATTGACGAATGATCATAAGTGTAAGATAGTATTTTGAAGATTTGTGACTTTATTACAAGGGTTTATGGTTGTAATTAGGTTGAACTTGAAACTGTTTAAAAACCTTTGAATCAGTTCGATGTAGTTGTTTATGTGTGTGTAAGTAGATGTTCAAGCGGACAGTTTTTAGCTTTGATTTTGTATGTGACACGGAATCTAGTTGATTGTTGATCGAAGCCATGCTCTGTTAGATTAACAAAGGATTAAAGGGCCGTTAAATATGTCAAAATGTACGCGTTTGACAGCTAAGGTTAGATTTAACGGCCTGTTAATCCTTGATTAGTAACTAACAGAGCATGGTGAAACTGGGCCTAAATCTAACCTTAGATGTCAAACGCGTACATTTTGACAATTTAACGGCCCTTTAATCCTTTGTTAATCTAACAGAGCATGGTGAAATCGGCTCTAAATCTCAAAGATTTTTATAATGTCCACTAGCTAGACCACTAACTAGATAGATAAAAAACTTATTTATTGCACGCACATAGCAAAATGTATCCACATGACATGGTAACCACATAACATCAGGTCCCCACCTATTTGCTTGTTCTATTAGATTTTATTTTTTGACAGTCTTCACACCTCAGTTGGTAGTAGCTCTGCCTTCTGTGCCGTAGGCCGTGGGTTCGATCCCCACCGAGAATAAACATCTGTGTGATGAACTTAGATGTTTGTTCTCTGTTTGGGTGATACCTATTATATGTTGTAAGTATGTACCTATTTACAAAAAAAAAGTATATTATATGTATTATCACAAGCTTTGGCTTAGTTTGGGGCTAGATAGTACTGTGTGGAAAGTACACCAATATTTTTATTTATTTATTGAAAAAAAAAAACGCTTTAACTACGGGACATATTTTGATGAATTTCTGAAGATAAAATTATTGTGATTGTGATAAAATTATCGCGCACTGTTACTTTAGAACTTCTTTAACCTTTCTTTATAGGTAAGTACCTACCTACTTTATTAAAAAATCTCTACATACGTGTGCGAAATTAAAAGTATCTACCGCTAAGGGTTTGGCCTGTGAATAAAAAGTTTCATACAAACTTTTATCCCCTATTTCACCCTCTTGGGGGTTGAATTTCGAAAATTCCTTCCTTAATCGATGCCTACGTCATAAGAGAAATACGTGTGCGAAAATTTAAGTTTCTATAATCTAGGGGTTTGGCCTGTGCGTTTATACATCAGTCAATCACTTTTGCCTTTTATATACATACCTACCTATATAGATGTAGTTTAAAGATAAATCAAAGATGTTAGGTACTAAACATAGACCATGATGTAGACCAAACGTTATTCGAAAACATAGTTTATCACCTAAACCATGGTTCATTTATAAGGTCTAACTAATCAAAAGGAGCTGTTTCATCAATATATGGAGCCGGGATTTAGTCTGGTAATGTATAAATATTTATCGCTTAGCAATATAGTAACTGTTTTAATTGCTTATTTGCTTTATTTATACTTCGTTTTCTTGCCCATCAAGATTTTCTTGGTCAAGGAGATCAACACAATGCACTAAAAATATGGCGGACTGACATGCGAGAAATGTCATTTTGACAACAGTATCAATTCCAGTACCAGTGCCACGTCTGAGTTTTGTTTTTAGGTTTTCGTTTCGTCAGGCTTTTTTTCTATAGAGACTTTGCGAGTTCGTTTAAAAAAGGTCCAACGTTACGAAAAACTAAATACGAAAAACGCAAATTCAAAAGTGTAGTAGTGTTGTTTGAAATTTTTATTAATATTTTATGTATTTACAGGAACATCATAAATATTTATATTTAGCTAGGATAGTTAAGAGGAAGGACCCAATCGGGTCCTTCCTCCCATCTGAATCAAAATCACCACCTGGGATGTTTGAACATTGCTGCCACCAACCCAAGGTCCTTCTCTGCTATTTTACGGAGTTGGGCTGGCTGGGGTGAGGTTAGCAGGGGGACAATGCACAATACACCCCATTGCGGGACATCCGTGCAGACCTCATTCCCCCACCATGAATTAGAATTAGGATAGTTAAATGGATTTAAAAAACATACCTGATTAGTCATAGCCACAAAGATGCAACATAGATACCAATATGCAATCCAGTGGAATTGCTCGACAATCTGTTGATCATCATAAGTGCACAACTGCCACACTATATGAGCTAATACTGGTACAGTTATAGCAAAGTTATCTCCATTTGTCTCAACAAAGTCATGGCGTGTAATTGAAGTAGGGTCAATGTGATGTTCACGAAAAGGCCGCAGGAAATTCTGCAACAATAAAATACAACTTTTTATAGGGAAGGAAGGTACTTAAGAGCAGAGACTGAGTAATCAAAAATTGTCATTGCCAATTGTATGCCATCATATTGATTAAATCCAGTTACCTCAACATTTCCATACCAGAAAATAGTTGTTGCAATATGTTATACATTATTATACATATAGTTATACATATAGCATAAAAGTTATATTTAGGGTGTTCCAAGACTATGCAACATGAAGGGAAAGTACCTTAAATATAGATAGGAAATTTTGCTGAAAGGAAAATTTATTTTTATACTGTAATGTATTCATTATTATATTGTACTCTTTATTGATTACCTTATTTAGAAGTTTAATTGTTTTATTTTTAAAGGTTTGGTTATACTGTCATAAAATTATAGTACCCCAAAAATATAAATTTAGGCTAGGGTGGCAGGCAGGAATGGTGGGATGGTGGAAAGTGTTTTATCAACACTTTAAAAATAAAACAATTAAACTTCTAAATAAGGTAATCAATAAAGAGTTCTTTCTTAGTAATGAACATCCCTATCTTACCTTGCCTATTAATGGCAGATCAACAGTTCCCCAGGTGTCAGCTGCCCAATGCACAACTCCAGATGCAAAGTCAGCAGTCAAAACTCCAGCCAATGCTGCTAGCACCAGTGATGCATCGGCATGGATATGTCTAGTCATTAATACACCAGCACTGATACACAATGCACAGCAGGCCATGACACATAACAGTTCTTGTGTTCTCTTGCCTGAAAATTAAATTAAAAAAAAGTACCTAGTACTTAGGTTATAAAAAAAGTAATGGTAATAAGTATGCTCAAGATCCAGGAAAGTAAGTAGGTATCCTACTTATAAAAACAAACATGAATTACCTATTTGATTTGTATGACAATATGAGCTAACCTGGACTGTACAGTTCGGCTAATTCCTGGGCCCCTCTGTGTCGTGGACCCCATCGTGGCTGCTTGCCAACTTCATTAGATAGCTGAGTATTGGCATTAGGATCGTCTTCCGACATAGAACCTTCCATGATTTGGCGCTCTGTTTTGACTGGTGCTAATAACGTTGTAGCCATAGTGCTCGCGTATTCGAATTGTTCACAGGTAAGACCACTAGTACCATCCCTTTTTGAACAAGGAGGAATCTGTAGTGGTAATGCCATTTTTACGAAACGACGGAAGGGATATGTTTTTACTTGAATTGTCAGCCGGCCAATCGCAGGTTGCTTGAGAATTACCTTTAGAACAGGATTAACAAGATATTCTCTTGTTAGTAGTAGGCACCTAGTAAGCTATTTACTTTTGTTTGGCTATCAATCGATAATATCGATAGTCGATACCTTATCTTTGTAGGAATAAGGAACAACTATAGTTTATGTTATGTGTAACACAATGCATCATCTATAATCATCAAAGATAATATTATGTACAGACAGTACGACATAATCACTGAGCATATAATCAATCACTACGTGAAAAGAGACCGGATTTCCTCCAACGGCCGAGTATAGCAAACAGTGTCCAAAAAAAATTTTTTACGCTATTAATTTTATTAGTCCCTTTCAGTCATCTTTTTCAGTGACTCGGTGACTAAAAAAATAGTGTTGAGTAGGACATACGTGAGGCACCTCTTTTGAGGCACTCATTCACTCTAAAATGTCCCGGTCCTCATGTTCAATCCATGTACCACCTCAAAATTTATGTCATACTCACTCTCAGACGAAGTGCTCACTGTTTGACTGCGACGAACGAGGAAAATATAAATCTTTCATTTGAGGGAGTGAGTGAACTGATGTATTGTGTGACAGAAATGAGGCTCGTATCACGTTGAAATGACATCAGTGTCTTATGACGTAAGTTAGTAATTGACGTAACGAAAAATTTAGTGCTTGATGTAGATTGATTGATGGAAACTTAGAACAGTTTTTTTTATAAAACTGTAAATATGAAGTAGATAGGATTTACATTAGAGGTACATTAAGTACATTTATGTAGAAATATAATATGTTAGTTCTTCTTATTCTTGTTGTTTCACTAGTTTTTTCGAACCAGTGAGGTGAAAGGACTTTTAGTGCGCCTGAAAAAGGTAATTTAGACACTCATCAAGACACCTCAACAGTAAACTCACACAAACTTTCTTGGATGACAAATGAAATGAGTAGAGCGAACTTGTACTACATAATTCGCAATGTGACATTTGAAGCATGACATTGTACCACCTCATGAACAAGAACGAGGGCCTCATACAAACTCGTTTTGAAACTGTGTCCTACCCAACACTACAACAAACAACCTGAAATCTGAATCCATCTTCCATCCAGAAAAAAATAAAGAGAAGAGAGAGAAGGGAAGGGAGAGAGAGAGAGAAGTTTGCTTAGTATTATTTTTAGTAGTGATGTACCGGCACGACCGGCACAAGTTGAAACACAGTACCTACCGCACAGAACAATACTACTGTACACCTACCGACACGACCGGCACAAGTTGAAATAACAGATGCCGGTTGCGGACAGAGAACAAAGTCACCTCATCCGGCCGCTTCGCGCCGGTACATTATACCTACCTAACTATAGACACCGCGTAGTGTGTACACAAAATAAACTAGTAGTTCGCCCCGAACTGAGATCTCGTGATGCGACCCGACGAACGCATCAAAACTTTGAGTCGGTAGTAGTCAGAGGCAAGTCCAAACATTATCTTTGGACTTTTTTCTGACTACCGCCTACTAACTTGGTATGGTTACCAAGTTTCAACTCTATTGGCCTATTTATTGAAGAGTTCCGTTGAACAGACCTTGGCTCCATCATCAGACCTGGTCGTCGTCACCATTTTATGAGAACTGAGTACCTCCTTAAATTATTTTAAGAAAAAAAAATAAGAAAAATCAAAGGAACTGGCCGACCAGTAGAAAAACCTTGATTTCAACGAAACTCTTACAGATGGGAGCTCTTGGATCGCTGGTTATCTTAATTTAACTTTTTAAATTTTATCTCGAAAACCGAGCGTCCCAAAAAAAAAGTAAAAATTGTTTTGGAATGTCCAAACAAAGCCCTTTCATATGACATGTAACTTGATTTTTTTATGTAACTTTTTTTATTTTTGCCCTCTTAAAAAACCCCATATCTCAAAACCCCTTCATCCGATTTTACTCATCTACTTACCAGTAAATTTCTCAAGTACAAGCTATCGCCATATCAAATTTCATGGAGATCGGATCAACGGTTCTAAAGTTATCGCCAGACAAACATACATACATACATACATACATACATACATAAAATGCCAAATCGCCCAAGTTGAAACTAAGATCTTCGTTCGCTTCGCTCACTCGATCAACTATGATTCAGTGTATGTACCTATTCACCGTCCCCGTAAACACGTAAAATGCAATGGACTCATTCAGTTGTTATTACGTAAGCATAACCAGCTAAAGTTACCCATTTTTAATCACAATACTCACATTGTACTTATTTGGGCTCGAGATAAGCAAATTCCGTTAGTAAGTATAGGCGCAAGGAGCTTAGTTACCACTCGAAAACTGACTGTCATTTTGCTTCGGAGGTTTTTTAATAGTTAGGCCCTATCTACTTTAGAAATGTGTTCGACAGCTGTTTCAAGCGTTTCATTCATCCACACACACACCGATATTCTGAAATCGCAAACGGAGACCACAGGAAGATGAAGCATAGGATTCCCTCCACAAGATGGACCGACGACAATGTAGCTAAAGATGGTCGTGAATTTAAGGGAAAGTTTATTCGTTTTATTTTAGAAGGCACCGAATGTGGAGTGATAATAAAAAATAATACTCGCCAACCAGGATTAAAGCTGTTGATAAGCATTGATAAGTTCTGGCACTGGCGCTAACCGAATGTAAACAACCGTTCGCGTGCGGAGCTCGTTAATATATGTATACATTGTTCATACATCAGACAAAAAACAGTTTGGACTTTTATTTATTTATTATGCAACGTTTTAACAACACAATACAGCATACATTAAAAGTTGTTACAAAAGAAATCTGTATATGTGCCAATTACAGCATGCACAACATTTGCCACATAATTACTTTGAACAGTTTGATGTTGAACGCTGTTTTTATTGTAGTTCCATCAGACGAATGACGAATTAATTAGTTACTAGTGTTGAGTAGGACATACGTGAGGCACCTCTTTTGAGGCACTTATTCACTCCAAAATGTCCCGGTCCTCATGTTCAATCCATGTACCACCTCAAAATTTCTGTCATACTCACTCTCAGACGAAGTGCTCACTGTTTGACTGCGACGAACGAGGAAAATATAAATCTTTCATTTGAGGGAGTGAGTGAACTGATGTATTGTGTGCTTAGATCAAGAATATAAATCTATGATTGTGTGACAGAAATGAGGCTCGTATCACGTTGAAATGACATCAGTGTCAAGACGTAAGTTAGTAATTGACGTAACGAAAAATTGAGTGCTTGATGTCGATTGATTGATGGAAATTAGAACAGTTTTTTTTATTATAACTGTAAATATGAAGTAGATAGGATTTACATTAGAGGTACATTTAGTACATATAAGTAGAAATATAATATGTTAGTTCTTCTTATTCTTGTTGTTTCACTAGTTCTTTCGAACCAGTGAGGTGAAAGGACTTTTAGTGCGCCTGAAAAAGGTAATTTAGACACTCATCAAGACACCTCAACAGTAACTCACACAAACTTTCTTGGATGACAAATGAAATGAGTAGAGCGAACTTGTACTACATAATTCGCAATATGACATTTGAAGCATGACATTGTACCACCTCATGAACAAGAACGAGGGCCTCATACAAACTCGTTTTGAAATTGTGTCCTACCCAACACTATAAAAAAATGACAAATCTATTTTTTTATTACTTCTCTTGGAGCAGGCTATAGTTCTAACGTTCTAAGACCATACCACCTTTTTTCTTTTTTTTTTGCTCGGAAAAATGCGTTACGCTTTGGAGGATGGGGGGGTTAAGTGGGACTCCCCATTTTCCCCCCCCGGTATACCCATTATACAACCCAGCGGCACTCCTGCGTCGCCTAGCTATGTGGAGGGGAACTGGAAATCCGGCATAGCCTTCCCATCCAGTCCCCCGCCGGTGACCGGCCCGCCATGAGCGGCGCGAGAAGTTCCGCGCTCTACCCTGCTTGATCACATTGTGCCCTTTGCTAGCTAGAGGGACATGCGGAGAGGCCCATCGTGTCGGGTTATCGGGCACCATGAAACACGTCCGCAGTACTCTGCGGGCGTGTTTCATGGTGTTACCAGGGTGCAGCACGAGGAGGTTACCCAAGAGGTTACCTGACCTAGCACCCCAAGACCATACCGCCTAGTCTAACGTTTTGTTTTTTTTCCCTCTATTTAGTTTTGCACTTGGAGGAAATACAATGTTTTGCAGTTTTTGTTGACAAAACGGGTCCGGCCACAGATAAGAGAATACTAGTGTGGTCCGGCTAACGTACCACAATGGATTACACAGCCCGAGCATTTACAACCTGGGCATTTGAAGCATTTAAAGCATGGGCAGGAAAACGCAGCCAGGATTTCATGTCCAAATGACATGAAATTCATGGTCGTACAATCCCAATACGTGTTAGAAATGTACGACAAAGAATGTACACCCCTGGAAAACACAGCCTGGTTTTTTTTAATACTACTAGCTGATAGAGTAAGCAGATGGCGTACGCAGATGATGTGTACGGCAATTGCAAACGGTGCGTAATTTATATGTTTCAACATAACCATGGATTGGATTACACTGCCATGGAATTTGCGAACAAAATGAACATCAATTCCGGACTGTGTTTTCCACGGCTGTACAATCCATGGTTGTACATTAAGGGCATCCGTTACAACTTAACCATAGATTAACTTAACAAATGCCTTAGATCAACATACAAGCAAAATAGCATTATAAATCTATGACAAATGCCAACAATAGTGATTGCAGGCACTGTCGTTAAAAAGCAGTCAAGACTAGTGATGTGAATGAAATGGTCGACAGTTAACCGGACTCCCCATAGTCCCCCCCCCCCTCCAGTCCTGTGTGCCATCAGTGGTGCCAGCTTAGGGTATTTTACTCTAGATTAGAGTAAAGTTGGGTAATTTTTAGGGTATGAATTTAGTTAGGATATTTTTGGGGTAACCCGATGCAGACCAATAGTATCTAATGTCGCTGTAGAAAGACCATTTTCAGTTTATGTAATTCATCATCTGTAATTTCCCCTGTAATTTAAAGTAAAATATAAATGCAAATATAAATGTTTGTCAATTTGCAATAAAGATAAACTTTAGGGTATTTTTTCCATCACACCAAAGGAGATGGCCCAAATCCCATACAAAAAACCCAGTCCCGGCGCAAAAAAAATGTTTCTCAATTTTTTGAGGATATTTAAAAATAATATTTCAAATTATCACTATCTCTCTATCGGGTGGCAAACAGTTTGTTTTTGCTCAAAAAGTTTTGCAGGCGTTCTTATTTAAATCTTATTTATCGACTAAAATACTTATTATTATTTGTAATTATTGAGTAATCGCAATCACATTCAAGATTATCACAAAACCAGAGACGGTATAGGTATATATAAATAAACACAAACATAGTAATAAATGTATTTATTTGTTCAACTACATCTGGATATAAATACATTTATAAAGATTAACATTAATTATTTTCCAAATCTTTTAATGCATAATCTAAGCCTTCAGCCGGATAATCAAGTTCTCTTTCAGCCCAACCTAAAAATAAATGACGCTCATAGCATGTGCGCAGCTTCCCAAAGTCCGGTGGCCGTGTATGCAGGAACAATAATATTCTCTTATGGCATTGATTCCACCAATCGTTGTGTTAAGTATATAGTACGTATATAAGAATAATAATAATAATAAAAAATAAAAAAACAAATAATAATTGATAAGTACTACGATCAGACTACAGTATTAGATTATTGTGTTATTGAACATATTCTGATAACCTTATTATTTATTTATGATTATTATATGCTTGCATATATTATTGTATGCAATAAGCTAGTTTGTAAACAATTATAGAATGAAAGGATAAAAACATTTTAGTCGAGAATTAATGAGATTTTAATAAGAACGCCTACAAAACTTTTTGAGCAAAAACAAAATGTTTGCCACCCGGTAGAGAGATAGTGATAATTTAATATATTATTTTAAAATATCCTCAAAAAATTGAGATAAACAGTTTTTGCGCCGGGACTGGGTTTTTTTTGGGCCATCGTCTTTAGGGTATATTTTACCAAGCATAGGGTAAAGTGAAATTAAGCATTGGCAACACTGCCAGTCAGTTCTGTTCTGTCTGTCCATAGCATAGATAGATTGTTCTGTCACCAGTCAGCAGCGTTGCCAACTCTACGTCTTTTTACGTAGATCTACGTACTTTAGGCCTTTCCTGCAAACCTACGAACTTCAGTCCCAGAATCTACGTATTTTCTATAAAATTGTACAATTTTGTAAAATAACATTCATTATTATGCTGAATGGGCATAATTTCCCTTTCATTCGCAAAAAAAAAGTTAGTGGACGTTCCGTTTTATACTAGCGCAAACTCGCTTCGCCAACACTTGCGTTGCGTCGTCATTCAGTCATTTTATAAACAAAGTTCTCATTCCATAGAGCTGTGACTGTTTAAAACGAAACGTCTCGTATCGCCCGCCAGCTCGTATGATTTGTGGTAGAAATGATAGTTTGTGCTTAACTTAAAAATATTTCGATTCGAAGGAGTTGTTTTGTTTGTTTGCTTTAAAATTTCGATATTGTTCAGCTTTCTGCTCAATTCCATTGAACACAATTATGGAAATAAACAGTGACAGTGATGAAGAGCGGATTGAACAAAAATATTCACACTTGTGGGAAAAAGACAAAAAGTATTCAGGTTGGGTTGAAAAAAGTAGCAAAGGGGATCGAACCTTCACAAGAACATATTAAATTTTTTAATAAATTTATGTATAAATTTAATTTGCCTGAAAATGAATAAATATAACAAAACACTCATTTTGTTCAGTTTCACCTACCCTACCCTCTTCATTTCACTCTGAAAAAAGTTCGTAGATCTACGAACTTTACATACGCAAATTTTACTAATTCTACGTAAATTTCTAATGTGGTCTACGCCTTTTTCAAAATCCGAGTTGGCAACACTGCCAGTCAGTCAAGCAAGTCAGTCAGTTAATCAGTAAATTATCTCTAATTCATGATTTAATTCGTATCATACCTAACTATTCCTACTTCTTATCTTACCTAGTTAGTTAGGTACGGCACTATCGTATCTAACCTCTCTATTCTCTTTTATCAGTTTTAACTTGGAGTTCTGTTTTATCAGCAAGTAAAACAGTCCTAAAAACTAACACATTTCATATCTCTAGAGATCAAGCTGATGTTCGTGGTTCAAGATGTTTAGCAAAATATTTTATTAAGAAACCATATATATAATAGCAATAATTAGCTAAACATGAAAGAAACAAGCGGAAACACGATATCAGGCAGTAGCACAATGCTTACTACAGATTATGCCGATGCGTTTAGTTCAATAAATGAAAGACCTGTGGATGATATATCATTAGAGTTCTTCTACAAGCCGCACACAATTACCTTACTAGCTGTTTCAATAGCATCTGTAATATACACAGCATTTGTCCGGTATGTATCTATTGAATCTATGTGACATCAATTTTGCGAGCTGCATTTCTAATGATGTAATAGGTATATTGTAACCTATTTAAAATTATCGTTTTTGGCGCTTATTTTGAATACCTAAAGTTTCTACAATCTAAATTAAAATATAATTAAGGCTTGAATATTTTATTCACTTTTTGCTGAGCTTATTAAATTATACTAAGAACCTGTACAGTACTTAATATATTTTGTGATCAGGTGGTACATACGGTAGTACATATGTACCGACTGTATTAATGTAAACGCTAGTTGAAGACTGAAAAATTGTATGACGTTTTTTGTATTTTAGGTATATATATATATATATTATAGATATATATTTATTTTGTAGTTATTAAGCCATTCGCTTGATATTTGTCGCACGTCATTCTATGTTTATACCTCTACTTAGGGGGGTTGGTAGAAAATGCTTGTGCATTAAGCCCTCCTTTTGTGCATTATCATTGTGTTTTGTGCAATAAATGATAAATAAATAAATATATACATATAAACATAAAAATACAAGCAAAACTAGTACTATGGGTGCCAGGTTCCTGATATAATACCTACATGTATAAATTTCTTTATTAATACATACCTACTCATAATATTATTATTTAACTTGGACATAGAACAAACATCTTTGTTCACAACACACTTGTTTGTTCATGGTGGGGATTGTACCAAAACAGAATGCAAAGCTACTACCAGCAGAGCTGTGATGGCTGTCTGTGATTTTGAATTCATTACATCATCACATCAGCCAGAATAAGTAACTGTTAGAAATTGTTTTCCTCACTATTTCAGGCAGTTGCTGTTGTCACTATTCTTGGAAAGTGGATTGGTGACCTCAGTATTAATGCTACTTTCAATTTAGATTAAATAATAAATAATTTGACCCAAAAAAAATGGGTTATAGTTGTTACATAAATATGAAATTTATTTGAGGACTATAACACTGTTATTATAACAAATGCTTATTATTGTTACAGAGATGAAACAAGTACTCAAGGTAACTTATGGTCTGGAATATGCTGTGTGGTATTTTTTTTCCTCATAGTATCAGTACTAACCTTTCCCAATGGACCATTCACTAGACCACATCCAGCAGTCTGGAGGATTGTATTTGGAATGTCAGTGTTGTATCTACTAGCGCTTCTCTTCCTGTTATTTCAAAGTTACTCTACAGTTTATGAAATAATGTACTGGATTGATCCAAATCTACGCAATTTCCACATTGACATGGATAAGGTAAATTATATTTCATATTATAACCCTTGAAAAATACCACAAATCATTATATCAAAACTATTTAAAAGGATAGTTTATTTATATAACTGGTTTTCAGTTTTAATATAAAAAACAGGAAACTGGTTTTCCTGTTTTTTTTGGTGCTCTGGTTTGCATACCCTAGTACAGGGTACCTTTTCGCATAAACATGTTATTTAAAAAAAAATATTATGAGGCTGTCAATGTGCCCTCAAATAATTTCAATCAAAATATAATAATTTTAATGATTATTATTATAATTTCAAGATAAATTCTAACCGTGTCTATTTAGACAAGCCACTGCCGTGTGTAGTCACTGGCCGGATCGGGTGGACGGGTTTTGATCCGTGGCATGCCCAAAATATTGTGTTGCATGCCACTGGTTCGCCATCCCTGCCCTAGCAAAGCACAAACTTAAACCACTTTGATGTACCTATTGGCGAAAATTCTGAATAGGGAGGGACCTGTACAACCCGCAACAATTAAATGATAATTTCCTCTACATTATAAAACTTAAAAACCACCAGTGGTCTAGTGGGAGTGACCCCGCTTTCCGATCGTAGCTTTGAATACGGTCATGCACCAACGTGAGACAATGTTGTGTGGAATGTCCACAAATATTTATTTATTTAATAACTAACTGCTTACTTATGTTTGCATATAACAAACAGCAAATTTTCATACAAAGTATTTTATTGCATCTTCTTTTATCACTAATTTAACCTATAGTAGGTAAGTACCTACCACCTACCTATAAAAAAGGCAATAGAATGTTGCAAACAATATGTGCTATTTCTATTTTACAGGAATATGCTGTGAACTGCTCTGACATAAGTTTTGCAAAAGTATGGTCACATGTTGATGTTTTTGCATGGGGCCATTTCTTTGGTTGGATGTTCAAAGCCATCTTATTTAGACATGCTGGTCTATTATGGGCTATATCTATAATGTGGGAAATAACTGAAATAGCATTTGCACACTTACTACCCAACTTCTTGGAATGTTGGTGGGATTCAGTTATTTTAGATGTTCTTATTTGCAATGGACTGGGCATTTGGTGTGGCCTCAAGATATGTAAGGCTTTGGAAATGAGAGAATACAAATGGGTCAGTATTAGGTGAGTGCTTTGCATGCATGTAGTTAACACAAAAAAAATACTTTTTTTCTATACTTACAGTATACTAGCGGCCTGTCCCAGCTTCGCATGGGTGGACATAAATTTTTTCAATATTTTAGGATAGACTTAGACCGTAGCATGGCGTGGGTTCGAGTCTCGCGGCTACTTATTTTATATAGGTACTTGCACGCCCTCCTACCTAGCCCCGTGGCCCCGCGCGTTCGATTATATTTTTAAGTGAACTAAAATTTTTAATTCCTAATCTAAGGTGTTTTTAAAATTGGCCATAAAATGTCTTTCATCGCATGCGCTGCGGAAACTATATGTATACGATAGGTACAATATTAAAGAACATTCTACAAAAAACTCAGCGATATGTCTAACTATCGTACCTAGTTTAGTTACTATAACTTATTTTTTACATTTTGTAAGTTGATAGAAATGCAAACCATGACATGCAACCAAAATCAGACAATGTTATCCATACCTTTAACCTTATCCAAATAAATCATTTCGTATTCCAGACTGTATCAATAGGTACCTATAGATTACTTCTTGAATTTTTCAAATCGGACATTCCATTCAAAAGATATTACGGATTAAAAACTTTAGTTTGCTTTACAAATATAAGCAAACGCGCCACGGGGCGAGTTTTCACTCAGCGCAGCGGGCACCGCGGCTAGGGAGAGAGAAGGGTGTGCAAATGTGTGAAATAAGTATCCGCGAGACTCGAACCCACGGTCTAAGTTTATCATAAAAATTTGAAAAAAATTATGTCCACCCATGCGAAGCTGGGACAGGCCGCTAATAATAAAGATGGTGAATGCAAACGCGACCC